>LR990644.1:4082863-6582863 GCA_905147715.2 Xestia xanthographa
TAAAGGCGGCCGTGCTTAAAGAATTCCCTGATACCGCGAATAGCAAGGAAATGCATGAGCTCATGGCGGCGCGCAAGAAGCGTAAAGAGGAGTCATATTATCAGTATATGCTGATAATGAAAGAGATGGGAAAACGAGCGAAGTTCCCAGATTACGTCGCCATTCAATACATTATAGACGGCATTACAGACCTAGAAACCAATAAGGCGATTTTGTATGGTGCGGTCACCTATCCAGAGCTGAAAGAAAAGTTGGCGGTGTACGAGTCTATCAAAAAAAAAACTGCCAAACAGATCGCTGATCGACCTGTAAAACGAGTTGCTACGCCATCAGGTGGAGATTCTGCTGCATCAGCAGCCGGCCAGTTTTGCTACAATTGTGGAGAAAAAGATCATCGAGCGAACGCATGTCGTAACGGAGTGAAGTGTTTCCGTTGTAATGACTTTGGCCATATTAGTCTCAAATGTACCAATCCGAGCGCAGGAAGCAGCGGAAGTAAAACGGTGTCGGTAAAGCAGTCACAAAGACAAGTCGGATCGTCCAATCAGCAAGCACGTCCGTCGGTAAGCAGTTCGGGAGCACCGAAACAGTCGGCTATGTTCGGGGCGACATCGGCCAGTCAGAACGCATCGAGCGGCCATGAAGAAAATTTTAAGACAGATGTCATGCAGGTTGAAAACAAACCGAGTGACCGTTTACCAAATCCGAATAAGGCGATTAAATTGGTGAAATTGGGCGAAAAAACAGTGGATGCGTTGGTGGATACGGGTAGTGATGTGAATTTAATGTCTGAGGACTTGCATAATGAAATAAATGTACCTTGTGAAATAGATAACACGGTCTTGTCAGGACTGGGACTTTATAAAGTGAAGTCAACTAGAAAGATTTGTATTAATATTATTATTGATGGACAGCGCTTTTCAAAGGTAACATTTCATGTAGTGCCCAAAGGGTCAATGCCCTACAGATTAATATTAGGGCAAGAGTTCTTGAAAAATGTGGTGATGGTAGTTCGTGAGGGTGCTGTATTGTTGTTGACGCAAGATGATGAATGGTTGCAAAGGGTGAATTGTTGTGCGACTAATATTGACGTTACAGGCCACATCTCCGATACCAATATTAAGACAGAAGTAATGCGGCTGGTTGAAGAGTACAAGCCCATTTATACCAAAGAAGCTCCAATTAAGATGAAGATAGTGCTAAAAGACGAAGTACCAATAGCTCAACGACCCCGGCGGATATCACTCGCCGAACAAAAGATAGTGGAAGAACAGGTAGACGAGTGGCTCCAAAAAGGAATAGTTCAGGTTAGTTTTTCAGAATATTCTAGCCCATTAGTGCTGGTTAAGAAGAAAGATGGGTCAACTCGAATTTGTGTTGATTACCGCCTAGTAAATAAGAAGATAGTTCGAGATGAGTTCCCGTTACCAATCATTGATGACCTAATTGATAAGTTGAAGGACTCAAAGGTATTTAGCGTTTTGGATCTTAAGAACGGATTTTTCCACCTCAAAATAAGTGAGGAATCGGTGCCTTATACTTCTTTTATAACTCATCACGGACAGTTTGAGTTTCTACGTGCACCGTTTGGTCTGTCCACCTCGCCTAAATATTTTATGAGATTTGTTACAATTATTTTCAGAGAGTTGATAATGAGGGGTATCATGGTAATATTCATCGATGACATAGTAATTCCAGCTGATTCAGAGAGTCAAGCTCTAGAGCGGCTAACCCAAGTGTTAGATGTAGCTGCACAGCATGGACTAGAGGTAAATTGGAAGAAGGTTAGACTTATTTCTCGTGAAATAGAATATTTGGGTCATTTGATCAAAGATGGTGAGGTTAGACCAAGCCCACAGAAAGTTGAAGCAGTTGCAAAGTATCCAGAACCTAAAAATATTAAGCAAGTCATGGGTTTCATTGGTTTAACATCTTATTTCAGAAAGTACATCAGAGATTATGCAAAGATTGCTAGACCATTGACGGATCTGCTGAAAAAGGATGTTCCATTTATATTTGAAGATGAGCAACAATGTGCTTTCATCACATTAAAGCAGAAACTGACCAGTGATCCTGTACTAAAGATATACAACTCCAATTTTCCAACAGAGCTACACACTGATGCATCCAGTCATGCTCTGGCTGCAATACTACTGCAATTACACCCAGATGATGAATTGCATCCTGTGCATTACATGAGTCATAAGACAACTGAAGCTGAAAGCAAATACTCAAGTTATGAGCTGGAAGCACTTGCAGTCGTAGAGGCTGTAAAGAAGTTTAGACATTACCTATATGGAATTCACTTCAAAATTGTGACGGATTGCAAAGCCTTCGAACAAACATTGAAGAAGAAAGATTTGACACCAAAAGTAGCAAGATGGGTGTTCTTTTTAGATGAGTATGATTATGAGATCGAACACCGAGCAGGCTGTAGAATGCAACACACCGATGCTCTCAGTAGAAACCCATTTGTGGCAGTGGCGCTGAGCCTACAAGAAGAGATAAGACGAGGTCAGGAGACAGACGAAGAGCTCAACGCTATCAGACTGCTGATATCGAAAGATGGCCACTATCATGATTTCTGGATGGATAATGGCATTCTGTTCAAAGGTGATGATAAGAAGTTAGTAATTCCAAGAATCATGGAGAAAGAAATAATAAGAAAAGTACATCAAAATGGGCACTTTTCAATAAGAAAAATGAAAGAAGCCGTAGGAAAAGATTACTATATCAGAAACCTGGATAAAAGAATTGAAGAAGTAGTTCTAAGCTGCATACCCTGTTTATTAGCAACCAGGAAAGAAGGAAAGCAAGAAGGCTACCTGAACCCAATAGATAAAGAAGGAATCCCGCTGCATACTTTACATCTGGATCACATAGGTCCGTTTACAGAAACAAGGAAACAGTATAACTATATCCTAACCATGATAGATGCATTTACAAAATTTACATGGCTTTTTCCTACCAAGTCCACATCAAGTGCAGAAGTGTTGAATAAATTACGAGTTCACCAGCAGACTTTTGGTAATCCAACCAGAATCATAACAGACAGAGGTACAGCCTTTACCAGTGGAGATTTTGAGGAGTATTGTAAAGACGAGGATATACAGCATGTTAACATCACCACTGGAGTGCCTCGAGGGAATGGACAGGTAGAGAGAGTTCATCGTATCTTAATTCCTATGTTAACCAAGCTATGTATAGAAGACAAATCACAGTGGTATAGACAAGTAGGTCGGGTCCAGCGTGCTATAAACAGCACTTACCAAAGATCAATAAATACTTCACCATTTCAGTTACTTACTGGAACAAAAATGAGATGTAAAGAAGATATTGATGTGATTAATCTCCTACAACAAGAAATTATTAATTGTTTTGATGAAAATAGAGAGAATTTAAGGCTGCAAGCCATGCAGCAGATCCAAAAAGTACAAGATGAGAATAGGAAGACGTACAATGAAAAGAAAAAAACTAGTTCAACTTATGAACTGAATGATCTTGTGGCCATCAAGAGAACTCAGTTCGGTCCAGGTCTTAAGATAAAACCTAAGTTTTTGGGACCGTATAGGATTACTAAAATTAAAAGAAATGATAGGTATGATGTTGAGAAGTTGCATGATACCACAGAGGGGCCAAAGAAAACGTCTAGCTCAGCGGACAACATCAAGAGATGGCCAGGTAAGGATGAGTGATTGCGGATCTTAAGTGTGTATGTATGTGATAGCTGTATCGATAATTATTACTGCTTAGTACCCTCACGATGCTATGTTAACGTAAAGCGCTGTTTTGTCAGAACATGATTATTTTGTTTTGTGATTTAAAAATAAGAACATGTTGTGTTAGTGTTAGTGTTAGTTTTTTTTAGGGTTCAGTAAAGTGTTGTGAGTAGTATATGAAAGAATTATGTCAGGTGTCAATACGATGCATATCTGAGGGCAGATATGAGTGCAGGACGGCCGAATGTAGGATATTATTTTAATAGTAACGAAAGTGTGTGGAATGGAATGTTGCGGTGTGAGTGAGAGGAACATAGTATGAAAGGGAAGAAAAAAGAACAAATGAGAAATGACAGAAGAATGGACGACGGGTAAAAGAGTAGAAGTTGATATAAGACGGAATATATTTAAGAAGCATTTTTTTAAGTTTTATTAGGTGTAAAGCATATTTCAAAATAAACCCAATATTCAAGACCGAAGAATTTTATTACCACGGTCCCGAATCTACATACATTAATTTTGCGTAACTTTATTTTCACATAACATGTATAACATATAAGAATAATAGTACCATTCAAAATATAAAAAAATATAATGACCACCAAAATTAACTTTGGGACCACTAACATCTATCACCCAAAATATCAATTGATCACCAAATTTAGTAAATTGAGCACCAAATTTTAATGAGGTGGTTGATGACAAACTAGTTTTGCCTAGGCCGACTTGGGGCACCCCGACACGGATAGATTAGGTTAGAAGGGTATGGCGGGGTCGCATGAGCGAGCGAAGCGAGCGAATAGACCCCGCCATACCCTTCGTGGTTATTTTTTTATAAACCATTCAGAAGTAGGAGCCCCGCTGAGCGGGGCTCCGTCGACCGGGTCTCCCTCGACTCGGATGCAAGAGCATAACAGTTCAATTTCTGGTGGTCAAAAATAAATTGTTGGTTCTAATTTCACGATAAAATGGGGATTAATTTTGGTGATCGTTTACTGATTTTGGCAACCAAAAGTGATTTTTTTGCCGTTACATTTTCCTAAATCTGGTGGTTCGTTAATTGTATGCCAAATAATAGTACGGTACAAGTTGTTAAATACATGTTTTCATATATATTCATAGCGGTGTGTACCTGCAAAGATATCCATAGGTTAGGTTAGAACTGTGACCAACTACGCTATCTCGAAATTGGTCGTGAAACTTTTCTAAGTATTTTTTTCATAGTGCCCCCAAGACGACACTCTGACCTGAATTTCATTCATTTAAGACAAAAATCAGTGAAACGACTTTTAATCATTCTAAACAGTTGGTTTTTTAGACATAATAATAATTATCTTAGGTATAGTTATAGTAATAAGTACGTTATGTAAAGCATACCCCCAAATAATAATCATACCCTCAAATTAAAACTATAAATATCATTTTCTACCCACATATATTTTTTTATTACACTTAGTAAATGTTTCTCTCTGAGTATGAGTGAAAATATTTTGGTAATTATGTTTAGGGATAAAAGCGTTATGATAAAAACAGTAGGAGTTTAAATATATTCACATGAATGATATTAATATTAATTACAATTTTCGGAAACATGAGTTTTATGAACATCGCCGGTAGCACTACAAATAGTATGAATGAAAACTTTAGGATGAAAAATTTTAGGAAGAGTGATCATTCGGATTACAAATCATTAGGAAGAACAATTTCGGGTAAAGAACTTTAGGTGAGCCAATATGGACCCAACACCACATCCTGCGGCCAAAAATATTCTTCCTATACGGATTGGACTAAACACGTTGGTATGCGTACTACAAACGCCTTAATATTGAAATGGTTTTTTATCAGTAATTAAAAAAAAAACCACCTGTTCCATACATTTTAACCGTATATATTACACTTTTGTTGGAAACAGGTGATTTAAAAAAAATTGCTTACTTGGACAGTCCCTCCTCCCCATAAGCTGTATACACGCCGTCTCAGCTTCCTCAACACTTATATAGAACCTCTCGCAGTATATACTGTGTATAATTGGAAATAGTATACACCTTGTTGCTTTTAAAACAACCGGAACAAAGAATAACAAAATCTGGAAAGAGTAATATAACATCATATTCATGCTAGCTCCAACCGCTATTCTGGCACCTTCAACAGTGAAGTGCGAGCCCGCCGGTGGCTGGCTTCAGTGCGCATGAAATACCAGGGCCTCGGTCTTTTCGAGTGACACGTTGAGGTCCAGTGCCTCCGTTCATTCGTTGTTGAAATCCTTTATGGATGTTCTCCGCCCTGGGGAGAGCTGAGGGGACTGTCAGACTCGTACTGACTAAAACCACACCGGTGTTCCCTCGTACACGTCGGGGGGCAGCCAGCGGGATCTGATGCAACTTCCGCTGCCCCGGACTAGTGCCGGCCCGCTTGACTTGCGGGCCTCATCCCGGGGGGAGTGAGGTGTGAAACTCTTCCCGTTACGTCTAAGAAAGGCGCACGTGGAACACAACGCGCCACTGTTTCGGGCCCAGTGTGATGTGATGTGATTTCGGAAAGTGATGCCGGTTTCGTAAACATAAGTGCATTTTTTGAGCTTAGTTTAATTGTAATTTTTGCGCTGGCTTCACTTTATTGTTCGCAGCGCAATGTCTTGGTTTTTTATTTGGTCTTAGAAGGGAACCTAGACCCTTCTGCCAACGCCCGGTGCATCTACTGCGGGATGGGCGGGAGCTCGTCATCTCCCTATCCCTTTCCGCAGCTTGACATACGCGATTCCCTGGACTGCGCTGCCAACACTTAACCTACTGACTTAACCTAATCTAACCTAAGATATTTTTTTTTATTAAAAAAAACCTTCGATTTTCCCATTGAGAAAGACAATAAGTCTTTCTCTGGATTGGATCTGTACAGCTTATTGATATGTATCCTGTGACTGGGAGGGCGGGGACAGCGGTGGTCCTTTATATGCCTAGGTATTAGGTTAAACATTGCGATCCAGACATCGCCAGCATGCACACTTAATTTCATTGAATGTATTTTTCACTTGTTAGGTATTGTCCATATCATATCTAACTATTAAATATAATATTTACATGACATATCGGACACTGACACTTGGAATACGACAACACGCCGTCCGCCTAAATGCTGCTCGTGATCGAAAAAAATATTGAACACCTATTAAAAGCTAAAATTAATAATAACTATCTAAGTTAACGTATAAAGAGGTTTTTTTGTTATAAAATTTCGTGTTTTTTTATTTTATTTTATTCAATGTTCGTTAAACACTGCAGTCGTCGTTCGCGCGGGGTCATGGTCGCGAATACTGCAACGGGAATCAAGTCTTATCTCACAAATGCAGTAGAGTTCAATATTGCGAAGCAGATTGCCCAACTTAGAGCTACTTAAGTTACGTTTGACCCCGGACGAGCGAAATTACAAATAAAATTAGTCGATCGATATGTCGCGTAAGTACTAGCCGGCCACTCGCGAGACATATCACATACCTACGTATATAATTCGTGCATTATCGATCGATACATAGAATTTGACCTTATTATTTTGTACTCATCATCATCATCATCAGCCTATTAATGTTCCCACTGCTGGGACACAGGCCTCCTCTCTGTGAGAGGGAATTATTTTGTAAGGGAGTTATTTTGTACTAATGCTTTATAAAAAATACATTTTGAATTTAAAGGAGAAACCCGTTTCTGGGCCTAGCCGTTACACGAATCAGTTAAATACCAAAAAATTTTTTTTTACTTTTTTTTGCTTAATTAACTCATTTAAATCTTCGACGGCCAGCCCATAATTATTTTATCTTATTATTTAAATATATTTTTAATTATTATATATTATATAATAAATTATTATTATTATTTTAATGAATATTGTAATTGGGGCTATTGGAGGATTAAATCAAACATTACTGCAAATTCCTAAAACTACTTTAGTTACTTTACTGGGTAAGGCTAGAAGTCTTTCAACCCTCGAAGCCAATATAAAAGACAATGAAATAAAAATTCCTGGAACAATTTGTTTAAAAATCTAATCTTTCTGGTGTGGTTTAAATCTAATCTGGTCTTTACAATTTTTATTATATTTCCTAAACTAATGAAGTTATTTATGTAAATTCTTTTGTGCTATTTGTTTTAAATACAGGCTGTAAATATGCCCTTCACAAAGCCGTCAACCAAGCATTGTGCACATCATACTAAGGGAAAAGATAACAGTCTGATCATCTAAAAACAGCTGTTTAAAACACATTTTTGAACATGAAAATGTGTTTTAAACAGCTGTTTTTAGATAACCAGACTTATCTTTTCGGTGAACTTGGCCCTTATAAGTGACTTAACGCAAACAAATAATTGCGATTTTTCACCCCAAACAATAAAGTCGTTTCCCAAAAAACTTTTTTGTTTGGGGTGAAAAATCACGTTTTACGGTAAAACATAATATGCCGCACTCAAACCATTGTGCTGATGGATAGATTGAATAGTACGGGGGTTGTGGAAATGTTTAAAGTAACAATCTATAAAGACATGTATTAGATAAAAATGTGGAGAAGTTGTAAATTTGACCACCAATATCTCCGTAACTAGAAGGCTCCCATGTATAGTCTAGAACTGTAGAACAAAAAAATGATCGCAAGACGGGATAACGACTACTTTTCGGCTTCGTTAAGGGTTTTTTAAACCCTTTACAGACCCACCTTTTGGCACCAATTTCGTTAAAATATATCTATTAATTAAAAATGTCATTTTCAAACTACGCACCTTATAAAGGGTGTAACACACCTCGCAACGAAGCTGGAAGGCACTTGTTATCCTTGTCGTTGCGATCATTTTTTTTTACACCATACCTGGAAACCTTCTAGTTACGAAGATACTGGGGGTCAAAGTTCCAACTTTTTCACAAGTTTTTTTTTTTAATACAAGTTTTTTATGTAAGATTTTTACTTAGACACTTCCACGATCCCCGTACTATTCAATCCATCCATCAGCACAATGTTTTGAGTGCGTTACATTGAGTTCCCAGCAATATTTTTTGCGTAAAGTTACTTAGTTTGATGTACAGAATGCTTGGTTGACGGCTTCGTGATGAGGTCTTTTACACCCTGTTTGAGATCAATTTCCTAAGCCAATTTTGTTTCTTTTAAATTAACATAAATCAGTCTTGTAATGACTCTAATAAAGACATTAACTATAAGCAACTCATGGGATTTGTCTAATAAACATAGTTTTCAGCTGAGGTTTTCAGTAAGATCAATCTGAATTTACCGCTTTTTATGTAAGTACCTAAAACGTGCAGGTGCTGCAGCGCCAGATCATGTGCGTTCCAGATTTACTTAGGAAACAAAGCCTTAGTAAATTTATTTTTTACTATAACTGAAATTGTATAATAACCAAAAATGTCTTAGACATTGTCTGATTTTACCAATTTGACCATTGCTAGGAGACGTGAAAATTGGGCTCGTGAAACCTTCCCAAATGCTCTAATTTATGGCAAAATTCTAGCCCTGTAACGCTAGGCCCAAGTTTCCATGGAGTTTGGGTTTCTCATTTTGATGTGTTTTGTGTTTACATAAATAAATAAATAATTAGTGTGAGTTCAAATAGAATAATTTTACTTACATTGTTTATCGACACTGACTCACTTGCAAATACTTCACGTAGTTTCATTATAAAGAATATCATCTCAATTAAACCTAAAGAGCGCAGAAATGCTTCAAGAATCTGATACAATACCTTAGGACAAAAATAAATTCAAGTTAGACTTTTTATTCCTAAAGAACGGGGCTTTGCACAAATATACGGGTTCCTAGTTCAGGCAAGTTGTGATGGGTCTGTACCGATCGGTGCGGGTAAAATACCTGACGTCAATACTTCCTTTAAACGCTCGCACATAAATAAATGGATGCAGGAAAACATAAATACAGCAAAAGAAGATACAAGTTTTAAGGAGCTGACATATCGGCGCCAGATATACTATACAATAATAATAATTATCTTTATGCAAGCACCCGCAATCTTCAAGTGAAAGTTTCACCGACTTACCAATACTTCAAAAATCTGTTTATACAGATCGTAAGCTTTCAAAATATTTTGATATGTCTCAAGTAGTTTCACACACCGCTCCTTATTTTCCAATTCATTATTCATCAGCAAGACATCCTTTATCCACTTGTCGAGATATAATCTTAACAGTATTATAACGCGAATGGTAAGCACTGAATTAACATCAAATTCTGTGAACATGATGTTGCAAACAAAATTTGGGTTGAAATCATCGAATAAGACGTAAAGAAAAACAGATTCACTACAGAGGGTAGTTAACATTGAGATCCAGTTCCAAATGATATAGCTCTGAATGTTCTTACTGAAATCGATGCTCATATAGATAGTTTGGAGTTCCAACATAAGACAGACGTAGTTGTGCTTATGCACAATATCCAGAATGAACATGGTCGTGAAACAGATGAAATAACTGAAGGGAAAGATCACATGAACAAAAACAGTTAAGGGAAATCCGGTTACACCAGTATAAGATGTATTGCAAAAAATAACTATTATTTGAATCATCTCATGAAAGCACAACGCACTCGTCACTAATAAATGACAAAACGACACAAAATTATAAAATTTTCCGTTCGGATAAATATGATTATCTCGAATGCAATATTTTGAAGTAAAAAAAAGATTGAATACAAAATTAAAAGAATGCGCTACTCTTTGAATATCTTTATCGAGACTATTATTGGGCAGTACTTCGAATGATTGCATTGGAAGTATAGTACGTTGTCGAAACATTGTTTTCACCTTCAACGGCCCGATAGTAGATGACGAATGGATACATGACAATTCTCCAACAAAGTGGTTTACAAGACTAAGTAATTAAATTATATGTACTGATCGTCAATATTTTTGTGTACTTCTCTACTCTATGCTTACTACTGCTATACAGTGATCGAATGATACAATATTATTTCAACATCAACAGTCATCATATAAAGTTGGCAAGTTTGTTGTTTAGATGCATTTAAACATAGGCAAATAATGTGAAACTTTTCAAATCATACCATCATCATCATCATACTATCAATCCAGCAGAAACTCTTCCTCTTCGACTTGAACTGGGCAATCTGGAAATCTCATAATCGATTGCAGGCGGTCCGCTGTAGAAATAATTTGGGGTATCCTCGACCCATACCAATACAAAGCTATTATGGAACACCTCTGCAGGATATGCCCCGCCTCCTTTCTTTCGCACCTTGCACAACCACCACCAGAATTTAAAAGAGGTCAACTATAGAGCTGTGCAGGTCGGATACATTTTGAGCTTATCGACATGCCAAGTTGAAGAAGAAGTCATAACCAGCGTTTGTAGTAGAAACAAAGATATTTAAACATATTTATGACTAGCTGTTGCCCGCGACATTCACCCGTGTGAAATTATCATAAGAATATTACTTATATTTATTTGAATGTAGTATGTACATTATTTAAAATATACATAGATCTATCGCTATCGCTGTCAATAGGGAAAGTGCTCAAAAGGCTGACAGTTTTTTTTAGCCAATAATTATGATACTTCTTCTTGTAGCGTCTTTACAGCATTTTAAATCACCTAGAAAACTAACCTATTTTAATATTGGATACTACGTTTTGGTAAACATTCGTTAACTTTCTACTCGTTAAATAAATTAATCAATCGAAGCGTGAGTGTACTGTATACTTTTGTCCATACCGAAGTATACAGTCGTGATGTTATGTTAGGTATCGTTGAACAAGGTTTTTAAAGGCCACTAGTCTATATTAGTTACTAGCTGTTGCCCGTGGCCTCGCCCGCGTGAAGTTCGGTAACTGTCCGATGGGATCATACTAAAGGGATAAATAGTATCCTACATGTTATTCCAGGTTATATACTATCTATGTGCCAAATTTCATAATCATCACAATCACTATCACAATCACCATCATTATCACTATCACAATTATGATCACTATCACTATCACTATCATTATCACTATCACTGTTCCAATCACTATCACTATCATTATCACAATCACCATCACTGCACCAATCACTATCACTATCACAATCACAATCACAATCACAATCACAATCACAATCACAATCACTATCACTATCACTATCACTATCACAATCACCATCATCGTGATCACAATCACCATCATCGTAATCACAATCATTATCATCGTAATCACAATCATTATCATCATTATCACAATCATCATCGTAATCACAATCATCATCGTAATCACAATCATCATCATTATCACAATCATCATCATCGTTATCACAATCATCGCAATAAATGAACCATAACCCTGTATAGAAGTCGAATCCGGTATCTTCTAAATTTCAAAATAAATGCCATATTCGTAATCAGCACCCCTGATAATCTCGGAATCAACAACCATATTGATTTTTAGACATTTCAACCACATCGCACCCCAACAGGGGATGATGGTATTTCAGGTCCACCACAATAAATCTTTAAATCATTGTTTTTTAATACACCCGATGACCCGACCCGATACACTATACAAACAATAACCATGTTGATTTTCAGACTTTGTCACCCCATTGGACCTCTTAGGGGTTGCATTCTGAAAAAACCTGAAACCCGTTTCTACTCATTTATCAATAGGAGTACTCCTGTGAAGTTTCTAATAAAATAATATATATATCACGGCAGGAAATGCTTAGAGGAACATTCTGCCCAAATATTGGCGCCATCCGCCGCCATTGTCTTTCAGTCTACTTCTATCGCCGTGCAATACTTATGATTCTTCATTGTTGGTAGATAGGTAGGTGGGTATTTGAAATTACACACAGCACTTGACTCAAACTCCAAACGTTTATTTCTATTAAACCATTTAGGTACAGAAACTTATTAACATTCTAAAGTTGAGTCATCCATTCGCAGAGTATTATGGTTGAGGAGAAGAATGGACGAAGAAACTCCTCACACTCTCATTTTCACAACTTAAGATCGTTCACTTCACTAAAAAAAAATTAGTTCAAGTTCGTAAGCAAACTCTGGACCCACGCTTAGGAGTATCAGGCACCTGATGATAATGCCTATGTTATGAAGAGTAGAGAGTACTATTGATCGTTGTGATAAAAAATTTGTCGTATATCTTATTTCAGGATTCGGCAATCATAGCATCGCTATCGGTGTACATATGGGTGGTAAAAGATTTGTCGTGGCAAACATTACTGAATAGAGAGTGTGAAAAATTCTACAAGACTATTGTAACGTTGTAGAAACTCAGAATAGTTTCTACCGTTACTTTGTAAACATAACCTATTCAACACTTTAATTAAGCTAAATGTCAAAACAAACGCCACAGAGTATACATACTCATTGGGCCGTCCAGTTACTAAACGACTAAAATTAGCTGTATTTACCAGTGCTGTGCGCGCGTTACGTGTATCTGATCGAATGAGTGAAGACTTGTCTATGCGTAAACACGCCAGTATAAATGTCACGGACTCGCGATGACGAGCCTTTTTTGGAAATATTCTGCTCCCAGTGACTAGACGCGTTCTCTCATCGGAAATTAAATCTCTAGAAGTATTCGCGATCTAGAATATTCGGGCTTAAAGCAGGCAGCTTTAATTTTTGTTAGTAACCTAACTCTTTTCGTTTTGTGTCTGCGTAAACCCCATACTGGGTAAGTGTTGAACAGCAATTCACAGCAATTCACGTTTTCATATTTTGTGTAGCTACGTGGTCTCAACATGTGAGCCACTTTCTATCACCGTTTTTGCTATGCACATTCAAATGCTTAATATGTATATGCATAATCTTGTAGCCTTCAGCCGAGTGTGTTTGACATTTTTCATGACACTCATAATGTGCAAATCATGTCGTGCTTACCACCACCATCATGTAAACTCCGTACTGATTGTGACTACCACACATCACCTTCATTGGCGCACGGGTATTTCTCGCTTTGCTTTTGCCTTGGTGTCACAATCAGCGGGGATGACTGCTAGCCATTCCGTGACACGCTGGACGTTATTTTCCAGGGTTCAAGATTCCGGCTGACAGTCAGGATTTCGGCTGACAACCGTTTTACCGGCATCCAATTTGCCGCGGGCTCCGCAGCGGGTACCCTTTACCTGCGTGGCCGCGTCGAAATTCTGCGGGTCGGCGCGATCATCTGCCGTCCGTCACCCTACCTGGCGTCTGCAGCGTGGCACACCGCTACGGTCATCGTCACGCCGGGCTGAGCCAGGAGAGTACCGTGCAAACCCCCCGGGCGGGCTTGGAAAACTTGTGACCATAAACCTACCCACACCCGTTTAGTTTATTAATATATTTTTATGTTGACCTGGGTCCGTGGTTTTCTTTTATTTACCCCCACGGACACCCTTTCCGTCACGCTATGTCCGAGAGTCTCCAAGATACTTGCGCAATTGTTTTAATGTTGAATTGTTCAGGTACGTTCTTTCTTATAGCTTGTCTCCTCGCCAGCGACCTTGTACTGTCATTTTGTAACCATTTTATACAGTAAATAAAGCATTTTATTATCATTTTAAAAAATCATAGTAATCTACATAATCCGAGGGGTGGTTTAGTTTTTTCCAAATTTTTATTTTACTATAAAAAAAAATCCTAAATTAACCTTCAGTACCAAGGAAAAAAAAATTTACCCGCTGTCCGGTCAACTGTACTAGCCAACTGTACCACGGGCAAGGAATGTCTTTTTCAAGGTTGCAACCTTTTTACTGATGCAATTTTAATCGAAATAGTATGGTTATTTATACACTACTAGCTGCCCATCCCGGCTTCGCACGGGTGGACATTGTATTTTTTTCTATTCTATCCTATCTATCTATCCTATCTTTCAAGTTGGATCAAACTGCACACGGTGTGCAAATTTGATTAAAATTGGTTAAGTAGTTTAGGAGTCCATCGCGGACAAACAACGTGACACGTAATTTATATACACACATCAAAAGTATCTAGGGATCAACATATATTTTTGCAATAACTTTTCTCCTGATTGATATTAATTAAAATTTTCTTTAAGGATTCATCAAATAAAGTGTTTTCGTTTGTCACAGTAACGATAAACCAAGTCACCTTTGCATTAATAAAGAAATTTGCCATTTTCCTAATAAAGGGATTTTTGACATTTGAACCACTAACATTAAAGTTCGAAAAAATGACTGAAAACACAGTTTTCTTTAAAATTTTATTGGGTAACTTAAACAATTAATAATCCGTGTTTCTACCGCGAACACTAACAACACAAGAACATCGGTTTGGCATACTCAAAATGAGTTCATCCAAATCACGCTGTGGAATGGCCGCCCATGTTCGTTGCAACAACAAAAAAAGGTCTTCTTGCGACTGGATACCCTCCATATTCGGCAGAGCTCTTCTCTGTAGCATATCCCATGCATGCTCAATCGGGTTCAAGTCTGGCGACTGAGCAGGCCAGGGCAGGACATTGATGTTAGCTGCGGCGAGAGTCTGTCTTACAACTCTTGCGGTGTGCGGTCGTGCATTATCATGCATTAACTGAAATAAGGGACCGATTTGCACTTGTAAAGGAACGATGACGTCTGATACAATCGTCTCAGCATAAATTTGAGCGTTGAGGTTGCCTCTGATCCAAATCAACTCAGTTCTTCCGCCGATCCAAATACCCGCCCATACCATGATGGTTCCACCACTATAAGGATGGACTTCCTGGCAGGATTTTAATCGCTGTTGGCGTCCAGGGGTTCTCCAGTGTCGTATACGTCTTGTATCCGGTCTCATACCAAAACGAGACTCATCAGAAAAGCACACGAAACGCCATTGTTCTTCTGCCCAATTTCTGTGTTCAAGAGCCCATTGATATCGAATCCTACGATTGTGCATTGCTATAGGTGGTACCCGTAGCGGTCTTCGGGAATGAAGGTTCACTTCATGCAAGCGGTTTCTGACTGTTTGGTCGCTAATTAAGTTCCCTGAAGAGTGATGAAGCCTCACGGCTAACATCATGGCGGTTATTGTTGGAGCTCTTCGAGTTAAAATTTGAATGTATCGGTCTTGTCTCCGTGTGGTGCAGCGATACCGTCCTCCATGGCGCTCAGCCACGGTACCAGTGCTTCGGTAACGTGTCCAAAGTCGACTGATAACACTCTGACTTGTATTCAGAGCTAAAGCTACAGTACGTTGCCGGGAACCAGCTTCTATCATTCCCACGGCTCTGAGCATTTCTTCCCTGCTTAAATGACGTCGCCGCTCCATAATAACGTTGGTTTTAATCAGTAGTAGGGAAACAGTAGCACTAATAATGTCTTCAATGCGTTGTATGTTTTTATAGGGAAAATATTGACAGCTTATTTTCATCTTTTACTCGAATTTGATTGAGAGTTCCTGATTCAAATTATGAAATGCACCAAAACGGATCCATATAAATTTATAAAATCATAAATTTATTCTTTAGATCCCTAGACACTTTTGATGTGTGTATATTAAGATTTAACTAAACAATTCTTGAAAGTTTTGGTTTTTTTACATTCTGCTCTCATACATCGTCATGTTTGAATTGACAGCGGGCCGCGCCGCCCGACACACCGCGTTGCCATAAATGAGCACTACAACAATTCTAGTGTACTCTATTTAACTCTCTATTTTAAACATACTACTCTGTCAAGAAAGTACCGGGAAAAGATCAATAATACACGAAATGTCTGTTATTCATGCAAATTTATTTTATCACCTTCAAAGTATGCTCCTTTAGAAACGATACACTTGCGCCAACGAATAATCCATTCATCAAACATTTTTTAAACGCTGCTTCCGGAATTGAGTTCAGTTCTCGCCGCGAATTCTCCTTTATGTCTTCTATCGATTGAAAACGGGTGCCACGAAGTGGTAATTTGAGTTTAGGAAAAAGAAAAAAGTCAGCAGGAGCCATATCTGGTGAATATGGTGGTTGCTGGATGGTATTTGTTGAGTGTTTGGTCAAAAATTCGTTCACAATGATAGCCTTGTGCGAAGGCGCATTGTCGTGGTGCAAAATCCAAGAATTTTCTTTCCACAAATCTGGCCTTTTTCGTCGAATTTGCTCTCTTAAACGCCGCATAACGCTCAAATAATATTCTTTATTTACCGTTAGACCTTCCGGTAAGAATTCAGAGTGCACAACACCGCGATAGTCAAAGAAAACAGTCAACATGACTTTGACTTTTGATCGACTTTGGCGTGGTTTTTTCGGTTTCGGTTCAGTTGGAAGGCCCCACTCCGAAGCTTGTTGACTAGTTTGCATGTCAAACTCGTAAACCCACGTCTCGTCACCAGTAACAATGCGTTTCATGAATGTTGGGTCCGAACTGACTCGTTCTAGCATGTCCTCAGCGACTTTCATGCGATTGAGTTTTTGGAAATTCAGATCTTTTGGGACTAGCCGAGCAGCAACATGTTTCATACCCAAATGATTAGTTAAAATGGTACGGATCGACTCGTGAGATACAGAAAGTTCGGCGGCTATCTCTCTCAGAGTTGAATAGGAATTTTCAGTCACTATTTTCTTCACTTTTGCGATGTTAACTTCAGTTGCAGACGTTGACGGCCTACCAGAGCGAGGCAAATCTTCCATCACATCTCGACCGCTTTTGAATGCTTTGAACCACTCATAAGCACGAGTTTTTGATAAAGTCGATTCACCGTAAGCCTTCTGTAACATTTTCAGTGACTCCGAACACGAAATTCCATTGGCGATGCAAAATTTAAGACAAACTCTTTGTTCGATATTTTTGTCCATTATGAAATTCGCAATACACACTATACAGGGTGGAATTTTGTAATGCCACCTGGAGGGAAAGTACTCTTAATACCGGAGATAGCAAATTTTACTCAAAGGAAACATTCCTTCATTTTTAAAAAGAAATTAATCTGCATTCAAAGATTTTGAAAATTTGCGTGCCACACTCGGGAATCGAACCGTCTAAATTCCAAAAAAATATCACCCTGTACTTTTATGGCACCAATCGATAGGGTAAATCATAAGGATCAAATCTCTCTAACAAATACGATAAATTAAATGAAAGGGAAACTATGAAATCGTAAGTTATAAATTCAATGGGATAAATTCAATAGGTACGCTAAAGCACTTTAATAAAATGATGGACCTTTACAATTGAAGAGAATAAGATTGCAGAAGAAGATTGCAATTTGCATGTGTTTGTTTGTGCAAATTGCAATATTCCTATGTAAATAGTTCTTCGTCGTTTTAATTAATAAATGTCGTCAAAAGAGAATTGTTTACTATGTTCGTAATTGGATGGACCTTTGACTAAAAGTGCTTTATCTTATCCCATTGAATTTATAAGTTAAGATTTCATAGTTTCCCTTTCATTTAATTTATCGTATTTGTTAGAGGGATTTGATCCTTATGATTGACCCTATCGATTGGTGCCATAAAAGTACAGGGTGATATTTTTTTGGAATTTAGACGGTTCGATTCCCGAGTGTAGCACGCGAATTTTCAAAATCTTTGAATGCAGATTAATTTCTTTTTAAAAATGAAGGAATGTTTCCTTTGAGTAAAATTTGCTATCTCCAGTATTAAGAGTACTTTCCCTCCAGGTGGCATTACAAAATTCCACCCTGTATATGATATTACTAAAACCAGCACTGTATTTAATATAACAGATGCAACTCAAACTCCGCGCCAAAATGGAAAACAGTTGTGCCAATCTAACAACTACAAAAAAACAAAAAATTGAATTTGGAACCATAAACAAATCATCCATTCCCGATACTTTTTTGACTGAATGTATAACAGATGACGAGAGAAAACTCTGCAAGAACGTGCTGCGCTTACATGGAGCTTCGTTCAGCAAGATACGTGTGTGTGGCCTGTTCTACTTAGAAGCTGCGCTGCAATTAAGTCTGATGAGTCTTCTTACTAACTACACTGTTGTATTGCTACAGTTTGCTATACTGTAAAACAATTTTTATTAAATCGTTGGTTTGATTAGTCTTTTTCATTTTTAGAAATATCATCATCATCTGCCTAGCCTTTTCCCTTCTAAATTCATTGGGGTCGGCTTCCAGTCTTACCGGATGCATACACAAAAGCGAAAACAAATCGTGTACCCTCACTGTTTTAACACCCATAATAACACCCATCATATTGAATTTCTTCGTATAAAGCAAGTTACACATTATAACGAATCAATTCCTCATTCATCAAAATGGGTTCAGTATTTTAGACGCTAGAAGCTAATGTTACCTACAACTATACCGGTGCATAAACTGAAAGTCATATATAACTCTTCCTTTTGGTTTTGGCGTAGTCGGGTAAAAAAGTGTTAAAGACTTTATCACAAAATGTAAGCAAGTAATTATGATTACTGAATACTCAAATCAAAATGAGTCATTAGATCTTGTATTCGTGACACGTAACTGATGCAATCTTGATGACTATTTTAATTATTAATCCGATTAACAAAATCAACTCTGCCGGCAAAAATCTAGGTTTCGGGCTGCTATTAGGAAATTCCTAATTGAAAAACCCCCTAAATACCCGACCAACAAAAACATTATCCAGTAGATATTAACTAACGAAGAGAGAAAACTTTTGCAACACTATCATTAAGAAACAGAAGAGAATTTATGATAGACAGGAAATTGACAAGTCCAAAAATAATAGTAAAAAGTTGTGGGATGTTACCAAAAGTATCTGTAATACTTCCAAAAAGTCAGACCATTCTCCGGCCTTGATCATCACTGATAATCCGAAAAGCAGTGTTGATGATGCTAATAAATATTTTACAGGTATCGGACAGAAGCTGGCGGAAGAAATAAATGGTAACGCTCATCTGTCAACTAGCTACCGAACCTCCACTCCTATATTATCACCTAACTCTTTTGTCTTACTCCCTACTGATGAAAATGAGGTTGAACATCTCATAATGGACTTGAGGGAGGGTGCGACAGTTGGAGTAGATCAGATTTCGGCCAAAATCCTAAAACGCTACATTAAGCAGCTTACACTTCCACTTACTCACATCTGCAACCTGGCCTTTACTACTGGTACTTTTCGACTAGCATTGAAGATAGTCCTTGTTAAACCTATCCATAAAGGAGGAGACATAGACTGCATTTCAAATTACAGGCCTATCTTTAGGTTTGTCAGTGGCTTAAACATAATGTTTTGACATTAAACTTATCAAAAACCAAATACATTGCTTTTGCGCCCAGGAGAAACCTTCTTCCACCTTCAACTCTTAGTATCATGGCTCACACTTGTTCTTTGTCCAATACCTCATGCCTTTGTTCACCTCTTCAAAATACGTAGGTCATTAGATATCTTGGAGTGAATATCGATCAAGCACTAACTTTTAAGCCTAACATCGACATTCTCGTTACTCGGATTCGTTAGCTGATCTACATTTTTAAGACATTAAGACATGTTGCTGATCTTAGGACTCCCAAAATGGTCTACTCAGCACTCTCTCAGTCAATAGTAGATTATTGCATTACCTCTTGGGAAGGAGCAGGCAAAGTTCACCTTCTGGAGGTTGAAAGAGCAGAAAGAGCTGTTCCAAAGGTAGGAGCAGGACTTCCTTTTCGATTCCTGTTAAATAAGACACGGCCGATGGGTACAAGTCCTTTATTTGCACTGAGCATCGGAGGCGTACGCGCATGACACGCAGGTCACCATACTATACTACTTCACTATAGCTACTACTAGTCACTAATCTAACATCCCTCCACCATTATTTCTTGTCTACAATAATACATAACTAGAAGAATAATAAGAATAAAATAGTACATTACTAGAAGAATTTACGATAATTGGCTCTAGCAATATTCCTTAATTTAGGACGAGCTTCCGTATCCGTTCGGAGATCAGGCTTAGGATCAGCTGCCCCAGATCCTAGCCCAACTGTTGGTGCAGCTCTTGGCTCAGCTGTTAGCTCAGTTTCTGTTTCAGCCGCTGGCTCTCTTATCGCTTCTCTAAGCTCTGAGCTTGCCTCGCTCCACTCTTCCTCTTCTCCCGGTGAGTTGCTACTTTGCTGGCTTGATACATGATCACCTCGTGGCAAAAGCATTTCTCCGTCGGTCTTGGAGTCCGAGAGAGCCCAATCAGTGTCGTTGTCCTGCTGTGGTACCTCGTGCGATTTTAATTTATATAATTGGTTTTTATGTTTTTTTATAATAACGTTTTTCTCTGGTATATACACGTCGTATAAACTTTTACCAATTGTCTTTTGAACTGTACCCCGTATCCATTTATTGTTACTTCCTTTTACCCATACTGCATCATTGATATCGAAGTTAATTTTTCTACTGCCTTTATAATTTTTTGCTTGCATGATTTGCTTTTTGCGCACTTTTGTTTGTAAGTCTTGTGACGATAATGACGACGACTGTGACACCTCAAGCGTGGGCGCCGCCGTCACCACTGAGGTGTCTAATAAATCAAACCTGCAACGCAATTTACGTCCGAGCATTAGTTCGGCCGGAGAGCTGTCTGTCGTCGTATGTTTTGAGTTCCTATATCTGAATAAAAATTCTGAAAGGTGTGCTTTAATTTCGTTTTTAGGGGTGCTTTGTGCTACTAACCCTTTTAAGAACTTTTTAATTATTTTAACATATATTTCTGCTTGTCCATTACTAGATGGCGAATAAGTTGGTGAAGTAATGTGTTTTATTCCGTTTAGATGGCAGAAATTTTTGAATGTTTTGCTAGTGAACGAGGTTCCGTTATCTGTGACAATTGTATGAATTGTTCCGAACCTAGCCATCGTTTCTTGCAGTTTCACTATTACTGCAGCTGTCGAGTAATCACAGCTAAGGGAAAAACATTCTACCCATTTTGTGAATGCATCGATAATGATTAAGTACATTTCTCCTTGCCAAGGGCCAAAAAAATCTAAATGTACGCGGTGCCAAGGACGTTCTGGATAAGGCCAAGGTGTTAACGGAGCCCGTGGCGGTGTGGGCCGTAAGCTTAAGCACACTCCGCAGTTAGCTACCTTATTTTCTATATCCTTATCTATCTGAGGCCACCAGAATCTAGATCTTGCCTCAACCTTTGTTTTCAAAATACCTAAATGTGGTCTATGTAGTTCTTCTAAAATTTTGTTCCGCAGTGACTTTGGTATTATCAATTTGTGCCCCCTAATCAGACAATCCCCTTCCCTAGTTAAATCATATCGACATTTATAGAATGGCAAAAAATTTGTGTCATCTGATTTAATTTTAGGCCAACCTTGTTGTACATAATGTAAAACCTGCTGTAGTATGCTATCCTTACTTGTCTCTAAACGAACTTCATCTAAAGATACGGGTAATTGCCCGTCGGCAACAAAATGAATGTACGTCGCCTTGTCGTCTAACTTATTATTATAAACAAATGAGTCATCGGTAATGGCACCTACGTGGCTTATTTCTGAGAATAATCCGTTGTCGCTGTTATCAGTGATCGGCCGCACACTACGCGCACCTTTGATGACAGCCCGACTGAAATAGTCGGCACAATTATTAGCGCTGGGTATATAGTGTATCTCATAATTATAGCTCGACAAAAATAAAGCGTATCGCTGTAACCGGTGTAGGGACACACACACACACACACACACACACACACACACATACACACGCGTACGCACACACCATACATTATGTTTAAACGTAAGTTATTCAGAAATATATCCAGTTGGCATTAGACTCTCGCGCCTTTCATTGCTCTCCCAGTAGGCAACCCTATAGTGTACATACTTATACAACAGTGGTGACCCCGATCGCGAAACAAGTGCACGCACGCTGGTATCGCTGTGCAAACGTCGCGCATCATAGAAACAATGAATCCGCAAAATCCGCAGTATCCGCCAACTCAATCGGGTGCTGTAAAATATGAAGAATCTACAGAGATCTCCGCAGTCTCGGTGTCAGATAAGATACCAAACTTCTGGCCAGACAACCCACGGCTATGGTTCTTGCAAGTAGAAGCCATCTTAGGACCGCAGAAAACATCCGACCTAAATAAATATTATATGTAGGGTTGCCAACTATACTGTTTTAAACAGTATTATACTGTTTTTCACTAAATTATACTTTTTACTGTTTTACAAAAAAAAAGTATACAAAAATACTGTTTTCAGCATCGAAGCAGACGCTCAAAAATTTTTTTTGTCAGACAGAGGGCGCTCACTGCGCGCTCACTGCTCAATGCAGTGCAGCTACAAACAAATCAAATCACACTAAGTTTCTGAACGAATCTGTCACTGTCAGTGTGCCAACTGTCACTGTCAGTGACAAATATTCAAGACTGTCAGTGTCATGTCATTCGTGTATGTTACAATTACTACTACGTTAAGTACGTTATCAATATTTAACCGTTTTTCGTGTGGAGTGAACCTTGTAGTGATAAGCTTAGTGTACAAAAGATGGAAAGTGATAGTGACACTACTCCTACAACGCCAAGAAAGAAAGCCAAACTATCGAAGGTACAACAAAAATATAAGCACGAATGGGAATGCCAATATGAATGGTTAACGAGTGATCCACTGTGCGAATTTAATGCTAAATGCAAAATGTGTGCTTTAACATTTACAATTTCTCACGCAGGTGTTGGGCAGGTTCGGTACTTTCGTTTGCATCTTGCTTGATTTCCACTTATCAATTTTTGCTTAAATAATAAGATATTTTAGGTAACTATTTTACTATATTTCGTTTCCGTCTTTTTAGGTTAAACAACACTTGACCAGCAAAAAACACCAAGCAAAAATGGAAATGAGAAAATCTAGTGGATTGTTACAAAAGTTTTTTCCTAAAACTTCTGCTTCTACATCAGGCTTGTCTTCTAATGAAGATACCAAGTTAGCAGCGGCTGAGTTAGCGATGACATACCATACTGTCAAGCATAATTTATCATACAATAGCCAGGACTGTAGTATCAAATTAAATAAGATTATCTATGTTGATTCCAAAACAGCCACTAACTTACGATTGGCTAGGACAAAAATGGAGGCATTAGTGACCGAAGTTCTTGGCCCACATTCCTTGCAGTCTGTTATTGATCAGTTAAATAAAGACAATGTATTTTACTGTCTGCAAACTGATGCCTCCAATAAAAAAAATATTAAATTGTTTCCTCTGGTAATCCAATATTTTACCCCTAAAAGTGGAATACAACAAAAATTAATTGATTTTTATGAAAATCCAGATGAATCTGCCAATGGGATGTTTTCAGCAATTAAAAACTCCTTAGAGTCTTTGGAACTTCCTTTCAGTCAAATATCTGGTTTTAGCGCTGACAATACAAATGCAAATTTTGGACATAATCATTCATTATATACAAACATTTTAGAGGTTGTTCCAGATTTAATAAAAGGAAATTGTCATGCCCATATTGTACACAATTCAGTGAAACATGCTATGAATTGTTTAAATTATGACATTGAGAACATTATATTAAAAATCTATAGCCATTTTTCTGTGTCAGCATGCAGAAGAGAAGAATTAAAAAGATTTGTAGCACTTGCTGAAGGAGAGTTTCATGAAATAAAACGACACATAGGAACTCGTTGGCTGTCTCTTTTACCAGCGATTGATACAATTTTGCTTAATTGGATACCAATTTGTAATTACTTTGTTGATTTGGATGTTGACTGTCCAATGGTTATTCAAAATTTATTAATGTTAGATGATAATGTTAAAAATAAAGTTATTTATAGTTACCTTCTGTATGCTAGTCATATATTAAATGTTTTCAATAAAACAATTAAGAAATTAGAAGGAAATGATGTAACAATTTTAGATGTTTATAACATTATGACTGGTTTAAAGACTGAGCTAATTCAAAGAAAAAATGATAATTATTTTGGCCATGAAACAAAAAAAGTTTTAAATACCATTAGCTTCGATCAATAATAGTACTAGATTCCCGATGAGCGCTTCAAAAACGGCCCGAAAAATAAGACCACAAATACTTTTGTGGTCTTATTTCAAATTAGTATGGTCCAATCATAGCCAACATTAAGACGTCAAAATGCCGCAGTGCGCGTTCAAAAACTGTGTAAATAAACACCGTAACACCAAGGTTTTGGAAGGAATATCTTTTTTTCGGTAAGTTTATATCATTAAATGTTTTTCGTAAAATAAAAACAGAATTAAATAGTAAATAGACAATTAGCTAATATTATAATTGTTTGGCCAATGTTTGCCACAATGCACCAACTATTGTATCAAACATCGACTGTTCTTGAACAGGGAATGCATGGAGTAGTGTTGTTTTTTTTCTATATAATGTTAATTTTGTTTGTAGATTTCCTAGTGACCCATTTCGCTGTGCAGAATGGGTACCTATCTATTGTCGCGAAAAAAGAGGAGAAAAAAAATAAAATTAACCAACTTTTGAAATTAATATTCAATAATTTGACAGTAGTTTGTTTGTTTAATTTGTTAGATTATTTTGTACTAGGGAACTAATATATATGTAAATATATGTATCTATCTGTGGAGGCTTGTAATTAGCAATTTAGTTATATATTTTTGTTACTACAATGTTATAAGCCTGTATAGTCTGTAAGCTTTTCTTAAATAAAATAAATAAATAATATAAGAAATATACAACCCTATATTTTTTTAACTTTTATTACCTACTAGCTGTTGCCCGCGGCTTCGCCCGCGTAAAGTTCGGTAACTGTCCCACTGAATCATACTAAAGGGATAAATAGTGTCCTACATGTGAATCCAGGTTATAAACTATCGATGTGCCAAATTTCATAATCATCACAACCACCATCACTGTCACAACCACCATTATTATCACAATCACCATCACTATCAAAACCAACATCAATATCACAATCATTATCACAATCACCATCACCATCACAATCACCATCATAATCACCATCACAATCACCATCACCATCACAATCACTATCAAAATCACCATCACAATCACCATAACAATCACCATCATCGTTATCTCAATCATTATCACAATCGCCATCACAATCGCCATCACAATCACCATCACAATCACCATCATCACAATCATTCACTATCACAATCACACTATCACAATCACCATCACAATCACCATCACAATCACCATCACAATCACCATCACGATCACCATCACGATCACCATCACGATCACCATCACAATCACCATCAATGTTGAATGATCACAACCGTTTCAAGGTTCCATCTATCTCTATACCAAAATTCATTTAGTAGGGATATACGATACACAACTGCACTCTGCGTTTCCACCCGTATAATTCAGGGATCGGGATCGGGATCTGGATAAAAAGTACCCTATGTCCTTTCCCAAGGTTCCATCTATCTCTATACCAAAATTCATCAAAATCGGTTCAGCGGTTTAGGCGTGAAAAGGTAACAGACAGACAGACAGACAGAGTTACTTTCGCATTTATAATATTAGTAGGTCACCATCACAAACACCAACACAATCACCATCACAATCACAGTCACCATCAATATCACCATCATTATCACAATCACCATCACAATCACCATCATAATCACCATCACAATCACCATCACCATCACAATCACTATCAAAATCACCATCACAATCACAATCACCATAACAATCACCATCATCGTTATCTCAATCATTATCACAATCGCCATCACAATCGCCATCACAATCACCATCACAATCACCATCATCACAATCATTCACTATCACAATCACACTATCACAATCACCATCACCATCACAATCACCATCACAATCACCATCACAATCACCATCACGATCACCATCACGATCACCATCACGATCACCATCACAATCACCATCAATGTTGAATGATCACAACCGTTTCAAGGTTCCATCTATCTCTATACCAAAATTCATTTATAGGGATATACGATACACAACTGCACTCTGCGTTTCCACCCGTATAATTCCGGGATCGGGATCGGGATCTGGATAAAAAGTACCCTATGTCCTTTCCCAAGGTTCCATCTATCTCTATACCAAAATTCATCAAAATCGGTTCAGCGGTTTAGGCGTGAAAAGGTAACAGACAGACAGACAGACAGAGTTACTTTCGCATTTATAATATTAATAGTAGGGAAGTAGGGATTTGTTGTACCTAATAGATGCAATGTTAAATAGTATCTTCTACTTTTTTGGATCGGTCAAAAATATTTGCCACCATACAAAACGAACCTAAAAAAATATTCTGCAACTCTACGTCTTTCAATGCTAACTGTGTTCTGAGCATTGAAATATAATACCAAGAACTACGTCTAGTTCCACAATAGAATAGGCACGAAATTGTAAACAAAAGGTTTTTAACCTTACTATTTAGCTTTTAAGTTTCATTTTAGAATAAATGTTTTTGTACTGATGCCTTTTTGTTTTCAAGCGACATTTTAAATTTATTGCTTCTAAACCTTTCTTCGATGAAAGGACTTCAATAAATATATTTTGCAATGGTAATTAAACTTTACGTTTAAGTAATAAGGTTTATAATAAACTGAAGTTGTTAATATTATTAAACTTTTTTCTAAGAAATGTAGTTGTTTACGTGTGTGCAAACGTGGCCACTAGAGCGACTTATTTTTGTTCCTGATCCTTAATCTAGTTCTATTATTGATCGAAGACCATTAGAGAGTCTTCCCAAGAAGTTTTTAATAGAACTATTAATAACTTTATACTTTTTATTGAAAAGGCTAATTTGTATTTAGAGAAATGGTTCGATTTCAGTCAGACTAATTGGCTTTCTTTAATTAGCTGTTTGTCATTGAAGTCTGCAGTGACATTTGATCATTTTGAGAAAATTATAGATAATCTAAATTTATATAGACTCAATATTGGTATGGATGATTTATATTCAGAATTAACAAATTTTAAAGTAATTTATGAGAAAATATCGGAAGACAAAAATTTTACTGAAATGAGTACTGGCCAAAAATGGAGCCATTTATTAGTTAACACTGCAGAAGAATTTAAAAACATTACAAAAATAGTCTCATATCTACTTTCTGTTCCCGCCACCTCAGCATTTACTGAAAGAGTTTTTTCAGTAATGAATGCTAAGTGGCGGGATGATAGAAACAGAGCATCCATCAAATTAATAAAAAACGAGCTCCTCATTTATTTTAACTTTGATATAAATTGTGATGAGGCATATGAAATTTTCAAAAAAGATTGTGAATTAATACGTTGTGCGAGAAGCTCAAAAAAATATGTATTTAAAGCAATAAATAAATAAAATACTGTTCGTTTTTCTAAAATACTGTTTGATAATCTTCATAGACCTGAATATACTTTTTTTCTTGTAAAAAAAGTTGGCAACCCTAATTATATGATAGTTGGGAAATTAAGCAAGGATGTCGTGCAGCAGATAGCGGACATATTAGCAAATCCTCCGGAGACAGGAAAATTCGAAACATTGAAAAAACGCCTACTGCAAATATACGAAGAATCGGAGACCAGGCAAGTACAAAAATTAGTATCAGAAATGGAACTAGGAGAACAGAAACCAAGTCAGCTATTACGAAGAATGAAAGAATTGGCAACAGACAGAATAAAAGATGAAACATTAAAAATACTATGGCAAAGTCACTTACCATCAGCAGTCCAGGCAGTACTTACCGTCACATCTACAAAAGATCTAGAAGAAATGGCGGTAATCGCAGATAAAATCATGGAAACTAACCAGTCCGCGCAAGTCAGCGAGGTAACGCGTGGGGATGCGAAATCGGCAATAAAATTCGACATAGCAACCATCATGGCAGAGATAGCGAAGATCAACTTAAGGATAAATGAAATGGACAGAGGAAGACAAAGATACAGAGGCAGAAGTGGACGTAGGAACTTCTCACGTAGCCGCTCAAGATCAAGACTACGCAGGACATCAGAGAATGCAGATTGGCTGTGTTCGTATCACTGGAAATACGGACAAATGGCGAGGAAGTGCGTCGAACCTTGCAACTGGAAACCTAAGAACTCACCATCACCGAAGTCGGAAAACTAGCAGAACTGCAACCGGTGGCGGGGAGTTTGACAGTTCAGGATCACCGCCTAGTAGTAAGTGATTGTAAACTTAATATTAAGTTCTTAATAGATTCAGGAGCATGTATTTCTGTTTTACCTAAAGTATTAGTAAAGAAAAAAAGCGAATTAGATTTAAACTCAGATTTTAAATTATTTGCCGCAAACGGTACAGAAATTAAAACTTATGGAACTAAGACACTAACGTTAGATTTAAAATTAAGAAGATCCTTCAAATGGACCTTTGTGGTATGCGATGTTAGACAACCTATACTAGGGGTAGATTTTTTAAATCATTTCATGTTAATCGTAGATATTAATGGTCGCTGTTTAAAAGACAAAGTCACAAATTTGGCAGTACGTGGCACGATCGTAAACCATGGTGAACCGGCAGTTTCAACGTTACGAATTGATCATCCCATTCATGACATATTAAAGAAATATCCGGATATACTCAAACCCATGTCGTTCAAAGAAACACCAAAGCACACTGTTTACCACTATATAGAAACCACAGGTGCTCCAGTATTCTGTAAACCTAGACCAATAGCGCCAGAGAGATACAAATTAGCAAAGGACGAGTTTAAAAACATGTTAGAGATAGGCATATGTAGGCCATCCAAATCAGCTTGGGCAAGTCCTTTACATCTAGTCCCAAAAAAAGACGGACAAGTACGTCCATGTAGTGACTACAGAGCATTAAATGCAATAACAAAACCAGATAGGTACCCTATACCCCGCGTACAAGATTTCACCTATTTACTAACTGGAAAAACAATATTCTCAAAAATCGACATTAAGAAAGCCTACCATAACATATTAATAAATCCAGAAGATATCGGCAAAACTGCGATAACAACACCGTTTGGTCTATACGAATTCGAGCGCATGACCTTCGGATTAAGAAATGCAGCGCAAACATTCCAACGGTTCATGACAAACACCGTCTTATCAGGTCTAGATTTCTTATACTGTTACTCTGATGACATTTTGATTAGCTCAGAAAATGCCGCGAAACACCGTGAGCATTTAGAACAAGTTTTCCAACGCCTAAACGAATACGGTATATCCATAAACCTAGAAAAATGTACTTTCCAAGCCACTTCAGTAGAATTCCTAGGATATGAAGTTACGACTACTGGTATTAAACCAATAGGAAACAAAATACAAGCCATCATAGATTACCCAAAGCCCCAAAATGTATCTCAGCTAAGAAAATTTTTGGGCATGGTTAACTTTTATAGAAGTCATCTACCAAGAGCAATCGAATATTTAGATACGTTAAATAAATATATTCACAAGGCTAAAAAGAATGACAAAACACCTATACAATGGTCAACGGAAGCTGAGCAAGCATTCTCAAAATGTAAAGCGAGTCTCACGAATGCGGTCACGTTATCGTTTCCTGTAACCAACGTGCCGTATGCACTTTTTGCAGACGCGTCAAATAATTGCGTAGGTGCCGTGTTGCAACAATACGTCAACGGTCAATGGAATCCATTAGGTTATTTCTCAAGGAAATTAAATGAAACACAGAAAAACTATAGCACTTATGACAGAGAGTTACTTGCTATATTTTTATCTATAGAACATTTCAGATGTTTATTTGAGGGAGGTGAACTAATCATCTTCACAGATCACAAACCTTTAACATTTGCGTTTACAAAGTTATGTAAAAATAGTAAGAAAGAAAGTCCAAGACGTATTAGGCAGTTACTCTTTATAAGCGAATTTACTACAGACATACGCCATGTGAGTGGGCAGGATAATGTTGTCGCAGACGCATTATCGCGCGTAGAAAGCATAGAATGTACAAGCGTAATTGATTATGAAAAATTAGCAACAGAACAAAAGAAAGATATAGAAATAAAAAACTACATAAACGATTCTAGATACCAGTTCAAAAAAATAATAGTACCAAACACCAATCAATACATATACTGCGAAATATCAGAGGAAAACGCAAGGCCTTATCTAACCGAAAGTTTTAGGAAAGATATATTTTATGCGATACACAATCTTAGTCATCCCGGCATACGTACATCGCGCCAGATGATTAAAGAAAAATTTTGGTGGCCAAATATGAACCGAGATATTGGCCTATGGGCAAAAACATGTATCAACTGTCAAAAGTCAAAAGTAAATAGACACACTAATTCAGAATATGGAAAATATCCTCCGGTAGACAGATTCGATCACATACATATTGATATAGTAGGACCACTGCCCACAACCTCAGAGGCATACAGATACTGTGTAACAATAATAGACAGAGGTACAGGTTGGCCAGAGGCTTATCCAATAAAAGATATTTCAGCAGAAACGGTAGCGCAAGTAGTGTACACAGAATGGGTAAGTAGATTTGGCTGTCCGGTCCAACTTACGAGTGACCAGGGCAGACAATTTGAAAGCAGACTATTTCAAAAATTAATGTTATATTTAGGTGTACAAAAGATAAGGACAACCCCATACCACCCGCAAAGCAACGGAGCAATTGAGCGGTGGCATAGAAGTGTAAAGGCATCGTTAATGGCCAGGTTAGATAACAATAAAAATTGGACTCATGAACTCCCTATTGTAATGTTAGGACTTCGTGCAGCCATCAAATCGGATAAAGGGGTAAGCGCCGCACAAATGGTTTACGGCCGAGCTTTACGATTGCCAGGAGAATTTTTCGTAGAATTAAGTAATCAGAATTATGAACCACATACTATTGTGCAGAATATAAGTGATACTATAAAACAATACAAGCCGAGTAATGTGAAATCTAATGAATCAAAAGTATTTTTTGTTCATCCAGATCTTAAAGAATGTTCTCACGTATTTCTAAGAACTGACAAGGTGAAGAAATCATTAACATGTCCATATGAAGGCCCATATAAAGTGTTAGAAAGGACAGAAAAAGTTTATAAAATTCAATTACCAGATAGAATACTAACAGTCTCAATAGATAGATTAAAACCAGCTTATTTATTACAAGAAAAGGAAAATGGACCAAATCATGAACAAAGTGTCAGAAAAACCAAAAGTGGTAGACTGATTAGAACACCAGTCAGATTCTTATAAATACGTAATTAGTTAAGATATTTCAATAAGTAGAATTAAAAAAATAAGTGTAAGCAAACATGGGTAATATAACTAGTATAGAAAAAGTGTCGACTAGACTTAGCAGCGTATGAAATAATATTGTGTACTGTGCATATCATGTGTTTTGTTGAGCCAACGGAAAAGTCATTGGAATGCCACTGTATAACTCATTAATAGCATTCAATATTACAGCGTAACACTTATAGCAAACATATTCGTGAATAATTCAGTTTTCATTGCTCATAAAAATGGGAAAACCATATAGTATTGAGAAAAAGACAGAAGAAGTAATCATCGCCCAAAACGGAGCGAACAGTGCGACCAATTCGCATTTCGAGCAAACAGTTGAAAAATATGGCATAGTGATTATATTAATAGCAGCAGTACTTGGCATTTACACACTATACATGGTGTATAAGAGATGCAAGCTAGGTACTAAGAAAATGTTACGAGAGGAAATGGCAGTATGGCACAGCACCAATAGTTTACCAGTGGCCCAGCAAGCACAACCACGACACAATATGGTGTAATGTAAGCAGTGAAAAGTGCGTAAAATAATGTGTGTACAAAAAAAAGGTGAAGTGAAATAAAAAAAACAGTGATAAATAGTATAATTAAAAACTTTATTCCAGTGAACTATAACAACAAGAAAAAAAGACTTAATACATAGTGTAAATCTGATTAAGAATAAGGAACATCCTGTTATAAAAATGTAACGCAATACATTGATTGTAAGACTATATACCTATTCTAGATAAGCACAATGTAACATATAAGCAATATTGTAATGTAATGTATACAGAACAGAAACATAGAGACAAAGTAAAATTTGTATTATATAAATTTTCTACAAAAAAGGAGGAGGAATACTGTAGGGACACACACACACACACACACACACACATACACACGCGTACGCACACACCATACATTATGTTTAAACGTAAGTTATTCAGAAATATATCCAGTTGGCATTAGACTCTCGCGCCTTTCATTGCTCTCCCAGTAGGCAACCCTATAGTGTACATACTTATACAACACCGGTTAGCGGACACTTCTGGTATGCCTTTGTCGGGATGAAATATAAACATAAGCGGTTTGTGATCGGTGCGCAATATAAATGGATTTGCAACACCGTATAAATATTGGTGAAATCGACGAATGCCGAAAACTATTGCTGTTGCCTCCCTTTGGATTTGACTATAATTTTTTTCAGCATTGCTAAGGGACCGTGACGCATATGCGATGGGTCGTTCTACCCCATTAGCTTCTATTTGTGCCAAAACTGCCCCTAACCCTGTTGGAGATGCATCCACTGTCAAAATCAATTTGAATGAAGGATCAAAATGTGCTAGCGTTTGTGCTGATGTCAGTTCCATCTTAATTTGATTGAAAGCAGCCTTATGAATGTCTGACCATGACCAGTCAACATCTTTTTTTAGTAAATCGTTTAACGGACTAAGTATAGACGACGCATTCGGAATAAACATTCTGTAATAATTAACAAACCCTAAAAATGATTTTAGTTCCTGCACATTACTTGGGGCTTTGGTGTTAGTCATTGCTGTAACTTTATCCAGTGATGTGTGTATCCCTTTCTTATCAATAACAAATCCTAAATAAGTCACCGAATCTTGAAACAATTTACATTTGGTTTTATTTAGAACCAACCCAGCTTCTTGTAAACGGTGGAAAACTTGTTTTAACCGATTCGTATGTTCTGTTTTTGTACTTCCCGTTATAAGGACGTCATCCAATAGACAAAGTACACCCTCAATACCGTTGAGTAAATTTTCCATGGTTTTTTGGAATATAGCCGGAGCATTTGCTAGTCCGAAAACCAAACGTGTAAACTTAAATAAGCCCTTGTGTGTATTTATTGTGGTGTAAATTTGTGAATCCTCATCTAACATAAGTTGTAAATACGCATTACTTAAATCTAACTGAGAGAATTGTATGCCCCCGTGTAATTTTGAAAATAGTTCTTCTGTTCTTGGCAATGGATATTTATCAATGTGTAAACATTTATTTAATGACACGGAAAAATCAGCACACAAACGAATCTCACCGTCTTTTTTTAGTACTGGTACTATTGGACTCGCAAATTCGGAATGTTCGACCGGAATTAATACACCGGTTTCCACTAGTCTGTTCAATTCCTTCTCCACCTTACTTTTTAGAGAAAACGGTACGGTTCTAGCCCGAAAAAAACTTGGTTTACTGTCCGGTTTTAAGGTAAGTTTTATTTTATGTTTGTTATATTTACCTAATGTATTGGAAAACAGTTTTGGATAACTGTTTTGATAGTAGTCAAGTTCTGTTAACTCTTGACAATGATTAACTTGAGATAACTGTAATTTATATAACGATAAAAAATTTCTACCTAACAATGCTGGCCCAGCCCCTCTTATGACATATATTTCAATATTCTTTTGTTCACTTGCATACGTAATCGGAACCTTCATTACTCCTACTACGTCTAATTTTTCACCCGAGTATGCTTTTAACACCGACTTTGGATGCTCTAATAACATATTGCTAAAATATTTCTGGTAAATATTCAGTGGAATGGCAGTAGCACAAGACCCGCTGTCTACTTCAAAAGATATCAACTGGCCGTTTACGTCGACAGACAGCGTCATGGGCTCGCCGCGGTAACTACGTATATTACACACTAGAATATTCTTACCGTCGTCATCACTTTCGTCATTCGACGCTTGTAGGCAATTTACATGTCCATTTTTCTTGTTACACATTTTTTTTAAGTGCCCTTTCACTCCACATTTTTTACACTTAAACGTAGCAAAGCGACACTTGTCCGCTGTATGATTGCTATAGCCGCACACACTACACTTTACCGACGATTTTGCCGGTCTTGCCGCTATCTTGAATACGTCAGTGCTGGTCGCTGCAGATGCTGCTGCCGAGGATGACTGGCGTGCTGCTCGTTTTGCACTATTTACAGCCACTGCTATTTCCAACGCCTTGGGCAATGTCACAGAAGCCTTTTCATCCATGAACAACTTGTCCCGTTCTGGCCCCGGTAGCATCCCAATGATGAACCTATCCCGCAACATTTCGTCCATAGCTGTTCCGAACTTGCAGTCCACTGCCAGGCGCCGCACCCGGGCCGCCCACTGCGTCAAATCTTCGCCTGCGTCTTGCGCCGCCGTATGGAATATATATCTTTCAGCTAACACTGACTTCTTCGGCACGAAGTGCTTATCTAGCTCTGTAGTTAATTCTTCATAAGTTATTACTTCAACAGAATTTGGCGCAATTAACTCGCGTACCAACTTATACGCGTCATTGTTGAGTGCACTCAGAAGTACCGCCTTTCGCTGATCATCTTCCTTTCCTTCTGCTTTTATCAACAACGTGTTCGCTGTTAACCATTGAGAAAGCCTTTCTTTAAAGATGTTCCAGTCCTGGCCGAGCTCAAAAATAGGAACTGAACCAATAAAATTCGCCATTATTTTTATGAGCGCGCGTTCGTAACCGTAACTCGTCGCCACTGTTAAATAAGACACGGCCGATGGGTACAAGTCCTTTATTTGCACTGAGCATCGGAGGCGTACGCGCATGACACGCAGGTCACCATACTATACTACTTCACTATAGCTACTACTAGTCACTAATCTAACAATTCCCAACGGGAATCTCCTTTCCTTTATAAACATTGGGACGTTCTCACGGTCAGGCAGAGCTTCATACTTTCCTTAGTTTACAAAAAACATAAACAATTAGAATATGTATTGTGCACCGAGTGGACTGTATAATCACTTTTTACGTAGCAGCTCACTGGGGACTCCAGGAGAGGGGTTCTTATAGGATATTTACACTAAATAAAACACTGACTTTATAAATACCCTATTATATACGTAGAGGAGCCAAATGGGCATAGTGATCTCTTGACTGTTCGTGAAATACTAGTTAATCTACTGACTAGTGCGGTGTCTTTTATAATAAAATGTTTCTAGAAGGTTCGAGCATCCTGACGTTGTGCATCGCGCGCTTTCTCACACACGCGTGCAACGCTTCTCATTGGCTATTCTGAGCCCCCGCTACGTTATCCTTTATTAATATTTCTTTAATGCCAGCCAGCGGACCATTTTTATACACACATACAAACGGCAAACTCGCGTCGAAGCTGGCCAGAAATAGGTAAATGACAAAACATAGGCATAACAAACCTTATAACTATTTATCCTAGTGTTATGGTATCGCTATTCGATACTAGATAGTGTTGTGCATGGGTCTACCCTTTATAGCAGAACTTTTTATGTCATAATATTATTTTGGATAACAGCGGATAGCATAAACTTCATTTCGCAGAAAATCATTTGGCAGACACTCATTTATCATACATTCAAACCTCATATTTTTGTAAGTCAGAATCATCTTTAGGCATAAATTTCATATGCATAAGAACTAAATGTAGAACCATCTTATCGCAGAAAGTTCACAGTCAGAATCATCTTTTGGCATAAATTTAATTATGAAAGTCATTAAAAGGCAGAACTATCACATATCAAAAAGTTTACAGTAAGAATCATCTTTTGGCACACATTTCATAATGCATAATAATGGAAAGCCTCATCTATCACATTATAGAAAATGCATAGTTAGAATAATTTTGTTTTTCTTACCATACCTAATAATAAAATTGATTGAACATTTTTTTTTTTCGCCACAAACATACGACGATAATGTTAATTGCTGCATATTTCTGATCAGGCAAGCATACATCAAGCATGCAGCAAGCATGGAGTATGCAAACAAGCAAACAAGCATGCAGTATGCAAATATGCAAACAAGCATGCAGTATGCAAACATGCAAACCAGCATACACCATGCATGCAGCCAGCATGCAGCATGCAAGCAAGCAAGCATGCAGCAGGCATGGTTTCTGTCACGGCTCCGGCGCTGCGGGGCTCCGGCGGTCCCACGCGAGCTGCCCGCCTCACCCCTCCGTGCCTACGCGGATTTAAATTACACTCTTGGGGTAGGGCAGCCAAGACTACGTAGAGTCGGTTTTGGAGCGATTCGTTTCTGTCACTAACTTTTTTAGCGCAACGTATTGTCTTTTTATGACAATATTTTAATTCTAATTTAAGGTTAATAATGCTATTTAATAGAAATAGTAATAATGCCAAATAAAATTATTCCAAATTAAATTCTGCCATCTTCATAGTATGCCAAGTGAAATTGTACCAAATAATCGTCGATCTAAATAAACGTTATTCTAAACGAAATTATGCGGAACTTGAACATTGCCAAAGGTAATTATGCCAAATAAAATTCTGCCATCTTAAAAGTATGCTATTATAAATTCGTACTTACAAACATTCGGCCAAACAATAACTATATTAAATATTTTTATGCCTTAAAAATATTCGTTTAAAGAAGATTATGCCAAGTGTGTTATGCCAAATAAATTTCGGAGAAGATTTTGCCAGATAGAAAGAACCCGTTCTGCATTGACGTTACATTTTTAAATCGGATTTTCATAGAAGGAATGACCTCCGCGCGGTTACATCATTCGTTTTATATTACGGCGAGACATACTCTAACTGACGGACTAAATAGATTTGCAATGTATTGATGGTGGAAACTAGCCTACTGCATAACTTACAAAAAACAGTTTCCAGAATTCAATCATCACTTGAACATTGATCAAGCAACGGCAGAAAGTAGATTGTTTGATACAGAACCTAAAAGAGAAAAATAACATCAATTATACTTAGAAAAGAATAAACTAACTAAATACATTATAACAATTAAAAACGATGAAATAAACTCAAATGGGACTGGGCAGGTCATGTCTGCCGCATGCCGGACAAACTGTGGGCCAAAATAGCAGAAAACTAGTGCAATGACACAGTGAGGCGGGGTCGCGGCAGGCCACGAAGGAGATGGCGGGACGAACTGGACAAGTTTCGTCCGAATTCGAAGTAGGACGCGTGGGTTCGCGAGATGTGGAAGAAGTGGAGCGGCCCAGGACACATGACAGAGCAGGCTAGGAAAACAAAACTAAACTAAAAACAAAATATACACGGGCATCAAAAAACTCCTCCGCAACGCTGTCAGCTGGTAATGTGCCCTCTTGTGCTGGCGGCATTGCCACGTTGTATGGCAACACTTAGCATCTGGCCAAGGTAAAAGCCCGCCCTTGGGTTACAAGAAGCGCACTCCCATAAAATATGATGTGCTGATTGTTCATATTCGCAGTCAGATGTGGAACATTGACAAAAAGGCGAGTCAACAACCTTGAAGGAAAATAAAATACTCTTAAAGTTACCATGGCCGGAGAAATTAAGCAACACAGTGATCAACCTCCAGCCATGTCCTGGCCAGCCGTTCACGAACGGATGGAAAGAACTGATGGAGGTGTCGGCCCTTGATGGAATTATCCCACCTACATTGCCATTCAGACAAAAGTTCCTCCCAGAGTCGGTCTGTAGTTTGAATAATCTAGAAATCTTATCACGGTCACGTAGGGTTAAAAAGTCTGCGTCCGTGGTCTCACGCGCGTTATAGTACATTGCAGCCCGTCGCTGCACTTCAAGATCGACTGGAAGTACATCTGCAAGTACCGGTAAGGCTTCAGTACTAACCGTCCTATACGCTTTGCATAAGAATATCAAAGCCAAACGCTGGCTTTGAAGCAATTTACGTCGTACCGCTCCTATGGTGGCCCTATCGGCCCAAACAGGTGCCCCGTAGCACATACACCCCAAATAAGTAGCCCCATAAATGGTCTTTAAAGTTAAAAATGCCAGACCCCACGTTGATTTGGATATTCTCGTTAAGGCATAAAAGTTCTTTTTAGCTTTTTCACCGACAGTTTTTATATGATCTATGAATGAAAAATTCCTCTCTAAGACCAACCCAAGGTAGCACATGGACTGCTTTCTTTTCACGGGAACGTTATTAAATTTAATACTAGGCCACGATTTAAGATTACCTTTTAAAATTAGTTGATAAGTTTTTTGCGGTGCAAAGGTCAGACGGTTTCGATCGCCCCACTGAGATATTAATCGTCAGGTAAATTCTCGATGATGAATGAATTCTTAATGAATTCGTCAATGGATGGAAGGTCTGACGTTGGTGATTCAGATGGCACAGATGCCCACGCTCTGATCTGTTGATGGTAGTCATTGTCATTTACTGGCGAATCATCAGGTATCAGACTATTTAATAGAACTTCGGTTGCCTAGCCTTTTCTCAACTTTGTTACTGTCGGCTTCCATTATTACCGGATGCAGCTGAATCTTATCATTTTATATGGAGCAACCGTCTATCTGACCTCCTAACCCGATTACTGGGTAATACAAAACCCCTTCAAATTAATGTACTGAGTATGCTCCTTTCGGATCGGTCAGAGTTTTTTTATTTTAATATAATAAATCCTCTCCGACGCTAAACGCGCGGAATTGCACATCCGAAAAGCTAACATGCAAAATTTTTTGCAAGTTTTCAAAACATTTTCTGCCCGATCCGATAAAAACACCTGTAGCTCAAAAACTACAAGTCCTAGAGCAATTTCAAAAATACTGTTGTCAAGCTGATTAAATAAGGAATCTACTTATCTAGAAATCAAAATGAAATACTTTAATTATATACTCCAAGTCATAATGTATAGCAAAAAATAGTTACAAAAACTGATATTTCGCTAGAAATGTCAGTTTTCTCTTAGTTTTTTATCCATTTTAACATTAAAGAAATAAACTAGACTATATTTCCTTTCCAACAAGACCACAATCTCATTTATAGCTCAATAGCATCATATCTAAATATACTTATGAAACTAGATACTCACTGTTTGTTTACATCTGGGAACTAATTTTTGCCAGCCGGTGTTGGATGAAAAAACACACAAACCCACATGTTTTTTGGTGTAGATAGTTGAACAATCTAATCACCTCACTAATTAAGCACTGTTTTTCCCATTTCACACACGTTTTAGTCACTAAATCACGTATTTCTTCACACAACACAATCACTGTACATATAATAACTACTTTTTCACGGGCGAAATATTGCAACTTCGAGATTCCAAAACGAATTTACGTTGACAAAATAATAAAGCACGGTTCACAAGGATAATTTTGATATATAATAGTATCAGCTACCATTAAAAATACCAGAGTTATCACGACATTTGCTGCGAAGGGAAATTCGAGTGTTCACCGTCTGTCAAATGAAAGTTTTTTTTTTTTTTTCGGCAAATTGTCTATGGAGTAGTGTTGCGATGTTCGATTTTATTATTGAGGAATTTAGTAACGAATTGAACACAGAGGTATAAGCTCTAGAGGAGACAGTTTTAGACGGTTTTTAATGCAGTTTTTTGGGAGGCGGGTGCGCGTAGTACAAGTGTGACAGATAGCGCTTATGTATGTAGGACAGCGATAAACAATGTGTGACAGATAGCGCCGGAGTGGCTAAGCACTTTTCGAAATTAAATCGTGTCGTTTTAATTTCACAAAGTCCAGTCTACTTTGACGTGTCGTTAAGCCTAGTAAACACAAGTAATTCAATAAACTAAACATCTACTTATCATAATTAATTATAATATTATTATATCGTTTTTATTCATCTCCAATCTACTTAACAGTCCCTTGTAACAACCATGTCACCACATATAGAAGATAAAAATTATTTCAAAAATAAAATCAATATCGTTATAGAAAATGTAGTAAGTGAAAATAGCAGACAAAATGAACCCAATAGACTCGATGAACTAAATGACAGATATGAAGCAAATGAAATGAGCAATGAAATTAATGAAACGCTAAATAAAAAACTAGTCGAAAAATACTTACAATCTATACTTAAACCGATGAATATGATGCAAGCTTTGTTGGTGTGTGCTAAATACAGAATTCGAGATAACTTCATCACTTCCAACAGTCGTTTTTACAGCGTTATGGCAGTTCTCACTGTGGTTATTTTGATGGGTATCATTTACATCTTGTACTTTATGACCCCTAACAGAACTGGACTGGAAGTCTCTGACTACTTCTTTGTCAATACCTACGACTTCGTTTTGTATTTTATGGGTTTCTTCTTAGACGCGTTCACCAATATCGGACAGAGGCTCAACAATGTGTCATTTGTCTTGAAGATTCAAAACGTACATAGACTCTTAAACCTAACAGGAAGTTCTTTTAATTATTTTATCATCTCCAACTGGGCGTGCGTCTTTGCCATCAATTGCTTTCATTTTTCTTGGATGTGCATGTATTTTTGTATCTTCGATGAGATTGGAATTGCCAATATTTTAACAACTTATACTTGCATTCATTTTGATATGAACGTGATATACGCTACAAGGAATATGAAACTTGTCAGTAAAACTCTCAGGGCTTGGATGGCAGAACTGCAGAAGTCAGGATTCGTCGATGAAGCAGCAGATGACGGGTACTGGGATAATATGTTTGAAAGTTATATTGACGTCATACAAGCTTTCGAAATATTTAAGAAGACCTTCCATCGACAGGTGGGAAATTCAATTTGAATAGTATTTTAATGTTTAGGGACTTATCGCTCAATTAGAAAAGCTCCACGGGGCGATATTCACGTTGAAACAAAGCTTGCCTAGGTCGCTTCGTGGACAGGTGATCCTCCATTACATACCGAGATAATCCGTGACTTAGTTGGAAAAGGCTAATAGATGATAAGTATTTTGTGCTTATGTTTGAAATTGAAATATTGACGTTTGTTGCAGGTTTTGTTTTATATAGTGCACACCTCTACTAATGCGTTATTGGATATCTGGATTCGTATAGAAATGAAGTCACCTGACTGTAGCGATATACAGGTAATCTCAGGAGATGATAAAACTAAGTGATGATACCTAACATGCTTTTCCCTACGCAAGATTAAAAACTCACGTGGGGACTCATTAGCAATTTACTTTATTAATGAAGATACTAGAGTAATAACACCTTGTTTCTTTAATACCTTAAGAAGTAACAGTTGAAACTAAATCACTTTCCTTGTTTTAGTATGCTGTTTTAGCATTTATGGCTTTATCATGGGTTATCAAGAACCTAACTATTCTGACATATTTGAGCGTGGAGTGTGAGAAGTTCTACTCAGCCGTGGCAGAAGTTCAGTGCATCTGCATACAAATTATAACTTCAGGGCCATGCCATGGTAAGAAAAAAATTGACTTGATTTAAAATTACGTATAGATGAGACATTGAAGAGACTTTAATGAGACTCGCAAAAAATCATTATTCTCCTGTCCGTATACCAATTTATTTGTGGTCGGCGCAGCATGTCTTCTTCTTCAATACTTCTCTATTACTCGTCATCTCATCAGACACTTCCTTTCTATCCATATCATCCTTCACACAGTCCATCCATCGTTTCTTTAGTCTTCCTCTACTCTTATTGATGAGACTCGCAAGTCGCACATAAGAGGAAGCAGTTGTACAAAAGCCGTTTTTGATATACTCTATACTCAAGAAGGGAAGTGTCTGATGAGATGACGAGTAATGGAGAAGTATGGAAGAAGGAAAGGGAGGCCTGCAGCCAACAGTGAGTAATTCCGGGCTGAAATTATGGTGATGAGACCATATTGGCATCGAAGACATGTTCAAATCCGGCTCAAATGTTGTATGTTTTGTACCTAACTCAAATTCTTCACAGAAACTAGAAAACGGTTCTGCAAGAATATCCAGCGACTTAGTGCAACCTTCGCGACGATGGATATCTGCGGTATGTTCTCAGTAGACGCTGCAATGCCGGTGCAAGTCCTAGATCTCACCACTATGTATACCATTGTCTTATTACAGTTCGAGTTTACTAAATCACTCTAGTCTGTTTCTATAAAGTATGGGATCGTTATAAATACTAGCTAATTAAAATACATCCACTTTCAAACGCTTCTTTTTCACTTCATTTTCCACTTTCATTTTCTTCTTTTTTTTGGGGTGAGAAATCACGTTTTACGGTAAAACTCAATGTTACGCACTCAAAACATTGTGTTGATGGACGCATTTAATACATAGTAAATGGGCTATGTAAGTCAAAAGAAAACTAGTATTTGAAAAAAAAACTAAAAGTTGGCAAAAAGTTGGCAATTTTACCCCCAATATCTCCGTAACTAGAAGGTTCCCAGGTATGGTGTAGAACAAAAAACTGATCGCAATGACGGGGAAAACAAATGCCTACACCCTTTATTATATTTTTTTTATGAAACTATTCTGTATTTCCCACCGTGCCCACCGGTTGAATGTACCGCCAGCACATCAAGCTACTACACACTGTCAAATTTCTATAATAGATTTTCAACTTTATCGCTATAGCATTAGGTTCAAGGTTGATTGGGAAAATTTTACAGTTTCGGGTAGCTTGATTGGCGTCTGATTTATTCTTCGTTTGTCCCACTGAGTTTCAGCCCACATAACAGAATCCTGGTTCGTCCCAAACAATCCCAAACAATCTTCGTCTCAAATCATATGTTTTATTATTTTATTCCCGCTTCGTCCTATTTTACATTCCTTCTTCGGCCCATATTTAATTTGTATGGCCCAAACTTACACTTATATTATCCGTTTATTGTATTACTTTAATTCTGTAATGCTATCTTACTTCTTGTGCTTTTATTATCCTGCGAGTGCTGTGCATTTCTTTAAGTGACAAATTCACTATACCTAAAACTGTTTGTGATTTCTGTTTTATAATAACTTTAAGTCGTTGAAGTGCCATATACATAAATAAATAAATAATTATATTGAGTAACCAGGCTCCCAATTATATCAAGATAGACAGAACAGTTATCTATCAATATCTGTTACTGACATAAGTAGTTTGTATGGCAAATCTGACAAAAATGCAATCGAGCTAGTAGTAGAGTTGAGCCGTAGCTTTAAAAAACTTGTTAGTCTCATTATTTGTTTAAGTTCGTCTTATGAAATAAACTTCTTTAAGTACACATGTGTCATTGTTTCTTTTACTTCCGTTGATACGTCTTGTGTTTCAATTGACTGTTCATTAGTATTGCTAAAAAGGCTATCCAATTATTGATTGCAAACTTGAGTTTTTCTTTTAATTAATCAACGAGCACTAGCAAATTAATTAATTTCTTTTCCACAAACTTTGTATTTTAACTAACGGAAAACCGTCGAGTGCAACAAACATGTTTTCACATTCAAGAAAAAAACTAAAATCTAAAATAAACGATGTAATAATCAGGAAAACACTCACAGTGCCATATAAAGAAGTATTGTTGAACAACCTAATTGAAGAAGAATTACAATCAGTACTAAAACCGTTGAATATGATGCAAAATCTCTTCATCTGCGCAAAGTATACTATTCGGGACAACTTTATTACTTCAAATACTAGAAGATACAACTTTGTTGGTCTCTTCATTGCGGTTATATTTCGCAGTATAATCTTCATCCAACTTATGACTTCCCTTGATAACTGGAAAGGAGTATCCACTACCCTTGGTTGGTGCAATTTCTACGACTTCTTCTTCTTTTCTATTGGATTCATTATCAACTACTGTCCGAATATTGTTCACTCCAACAACAATACCTTGTTAGTTTTAAAAATCCAACATGTGCATAGAGTTCTCAAAATCGATGGTAAACTTCTCAAAAGCTTGGCTACTGCCAACTGGGCTTACGTCATTATCTTAAATATCCTGTACCTTGGGGGCTCTGTCTATTACGGCTTACATTTCTCTTTTGGCAATATTCTTGACCTTCTCTCAGGCTATACCAGCATTTCTTTGGATATTAACATCGTGTATGCTACATTTGTCATTATTTTGTTGAGGAAAACGCTTAAGGTATGGATTACGAGCGTGCAACTAACAAACAACGAAGGAGATTTCAGTAATGAGTCATATTTGAAACTAATGTATGATTTGTACCTAAACATTCTGGAAGCTTATAGGATTTTCGAGAAAACGTTTCGTCTATTGGTGAGTATTTTATAACCTTACTGTATACCGTTATTTAAACTCTGACAGCAACCCACCAGCAACCTCTAATGAGTGAGAATAGAAATCACTTCAATTTTGACAGTGATGCAAAATCTCTACTAATTATCCTATTTCAAAAATGCTTTCACTGATTGAAAGCAGCGGCATCGCGGGTAGAAGCTAGTCAGAAGTAGAATCATTGTCCTGTGTTCTGTTGTATATCACAACCCAATTTCAATATAATATATTTGCGTTCCCTGCTAACTAACCTTTATAATATAGTAAAATCATACATAAAATACAATTATGTTTACTTTTAGATTGTATATTATATAATACACACAGTCTGCCATGGATTAATGACTGTAGCGATATTACTACAAATGAAACAAATATTGGCCGACAGTGGAGCAGAAGTAAGTAGGTACTTGTTTATTATTTTATGAAATTAATTGAACGTACGAGTACTACGTGTGAATTACTTAACTATTGTTTTTTTATGTCGATGTGTACATTCTTAGTGTACTCTACTTCTACTTATCTTTACATAGTATAAAAACAAAGTTACTCCCACTGTTTGTACGCTTAGATATTTTAAACTGCGCAACGGATTTTGCAGTTTTCAGCAATAGATAGATTGATTTAAGAGAAAGGTTTATATCTACATTGCACCCGTGCAAACCCGGCGCGGGTCGTTAGTTATGGAATATCAGGCATGATATTACTGTATTTTCACAGTTATATTACACCTCAACCTATTTGGGTGGGCGCAAAGTCACAGAACTAAAATAAACGTATCAAGTTTGACATATCGATACAAATTTTCTTTTCTGGCAACGCCACCATGAACTAAAATGAATTAATGAGTTACCCCCACACCATGTGCTATCGTATGTTAAATCTAAAAACCAGCTTAAAATATTCTTAAAAAACAGTACCTCTCATTGTGTCCATAGCTAACTTTGTATCTATGGACAATAGCATTACTTTTCATAGGTGTAAAAATGTGTTTCTTTTTGTAAACAACCTTTCCTTTTTTTATATCATGTTTCTTTATAATAAAAATCTAAATTTGTTATAATGATATTGTGAAACGAGAACAACTGCCAACAAAATGTTTTGCAGTTTGGCAGACTTTTTATATGTTATTGTTATACAGATTTTGAATAAATAAAAAAATATAACTGCACACCTAAACCTATGATTTTGCATTTTTGTTAAACTCACAGTGAAGTCTTTTCTCGTTACAATAATAGTTACTGCAGTCGGAGATAAAATAATTGTGAAATCACTGTAATGCCTGAACTGTCTTTATATATTTTATTTAATCATTTCTATTTCTACTAATGTTATAAATGTGACAGTTTGTGAGGATGTATGGATGTTTGTTAAACTCTCACGCAAAAACTACTGACTGGATTTAAACGAAATTTGACACACAGATAGTTTATAACCCGGATTAACACATAGAATAACACACTTTTTATCCTAGTAGTACGATCCCGTGGGACAATTACCGAACTCCACGCGGGCGAAGCCGCGGGCTTTTGCTAGTTTATAATGACTAAATACCCACCTTCTCGTTTCAGTTCGCAATATTTGCAATAACATCACAATCTTGGCTGATCAAGAGCACGGCTTTACAAATCATCCTCAGCATTGAAAGCGAGAGATTCTATGCAACCATGACTGAAGTTAAAAGTGTTTGTACCATGCTTAAGAAATCAAGAAGATGTTCAGGTAACTGTTAGGCATTATATTATAGGCTTTTGTACTTAAAAAATCTAATTAGTCTGTCAGTTAGATTTTCAAAAAATATTTGACCCGTATTTTTTCTTTTGTTACGTAAACCAAAATTAACGAAGATACGACGCTTTTAAAATTTTCAATACGTCACGCCGTGGTATAATTTTTAGTGCGTTCTGACGTCACGAGCCTCCACTCCCGAGTTTAGATGCGTTTTATCTTTGTCAATATTCATTGATTTACAAAAACAAATAATAGGTGTCCATTATTTTTCAATGCTCTAACTCAGTGTTCCGCAAACTTTCTGTGTTCAAGGTACATCTAGGAAATCCGAACATTTTGGAGGTACACTATAATTGAAAAATAATTTTACATAATTTTAATCAACATTTGTTATTAAAGTTTTACGGCTGTTTAAGTAGGTGTTTTTGTTCAGTTTGTCTATTTATTAACTTATGAGATAACTTTATTTTTCCGAGGCACACCAACTAATGACCACGGTACACCAAAGTGCCGCGGAACACACTTTGCGGAACACTGCAGTCTAACTGACGGACTAAATAGATTTGCAATTTATTGATGGTGGAAACTAGCCTATTGTGTAAAAATAAGTGAATTTACATTTCACCAGTTAAGTTTAAGTCCCATGTTATAAGAGACGAGCCTATTGCCATCAACTGGGCACACACCCAGACTCCGTGGCTGCTACTAAAAAAGTCTGATGGAAAAACCCAACAGCACTTTGCTCGAGTCGGGAATCGAACCCAGTACCTCATGCTCAGCAGTCGCGATTACAAGCACTAGACCATTTGTGAAATAATCTGTAACAATGGGGAATTTTCCAGTGCTTTTTATGAACGAACTAGATGGCGCTGATCAACCTTAGGAATAATTAAATGACTCGTATTTATGTCCACAAAGCCTTAACTGAAGTACGGAGGAACCTAAGCTCGACTCGACGCACCAGGAGTTTAGACGTAGCTCAAAAACACTCAGAAGAACAAAAACCATACAAAAACTTGTAGTTGTAGACTTTTTAGGTTAATTAAATGTTTGACAGAAAAAAAAATCACAGTTCTCACTTTAAATACAACAATGAATAATAAAGAAATATACGATGAGTTTGACGAGTGTCTAGGAGAGTTTTTTTTTGCCCTGCTAAAAGGTAGTACGCTTAAAAAAATATTCCCAAAACTGATCAGCGCACTCTATTGATATATACTCAAGCGTTGTGACAAACGTCAGTGGAAAATTCCTCATTGTATTGAAAGACCATGATGGCGTAGCAAGTACCAACAAGACCACGCCAAAAGTACTTATATTTGTTAGTGTCGTAAAGTATTTATCAAATTTAGTGTTTGCCTTTTACAGAGACACAAAGAAGAATATACAAGAACATACAACGCCAGCAGATAACATCGTTCAACAAGTTCAACGCCTATGGTTTATTCGTCATGGATGCCACGTTACCTTTTCAGATAAGTAGCGTCATCACCGCCTACACGCTTGCTTTGTTACAGTTTGATTTTTCTTAATTCAATCTTCTTCTTTTCTTGTGTCGATGACAATCTAAATTAATTCGATATAAGAGCCACGCATCATATTTAATAATCATCTGCCTAGCCTTTTCCCAACTATGTTGGCGTCGGCTTCAAGTCTAACCGAATGCAGCTGAATACCAGTACTTTACATGGAGCGTCTGCCTGCTTGACCTTCACAAACCAGTTAGTAGTGAGTTATACGATACCCCCATGGGACTGGTCGTCAGACTTTCGGGCCACTGACTCCTATTTAACAACTGTCAATGATCTAAATTTGACAGCCGGGACCAACGGCTTAACGTGTTTTCCGGGGCAAAGAGGAAACTTGGTATGTAATGCGTGGTCACCCATCCATGAACCAACCTAAGCAATCGTGGCTTAACCTGATAGACCCGAGTTGCTGTTTTTACTTAGCCACGCTCCTTCATATTTGTTGTCACGCGACTTGATCAATATAAACTAATTCTATTTGAACACTACACTGTTCCTGCAATAAACGTAAACTACTAAGTAAACTTTGTGAATTTTATTATGAACCTCCTCGATCCTCCTCCAACCACGTCTGCATCAATTTAAAAAAAGTGTTCTCTACTAGAAGTGGTCTTTGCCCTGCAGTTGGTCAGATCTATTTCTGCTACAAACTCACTGCAGTGAATAGGTTGGAGCTATATTCAGTAGCATTAGCATCATTATCAGTTGATATAGCTCCACTGGCCTGAGTGGAGCTCGGAGATCCTTTGCGAGAGAGAGTGGCCTATTAATAATACACCCCACAGGCCCAATACGGGTTGGTGGATGTCACATGCCTTTGAATGTTTGGTTCCAAGACATATTTCTGTTTAAAACTTTATCAGTACCCAAACCCGGAGCTTTTTTCCTACTTACACATTAATTTAAATCTGAAAATATCCTTGAACTGTAACCGAATAATGTGTAACCAGATTAAATTATGCACCTATGCTGTGCCCCGCATGTTATCTCAATCCAAACCTTCAGGAACATTTCTACAGGAACCGTTCATTTATCTGGCATGAAATATACTTCATATCACAAGGGAAGAGTTTATTTTGAGGAAAATGAGGAAAGCTTGAATATGAAAGTGGATGACTAAAAGAAAAAGGAAAATACCAAAGTCATTATCAATGTCCCGTGTGATGGTATGGCTAGAAAAGACGTGATTGCTTTAATGACGAGACTTAAAGGTGTATTTAAGAAGAAGACACGATGCGCTGAGGCCAAAGAAATTGGGATAACGGCAGGAGATGATGATAGGAAACAGTAACTTACGTCAGAGAAAACAGTGTTTATTTCAAACATACAAATACAAATTTTACAGAAAAGTAAATTGCAACAGTACAATAATGTAATTAGTGAGAAGACCCATCAAACGTATTGGTAGCACAGCGTCTACATCGAACAAGCCACACGCGCTCATCTTACTGAAACTTCGCTTTTCCAGTATCACGCTCTTGTAGAGACGTATTTGACTTCCTGTAAAGGACGTGTAGTTAGGTTTCAAAATCAACTGAACGAGAATCTTAAATTCACTCACTGACAGATTAAGTACAGCCTAAACAGCAGGATCTAGAAGCTTGAAATAGTGCACAAGGGTTTCTTCTATAACAATAGGAAGGATTCTCGGAAATTCTTCTCCTGAATTTGAAAAAATGAAACGTTTGTCTGGATTTGAAGGAAATTCATAGGAAAATGTTCCTAAAAAATATTCTTACTTGGACAGTTCCTGTTGTTCAGAAGCCGTATGCACGCCGCCTCAGCTTCCTCAACAGTTACATAGAACCTCTCACAGTTTAAACTGTGTGTTACAACAAGTGCTATGGACTTAACTACCCACGCGATTGTCGTGAACCCAATTAGCTGTAAATAATTAAATATTTCAAAGCATGACATCACATCTGTTTCCACCGAAGGGTTCTGCAGTTATAAATACCTTTGTGCACCCTCATTTTACCAGTTATGAAACGAAATAATTTATCATATTAATATGATAGGGGGACTTATCCAATCATCACAATTTATTCTGAAATATGGGAAGATTTTATACTCACACCGCGCCCTAACTGACCATATTCCTTTATGACTTTAAACGTTACATCCAAAAAGTACAGAGTTCGGGAAAATGCGTCCAGCACGTGACATAATGCCTGTGAAAATGGACTTAGCGTTACAAACCAAGCATATAACGTTCCATGGACACATGGATGAGGCATTGTGTCTCAGCAGTGGGGTTTTTGAGAAGGAGTGGACAATAATTCACCACACACTACACGGGTTAAGCGTCGTTCCTTCCAACCTCATCATTATCAACTTCCTGGCCTTTTCCCATGTTACTTGTGATCAGCGCAACACATTTTTTTTCTTTCAGTCTTCTCTTTTAAACATCACGATATCATTTACTCCTTTGTCTTTCATATCATTCCTCACACAATCCATGAATCTTTTCCTTGGTCTTTGTCTTTCTCCCCATCCATCAATATTCATATTCATCACATGTACATAAAGAGACACGAATTCTTACATGTCTGTTAAAATAATAATACATTAATGTTAAACTGTAATAAACATAAACTTACCACTACTTGAAAAACGGTTTTATACAAACTGTGAGCTTCTAAAATATTTTGATATATTTCAATCAGTTTATGACATTTTTCATCATTTTCCTGCTCATTATTCATCCTCAGGACATTATCAGTCCACGTTTCGAGACATTCTTTTAACAACACAATTATTCGTGTAGCAATCATGAAATTAATATCAAATGCGACAAACGATGTATCAGTATACGTATTAAGAAACAGCATTACGGCTGTGATTTCACGAAATGAGGAGTAAAAACCCACTACTACGAAAATATTAGCAGAAATAATAATAAACATTGAGATCCAGTTCCAAAAAATGTAAGTCACAAAATTCTTGCTGAAATCGATGTTTTTAAAGAGAGTTTGAATTTTCAGAATAAGACTAACATTATTGTGCTTGTGCACGATACCCAGAACGAATAACATTGTAAAAGAAAGAATATGTACGATGCTAAATAAAGTTAAGACCAAGACAAATACCAAAGCAAAAATACTATCGGTATTTGAAGTTTCTTTATAAACGCCACTGGTTAATGAATTGTATATACGTAAGAGACACATCGAAATAAAAAATAGCATAGGAAAGAATGACAGTAGTAACAGACATTTGTTTTGGTTAGGATAAATATGATTATTATGAACATTATATTTTGAAAACAATAAAATGCCAAGGGGATAGTTAAAAGAACGGATTATTTCCTTAACTTCTTTATCGATTCGATTGTTGGGTAGTACTTGAAATGCTCGTTTTATTAAAGTTCCACGTTTTTGGAGCATTGTTATAACCTTCACCTCGTTTCTGTTTTTTGATGACTGTATTCTAACAAATCCTATAATATAACTAGCACTAAATATTTCCCTAATATTAGGCACTCAACGGAGAAATACAATAAATTGCTTTGTTTATGTACTGATGTTATTCAAGACGAATGAGTGAGTGGTGGTGTTGAATATGTTATTGTTCTAGTAACTTAGATCAAAGAGATTAACTGATTGCCCTCTAAAAAGCATTTGACTAATTATGTTTAGATATGTCTAGGTGCTTAGAACGCATTTTAAAAATTAGTACGTATTTATGTCTCCAATGTTAATTAAAAAAAGAGTACCACAGGGTTCAATTCTTGGCCCATTTTTATTTAATGTTTATATCGATTGATTTTAGCATTACAACCAAAAGCATGTAATTACAAGGCTTTGGAAAAAATAAAAGGTTTTCAACGAAAGTCTAAACCTATTTATATCTTATTCCAGAGTGGGAAGGAGATGGAGATAGACGTCCTGTATAGCTCTCTCTCTTGCTCCCACTCTCTTCGTATGTTAAAATTACGTCATGGACAATAAAAACCATCATCATCTGCCTAGCCTTTTTCAAACTATGTTGGGGTCGGCTTCCACTCTAACCGGATGCAGCTGAATACCAGGATTTAACATGGAGCGACTGCCTATCTGACCTCCACAACCCAGTTAATACTGGGTAATACTATACCCCTTGGTAAGACTGGTTGTCAGACTTTTTGGGCCTCTGACGACTGTCAAAGATCTATACAAATGACAACCGGGACCAACGGCTTAACGTGCTTTCCGAGGTACGGAGGAAACTTGGTATGTAAGGGTGGTCACCCAATCACAGACCAACCTAGACAAGCACGGCTTAACCTAACGATTGACCCGAGCGGCTGTTTTATTTAGCCACGAGCTCCTCAATAAAAACCCAAATGCTTTAAATATTTAAGTACTGATCATAATCAAAGTTAAGGACAAGTAAGGAACAGGCACCCTGCCCTCCGCACCTTTTTAGGATGGGTTGTTCGTGATGAGCCTAGCGATGTAAGGTGAAGGTGGGCACCGAGGTTAGGCGTTTCTCGCGGCCAGGATACTGGCTTAACTTTTCCTAGCAACTGTATTTATTTGATTATTTATGATATTTTAACACGAGTATTCAGAATAAAAGTTGCCAATGTCTTCTGCGGATCCCTAGCGATCTGCCTGACCTAAGCCAATTAACGATTTGAATTCCCGTGACCTTCATCAGGAATCAGTTCACGTCGTAGGACGCTAGGCGTAGGCTTTACCAGTCATAATATGCTACGCATACATAAATCTACGTTGATCGAAACTATAGTTGTGAGAAAGCATAATTGACAGAAACTGTAATTGACGGAAAACAGATCAGCAGACTGCAGAGCATGTTGCTATGAGTCCGCGTAACACTGGTCAGTTTCCCTCACTCGTCATTATTGTATTCTGTTAAACTAACTAGCTTTTTGATGATAATAATATATTAACATAGGTTAAGGAATACTAACAATAATATGGGTAAAGTGCCTGAATCAAAGAAAAATAAATAAAATATGTCACTTAAAGGTGCAACTTTTTTATAACTTTGCAATAATTTGACACACTGAAGAGTTTATAGAAAGAAGAACTGCAAGAGTACAATTACGTAATTAATGATAACTCCAATCAGATTTCGTATTAGCGTCGCGTCTACGTAGAACAGTCCAAACGCGCTCATCTTACTGAACGATCGATTTGTTACTATCACGTTCTTGCATAGATATTCTTGGCTCTCTGTAAGGGAGGTTGGCAAAATTATCATCTCATTAAGATTTCGTTTTATTGTAATAAAATTAGTAATCATTTCTTATAAACCGCCTTTGTCGAAAATAAAATCATCATCAGCCTATTAATGTTCCCACTGCTAGGACACAGCAGCCTGCTCTATATGAGAGGGAATGGGCTATAATCCACCATGCGGGCCCAGTGCGGATTGGTAGATGTCTCATGTCTTCGATTTTTTTGGTTCTAGGACATTCCGGTTTCCTCACGATGTTTTCCTTCACCGTTTGAGAGCAGTGGTGATGAAATAATTTACACAAAGTGATGCGCCTGTCTGGGTTCGAACCCACGACTTACTGTTAGTAAGTCGGGGCCGCCACCCCTGGGCCAAAATAAAAAAAAATGCGGAAATGATTTGCATTATTATCTCCCGAATTGGTACATTTGTTTTCACTAAATTCTTACCTGGACAGTCCCTGTTCTCCATAAGCTGTATACACGCCGTCTTAGCTTTCTCAACAGTTATATAGAACTTCTCACAGTAAATACTATGTATAATGACGTATATTATATTTTTTGTTACGTACGCAACAGTAAGAACACCGACGCCATAAAACTGAAAAGGAAAAATTTCTAAAATTAATTGTTTTTCTAACTTTCACTCGTGCTCGCGCACTTTAGTCCGTGGCTAAGTAATAATAGTCTCTCAGGTCGATCTTTAGGTTAAGCCACGCTTGCCTAGGCTTGTCCGTGGATAGGTGACCACCCTTATCAAGCTTCCTCCGTGTCTCGGAAAGCACGCTAAGCCGTTGGTCCCAGTTTAACCAGAGGTATTTTTTAATCTCATTATCATCAAGAGTAACAAAAAGCCCTGTAAAAATAAAGATCGTTTTTTTAAAGTGGTTCCCGTACACAATTTTTAAGAAGGCATACTCGAAAAGAATAAAGAATCCCTGAAGATTCTTTATACTTCGGATACTCCTGGGCCTGAGGAATTTAATTTGTGTTAGGACGTCACTATTTGGAATACCCAGTCATGAGATTTTGGCAGGGTCGGTTTTCGGACACTTACACGTCACATAATAAAATATGCTTCTGTTGAGAAGACACCTAGGGTGACTCTTAACTTGAAGTTCAAGTACAAGGTCCTTCTCAGGTCAAGTTCTTCAACGTGAAGCATGCGGTCCTAGTACAAATATTTTGCCAAGGCATCTCCAGAATGAACAGTGTCTAATTTGGAAATGCTGCTTTCTTTTAGGGAACGCCTCATGCAGCCATGCGGTTTGTGTTTTTGGCGTAGGTTTGTACACATAATTTTGTCGCCACAATTTTGTTTGATATTCCTTACGTTTTACCACACAACGACAATTGATTTAGAAACAAATAGTTTTACACTGACCAGAGATTTCGGTATCGGGTGCTTTTCTGATTTTGAAAATAAACTCAGCAACGCATAAAACATTAAATCCAAATAAGCGATAGTACGAAAGAATGCTTGATATATTTGATATAATACCTGTAAATAAGAAGGTTCTTATTTCGATACCATTAAACCAATTTTCAAGATGAAACTTTACTGACTTACCAAAGCTTGAAAGATAGATTTATAGAGACTGAAAATTTTCAAAATATACTGATATATCTCAAACAGTTTCTGACATTGCTCATCAGTAGCCTGATCATCTTTCATCAACAAGACATCACTAATCCATGCCTCAACATATTTCCTCAACAATATTATAAGCCGGGTGGCGACCATTAAATTGACATGAAATGTGGTGAACGCCAAATCAACAATCAAATTGGGGAAATAGCCGATGAACGCATATCTACCTGCTGACATTGTATATTGTATCAAGAGTATCAAAGTATCAAAACAAATGGCAGTTGATAAAGAGATCCAGTTCCAAGTGACATAACTGCGGACACTCTTACTGAAATTGATGCTCCGATGGATAGTTTGAATCCTCAACATAAGAGAGACGTACTTGTACTTATGCACGATGGCCAAAATGAATAACATTGTGAAACCGATCCCATCACTAATGAAATACACTATAGTAAAGAGAACAGCAAAACTTTTTCCTATATTATTAGATGTATCATATTCTAAACGTGTAAATGCATTAAATAACATTCTGTATATAGCCAACATATTTACAACAATTAAATAGCAGAACGATAGCCAATAATATTTTCTTCCATTTGGATAAATATAATTATCCCGAATACAGTATTTTGAGGAAAAAAATAGATTGTATGCAAAATTAAAAGTATACGCAATTTCTTTAACTTCGTTATCTAATCGATTATTTGGTAGCACTTGAAATGAGGTTTTCGGAATTATTTCACATTTTCTAAACATTGTTACAATATCTGTGACTATTTAAGTACAAATGTTTCTAAAAAAGTCGTATTAAGCCCGTTCCTAGAGATCAATACAATAAACTGCTTTGTGTTGTATCTTGAGGGTCAAGACAAGTGACTGCTACGTTTTAATTTCAACAAGATTATGAGTTTTTCGGTAGCTAATGTGCTAATATCAGATCAATACATAGCTTATCATCCTTATCGCAGCTGACGGGCTGTCTGTCACTTTTCTAGGCCGTTTGATTGTATCATCGTTTCCGTTTGAGTGTCTGGGATCCTTTAAGAGGTCTCTGTTTAAATTCCTTATAGACAGATGTTATTACTCAATCACTGAATTTACTAATGATAAACAGAGGTATGATGATTCCGACTTCCCAATTAAACACTTATGAATCTATTTATTGACTAATTATGGAATGTGATTATTTATCTAAAGCTGAAATGACATGTTTACCTTATCGACATATGTATTTTAATCTATTGACATGCCACCTTAATTGTAATTGCTTGTTTATGTATGTTTTATGGTTATTTTGTACGCCATACATTGGCAAAACATAGTGCACACATTTTAGACGATATACTATGTGTAACCATACCTATGTTTCACAAAATAAATTATTGATTGATTGATCGTTCTAGTTGTTGTCCTAGTAGTAAAGAATTAAGACTTATATCACTATAGCCTTTTTAAGTAACTAATATGGACAAGTAGTCCTTAAAAACCTTGTTTAATTATAGCATTACCTGCAGAACACCGCACCAGTATTCCTCGGTCTGGAGAAGTACCTACACTCACACCTCACTTGATTAATTTATTTAACGAGTAGTCATTACCAAATATTTATCAAAACTTAGTATTCAATATTAAAATAAGTTAGTTCTACTCGAGGCGATTGAAAATACTATAAAAAAGCCACAAGAATAAGTGTCTTAGAAATGATGTATCAGATAAATTTTAAAGAAAAATGCCATAAAACTGGCAAATTTGACTTTCAATTTGCATCCAGGTGATCCTTAGAGATTATGTGACTCTTGCAAGTAGATAACGAATTTGCTCTAGGTGTCCCATGTATCGTTTATATGTTTAAAAATGTCTTTGTTTCTACTACGAATGCTGGTTGTGACTTATTTTTCTACTTAGCTTTCCATGGTCTCAAAATTTGTCGGACGAGTAAGTATTATTCTGCACAGCGCTATGGTTGATTTCGTTTAAATTCTGGAGATGGGAAAGAAAGGAGGTAGGGCATATCCTGCAGAGGTGCTCCATAATAGCGTTGTATTGGTATGGGTCGAGGATACCCCAAATTATTTCTACAGCGGGCCGCCTGCAATCGATTAAGAGATTTCCAGATTGCCCACTGGAGTTTATGACCAAGAGGAATAGTTTCTGCTAGATTGATGATGGTATGACTTGAAAAGTTTCACAGTATTAGCCTATGTATAAATGCATCGAAACAACAAACTTGCCAACTTTATGTGATGACTGTTTATGTTGAATCAATATTTTATCATTCGATTATTGTGTAGCAGTAAACCTAGAGTAGTAAACTAGTCAATAATACGGATGCATGCTTTAATTGAGTTATGACCAGTACATATAATTTAATTACTTAGTCTTGTAAACTTAACTTGGATCCTTGTCATGTAACCAGTCGTCATCTATTAACGGGCCGTCGAGTTGAACACAATGTTTCGACAACGTACAATACTTCCAAAGCAATCATTCAAAGTACTAACCAATAATAGACTCGATAAAGATATTCAAAGAGTAGCGTATTCTTTTAATTTCAAACTCAAACTCAAACTCAAAGCATTTATTTCAATTAGACCATTACGGCACTTTTGAAAGTCAAAAATACAAAAAAGAAAATCAAAGCTACAGTCCCAGTCACAAGGCATAATAACTTGAGAAAGTACTGTAGTTGCCCATTCCCTAGCGTAGATCTCTATGGAGAAGAATGGGCAAGAAACTCCATGGACACTCTTTTAAAATCAAAATATTGTTACAAAATCTTGGTTACATCATTAATTTTGAGATTATACATAAATGTGAGAACGATGTAGAAAGACGTGCACACTAAGAGCATCCAGAGTGAAAGATTAGATTAAAAATGTATGAATAAAGTAATTAAAATGAACCTTGGCAGCTAAGAGATGACCAGTCCCAACTGACAGCGCCCGTTCACAGACATGACGCATGTACCGGCGCCATTCAACTCAACCATATTGAAGGGAACTAAATGACCCGACACACCCGCCACCATCAGCGAGACATTTAAGTGAGCATGACATTCTCTCAGTCACCAAGGCATATTCAAGTCAATGAAAGATAAATAAATGTAAATGGTGGCTGAACAGTACAAAGTACTCACACATGTGCTATGCAATTATATAATACTAAGAACTGGAATCTATACAATGCAAGTATATTTTTACAATCTTCTGCCGCTTCCACAATACATTAACATGGGAATCAATTCTTCATCTTCTTCTTTACGTGTCGATGGACTCAAATAATGCCCGTCCAGTACAAACAATTAGTTTGCCCCCCTCCCCCCCACCTATGGTTGTGGAGCAGGACCAGCATTTAGCCAAGCATTTTTATCATCAATGTAATCCCCCAACTTATAATATGCTTGCCTACATAGTGTGCGTTTTATACAAGATTTAAATTTCGTCTCATTCAGTTGAAGAATGTGGGGAGGTATTTTATTGTAACATTTCAAACAGTACCCCATGAAAGATGAATCCACTTTAGCAAGCCTGAAACCTGGCTGAACTAGTTGGTCCCTATTTCTAGTGTTATAGTGGTGTCTGTCCCCTCTCTTACTGAATAAATGCCGATTTTTTCTAACGTACATGATGTTTTCATAGATGTATTGACAAGGTACTGTCATGATATTAATTTCCTTAAACAGTTCTCTTAGAGAATCGCGTCTACGTAATTCATAAATGGCTCTGATGGCTCTTTTCTGCAGAATAAATATAGACTCGATGTCTGCAGCCCGTCCCCATAGTAAAATACCGTATGACATAATACTATGAAAATAACTAAAATAGACCAGCCTCGCGGTATCAACATCAGTAAATTGACGGATTTTTCTAACAGCATATGCTGCTGAGCTTAGCCGTCCTGCAAGAGATGTTAGATGAGGACCCCATTGTAACCTTGAGTCGAGCGTGATTCCCAAGAAAACCGTTTTATCGACAAATTCTAGTTTCTCTTGATTCAATATTATGTCACAATCACTACTTTTGACTTTTGGTAGAGCAAATCTAATGCATTTAGTTTTTTTCCCATTTAGTACTAAATTATTAGCGGTAAACCAATCGTGGACCTGCAGTAGGGCGTTATTTACGTCATCAAGATTAGTGGCACGTCTGTTTATTTTAAATATTAAAGAAGTATCGTCAGCAAACAACACCATATGCGGATGGTTGTTAAATAGATGGGGTAGGTCATTAATATATACTAAAAAGAGGAAGGGACCCAATATCGAACCTTGTGGTACACCCATTTTTACTTTTAAACCCATTGAGTTTACTCCATTTATTTGTACCTGCTGCTGTCTATCATTCAAATACGATTTTATTAAACTGAGCGCAAGTTTACCTAAACCGTAATGCTGAAGTTTCAAGATCAGGGTTTCGTGATTTACGCAATCAAATGCCTTCGAAAGGTCACAAAAGATTCCTATGGCATCTTGTGCCTCTTCCCACGCAGTAAATATGTGTTTTAATAAAGTGACACCGGCGTCAGTTGTACAACGTCCTTTGGTGAAACCATACTGTTGCTCATGTAATATTTTATTAGTGTTAAAATGGTTAAGCATTTGATTGAGCATTATCTTTTCAAACACCTTGCTGAAAACCGGCAACACGGATACGGGCCTATAGTTATTGGTGTCTTTACTGTCCCCGGATTTAAAAAGCGGTATTACCTTACTGAATTTCATTAGATCCGGGAAGACCCCTTGATCCACGCACAAATTAAATATTGAGGCTAAATACGGCGCTACAGTCTCAATAATTGAGGTACAAGCTTTGATAGACATACCCCATAGATCTTCCGTTAATTTGATCTTGATTTGCTTAAAACCTTTTATGACTGTTATGGGGTTTATATGCTGAAATTTAAATTCATTCGGACAGGCTGAAACGTTCGCTTTCAATAAATCAATAGAGAGCAAGGGAGAGGAATTTAAGGTTTCTGTAGTTTTAAGTGGGATACTGGTAAAGAAATTTACAAATTCTTGAGCAACTTCATTGTTGGAGCTCACAAGGCCACGCGATGTCTCTAGTGTGAAGTCATTGCCTTGTTTTTTATTTCTATTTGTTTCACTGTTGATGATTTTCCAAACCGTTTTTATTTTGTTGTCGGCTGATTTAATCTTGTTGCTAATGAATAAGGATTTGGCTACCTTGCAAGTGTTTTTAAAAATTTTCGAGTAAGTAGCAACATATTTATTAAAAGCTTCAGTGTTGATGTAAGGCTTAAGGCCGTACAGCTCAAACAATCGTTCCCTACTTTTCCGAATACCCTGTGTTGCCCAGTCACTGAAAATAAACTTTGGGCCAATAGTTTTAGATTTCTTTTTTAAAGTATTATTAAATTCGGTGTGCACTACCGAAAAGAATTCTTCATAAAATACATTTGCATTGTTTCTAATATGACCCGGTATACCTAACTTGCTAATTAAATTATTATTAAATTTGTCTAGATTGCTGGGTGTTATTTGTCTAGTTTGTATCTGAATTCTTTGTAATTGTCTATTGTACGCGAAAGTAACCGTCTGACCACTATGATCTGAAGGCAGGTAATTTACGATGGATTTATTTATGTAATCGCACCAACAAAAAACATTATCGATACATGTAGCAGTATTTGTCGTAATTCGAGTTGGTTCTGAAAACACATTTGACAAGTTAAATGATTTAAAGAGACTTAAGAATCTACTGCTATTCACATTATTCTCTATGATATTGACATTAAAGTCACCACAGATAATTATTGGTTTATTACCAGTTACAAGTTTTGTCAAAGCATCTTCCATTACTGACTCAAAGATAGAATAGTTCAGGTAATTAGGGGGTCTGTAAACGCACACTATTATATGCTTATCTAGCTCAACACAAGACAATTCAATGCTATGTTCAACCGATAGATCGACTATATCATTACGAGACTTAGATTTAATACAATTTTTTACTAGGATTAATGAATGATAATAATTTAGTATTCCACCTTTTTTCACTTCAAAATATTGTATTCGAGATAATCATATTTATCCAAACGGAAAATTTTACAATGTTGTGTCGTTTTGTCATTTGTTAGTGACGAGTGCGTTATGCTTTTATGAGATGATTCGAATAATACTTTTTTTTGGCAATATGCCTCATACGGGTGTTACCGGATTTCCCTTAACTGTGCTTGTTCGTGTGATCTTTTCCTTCAGTTATTTCATCTGTTTCACGACCATGTTCATTCTGGACATTGTCCATAAGCACAACTACGTCTGTCTTATCTTGGAACTCCAAACTATCTATAAGAGCATCGATTTCAGTAAGAACATTCGGAGCTATATCATTTGGAACTGGATCTTAATGTTAACTACCATCTGTAGTGAATCTGTTTTTCTTTACGTTTTATTTGATGGTTTCAACCCAAATTTTGTTTGCAACATCACGTTCACAGAATTTGATGTTAATTCAGTGCTTACCATTCGAGTAATAATACTGTTAAGATTATATCTCGACAAGTGGATAAAGGATGTCTTGATGATGACTGATGAACATCTGGAGAATAAGGAGCGGTGTGTAAAACTACTTGAGACATATCAAAATATTTTGAAAGCTTACGATCTGTATAAACAGATTTTCGAAGTATTGGTAAGTCGGTGATACTTTTACTTGAAGATTGCGGATGCTTGCGTAAAGATAATTATTATTATTGTCTATCTGGCGCCGATATGTCAGCTCCTTAAAACTTGTATCTTCTTTTGCTGTATTTATGTTTTCCTGCATCCATTTATTTATGTGCGAGCGCATATAGGAAGTATTGGCGCCAGGTACTCGCACCGATCGGTACAGACCCATCACAACTTGCCTGAACTAGGAACCCGTATATTTGTACAAAGCCCCGTTCTTTAGGAATAAAAACTCTAACTTGAATTTATTTTTGTCCTAAGGTATTGTATCAGATTCTTGAAGCATTTCTGCGCTCTTTAGGTTTCTTTGAGATGATATTCTTTTTATTGAAACTACATGAAGTATTTGCAAGTGAGTCAGTGTCGATAAACGATGTAAGTAAAATTATTCCATGTGAACTCACGCTAATTATTTATTTATTTATGTAAACACAAAACACATCAAAAGGAGAAACCCAAACTCCATAGAAACTTAGGCCTGGCATTACAGGGGTAACTTAATAATAATTAATTTTGCCATAAATTAGAGCATTTGGGAAGGTTTCACGAGCCCAATTTCACGTCTCCTAGCAATGGCCAAATTGGTAAAATCAGACAATGTCTACATTTTTGGTTATTAAACTGTTTGAGTTATTTAAATTAAAAAAATATATAATTGAGGCTTTGTCTCCTAAGTAAATCTGACAAGCCAAGACAAGCCACATGAGTTACTTATAGTTGGTTAGTAGTTAATATTTGTTGACCAGGTAACGAAAATGTTGCAGCTGATGCCCTCTCCAGAGTTTGCGCATCCATGAGTAACAACAAGTTATATGAATTACATGATGCCCTTTCTCATCCAGGAATAACTAGAATGTACCACTGGATCAGGCAGAAAAATATGCCCTACTCTATCAATGATATTAAGCAAATGACTGCCTCATGTCCAATATGCGCAGAAATTAAGCCACGTTTTGCAAAATCCAAGGGAACACTTATTAAAGCTACATCAGCTTTTGAACGGCTGAATATTGATTTTAAGGGCCCCTTGCCATCAAATACTAAGAACAAGTATATACTCACGATAATAGATGAATTTTCACGGTATCCGTTTGCCTATCCTTGCGCGGACATGACCTCTGTGACTGTCATAAACTGTCTCAGAAATATTTTCTTTGAATTTGGTCAACCCCTATATATACACAGTGACCGAGGTGCTTCCTTCATGTCAGAAGATCTGCAAACTTTCTTACGAAATTGTAACATCGCGTCTTCTCGCACTACGCCGTATAATCCGCAAGGAAACGGCCAAGTAGAAAGATTGAATGGAACGCTCTGGAGAACAATACAACTTTACTTACGTTCAAAAAATCTACCCATTGAAAACTGGGAGCAAGCTTTAAAACCGTCGCTACACTGCGTGCGCTCACTTTTGTGCACATCGATAAATGCCACTCCACATGAGAGACTATTTAACTTTCCTCGAAGAACACCTGTTGGAGAATCCCTTCCATCGTGGCTCGTTCCAGGTCCAGTATTGTTAAAAAAATATGTACGAGGTTCTAAGACCGATCCCTATGTGGAGGAAGTTGAGCTCCTGCATAGTAACCCAAGTTACTCGTACGTGAGACGCACCAATGGCCAGGAATCGACAGTATCTAACAGGCATTTGGCACCGCTTCCTGTTACGTTGGTGGATGAAGCTGAGTTAAGTTGTCGAAATACAGAAAACAGAAATGATTCAAACGATGATGAAAATGATGAAGACATTTTTAGAACTCCTGAAACCAATAACAACGGTGCCGAACAACCTCAGGCTGTTCATAGATCAGCAAGGTTAAGGAGACTCCCAATTCGCCTTAATGATTACCTCCTCGATCAAGAAAACATAGAGGGGGTGAATGATATATAATCTCCTTACTAACTGGCTGACAGTATTTCATAATGTCAGCTGTCATCTTTGATTAGTGTTGTCAATCTAATACATATTATTTCTATGGCTTGTGAAAATAGTTCTATTCTATTCTATTTTTATTTAATGGCAAGTAAAGCCGATGTCGACTATTCTGCCAATGTCGAGTGAATTGAAAAAACAAGTGTGCATGACAAAAAAAAAAAAAAAAAAAGAGATTATAAACTACGACTGACGGACTGATCTGAGATCGCAAGTTAAATTTTTTGATACAACGTGGATCTTGTCGGGTTAGTACGGGACTGAAACAAACAAAAAATATAAATAAATATTATAATAAAATTGTTAAAACATAGAATAAAAGCATACCACACCCACACAGGCAGATTCATAATTTTATGTTATTGTGACGGATGAAGGTCATCAGCGCCACAAGCAGTTCAGGGGAGGAATGTGTTAGTAAGGAAGAGAAATTAGTCGGAAGAGGGATTTTAAATTTAGGGAGACGGCTATACAGGTCTAGAGGAGGGATGTTGTTTGAACATTCGAAGAAGATGTGATCCAAAGTGCCCTCTTCTAACCCGCACTCGCAGAGAGAGGAGTCCCGAATCCGGATTTTTTGCAAGAAAACAGGAGTACAACAAAAACCTAGACGAATACGACATAAGACGGATATGACAGGTTTGGAGACTTTCTTGTAGCTATAGAACCAAGGTTTTGGCTTTATAGTTGGTTGAACCGCGTAATAAAACTTGCCTTTTTTCCTTCCAGTATTATCCCATTGTTCCTGCCATGACGATTGGAGTTTAGTTCGTGGAAGGTTCAATAAGTCATACCCCTGGAGACAATTGTGGGAAAGATCAGCTACTGTCGATGAGCAAGCATCTTTGGCCAAAGTATCAACGCACTCATTGCCCTTAATGCCACAATGACTTGGTATCCAAACTAGCTGAACCTCTTTTTGATTGACAGCACAAGATAATAAAGACGCTTTAATTTTTAAAACCAGAGAGCTGTGCAATTTACTTTTAAAAGGATTTTGTGTTAAGGCTTGGAGACAACTAAGAGAGTCTGTGAAGATTACGGCTTTGTGTATGTTATGGTGTGACTCTATAAAAAGACAAGCTTCCAATATAGCCACACACTCGCCGGTGAATACTGAAGACTCCTTAGGACACTTAAACTGCAAAATTATCCTAGAGCTCTGGTAATAGACCGCAGCTCCAGTGTGGTTGAGGTCTGTTAATTTCGAGGCATCCGTAAAAAATAATTGAAAACCATTCCATCGCTCGCCCACCACCGCATTGAATGCCAAGTTTGCTGACGGGGATTTTTTGGATATACCAATGTTAAAGTCAATTTTTGGAACGTATCTTAAAACTTCATACGCAAAATTAAAAAGGGGCAATCTGGGGAACTGAACAATTGAGCATTCTAAATTTAAAATTTGTCGAAAAGATTTCAGAATTAGGGGCGTTTCTTTATTTTTCCAGTAGTTGGAACTTCCGCATAAGGCATCTAACTCGTACAATTTTTCTATAAGGGGATGCGAAGTTCTACATATAAGCCTAGACAGAAAACGGGAGGCCAGATATTGACGTCTTAGGGCCAGAGGAGGTTCAGCACACTCGACCTGCAATGCGTTAATGGGGGAGGATTTCATACAACCTGAGATGATCCGAAGGCACTTAGACTGAACCCTATCCAGCCCAGCCAGGGCACCTTTGTTGCACGGGGTCAGGAGATACGTTCCATAGTCCAAAACACTACGAACTAAGGCATTGTAGACCAATTTCATGGTGTAGGGGTGAGCACCCCACCAAACACCCGCAAGAACTTTTAAAATTGAGATGGTTCTTTCACATCTTTGAATGAGGTAATTTATATGATGTTTGCTACTTAATTTTGTATCCAAAATGACTCCTAAAAATTTTACTTTATTGACTATTGGAATGTTTTGGTCTAAAATGTTAATTGCAACATGAGGAGTGCGTCTTTTACGAGAGAAGATTACTGCCGAACTTTTTGGCGCAGATAGAGACAGGCCATGGCTTAAAAGCCACTGATTCAAAGAATCCAGAGAGAGGCACAACGATGACGCAGCATCGACTATAGAAGAATCTGTCACATACAGTGCAATGTCGTCGGCATATTGTAAGATCTGACAATTGTTGTTTAGGCAGGACCCAATATCAGCCGTATACAGGTTGTACAGAAGGGGACTGAGGGGAGAGCCCTGTGGGAGTCCCCTCCATATCAGCCTCTCATCGAACTCCTCTCCCTGGACTCTCAGGACCAGTGAGCGGGACATCAGCAGCTCACATATACATCGTATCATCTTAGCCGGTAGACTCAGCTGTTGCAGTTTTTGCCTGAGTACTGGAAGAAGTACACTGTCATACGCAGAAGAGATGTCCAGGAAAGTAGCTACAACAGATTGATTTTTGGAGAAAGCTAAGCGGATATCCGCAACCAAAATACCAACACTGTCCATAGTACCAAGTCCTTTTCTAAAACCAAATTGGTAATTCGGCAGTAAGTCTCTCGACTCAACAATCCACTCGAGACGGTTTTTGATAAGGTGCTCCAGTAATTTCGCTAAGACTGAGGACAAAGCGATTGGCCTAAGTCCATTCGGATCATCTGCATGTTTCCCTGGTTTCAATAGCGGGATAATAATTTGTAATTTCCATTGATCTGGAACCCAACCATTAACATAACAGAAATTTATAATATTTAAAAAGTAGATTTTTGCCTTTTCGCCTGAACGAGTTATAAAAGAATATGGCACGCCATCAATACCAGGAGCAGTGTCCCGTACATGTTTAAGTACCACTTTCAATTCCTCCAAAGTAAATGGCGCATCGAAAGGGTCCTCTGATACATTTTGAAGGGATATGTTGACGCATTCAGAAAAAAAAGGGACGTATGGTGGAGCAATTTTATCATAAAAAAGTTCAGCTGTTTCCCTACTGATTGGAGAAGAAACTGATAGGGAGCACCCACGTCTAAACCTATTGATACTTTTCCAAACTGCCGACACAGGTGTAGAGGGAGACAAAGAGGTACAGAATGTAACCCAACCCGCACGTTTCTTCTTGCGAAGGTGACGTTTGGTTCTGGCATTAATCTGACAGTATGCCAACAGATTTTCGGTGCTCATATCTGCATTGTAACACTCCTCGGCCTCGTCCCTGTCCCTGATTGCTGAAGTGCACTCTGGATCCCACCACGGGGGTGAAGGGATTTTATTACGGGCACTGTTTTTCAATGGAAAGCAGGAATCAGCACTGGAGGTGATGGCAGTAACAAAACCGTCATAACAGCTCTTGGCATGGTGGTGACCAGGAGCATCAAATAAACTTGAATTTAAATTTGGCAGAACATCAATTTTATCCTCCAATAATGATACAAATTTTGCCCAATCCGGTTTGGACAAGTTATATTTCAGAAGTGGAGGAGAACTTTTCTCTAAATAAGTTTTATTAACTAAAGATATTACAATAGGGTAGTGGTCACTACCATGCGACAAGGACGTACATTCCCAATGGGTCGAAGCTGCCACCTCAACTGAACAAAATGTTAGATCAACACAACTCTTTTGTTGTCCAGGAGGGGATCTGCGGGTTGGGCAACCATTGTTAAGGATACAGAGATCCAGATCATCCAAAATCTCAACCAATGCCACACCAAAAGCATCGCAGCGTTCAGACCCCCATCTATAATGGTGGCAGTTAAAATCACCCATGACCAAAATTGGTCCCTGAGTATTTGAAAAAGTGTTTTTTAAAATATCCAAAAATTCAGGCCGAGGGTGAGCAATGTAAATTGAAAACACTGTAATACCTTCCACCCTTCCTGCCACAATACTCATATCTCCTGTGAGTGAAGGCATAGGGTAAGACAGAAGTGGGACCCGATTATTGACAAGGAGGGCTGAGCCTCCATAGCCATCCGATCTGTCACATCTGAGAATGTTGAAGTGTGGCATGCGGAAGCTAAGACTTGGGGTGAGCCAAGTCTCAGCTATGGAACAAGCCAAAGGCTTGTAATTATTTAAGAGAAATATGAGGTCGTGCTTTTTATGCCACACGCTCCTCACATTCCACTGAAGGAATACTAGGCGGGACGCCATTTTTAATTAATAAAAGTAGAGAAATAAGCTGATCGGCAACGTTGGACGGTGATTGGGAATTGGGAGAAGAATGAGAAATAACAGTAGGAAGAAGTTTAATAAGAAGTTCAATAATAGAACCGGTATTGTCTGAGACATGATTATTATTAAGAGCACAGCCATTGGGCTGTGATGGTTGGGGAGAACTAACTATCTGCTGATGAGCATTTTTATCATATGATGGGGAAAGGGGGGCATGGGTTTTGGGTTTAAGTGTCACAGTTTTGCGATAGGACTGGGAGATTGGGGTTTTAACTATGTTGGCATAATTGCGTGAAACTGCTGGGATGATTTTACATGCCTCAGCATAGGGAATGGTTTTCTCTGCCATGACGGTCTTAATAGCCTTCTGCCTGCCGTGCTCAGGGCATGACTGGCTGTCAGCAAAGTGATTACCCGAACAAAGCACGCAGAAGGCCTCAGCAACAGAAATGTTGCAGCCATCACCTGGATGGTCGTGGCCACACTTGTTACAGCGTGGTTTAGACCTGCAAACGTTTGCTACGTGTCCAAATCTGCAACACTTGCGGCATTGAATTGTTGGGTAAATGTACTGTTTAACAGGGAGGGATGTATAACAGCAGAATATTCTGGTAGGTAATACCTGTCCATCAAACGTCAAAACACATGTTTCAGTGGGCTTCCACTCATTAACCCCATCTCTTTGTATTTTCCGGTTAATGCGTCGGACTTTCAATATTTGACCACAACCCAAGGGCACGGACAAATAGGTCAAGGCTTCCTCTTCCGTAAGTTCTGAAGGAACTCCGGTAACAACACCCATCCTTGTGATATTAAATGAGGGGATCGATGCAGTATAACTAAATTTGGACAACAGACTGTTGACCAAGAAAGAGTTAGCGTCCTGAGGGGAAGCAAACTCCACTGAAACACGGTTCCTGCCGACTCTGTTAACACCACCACGAACAATGTTTGCAATGTTGTTGTTCATAAGGAACTTTCCGAAGTTAACAGGGTGAAGGGTGGTGCCAGCATTTGGTTGAGACTCAATACGAGAAACATGTACAATATAAGGAGCCTTATCCATTACCGAGTACTTAATGCGCCCAATTTGGCTTCTTTGTTGCTTGCTTGGGAGGGACGGAGACGAGACTTCCTCGACAACAGGACGCTTACGTGGATTTTGCTGGTGTTGTAAAACTTGTGAAACCTCCATTGCTGTAGCACTGCAAACAACATCCGCGAATTGCGATAGTGGGTTGAGTGGGCTCTGTGTCTCAAAACAAGTAGAACGAATATCGGGTGGGTCCGGATCAGGGGGTTTATTTTTATCCATCTTGGAGGAAAAGGATAAAAAGAGACTTAGAGCTAAACAATCACAATACAAACCTGTTTACGAACACAAGGACAACACAAATACACAACGACAAGTCACTAAAATACCGAAAAACTCTTAAAAACAGCAAAAAATTCTAAACACACGTGCTATCCAACAAACACCGTGGCCGAATCTCGAAAATAGTTAATTAAAGCCAAGTTTCTATTGGTTTATCTTTCTTTACGTATGTATCACAAGTTATGTAATTGTATGCGCACATTGCGTTGAAATCTTACTGCACAATTGACACAACGACCAGCAGATGCCATTTTCATAAAATAGTTTTTATCATATGCGAAAAAATCGCAGAAACACTTTCACAAAATAGAAATAAACGGAAAGAATAAATATCAAATGAAGTTGTCTGTCAACCACCAAAAAGACGGATTTACAACGTTCCGTGCCATGATGATTTTCGACATCATCTAAAAGATTTTAGCGGAAACCTTTAAAAACAGCAATAAAGCCAATGATCGGTCGTGTATTTCTTTAAAATAAACAATATGAACCAAATTTAGTAAAAACTAACACACAAAATAGATAAATAATTGTATTTGGCCAAACAATACAAACAAATAACTCATGGTTTCGACAAACCAAACCAAACCCTTTTACTTGATTAAAATACAAGCAAACAGTTCATAAAGAAACAAAGTTATTTCTTGATTCTTACAAAGACTTCATTCCTCAAAACTCTTCAACACAGTTACACGGCTGTATCGAAAATAAAACATGAAGACACATATTAGTATTGACCCTATTACATTCAATTTCTTGGACAGGAATTTTCAAAAGTTGCTGTTTCCTTTCCGTTGCTTTCAGCACATAGTGTTCTTATCAACTTTCTCCATTGAATACAATTGTATAAGACCTCATCGAGTCTCTTACTATATGGTTTCTCTTATTGGTACCCTTATGTTCATAAGCTTTCATATGTTTACAGTTTTCTTGACAACAGACTTTGATGGAACAGTCAATAAATTCATCACTGTCCTTTTAAAGATAAATTTCCTCTTGTTTTTGATTCCTTTCGTGTCTTTTTACATGCTCAATATCATTCTAAGGGAGAACCACGTCCAGTTGATTTTAAAGATCCAAAAAGCTTTCAGGTTAAGCAATTTTAAGTCATACAAAAGGCCCATTATTAGGAACTGGACGGGAATTGTACGTCTTGACTTTATTATCAGTGCTGCTGTCACTGGTAAATTAGTAACAGTAATGTATTTTTACACTCTTCTTTACTTCGATATAAACTTAACTTATGGTGTTTCCATAATTGCTTTGATAAGAGATGGAATGTATTCATGGATCTCTGAGGTCGAGTACTATTGTAAACTGTGCTCGGAGTTTGGAGAAGAAAAATATAATGATAGATTGAAAAAGCTTTTCGAATCATACATCAGTTTATTGGAATCATTTGATATGTTCAAGTACATATTTAAGTTTTCGGTAAGATACATTTTTCTTTCAAGCGTGTTTTTCAAATGGCTTTGAATTTTTTTAGCTAATTTCAAATGCATTTCATTTCCAGACCCTATTTCAAGCATTAGACACATTTTTCCATAGTCTACTGTACCTTCAGGCAATAATAGAAGCGGTACAAGCAGAAAAAACACATTTTGGCACGGTGAGCTTAATATTCATTTTTTTTAACAAAATAATGTATATTTGTGGAATAAAAATGTTACCTATAAATTTTCTTCTTTAATTTTCCACTTTTTGAATCATTTTCATCTTATGCCCTCATCCTATTTTATTTTAGATTGGTCAAACGTCTCGCTATCATTTACTACATTTTCTTTCACATCATTTCTCACACAATCTATCTATCTTTTCTTTGGTCTTCCTCTTTCTCTAAATCCATCAACATTATTATTTTTTTATTTTTTTTATTAGCCTGTTTTGTCCTACTGCTGAGCAAAGGCCTTCCTTAGTTCCTTCCATCTCTCCCTGTGTTTTGCCTCCTCTGGCCAATCAGACAGGTACGAAACCAAATCGTCACGCCAGCGTTTTTTGGGCCTGCCTCAGTGACGACGACCGTCTTCAGCCCACTGTGTGACGATTCTGGCCCATCTGTCCTGATCCATTCTGAAAATGTGACCCGCCCAGCCCCATTTTAACCTCGCAGACTTATTGTCAACATCGGCAATACCTTTATATTCATCACTAAACTTACTTATTTTATAAATTTAACTTGCAGTATGAAATCAAAACATTTGAACAGGTCTTCATCCTTTGGGTAATGAAAAATATAGCGTTTCTCACAATATTTGGTTTGTATTGTGAAAGATTCTACATGTGTGTGTCCGAAGTAGACGCTGCTTGCTGTAGATTGCTAAGAAGTCAGCAAAGTACTGGTAAGGCTAGACTACTAACTTAGTTGGTTTCCGAGTTTCCGACACAAAAAATGAGCTTTTTTGAACCCTTGGTTCAGGTCCGTGTTATCTATCTGATTATCATGAGAAGACACACTGAAACAAACTTCACGGTTTTGTTTATAGTCCAGTAATGTCTTGGTTAGCTGATCATGTTAGAACCATTCATATTCGTAACTGAGATGGGGATGAAGATTTACACCCAGTTCTTCATACCTCTAAAGAATCACACAGATTCGAGTTGATCTTTCAACTCAGAACTCAAGGACCCGAAGAACATACATAACTATACACTTTTCTTTATAGCATAATCAGCCTCTAATGTTACCACTGCTGGGACACACGGCCTCCTCTCTATGAGAGGGAATAGACTATAATTCACTACGCGGGCTCAGTGCCGATAAGTAAATGTCACATGTCTTTGAATTTTTCGGGCAGGTTAAATGCAGGTTTCTTCACGATGTTTTTCTTCATCATTTCGAGACCACCGATGAAATAAATTACACAAAGCAATGTCCCCGCCTGGATTTGTCGGGGCAAAGTCGAGGCCGCCAGCACTGGGCCACTGCTGCTCTCCAATCTTTAATTTATATTGTCTTTAATTTGATGTCTTTGCAATATGTATTTGTAATTGTGGCACTAAGTACAGAACTAGATCCAACTCCTAAAACTTACTTACTTTAGTTTTTCGTGAATACTGTATTATTCCTACAATTCCTCATGGATTTGTAGATTAATTCATTGCTTTCTTTGTAGAAGACTTCTTTGGATATTATTTATTTCATCTCTGTTACAGTGGAAGCTAAGAGACTTTGCAAGAACATGTTGCGAGTGAACAATGCAGCCTGCCACAAGATGACTGCTTGTCGGGTCTTCACGATCGATGGACGCCTGCCTCTGAAGTTTATTAGTCTTGTATTGGAGTATACTGTTGTGACACTGCAGTTTGCTGTGTTAGCGTGGATGAAGAAAACAACATTAAAATAATAATGTTGAACTATCTATGCTCCGCAACTTTCATTCGCGTGAAATTATTATAAAATATTACATCTCCATTTAAATCACATTATGTTAACAATTTCAAGGTTTTTATATTTTTTGCACGGAACTCTTATCCTTTTTCTAAAATAAAAGTAGCCTTAGTTAGACTATATAAAATCAACTATCTGCCAGTAAAAGTCCCGTCTGTAAAAGCCCCAAATCTGAGTTTGACGTGAAAAAATCTCTCAAATACGTAGAAGCTGTGTTTAATATTTTTTTAAAAGCAAAGCATATACAAACAGGTATTTCACAAAACAGCAAATTGCAGTAGCACTATTAGATAATTACTAATAAGTCCTATAAAACACATTGGTAACGTAGCGTCTATATAGAACAAGCCACACGCGCTCATCTTACTGATCATACGATTTGTTTGTAACACTTTCTTGCACAGATTCTCTTGACTTTCTGTAAAGATACAATGTTATATTTTATGCATGTTACTTTGATGTTACTGTTTTTAAGGTCCACTGGTTAAAAATAAAAGCGAACGAAAATAAAATGCATGTTTCATGTGGATATTCCCTTATCGTGTGTGCATAGTGCCTAATCTGGTGTCAACGTTTTATCCCGTGGGCCTCTGACTTGTCTTTACATGCCGTCGAGATATATCTTTCAGGCTTTTGGATGCCCAGCATATGAAAGTAGACTATATGCCTAACACAGAGAATTTATAATGTCTAGTAAGGAGCAATGCAGAAGGATCTGGGGCCCTAAATACACAACATTTCAATAGCTTATTGATATTGCTTATACTTTTTCTAGAACCTCTGGTTAGTAAGTATCTGTCTCTCTTTCCACTAAGGTCTTTTTCTGGGACAAGTCCGCCACACTTTTCAACCACTGCAACTCCTGAAAGCCAAAATCAACAGTGGCGACCACCAGAAAAGCGCCGAGACATTGAAGTTCGACGAAGTCCCACAGAAACAATTTAACTGTCTTGGATCCAGCAACGAAATTAATCAGATAAGAATAGGGGAGGATTAGGAAAGCCATAATTTCGACTTTCCTCCGTATCAGCAGGAGACAGAACAAAACAAGACCAATAGGTACAAAAGGACTTTAACTATTAGGATAATCCCAGTTACCTAGCACCACGGATAGCAGTAACTAGCTTCCATAGAGGACTACCTGTGCAAGTCCGTCTGCGGTAGAACAGTACGTGAATTGAAATTAATCTGTGCAGTTCTTGGAACTTACGATATGGGGTCGATTAACACAGGTGGACCTCTCTTGAGGACTGTAACACCATTACTTACTAGAACAATTCGAGTTTTTCACAAGCAGAATGCACGCCGTCTCAACTTCCTCGATTTTCATATAAAATTTTTCGCTCTGTATATTAAGTAGTATAAACAGTGTCATGTTCTTTGTGAGGAATAAAAAGGCCATCATGGTTAAAGTAAACTAGAAGAATTAAGATAAATTAAACAATGATCTGTTGTTGCTTATATTTCGCTTGACCATTTAGCAGTTTTTTACTCTGACTTTTAAGTTTTTTTTTATTCAATGTAGTTAAGCATATACGGTTTAAAAAAAAATCTGCACTTGTTAATTCAACAAGTAAGATAGTAAATAAATAATCCTTAAATAATAAGTTAATGCAAGTCAGACTCGATTCTAACAGAAGGGTTCTGAACCACTGCACAATATTAACACATTAAAAAAAAAATATATGTTATTAAAGCAACCACAGCATAGAATATTCTTTGAAAAATCAGTAACTGCCTATTACAATTCAAAAGATACAGCCTTATAAAAGACAGACGGACAGACAGACAGAAGAGGAAATCACAGTAATAAGCATCCTTTAAGGACGGAACGCTAAAAGAAGGATCAATTCCATATGTATGTTACCGTTTCTCGCGCATCCATTCCTAATCCAAGCATTTGTAGACTACACTCCCAGTACACCAAAGTTCGATAAAATGAATCCATTGCGTAATATAAAACCTGAGAAAGAAGCAAAAGATATTAGGGCTAAATAATTGTTAATAAAATTATTTTCAAGCTCATCTGAGTTATTATTAACTCAATATTCCTGTGCAAACAAGCTATCTGCCCAGTGATAGTTCCTATCTTCGAAAATTACAGACTATAATCCACTATTAAACCGTTAAGAAATGAATTTTTACCAATCAGTCTTTTGTTTCTCCATCTTTGATTTAAAAGAAAATTTGGCCAAATTTGATGCTTCTAAACCAGCCAACACTGCGGTGTCTGTCAGTGAATTAAAGATGTTTAAAGTATGTAGTTTAATACATTAATCTTACCAGTACTTTAAAAAGCTTCTTAAACAAATTGTACGTTTTCATAATATTCTGGTATGTCTCAAATAGTTTTGTCACGTTCCCCTGCTCATCATGGAGCATCAAAATCCATTCCGTTAAATACTTTGTTAACAATTTTATAATACGAATAGCATAGACTTGATTAACATCGAACGTTAAAAAAGCTAATATGTCAAAAATGAAATCCAGCAGGTCAAATTCGTGGTTTCCTATATAATATAATGACATTATAAAGATACTACAACACGAAACGGTGAAGATGGAGATCCAATTCCAAATTATGAAACTACTGATGCTCTTACTGAAATCAATGCTCTTATGAATGGTTTGGAACATAACAATGAGAAAGAAATTGTTGTGACGGTTGAATAACTCAACAACGAATAACATCGTAAAACCGTAACAGGCATTGATGGAATAGCTGAAGTATAAAGAGGAAATTACAAAACTGTCGTTATTATGGTAACGGTCGGCATAGATGAAAAAAAAACGGTATGAACTGATGCAAAAAACAACAAAGACAATAACGAACCAAGACATAATGTGCTTTTTTCCAATCGGAGTAACATAATTGTTGTGAAAGCTGAATTTGGGTGTCAACAAAAATATAAATGAAATGTTAAGTGGGAAAAATATTCTTTGGATGTCCTTGTCTAGTCGTTTACTATTAATAACTTGGTCATTTAGATTTTGTACCATTGTAAAAACGATTGACAGTCTGTTCCAAATATTTATTGTGATCAAAATTGTTTCTTATAAAAACGTACTATCTATGGAGACACGAAGCTCAAAATACTGAAACCCTAAAATATTTAACAAACAATGAAGTTTAAATTGATACCTAGTAACATGACAGTTAATTTGGGTCTTTAATAATATTAAAAGCTGATAGGTAGGTACTACATTTGCTGTCATCATCTTCAAGGTTACGCAGTGCTTACCAAGGTCGGTCTGTGGATGGATGACTATTCATTACATTTTGAATTTCTTGTTATTTGACATTTGGTTGTCATTGTTGATGTTTGACAATCGTTCCAGGTAGTCAGTGGCCTGAAAGTCGGAAAACCAATCTTACCAAGGGGTATCGTTATTTCCAGTACCGATAAGGTTAGATGCAGGCAGTCGGTCCCTGCATCCGGTTAGACTGGAAAGCGACCCCAACTTAGCTGGTTAAGTGGCAGCTGATGAATGTTGAAATATTGTAACAGACTAAAGCTATGAATTATATTATCAAAAATACAGTGGATGGCCGGTTCTACATAATTGTGGGCCCAAAAATGCTGGATTGGTGGTTCTGTATTATTTGTTGACTTAATTGTGTTAGACTAGCGAATCAACCTGTATATGATACTACTGAATTGTATTTCCGTTGACACCCGATATTGACATTTTGTTCTATATGTATAACGTCTGTCCGCGTCAAAGAAACATTATCCTTTTATAACATTTGGGGCTAATGTAGGTCCCGTTAGTGAAATAATTTTCGGGAATCGGATAATATATAGAAGATGTAAGTGCACTGAAAAAAAATTCCACGAGTACGACTTTTATTTTGGGTTTTGAGGTGGAACTCAATGTTAGAAAAAACAAATCATTGGATAGATTAAAACAATACCAGAGAACGTCTCACGTACTTACGTACGTCTGATTTTTATTTTTATTGACTTCTTCTTCTAGTAAAATATTAAGTTCATTGACTTTTTTTAACCATGCTAAGAGAGCAAACTGCAGTATTATAATAACATACTCCACAAATAGACTATTAAACACATGGGGTAGACGTCCATCGATCGTGAACATCCGACAAGCAGTCATCTTATGGAAGGCTGCACGGTTCACTCGCAGCACGTTCTTACAAAGTCGCTTGGCTTCCACTACAAGAAAAAAGTTTTATTTAGTTGTTATAAAACGAAAAAAAAAAACAGAATTCACAAATTGTTTTGTCAAAACTACAAGACCCTTTACGAATCCGTCAACCAAGCATTCTGTACATCAAACTAAGTAACTCTACGAAAATAGTACATTTTGATACAAGTGGAGAAAGTTTGTTAAAATAATGAAAAATATTTTTGTAACGAACTATGAAACTATGATTTTAATTTTCTTTTTTTTGCGCTTTGCTTTCGCCAGGTTGAAGGAGAGGCAAAGGTATTAAGCCGTTAAACGGCCTAATATAAAAAAATGATTTATTTTATATTTTTGAATTCAGAACACAAATAAATGTTAATTTGTGTATAAACCGTAACTATTAGTTTTTAAAAATCATTTTTATCTATGATATTCTATTTATAAACACAATTTCAATGTTCAAAAACATTTATGCCGTAACTTAAAGACGCGTAGTGCATTGCCGAAATTTAAAAAAAAAAAACTTTCACCTCAGACTATAGGCATTGAACCAATTTGGACTAAGTTTAGGTATAGTTATCTGTGGCAATTTTCATTCACGCACACGTGCGGGAAAATAGAAAAAAAACACATGCGTGTGAAATACGTTGCATGTTGTACCTAATCGTAGTGCGTTATGGACCAGTTTTCGAGGAAGCATATTGAAAAAATATTAATAAAAAAAGGTCTCTTTATTTTTGGGGTGAAAAATCACAAAGCAATAGGTATCACTCTCTATCTTACTGTAACGCACTCAAAACATTATGCTTATGAATGCATTGAATAGTACGGGAGGATTTGAGGTATTTCATTTAAAGTTATAACATTAAAAACACGTATTTAAAAAAAAGTTGGAACTTTGGCCTTCAATATCTCCGGATATCAAAGAAACAGTCTTACCAGTACTTTGCAGACTCTTAAACAACTTACTGCAAGTGGCGTCAACCTCAGAAACACACAAGTAGAATCTCTCACAGTGGAAACTGAACATACTGACGAAACCAACATTTTTGATTGCCCAGAGAATCGTGACCGTTGCGAAAGTAGCGTTGTCGGTCTGAAATTTAAAGTTAGCTAAAATATATGTATTTTTTGGTAAAATTAAGCAAAAGAGACAATAATGTGTGAGAAAAGATATGGAAGAAAAGGAGCAAATGACAGCATGACAGGGGAGAATGGAAAATATAAACTTGTTCACTTGGAAATGATAGATACAATAACAATGATAGAAGATGATGATATTATGACTAAGCCAAAAATATTTAACCATCATCTGCCTAGCCCTTCCCAACTGCGTAGGGATGACTTCAAGTTTAACCAGATACAGCTCTGAATACAAATATTTCAAAGAGTATCTGATCTCGCCATCCCAGTTAGTTGTTCATATTCACGCAAAAAATAACATTATATTTATATTCTTAATTGTACACAAAAAATAACGGGTCTACCCTTTATAGCAGAACTTTTTATGTCATAATATTACTTTGCATAACAGTACATAGCATAAACTTCATTTTGCAGAAAATCGTTTGGCAGACACTCATTTATCATACATTCAAAACTCATAATTTTGTAAGTCAGAATCATCTTTAAGCATAAATTTCATATGCATAAGAATTAAAAGTAGAACCAGCTCATCGCAGAAAGTTCACAGTCAGAATCATCTTTTGGCATAAATTTCATATCGGTAGTCATTAAATGGCAGAACTATCATATTACAGAAAGTTTTCAGTTAAAATCATCTTTTGGCATATATTTCATTTTGCATAATAATGGAAAGCCTTTTTCTTTTTTTTTTCCGGATGGGAAATCATCAAATGTCTCCTCCCGCTCTGGGAGGAGCAGGAGGGAGTGTCAGACTTTTACTGACTAAAACCCATCCATGTTCCTTCATCGCCCTTTGTGTTCCGGGGCCACGGTATGTCTTTCGAACAGTCCCGCAACCCCGGATAATGGAAAGCCTCATCTATCACATAACAAAAAAATCATATTTAGAATAATTTTGTATTTTTTACCATCCTAATAAAATTGATTGAACATTTTTTTTCGCCACAAACATGCGACAATAATGTTAATAACTGCATATTTCCGATCAAGCAATCATACATCATGCATGCAGTAAGCAGTATGCAAACATGCAAACCAGCATACACCATGCATGCAAGCAAGCATACAAGCATGCAACATGCAGCAGGCATGGTTTCTGTCACGGCTCCGGCGCTGCAGGGTTCCGGCGGTCCCACGCGAGCTTATCGTTGCAGATATATTTTACGCTCACCACCGCAGCTTCGGCTGCGAGCGTTAAAACCACTTGCTCCTCAGCTCACGAGCCACCTCACCCCTCCGCGCCTACGCGGATATAAATTACACTCTAGGGGTAGGGCAAACAAGACTACGTGGAGTCGGTTTAGGAGCGATTCGTTTCTGTCACTACCTTTTTTAGCGTAACATATTATTATCTTTTCAAGACAATATTTTAATTCTAATTTAATGTTAAAAATGCTATTTTAGAAATGGCAATAATGCCAAATCAAATTATTCCAAATGGAATTCTGCCATCTTCATAGTATGTCAAGTGAAATTGTACCATATAATCGTCGCTCTAAATAAACGTTATTCTAAACGAAATTATGCGGAATTTGAACATTGCCAAAGGTAATTATGCCAAATAAAATTCTGCCATCTTAAAAGTATGCCATTGTAAATTCGGAATACAAACATTCGGCCAAACAATAACTATATTAAATATTTTTTATGCCTTAAATATATTCGTGTAAAGAAGATTATGCCAAGTGTGTTATGCCAAATGAATTTCGGAGCATCAAGATTCTGCCAGATAGAAGGAACCCAAACATAACATATTAAAATATTAGATTTGAATAACATACTAAATATTATCATAGATGGAAATAGTACAAATTCTCCTTTGGTAGAACTAGTTGCCAGATTTTTAGGCTGTTGGCAGAAAGCTAACTGGCTACGTTACGTGACAGTCTTACATAATGTTGTTCCAACACAAGTATTCCTCGCACTTCTTGGACTTTTGCAAAAAGTGGTGACTTTATTATTGTTTCATTATAGGGTTTTCTTTTTATTTATTTCGAACTCCCGGCTTCGGACGGTATGATATTTTCCGACATCTACAACAACTTCCTAAACTTATACTATCCCTTACGGGATATCTTCCGTAATTATTAATTATAGTAAGCTCCCGATGCAATGCCTTGAACGCGGGATGACTGACAGTCATTCCCGTAAGTGACAATATATTATAAGTTTACGTTCGGTAATTTTTGAGTTTATCGCATTCAAACGCAGCAGCAATACGCAGTTTAGTGATGTATTATTTCTATACTTACCGAGCCAAAATGAGTCACACCTGACATTAATAATTCTAGAATGGTTTGAAGGTATAATAGACTATGAAAAAATGTATCTAATGCTTGAAATAAAGTCTGGAAATAAATGAAGTTTCACATTAGAAATTGTTCTGAAAATAAAACGGAACACCCTTGGCACATCCTAAAATATTTTATTACAATTGAAAACACACACAATCAGTTACTTTTAAATACTTATTACCGTAATCGTAAATATTCTCTTGAATATATCATATGCTTCCATTAAATTGACGTAAGCTTCAAACAATTTTTCCAATTTATCATTACATTTATCTTCTTCTAGCTCCATGCTCAGTTTACTATAGTACTCGAGCTCAGAGATCCACGAAATCATTCCCTCTCTTAACAAAACGATAATGAACACACCGTATGTCAAGTTCGGGTTCCTTCTATCTGGCAGAATCTTGATGCTCCGAAATTTATTTGGCATAACACACTTGGCATAATCTTCGTTAAACGAATATTTTTAAGGCATAAAAAATGTTTAATATAGTTATTGTTTGGCCGAATGTTTGTATTTCCGAATTTACAATGGCATACTTTGAGGATGGCAGAATTTTATTTGGCATAATTACCTTTGGCAATGTTCAAATTTCGCACAATTTCACTTGGCATATTACGAAGATGGCAGAATTTCATTTGGAATCATTTTATTTGGCATTGTTGCCATTTCTATAAAATAGCATTTTTAACCAAACATTTAAATATTGTCTTAAAAAGTCAATATGTTGGGCTAAAAAAGTTAGTGACAGAAACGAATCGCTCTAAAACCGACTTTACGTAGTCTTGTCTGCCCTACCCCTAGAGTGTAATTTAAAATTGCGTAGGCGCGGAGGGGCGAGGCGGCCCGCGAGTTGAGGAGCAGGTTGTTGTAACACTCGCCGCCGCTGCTGAGGCTGGCCGGCGAAGCCGGCCAGCAAGCCGAAGCTGCGGTGGTGAGCGTTAAACACATCTGCGACGATAAGCTCGCATGGGACCGCCGGAACCCCGCAGCGCTGGAGCCGTGACAGAAACCATGCCTGCTGCATGTTGCATGCTTGCTTGCATGCTGCATGCTTGCTTGCATGCTACCTGCTCGCTGCATGAATGGTGTATGCTGGTTTGCATGTTTGCATACTGCATGCTTGTTTGCATACTGCATGATTGCTGCATGCAAGAGGTATGCTTGTTTGCATGTTTGCCTCCTGCTTACAGGAAAATAAAAACCACTCGTTCACAATCAACTGTTTTAATGACTTTTCTGTGATGTGGATGTGATAGATGAGTCTTTCCATTGTTATGCATAAGAAATGAATGCCAAAAGATGATTCTAACTGTAAACTTTCTGAGATATGATAGTTCTGCTTTTAGTGACTATCGATATAAAATTTATGCCATAAGATGATTCTGTCTATGAACTTTCTGCGCTAAGATGGTTCTACTTTTAATTCTTATGCATATGAAATTTATGCCGAAAGATGATTCCGACTTACAAAATTATGAGTTTTGAATGTATGATAAATGAGTGTCTGCCAAACGATTTTCTGCGAAATGAAGTTTATGCTATCCGCTGTTATGCAAAGTAATATTATGACATAAAAAGTTCTGCTATAAAGGGTGGACCCGTCAAGTTCACATCAAAGTAAATCAAAGTGTAAAAATAGATAGCTATTGTAATGCTCTGGGTCAGTAGCACACTAACAATATAGCCAAAAAGATGTCGCGAAATGCCAGCCCAACCTTGTCTAGTAGTTCTCTTGTATTCTTTGTAATTGACAATTCGAAAAGCTTTTTGAATCTTCAGAATAACAAGAACGTGGTCCTCCCTTCGTATAATGTTAAGAAAATAAAAGGAAACGAAAGGAATCACCAACAAGATAACATTTACTTTTATAAAGACGACGAGGAAAGGATTGATTTGTCCCTCATGGTCATCAGAAAAAAAATATGATACGTGAAACATTATAAATCCAAGAAGGCCTATGAAAGAAAAGACGTAGTACGAGATACGATGGGGCCTAATACAGTTGTACTCAATCGAGAAACTTGATGTGAAAAACATGTGCTGTAAGCTACACTACACTACTACATCAGCCCATAACGTCCACTGCTGGACATAAGCCTCTCCCATGATGGGAGGAATTTGCCGTAATCTCCACGCTTGGCAGGCGGATTGGAGATCGCAGTGATGAAAGACTAACAGAAAACGCTGCTGCCCATTCTCAGGTCTACGGAGGCGAGGTGTTCTGCCTCAGACATTAGTCGCCTTATACGACACCCGTGAGTGTGATGGGTTGGTTCTATTCTACTCTGCCGGATACCACACGGCTAAGCACCGCTGTGCTGTGCTGTAAGCACCGCATAGGAAAGAGCAAATTTTTAAATGCTCTATCCAAGAAATTGTTGGTAATTGGGTCTATGTTGATCTGTGTCTTCATATCGAATACAATTGGACAACTGTGACGTAGAATGGTAAAGACTTGACTGTCGCTCAAAGGCAGTTAGATTATGATATTATTGTATGTTGTTTGTACTCATTTTAATCAAGTTAAAAGCGGTCTTTTGTTTTGACATAATAAGATATTGATCAGTCAAATAGTTGTAGGTACACAAGTTGTTTTAGGGTGTAAGTAAATGATATATTATGTTCATTTTCGTACATTGTTTTTAACGAATACTTGTCTACAGGATCATCAAATATATTTTATTGTAAAACTTGATGAGGGGAGCATTTCCTACCCTATAAAGTTTTTTATTAATTTAAGAAATTCTCATGTGTTTTGCGGGAACTGTTCTAACGACAACGAGTTTTTTGTTCTCATGTTCATTGACAAAATGATTATTAACTAGCTTATGCCCGTGGCTTTGCCCGCGTGGAGTTCGGTAATTGTCCCACGTGATCGTACATCCGGGATTAAAAGCATTCTATGTGTAAATCCAGGTTATTTACTATCTGTACCACCTCCGCCACTGCAATACATCCTCGCGACGTCTCTTTTATCTTCTGTATAAACCGCACCTTAGTCTAAAATGTAAGAGGACACAAGAGCAAAAACGCTTGTAACATCAAGAAAATATTTAATGTTAATTCTAAGTTTTCAGGAACGTAAACTGCAAAAGCACAACAGTATAGTTGGTGAATAGTCCCAGCAACACCAGAGGCAGGGTAGCGTCGACGGAGGCCAGACCACATAAGTCAACCTTGCTAAAATTTGTTTCATGTAAACGTTGAATATTTCTGCATATCTTCTTCTCTGCTTCTGAAACTTTGATAAACAGTGACTTATATAATAAAATCGTACGCATTAAATGGCCAAAATGGCTCCGTGCAGGTTGGTCTTTGGCTTTTAAGGGTTCCTTACCCAAAGGGTAACCAACGGGAGGGTCCCGTTGGTTATTATTACTAAGCCTCCGCTGTTTGTCCGTCCGTCAGTCAGTCCGTGTGTCTGTCAGCAGACTGTATCTCATGATCCATAATTGGTAGACGGTTGAAATTTTAAGAGATGTCTATTTCTGTTGCCGCTTTATCAAAAAAAAATAAAAAATAAAACGGAACCGCACAAGTCCGACTCGCAATTGGGTGGTTTTTATTTTTCTACAAGTTATAGGGAGAACATGCGAAAATGTCAGTTTGCTCAAAAGTACTATTGTAGGAATCGACCATTCTGCGAACGCTGGCCAGAGTTGGACTTGCAAGTGCCCACGGAAAATAATCTGCCAGCGCGCACCTTTCGCTTGTGGATCGTCCTAGGAACCGCATAACATAACATATTGGACAGTTCAATACAGTCAAATTTATTTCGAGCATTATGTAAATTCATAGCTTCTAAGTACCTACGTCTGTTTTCGAGTGTTGCGAGCTAATACATAGCAAGTCAATCTTGGTACGGCTAATAATATCCCATTTATAATGCATAGCACGCAAGAACTTGTATTGAACACACTCAATCATTTCAACGTACTTTTTGTAGTAAGGACTCCAGACGGACACGGCGTACTCTAGTCGAGAGCATACAAGAGACTTATATAAGCATAAATAGGAAAAAGTATTTTTAAAGTCGACAGTTGAACGCATTACAAATCCGTATAGTTGATACGTTTTATTAACATTTTTTCCTATGTGTAGATTTAAGCAAAGCTTAGAATCAAGAATAACACCGAGATATGAAATAGAATCCATTTTAAGTAGGGGGTCATTGCACAACGTACATGTATAGTTAATTTTGGTTTTAATTTTTGTAAAGTTTAAAAAGTTGCATTTAGGTAAATTTAGTTGCAACTTATTTTCCTGACGATAACAGGATAGTCTGTCCAAATCTTTCTGCAGCAGAAGGCAATCACTTGGTTGTTGTATGGCTCTATATAATTTGAGGTCGTCTATATTATTAATAAAAGTTTGGTATTGCGAAAGCATTGGCTGATGTCATTTATATAAGTAAAAGTAGTAAAAGTACTTTATGTTGTCCGATTGAATTTATAAGTTAAGATTTTATGGTTTTTCTTTCATTTAATTTATCATGTTTGTAAGAGAGATTTGATCTTTATGATTGACCCTATTGATTGGTGCCACAAAAGTACAGGATGTTATTTTTTTGCCATTTTGCCAGTTCGATTTTCGGTTCGGTTCGAGTATGGCACGCGAATTTTCAAAATCTTTGAATACAGATTAATTTCTTTTTAAAAATAAAGGAATGTTTCCTTTGAGTAAAATTTGCTATATCCGGTATTGAGAGTAATTTCCCTCCAGGTGGCATGCAAAAATTCCAGCCTGTATATAAAATAAACAAAAGGGGACCAAGTATAGAGCCTTGAGGCAAACCAGAGGTCACTTGTGCGATGTTTAATTGATGACCATTGATTACAACCCTACCACCACCAATGCTGTTGAACGCTATCTTATTTCGCAGTATTTCATGGTCAACCTTGTCGTAGGTCTTACAGAAGTCCGTATACTTACACTGCGTTTACCTGTACACGGCTGTCAACACAATAAAAAAACCTAGAAAATAATAATACATTAGTATTAGTCGACGGACGCTTAACGAATCCGTGCTGTTGTGGAATTATGATGTTGTGGAGTACAAAGTAGATTTCGTTATGAACTAACCTTTAAAATAGTTTCGACAGTGCAGGCAGGATAGAAATGGGACGATAGTGTTCCACGCTGCGTTTGGATCCACTTTTGTGAACAGGCAAAATATACGCAAGCATCCACACATTAGGCACAACTGCCTCAGATATACATTTATTAAAATTAATAAATTGAGGTTTACAGATGGAAGTCGCAGTATTTCTAAGGAAGTAAGGTGAAATTTCATCAGGACCTGGGCCCTTCGCTGGATCTAAGGAATTAAGCTCCTTCAAAACGTTCTTTGCCCATGATTAGGCAGACCCAATCATGGACAAAGGCCTCTCTCCACTAACGAGAAGGCTAAAATGAAGTCTGTAACATTGTTACAACATCTGGATGCGTATCACGAGACCTGTTTCGAGGAGGCACGGGAAAAGAGCGCATGAAAGGAATTGGGGAGGCCTTTGCCCAGTAGAGGGAGCTACTAAAAAAAACATTGTTAAGGAATTATGATGTCAAATATACATAATATTATTGATTAAATAAACAAGAACAAGACCGCTGGGTTGAAGTGGGATTGGACGGGCCATGTCTGTAGAATGCATCAGGACCGATGGGCCAGAGTCGCCACACAGTGGGTGCCAGAAGACGGGCGTCGTCGCCGAGGTAAGCCTAGAAAACGCTGGCGTGACGACCTAGAGGCCTTTATGCGAGATTGGCCGGAGAGAGCCGCACGTAGGGAAGAGTGGAAGGCTATGGGGGAGGCCTTTGCCCAGCAGTGGGACAATATAGGCTAAAAAAAAAAACGATGTAATAAATAAACTTAAAAATAGTTACCGGGACAGTTAGAACTCAAAGTAAGTGTACAGGAATCTTGAAATAAATTCAGAGCAGAGTAGAACATCTCACAACGCCAGCTGAACAGCATTTGCAAATAAAGATTCTTTAGGATACATTGAAGATTACAAATTAATACCAGTGGAATAAACTGAAACAATAAAAATACAGTAGATAATATGAAAGTATTAATTGAGGCTGCTCCATGTTTGTTTAAATTAAAGTGGTATACTTGTTGCAGTAAGGTTACTGGTCGGTAGCTGCTGTTAGGGATAAAATATTTGTGATGAAAGGAATGTAGCCATCTAGCGAACGTCTTTTATAAAAAAAAATGCCCTCTTAGTTCCCATGACGAGAACTTATGATGCACTGTGGCCAGCTTTGGCTCGGCATAAAGTAACATTTTATCAGCAATAACATCTTCTGCCTTGCCTTTTCCCAACTTCGGCTTCCAGTCCTACCGGATGCAGCTGAATACCAGTATTTTACATGGAGCGACTGCCTATCCGACCTCCAGTACCCCTTGTTAAGACTGGTGGCCCACCATGACGTCTTTTAGCAGGATTGTTTTAATTTTATTCCAGCGTGGAGCTCTGTCTCTTACCCACACTGGAACAAGATTAAAACGATGCTGCTTTAAGACATCATGGTAGGTCACTTGATCTACAAATGACAGCCAGAACCAACGGCTTAACGTACTTTCCATGGACCAACCTAGGCAAACGCGGCTTTACCTGGAGACCAACCCGTGCGGCTGGTATTATTTTAGCCACGAGCCCCTTAAAGTACCGTCTCCGTATTAAACTCAAATACTGTTGTACAAATGAAATACTTACAGATTCGTTACTTGCTATCGCAAGGACAAATTGAACATCAATGAGTGCGTGGATACATGTCTCAAGCGCGTGAATTAACACCTGAAACAAAATCGTTTTTAAATAACCACTACTAAATAAAACAACAGCCCATAACGTCCACTGCTGGACATAAGCCTCTCCCATGATGGGAGGAATTTGCCGGAATCTCCACGCTTGACAGGCGGATTGGTGATCACAGTGATGAAAGACTAACAGAAAACGCTGCTGCCCATTTTCTGGTCTACGGAGGCGCAAGGTGTTTTGCCTCAGACATTAGTCACCTTATACGACATCCGTGAGTGTAATGGTTAGTTCTATTCTACTCTGCCGGATACCACGCGGCTTAAAATAAAATACTCACGCACTAAATAAAAGCTAGCTAGTTTTTCACTGACTCCTTAAAGCCTGTCTGACCCTATTTTCCACAGGCAAGCATACACATTACATAATATCACGCCTTGTTATCCCCGAAGGGTCAGGCACAGCTGTACCTAACCCACATTTTGCCAGTTATGTTTAAGTCCCAAGTAATAGGGTGCGCGCCTATTGCTATCAATCGGGCACAATCAAGGAAAGCAGTGGTGGCTCGGTGGTGGCGGCCCCGACTTACGAACAGTACACATCGTACGTACTTACGCATTACTTTGTGTATTTTATTTCACCACCACTGCTCTCAAAGCGGTGAAGGAAAACATCGTGAGGAAACCGGCATGTCCTAGAACCAAAAGATTCGAAGACGTGACATCTATTAATCCGCACTGGACCCGCGTGGTGGATTATAACCATAGAGAGGAGGCCTGTGTCCCAGCAGTGGGAACATTAATAGGCTGATGATGATGATGATGATGGGCACAATCCAGAATCCGTAGCTGCTATTGAGAAATTCCTGACGGTAAAACCCAATAACACTTTGCCCAACCCGGGAACCGAACCGAGGACCTCATGCTTAGCAGTCACGCTTCGACCACTAGACCAACGAGGCAGTCTACCGGTAAACGGCAATCTAAAACTGTTTTATAAAACCAACTTGGTTATAGCATTTTTTTGTATTTTTAAACTAATGTATTGTATAAACCTGAATTATACCAGGAAACCTTCTAACTACGGAGATATTTGAGCTCAAAGTTCCAACTTTAAAGACTGTTTCTTATTTTTCTTATTGACAAGCTTTTAAATGTTATAATTACTTTTATCTACACCCATGCTATAAATCCTCTATAAAAGTATCTGAAACAGTTAGCTTATGGCCAACATTAAAACAGCCAGTCATAATAACCATTATAACACCCAAACGGGTGTTATAATGTTGTACTGAATTTCATTATGCAACTCGTTTTAAAAAAAGAACATTGTCTAGCACGTGCGATTCACTACCACAGCGCCGTAATTAAAAAAAAAACTTAAGTTAATTCGAATTCACGTCGTATCCCGCCATTTTTGTTCGATATTTGGATATTAGTATTGCATTATGTACTTTGTTGTTTACAAAAATGAGTGATACAAGCTTTGTGCATTTTAATAATAGTACAATCCACCATGTAAATAATTATATTTACCTACCTATACATGGTTTCTTTGTAATAAATACTCAGCAATTAAACTTTCCATGAATTTACATAAACTTCTTACAACACTACAAAAGGTTTCAGAACCTTATATGGAGGATTCATTTCATGGATGTAGATAAAGTCTTGTATGCAACTGTACATAATTAGGTATTAAAACACTCATGTGATACTATTATCACACTCGGCTTTGCCTCGTGTGATAAACCCACATTCGTGTTTTAATACCCCCCATTATATAACAGTTGCATAAATAACTATTACCCACGACGGAACGGAGACGGCTGTATAATATGCTTTTGGGGCAAGAGAATGTTTGTTTGTTTTTGCAAATCCATGTTGCCATTTTTCTCCAGAACCACTAGTTCGATTTTCATGCAATTTTCAGTGATGGGTTGGAATTTGATTGGTGCATGTTCTTAGATAGGTTTTACGGTGACAACTCACCAGGGGGCGCTCCAGTAAACATTTGTTTGTGCAAAACCAAAACTACTAGTCCGGTTTTGATGCAGTTTGTGGTTGATTAGTGAGGGTTCTCAAATAGCTTTTACGATAGTTACTCACTAGAAGGCGCTGCAGTAATATATTTTGTATTAGTTACTATATATTAAAGACATTTATGACATTTATTAGAGGAGCTCGTGGCTAAATAATAACAGCCGCTCGGGTCGATCGTTAGGTTAAGCCGTGGCCGTTAAGCCGTTGCCTAGGTTGGTCTGTGGATGGGTGACCGCCCATTACATACTGAGTTTCCTCCGTGCCTCGGAAAACACGTTAAGCCGTTGGTCCCGGCTGTCATTTGTAGGTCTTTGACAGTCGTTAGGTAGTCAGAGGCCCAAAAAGTCTGAAAACCAGTCTTACCAAGGGGTATCGTATTACCCGGTACTGACTGGGTTATGGAGGTCAGATAGGCAGTCGCTCCATGTAAAATACTGGTATTCAGCTGCATCCGGTTAGATTGGAAGCCAACCCCAGCATAGTTGGGAAAAGGCTAGGCAGATGATGATATTAAAGTCATTTATGCGGAGCAAAAGACGAAGGCAACTAGACGACATTTTTTTTTTGTGAACTCGTTTTGTAGTAGAGGCATATCTTACATTAGAACGCCCGGGGCGGCGCGTTATATACATAACTAGCTGTTGCCCGCGGCTTCGCCCGCGTGAAGTTCGGTAACTGTCCCATTGAATTATACTAAAGGGATAAATAGTGTCCTACATGTAAATCCAGGTTTTAAACTATCTATGTGCCAAATTTCATAATCATCACAATTTATTACTACTATCACAATCAAGATCACTATCACAACCACCATCATTATCACAATCACCATCACCATCAGACTCACCACCACCATCGCTATGACCATCACAATCACTGTCACAATCACAATCACCATCACAATCCCCATCACCATCGCTATCACAATCACAATCACCGTCACTATCACAATCACTATCACTATCATAATCACCATCACAATTACCATCAAAATCACTATCACAATCACCATCATCGTTTTCATGATCATTATCATCGTAATCACAATCATTATTACAATCACCATCACCATCACAAACACAATCACAATCATTATCATCATAATCACAATCATCATCATCTTAATCACAATCACCATGATCACAATCGCCATCACTATCACAACCACAATCATTATCACAATCACCATTACAATCACCATCACCATTCCAATCACAATTACCATCACAATCACTATCACAATCGCCATCGTCGTTATCATAATCATTGCTATTACAATCACAATCACCGTTATAATCACCATCACTGTGGCAATCCCAATCACAATCACTATCATCGTTATCACACTCATTATCATTGTAATCAAATCATTATCATCATTATTAAAATCATCATCATTATCACAATTATCACTACCGTAATCACAATCAATATCATCGTATTCACAATCATTATCATCACAATCATCATGATTATTATCACAATCATCGTCATCATTATCACAATCACCATCACTGTCACAATCATAATCACAATCACCATCACCATCGCTATCACCATCACAATCACCTTCACTATCATAATCACTATCACAGTCACTATCACAATCACCATCACAATCACCATCAAAATCACTATCACAATCTCCATCATCGTTATCACAATCATTATCATCGTAATCACAATCACCATCACTATCACAATCATCATCATCACCATCACTATCACAATCACCATCACAATCACCATCACCATCACAATCACCATTACTATCATCATTATCACAATCATTATCATCGTAATCACAACCATTATCATCGTAATCACAATCATCATCATCACAATCTCCATCCTTGTTATCACAACCATCGCTATCAGCATCACAATCACCGTCACTATCACAATCACCATCACAGTAACAATCACCATTGCAATCAAAATCACAATCACCATCATCGTAATCACGCTAATTATCATCATAATCACAATAATTATTATCACAATCATCATTATCACAATCATCATCAACGTAATCACAATCATTATCATCGTAATCAAAATCATCATCATCATCATTATCACAATCATCACAATAAATCAACAATAACCCTGTACAGAAGTCGAATCCGCCATCTTCTGGATCTCAAAATAAATGCCATTTTCGTAATCAGCACCCATGATAATCTCGGTATCGACACCCATATTGAATTTTAGACATTTCAACTCAATCGCACACCAAGACCCCAACAATGTTGGTATTTCAGGTCCGCCACAAATCGTTGTTTTTGTAATACACCTGACCCAATTCACCATACAAACAGTACCTATGTTGAATTTCAGGCTTTGTTACCCCATTTCCCCCTTTAGGGGTTGAATTCTGAAAAAAACCTGAAACACAAATTTTAACTCATTTAGCGATAGGAGTACTCCTGTCAAGTTTCGAGTAGTCTAACCAATCTTATTTTCCCATATTATCTTTAGACCCGTTTCAACCCCTTAGGGGGTAAATTATGAAAAATCCTTTCTTAGTGCACCCCTAAACCTCATAACGAACCTATGTGCCAAATTTGGAATCTCTAGAGTCTAGACTCAGCGGTTTGGGCTGTGCATTGATTTTCAGGCTTTGTTACCCCATTTCCCCCTTTAGGGGTTGAATTCTGAAAAAACCTGAAACACAAATGTTAACTCATTTATTGATTGGAGTACTCCTGTTAAGTTTCGAATAAAGTAGTCTTACTAATCTTATCTCCCCATGTATTCTTTGGACTCCCGTTCCAACCCCTAAGGGGGTTAATTTTGAAAAATCCTTTCTTAATGCAACCCTAGACCACATAAGGAACCTACTTGCCAAATTTGGAATCTCTAGACTCAGCGGTTTGGGCTGTGCATTGATTTTTATACTTTGCCACCCCATTTCCCCCTCTTAGGGGTTGAATTCTGAAAAACCCTGAAACCCGTTTCTACTAATTTTTTAATAGGAGCACTCCTGTGAAGTTTCGAATAAAATAGTCTAACTAATCTTGTTTCCCCATACAAACTTTGGAGCCCCGTTTAACCCCCTTAGGGGGTGAATTTTGAAAAATCCTTTCTTAGTGCACCCCTAGACCACCTAAGAAACCTACTTGCCAAATTTGGAATCTGTAGACCCAGCGGTTTGGGCTGTGCGTTGATAGATGAGTCAGTCAGTCAGTCAGTCAGTCAGTCAATCAGTCAGTCAGTCAGTCAGTCAGTCAGTCAGTTTCTTCTTTTATATATTTAGATATCTATGCTCTCTAAAAAGTATAAAATAAAAAGCAAAATTAAAAAAATAAATAAAAAAAACCTACGACGAAAGTAAAAAGTTTACGAAATGTAATTGAAAAAACATAAAATAATTTAAAATCCCACAAATAAAAATAAAAAAAAACCAAGAATATCTGTCGGGGGCTGCCATTAAATAAAAAAGTCATTACTAGTCAATGTAAAAATTCCCCTGCAGAATGCATCCATCACCATTATGACTTGAGCGTTACATTGAGTGCGGTAGGATCAATAATATCCCAGCATTAGTTTTTGGGAAAATTTCTTAGTTTTAGGTCCAGAATGATTGGTTGAAGGCTTTCGTGAAAGAGTCTGTTTGCACCTTGTGTATAAGCTACATTATAGACGAAAATATTCAAGAAAAAAAATTATATGTACTTACCAAAGGCTCATATTATGATATTTTGAAATCATTAAAACATTTCAATATTGTATTGTACACGTGGAACTTGCAAATGTCTTTATTTTCGTCTTTATGATTCTGGGGCTTGAAAAGTTGCTTATTACATAAAACAACATAGGTTTCCAGGCAGCTAATGATTCTTACTGCATAAATCATATTTGCGTCAAAACAAAATGCAATCAAGTTACAAATAACCAAGAACCAAGGTGCCCAAAGGATAATAACAGTAATAAAAAGTACAAAATTAAAGAACAAAATTAGAATAACTGCAATCCAGTTCCATTTAGTAACGTCTTTGATGATGTCCGTATTACTGAAAAGTCTGTGAAGTTCTTGAATAATAAGAACGATTCCAATATTGATTTTTGCGTGAGCAATGTTGACAATATACAGAATGACGAAAGCAGCTGGATAAAAGGAAACATCCAAGACAATGAGTATGTGCATATAAAAAGCACGTTCATGTAGTCCCAATGTGTGAATTGAACGAAACACAAATTGAAAAATGCGCAATATTGTCCAACACAATGATAATAATATTAATTTGGTTTTGGTTGCATTTGATCTTATAAAGTCACATTTTAACGAATATTTAGTTAAGAATGTTATAGTTTGCATTAGATTTAAAGGGAAAAGCATAGATCAACTACATGATGAAGTAGCACTTTTACTCGATTATTGTCATCGATCGGACAGGTTTTCTTCATAAACAACTTATTGTAGAATTCTTTAAGACCCATTACAGTAATATCTGAACGAAACGGATGTTATTCAAGGAAAGCATTATTGTACTTTGTATGTGTCTCTTAAAAGCAATAACGCTTTATATTATTATCTCGATCTAAAGTATGTTATAAGGGTAATTTATTACAATCAAGGTCTCAAGAATTACTAATGAATATTAGTTTGTTTCTTTCTTTCCGGGTCATCTTCAAGGTTGAATTTTTTAGGTATACAAATACGGTACTTCTTTAATACAAACACATTTTTTTTTTATTATTTCCTATCTGTTTGTTTGTCTGCTTCTTCTGACCAATCTCCGAAACGCCTTTTTTTCATCTTTTGGACAGGGAAAAGCTCTATAGAGCTTCTGTAGTTGACGTAACCTGGTAGAAAACAATTTTAAGGGCAAAAAATGTACTTACCAAAGGCTGATAAGACAATTTGAAAACATTATAACATTCCAATATTTGACTTTTATTTGGCTTTTGGGCGTGGCACCATACACGACCATTAACCCGGCCCCTAGGAGAGTAGAGCCACCTTTTCTACCCTTCACTTGGGCAATTCCTGTCTGGCGCGTCCATGTCGCGGGGGTGGGCATCTTATACTCTAGTAAGCCAAAGTAGGTAGATGGCGAAGTTCAGCAGGGACCCAGTTCTGCGGGGTATATCGCGGAGCCCGTGCCCAGGGTTACGGGTGAAGACCTCAACGGTGGGGAAGGGCGTAAACAACAGTTGTCGGTACGGCTGAGCTAGAGGAGGAGGCAAGCCGCAGGGGCGTAGTTCTTGGATCCTGATGGAGGGCAGCGGAAGCCATTAGTACCAAAGTGAAGCGAAAGAACCATATGTTCTGAATCGGTTCACTCATGGATTACTATAGCCACTGAGGTTATAGTACCGCGATGTAGAAAGCAACGGGAACTTACTACGTTGTTCATCCCATGAGAGTTGCAATGATGAGTATACATAAAGACAGAGTAAGACCGCCTGGCAATCCGAGTAGCGACCGGCGCCCTGAGCTTTCCCGGGCTGAGGGTGTGAAATGGGTTACCGGCCATCGGGATCCAGGCAACCAGACATCCTATGGAAAAAATGCTACTGGAAGAAAAAATTTCAATTTAAGAAAAGACCATCGCATCGGTACATTGAATGTGCGAGGACTTCTCGACGATAGAAAGCTTCATATTTTAGAACAAGAACTTGAGCGATGCAAGCTCACCATTACAGGACTCAGCGAGACACATTGGAAAGATAGCGGCCATTTTGACTCACAGAAACACACTATCTATTTCTCCGGCAATGATAACAGTAGCTTTTCAGGAGTGACTATTGCTATCCCAAAATTATGGAAAAACTCGGTACTTGGGTACCACCCTATTAATGATATAATCATCTCCATTAAACTTAACGCATCACTGACCCCACTCAACATTATTCAAGTCTATGCTCCTACAAGTTCTGCCAGGGATGAGGAAATAGAGGACTTCTACTGTCAACTTGAGTTATCTATAACAAAAATACCAAAAAGAGAGATATTGCTCATTATTGGAGATTTTAATGCCAAGGTAGGTAACAAACACCACTATGGATACAGGCATTAATTAGTCAAGAATATTTTGTTGGCATGTTGAATAGTCAATTAAAGTTGAGTAAAAGTCATTCAAATAAGTATGTGGATCATAGTAGTCAGTCAAATGGTCAGAACACAGCAACACATAGTCAGTCACACTCACACAGTCAGAACAGTAGACACAGACACAAAAACACAGCAGTAGTGGTATCACAGATGGGACAGTCACAGTCACCGTATCCGAATGATGAGAACAGTGACAAGTCGGAGAAATCCAATAGTCAACATCTCAGTAATGAGAAAAGTCACATATCTGAGAGATCCATTGTCCAGTCAAATAGTCAACGTCCCCATTCATATTATCTCTGTGATGAAAGTGGTGATATATCTGAGAGATGTAATGAGAAAGATCAACATCTCAATGATGAACACAGTCACATCATATCTGAGAGATTCACTGTCCAGTCAAATAGTCAAAATAAAAAATGTCAGAGTCCATATTTACATCTCAATGATGAGAATGGTCACAAGTCTGAGGGATTACACTACAACACACAATGTCATCAGCATAAAAACAGTAGTGGGTATTCACAGTCATACAAAGGATCATTAGTCAGTCACTCAGACAACAGTCATAAAGTAAATAATGTCAACACTTTGGAAAGTAATCATTCAAAACAGTCATGGGAAATTAACTTATCAGTAGGAAATAAACAAATTAAATGCATCATAGACTCTGGTGCAGATGTCAACATAATGTCAAAACAAACATTTTATAACCTGTCAAAAGTGTTACTTGTCAAATGTCAAATAAATGTCACAGGATTTGGTGGAAAATCCATTCCAATTTTAGGCAAAATAAACATAAATTGTAAATTGAGTATAAATAGTAATAACGTCGTCGAATCTATAATGTTTTTAGTAGCAGATTTAGATTGTCCAAATGTTCTTGGTCTACCAACATGTGAAAGGTTAGGAATAATAAAACGTGTCTTTTCAGTATCAAAACAAGATTTTTGTAAACAAATTCTTACACAATATAATGATGTCTTTCAGGGACTTGGATGTCTACCTCCAGTCTGTCATCTTAAACTCAAGCCAGATGCAGTACCATGTGTCGATCCGCCCAGGAAAGTTCCATTTGCGTTACAAGGGAGATTACGCGAGGAGTTGGATCGCATGATGGAGATGCAAGTTATTGAGAAGGTTACAAAACCTACAGAGTGGGTTAACTCAGTCGTCATAACCGTAAAAAGTTCAGGTCAGTTAAGAATTTGTCTAGATCCAAGAAATTTGAATAAAAACATCATGAGAGAATTCTATCCACTTAAGTCAATTGATGAGATTAGGTCTCAGCTCGAAGGGGCTGTATGTTTTTCTCATTTAGATGCATTTTCGGGTTTTTGGATGCTACGTCTGGATGAATACAGTTCTGAATTATGTACCTTTCAAACACCATTTGGTAGATATAAGTATTTAAGATTACCATATGGCTTAAATGCCTCGTCTGAAATCTTTCAAAGAGTCATGATGAATCTATTCGGTGATATTGAAGGAGTCTTAATATTCATAGATGATATTTTAGTTTATGGACCAAATGAGTCAGTTCACAATGAAAGATTACATAAGGTCATGCAAAGAGCTCGTCAAGTCAATCTAAAATTTAACAAGTCAAAATGTAAATTTTTGGTCACAGAAGTATGTTTTTTGGGTTATGTCTTCAGTAAAGATGGTGCCAGGGCAGATGAAGAAAAAGTCAAAGCCATTGTCAATATGCCCACACCAAAAAATGTCAAAGAGTTACAGAGAATATTAGGTATGATTAATTATTTAGGACCTTTTATTAGTAACTTGTCGGAAAAAACACAAATATTAAGAAATCTTTTGAAAAAAGATTCAGTCTGGGCTTGGGATGAGAATCATAGTCAATGTCTCAAAAAATTGAAAGATGAGATTACAAACTCACCAGTTTTAGCTCATTTTAATCCTAAGATTCCATTAGTCTTGTCAGTCGATTCGTCAAAATCAGCGTTAGGTGCAGTCATTTTACAGAAAAACAAACCTATCGCATATAGTTCAAAAACTTTAACTGAAACCCAGGAAAGATACGCGCAGATAGAAAAAGAGCTACTAGCAATTCAATTTGGTTGTGAAAAATTTCACCAATATATATATGGTAATAGAGTCACAGTTCATACTGATCACAAGCCATTAGTCTATTTATTTAAAAAGCCATTGCATGATGTCCCCGCTAGATTACAGCGTATGATGTTAACTGTACAAAAGTATGATTTAGAAGTAATACATGTACCAGGTAAAGAAATGTTTATATCAGACACTTTGTCAAGAGCAGCTTTGAAAGACCATTACACACCTGAAAATGAGTCAGAAATGTCAATTAATGATGTTTAATACAAAACATAAAATAGTAATAATTAAGTAGTATTTTAAGCTATTGTAATAGCAACACTAGAATTAGTATTTTTTATGTTGACCACCCCGGTGGCCATATTTTTTCCTCTCACTTTTTCAACTGTGCTATGAACGGTCACATTGTTTCTATAAAACTAAATTAAATTATTTAAAATTCATTAGCCTTTTACTTAACAGGCTAATAGTGGTCCTTCGAGTTTGTTTTACAAGTAAAAGTGCTTTCACCGGTGTGCGCATACCGTAAATTGTGTTTCGACGATTTGCAATATCGAGTCGTTGGAGTGCCGGTCGCCGCGGGCGGAGGGACACGGAAGATTTTCTCGCAGATTCGCATTGTTGCGAGTCGCGGGGGACCTATATTTCGACGCTATATCGTCGATTCATCGATTCATCAATAAAAATCATCAATTTTCATCAGTGAAGATTAAATCATACAAGGCGGTATTACGAAAATTTTATGACCAAAGACAAGAAATCGAAAGATATAGAAGCTTGTGACGTCAAGAGATTGTAGAACGAAGAACGAACAAGTCAAGTAAGATCCGATCATCCGAGATTGTTCATTGGTTCATTGTTAAGTTCGTTCGGTTGGTCATTCGTCGGGTGCGCTGGAGCAACTTCACTCACCAGTTCAATCTTTTACTTCACTCATCGAGTTCGGAACGTCAAACGTCAAGAGGTCAAGCAAGTGTCACTGTCAGCTGTCTTCAAAGTAAACAACATTACTTTGGAATCATAACAAAGCCTTCGCAACATTTTTCGGCGAAGTTACCGGCTAAATAGAAGAAGTCTAGTGCTCAATAAGTGCGGCAATCGTTTAGTGCGGTCTAAATCTACAATAATCAGTGCGGTAATACGTAATATTAGTGCGGCCAAGAAGTGAATCGTAAGTAGGTTGTGTTACGTTCGTTAACCATGGCGGAGGTTGAACTTAGACGGTTACGCGCTCAGCGAGGACAATGTAAGTCAACAATAACACGTATTGAGAACTTTATAAATGATCCAATCAATGTCGCATCATCCACCATAGACACTTTAGAAGCGCGCAAGGAGAAACTAATTAGCACGCTTAAGAACTATGAGAGTGTCCACTTAGACATATTGACCCTAGATGATAAGGATACAGAATATGTAGGTGAAATTGAAGACAAATACTTCTCTGTGTTAGGAAAAATCAATGTAGCATTAAGACAATTGAAAACCAGAGTAGACTCTGAAAGGCATTCCATTTCTACTTGCAAATTACCAAATATAGAAATTTCAACATTCAATGGTAAAGATTTCGCTCAGTTTAAGCCTTTCATGGACTTGTTTAATGCTGTCATTGATAGAAACAATTCATTGTCAAACGTACAGAAGTTGTTTTATCTACGAAAATATTTAACTGCTGATGCATTAGCTGTCATTATTAACTTGCCACTTGTCAATGAATCTTACCCTGAAGCAATAAAATTATTAGAGAAACGATTTAATAATGAAACTCGAATTATTTTGAACCATATTGGTATTCTCTTGGACATTCCCCAAATGCAAAAGGGTACTGCGGCAAGTATCAGGTCATTTATATCTGAAGTGCGTCAACAACTTTATGCTTTGATAAATCTGAAGCAACCTGTTGAGAACTGGGATATGCTGTTGATATCTATATTATCACGGAAGCTTGATAGCTATACTAACCGGGCGTACCATCTTGACAGGTTGTCTCCGGACAATTTACCTACTATAGAAGAATTTATGTCCTTTTTAGAAAAAAGAGCTATAGCATTGGAGGACAGCTCTCCTCAAAAAAGTACCTGCCATGAAGGTAAGTCAAAATTAAATCACAACAATAACAAGGTTTCCAATATTGTAACCAAAACAAATTCAAAGCAATCTTGCAAATTCTGCAGCAATGATCACCCCATCTATACATGCCCCAAATTCAAATTGGCTCCAGCCTCACAGCGTATAAAGTTTGCTACCGATAATAAGTTGTGCACTACGTGTCTGAGAAGTCACCCTGACAAATGCAGATATTCATTCAAATGTCAGGTCTGTAAAAATAGTCACAATACTCTTTTGCATGAGGACAAGCCTAGGGAAGATGAGGTCATTGCATTACATTCCAATCTATCAACAAATGAAACAAACATATTATTGCCTACTATGAAGGTGAAACTCATTGACAAAGCTGGTCAAGAAATTGAAGTTAAGGCTCTACTTGATTGTGGTAGCCAGGTATGTATTGTGAAGCGTACACTTGTAAACCAATTGGACTTGACCCCTATGGCTCAAGATTCAAACATTATTGGTTTGGGCAATACTCCAAACAAGGTAAATGAATGCGCTTACATATTGTTACAATCCACTTTATACAATGTAAAATGTTCAATCAAATGTCATATTGTAGATACTATTACTACAAACTTACCTCAAAATTATTTTGATATTAAAAAATGCAATATTCCAGCCAATGTGCAGCTTGCTGATAATGATTTCAACAAACCGTCAGAAATTGCCTTATTGTTAGGGGTAGATTTTTATTCTAAAGTCATAATTGATGGTGTAATAAAATTAGACAATGGTATTGTACTACAAAACACATTATTCGGTCATGTAGTAACTGGTACAATTAAAAATGAATGTAAAATTAACTTGTCAAGTGTAAACTTGGTTTCAAACTTTGTAGTGCATGAAAAGGCTGATGATAGCTTGGAAAACATCATGAAAAATTTCTGGCTATCTGAAAAAATTACTGAAGAGGTAGTTGATCAAAACATAGAGTTTAAAAAGGCTGAAAATATTTTCAAAAATTCAGTAAAGCTAGTAAATAACAAGTTTTCAGTCGACATACCGTTACAATGCCCTTTAGAACAGTTAAATATTGGTGATTCTTTTTCACATGCCTTGCAAAGATTTCACACACTTGAGAGAAAGTTTGAGACCAATCAAGACTATTTTCAAAAATATAAAATTTTTATTGATGAGTATGTAGAATTGGGTCATGCCAGGGAAGTTGACATAAGTCAGTATGATGTCCTGAATGATCCAGTGTATTTTCTTGCACACCATGCAGTACAAAACGAAAGTAGCAAGACGACCAAATTGCGTGTCGTTTTTGGAGGGAACATGAAGTCTAAAAATGGTCTCTCAGTGAATGATGTTATGTTAAATGGACCTATAGTTCAAAATGAATTATTTAACATACTGATACTCTTTCGTACCTACCGCTACACTATAATGTGTGATGTAGAGAAGATGTTCAGAATGATCTCTATAAATGAAAAATTTAGACCATTGCAAAACATTCTTTGGAGAGATCATCCATCTAAACCCATTACTTGCTTACAGTTGCAAACAATAACTTATGGTCTAAAAGCCTCTACTTTTTTGAGCACAAGATGTCTCATAGAGTTAGCTCATCTCTATCATGATAGGTACCCAATAGCGGCAGAAGCTCTACGGTCAAGCACGTACATCGATGACGTCATAACTGGAGCTGATAATGTAGAGCAACTATTGGAGCTCAAGACTCAACTCATAGAGCTAATGAAGTTAGGCAATTTTAAGTTACACAAATGGTGTTCCAACTCTCCAGAATCAATTAAAGACCTTCCTGACAATGTAAAATATTTTGAACAAATTGACCTTAATAAGGATAATATAATAAAAACATTAGGTTTAAAATACAACATAAATACAGACACTTTGATGTTTTCCTGCCCAATGGCAGATGACTATAATCTGCTTAAAACAAAAAGAGAAATTCTAAGTTTTATTGGGAAAATATTTGACCCTCTTGGTCTTATAGGACCCATAGTAGTACAAGCTAAATTATTGATGCAAGAGATCTGGAAGTCCAAAGTGGACTGGGACTCTACTTTACCTGGTAATATTCTGAAATCTTGGAAAGAGTTCTTAATAAATTTGAATGACATGGGTACTATTCAGATACCTAGAGCAATTAATAAAACTGCTGTAGAAGATATAGAGTCAGTGGAACTTGTTGGATACTCAGATGCTTCATTAAATTCAACTGGTTGTTGCCTTTACCTTAGAGTTTTGTCCAATGATGGCCAAGTTAATGTGAGCTTATTGTGCTCTAAGTCCCGTGTCGCACCTCTCAATAGAAAACTTACCATTCCAAATCTAGAGCTCAATGGCGCTCTCCTGCTTGCAGAACTTGCTTCTAGAGTTCATAAAATTCTACAAATTAGATATCCAAATTTAAAGGTGTTCTTACACACCGACTCCCAGGTGGTTCTAGCCTGGATAAATTCCCACAATTCAAAAGGTGTCTATGTCTCCAATAGAGTCAACAAAATTAAGACCCTAACTAAAGATTTTATGTGGTCTCATGTCAAAGGGGTCAACAACCCTGCTGATGTACTATCAAGAGGCACTGCTCCACACAAATTACAGGACAATCAGCTTTGGTGGTTTGGTCCATCCTCATTGTTAGATAAACATTTTCAACACAATGTTGCTACCTCCATTCAAAATAATGAAAAGCATGTTGCTGTCTCAATTTCAGAAATTGAATATTCCTCCACACCTAACCATGCCATTGTGTGTAATCTGCAACAAAAAACTGCTCAAGTTTCAGATGATATTTTTGAAAAATACTCTGACTTTAATAAACTTCAAAGAGTCATCACTCTACTCTTACGGTTCAAACATAACATTTTAAATTCGAATGATAAATTGGTTGGTTCACTAATGCCAAAAGAGCTACAGTCTTCTAACTTAGTCATTATAAGACATGTTCAGCACAAAGCATTTTCAAGTGAAATTCAATTGTTAGAGAAAGGAAGTCAAATTAAAAATCACATGGCTAGTTTGCACCCCTTCTTAGACTGCAATAATATTCTAAGGGTAGGTGGTCGCCTCCAAAATGCAACCAACTTGTCATATGACAAAAAGCACCCAATTATTCTTCCAAAGTCTAACCACATCACCAATTTGATCATTATAAAGGAACATTTAAGACTACTACATGCTGGTGCAAAGCTGGTATTAAGTTCTCTTTCTCAAAGGTTTTGGCTGTTAAATGGTATCAGAGAAGTTAAAAAAGTTGTCCACAAGTGCGTCAAATGCTTCCGCCTTAAAGCAGTAGCTGCAAAGCAATTAATGGGTTCTCTACCTTCACATAGAGTATCAACAGGTAGAGCCTTTGAAATAACAGGCGTAGATTTTTGCGGTCCATTTGACATTAAAGTAGCACGGATTAGGAAACCAATAACAAAAAAGAGTTATGTCGCATTATTTGTTTGTTTTGCTACAAAAGCAATCCACATTGAACTAGTGAGTGACATGACTACTGCAGCTTTCCTGGCATGCCTTCAGCGCTTCATAGCTAGGAGAGGAATGCCATCCTTAATTTACTGTGACAATGCAAAAACCTTTAAAGGAGCTGAAAATAAATTAAAAGAATTGTATGAATTACACTCATCCAAATGTCATGTAGATAATGTAGAGAATTTTTGCTCTTCAAAACTTATTAGGTTCAAGTACATACCTAGTTATTCTCCCGAATTTGGCGGGCTCTGGGAAGCCGGAGTGAAAAGTGCCAAACATCACATCCGGAGAGTAATTGGTAATGTATCTATGACATTCGAAGAATTCAATACTGTACTCACACAAATAGAGTCAATTTTAAATTCAAGGCCACTTCTTCCCCTGAGTAGTGATGTTTCAGATTTAAATTACCTAACCCCAGGCCATTTCCTGGTAGGAACTGCACTTACAAGCTACCCAGAGTTGGATGTGACCGAGAAAAATATTAATAGAATGAAATTTTGGGAACTATGTACAAAAATAAAACAAGATTTTTGGAAACTCTGGTCCAGAGATTATTTAACTTCCCTACAAAACAGACCCAAATGGAAGTATAGTAGTGATAATTTAAAAGAGGGAGATTTGGTTATTGTCAAACAAAAGGACATCTCTCCTCTAAATTGGCCCATGGGGCGCATTGTTAAAACTATTCCTGGACCAGATGGTAGAGTCAGGGTAGCAGAAGTGAGAATGGGGCCTAAAAATAATGTCTACCTAAGGTCATATACCAAATTATGTCCTGTACCCATGACAGATAACTTAGATTAAGTTAATTTAGATTAAGATAATTTAAAGATATAAAAATAAGTAAGTTAGTTATTAAGTTAGTTTTTAATTAAGAATATATTCAGTACAATTGTGTCACACCCGCTGTGTTGACAATAACTTAAATATTTATGTTTACAACAGTTTTATGTATATTTTCTCAAATAACTATCTAAGTGAAACAATTTATAACTTAAACTTAGCGAACCCAGTTACCTATGATTGGTGCACTTTGCCCGCCCCAACTTATGTTTAATACAAAACATAAAATAGTAATAATTAAGTAGTATTTTAAGCTATTGTAATAGCAACACTAGAATTAGTATTTTTTATGTTGACCACCCCGGTGGCCATATTTTTTCCTCTCACTTTTTCAACTGTGCTATGAACGGTCACATTGTTTCTATAAAACTAAATTAAATTATTTAAAATTCATTAGCCTTTTACTTAACAAATGACAATTAATGTCAATTAATGTCAATTTAATGTATGCCAATCTAGCAATAACAAAGGAATATAGCACAAAATTGGCACAGGAAACCAAAAATGATGAATCCTTACAATTATTAAAAAAATATTATAATGAAGGATGGCCAAAAAACAAGAACAATGTCAGTTCATTGGTGAAACCATTTTGGAATATTCAAGGTGAAATACATGTAATCAAAGATTTAGTATTCAAAGGTTCAAAATTAATAGTACCACAGTCAATGTATAAAGAAATGTTAGAAAAAATACACAAAGGTCACCAAGGTATAAATAAATGTCTGAAATTAGCTAAAGAATCTTTGTATTGGCCAAATATGTCAAGTGAAATTAAGAATTTAGTAGAACAATGTCTAATATGTGCAAAATTCAAACCATGTTATCAAAAGGAACCACTACAAAATTTTGAAATATGTAAATATCCATGGCAACAAGTCGGTATTGATTTAATGTATTTTGAAAGTTTAGTTTATTTAATTGTCACAGATTATTACTCAAAATACATAGAGATAGCATTATTAAATAAAAACAGTACCTCTCAAAATGTAATTACTCATTTAAAATCTATTTTTGCTCGTCATGGAATACCATTGTCACTGGTGTCAGATGGTGGACCTCCTTTTCAGTCAATTGATTTCAAAAATTTCTTACAAGAATGGGACATAGAACATGTTGTTACTAGCCCATATCATTCACAGTCAAATGGTCAAGCTGAAAGTTCAGTAAAAATAATAAAAAACATGTTAAGGAAATGTAAAGAAAACAAAACAGATCCATACATAGCTTTATTACAGTATAGAAATACACCTAAAAATAATTTGTCATCACCAGCTCAATTGTTAATGTCTAGAAACTTGAGAGATAATATTCCAGTGTCATATAAGAAATTAAGGCCAAAAGTAGTAACATTTCAGGATTATAAAGAGTCAGTCAAGAAAAATGATGAAAACAAATCTAGAAATTATGATAGAAATACTAAGTCTATGTCAATGCTACATCACAATGACCATGTCTATTTTAAAAGAAATCCTAAAAGTAACTGGGAACAAGCTATTGTCAAACAAAGAATGATGAACAATAGGTCGTACGTTGTTGACGATGTCAATGGTGTACAGTATAGGAGAAATAGAATACACTTAAGACATAAGTATTCACATAACTATGCAAACCCTCCTATGCAATCCGACTCGTCACAGGGGAGAGAGGAAGGTGACAGACAGGAGTCTAGACTTCAAGAATCCTCATCTCAAAAATCCTCAAGCGTAACAACCAGGTCAGGTCGAATTGTAAAACCTACAAGAAGGTTAATAGAGGAAATGGATTAACTATGTAACTATTGTAACGTTGTTAGTTCATAATTTGATAAAACGTAAACAAATAAATCAGAAGTCATTGTAATATCGTTTTCCAGCCGACCAAATCACCTGATCGCGCCTGTACTTTTATCTCACTCGCTCGCGTTCTTAAAACCAGTTTTTTTCCCACTCCATCATTCAACGCGCGCCGCGAGCGTCGACCACGCTCGCATACCTGCAGAGGCCAGTGGTGATCTACACGCGGTCAGTCTACACACATATTAGACGACATTTATGCGCAGCCTCGCGAATTAGACTTTTGATTAAGACTACTGATAATTTCCAAAACTTTTTTTAATAATTTTATTTTTTTTGAAAAGTTCTATAAAGGAACCATAACTTCAGTGTGTAATTCCCCATATCGGGTAAGTGGCTAAGTGTTGACAAATTCACGCAGTGCTTGTTTCTAAATGTCATGTCAAGGTCAATGATGTGCAAAATTATTTCATCATCTTTTTCATAGACATCATTTTAGCTACTATTTCAACTATTGTACTCAAACCTTAATTGCTACATCAATGTTCATGTATGTAAATATTAATTTAAAAGTGCTTCACACCTTTTTCTTTCTTTTTTCTTTTTTTTTCTCTGTAAACTCCGCTTCTGAAGGTGACCTCTACACACATACGCCCTAGGCGCAATAGTACCATCCCTACGCTTACGCTTACGCTGCTGTGGTCACCGTCAGGAGATGATAAGCAGAGAACCCTACGCTTACCACTGGACATAAATTCCAGGGACCAAAGTTCGGGATTTTCTTCCACCGGGTTTAACCCGTGTGTGCCGTTGCTGCGTCACCTGGTGCCGACACTCGCAACTGACGAGTAGCTACCACCGGCATCCGGCATCCATCGACGCCTCTACGGGCATCGGGCATCCGGCACCGCCACCACCTACCCTGCGGGTCCTGCATCCTGCTCCTCGGCTCCAGCGTCCATACAGCTACGCGCAAGCCAGGGCAGTACTTGACGCGCCTACCTCCATTGACAGAAAATAATATGACGGGCTTTTTGTAATTCCACGACCTAAATTAAATTTTATTTAAAGTGTTGGTGAGTTTTGTTTAACCCATTAGGGTTCCATATTCCCACGCTTCACTATTAACTAAGTAGTATTAAGAATGTTGTCTAGTTTTAATATAACTATAAGTATCATAGAGTATGTTGTCATAAGTAAAGTCGCTTGTCATAGTACACCTTATTAATTGTTAGTCAGGGGTCTAATTTGAACTCAACAAGGGGGATGTTGTAACATCACTAATTAGTTAGTTATTAGTGTGTACACCACTAGATATAATATCTATGGTTCCGGTTTATACCTGTCACTCCAGCACTGCTATGTCGGATCCCGTCTGTGATACTCCTACTAAACTGTCTTTGTATATAATGTGTTCCTCGTCTTAATAAACCAAGTCTACTCAACGGTGTCTTTCATTCCAACAAACATAACAATATTGACAAACGAAAACTAATGAAACGTCTTCATTGTATATTGAAGTTTTATAACATATTAATTTATTTGATAAAATTGAGTTTATTTGGAATATAATGGACGCTGAATCAAGACATTTATGGCTTAAATTACGCTTTATTTTACGATTTTTTCGAGAAAACTCAAGGAATTTTAAGAAATTCTAGAACTCCAGTAAACAAGTAAAACATTCAACTTATATTTTAGTAATTTTAGCTTTTATAAGAATTGAATGTAGCAATGTGAATTTGAGCGACAAAGTTCCATCACCGACGGTTTTTCTTGCAAAATGAGTTCGTAAAATATTTATTGTAAATTACACGAAAAGAAAAATGAAAATGTGTAACTCCAACTTACAAGAAAGAAAATGGTACTATCGTTATCCATAAGCAAATAATGAAAATATCTTACTGCTGCTGAAAATTACTGCGTCAAAAATCATGAATTTGCGTAAAAAATGTAATAGGACTCTTAAGTAATAAATTATGCTGTAACATGATAATATTGTAATACCAAGTAATTTGAAAAGAGTAGCCATGGAGTTTCTTGTCGGTTCTTCTCCACGAACCGTGCACTTTTGTCGACGTTTGATTTAAAATATTTTGATTTTGTAAGATGATGAGGGAAAGACAATGTCGCAAACCCACTTGCGCAACTATAACTCAATTTGATTTTTTCCTGAAGTTGCTATTTTTTCTCATTTTTAGGATTCCGTTGACAAATTACAAAGAATGGAAACCTGAAACCCTTATAGATTCGTCCTGGCCATCTGTCCGTCCGTATGTCACAACCATTTATTTCCAAGACCGTTGTGACCACACAGTAGAAATTTTCAAAACAATTGGCGGTGGCCCTCCATACAATACATGTAACAGTAAATGAAGGTTAAAAAATAAAATTCTACGTACAACATCGCACGCTAGAAAGTCAAATAATAAAAATTGCACTTACCAGAGGCTGTTAGGGTATTTTGAAAACATTATAACATTCTAATATTTGACTGTTAACACGATACTTGCAAATATGTTCATTTTCGTTATTATAATTTTTAAGTTTGAAAACTTGATCATTTGTTAAAATAACTTAAGTTTCTAAGCAGACAATGAGTCTAATTGCATATATCGTATGAGCATCAACGCAAAGTAAAGCCAAATTACAAATGTGAAAAATCCATGGTAACTTAAAAAAAGATTTGCTGTTAAAATTTCTAAAATATAACACAAAATTAGAGTAACTGTAACCCAGTTCCAGCAGCGGCAGCGGTTCCGGCAGCGGTGGCCCAGTGGTAATGGCCCCGACTTACGAACAGTTAGTCGTGGGTTCAAACCCAGATAGGTGCATTACTTTGTGTAATTTATTTCATCACCACTGCTCACAAAACGGTGAAGGAAAACATCGTGAGGAAACCGGCATGTCCTAGAACCAAAAATTCGAAGACAATGTGACATCTACCAATCCGCACTGGGCCCGCGTGGTGGATTATAGCCCATTCCCTCTCATAGAGAGGAGGCCGTGTCCCAGCAGTGGGAACATTATAGGCTGATGATGATGATGATGAACCCAGTTCCATCTGACAAGGGTTTTGATGATGTTTTTATTGTTGAGGAATCTATGAACTTCATGAAAGGCGAGGATGACGGATATATTAATCTTCGCGTGGTTGTTGTTGAGAATATACGTGAAGGCAAAAGCAAGAGAATAGAAGACGAAGTCCACGCACAAAGAGCAGCGCATAAATTAATTAATCAATGTACTAAGCTTGTGAAATCCCAATTTATAAACAGCACGTGTTACAAATGTAATGATGCGCAGTATTTATTTATTTTATTTTTATTTTACTTTATTGGGACATTTAACAGTTACACATTACAATGAAAGTATGACAAAATAAGTAAATAAACTAAATAAACGTGTAACCCACACCAATATCCGCGAAATAATATTAAGGAAATAGTTAAATGCGTGCATTATTAATACAGAAAATTAAGTACGAACTCAGTAATTTAGGGATAGTATAATAGTAAGCATCAGATGACTTTAAGGATTCAAAAGCCATCCTTTTGAACTTAAAGTGTGTGAGCGCGAAAATATCAAGTTCGATAAAATGTGTGTTATACGTATCTACGATACGTCGGAGAGGCGCCCATGCGCCAGCGTGAGTTCTACACCTTGCAGTTTGAAACAGCCGGGGCACGCGCGCCTCTCGGCGCATCACAGTTCTAGGTACAATGTATCATAGATTATTAGTCATATCAGGACGATCCAATCTGTTGTTACACAGACCGTGCAGCAGCATGGCCATCAGTAGGTTGCGTCTAGAGTCCAAGCCTTGAATGTTATAACGCTTTAATAATTGAGTGTATGGTAATTTTGACTTAGTGCATCTGAAGTGCACGTAAATATTTTTTTTTTAACATGGATGACAATGGATGGACAATATCGAGAAAGTCTATCAAGGTCCTCCTGTAGAAGTAGGCAGTCTTGTGTGCTTTTGCACGACTTAAAAATCTTGATGTCGTCGGCATACATTAGAAATTGGGAATGAATGAAGCATTTCTTAATGTCATTGATAAACAGAGTAAAGAGCAGGGGCCCCATAATTGAGCCCTGGGGCACTCTAGAGGTGACAATAATTGAGCTTGATTGGAAACCATTAATGTTTTGCCCACAAAGCTGCTCACAAAGCTTTGCTGCCCCACAAAGTGATAAATAATTAGTTTTGAGTCTGTTTTTAGTTATAAAATTATGTTTAATCGAATATTTGGGAAGAAAGTTAATAGTCTGTAATAGATTTAAAGGTAGCATTGACTGCACATCTTTGTCAACTTCATCATTATAGACACACACATTATCATTGTAACACTATTGGTTTTGTAATCATTAAGGTGTATTTTCTTCTTGAATAACTTATTGTAAAATTCTCTAAGACCCATTTCAATGGCGTGACGTTTAAATGAAAGGCAACCCGCTTACTTATGAAAAATAATTATGTTTTTTAGTAAATTATAAGATTACCAAAATAACGGACGGCAACTTATCATAAGTCAAGGCATTGAACTTTTTTTTTAAACTCAGAAAACTTAACCAGATCTAGCATTTATAATCGTCAATATTAATTTCTATCAAAAAATTTCCTTTTTTGACACCATCAAAATAATAGAGTACACACATCATTTTTTGCAAATTTTATTTTGTTTTGCACCATCTTTTGGAACAAGGTATCTCTGTCAGCAGTTTTCTGGAACCCTTGATTGAACAGAACCTAATCATCAGCATGAGGATCAACCAGCCTGCTCGGTAGCAGCACACGCGTGGCAGCCTGCACGGTAAGGCCGTTGCCTTGCTCAACTCCTCAATCGAATCATTTACGTAAAGATTAAACAGGTTAATAGCGGCGATGCTCCCTTGCCTAACACCAACTATCTTTGATAAAGTAAGCCATGACTCAGAGACTTTTCGCCTCATACTTCTGATCACAGCAAGCACGTCATGATGGTGACATGGAAAGCTTCAAACCAGCCGTTTCAGCCAGTAAAGATCGGAGTATCGTATATCAGTGTTAAAATAATAGACACTGTGGATGACATTAAGAGAATCATTTATTTACAAAAAAATTACATAATATTCTTACAGAAACGCAAATTGCAACAGCACAAAAGTATAGTTAGCAAGTAACGCTATCAACCTGAAGGGAAATGTAGCATTAACGTAGAATAGCCGACAAACATGCAGTTTATTGAATCTTGCTCGATGCAGGCGTTTAATATTCTTACATAACTTTCTCTCAGTATCTGTAATGTTAAGCGTAAGCATGATCAGCTTGCCCCATAAATTTGCCCAGTGCTAGGACACAGATCTCTTCTCTGTGTGATGGGTTGGACCAGAATTCATCAACCAGGTCGGGTGACGACATATCACGACCATCATCTTTCTGCCTTTTGTCCAAGTTAATTGGGATCGCCGCAATACATTGACATTTCACTATACATGTCTTCAATTTTTTGGTCTCGGAAATGCTGGTTTTCTCACAATGTTTTCTTCACGGTGGTTGTAATGAGGGGTTGTGATGATGTAATTTGTGTAAATTAATACATCACAGCCCTCAAGGCTCAAATAAAAGTTGCAGTCGTTTCCAAGCTACCACTGCTTTTTGCAAAGATGCGTAAAAACAAATCTACTACTCAAATTATATTGTTCTCTTATTACAAAAATATCGGCAGCGATAGCCTTGTGGTGTGACCGTCGGTCTCCGGACTGCCAAGTCTCGAGTTCGAACAAAAGACACGCACCTCTGATTTTTCAAATTAATGTGAGTATTACAATACATAATAATTATCTCTTGCTTCGGTGAAGGAAAAACATCGTGAGGAAACCAAACCTGCATGCCTGAGAGATATTTCTCGACGGCATGTAAAGCAAAGTCAGAGGCCCATGGGGCTAAATACTTTGCCACCAGGTTAATGCACTAACTACACGAAAATAAAAATAAAGAATACAAAAAAAGTATACCTGTACAATCCGAATTCAAAATACGTGCACATGAATCTTGAACATTATTCACAGACATGTAGAATTTCTCGCAGTGTAGGTTTAATGCGATTTGTAGTGTTACAGATTTTATTACCCAGAAGGCTAACCCAAGTATGGATACGTATAAGTAACCCTGAAAGAACAAAGAATTCAGATTACTTAATAGTATAGCTAAGAGCACTTCACCTAACAATTCGTGTGTAGGTACAGACGCCAGCCACATGAAGCTACCCCAAACTGACAAATTTCTCAATCAACCTTGAACCTAATGCTTTAGCACTAAAGTTGATTAAATAGATTTGACAGATTGTAGTTGCTTGATGTATATGCGCCTATACATCCACACCAATAATCTTTTATCGATGCATAAATTTGTAAGCACGTCGCACACCTTTCGTGTTTTAGTAATTATTATTTCCTTTATTCATATCTATTAGACACATATACAGGCTGAATTTTTCAAGAGGGTGTTGGTGGCCAAATAAGGAGTAGTGAAAAATACTCAAACGAGTTTCGGTCCCGATTTTGATGAAAACTAGAACTGTATGATTGAATTGGAAAAATCAATATTTTTAACCAGGAATCGAAACCGTTGATTATTAGAAAATACAACACACTGTATTTTTACACCATTTGATAGTGTCGCTAATAAAGATCTATTCTGGGAAGTAAAGCGAAATTTATTTCTCGAAACTGATTTTGTAAATTCTTACATTATAGTAATGACTAATTTTGAAAACTTCAATAAATATTTGTATTCTTATGAGATGTTGGTACGCGAACTGGATAGTTTGAAACACGATCTGAAAAATTATAAGCAAAAGTTAAGTGAATAATTCATTGCTTTATGTAGGGTGCAATACGTTTTCTTCATACATTCTGCCCTGTCAACCATCGTTCACATTTACTTCTGTTTCCTTCATAATGATTCCACATACAGTCCATCCATCTTTTCTTTGGTTTCCTCTCCCTCTTCATCCATCAATGTTTGTATGTATCTCTCTTTTAGTCACACGCGTTTTATCCCTCCTCATCACATGTCCACACAGACCAACTATTCTCTTTTAAGTTTTTTGTTACAAGCCTCACTTTCAAACTTCCTCTCATGTGCTAATTTCTTACTTTATCTATTACTAGCCGATGCCCGCGGCTTCGCCCGCATGTGGTTTGGTTACTGTCCCACGGGATCGTGTACTACCGGAAAAAAAATGGTGTCCTACCTGGTTTCCTTCCTGGTGGTGCTATTCCAGACTATAAAGAGATAGACTATAGTCTGGAATAGCACCACCAGGAAGGAAACCAGGTAGTCTGGATGGATGCATGAATGTTTGTTACTCAAGTAACAACCATCCGGACTTTTACATTAGTAATAGTAGTAAGATTATCATTGCACACACCCATCTCAAGTTCCAGTAGTAAAATGGTTTTCACTTACCACTTGTTGAAAAGAAACCCTGTAGATGTCAAAGCAGTCGAATATTTTAACGTAAGCCTGAAACATTCTTTTACAACGATCTTCTCCGACCCTATCCTCCATGTTTTGATATTCAAGAGCTTGAATATTCCAAAGATCAAGTTTATCTTTCAACAGCTGAATAAGTCTAATAGCATAGACGATGTTTGAGTCAAAACTAATGAAAAACAAACCTCTTAATACTAGCTGAATATCTTGACTGTACGCACAAAAAGAAGTAATAACGCTGATACAAATTACGAAGAGCAAGATGACAGCTAACCTGTTTCTGTTGGTAAAGTGTTTGAAACTGGTCTTATTGTTGAGATATCGGTGAACATCTTGAAATTTTAAAACGAACTGAATATTTTTATTGGATTGAGACACACATAGTTTAAAATTCATAAAGAACCCTAAACTGAAATATACTAAGTTGATTATGGCGTATAATGACATCACATGAATATGCTTCCAGCCAGTTGAATGAAACTCGTTGTAGAAAAAATTATAAAAAAGAACGGAGATAAAACATAGCGTGGCGCAAAAAGAAACGAAATTCGAAAGACGACTGTTTGGAGTTATATAATTGTCTTTTATGCGATATTTTGGACAAAACTGAATAGTTTGCATCAGATTCAGAGGTAGAAGCATCGATTGCACATCTTCGTCGACAAAGTTATTTAAGAATAATTCCACACGATGATTATGTAGTTTAGAATGTATTTTTCTTTTCATTGACCTCATTTTGTTTAGTTTTACTGAACACTGCTTTTATAAACTCGAAATAAATAGACTTAAAACAGAAAGAAAAATATGCTCAAATATTAAAATGGGAAAGCTCTGAACGCTGTTGAATCATAAGTTGTACAGTGGATCTTATTTTGTTTGAAACAGATTTTGTCAAAGATAATAATGCAATTAATCAAGTTAATGAAATTACTGTTTCTTTAAAGGTATAGCTTTTTTGGTGAGATAATCGCCCTTGAAACAGACAGGTTATTAATGACCATGTATGTTTTTTTTTTATTGAAACGCCTCGTGTAAATAAAGTTTGGTAAGTCATTTTGATTGTTTTCGTGTTCATGAATAAAAATAATATAAATATAATAAAATATATTTAATTTTTGTTATTTGAAAAAACAACCATCTCTTTTTTTATTTTTTTTTATTCCTTGCGAAAAGAAGGGATCCCTTTTTTTCCAACCGTCGAAATAAATTGCTATACCTTTCTAATTTTGGTACACCATTTATGGAGTTAATTATTATGCTTTAAAATATGTTTAAATATCATTATGCGTAACTATATTTATACTTTAGAATGTAATGCTTAATCATTATAATTATGATTAGAGAAAACATGTTTAAAAGAATTATGCGTAAATATTGTTATGCGAAAACATAATTAGACCTTTGTCTGGGACGCCGTTGTTTAAATAATGTGTCTACTTCGCTATCAGTTGAAGGGGAGAAACAAAAGTATGCCAAGTTATATTAGGTCTGAACATTGTATGCAAATGGATAAGATACCGTTTAGAAGAAGTGTGGCTGACTTTATTTTTCATTATATAGAAAGTTTCGATGGATAAACTGTGTGAAGGAAGATATGGTTCGAAAAATGAGGTGATTGTTGAGATGACTAATAATAATAATAGAGTAATAGAGACCACTTCAATCACTTTTGGCCCTACCAGAATACCAGGGCAGGCAGTCTCGACATAGATAGCGACAAATTCGCTAACTTTTGATAGCTAATTACTAACGAATAAATTGGGTTGCAATGATGATGCTTGCTAGTAACGCTAGTCTCAACGTCCAAGATGCGTTTCTTCCAAACATAATTATTGCAACCGAATTTATTCGTTAGTGATCGGCGATCGAAAGTTAGCGAATTTGTCGCTATCTATGTTGAGACTGCCGGTCCAGCGCTGTAACTTTTTTATGTCACAGCACCTTGCTGAGTTAGGAGCCTTTTGGCCTTGCACATGACCAATTTGATTGTTTTTTATTTTCCTTATGTTTACTTTTTTATACAGTGTGTTTGGCTACCAGTTAACGATACTTTAATCGCATATTATATACTCATTTCTAACGACAATTAATACACGTTTGTAAATACTCCTAACCCCACACCCTGCGAATGGCAGCCATTTTGTTCTTTTAATCGGCTGATCTAGGGTATGTTCAATGAAATTCTATTATCTTATATTTATAAACGTGTACTTGGCGATAGAAATGAGTATTTAATGTGCCCTTAAAGTATCGGTAACTGGAAGCCAAACACATTGTATAATTTTGTCTTATTGTCTATTCTATTTTTTTTCTGTTATGTCCTGTGTGAGTTTAGTAAATACTTTTTCTTTCTTTCTTTCTTTAAGTACGGAAAAAAAGTCGGGCTGCGCCGACACCAAATAAATTGGGATAAGGGATGATGATTAATACATGTGTTTATTTTTAAAACTCTGGTATTTTAAAGTTTAGGTTGATAATAATCTTAATTAAAAACAAGTTCGTACCTATAGATACAAATATTACAAAAGTGCAAAATACAACTCGTACAAAAAAAACGTGTACGGTCGACCAATATACATTTTACAATGTACTTTGCATGTTAAAATGTAAACCATTTAAAATTTACAATTTACAATGTACTTTGCATGTTAAAATGTAAACCATTTAAAATTTACATTTTACAATGTACTTTGCATGTTAAAATTTAAACTATTTAAAATTTACATTTCACAATGTACTTTGCATGTTAAAATGTAAACCAAATAGCTTGGTCAACCGTCATCATTCTTCTGCATTTTTTCAAATTTATTTTATTTCGGCGCAACATGTCTTCTTTTTCCAAACTTCGCTCTTTTAGGTTTGTCAGTTCAAAACGCAGTACAGAAGAATCTTTGAGTAAGTATCCAGAAAGCTTAGAAAAGTTAAAACTGTTTTCAAAGTGTTTTGAATTTCTACCCTGGCTTTCAACAGGACCTTTTGGGTAGCCCGTGTCAAGATATCGGAATGCGGTTACCGGCTCTGAATGAAGGCAGGACATAGTCATGGCAAAACGTGGTGCAGTTACAGTCGAGAGACGATCCAAAAAATATGGGCAGAACACAGACTACTAACTGGGTGGTTGTCATTTACGAGGTTTTGTGTAATAGTCGATAAAATATTATTTTATATATTATTTATTCACTCATTCTATTTTTAAGATTATTATAAAAAAAAACAAAATCTACAAAAAAGCAAACTGCAAAATAACGACAGTATAACAAGTTATTAACGACATAACTTTGAATGGAAAAGTAGCATCAACGTAGAACATTCTGCAGGCATTCATCTTGTCGAAAGTCGCTCGATGTAGCCGTTTTATATTCTTGCACATTTTTTTCTCAGCATCTGCAATGTAACACAAACTTTTAACGCTACTTATTTCAATCAATGGAAACATCAGATGGGTTTTGAAAATTATAATAATTGTTTTTAGGGTTCCGTATCCAAAAGGTAAAAACGGAACCCTATTACTAAGACTTCGCTGTCTGTCCGTCTGTCCTTCTGTCTGTCACCAGGCTGTATCTCATGAACCGTGACAGCTAGACAGTTGAAATTTTCACAGATGATGTATTTCTGTTGCCACTATAACAACAAATACTAAAAACAGAATTAAATCAATATTTAAGGGGGGCTCCCATACAACAAACGTGATTTTCTTGCAGTTTTGTCTAATGTTTTTAAATAATGGTACGGAACCCTTCGTGCGCGAGTCCGACTCGCACTTGGCCGGTTTTTTTTTTACTTTTGTCGTGTCGTCCATTTCAAAATTTAAGTTTAAAAAGCTTTGAAAAGAACTAGTGCTAGATCAAAAACGTCAGCTACGGCTTCGGATAAATTCAGTGAAGGTGGAGTTGAGGACTTGAGGTGTGAAACATTTTACTCCTATTTTGAACAAATAAAATTAAATGAATATGGTGCAATATTCATTTAATTTTATTTGTGACCATCTTGCTAATTATTTCATATTTTATTATAAGTATAACAACAGGCCAAAAAATATTATTGGCTTTGTAGCACTTATCATCCCAGAAAAAAGTCCGTTAAAATTACCTGAACAATCTGATTTTAAAATAAACGTGCATGAGGTTAGAACGTTATCCATTGCGATGTAGAATTTTTCACAATACACGCTCAAAATATTTTGCATATCAAACCCTTGATAACCCTGATGTACAAGCTAGTAATGGAAACTCGTGCCATACTGCAATAAAAATTCATTACACGCATAATAATGCAGAAATTCTACGACACATAAAAATAAACTGGATCAATGAATTCTTCAAAACTAAGTACTTACTAATATCCAATCATTTCCTGTAGATAATTTGAATAATAAAATTGCGGTTTGCAATTTGATTAACGAGCTATAAAAAATCTCGATGCTCTGAAACACGATCTAAATGAACGTATGCATTAATATAGACCAAGATTATTTTAGCTGACGTCTAAAATAGTAATTAAACATACCGTATACTGAAATGAATCCTTATAGAACTCATAATACTCCAGAATGTTAACGTAAGCTTGAAACATTTTTTTGCAGTTAGTTTCATTGTCCTTTTGATCCATCTGATGCAAATGCCGAGCTTGAATGTTCCATATAATATATCAACTTTATAGCTTAAAGCGTAATTAGTCTGCTAGCGTAATTAAAGTAGAAATCAAAACATAGTGAAATTAACCAATAGACAATGTCAATAATGGAAACCACAAAACTAGCAATGCAAAAAAACATATTGACCATAAAAATTCCGAAGATAACAATGACACTGATCCAATTCCAAATGACGAAGTGTTTGAAAATATTATTTTTATTAAGGAATCTGTGAACGTGTTGAATTTTTAGGACAAACAAAGTGTTGGTTTTCGTTTCCAAGATTGTATAATTTATGATAAATTCAAAGGAGTAAAGGATCAATTCAACGTAGGAGCTGACGTACATTATATTTAAATAATTTCTAATGACATGCGGCAATGCTACCAGCCTTCTGGGCACTATTCCCGTAAAACAGCGATGCGGACGAATTTTTGACGCCCTCTAATTTTGTTCTGCTTTTTAGGGTTCCGTACCCAAGGGTAAAAACGGAACCCTATTACTAAGACTTCGCTGTCTGTCCGTCTGTCTGTCCATCTGTCCGTCTGTCCGTCTGTCCGTCTGTCTGTCACCAGCTTGTATCTCATGAACCGTGACAGCTAGACAGTTGAAATTTTCACAGATGATGTATTTCTGTTGCCGCTATAACAACAAATGCTAAAAACAGAATATATATATATATATATTTAAGGGGGGCTCCCATACAACAAACGTGATTTTTTTATAATAATTGGTACGGAACCCTTCGTGCGCGAGTCCGACTCGCACTTGGCCGGTTTTTAAACTCGTAGTTTGTGAATTACCAATGTATGCCCACATCACCCACATTGTAGCATGGTACCCTTCGCTTATGATATGCTCCACGTTCCTGTTCCTTGCTTCATCCAGAATAAATCCGAGAAGTCAACAATGTCCTCCTGTATGTGTAGGTATCCTGAGCTGTACCACTCCTGGACAAAGGCCTCCCACTCAACGAAAAACTTCCATGAAAGCCTCATAGTTGCGTCAAACAATTCTTTATCGTGTAACATAATTACAGCTTCTATCGGCATCGCTAACCTCGTTTCGAGTTTGAGAGCACCGCCAGGAAATCCCCCATTCCTTTTTCATTGCATAATACCTACGTAGCTAAATCTTAATAATAATAAAAAGACACCCTGTTTTTATTAGCTTATAATAAACATATCAATGTGAAAAGAGAAGGCTTATATCGACAAAAGGAATATGACAAGTGCAATGAAAAAATATGTAGCGCACTAAACCTTTAATGGTAGTCGTACCTACTGAGGATTACAGATATGCGAACTGCAGTAACACAATGGTATAGTTAGTGAGAAGCGCCGCCAGGTGCAGTAGTAGACACACGTCTACGTAGAACCGTCGACAGGCGCGCATCTTAATGAACGATGCTCGGTGCACGCGCATCACGTTCTTGCATAACTTCTTGTCTTTATCTGTAAAATAATCGCTGTTTCTAGCACAATTCGTTCCTTTGGTGTGTATTCGCCAATATCAAAATGTTACAAACCTGTACAATTTGACGTCAGAATATAAGCGCATATGTCCTGAGAGTCCTCCACAGCTAAATAAAACGCCTCGCAGTGCAGACACAGTATAGTTTGTAACATCAAGTTCTTGAATATCCAAATGTATACCATTAGTGATGAAAAAAATGCTTTACTCTAGAAAAACATTACATACAAATCAGAGCATAATCCTTTTTTAGATTAGTGTTACAAAAAAATAAAAAAAGTTACTTACAAACTCATTATTTGTTCCGTTAATTGTTTTATAAATAACGATATATATTTCGTTAAATGCTAAGGTTTGCAATAAATTGTGGACCGTATAGAATACAATCTGAAAATGATGTAATTCTGTCAATGTTTTTACATTTTCTACTTTCTTTTAATGTATTTGTATTTGTTTTAAGCATGTGTTTAATTGATCCCCAAATTATTTCTCATTTCGACAAACTACTAATTTGATACGCTTATGTAGGTACTTGATCGTCATTTTTAACTTAATAACTGCGAGAAACTTGAAATGAAGCCTTGATGTACCGCTAGTTGGCCACTGCCGCAGCAACACCCGCTTTTCTCGCTCGGCCCGCGCATGTTTGATCAAAGTTGTAACCTAATCCATATGCTGTAGGGACCCTGACGTAGATATAGCGACCAACGTTGAAGAAAAGAGGTAAAGAAAAAGGAATAAAGGTGATCTTATTAGAAGATCAGAAGTGTGGGAACGGTAAATATCTAATTATAGAGCTTATTAACAAGTAATAAAAAAAGAAAAGCTTTTAGTAACTAACCACGTGATGAAACATATTCTTATAAATCTCGTAACATGTTAATATTTGGAGATAAGTATGGAACAATCTTTTGTGACACATTTCATTAGGATCACCTTTGAACGAGTGTACAACCTGTTGACTCCATTGAACAACGTTATCCTCGAGTAGCTTTATAAATCTTATTGCATACACTACATTAACGTCGAAACACATTAAAGCCATTCTAGCCACAGTAGCATAAAACGGCATATCTGGGTACAAAACATAACTGTAACAGCATAAAAAAATGTAGTAGCAGATAATAATAGTGAAACTTATCCAGCTGCCTCTAATAAATTTAGAGTTAACTTCACTATTGCATAATCTATGCACTTTTTGAATGATCAAAATGAACATTACATAACTCTCCGTTTGAATCAGATTAAAAACAAAAATAATGAAATATCCACAAAAACGATAGCAGAAATTGTAATACATGGTATGGATCTGGAAGTTCGTTATAACGTATATTTTCAGTGTCATTAGTTGAACAAATCGCAACAAATATAAAGTTGAGAAGACGACTGTCCCACATAGTGACAACACAATATTGAAGAGATTATTTGCGGTTATGATATTGTTCTTGATGTGAAACTTTGGACTCAACAGTATGGTCTGCATCAAGGTGAAAGGTAAGAACATAGACTGCACATCTTTATCAACAACGTTATTAGACGAAACTTCTGTATGTGATCGCTAAGATCAATAATTCTGTTATTCCTTCTTTTGGGAGACATAGTTTTTAAGTTTTGAGAGCACTGTTCAAACGCAAATGAGTCTAATACGGAAGTGTCCCCATTCTTTTAAATAATTACAAAGAAACTCAATCAATTTATTTGTTTAATAAATTGATTTATAAAATGTATAAAGTGATTTATCGTCTTCAAAAAATATCTATTTATCAAAGTTACTTGACGGAATAATAAATAATGGTAGATGTAAGTAAGGGTTCATAGAAAATACATGTATACAGGGTGTAAACGGACGCTTCACGAAGCCGTCAACCAAGTATTCTGTACTTCAAACTTAGTAAATTTATAAATTATCGCTGGGAAATGACTTTGTTTGGGGTGAAAAATCACGCTTTAAGGTAAAACTCAATGTAACGCACTCAAAACATTGTATAGGTAGTTCGGTTCAAACTTAATGGCGGCTCGGAAGTTAGCTGCAAGTAACGGTCTGCGCATTATACAGACAAAACGATGCGTAATACCTAGATTTGTTGTCTGCGCAGATTTACATTGGATGTTCCGAATCGCCATAAAGTTTAAAACGTTATTCCTGTGCAGACGGTAACTCGCAGCTAACTTCCGAGCCACCATTAAGTTTGAATCGAACTATACTTAAGGATGGATTAAGCAAGCGGCGATCGGCGGCGGCGACCTCTCGCGCCCGGCCCTGGTGCAAGCCATGGTCCGGAGCGAGACGGAATGGGACGCCGTCACCTCCTTCTGCGAAGCAGTAATGCTAGAGAAGGAGGTGGCGGAACGTGAGAGGGAGAGAACCTCTCAACGTCCCGGCCGCCGCGGGAGACGCCCCGGGCGTCGGGGGCCACCACCACGTGGCCCCCGGCCACCGTAGGCGCGGGCCTGTGGACGGTGGGCTATGGGCTAGCTCGCCGTCCATCCGTCTCATGACGACAGGCCGTGTCGACGGCGCGTTCGTGTTCCACGTGCGCCTCAAAGAGAGTCAGCAAAAGGGAAGGGGCCCGTAAGAACCGATGCCTGCCGGGGTTGCGGGACTATTCGAAAGAGATACCGTGGCCCCGGAACACAAAGGGCGATGAAGGAACATGGATGGGTTTTAGTCAGTAAAAGTCTGACACTCCCTCCTGCTCCGCCTAGAGCGGGAGGGGTTATTTGATGATTTCCCATCCGAAAAAAAAAAAAAAAAAAAGGGGTGCTCCCATACAACAAACGTGATTTTTTTATAATAATTGGTACGGAACCCTTCGTGCGCGAGTCCGACTCGCACTTGGCCGGTTTTTTTAAATTTATTTGTTTCTAATTTATTTCTGGAAGCATTGCCTTGGTTACTTTTAAATTGAATAATAAATGATTACTCTCAGTATAGAAGGTGTAAAAAGACCCTTAACGAAGCCGAAAGGCACTTATTCTACTTTAAGAGTCCTTTTCTCTTCGAAAACATGACCATCGTACCCTGGCCTTCTCTAATAGCGGCATAAAACCTCTCGCATTCGATACTCAAAAATGCCAGTATTATAATGTTCTTTATGAACCATATTTGAGTAAGAACTATGAATATGGCCATCTGGAAAAAAAAAATTACTACAGTTATTGAATCTTTAACAAAAACCCAAGCAGCAACCTTATTACAAGGGGAATAAAAATCGCTGTAATTTTGTGTGATGAAAGGACTTGTAAGATTCAGGCGTACATCCACCATAGAGACGCAGATGTGGATGGCGTGATGAACTTAGCTATCAGTAAGACCACATTGGCTTACGTGCGAGTTGAGTAGAAAAAGGAAAAGGAAGGCAATGGTACAACACAGGCTGATGACAAAAAGCAATGAAACTTACCCTTTGACACCTGCATTCACAAAGAAAATGCAAAAGAAGAAATATGTTCATTTTTAACCTATTTTGGTCTCCCTCTAACCTTCTACTCCTTTCTATGTGCTGTTTTCCAATTAGGCCAATCGCTCATAAACGCCTCTAAGTCGTCACGCCGGCGTTTTCTAGGTCTCCCTCGGCGATGACGCCTGTCTTCTTATCAAAGAATCGATTATTATTTATTTTACAAATAAACCAATTACTTACACTGAATCCTCCATCTTCAACTAGCTGCATATTTATAATAATTGCTATGTTCATTAGACCATGGGAAACTGCGAATACCGTGTAGAATAGAATCTGAAAATTAATTATTACCGTAAATAAAGTAAAGAACGATTTGCTTTTTATTTCGATGAAGATGTCGTTAAGAAGATGTCATAGTATACTTGAACACATGAAATGAAATGTGGAGTGTTGCAGGAGACTAACAAAACTATACAATAGTCTATACAGTCTGCATGCCACTACATGTGCCGTCCATCAAACCACAGCTTGCCCGCGTGATGAATTACAACCGTCTCTCATAGATTGCAGGCCTGCGGCCCAGCAGTGTAAACTTGCAGACTGGTAATATCAAGAGGCCCATGGCCATTAATAGGGTAAATCTACTTTCAGCATTGGGTCTTGAATAACAGAGAAGAGAAGAAATAAAACAACAATATCTTACCATGGATCTAAATGTTTTCTAGACAGTCCTATAGATCTGTAATATATTCAAATAAACTTCAAACATACTTTCCCAAAAAGACTCAGGTTTTGAATTCCCTGTTTTTTTTTTTTTTTTTTTTTCCTGTTTTTATTTTTCTTCAGTCCAAACACAAAGTGCTTTGCAGTTCAATTTGATCAAAAACTTAAAATATACTACATCAACATCAAATGTCATACTGAAGTAGAAATAGGCCATATCGACGATAGTCAAATCGGGAAAGTACTTAGTAAACATATAGACAATAGAACCGAAAATAATACAATTTACAATGATGACAGAAATCCAATTTTGAACAGTAAACCTGAAGAGATTGTTGCCAGTAATCTTAAGGGTTCTAAGTACATGTTGGATCTTTAAAACCAACTGTACATTGTCGTCGCTACTCTTGATATTAATATAGTGATACAAAATGAAACCAAAAGAGTAAATGAAGAAGTCGTAGATACTGCTCCAGTTAAGGATCAAGGTGAAAGCTCCCCAGTCGGTGATGGAAATGAACAGACGATACAAAGCTACGGAACGGGATATAAACAAGCCGAGAACTCCAATACAGTTGTATAGAAAACTGTTACAAGTGATGAAATTATCACGAATGGAATACTTAGAGCATAAGAGAAGGTATTGCATTACAGTCAGGGGTTTTAGAACTGCTTGCAAATCTTTTTCTATAAAATTATCGAGTAAGATTTCATTTGTGTATCGGATTTTATAATTAACTTTCGGCTGAATAGGACCTAATTTTGATTGTGGTTTGTCTCTAAACTTTTGCAAAATACCGTTCATGTTGATGTTTATTTATGAAGTGATGCGAAAGTTCATCGAAGTCATTATTAATGCATTTATTTAATCGACTGTCATTTTGTTTGTGATAGTAAAGTTTTATAGAGTTTTTTTATGGAACTGTCAAATGACGTAACATCACGCCTGTATGCTCTGAGGGGGTACGCAGATGTGTACAATACACCCAGATTTCGACATTTAGGTATGTTAAGTTAGCACTTTCGTGTTCCGCGCGCGCCTCAAAGAGATGTCAGCAAAAGGGACTGTTGTAAAAAGATACTGCGGCCCTGGAACACAAAGGGCTAAGAAGGAACATGGTTAGTCAGTAAAAGTCTGACACTCCTTTCCGCTCCGCCCAGAGCGGGACCCGTAATTTGATTTCCCATCCGAAAAACATGGTATGTTGTTCCATATATTGGGGATACGCCTATTACGCATATACCATCACATGTATTTTTAACAATGTCAAAGAAATTCATGGCAAATATTTGTTTGGGAACAACTAAAAAAGGAAAAATAAAAAACTTTTTTGCTAAAAATAAAACCGACTTCAAAAAACACAAAAAAGTTAAAAATAACTTTAGCTTCAGAAGTCGGTGACAAAAACACTAAATCAATCAAACAGGTCACCGACTTCTGAAGCTAAAGTTATTTTTCACTTTTTTGTGTTTTTTGAAGTCGGTTTTATTTTTTGCAAAAAAGTTTTTTACTATAAAAGTAGCACTGTGTCTCTGTATGCCCAAGTACCAGAAACCTTCTGTTTTCTTTAATGAATAAACCCATAATTCTCTTGCCTCAATCCCACTGTATTTTAGGTCAGCGCAGCAATTTTCTTTCATACTTCTCTATTACACGGCATTTCAGTAATCACTTTTTTTTTGTAAAAAATCGTTATTATTCAACATGAAACGTTAATAACATCGAAGGTATTAATTATTCATCCTGTGACAGTTTTGATTGATTAATTTTGAATTTTCGACCTCAATAATATTGTTGTTCTTCTTAGCGTATCGATGGCAAACAGTTCAAATGTGTCCCCAAAAATCAGCTTCACAAACACCGCTCACTCATGCAGTCAGTCTTATAAAACAGAGTACTTAATCAATCCCCAGATTACGGACCGCACACTGTACTGCACCTGGCGGCGCTCCTCACTAACTATACCATTGTGTTGCTGCAGTTTGCTTTTTTGTAATCCTGGTATCTATCATTAAAGTTTCGGTGTCCAAGTACTTTTTTAGGGTTCCGTACCCAAAGGGTAAAAACGGAACCCTATTACTAAGACTTCGCTGTCTGTCCGTCTGTCTTTCACCAGGCTGTATCTCATGAACCGTGACAGCTAGACAGCTGAAATTTTCACAGATGATGTATTTTTGTTGCCGCTATAACAACAAATACTAAAAACAGAATAAAATTAATATTTAAGGGGGGCTCCCATACAACAAACGTGATTTTTTTATAATAATTGGTACGGAACCCTTTGTGCGCGAGTCCGACTCGCACTTGGCCGGTTTTTTTAAATTTATTTGTTTCTAATTTATTTCTGGAAGTATTGCCTTGGTTACTTTTAAATTGAATAATAAATGATTACTCTAAGTATAGAAGGTGTAAAAAGACCCTTAACGAAGCCGAAAGGCACTTATTCTACTCATCATTGCGATATTTTTTTTGTTCTTGACCATACCATGGAGATATTGGGAGTCAAAGTTCCAACTTTTCTACATTTTTAGGGTTCCGTACCCAAAGGGTAAAAACGGAACCCTATTACTAAGACTTCGCTGTCTGTCCGTCTGTCCGTCTGTCCATCTGTCCGTCTGTCCGTCTGTCCGTCTGTCCATCTGTCTGTCACCAGGCTGTATCTCAAGAACCGTGACAAGTAGACAGTTGAAATTTTTACAGATGATGTATTTCTGTTGCCGCTATAACAACAAATACTAAAAACAGAATAAAATTAATTTAAGGGGGGGCTCCCATAGGGCACGCCACGATAGTGGCGAGAAGTCCCCTCTTTGAGGAGTGGCTTGAGAGACGCCACGGCGTCCTCACCTTCCGCCTGACGCAGGTCCTCACCAGACACGCAGTGTTCGGGAGGTTCCTGCACCGAATCGGGCGGGAGGAAACGCCCGGGTGCTTCCATTGTGAGGATCGACTGGAGGACACGGTGGAACACACGACGAGGACACGAGGTGTGCCCCGCGTGGGCGGAGCACCGCCGTGTCCTCGAAGCGGCGATCGGCGGCGGCGACCTCTCGCGTCCGGCCCTGGTGCAAGCCATGGTCCGGAGCGAGACGGAATGGGACGCCGTTACCTCCTTCTATGAAGCGGTAATGCTAGAGAAGGAGGTGGCGGAACGTGAGAGGGAGAGAACCTCTCAACGTCCCGGCCGCCGCGGGAGACGCCCCGGGCGTCGGGGGCCACCACCACGTGGCCCCCGGCCACCGTAGGCGCGGGCCTGTGGACGGTGGGCTATGGGCTAGCTCGCCGTCCGTCCGTCTCATGACGACAGGCCGTGTCGACGGCGCGTTCGTGTTCCACGCGCGCCTCAAAGAGAGTCAGCAAAAGGGAAGGGGTCCGTAGGGACCGATGCCTGCCGGGGTTGCGGGACTGTTCGAAAGAGATACCGTGGCCCCGAAACACAAAGGGCGATGAAGGAACATGGATGGGTTTTAGTCAGTAAAAGTCTGACACTCCCTTCTGCTCCGCCCAGAGCGGGAGGGATTATTTGATGATTTCCCATCCGAAAAAAAAAAAAAAAAAAAAGGGGGGGGCTCCCATACAACAAACGTGATTTTTTTGCCGTTTTGTCTAATGTATAGATAATGGTACGGAACCTTTCGTGCGCGAGTCCGACTCGCACTTGGCCGGTTTTTTTTTTTAAACATGTTTTTAATGTAAGATTTTTACTTTAAGCACATGTATACCCCTCCCTCCCCCCCCCCCCTCTTACCCGCTTAATCCATCCTTAAGTATAGTTCGATTCAAACTTAATGGTGGCTCGGAAGTTAGCTGCGAGTTACCGTCTGCACAGGAATAACGCTTTAAACTTTATGGCGATTCGGAACATCCAATGTAAATCTGCGCAGACAACAAATCTAGGTATCGTCGTTTTGTCTGTATAATGCGCAGACCGTTACTTGCAGCTAACTTCCGAGCCGCCATTAAGTTTGAACCGAACTACCTATACAATGTTTTGAGTGCGTTACATTGAATTTTACCTTAAAGCGTGATTTTTCACCCCAAACAAAGTCATTTCCCAGCGATAATTTATAAATTTACTAAGTTTGAAGTACAGAATACTTGGTTGACGGCTTCGTGAAGCGTCCGTTTACACCCTGTATACATGTATTTTCTATGAACCCTTACTTACATCTACCATTATTTATTATTCCGTCAAGTAACTTTGATAAATAGATATTTTTTGAAGACGATAAATCACTTTATACATTTTATAAATCAATTTATTAAACAAATTGATTGAGTTTCTTTGTAATTATTTAAAAGAATGGGGACACTTCCGTATTAGACTCATTTGCGTTTGAACAGTGCTCTCAAAACTTCAAAACTATGTCTCCCAAAAGAAGGAATAACAGAATTATTGATCTTAGCGATCACATACAGAAGTTTCGTCTAATAACGTTGTTGATAAAAATGTGCAGTCATTGTTCTTACCTTTCACCTTGATGCAGACCATACTGTTGAGTCCAAAGTATCGCATCAAGAACAATATCATAACCGCAAATAATCTCTTCAATACTGTGTTGTCACTATGTGGGACAGTCGTCTTCTCAACTTTATATTTGTTGCGATTTGTTCAACTAATGACACTGAAAATATACGTTATAACGAACTTCCAGATCCATACCATGTATTACAATTTCTGCTATCATTTTTGTGGATATTTCATTATTTTTGTTTTTAATCTGATTCAAACGGAGAGTTATGTAATGTTCATTTTGATCATTCAAAAAGTGCAGAGATTATGCAATAGTGAAGTTAACTCTAAATTTATTAGAGGCAGCTGGATAAGTTTCACTATTATTATCTGCTACTACATTTTTTTATGCTGTTAGTTATGTTTTGTACCCAGATATGCCGTTTTATGCTACTGTGGCTAGAATGGCTTTAATGTGTTTCGACGTTAATGTAGTGTATGCAATAAGATTTATAAAGCTACTCGAGGATGACGTTGTTCAATGGAGTCAACAGGTTTTACACTCGTTCAAAGGTGATCCAAATGAAATGTGTCACAAAAGATTGTTCCATACTTATCTCCAAATATTAACATGTTACGAGATTTATAAGAATATATTTCATCACGTGGTTAGTTACTAAAAGCTTTTCTTTTTTTATTACTTGTAAATAAGCTCTATAATTAGATATTTACCGTTCCCACACTTCTGATCTTCTAATAAGATCACCTTTATCCCTTTTTCTTTACCTCTTTTCTTCAACGTTGGTCGCTATATCTACGTCAGGGTCCCTACAGCATATGGATTAGGTTACAGCTGTGATCAAACATGCGCGGGCCGAGCGAGAAAAGTGGGTGTTGCTGCGGCAGTGGCCAACTAGCGGTACATCACGGCTTCATTTCAAGTTTCTCGCAGTTATTAAGTTAAAAATGACGATCAAGTACCTACATAAGCGTATCACATTAGTAGTTTGTCGAAATGAGAAATAATTTGGGGATACTTAAAACAAATACAAATACATTAAACGAAATTAGAAAATGTAAAAACATTGACAGAATTACATCATTTTCAGATTGTATTCTATACGGTCCACAATTTATTGCAAACCTTAGCATTTAACGAAATATATATAGTTATATATAAAACAATTAACGGAACAAATAATGAGTTTGTAAGTAACTTTTTTTATTTTTTCGTAACACCAATCTAAAAGAGGATTATGCTCTGATTTGTATGTAATGTTTTTCTAGAGTAAAGCATTTTTTTCATCCATTTGGATATTCAAGAACTTGATGTTACAAACTATACTGTGTCTGCACTGCGAGGCGTTTTATATAGCTGTGGAGGACTCTCAGGACATATGCGCTTATATTCTGACGTCAAATTGTACAGGTTTGTAACCTTTTGATATTGGCGAATACACACCAAAGGAACGAATTGTGCTAGAAACAGCAATTATTTTGCAGATAAAGACAAGAAGTTATGCAAGAACGTGATGCGCGTGCACCGAGCATCGTTCATTAAGATGCGCGCCTGTCGACTGTTCTACGTAGACGTGTGTCTACTACTGCACCTGGCGGCGCTTCTCACTAACTATACCATTGTGTTACTGCAGTTCGCATATCTGTAATCCTAAGTAGGTACGACTACCATCAAAGGTTTAGTGCGCTACATATTTTTTCATTGCACTTGTCATATTCCTTTTGTCGATATAAGCCTTCTCTTTTCACATTGATATGTTTATTATAAGCTAATAAAAACAGGGTGTATTTTTATTATTATTAAGATTTAGCTGCGTAGGTATTATGCAATGAAAAAGGAATGGGGGATTTCCTGGCGGTGCTCTCAAACTCGAAACGAGGTTAGCGATGCCGATAGAAGCTGTAATTATGTTACACGATAAAGAATTGTTTGACGCAACTATGAGGCGTTCATGGAAGTTTTTCGTTGAGTGGGAGGCCTTTGTCCAGGAGTGGTACAGCTCACGATACCTACACATACAGGAGGACATTGTGGACTTCTCGGATTTATTCTGGATGAAGCAAGGAACAGGAACGTGGAGCATATCATAAGCGAAGGGTACCATGCTACAATGTGGGTGAAGTGGGCATACATTGGTAATTCACAAACTACGAGTTTAAAAAACGTTCGAATAGTCATTTAAAAAAAAACATGTAAAAAGCAGAACAAAATTAGAGGGCGTCAAAAATTCGTCAAAACAAACATAAATGAATTACAAGATTAAATTATAACCTAATTTAAGTCAAAGACATGACGACAAAAATCCTTTATAACAACTACGGTACCAAGACTACAGAAATGCAAACTGCAGTAAGACAATAGAATAGTTAGTGAGAAGCGTCGCCAGGTGTAGTAGTAGACACACGTCTACGTAGAACAGTTGACAGGCGCGCATCTTACTGAACGATGCTCGGTGCACGCGCCTCACGTTCTTGCATAACTTCCTTTGGTCATCTGTGAAGCACAGTGCACATTATTTACATTAGTAAATCGAAATAAATAAATAAAATCATAATTTCTGATCTAACAACGATACATAGTTATATAATAGGAATACGATTACAAGTGAGGTACATAACAGCTACCGCACGATCTCCCGCGAGGCGGCGAGCCTCCTTGCCGGATTGCCGCCATGGGATCTGGAGGCGATAGTACTCGCGCGCCTGCATAACTGGCGCGCGGAGGCGCTAAGCCGGGGGGAAACTCCGCTGCAGCGACAAATTGTCGCTCAGCAGACAGACTTCCGTTGGGATCTCATGGCGACATGGAGAGAGCGACTGTCGCAACCCCGCGCAGGGCACGCCAGGATAGTGGCGATAAGTCCCCTCTTTGAGGAGTGGCTTGAGAGACGCCACGGCGTCCTAACCTTCCGCCTGACACAGGTCCTCACCACACACGGTGAAGGTGTGCCCCGCGTGGGCGGAGCACCGCCGTGTCCTCGAAGCGGCGATCGGCGGCGGCGACCTCTCGCGTCCGGCCCTGGTGCAAGCCATGGTCCGGAGCGAGACGGAATGGGACGCCGTCACCTCCTTCTGCGAAGCAGTAATGCTAGAGAAGGAGGTGGCGGAACGTGAGAGGGAGAGAACCTCTCAACGTCCCGGCCGCCGCGGGAGACGCCCCGGGCGTCGGGGGCCACCGTAGACACGGGCCTGTGGACGGTGGGCTATGGGCTAGCTCGCCATCCGTCCGTCTCATGACGACAGGCCGTGTCGACGGCGCGTTCGTGTTCCACGCGCGCCTTAAAGAGAGTCAGCAAAAAGGAAGCGGTCCGTAAGGACCGATGCCTGCCGGGGTTGCGGGACTGTTCGAAAGAGATACCGTGGCCCCGGAACACAAAGGGCGATGAAGGAACATGGATGGGTTTTAGTCAGTAAAAGTCTGACACTCCCTCCTGCTCCGCCCAGAGCGGGAGGAGTTATTGGATGACTTCCCATCCGAAAAAAAAAAAAAAAAAGGTACATAACAGCAAATTCAATTATTTGTTGGCAACCTCGGAACAGGAAAGGAATTTATTTTGTCATCCTTATCATCTCATACTCTCTCCTTTCTTGTCATCTTTTTGCTCATAACCAATTCACAAATATGGAGTTCCTAAGAAATACCATCCGTATCTGAGCAGTTTGATTTCAAAAGAAGAACGCATGTATCTTGAGAATTTTTGACAGCTCTATAAAACGCTTCGCAATTCAGACTTAGTTTAGATTGCAACATAAAGTTTTTTGCCAACCAGATTAATATACTGAATGATGACGATATTGCTACGCACTATAAAAGAAACAAAAACAGATTACTAATTTTATTTTTAACTAGAACATACGAACGAAGCAAATCACTTACAAGCTTGTATTGCAAAAAACTTACAGACACAAAATGAATTCGAACAAAGTAACAATAACGTACCAGTTCTTTTGGTTTTGTTAATTTTTGATAATATTCAATCATAATTTCAACATACACTAAGGAATGCAAGAAATTCTTCAGCGTATAGTGTAGAACCTAAAAATATAATTGAGTTTAAAAGATGCACCTTACAATAATCTAGAAACCAGTTTTTGGAACTAAACTAACCGTTAAATGAAAAATCTTCTTGTAAATGTTGAAACTTTTTAGTATTTCAAGATAAACTTTGAACGATCTATTTGGACACGTTCTGGTCAGCTGGTCACTAAGTAAAATCTGGTGATTCCATTGAATCATTTTATCTTCGAGCAACTTCATAACTCTGTATAAATCATATCGGTATCATAGACTGTTAAATACAGCAATAAGGCAAAGGTATAAAATGGTAGATCTGGATACAAGATATAATGAAACAAGAAGTATAACATGAACCAGAAAAAAAAGACGGTTATAATAATCCACTTGTTCCTGATAAATCTTGTAGTATGAACTTTGTTATTGACAAATGTGTGGACGTCTTGAATGGTCAAAATCATCATCACGAAATTCTTCGAATAAATGAGAGTAATCAAAAAGTTTATGAAAAATCCGCAACCATTGAAGAAGAAATCGGTGTACGTGCCGATATCTTGAATAAATAAAAATGTGTTAGCTCATGCATCATCATCATTTATGTGAAGAATGCGGTAAAAATGAGTAAACATGACGAGCACTGTCCCACATAGCAACAAGAATTTATTTAAGACATCATTTGGAGTAATGACGTAATTTTTTATTCGAAACTTTGGACTTACCACGACAATTTACATTAAGTTCAAAGGTAAAAGCATAGCTTGTACATCCTTATCAACAACAGTATCCGAAAAAACATTTACTTGAACATTTTGTGTGATATTTAGTTTTTTCCTTTTCAGAAAAGACATAATTTTGCAAGTACCATTTCGACGCAAATGATAACTACATACTATAATAAACGTAATTAATACATTTGTTATAAGTATGACCAAGGTTGATTGAAATTGATGGTTTGAAAATAAACATGACAGTCAATTATCGTAATTACAAGAGTATCGATGAAATTTTCGAATTCTCCGATGCCCAGTATTAGTTTTGTCTGATATTTTAATTTAAATTCAAAGGCGAAATGGTAAACAAGAGGGTCCTGCAAGAATGCACATTAAAACCGTTTAGTATGTCTAAAACAGCTTCTTGGTAGCTTATGTCACCATTCTCGTTGATCGAATGTCACTTTGTATAAGCCTTAGGGTCCAAAGAGAAACTTCGTACAAGAAATATACAGATTTCTTTATTTGATAAATATACAAAATTAGTAGATACAATTATATAAATGTACTAGTACTTCGACCGCGACTACATCCGCAGAAATTATGATAGCTCGCTTATTTTGCATGATATCAATATAATTTATAACTTATGTTACTTGGTAAAGATGTAGCTTTCTAATGGTGAAATATTTTTTAAAATCGGTTGAGTAGTTTTTGAGTTAAATCATAACAAACACACAAACAAAATATCAAATCTGTCCTGTTTATAATATGAGTATAGATTAAAAATCATTCAGACTAAGAACTCCATATATCATTAAAACGCATACCTATTCCATCAGATAAAACACAGGATTGCGAGCTAGATTTACAGAAACTCGAATTGCAGTAAAACAATCGTGTATGTAGTGATGAAAACTGACAAACGCAAAGGCAGCGTTGCGTCTATGGTGAACAGACCACAAGCGTACATCTTTTTGAAGGAGGCAGCTTGAATTCGTACAATGTTTTTGCATACCCTTTTTTGTGCATCTGAAAAAAACATGGTTATTCAGAAGATTTAAATATATTTACAGCAAAGATGTTGTTTTCAAACTTGCTTTGTTATATTGCTGAAATACAAGCTATAATCATTCATGCGTCGCTTTTAGGATTCCGTACCCAAAGGGTAAAATGGGACCCTATTACTAAGACTCCACTGTCCGTATGTCCGTCTGTCTGTCACCAGGCTGTATCTCATGAACCGTGATAGCTAGACAGTTGAAATTTACAAAGATTATGTAATTCTGTTGCCGCTATATCAACAAATACTAAAAACAGAATACATTTAATATTTAAGGGGGGCTCCCATGTGAGAGGGAGAGAACCTCACGTCCCGGCCGCCGCGGGAGACGCCCCGGGCGTCGGGGGCCATGTGGTGGCCCCCGGCCACCATAGGCGCGGGCCTGTGGCCGTCCGTCCGTCTCATGACGGCAGGCCGTGTCAACAACGCGTACGTGTTCCACGCGCGCCTCAAAGAAAGTCAGCAAAAGGAAGGGGTCCGCAAGGGCCGATGCCTGCCGGGGCTGCGGGACTGTTCGAAAGAAATACCGTGGCCCTGGAACACAAAGGGCGATGAAGGAACATGGATGGGTTTTAGTCAGTAAAAGTCTGACACTCCCTCCTACTCTGCCCAAAGCGGGAGCAGTCATTTGATGATTTCCCATCCGGAAAAAAGGGGTCTCCAATACAACAAACGTAATTTTTTTGCTGTTTTCTGCTTGATATTAATAACGGCAACAGGTAGACGCTTGAAATATTCACATAATATTTAGTTGTATATCACTTTCAAAATAAGTAATAATTTTGTATTATAAAAAAAAAAATGTTTAAGGACGGGCTCCCACACAACATACCTCATTAGTGTCTTTAGTTACAGAAAACTGAGTTCTATAATCATTTTCTTCCTGCCCTCATTTTATGTTCCATAAAACATAAACAGTGCAAATGTTTTTCTTCTATATCCTGATTATGATTAGCGTGACGCTATCGTTCGCAATTTTTTTTCATATCATCCTCTCACACAATAATTCCTTCAATTATTTGTTAATCACTCTCTCCCTCATCATATACAGGGTGGAATTTATCAACGCAACCTGGAGGGGAAGTACCCTAAATACTGGAGATAGCAAATTTTACTCAAAGGAACCCTTCCTTTATTTAAAAAAAAAATCAATCTGTATTCACAGATTTTCGAAAATTCGCTCGGCACACGCAGGAATCGAAGAGACTAAAATTAAAAAATATATAATCCTGTACGTTTTTTATATCAATCGATAGGGTCAATCATATGGATCAAGTCTCTCTAACAAACATGATAAATTCAATGAAAGGAAAACCATGGAGTCTGAAGTTATAAATTCAATTTGATAAGTTAGCGCACTTTTACTCAAAGGTCCATCTGATTCCTTCTCCATCCGATCGATTGATGCCATAAAAGTACATGGTGTTATTTTTTCGGATTTTAGGTGGTTCGATTCTCGAGTGTGGCAAGTGAATTCTCGGAAATCTGTGAATGCACATTTGTTTCTTTATAGAAATAAAGGAATGTTTCCTTTGAGTAAATTTTGCTTTCTCCAGTATTTAGAGTTATTTCCCTCCAGGTGGCGTTGAAAAATTCCAACCTGTATATTCATCACTTCTTAGAGTTACATGTATTTCTAAATTCACCGATATATTTCTTTTACCTGAACATTCTCTTGAGTTTGTTAGTTGTAGACAAGTATTCCGGACTTCTATTATAGATGAGTAGAATCTCTCACTCTCTACGCTCAAAAATATTATCAGGAGCATATTCTTAATGATCCACGTTAGAGATATAAATGTATGTACAGAAAACTGCAATGGAATGTAAAAGGTATTTAATAAATCATTTCTTCCGTTAAGACATGGCACATATTTATTGTCTTACGAGTATATTATTATCACTCCGCGGAATTATCTTTTTCATCTCAATACGTAGGAATATAGCAATCAAAGACTTAGAAGTTGTATGTATGGTGTAGAATAAAACCTGAAAACAAAAATTAATGAAGTTAAAACTTCATAGCACTGTGACAGATTCTGTACAAAGATATTCTGTGGAAAGATATGTGTGATTAATTATTTATACGTACAAATAGATGAGTAGTCTTTTCAAATATTTTATAAGTTTCTAATATTTTCACATACACTTCGAACATTGTCTTCCAATAAAAATAATTTGGTGAATTTGTAACGCATGCTGACATCTGAACATTTTTAATCCAATTTTGTAAAGACTTCAATATAAGCTTCATTAGCTTTATAGCATACAAAATATACATGTCAACACAAATGAAACAATAAGAGGTAAAAATATTTGCAATGCCCATAGGTCGAAATATAAAATAGGTATGAATCATCCAAGAAATATGGAAACAGTTTAATGCAATTACACAAACCCAATTAGGTAGAATAAAATGTTTAAAACCTTCATAAATTTTGAGAATTCTGTAGACATATTGAATTCTCGTGACAAAGAGCACGTTATCGTTCTTCTGAATAATATTGGTGTAGCAGCTCAAAAGACTAAACAAGATAAATAAAAAGAACGTATTCCATTTAGTTACATATAGAACAAATTCAAAACCTTGGAAATTTATTGAAAACGTTCCAAGGGTCAAGTAAAAGTGACCGCACAATATTGTGAGTGCAGCGACTACTGAAGTAATGTCGTAGAAAGCTCTGTTTGTCGAAATCATGTTCTTCCGAATCTTGTACTTAGCACAAAAGAACATGGCTAGCATCATGTTCATTGGCTTAAGCGCGGATTGTAAATCTTTTTCCAGTAGATTGTCTGGTGCTTGGGCACTACTTTCATTATTCGATTCTGTTTCAAGAATAACATCGTGTTCTTTTAATTCTCGTTCATCTCCGTCCGTTGTAGGCACTACAGAAGTATTGGACGGCATGTCTGCTTCTCAAAACATTTGAGTCTTAACAGTATCGTGCGATTGCCAATCGATATTTTTTTAATTTGGGTAAATTAATTCCGTAAGTTCGTTCAATTAAATGTATTTTGTTGAATTTATTTTTCTTGCCGGACCCTATCTCACTTCAAAACAATTTTAGTAATGTATCGAACAAAGCAATAAATAGTTAATCGCCCAAATTAGATAGTTTCGTTGTAATTTTGTGTTAGGACATCTTAACTTTTGTATGACGTCATCATTTGGACTACCCTAGACGATTGTAATAAACATTCACAAAAGTTTATGAAAGTAGTAGTCACAGTTTTTATTATAATTTGTTTCAAAGTTAACCCTTTTTGTTTGTTCCTATCGATCGTATTTTTTTCTTTCTGAAATAAGTAGCATTTACGAGTATTTAATTATTATGATCAAAGGTAATTTGTTTCGTTTTATCATCATCATTTGACTGCCTTTTCCCAACTTTATTATGATCGGCAGCCAGTCTAACTGGATGCAGCTGAATACCAGTATTTTAAATTCCGGTATTCAACGTCTTTCGTTTTAATTCTGTACTATATTTTAATTATTTATGTAATTTTATATTTCGTTTTATAATTTTATGTTTGTGTTTTAATTTTAACTATTATTTTAATATCTACCTCACAATGAGTCGTACAGTAGAACTAATGGTGGAGGACACACTTACATTACACCGAATTATTCTAATGTCTCCCGCTGGAAGTTGCTTATTCTATTCATTTGCATTTTGTTTAAAGTTAAAACACTAGACGGAAATCATTAAATCCGGATCCTAGTCAAACTAAGGCACAAGAAAGTTAATTAGTAGAATATATTATACCGTTCCAACTACCAATCAATTTTGGAATGTTCAATTGTAAGGACACAATAATTGACAAAATAATTCAAACATTATAATTATTTAATTACACAGCAACAGTAAAATAACACTAAGTCAAACATTCAAATATTACAGAAACGCAAACTGCAGCAGTACTATGATGTATGTGGTGATAAGGTTGCAGAAATGTAACAGTGTTGCTGCGTCTACGACAAATACTCCACAAGCATTGAGCTTCTCAAAATCACCTTGTATAATACGATACATGTTCTTCCAGATCCTTTTGGATGGCACTAAAATCAAAGAAATAAACTTAATAATATAACGCATTCTTTCCTAAACGGAAAATGGACCACTATGTTATCGCGTTCCGTTTTATGCTAGGTCAAGTTCATGCTAATTTATTTAGCTTCATTTATCCATGCAATTAAAATGACATTAAGGTGAAAGCGACACCGATGCGAGCGATGACTTTTTCAAAGTCAAAGTCATTGCTAAGCCTTTATGAACTTGGAGGGTTGGATTTTGGTGATTATAATTCTGTAACTACATACGTCTTACAGTCACGCACAATATTTTAATCAATTTATTTGAATTTTGCGGGCTACCCTGGAAATAAAGAGCAAAAATAAAAAAAACAATAACATAATTTTATTATGTAAGGTAAAAATCTCCTTCATTAATTTCCATCAGTTCTTTCATTTTACATAATTTACTGTGCTTTTAACATTTCTTTTTATTTTTTGTTATTAATGTTGGAGAAAAAACAGCCAGGCTCAAAACAGGAGTGGGCAGGCCACGTGGCACGGATGCACCCGGAGAGATGGACAAAGATCGTCACAGACTGGACGCCCGAAGAAGGACAGCGCCGTCGAGGTCGACCTCAGCGAAGGTGGCGTGACGATCTATAGGGCTATTACGTATCTCTGTTGACAGCTCGAAATTATAGTAACTGGGCTCAGTGTCCATCAATTAACTGTCAAAAGGTTAGTTTCGTATTATGTATGACCAATCGCGATCAAATATGACGTCATTGGTAGTCATCGTGGCTGATAGTCACCGTAACTCATTTTGACAGACGCTTTCGTATCGATACTCATATTATTTCGATTATGTAAGCATAGTGGACAACAAATTGATGACAACGCAGTGTGAAGTGGCTTTCGTGAAAGACGTTACACCGTACCCGAGCTGTTAGTTACCATAAAGTGATATCCACTCAGTGTGATACGTAATACCAAAATTATGACATTCTCGGTTATCATCAAAGTTCGGTGTACAACCGAAGCTTGATAGTCACTGGATATCAGAAAGATCATTCTTGGTTGTCATCAAAGTTCGGCGTACAACCGAAGTGATAGTCACTGGATATCAGAAAGATACGTAATAGGCCTACTGATCATGTTTGCGGGGCTAACATGGGCGGAGATCGTACAAGAAAGAGAGGTATGGAAGGAGAAACAGGAGGCCTTTGCCCAGCAGTGGGACAATAATAATTATGCTAGCAAAAAAAAGTTGTGTCTTTGATCCTGTGTTCGGTAATTAAATGTTGTTTCATTTTTATTTTTATGAGCTCTATAATTAAAAAATGTTAGGTCATTTCTGTTCATGAAATATTTGTACATACTCACAATTACGGGATAGTTTTAAAATCACATTGGTATGAGCTCCATTAATTTCTCTGTAAAACCCTTCGCAAGCAACACACAATTGCGTTTCCACGAAGAATCCCTTGGAGAGCAACAGTACCATACCAACGGCATGGCTAAGAATCATGTTATTGTATTGTCCCTAAAAATGATAGAAATAACGTTAATACATCGTAGGAAAGAGTATAAGTGTGATCGGCTGGGTGTAAGCAACGGATATCTAAATATATAAAAGAAGAAACTGACTGACTCATCTATCAACGCACAGCCCAAACCGCTGGGTCTACAGATTTCAAATTTGGCAAGTAGGTTCCTTATGTTGTCTAGGGGTGCACTAAGAAAGGATTTTTTAAAATTCACCCCCTAAGGGGGTTAAACGGGGCTCCAAAGTTTGTATGGGGAAACAAGATAAGTTAGACTATTTTATTCGAAACTTCACAGGAGTGCTCCTATTGATAAATGAGTAGAAACGGGTTTCAGGTTTTTTCAGAATTCAACCCCTAAGAGGGAGAAATGGGGTGACAAAGTCTATAAATCAATGCACAGCCCAAACCGCTAAGTCTAGAGATTCCAAATTTGGCACATTGGTTCCTTATGTAGTCTAGGGGTGCACTAAGAAAGAAGTTTTCAAAATTCATCCTCTAAGGGGGTTAAACGGGGCTCCGAAGTGAAAAAAGATTAGTTAGACTATTTTATTCGAAACTTCACAGGAGTGCTCCTATTTCATTTTATATTACATTTTACGATTTATTTTTGATTTTATTTAATTTAATTTATTTAATTTATTCTGATTGTAATTGGTTGACATAGATTTTGGATTTAATTTGATTTTATTTGTTACGTTTTGATTCTATTTAATTTATTTTTATTTGATTGATTCTGATTTTATTTTATTTTATTGTAATGATGTTTTTATCTTTTATTATTATTTTTTATTTGGCAATGGGTGATAATTACCTGAAATAAATGAATTTTATTATTTATTTTTATTATTATTGATAAATGAGTAGAAATGATTTTCAGGTTTTTTCAGAATTCAACCCCTAAAGTGGGAAATGGGGTAACAAAGCCTGAAATTCAACATAGGTATTGTTTTTATGGTGAATTGGGTCGGGTGTATTACAAAAACAACGATTTTAAGATTTAATGTGGCGGACCTGAAATACAATCATTCCCTGTTGGGGTGCGATGGGGTTAAAATGTCTAAAAATCAATATGGGTGTCGATACCGAGATTATCAGGGGCACTGATTACGAAAATGGCATTTATTTTGAGATCCAGAAGATGGCGGATTCGACTCCTATACAGGGTTATTGTTGATTTATTGTGATGATTGTGATTACGATGATAATGATTGTGATTACGATGATGGTTGTGATATTGATGATTGTGATTAGGATGATAATGATTGTGATAACGAAGATGGTGATTGTGATAGTGATTTTGATGGCGATTGTGATAGTGATGGTGATTGTGATAGTGATTGTGATAGTGACGGTGATTGTGATGGTAATAGCGATGGTGATGGTGATTGTGATTGTGACAGTGATGGTGATTGTGATAACGAGGTTAGTGATTGTGATGGTGATGGTGATTGTAATAAAATTGTAATTGTGATTGTGATAGTGATGGTGATTGTCATAGTGATGGTGATTGTGATAATGATTGTGGTAGTGATAGTGATGGCGATTTTGAATTTGTGATAATGATGATTGTGATTAAGATGAAAAAGATTGAGGTTACGATGTTAAAGATTGTGATGACGAGGATGGAGAGTGTGATGATGATGTTTGTGATTACAACGATAATGGTTGTGATTACGATGATAATGATTCTTAAAATGATGATATTGATTGTGATGGTGATTGTGATGGTGATTGTGATGGTGATGGTGATTGTGATGGTGATTGTGATTGTAATGGTGTGTGATAGTGATGGTGATTGTGATAGTGATGGCGATTGTGATAATGAGTGTGATTACGATGATAATGATTGTGATAACGATGATGGTGATTATGATAGTGACTTTGATAGTAATTGTGATGGTGATGGTGATTGTGACAGTGACGGTGATTGTGATGGTGATGGTGATTGTGACAGTGACGGTGATTGTGATGGTGATGGTGATTGTGATAGTGACGTTGATTGTGATGGTGATAGCGATGGTGATGGGGATTGTGATTGTGATTGTGATGGTTGTGGTAATTGTGATGGTGATTGTGATAATGATGGTGGATGTGATTTTGATGGTTATTGTGATAATGATGGTAATTGTGATAATGATGGTGATTGTGATAGTGATGGTGGTTGTGATAGTGATGGTGATTGTGATGATAATAATTAAATGTGATGATTATGAAATTTGGCACATAGATAGTTTATAACCTGGATTAACATGTAGGACACTATTTATCCCTTTAGTATGATTCAGTGGGACAGTAACCAAACTGCACGCGGGCGAAGCCGCGGGCAACATCTAGTTTTATATAAAGATGATAATATTATGCCAATAAATGATCTACAAGATATTTCGTTTTCATGCCGCAAATAGATCCAGGTTTGGATTCAGAATGCGCCCACGCCCTTCCATCCTCAAAAATAATACACAAATTGTAGAAAGGTTAGTAAGCATGCTACATGTATACAAACCGACACGTATTACGTGTTACCCGTTTAAATGTGTATTATAATGTGTTCTGATCGTGAAAGTTTAAAAAAGACGTATTACGTGTTTCGCCCCTCTACGAGGATCATCATTTTCATCATCATTTCAGCCGAAAGACGTCCACTGATGGACATAGGCTTCCCCCAAGCGTCGCCACATTGACCGGTCCCACATCTTGCATCCAGTGGGTCCCCTCAACTATCATCAGGTCAGTCCATATAGTGGGAGGCCTTCCAACGCAACGTCTTCCGGTTTGCGGCCGCTACTCCAGAAATTTTCGGCCATATCGGACATTCGTTCTACGAGCAATGTGCCTAAAAGAAGAAGAGAAAAAAAGTTGATAACACTAACAAATACTTACGTAATGCGTTTTTGACCACATTATTAGGATTTTAGAGTAAAACAATGATTGTATAAACGTTGTTACATAGTGCAAGACAATCTGAAATAAAATATTATAATCTTAGAATATTTAGTGTCATCTAGAATAAATGATTCTGTTAATAGTTTAGGCGGAGGAAACATCAATATTATAAAACAGACTTCAAAATATAAAATTATAATTTACTATAAATCCAGAAGAGTTCCTTATTAGATTCCAAGCTTCGTTAACATAATTTAAAGCATCATTAATTTCTTCCAACGCTGTATCGTTGTCCACTGTTATTTCGTCATCATTAACTTTGCCAAAATATGTGTTTTCTACAATAGTGTTCCAGATTCTAGTTTGGTAACTAAGTATATTAACAGTTATCGTTATATGTAATAATTCAATATCCAAGAGCGCAGATATGGATACAAAAATACCTCTCATAAAAGACCAGTTCATGTCAAATGCGACTTTGAAAAATGTTAAGGCAACACAGTTGGATATGATAATGACAATTGACACCCATGTGACGATCTTCAGTTTCTTCAAATCTTTGCTACTGTAAAGACTTTTGTCAATATCGTACAAAATTGACAGCAAACGCACACTGTTGCCACTAAAATATAAATTGAGAAAACACACAGCTCCAAAATTGAACGTATATTCGAAGTAAATAAAATAGTAGGCCATTTTGAATACATCTCCAAAAGGAGTGAATTGCATGAGTAGGCCGTAAAAAGACACCATCAGACAATTAATGAATACAGCACATAGAAAGTTTTTTCCTTTTGCAATTTCCAAACAATTATCATAGACATTATATTTTCGCACACAGAAGATAGTATGTATGTAGTAAAAAAACTTTTTTACAAAAAAATAAAACCGACTTCAAAAAACACAAAAAATTGAAAAATAACTTTAGCTTCAGAAGTCGGTGACCTTTGTTTGATTCATTTAGTTTTTTTTGTCACCGACTTCTGAAGCTAAAGTTATTTTTCAATTTTTTGTGTTTTTTGAAGTCGGTTTTATTTTTTTGTAAAAAAGTTTTTTTTATTTTTCCATTTTTAGTTGTAATATTCTATACAAATATTTGCTATGCATTTATTTTACATTGTTAAAAATACATGTCATGGTATGTATGGCTTATCCCCAATAAATGGAACTTAACATACCTAAACTGTCGAAATTTGGGTGTATTGTACACATCTGCGTACCCCTCAGAGCATGCAGGCGTGATGTTACGTCATGATGTTGTGTAAACAATAAACATCCAAGCGATTGCAGCTATCACGACCGATTTACCATCTAGTTTTGAAGAGTTCCATTGTATATCTCCGAAGATCAGCATCAGATCTTCACCAAATTTAAATGCGACCATCTCAGGAGTATTTTCTTTCAAACAAAAAAATAATTTTGAGAATCGCTCCACAAATCGAGGAGAAATCGGTGAACATACATGAAATTGTACCACACAACTGAAGTAAAAATGTTCATAAAATGAAAACTACTGGGCCAAACCATGTTAAATTTTTATGGGACCAAATGGCAACTATTTCGCATCAAACTAAAAAAGAATCACGTAAATCGGATCATAAACGGCAGAGTAATCGGTGTATATACATAAAAAAAAAAAAAAAAACCCAATCGAATTGAGAACCTCCTCCTTTTGGAAGTCAGTTAAAAAGGATGAAAGACACTAAGAAAGTCGTCATTTAACAATACTTTGCTTGTAGATTTCATATTGTTATTTTATCGAAAACATATGTCAGTTTTCAGACGTCCTTCGTCTGACTAGTGAGAAATTAAAAAGCTATTATGTCAATAGTGGGTGTTATCCTACAAATAATGTGTTTGGCGTTGACAATTTAATATCGTTAAAGTATTTTTTTAAATATTAAGAAAGTGGCCGTGCTACTTTTTTATAATAGATCGTGAGGTATGGGTCAGACTGTCCTCAAAGCCGGGATAGTCAGAGGCAACCTCTCGCGTCCGTCCTTGGTTCAATACATGGTCCGGAGCGAGACGGAATGGGACGCCGTCACCTCCTTCTGCGAAGCAGTCATGCTAGCGAAGGAGGTAGCGGAACGTGAGAGGGAAAGAACCTCACGTCCCGGCCGCCGCGGGAGACGCCCCGGGCGTCGGGGGCGATGTGGTGGCCCCCGGCCACCGTAGACGCGGGCCTGTGGACGATGACTATGGGCTAGCTCGCCGTCCGTCCGTGTTATGACGACAGCCCGTGTCGACGGCACGTTAGTGTTCCACGCACGCCTCAAAGAGATGGCAGGAAATGGAAGGACCCCTTCAATTTGCTGGCTTTGAGGCGCGCGAAGGCCGTTAAAATAATAAATTCTGTGTTTAGATTTTGACGGTTTGTTGCTTACTATGAAGGGAGCCGGGTAATTTGTAATTCCTTAATAATAATAATAATAAACTTCGATGACCATCTATCGAAGCTCTCTTTAGGCGGTTGGATCAAGGGCCTGATTCAGAAGGCAGTACTCCTCGATACGGCTCGCATTGTGAGGAGGTTCCTGTCTCTGCAGCCCTAACCACCGGTGGTTTGGACCCTGCTCCCGACACCGGCGGACTACTATTTTTTATATTTTTAAATGTTTTTGTTTTTTTAAGAAATATTTAAAAATGTGAATAATTAGGATACTAGATGAATAAAGGAAAATAATAATAATATGTTTATTCAACTCAATACAAGTGCATACATTACATAAAAACTATCTTATAGGAGCTTATATAAACAGAAATTCGACAAGACATCTGTGTCTGAACTAGATAAATGAATATCTGTATCTCAGACAACAGCGCTCTTCCTTAAAAATATACATTTATTTATAAGCTAGATGTTCAAATTAGCTTTCATTATATATTATATTACATAAGGTTTTAATCCTAAAGGAGCAAATAAAATAAAAAGTAAAGATAAAAAACATAAAAATATCGGAGTGTTGTAGTGACCTCCTTTTGTGTATGATGTAGATGAGTGAGTGTGTGTAGGAGGGTGTGTATGTAAAATTTAATGTTGTACCTTTAAGAGATTTTCGGTTTCGTCATATGTCAATTTACGAATGTACTCAAACACTTCATTCTTACACCTTCTGATATTTAAAGCTTGTATATCGACAATTTCATCAATACAGCTATAAAGGTACGGACCTAAAAAGCAGAAATATCTATCAACGAACGGGTGTTTAAACATGGATCTTCCGGTGCTGGCTCCTTAGACCTTTCGGAGTGATCTTTAGCTTTCTCAAAATGATGTTGATTGTACGAGTCACAATTTACGAAGATGATGACAAAATAAAAAAATAATCATAGAAATCATAAATATAGTTTTATATAACAAACTCAAACTGTAGAAGTACAAAAGTATAGTAGATCATTACCACAGCCAAATGGAGAGGAAGCTTTGCATCCATGCATTTCAGTTCACACACATGCAACTTTCTGAACGTTGCTCGATGGAGTTGCAAGACATTTTTGTATAGTACCTTTTCAGTTTCTGTAACGCAAATTTATCGTTTATCCTTTTGCCTTTTGCCTTGTACGCTAACGACACAAATATGTGATAAAAAATGCGGTGAAACTGTGGCTTGGCGTGAAGGGTACAACGCGTGCGTTTATGCTCTTATATTAAATTGCAGTTTAAGAGGGTATATTTTTAGCTACAGTGGAAACCCAGTTAGTAACGAGCTCGGCTTATCGGGGCACCGTGACGAACTGCCAAAGTACTCCAGCTCCCTGGTACAAGGTAGTTGCAGAACATCGTGTGGTTTTGGCTAGTACGAGTCTGACAGACCCCATCACCTACATCAGGGCGGACGCAAAAAATTAGGAAGGCAGTCGCCTATCTTAACACTAAGCCAACGAAGCAGTATGAATAGTTATTTCAAATAAAAACGACTTTGAGTGGTAAAATAAACTTTTTATGTCTGTCTCTCTCGCTCTTAGGCGGGACGCGTGCCTCTCACTCGCTCTCATTGTGAGCGCATAACGTGAGCGGAGCGTTACCCAGTTTCTTGAAGTGTCACCCGGCAAACCAATTTATAAGACGTTGTCACGTCAAAAACTGGTTGTCTGTAAAGACGGTTTACGGATGATAATTTTACGTAATAACGTAATTTTTCATGATATTCGTGATTTTAACCTAAAAACAATATTTCATTACCTTTTTCACCACCACCATTGGATTGAAGTTCTATCAACACCGTTGCGTTAGTTTTTCCAACCATACGCCTAGATAATGATTTTTTTAATTTTAACTTCTTTGGGAGTGGAATTATCAAAAACGCTGAGACACGTATAAATTAATTTTCAATCGTCAGCCTAAACACAAAATTTTAAGATCCTAACTTTAAAACTGGCGGACTTTCATACAAACTTTCATCCCCTATTTAGTTTCCTTATGGGTGGAATTATCAAAACGCTGAGACACGTTAAAATTAATTTTAAATCAAAATCAAAGCATTTATTTCAAGTAGGCCAGTTACTTTTAGTTAGGCGTTAGGCACTTTTGAATTGTCGAAACAAAGATGAAATTAAAATTATTATTATTTATTTATTTATTTATTCCTTGTCTACATTATAAAGGGAACCATTGTGCAAAATTTCAATTTTCTAGATCCAAGGGGGTTGATCGCCCGCCAGCCGCTTTTCATCGATTTTTATGACGTTATTACGCCAATTCTGACAAACCTGTACAGTTTGGTTTCAACAGGAGGGCGCACGAATCTTGAACATTTTGGACAGCAAATAAATTTTTTCACATTGTAGGCAGAAAATAGTATGTAATAATACATTTTTTGTAAACCACATGAGTAGAAACGTTGTGTATAACATTAAATGATTCTGTAAGAAAAAAATAAAGATATCAAAATATCGCCAGTGTACTAAGTGATTGACGTTGAGGGGCTTGAGGCATAATAAAAACCGCAAAATCAAGGTTAAGCTGCGCTTGCCACGGTCGGTCAGTGGATGGATGACCTTTCTTTTGATACCGAGTTCCATCCTTGCTTCGGAAAGCACGTTGAGCTATTGTTCACGGGTGTCATTTGTGTGTAAAACAGTGATTAAAGATTCTTTTTTTAAACTTACACTTAAACCAGTTTTCATTAACAATTTGCAAAGACTAATCCATACTTGAATGTTAATTATACCGCAGAAGCAAGTCTCAAAATAGTGACGTAGAATCTGAAAATTATAGTAAGTAGCATTGCGTGAGATGATATCAAAATTAAAGGAATTTCGTTTGACTAGTGATAACGGAGGAAATCGAGTTACACCGCGGCGAAGGTGGTGTGACGATCTGATATCGCTTGAGAGGCGAACATGGCCAGATATTGCACAGGGTAGAGAGGTTTGGAAGGAGATAGAGGAGGCCTTTGCACAGCAGTCCGACACTCAAATAGGCTAACAATAAAATTGTGATAACGGAAGAGAAACAAAAAATTGACGACTATAGCACACAGGGTGACGATGCAGATAGGGCAAAAAACAACAACAACAAGTACCGGGAATAATAATAGGTATTTAATTACCCTTCTTTTGGGCTTCGCCGCATCGGGTAAAGATAATATTTATTTACATATTATTTTTACCCGATGTGAAGGTGAACCGAGAAAAATTGAAATGGAAACATCAAAAAATTCTTACAATAAATTGTTTGAAACGAACTTTTGACTATATTGTAGCACTCAAGTAATTTCACGTAGACTTCTTTCATTCGATTGCAATACGCTTCATCAATAGAAATTTCTGAGTGAAGAAGATTTCTCCATAAATCTACTGTAATCGTCAGTAATTTAATTAATCTAATAGCATAAATCATATACGCGTCAAAGAACAATAAGCACGCATGGCTGATTGTGATACTCTAGGGGACGTAGGGATGATGGATTAACATGGTGGTGACAACAACACAAAAGCAGAAAAGGGTTAGTACACTGATCCAGTTACCAAACATAAAACTCTTTAAATTAATCTTACTACCAAAACATCTAATAATGTCTTGAATGTTTAGGACAAATTGAACATAATTATTTGTTTGAGTGGTGTTAACACTTGTAACTTTATTTATTTATTTATTTGCTCTCATGCACATCACACATTTCACAATAATTATTATTGTCGGTTTCCGCACATGAACCCCGTTAATAGTAAAGTTAATGGAGAATTCATTGAAGTGGAAAATAAAGTCGGTAATAGAAGCAAGAAGATGATAGATTTGTTGATGTAGATTACAACCAAAGTGTAAATTCGGAATATGTATATCGAGAGAAAAAATAATGTTCCACAGAACGAATAAAATCTTGTAATTAAGTTATTTGGAGATATAATACTGTCTTTGATGATGTATTTGGGGCAAAGCACAATTGTATGCAACAGATTTAAAGGTAAAAGCATTGACTGCACATTTTTATCAATCACATTGTTGTTTGATAGAACGTTCACGCGGTTGCTTTCCCGGAGAGTTTCTCCTATATTTTGAAAATTATTTGAAAATTTCATTATAACGCAACGTTTCAATGACAGAACACACGTGTAAAGGTTATTACAACAGGTCAGTTAAGGGTAATTCTTCCATTTCGTGCAAATTTGGCGAAAATGACAGAATTTTTTTTACTTCAAAACTAGACCTGTATTTCTAAAATATGCATAATTCTTTATGTATTTGCCAATTAATAGCCAATTGCACACATAAACTTAGAAGTTATAAGGGTTTTAATTTTTTTTTCGAACTGGTAATGACTTTGATAGTGATGGTAATGACAACAGGGAAGATGGTAGTGATACGATCGTACTGGTAATGATTACAAAAAGTTTTGTGATTACATTAAAAGTCTGGGTAATGTTTTTTAACATTTTATTAATTAGTGAACACCATGTGAACACAATTATAAATCAGACTTACAAATGATCTTAAAATAATTTTTACTTTTATTGGTGTTTTACATTAATTACTACAAAAACACTTTTATTATCTTTTAAAGACAAGTGAAATTAAAAAATCTAATAAAATAGGAACTTTGGACTTTCAATATCTTTTCAATGCAGAGTGTAACAAAAAGAAGTTGTTTTCAAATATTTTTCTTTACTGCTTTTATCCATTTTTTGCGTTTTTCACCAAAACATGGTATGATAGTAGTATTCTTTGGAAAGTGTTCTTTTTTAGACACAGATCTTAAAAGGCCAAAACGAATTGAAGAGGCACATAAAAATTATAAAAAATGTGATAAGTATATAAGTAGGTAATAAACATTCTACTTGTTTATGTTCTTTTTATTTCTTGTGTAATTTTTAGGTATCTATTTAGATAGAGAGATAAAAAACAGAACATTTTTAATAAACTTCGTAAATAAATCTGTAGGTATCTTACTTTTAACATTATTATTATAGTATTTTATAATTCTCGATATCTATTTGTACTCATATTATCATTATTATAGTAAATAACAAATAAAAACTAAAAAAAAGTATACCTAAACGAAACCAAAATATAAAGTTAAAGAGTCATTTCAGTCACTTTCATAACTAACTTTTCCTCAGTAGTTTTCTTTTTTTTCGCCTTCGGTTTCGCCATGATTCTTGTTTCTGTAAATAAAACACTGTAATTAATGATCTATTTAACTAAAGACTACTTAGCTTACTTTATGTTCACTCTGCCGTGACAGTGAACCTTTATAAATATATATATTTTCTATAGAAGTTATAAAGTATGTGTATAACAAAAAAAAGTAGGTACACGAAATTTGATAACACCAGGTGTTCTTAAGAAAAATCCAACCCAAGACAGCATAGAACGTGTTAAAAATAACACTACACTATACCTATATACTACATTAACGTACCGAGTAATTGAAACGATTTAAGTACCTACTCAGAGCTTTAAAATATAAAAATAAGATTTAACACTTCAATACCCGCAATTACAGACACAATTAAAATAACAATGCACCGTGCCTCTGGAGGCACGGCCGGGAGCATACGGGTTAAAAAGTTTTTTTTTTTATAATTTTATCACTACCTTCTGTTTAGGATCATTACCTTCAGTTTCAAAGCTGAAGGTAAAAGAAGGTGATGATGCTGAAGGTAATGACATTTTAGGACATTTTAGACTGTAACCCTATATCCGTAAATATGACAATTATCAAACCAACAAGAACATTAATAATCCTAGTGAGCTTCCTTTTTAAAGATCAAACATAAATAAAATCTTATTACTTACCCCACAATTTAGGCGATGGTAAACACAAATATTTCGTGACAAAGTAAAATTTCGAGTATTCAATGTTCGATAATTCTCCAACCCAGACGCGCAGCCTTCCTCTCCCGTGCCTGTGGCTCAACTGGCTGGTGAGCGAAATGCGGGGCGAGGGGAGTAAAACCACAGAGTAAAATATACTGATATTTTGTACTTACAAATTTTGCCGCTGGTAATGATCAATTTTGCGTGACAAAAGTTTGTTTTTTTCTTTTCAAATTAATTATACAGTTTAAGTTTGTAAAAAACATTCTACAGATTCTTTGTAATGTATGTAATAATATTTATTCACTTAGTGATTGATTGTAGCAACGCAGCATTAGAATTGAAACACCTATTCGGCAATACTCACGATGGGACACTGAAGGTAAATGATTTTTAGCATATTTTTGTAAAATATTTATTAAACCCATTGGAAATAGCAATTCACGTTACCGTATGGCTATAGTTTAATATTATACTATTTCGTTCTGATAGAAAGCACACACTCAAAATGATTTTTATTTTTTTTATGACCACAAATAGCGAATTTGCACGAACTCGTAGAAGTACCCTTAAGTTAGACTAGCAAACTCCGTTTGATTTACCGACTTTAATTAATTAACAAGTACACGGCGTTTTAATTATAATAAAAGCCTTGTTGAGGACTAAATTCTACTTTTTTGTAGCTGTCGAAACCTAGTTAGGCACTAACCATACGATTTAAGAATGAAAAAAAAAATGTTTCGATTGTAAAGGGTCTTTTTCATTTAAATTTCTCCGCCTGTGCAATTTAAATTAAAATAAAACAGAAAATTGTTTTCATATCCATGAATTTGGCTTTATTTGACTGATAAGAAAAGATAAGATGTTTTAGCGATAACGTTCCAAATGATTTTAGGCACGTAGCCATCGCGATTGGTTTTGAGTAAATTAGGCGCAGTCTTGTTGTGTCTCAGCACTAGAGACACATTCAGTGAAACGGCGCGGTAGGATTTACAGAGCTTTTGGGCGAATCCACGTTGGACCATGCTTAGTCTCTTCTGCACCCCGATTTTTAACTGCAAGCGCTGACGTATTACAAAACCACCGGGATCTCTTTTCTTGCCCATCTTGCACAACCACCTGCACATTCCAAGATTTAAATGCAGCCAATGATGATGATGATGTTGTTGCAAGTAGTGATGACGAAATAAATTATATTTACGAAAACATTGTAATCAGTAATGACACAAAATAATCAAAGCAAAGTACATCTTATGAATATATATTACAGAAAATTATATTGCAGCAAGACAACGTTGAAGTTAGTGAAAACTTCCATCAATCGTATTGGTAGCGTAGCGTCTACACAGAACAGGCCACACGCGGTCATCTTTCTGAACGTTCGTTTTGACTGAAGTACTTTCTTGTAAAGATGTTTTCGACTCTCTGTAAAGAAATCATCAAACAGACAATTAAAAGATCCAAATTCAAATTTAAATATTTATTGCTGCACACATTTTACATTTACATTTTATACAGTTCCAGATGTCCCTTAGGCGTTTTATATTTTTTATGTGAAATTGAATTTGAACAAATTAAAATTAGTTTGTCTGATACTAGAAAGTTCGCTATCTCGTCTATGTCGTGGTTTAATATAGGCTGATGATTATGTTAATGTTATTTTGGAATACATTTGAAACATCGGTATACAAAGGAATAACATCTGTAACAAAATGAGCGAAATGATATCAACGAGCCAAACAAACTCCCCTGAAGTACTCTTACTCTAAAATTTGTAGAAAGGTTTTTATTTTAAATATAAAAACAAGCTTAGATAATAAATTATCTTAGCTTGTTTCTGTTTCCTTTATTTATTTCTTTAGTTAGCTATTGTCCCACTCCTGAGCAAAGCCCCCCAAGTTTCCTTATTTAAATTTTTAATCGATCAGCTACTTTACTTTTAGTCTCAAGCAAGTTGTATCCCACAAAAAAATGAGAACGACTAAATTGAAAGCCTTTGTCGAATCAATAGTAAGAGTTTTTGACGAAAGATCTTACTTACTGGTACATGCTCTCTTCTTCATAAGCTGGATACACGCCGACTCAGCTTCCTCTACAGTCATATAGAACTTCTCACAGCATGTGCTGTATATAGTTATAAGTGTGATATTCTTTATTAGCCATATATTAGTCGCAACGCTTCGAAACATCGGCTGGAAAGTAAATACCAAAATTAGAGTCGCAAACAAAAACGACAAATAAGAACCAGCAATTAAAACATACATCCATGAACAAAGCTCGATTTCATAAATCAATATTATAAATAAAGCATGATTAAGCATCCATACATTTAAAGATCAAGTTTCTATTGAAAAATAAAAAGTCATTAATAACAAAAAAATACACTAACTTTACGTCCGGCATGAACTTTCAGTGTATAAAGCATTAAGTGGTAAAGAACAAGATTCCGGTATATTGCGCTGAATGTAAAATATAAAATCTGTGAAACACAAAATTTTATTGTTAGTTGTATATAGACTAGAGATACCGAATCATTTACGGAACCAATTCACAGTACAAGGATATTGCTTCGCGGCAAACATCAAAATAATGGAACGAACAACTAGCATTAACTTTCTGACTAATATGACCGACTCCTTGACAATACAAAAGTTATTGAAACACTGTTTTAAGCTTTCACGGTTTATAAATAAACTTATACTGTCACTTACTTATCTTCCGTGATAACTCTTTATTTCGAGCTCCCGATATTTCGACCCTGTTACAAGCGCTACGCTATGATCGCCTTTTGCCGTGATTTAGTGTCGAGCTCCAGTAGTGCGCGTAGCATAAGACAAAGAAAGGGCAGACAGATTTGTCTGCTCCTAACAATTTTATTTCCATCAACCCGCATTCCCCAGTTAACCCGCGATCATGGTGCTTGCAACAGTATCGAAATATCGGGAGATCAAAATAAAGAATAATTACGGTAAAGATATCCCGTAACTGACAGTAGATATAAGTTTATTGGCAATGGTTTCATTAGAATAAGTGCTTTGTTTGTAAGATTAGTCGTTTAATTTGTATAGATATCAGTTATACAAACGAACTTACCAAGGAAGCGAAAATGTTCTTGTACAAATCGTAAGCTTTTAAGATACTTTTGTATTTTTCAAACTGTTTCCGACACTTCCCATCATTTTCGTGTTCATCATTCATCGTCAGGATTTCTTTAATCCACTCATGGAGATATTTATTTAACAATATAATTAATCGGGTGGCTATGATTACATTGACATCTAAGGTTGTGTACATAAAATCAAAAATATTGTCAAAAACAACATCAATGACATAATCGTAATAAGATGATGCATAATATATAGCACATAGAAACATGTTAATGAATATAATAGCTATGGTTGAAATCCAATTCCAAGAAATAAAGCTTCGGAGACTCTTGCTAACATCGATATCCCTGTGTATAGTTTGGATCATCAAAATAAGTAAGACGTAGTTGTTTTTATGAACTAAGTCCAGAATGAACAGCGTCGTGAACCCAATCAAATATGTGACGAAGTAGAACCCAGCAAAGAGTTGCAAGAGATTACTTTCCAAATGCTTCATGTAAATATCCGTGATGTCTACAGCAAACATGCGATAGATACACAGAGAATTTATGAGTACAACCGAAAGGAATACAAATATTTGATATCTTCTTCGTCTTGGATAAATGTAACTGTTTTGAATATTGTATTTTGAAGTCAGAAATAGATTAAGTACGAAGTTAAAAGACTGAGCTATTCTTTGTATTTCCTCGTCCAGCCTATTTTTGAGAAACCCTTTGATTGAGGTCATAAGAGAGATATTTTGAATTGTACACATTGTTATTATTATTTTCTTTAACTGTCTGCTTCCAACACTTGACGCTATAACAATATTTGATTATGACTAGTAGATGAAAAAAATATTTCTTTTGATTACTCATGTCGTGAGTGATTGATTATGTCAAGGGACCTGAAAACAAGTAATAAATTAAAATTATTTTCTCTTCCATTTCTTATATGACTTTATATGACTATGAATATATGAATATGACTAAGCATGACCCTGATACGGTTAATAAGGGGTGCGCCAAAGTTCACCTAAATTTTCAACTCCAATAATTGAAAATCCGAAAATGTTCTTCCTGACATTTTTCATCCTAACAATCACAATTCTTAACTACTCTGTCTCTAATGTTCATAATTCCGAAGCATTCAACTTCATAATATCAGTAGCAATAAACATTACTTTTATTTGTTTTCCTATATTTTCTCAACATAACCATCTTTTACACTAATGTTCAAAGTCATATCTTTTTTGTTTAGATTTATTTTTATTCATAATAATCAGTATTATATTTTGTGTATATTGTGTGATGAGCATGGACATTTGTTTCCGAGTCATGGTTGTTTATATATGTATATTAAGTATGTATTTACAAACAAAAAGTATCTATGTAGTATATCAACTATCTGGTGTCCACGACACAAGCCTCGTTGCTTAGTGTGGCACTAGATGGCGCTGTGTGTAATATCCAGCAATATTTATTATTTATTATATACTTACATTAATTTTGCGTAACTTTATTTTCACATAACATGTATAACATATAATAATAATAGTACCATACAAAATAATAAAAAAATATAATGACCACCAAAATTAACTTTGTGACCACTAACATCTATACCTTAAATATCAATTGATCACCAAATTTAGTAAATTGAGCACCAAATTTTAATGAGGTGGTTAATGACAAACTAGTTTTGCCTAGGCCGACTTGGGGCACCCCGACACGGATAGATTAGGTTAGAAGGCCATACCCTTCGTGGTTATTTTTTTATAAACCATTCAGAAGTAGGAGCCCCGCGAAGGGGCTCCGTCGACCGGGTCTCCCTCAACTCGGATGCAAGAGCATAACAGTTCAATTTCTGGAGGTCAAAAATAAAATTTTGGTTCTAATTTCACGATAAAATGGGGATTAATTTTGGTGATCATTTACTGATTTTGGCAACCAAAAGTGATTTTTTTGCCGTTACATTTTGCTAAATCTGGTGGTTCGTTAATTGTATGCCAAATAAGAGTACGGTACAAGTAGTTAAATACGTGTTTCATATATATTTATAGCGGTGTGTACCTGCAAAGATATCCATAGGTTAGGTTAGAACTGTGACCAACTAAGCGCGAGCCGAGCGAGCGTGGTATGGTAATTATGTTTAGGGATAAAAGCGTTATGATAAAAAACCGTAGGAGTTTAAATACATTCACATTAATGATATTATTAATTACAATTTTCGGAAACATGAGTGTTATGAACATCGCCGGTAGCACTACAAATAGTATGAATGAAAACTTTAGGATGAAAATTTTTAGGATGAATGATCATTCGGATTACAAATCAACAAGGACGAGGGAAGAACAATTTCGGGTAAAGAACTTTAGGTGAGCCAATATGGACCCGTTAATAAGAGACCATTTGACGAGAAAAATCAAAAGATATGGCTACATTGGGGCTACTTTTTTGTCCACTATAGGGATCTACATCTACTACTACTACATCTGTAGTGCTACCGGCGATGTTCATACATCGCCGGTAGCACTACAAATAGTATGAATGAAAACTTTAGGATGAAAAATTTTAGGATGAATGATCATTCGGATTACAAATCAACAAGGACGAGGGAAGAACAATTTCGGGTAAAGAACTTTAGGTGAGCCAATATGGACCCGTTAATAAGAGACCATTTGACGAGAAAAATCAAAAGATATGGCTACATTGGGGTTACTTTTTTGTCCACTATAGGGATCTACATCTACTACTACTACATCTATAGTGGACGAAAAAGTCGTCAAACACATCAATCACGCAAAATTTGTCGCAGAGTTTTGTCTGTCGCAGACTTGTACACACAAAAAATCTCTGGTCTGGGTTGCCCCCTTTTTTTTTTCGGATGGGAAATCATCAAATGACTCCTCCCGCTCTGGGCGGAGCAGGAGGGAGTGTCAGACTTTTACTGACTAAAACCCATCCATGTTCCTTCATCGCCCTTTGTGTTTCGGGGCCACGGTATCTCTTTCGAACAGTTCCGCAACCAGGCAGGTATCGGCCCTTGCGGACCCCTTCCTATTGCTGACTCTCTTTGAGGCGCGCGTGGAACACGAACGCGCCTTCGACATGGCCTGTAGTCATGAGATGGACGGACGGCGAGCTAGCCCATAGCCCACCGTCCACAGGCCCGCGCCTACGGTGACCGGGGGCCACGTGGTGGCCCCGACACCCGGGGCGTCTCCCGGGGCGGCCAAGACGCTGAGAGGTTCTCTCCCTCTCCCGTTCCGCCACCTCCTTCCCTAGCATTACTGCTTCGCAGAAGGAGGTGACGGCTTCCCATTCCATCTCGCTCCGGACCATGGCTTGCACCAGGGCCGGACGCGAGAGGTCACCGCCGCCAATCGCCGCTTTGAGGACAAGGCGGTGCTCCGCCCACGCGGGGCACACCTACACCGTGTGCTCCTTGTCCTGTTTTGGTGCAAAGCAATAAAATTGAACCTTATAAGCAGCAGACTCACCTGCCGAAAAATTATTGGACTACGTGCAATTTTATCCAAATGTGTATCCGGAAAGGCTTATTCCACAAATCCCCCCTAAAAGTGGGGGACTTTGAGGAAGAAAATTGAAATCTAGAAAAAAGTCTAGAATAATAATAATAAATCTAATCTGGTAATCCCTCTTAGGGGGGAAAGCTGGAATCGAAAAAATACTTATTCCAGAAGTAAAAGTGCCCCCGAGGGGGTAATCTGGAATTTAAAAAAAAATGTCTATAATTCCCCCCTGAGATCCTTAAAGCCTTAAAATTTTTAGAAGTGCCTCTGCCACGGGCGCTGGGTGACAATTTGTTCGCCGGTGGTCGTTGCCAAAATATTTACCGCGGGCGCCGACAGATATTTTACTTAGATAACACTTATTTTATTTTACATTGAAAGGACGTGCATTAAATTTAAGAAAAACTAAGGTCCAAAAAAGACAAGTGGCACTATCCGCTGTTCTACCTCTTTTACCAGTAAATAAAATTATAAATGGGTGGTTTTATGTTACCAGCCAGAACCTAAGCCAAAGCCTTGCCTTATCCACGACTTGAGAATATACTTGTCACAGTCAAAACTGTTAATCAGTCAAAACTACTTTTGACCGGTCAAAACTACTTTTGACTAGTCAAAACAACAATAACTAACATTTACTTTGGTTGTTAGATTTTTTTGTGACCCTTTGAAAAACATCATGTAATTCTAGGACTAGGTAATGTTGCCGCACTACACTAAAGCTTACTAAAAACACATCTCTAGTCGACCGCTGCAATTGGTTGCGCTGCGATCACGTGACGGCCGGCGAACCAATCAACGGACAGCATCGCGAACTGCGTGAGAACCCCGTACGCCATCTACATAGAAGATTGACGACCATTGACCATTGCACTGATTGCACGTACTTGTAAAACTTTTCATTTTATTTAATATACTGAGTAATTGTTCTAAAAAGTCTTCGTGTTATTTCACCGACCTCAGTCACCCTGAGTAGCAGACACGCGCAGCTACATATTTTGGACCTTTGAGCTGGATTTCTACGCATCAAAACCGGACGATTGAGAGACGCTTCGGTACCTAACATAAATTGACGAAGAACTTCCTATATTCGCAAGGAACTCAGTGGATTACAGTGCTTTGGTGAGGCGTGCCAACTAAAACTTCCTAACCCTTTCTTCTGCTCCTGTGTGATACTGTTCTGTCGTTATTTCAGTGCTTTGCAATTTCGCATGCCGGCTTGCACGTCGTGGGGTGATGCATACGCTTTAGCTCGCCACAGATTTTGCATAGATCGCTAAGTACGCTGATTAAACTGTGAGTATTACTTTGATATTTCTACGATGGAATCATCAGAAGCTAAAGTAGAGGTAATGATGAAAGATTTGAAAAAGAAACGTGCGTCGATAAAATGTCGGCTTACTAATTTTAAGAAATATGTGAGTTCATTCATCGATCTAAGTTTATCTGTTCATCAGCAAGCAGAATTAAAATTACGTGTGGTAGGATCTCAAAGTTTAATAAATGATTTCAATCAGGTGCAAGGAAAAATAGAGGACATCAGTTCCGAGTTGGATATTGAAAAGCAGCTCGAATCGCGCGAGGAATTCGAGCGGGAATATTACAATGTTCTTGCACTTGTTGAATGTATGACAAGTAATGATGAAAAGTCGACTAGCATGTCTGACCTGCCAAACACAAGTTCAAATTCAATTAAGTTACCTATAATTACAATTCCCAACTTTGACGGTTCATATGAACATTGGTTAGAGTTCCGTGATACATTTATGTCATTAGTACACAACTGTAAAACAATAACGCAGATTCAAAAGTTTCATTACTTAAAATCTTCTTTAAAAGGTAATGCAAAGTCTGTCATAGATTCTCTTGAGTTCTCTGCGGACAATTATGAGGTTGCATGGGAGTTGATGATCAATCGGTTTGACAATACCAAGTTATTGGTTCACAATCATGTAAAGTCTATGTTTACAAGTCAAGCGTTAACCAAGGAATCTCCAGGTCAACTGCGTAAGCTAACTGATAATATTCTAAAAAATTTACGTGCATTAAAATTACTAGGAGAACCAACAGAACACTGGGATACACTGATAATTTATATTGTAACTTCAAAATTGGATCCAGTTACAGAACGGGATTGGGAACAGCACAGAAGTACTATATTAAAATCTAATGGTAAGTCAAAGTACCGTGTCAAATTAGATGATTTATTGGAGTTTCTTGGGAACAAGGCTGATATATTGGAGAGCCTTATAGCATCACACAGTAAATCAAATGTTTACAGCGGGAGTGAAAATAAGAAACAGACTAATAATAATGTTTCAACACCCAAGGTTCATTGTAATGTAGTTACTAATAAATCTAGTACTAAATCACAAACTAAAGCTGCACGGCTGTACAAACCCTGCCTGATGTGTAATGAAAAACATCCCCTATATTCTTGTCAAAATTTCCTTGACTTGAGCGCTGAGGATAGATTCAAGATAGTTAAAGATAAACAATTATGCATTAATTGCATGCGTTCTGGTCACTCTGTAGGTACTTGTGTGTTTGGTCCATGCCGGAAATGTGATAAAAAACACAATTCATTGATTTGTGAAGTAATTAGTAACACTCGGGACACTAATTCAGGGGTGGTTACACTTACAACTACCGAGCAACCAACTGTTAGTAGTACTGGGCTTGCCAATAGTAACATGCCCACACACAGTCATTCTTTGCAGGTACATAATGTTCACTCAAACAATTATAACAAAGAAAATAATATGTCTTTGGTACGACATGTGTTGTTGTCAACTGCCATCGTAGATATATGTGGCCAGTCGGGTGTTTATCATCAAGCGCGCGTGATTCTTGACAGCGGCAGTGAACGTTCGTTCATTACGCAATCATTTTGTGAAAAATTAAACACGCAAATTATACAGTCCACTCAACAAATTCACGGCGTAGGAAACTCAATAACACAATGTTCGCAATCCTGTAATATTGAGTTAAAATCGCGCAACAGTTGCTTCACTGCACGCGTTCAGTGCTTAATTCTGCCACAAATATCATCAAAGTTACCTACAACAACTTTGAGTAGTTGTTTCAATATACCTGATAATATTACTTTAGCCGATCCGAGGTTTTATGACAGTCAACAGATAGATTTGTTAATAGGCGCGGATTTGTTTTGGGAACTAATTAATGAAGGTAAGATGCGCCTCAAAAATGGCCCTTACCTACAAAACACGAAATTAGGTTGGATAGTGTCGGGTTTGATTCAATCATTTACACAAAACGCGGTAAAACATGTTTCATGTAACCTTACACACTCAACATTTGAAAGTGATACGTGTTCACTAGATCAATTATTACGCAAATTTTGGGAAATAGAAGAGTTACCCATGAGCACTAATAAGCTCTGCAGCGACGAAGAGCTCGCTTGCGAGGAGCATTTTATTAAAACAACAAAGCGGCTTGCCGACGGGCGGTTCAGCGTTCGAATCCCGTTGAAGCATTTACCGGAGAAGTTAGGTGACACTCGTAACCAAGCAGAACGTCGGTTTTATGCTTTAGAAAAAAAACTGCAACGCAACCCTACCTACAAAAAGTTGTATAGTGATTTCATTCATGAATACATTGAGTTAGGGCATATGAGTATTATTTACAATTATAATACACCGCATTATTTTTTACCACATCATGGAGTATTTCGCGAACACGCCTTAACCACCAAATTGCGTGTTGTTTTCGATGCTGGAATGGTATCTAGTTCAGGTGTGTCATTGAATGACCTTCAGATGGTTGGTTCAGCCATTCAAGGCGATTTATTTTCAATATTACTTAAATTTCGCGAAAACAGGTACGTAGCTTGTGCTGATATAGAAAAGATGTATCGCCAAGTACTCATAGATAAAGATCAACGTGACCTACAGCTAATATTGTGGCGGGACGACCCGTCCGATACACTAAAGGTATACCAATTAAATACCGTAACGTATGGTACCGCGTCAGCACCATTTCTTAGTTGCCGATGTTTAAAACAACTAGCTGAAGAGTGTGAGGTTCCGTACGTAACGGAAACCATTAAAAATAATTTTTACGTTGATGATCTTATTTGCGGCGCAAATAGTATCTCTGAATTGAATGAAATTTGTGCTGGTACTAGTCAAGTTTTAAGTTCCGCATGTTTAATTTTACGTAAATGGGTTTTTAACTTTGACCGCGCGAACCCTAACGATTCACAGAATTTAACAAAACAACTTGCAGTGGGCGAGAACGTTCAAAACAAAACATTAGGTATTGGATGGAACAATAAATCTGACAAATTTAACTATTATTCACAAGTTAAAACTGATACGAGTGTAATTTCTAAACGTATTATTTTATCGTATGCGTCTCAGATTTACGATCCGTTGGGATTAATTAGTCCAGTAATAACAATAGCTAAAACATTGTTACAAAAATGTTGGTTATTAAAATTGGAGTGGGATGAACCGGTTCCAGGTGACGTCGCGCAAGTTTGGCTACGTTTTATTAATAGTTTATATTCTCTTAGTAATTTACAAATACCGCGACATGTTATGTGCGTTGATCCTACTTATATAGAATTACATATATTTACCGATGCCTCGCAGACAGCGTACGGCGCTTGTGCTTATATCCGTACGATAAATAGTGAATCAGATGTTACGGTGCGCTTGTTATGTTCCAAAGGTAAGGTCGCGCCTACAAAACCTACAACTATACCTAGATTAGAGTTGTGCGGCGCTGTGTTAGGCGCGCGATTATATTCAAAGGTGATTAAGTCTTTGCGTTCTAAACTAAACAAAGTTGTGTTCTGGACTGATTCCACTATCGTTTTGGGCTGGTTAGGTATGCAAACTAATTTACTCAAGACATACGTTCAGAATAGAACCGCAGAAATTCATGACTTAACTAAGGAACATCCATGGCGGCATGTCTCTGGCAAGGATAATCCAGCCGATTTGGTGTCGCGAGGTCAAGGTCTAGACACACTTAGCGCTTCGTCTTTATGGTGGGCAGGCCCCCAATTCTTACACGATGCTAATTTTGAAGTGCACAAGTTATCGAATAATAATAATAACTTAATAAATAATGAATTACCTGAGTTAAAGTCAAATGTTCTTTGTCACGTAGTAAATCAAGCTAGTTGCAGTAATTTGTTTCCGTTCACGAGGTTTTCTCAGTTTTTAAGGATAAAGCGTGCCGCCGCTTATGTACTTCGGTTTATATACAATACGCGCAATAAAAATAATCGGCGGTCGGGTTTATTGACGGTTGAGGAACTTGAGTATTCCGAATTAACGTTAGCAAGACTGAGTCAGCAAGAATCATTTGCTGATGTCTATGATTCGATTAAAAATAAAAAGAGCATAAAGAAAAATGCTCAACTAGTAAAACTAAATTTATTTATCGACAACAATAATTTAATACGAGTCGGTGGACGCATACAGAATTCTCATAACTTTAGTTTCAATAAAAAACATCCTGTTTTGTTGTCGGCCAAGCATTGGTTAACAGTTTTATTATTTCGTTACGAACACCGCCGTACAATGCATGCAGCGCCACAGCTGCTTTTGTTTACCATTCGAGAGACCTGGTGGCCGGTTGGTGGTCGCAACCTAGCAAAAGGGATCGTGCATGCTTGCGTTAAATGTGCACGACTGCGAGCAACCACGTTAAGTCCAATTATGGGCAATCTGCCACCAGAGCGACTAGATCCAGGGTTTCCTTTTCTGCGTTGTGGCGTGGACTATGCGGGACCAGTGTTCACATTGAACCGTAAGGGAAGGGGAGCGAAATTACAGAAATCATATATTTGTTTATTCGTATGTTTTGTTACACGCGCTGTCCATTTGGAACTTGTTGGCGACCTCTCATCAGAAGCTTATCTTCTGGCTCTCAAGCGTTTTATTTCGCGGCGCGGGAAACCGATTGAGATATTCTCCGATAACGGAAAAAATTTCGTTGGTCTGATGAATGAATTCACAAAATTTTTAGAAGGCTGTTCTGATGATATCAAAGAATACGCAATTTCACAAAACATAAAATTTAAGATGATTCCATTTTACGCTAGCCATTTTGGGGGTTTGTGGGAAGCTGGGGTAAAGAGCTGTAAGCATCATCTCCGGCGTGTAGTGGGCAATGCACATCTCACTTTCGAGGAGTACACCACTTTATTAGTACAAGTCGAAGCAGTTTTGAACTCCCGACCCATGACTCCTATGTCTTCAGATCCGTCCGACTTCCTTCCCCTTACTCCAGCCCATTTTTTGGTTGGTCGTCCACTAACTGCACCTGTAACGGCTGATATACACGATGTTCCGGAGCACCGACTTACGCGATACCAGAGGGTGGAGCAGATACGCCAGCACTTCTGGAGGCGCTGGGCGAAGGAATACGTGTCGGAATTGCAGACGAGGAGCAAGTGGCATGAGCATAAAGATGACCTCAAAGAAAACACCTTAGTTCTTATCAAGGATGATAATTCGCCGCCATTGAAATGGAGCTTAGGAAGAATCCTCAAAACTTATCCAGGGAAGGATGGCGTGTCACGTGTTGCTGATATACGCAAGGCAGACGGCATAGTCAGACGGGCATTCTCTAAAATTTGTCCACTTCCTCTGACTGATCATTGATGACATCAAGCTGAAGCTGCAGGGTGTTTCCTGTTACTGGTTGGAACCTGATGCTTCCAAAGCCGGGAGCATGTTGCCGCACTACACTAAAGCTTACTAAAAACACATCTCTAGTCGACCGCTGCAATTGGTTGCGCTGCGATCACGTGACGGCCGGCGAACCAATCAACGGACAGCATCGCGAACTGCGTGAGAACCCCGTACGCCATCTACATAGAAGATTGACGACCATTGACCATTGCACTGATTGCACGTACTTGTAAAACTTTTCATTTTATTTAATATACTGAGTAATTGTTCTAAAAAGTCTTCGTGTTATTTCACCGACCTCAGTCACCCTGAGTAGCAGACACGCGCAGCTACAGTAATTACAACTGAGGCGTTCAAAGACAACATTTTTTGATGCATAAAACGCATTTTAACTTCATAAGGGTTTTGACTGACACCAGTCAAAAGTGGTTTTTACTGATTGAGTTTTGACTATAACATATACAAGAACCCGTCAACAACTATCGGGCAGTGGCCCACCAGACTTAACACCCGTCTGGTCGGAGGATCCTCCGTTTTCTATAGGGGATGAAGAGCTTTCACCCTGTTCTTCATAGCTCCAAACTGGTGTCCCCGGCGTGGACGTCAGCGCAGGCTTCGAGCGACGTGACGTCACCATCATCATCATTGATCACTTCCTCAAGCTTTCCAGAAGCGGGACATACAGTCAGCCAGCTTCAAACGGGTACTCCTGACCACCAGCATGCAGCGGAAGCGCATTCCTGGTCAACACCCTCAGCCTAGCGGCCTTGGCACTGCAACTTCGGCCGGTCAAGTGCTGATCCTCCCGGTCAGCGTCAGCAGTCAGCCACATCGCGGCGCTACTCTCTACGGCGTTACTCTTTACGGCGCACCTCTCTACGGCACATCTGTCTACTATCGACTCTGGTCTCCAAGGGGGAGGAATGTAGAGGCACCACAAAAAGTTCTACAGCTACATAGAACAAAAAGTACTACAGCGCCATTTGTGACAAAGATGAGAACTAATAGCAAAATACGCCAAAATTCTACATCGTGCAAGCAACTTTATCCGTGACTTGAGAATATAATGTGTAGGTTACAGTTAAAACGGGTTTTAACATAAATACAAGATCCCGGCAACAACTGTCGGGCAGTGGCCTACCAGATTTAACACCCGTCTGGTCGGAGGATCCTCCCTTTTCTATGGGGGATGAAGAGCTTTACATCTTGTTCTTCATACCCCCTAAAACTAATTCTATCGACAGCAACCGCCTGCTTCTTTCCCAATAATAAAGGTGAAGTGACGTTTTAGAACAACATCATCTAAAGATTATCTTGTATGGGGTAAAGCAAAAAGCAAGTCACTCATATAATTTAAAAACAAAATTCGGCCAAGAATTGAGCCCTGTGGGAAACCGATTCAACTACAGATCCTAGAGGTCTTATCCCATAAAAAATAACTTTTTTAAATCCATTTTAAAGTATGAAGTAAGAAAATGTACAGACATGTTTTGAGAAGGCCGCAATCGAGTGCCAGTGAACAAATCATGAAATAATGCTTACAGCATCGCATTTTTCCTTGAACGAACATTATCATACACTTAAATTTTCACACCGCTATTAGTTATTGTAAAAGACCGTAAAGCGTGGGAATATGGAACCCTAATAGGTTTGAACAAAATTCACCAACACTTTCATAAAAAATAATTTATTAAAAATAGGTCGCGGATTACTAAGGCCCGTCATAGGTTTTTTCCGACATATGGAGGTAGGCGCGTCAAGTACTGCCCTGGCTTGCGCGTAGCTGTATGGACGCTGGAGCCAAGGAGCAGGATGCAGGACCCGCAGGGTAGGTGGTAGCGTGCCGGATGCCCGATGCCCGTAGAGGCGTCGTTGGATGCCGGATGCCGGTGGAACCGACTCGTCAGCTGCGAGTGTCGGCACCTGGTGACGCAGCAACGGCACACACGGGTTAAACCCGGTGGAAGAAAATCCCGAACTTTGGTCCCTGGAATTTATGTACAGTGGTAAGCGTAGGGTTCTCTGCTTATCCTTTCCTGACGGTGACCACAGCAGCGTAAGCGCAAGCGTAGGGATGGGTACTATTGCGTTTAGGGCGTATGTGTGTAGAGGTCACCTTCAGAAGCGGAGTTTACAGAGAAAAAAAGAAAAGAGAAAAAAAAAGGTGTGAAGCACTTTTAAATTAATATTTACACATACCTACATAAAACATTGATGTAGCAATTAAGGTTTGAGTACAATAGTTGAAATGGTAGCTAAAATGATGTCTATAAAAAAGATGATGAAATAATTTTGCACATCATTGACCTTGACATGACATTTAGAAACAAGCACTGCGTGAATTTGTCAACACTTAGCCACTTACCCGATATGGGGAATTACACACTGAAGTTATGGTTCCTTTATAGAACTTTTCAAAAAAAATAAAATTATTAAAAAAAGTTTTGGAAATTATCAGTAGTCCAATCAAAGTCTAATTCGCGAGGCTGCGCATATGTCGTCTAATATGTGTGTAGACTGACCGCGCGTAAATGACGACTGGCCTCTGCAGGTATGCGAGCGTGGTCGACGCTCGCGGCGCGCGTTGAATCATGGAGTGGGAAAAAAACTGGTTTTAGGAACGCGAGCGAGTGAGACAAAAGTACAGGCGCGATCAGGTGATTTGGTCGGCTGGAAAACGATATTAAAATGACTTCTGTTTTATTTGTTTACGTTTTATCAATTATGAACTAACAACGTTACAACCTAAATAGCTCGTTTGGGTCTATCAATAAAAAAACTGTCTTGAGATATGTGAATCAGGTCTAGTTTTTTTTCTTTAAGTTCTTTGGTGTAAACGGTATGGTACGTAGTGTGACTTTCTGATACTGCTAGGGCCCAAAAGGTACCTGCGTTCATCAGTAGCAATTTTCAAAGCGTAAACTAACCATGTTGGTGTTTTCAAAAGGTTTAGGAAAGGACATCAATAAAAAGCCAACATATTTCTCACAAATGTTATTTTAAAGAAAATTACACTGTAGCAGTAAAACAAAGTAATTACTGGTGACCTTAATGAAATCCATTAGTAACGATGCGTCTATGTTGAACAAGCCACACGCATTCATCTTAATGAATGTTTGATTTGTCCGTATAATGTTCTTGCACAGACGTTTTTGATTTACTGTAAAAAATATTGCCAAGTCAGATTTAAACTTTGAAGGAGGAGTAAGTATTTTGAGCTTTTTAAGAAATTTCTACGGAAATGATGGTGAGCTATAAAGATTTATTTTGTGGGTATGCCTGTCATATTAATGTAATTTTGTGACTTCCTTGCTTAATATTTATTTTAAATGGTTATTTCTCCCTTTTTCTCCAAATAAATGTGCTAACTAACGAATAGAGAAATAGTAAATTACCCGAAAAACGTGCTTCTTAAGATTTCTGAAATCGCACAAATTTTGCACCTACATTATTTATTTTCACAACAAGCAATAACCCACCCAACATAACACTCAACAAATCAGAGGACTCTTCCTTCCAGTTAATCACTTCTTGAAACATTGTCTTACTTGGACAGTCCCTGTTCTTCATAAGCTCTATTAACGTCATCGCTGCATCGTCAACAGTGGCATAGAACTTCTCACAGTGTATACTTTGCGCAAACACCAGAGCCATGTTCTTTGTTAGCATGAAAACTATCGCTAAAACGTGGAACATTGCCTAAAAGAAAAATAAACAAAATTATAACGCAGTGGGTGCCTGAGAATGGACGGCGCCGCTGAGACAAGCCTAGAAAGACTTGGCGAGATAATCTAGACGCGCCTTAGGAAGGCTGGTTCATGGTGGTCCAGAAAGAGAGTATCTGGATGGATATGGGAAGGTAAAAACCTTCCCATATCCATCCAGGTACTCTCTTTTCGGAGTACTTGTACTTCTACTACTTGGAGAACTTGTATTTCCCACTGCTGGGCAAAGGCCCAGCAGTGGGAAATACAAGTTCATTAAAAAAACAAACAGTAAAGGATCACACTTACTTGGTTCTCCAACACTTTAGATCCTTTCAGTATAGAGCATAGTAGGTGGAAATAAAAGAGATTACGGTGAAATATGCTAAACATGTGATATAATGCCTAAAAAACGAAATGTTTTACATAAATTTGTATGTACTTTCGTGAACTAAATATGGATTTTGTCTTTGCTTAAGTTCAAAATTCGTGAACTTACCCATACTTGATAAATTTTCCTATACAAATTGTAAGCCTTCAAGATACTTTGATATGTCTCGAATAGTTCCAAAATTCGTACATTGTTTTCGTTATCACTGTTCATTATTACAACTTCTTTAATCCACTCGTTCAAGTATTTTCTTAACAATATAATGATTCGGGTGCTTATAACTAAATTGATTTCCATACTGATGAACAGTGTGCAGATAACAATGTCAAGCATCAAGTCGATGACATTGGGATAGTGGCACGTTGTGAAATACAGTGTGTGTGTAAAAATATTAATAAATATTACAGTAAGTACTGAGATCCAATTCCAAACAATAAAACACATAATACTTTTACTAAAATCGAAGCTCTCGAGTATAGCTTGGAGTTTTATAATAAGTATGATGTTGTCGTTCTTATGCAATAAATTTGAAATAAACATTATCGTAAACCCAACCATAAACATGATGAAGTGAATTGTAGTAAACAGTGAAAAGAAGTCTTCTTCTGTTCTTGACATGTTTTTATTCACACCCCTGATATCTACGAAGACTATTCGATAGATGCAAGACATATTCATAATTAGCATACAGCAGAATGACAGTATGCGACTTACTCCCCCAGCCGAATAAATATGATGATTTCTTACGTTGTATTTTGAATTTAAAAACACACCAAGTGCAAAGTTAAAAGAACCTATTATTCTTTGAACATCTTTGTTCAATCTGTTATTGGGTAATACTTGGAATGAGTCTCCTGGATAATTTTTTGGTATTTTTAACAATTTTTCAATTTTCAACTTTAACTTGTCCATTGCAGGATGGCTAATGAGTCTGTAATCATAAATAATTCTGTGAAGAAAATGAGACATTGTGGCGACAAAATACACTTTATAATACAGTTTAAATATTCATGTGATCAACCAATCCATTAGTAACTTGTGAAGGACTTCTTACTATAGTGATTATAATAATTATCAGCTTTTACCAAAAAAGTTTTGTTGGGGCATTTCAGACAAAGGCCATGACACTACCCTCATTGGTCATCAGCAGTCTGTCGTAATCATTAATTGACGAAACAAAAAACAGTCCTTTCAGTATTAAAACTAGTTTTAAATATTGATTAGTATCCAAAGAAAGCAAAGTTATTGCTTGCTTGGGACAGAGTCCCACAGAGTAACAAATTGAGTAATTGATTGAAAGACCTTTTCTGTAATAAAATGATTGTTTGAATATCGGCAGCATTTCTCGACAACTGAATACCATACGACATAACACTTCGGAAATATGTAAAGTACAGTACTAGTCGGGCTGTCTCTACAGCAGTTCAATTACGATTTTTCTCGGAATGTCATTAGTCATTTATTCTGAACAAAAATACATTTGTGTTGAACAGGTACAGGAATAATACAATATTAATAATCAATAAAAGTTACAATCAATAATATAGATAAAATGTCAAAAATAAAATAAGTAATATCGTAGTAATATAATTATAGTAACTAAGTTTCAAAAAAATTAAAAAAAAAACAAAAACACAATTAGCCTAGTTAAAAAAACAAACATTCAACTTCATCAACAAAATAATAATAATAATAATAATTTATTTATTTACTCAAAACAAGGCATAGTAGTACACGTTAAAAATACAGTTTTACAAAAAGTACTATATCTATTATACAAACGTGTGGGTGAGCACTGCTCTCCTAGCTAGGTTATGAAAACCTGTGTTATGGAGAAGCAGTCCGGTCCCATAAGGTCTAATGATGTAGGTTACATAGTGCTTCCGATGTTACTGCTACAATTTCGGAGTATTGAGTTTGACAAATTTAAGATATTATCGTTTTATTAAAGGTCAATATGAAATAATTTTAAGGTAAAAAGTGTGTGAGTGTGTGTGTGTTTGTGTGTGTGTGTGTGTGTGTGCGGGCGGATCTATGTGTGTGTGTGTGTGTGTTTGTTCACCACTTATGTTAAGATTCTTTCAGTTTCGTCATATGACTTGTTTTGGAGGTACGATTGCACAATCTTTTTACATTTGTAGTACGGTAGTCCGTAGATGTGACACTCTTCGTTTATTTTGTTAAAGAGGAACGGACCAAGAAAATGAAAGAATCTCTTGACAAAAGTTGAACGTACTCGTGGCAAGGTGCATATCCCATCTTTTCGGCGTTTACTACGTTTTTTATTTTCTATAATTCTGTATGGGGTTTTGCGGTGTTGCAGAATGACTGTTTGTAGTATAAAGTGTTGCCGAACATTTAGAACTTTGCAGTCATTGTATAGTTGATCGGTTGGAAACAGAATAGGACGACAAGTGGCCACTTTTAAAATGGCCCTATGTGCTACTTCTAGCGGCTTGAGGGTGGTTTTAGCTGGCGCGTTCATTGAGGCTGCGAGCCGCCCACTATTTGAACGCGCCCCAAAAGGTAGTAGCCGTAAGGCTGGCCCGGGGGTACCGTACGATCTCCCGCGAGGCGGCGAGCCTCCTTGCCGGATTGCCGCCATGGGATCTAGAGGCGATTGTCCTCGCGCGCCTACATGAATGGCGCGCGGAGGCGCTACGCCGGGGGGAAACTCCGCTGCAGCGACAAATTGTCGCTCAGCGGACAGACTTCCGGCGGGATCTCATGGCGACATGGAGAGAGCGACTGTCGCAACCCCGTGCAGGGCACGCCACGATAGTGGCGATAAGTCCCCTCTTTGAGGAGTGGCTTGAGAGACGCCACGGCGTCCTCACCTTCCGCCTGACGCAGGTCCTCACCGGACACGGAGTGTTCGGGAGGTTCCTGCACCGAATCGGGCGGGAGGAAACGCCCGGGTGCTTCCATTGTGAGGATCGACCGGAGGACACGGTGGAACACACGGTGGAGGTGTGCCCCGCGTGGGCGGAGCACCGCCGTGTCCTCGAAGCGGCGATCGGCGGCGGCGACCTCTCGCGTCCGGCTCTGGTGCAAGCCATGGTCCGGAGCGAGACGGAGTGGGACGCCGTCACCTCCTTCTGCGAAGCAGTAATGCTAGAGAAGGAGGTGGCGGAACGTGAGAGGGAGAGAACCTCTCAACGTCCCGGCCGCCGCGGGAGACGCCCCGGGCGTCGGGGGCCACCACCACGTGGCCCCCGGCCACCGTAGGCGCGGGCCTGTGGACGGTGGGCTATGGGCTAGCTCGCCGTCCGTCCGTCTCATGACGACAGGCCGTGTCGACGGCGCGTTCGTGTTCCACGCGCGCCTCAAAGAGAGTCAGCAAAAGGGAAGGGGTCCGTAAGGACCGAAGCCTGCCGGGGTTGCGGGACTATTCGAAAGAGATACCGTGGCCCCGGAACACAAAGGGCGATGAAGGAACATGGATGGGTTTTAGTCAGTAAAAGTCTGACACTCCCTCCTGCTCCGCCCAGAGCGGGAGGGGTTATTTGATGATTTCCCATCCGAAAAAAAAAAAAAAAAAAAAAAAAAAAAAAAGGGTGGTTTTAGCTGCGCCGCCCCAACAGGAAATGCAATATGTTACGATTGACAGGCAAAGTGCGAAATAGACATTACGTATTACAGAGGGATTGGCAATATACCGAAGAGTTTTAAATATGTATATCAGTTTGCGAACCCGTCCAGTTAATAACGCGATATGAGACTTAAAATTGAGATTCCTGTCCAAGGTTACTCCCAGGTATCTGATGTTTTCAACAGAGGTTAAAAGAGGACATTGACAATTTGAACCCTGTATTTGTGGATGACAAGTGTGATCTTTAAGCAAAATTGGAGTCTGTGGTTGAGAGACCGAGCTGTTAGAGTAAGTTATAAATTTGGTTTTTGAGGTATTAAGGGTTAGAGTGTGGCAATTAAGCCAATTTAGCACAACTCCAAAGCCAATCTGAGCTTGATGCTCTAGTTGCGACCAGGAATCTGCGATGAAGGTTATTGCGGTGTCATCTGCAAATGATATTACCTTGGCATTAACGATTTTGAGATCACACAGGTCATTAATGAAGATTAAGAAAAGAGTGGGGCCCAAGATGCTTCCTTGAGGTACCCCATAATGAATAGGAAGCTCGTCGCTGTTATGGCCATCGATCCTGACTCTTTGCGAACGATTGGAGGGGTAACTTCGGAAAAGGTCCAGTTGTGGCCCCCTGACGCCTATTTTCTCAAGTTTGATTAAGAGTGTGGCAACGGGAACAGTGTCGAACGCTTTCGCGAGATCTAGGAATATTGTAAGGACCTTTTTATTTTTATTGATATTATCTATGACAAAACTGGTTAGGTCATGAACTGCGTCGCAGGTTGATTTATTTTTGCGAAAGCCATATTGTTGTTGTGAGATTATCTTACAATGCTCCAGATATCCAACCAATCTTTTGTTTATCAACCGTTCAAGGACTTTGGACAAAGCACTTAGAACTGCTATGGGTCGATAGTTATTCGTCAAAGTTCCGTCACCCCCCTTGAAGATTGGATAAATTATTGCCTTTTTAAAAGAAGTTGGAAAAACAGCTGTTTCAAAACAAATATTGAATAAATGGCATAAAACAGGCGCCAGAGTGGTGGAATATTTCTTTAATATTAAAGGTGATATGCCATCCCAACCTGTAGCTGCGTTTGTTCTCAGTGAATTTATGGTGGATATAATTTCTTCTGGGTCAGTTCTATCCAAGACAAAGGATGAACTTGGTATTGAACTGTTTTGTGAGATAGATGGTTGTTGTGAGGACCTCGTTTTTATGACGTCATCTGCAAGTTTCTTGCCAATGTTGACAAAAAAGGAATTCACATCATTACATGACTGCGTGGGTGTGGGTGATGAGGATAGCAATTGCGTGGATGAGTGTGTAGTTTTCGTGGTGTTTGTTATTCGCTTTATGGTGTCCCAGAGTAATTTTGGGTTATTGCTTGCTTTGCTGAGTTCTTCCGCATCGAAGAGCCTCTTCGCTTTTTTAAGAATTTTCGTACAAAAATTTCTGTATCGTTTGTAGGTTACATTTAATGTTTCGTTATCCGGTGACTGCATGAGTTTTCTGTGCATGGCATCTCTATTTCTCATGCACCGTAGCAAGCCGGGAGTTATCCAGGGTTTAAGAATCTTCTGTTTCGCAGTAACTTTTTTAATAACAGTGTTTTCCGATATGGCGGAGGTCAGTATTTCAATGAATTTGTCGGTAGCGGTATTTGCGTCTGTTGTTTTGAGAATAGGGTCGAAGTCCATGTTTAAGATTGATGCACCAAGTGCCTCAAAATTAATTTTTGTTATGGTAGACGTAGTGGTGACAGGGATACGTTTGCTGTCCAGACAAAGTAGTGAAGAACCATGGTCGGTCACCGTAGAATCATAGACAAATGTGAGTGCGGGTGACTTTGTTCTCAGAATAATATGGTCCAGGCAATTTTTGCCCCTGGTTGGGAGGGTATGTGCTGGGAGAAAACCATGGAAAGCGAGACAATTCAAGTACTCGTGGGACCGTATATCAAGAGAAGAAGGTTTGATGTCGAGATTTAGGTCACCCGCTATCACAACTGTTCCGAGGGTATGGAGCGACGGAAGTATGCTATTGAGGGCCGAAAGGAAGTTATGTATGTTGTCTGTTGACGGTGAGCGATAGATACAGAGTAAAGCCACGTCAGGGTTAATTTTTATAACTAATCCCGAGGCAGATTGGTACAGGTCTGGTTCCTCACATACCGCTAGAATTTCCGACTTAATATAGACCACGACGCCATCACTTTGGTTTATGTGCTTGGTTGTTTTAAACACTGTATAATTTGGAAGAATCGGAAGAATTGAGTTACTAGAACATTGCAGCCAACATTCAGTGAGGACTATTACGTCACAGTCAAGTGAGATACGATGCATTAGAGTTTGTAAGTTTATGAAGTTACAATTTATTGATCGAATATTTTGTGAGAAAACTTTCAGATTTTTATTTTGATTGATTAAATACGATTGCGTTTGTTCCGGGGTGCATGTATGCGTCACTGATACAGAGAGTTCATTGATGTTATTGATTAGGTGAATTGCGTTATTAGCCATTTGTAAAAGTATTTATTTAAAACGCGGCGATGCAAGTTTGCAAGCTGTCGGTATATGTAATTGTAGTGTATATTTATGTTTTGAAATGATGTGAATGTGAGTGTAGCTGTAGAATGTATGTTTTTGAGACTGGTGGTGCATGTTAGACTATAATTTGTTAAGTTCCCTGGGGTTTGTTTGTGTTTTTGTAAATGTTGAGCGCAGCGTCTGACAGTTGTGTTTGTGTGTCTGATTACCTGATTGGTGCAATACAAATATATTCTAAAGAGATCAGTTAAAGGAAAAAACTGTGACAACAATGGTAAAATTGAAATTAAAACTAAAATTAAAGTTAAAACTAAAATTGTAACTAAACATAAAATTAAAAGTAAAATTAGAATTGACATTAAAACTAGAATGAATAGAGATCTATGTAATTGGAAATCTAGTCATTTTCCAAGCTCAGTTCTATTTAAATCTGCTTCGCTCTTGATCAAAATATGTTTTTTTCCCAAAGCTTCACGAAGAAATACTCTGCCCAGTGAAGTCCAGCAAAACTTAATGTCATTTTCTGTAGCAAATTTCCGTGCCAAATAAAATAACCGTTGCGATTTTGGAGTGAGGCTCTCTGAGAGGTAAATCGGTTTAGCAGCACCTGTTAGTTTTATATGGTTTGTATTTAACTTATTTTGACCATTTTTTTGGTTGAAGTTTCGTAGTTTTTGCAGAATATTATCTTTTTTAGTGACGCTAACAAAGTCGACAATGATGGGGGATGTACCATTTTTCTTATTTATGCGGTAAATATCTTTGATTTCCTGGCGTTGCAAGGGAATATCTAAGACGCTAGTTGTCTTCGTAATCAATTGACAGAGATCTTCTTTGCTTTCTCCCTCCAGTTTTGGTATATTTCTAACCTCTAACTTGGATAAAGATAATAAACGCTCCATATTTTCAACTTTGTCCTCGAGTTGGCTTATGTAGTTACGGTCTATTTTACGCTCAGACTCAATTTGATCAATCCTAATCACCATATCATCATACTGTTTGGTGGTAAATTCTAAGGATTTTTTTATTTCCTCGTTTTGGAAAATAATTTCTTCCATAGACTTTTGAAGTGCCAGAAACTTGCTGTCTGTCTGAGCTGTGGCCGATTTTAGCAGCTCGCGTATCTCGTCCATAAAAGAAGTAGCGTCATCTTCGCGTTTGCGCCGCTTGCTGTTACGCTCTGCAATAAATTCAGTATCAACCAGAGTTAGATTCGGGGCAGATCCGGATTGTGTAATAATTGGGGCTGTTAGATTTTGTTCTCCAGTTTTGGTAGTTTTAGGTGGCGTGCGTTTCAGCGAAATTGAATTCATTCTTTTCCTCAGGTATCACGAATTACTCTTGTGGTGTATTTATTATCTCCTATGTTATTTTTTCCATAAAACTTTTAATAAAAGTTGAAAATGTATAAAACCACAACATATAAACATCCAAAAAGAAAAGATCTTTGTTGGATTCGAACTGCCGCTCCGTGTCACGGCGATCCGCACGATCGCCTCAGAACCAAGCGTGTCACAGCATTTGAAGTTGAAATGGGTCAACTAATGCCAAAACTAAGGTGACAATGTTAGTAGAGTAACCTTCCTTTCACTTTCAAGGTCGCTCGCAAACTCGGAACACAATGACAGCACGACAAAGTCCACTTTTTAACGTCTATTTCGAACCGTTATTGCTCACTTTTGTTGGAATCACTTTGAATATTGTTATTCTTTTGCACACCGTTGTTTATAAAGTCAGTTTTTCACTATATACAGAGGTTTTAAGTTGAAAAAAATATTTAAAACCACTTTCTAAGAATAAAAACTGCGGAGCGTTTACAAACACGTCAACTCGCACCGGCGTCGGAGCGGGGGGGAATAACATGACAAGAATTAGACTTAAACTTAAATAAACAAGTTACACTGTGGCATTATTTTTGTCCCTGAAAAACTCTTCTATACTATATAGTAGCACTTCGTCATTAAGAATGAGTTTAATTTGAATTTAAATATTCTTGGACTATTAATCATTTTTAGTTCTAATGGCAATTTATTAAAGATTTGTACAGACTGAACTTTAGAGCTATGTCTGACAACATTTAATTTTGGCTGCAGATAATTAGGCAAATCTTTCCTGCGCGTTTCTACCCTAGTTTCCCTTTCTTCCTTTGTCTCGTACTTATCTAGGTTTTTTTGAAAACTACTTAGTAGAACCAAAACGTAAAGACAAGGTACAGGTAGAATTTTTAATTTCACAAAATGCTCTCTACAAGATTCAGTCTGGTCTATGCGAAGAATAGTTCTGAGGGCTCTTTTTTGCATAACAAAAGCTGCATCCATGTTGTATTTATAACTGTATACCTCGATACCTACCTTTATAATGACCTGCAATACCTCGAGTTTTTGATTATCTAAATGTGAACCCCACGTAGCTTAGCATGTTAAGGGCTATATATCCCTGAAATGGCTTAGCATGATCCTCCGTTACGCCTAAAATACTGCAGCATTAATTTTCAAATAAAAATATTATTATATGGTAAAGTTGAGGATTAATGCTAAGTCCTATTTTTGACGAAAACACGATTCCATAAACTTTTCTCGATAGAAAAAAGAAAACCAAAGTTCCAAATCGAACAATAAACCACTGGTATTTAAAAATACTTAAAATTAGATCATGAAACTTTGCATACTAACTGAACTAACTATAAAACAGGTCTTATGTGTTTTATTGTTTTAGTCCAATCAATAGGTTTTTTTACATCTCAAAAAACACTTATTTCGCACTATTTGGCCGCAGTGACTGACGTAACAACCGCTTTGTAGTACAAGCTGATTACAACTTTATTTTAACAGGATTTCAAACGAAGTTTGAACCACCACAAATACAGTTGCTAATTTTAGGGTTAGAAGGGCCTTAAGTAGTACGAATTTAAGAACTCAATTGAATTTTTATTCTTCACCGGTTTATAACACATTCGTTTTCACCTGCTTAACGTGAGGTGGAGTGTAATCTTTTTTTTTTCGTTATGTGTAAATTATGTATATTAAACTAATTTATAGTACGGTTAGGTACGCAGTTGCTGACGTTTAAGATAGAGCTAAGTAAAATATTATTAGCAACCAACAATAAAAATAAATTTATGAAACGAAAATCAGCCAAAAATTAAGCCCTGCAGAACTCTTATTCTTACTACATGTCCTTAATTAGATATCTTTTGCCGTATTTATCAATTTTGCTTATCCTATTACCCAAGCATGAAGTAAGAATATCGAGAAAAGCGTTCCAGATACCGCAGTGCTTCAATTACTTGATCAATATTTCGTGAAGACTACAATCGAGAGCGGCGGTGGCCTGGTGGTGGCGGCCCTGACTTACGAACAGTAAGTCGTGGGTACGAACCCAGACAGGCGCATTACTTTGTGTAATTTATTTCATCACGACTGCTCTCAAAACGGTGAAGGAAAACATCGTGAGGAAACCGGCATGTCCTAGAACCAAAAAATTCGAAGACATGTGACATCTACCAATCCGCACTGGGTCCGCGTGGTGGATTATAGCCCATTCCCTCTGAGAGAGAGGAGGCCTGTGTCCCAGCAGTGGGAACATTAATAGGCTGATGATGATGATGATGATGATGACAATCGAATGCCTTCAACAAATCATAGATGCTCACTATATCGCATTTTTCTTCATGAAATTCAACACTGGTATCAGTTGTACGACCTGAACAAGCTACTTATATACAGACTATTTTTTTTCCATCTTATTTGGCATCGATGGTATTTAAATGTTTGATGTCTGAATGTTGTTGTTGGATGTTGGTTTGTATGTTGGTTGGTTGTTGTTGGTGTTTATGTGTTGTTGTTGTTGTATGTTTCCTCTTAATGCTTGGGCACTGAACGCGGCCACAATAACCCTCTCATCAGTTCTGGTGAATTCAGATACTTGGAAAAGGACCCCAATAAAATGTCAATATATTATTTTACAACTTGTTTTTTTGATATCCCGTAACTCTAGGGTATGATTGAGATCATATCAAAGAATCAACTGGCATATGAATCATGAATCAATCATCCTTTTTTTTTTTCATCCAAAATAATTTGGCAAAGTCACGATTATTAACGTAAAACACCCTTCTTTTTTTTTCGGATGGGAAATCATCAAATAACCCCTCCCGCTCTGGGCGGAGCAGGAGGGAGTGTCAGACTTTTACTGACTAAAACCCATCCATGTTCCTTCATCGCCCTTTGTGTTCCGGGGCCACGGTATCTCTTTCGAATAGTCCCGCAACCCCGGCAGGCATCGGTCCTTACGGACCCCTTCCCTTTTGCTGACTCTCTTTGAGGCGCGCGTGGAACACGAACGCGCCGTCGACACGGCCTGTCGTCATGGGACGGATGGACGGCGAGCTAGCCCATAGCCCACCGTCCACAGGCCCGCGCCTACGGTGGCCGGGGGCCACGTGGTGGTGGCCCCCGACGCCCGGGGCGTCTCCCGCGGCGGCCGGGACGTTGAAAGGTTCTCTCCCTCTCACGTTCCGCCACCTCCTTCTCTAGCATTACTGCTTCGCAGAAGGAGGTGACGGCGTCCCATTCCGTCTCGCTCCGGACCATGGCTTGCACCAGGGCCGGGCGCGAGAGGTCGCCGCCGCCGATCGCCGCTTCGAGGACACGGCGGTGCTCCGCCCACGCGGGGCACACCTCCACCGTGTGTTCCACCATGTCCTCCGGTCGATCCTCACAATGGAAGCACCCGGGCACGTAAAACACCCTTACGTGAAATATGACAACGTTGCATTTTCTTAGCTTTAAATATGAATGACTGGTTTGAATTAAAATGAATTACTCGTATTTATCAATGAAACTTAGATACATATTTTATAATTATGTTTGATGATATCTCCGAGACTATGCATTTTTGGACCACCTATTTTAGGAGTTTTAGTATTATTTTTACCTACAGAATATAACCCTAGAGTTATGGGATATAAAAAAAATAGGTTGTATTTCTAAATACTATTTTATAGAAAATTACATTGTAGCAGAACAATGAAATAATTAGTGGTTTCTTTCAAGAAAGCCATAGGTAACGTTGCGTCAATATAGAATAAGCCACACGCGGTCATCTTACTGAATGTTTGATTCGTTTGTATAATGTTCTTGCAAAGATGCTTTTGATATTCTGTTAAGAAATATTCCAAAATAAAATTAAAATTTTGAAGGTATTGTGTGCGTTTGAAGATCCTTCTGTAAGATATGATGATGAGCTGATAGAGAGATGTTAAACATCATTCTGTATGTTATTGTAAAAATATTAAAGCAGTTTCTAAAAACACATTTTGCCTATTCTTCTCCATACGAATCTGCCTTTTTGAATGGGCAATGGATTTATTTCTATTTCCATATTTGACGTTCAAAAGTATGGCCTAATTAAAACACTTGACTTTGTAATGTCGCCTCTCATAAACTACGTAGGTAAGATTTCTGACGTCAAAAGTAAAGATTTTCGCAAAATCCCTTTTCATTATAGGAATTAAAGTTATAGGATAGAATTAAAGTGAATTAAAGTTATAGGAATTATCAAATAATTGCTTTGAGTTGAGTCAAAGCAATTATTTCAAATAAATCCGTGACGCACATTTGCATAGTCAATAACAAGCTACCTACAGTCCAGCCACAAACAGTCCAGCCAATATTATACATCTCATAGAGAAGAATAGATTCTCCATGGAAACTCTTTTCAAATAAAGTTAGATATTACATAGTCCTGAGTACAAAGAGATTAAATATACCTACTATAGAGGGGCTATGCGAAGAAATGTCATAGAAAAACTGTGATCCCTTGTCTCAGTAACGCCATCTAGCATAATATAGCAAAATTAGAGCGGCTATTGGGAACACCAAATGTCAGTAACGCCATCTAGCTTTGAAAACCATACTAGAAACTTTGTGTAGGGATGTTACCATTTAATTAACAAGGTATCGATAATAATAATAAAAGTTACGAGACTATTTTTTGTACACATTTGAATAGATTGAATCAAATGCCAAAAAATTAGGAAAACAATAAAACGATTAGCGGTTTCAATGTGTACAAGTTATTTTTTATTTTTTTTACATACAAATTACTAAATGATCATGAAAGATATAGAAATGGATATATAAATTATCATTAAAGACATGTAATTTTTTTGTGAAATAAAATTTTATAATTATATAAATTTTATAAAATTTATATATAAATTTTATTTTATAATTACAAGACTAACGGTACTTCGTAACTTGAATTGTGAACCTCTTCATCCGAACTAAGTGGTAACCTGTATCTCGGAATACAAACCATCCCCTCTAATAGATTGTACAATTTAGAAGCCATTATCATGGTCTAATGATTCAAGGGTTCGATACCCACAGGACACAAATATTTAGGTGATGAATATAAATGTTCGCATTAATCTGAGTGTTTCATATGTATTAATTTACCAGAAAAAAGTGTTCTAACCATTGTCTAGTAGAAGCTCTACTCTGCGAGTTTATGGCTCGAATTATATGCGACCGCACGGCCTGGCCGCTACACCTTGAAATTACAAGCAAAAGTATGCAATGATTTATTTGGACAGTCGCACAGCCGCTCGTACACCGCATATAGTTGTTTGTAATTTTGTGGCGTTAGCGGCCGGGTCGCTTGGTCTTGCGGACGCATATAATTTGAGCCATAAGCAAACAGATCACTAGCCCGCCACACTGTTCCCAACCACTGTAACTCCTGAAAGCCAGAATCAACAGTGGCGACCACCAGAAAAGTGCCGAGACAATGAAGCTCGACGAAGTCCCAGAGAATGAATTTAACTGTCTTGGATCCCGCAACGAAATTAATCAGAAAAGTATAGCGGAGGAGTAGGAAACTCAATCGACCTTGCTTACATACAAAACATCAAAGTTAATAACATTCATACAGCTGGTAATGAGGAGACCACAGACATTCTTAAGAATCTTATCATCTTTAATTATACTTAAGAATCTTATACCTGACGATTCATAGAATAATAATAGCAAGTACCACCAACAAATCAGAGCATGGGCTGCCGTGCCACCTGTGTCCCAAAATCAGACCCACATATTTTTATTTATCCATTGACATATTTTTAAATATCTATTTTGTTGGCCTATTTTTTTAATTTTAACCTGATGACGTAGTTTTTGTTTTTGTAATGTGCCTTCAATGCATTTTTTCTCGGAGTGTCGAAGATAGACTCAGAGTCTGAAACATCAACATTGACTGGTGTAGTAAGTTTGGTGGCTTTGGGGTTCATTTCATCATCCTGAAATTATAAGAAAAGTCTAAATGTGAGTCGTACTCGCGCTAAACTATACTAAGTTTGAAACCTTGTATTATATCGGTTATTGTACTCATCATTATGAACAACTTTTACTATGGGACCAGCACTGAAATCGCGAAAAAAAAAATCAGCTGATCCATACATGTCAAGTCGAGGTATGCAAATTTAAATGTCTGCAGCTGTTATTTATAAAAAAAAACTAATGTTGTAAACCTAAAGACTGAAAATTTCCCTTTCGTTCGCATCTTGAGCAACTGGTTGCGTTGCAAGTGATAATTAATTGCGAAACTTGATAATGAAAAAAAAAGTAAGAAAGTAATATTTCAGTATCTGATTTCTATTTTGTGGGATACCGGGAGACGAACAGACAGATAGCAAAGTTGAGCAAGTAATAAGGACTTTATGCAGTGTACTATTTTACTATAAAGAATGACTACGAAAAATCAAGAAACGTGCAACTCACTTCACTTGTAGTACAAGGTACAGATTCTTTTTTTAAAATTGATCGACCAGTCTTTCCGAAGTAAATGTCGTCTTTTAAAATGCTTTGAGCATAATTTTGACGAAGCAGATGGAAGCCAATTTTCTTCTTTACGGTCTATTTGAACAAAACGTATCCACTTTTCACGTTCTACATTATTTACACTCGGAAACCTGCAATAACAGAACCCTACTTGAACGAATAGTACTTGTTCCTTTATTAACATTTAAATTAAATGATATGATTATGTTCAAACAGTATTATATTTTAAGTGTTATTTATTATTTACCTCATAAAATATCGATGACAAAATCGATAAACAACATCACATCTCTGCAAGGCAGTAGTAAAGCTATTCAGTAATAGAGGGCGTTTATTACAAAATGAGCATATGTTCTAGAACTATTTATTAAAATTATTACTAAGTAAATATAACAAATACCTACGAAAATAAACCGAAGGTAGATCCAGTCGTTCTACCATAACGAGATTTACAATACCGTAATGCGCAACTCGGCATAATTTCTTAGAAAATATTTTTCTTTTGTTTGACAGTTTGTCAAGAATACGACTTATCACGCAGGCGTACCACACTAGACTGAACGACTTTTGCCCACTAGGACAAATGTATCGGATTACGATTTTTTTCGCTATGTCCCGTCTATTGTGTAGTATAATTTAATGTCTTTGCCTGAGTACGATATTGTTGCTTCTATATTTCTAAGAAAACAACAACAACAACGACAGCCCATAACGCCCACTGCTGGACATAAGCCTCTCCCATGATGGGAGGAATTTACCATAATCTCCACGCTTGGCAGGTGGATTGGAGATCGCAGTGATGAAAGACTAACAGAAAACGCTGCTGCCCATTCTCTGGTCTACGGTGGCGCAAGGTGTTCTGCCTCAGACATTAGTCATCTTATACGACACCCGTGAGTGTAATGGGTTGGTTCTATTCTACTCAAGCTAAGCACTAACGCTAACTAAGCAAACATTTCTACTCAAATCCTCACTTACAAAAAAACATATTATTTAGTTATTTATATTCTATATTTATTTTTATGTTTTTATATTCTATAATAGCAAACACAGTCTTACTTGGACATTGCCTTTTCTTCATAAGTTGTATACAGGTCGTCTCTGCATCCTCAATAGTTACATAGAATTTCTCACAGTGTATGTTGTGCGCAAATACCAAAGCCATGTTCTTTGTTAGCCATAAAAATATCGATAAAACGTGACTCAACGTCTGAAAATAAAAAATATTTCTTCAACGAGTAATCCGGTGCAATCCAGTTTGATTAAAATATTATTAATACGTCAAATTTATTCAGTTTTTAAAAATTGCTTGCATTTTGTAGCTGATTGATCCCTGAGAAAAATGGCGGAACAATCTCAGAGTCCAACCTTTTTTTTAAGTATAGACGTAATATTTTAATGGTATACATACTTACTTTGTTATTGAACACTGTAGAGTTTTTCAGTGAAGTGCATATTAGGTGGAAATAAAAGAGGTTGCGGTAAAACACGGCGATCGTGTGATATAATGCCTATGAACAACAAAGTATTATTGATTAAACTCTAAGCTATCAGCGTTTATAACTAATAATAATAATAATAATAATAATATTGCTGGACATTACACACAGCGCCATCTAGTGCCACACTAAGCAACGAGGCTTGTGTCGTGGACACCAGATAGTTGATATACTACATAGATACTTTTTTGTTTGTAAATACATACTTATTATACATAAACATCCATGACTCGGAAACAAATGTCCGTGCTCATCACACAAACATTTGCTCCGACCGGGATTCGAACCCGGGACCCTAAGAACGTAAGGCAGCCTCACTACCGCTGCGCCAATCGGGTCGTCGAAACTAAACTTATACGGTCACTTACGAGATATCTCTGAATCTCGGAATTTGCATCCTCTAGTCAACCCACGATCATGACGCTTGCAACAGCATTGAAATATCGGGTGCTCAAAATTAATAACAATCACGGAAGATATAAGTGACAGTCTATGTTTTTGTTAATGATTAACACTGAGCTGTTGATTACTATGTATACTTGGTTAGCAAAATACAGCCAGTATTAGTAGCAGTATTAGTATTTATTTATATACGTATTATGAAACGATGGATGGATTGTGTGAGGCATGATATGAAGGAAAAAAGTGTAAATAAATAATTGCGTGATCGACTCAGAAATGAAGACCTCCGCAAGAGAACCAAGTTACCGACGTAGCCCGAAGAATTGCCAAACTTAAGTGGCAGTGGGCAGGGCACATTGCTCGCAGAAAGGATGGCCGATGGGCCGATAAGTTCTGGATTGGCGACCGCAAACCGGAAGACGTTGCGTTGGAAGGCCTCCCACTAGGTGGACCGATGACCTAGTGAAGGTTACGAGAATCCGCTGTGTGTAAGTCGCTCGGGACCGGTCAATATGGTGACACTTGGTGGAGGCCTATGTCCAGCAGTGGATGTTTTTCGGCTGAAATGATGATGAGGATGATGTGTCGGTTGACAGGGAAGAACGGAAGAAAAAACGTGTTGCGCTGACCCCAAGTAACATGAGATAAGGTCAGGAAGGTGATGATGATGGTGAAACGTATTTATTGATTGTATTTATAAGTACTTGTTCAAGTAATACTACAGTAAAACTACTTAAAGTATATTTTAAACTAACTATACAGGGTGTTAAAAAATGCGTGTCATAGCTTAGGGGTATGTTCAGTATCGATAAAGGAACCCAGAAAAAAAAAATCGATATAAAAACAAAAAAAAATTTTCAAGATTAACCTAATTTAGTACCTACTAACTTAAAATAGCAATCGTTTAGAATTTTAATTATTTTAAGGGCCATCCCCTTCGTACGCGAAAAGTGAAGGAGAAAATGATAACGCGTTCGGTAGTAGGTTAATAATTTAAGCATTTAAACAAATAATATAATTTAAATTCTAAACAATTGCTATTTTAAGTTAGTAGGTACTATATTAGGTTGAACTTGCAATATTTTTATTAGTGTTTTTTTTTTGTTTATTTTTCCTGGGTTCTTGGTAATGAACCTACCCCTAAGCTATAGCACGCAATTTCTTTACTACTTTGCATACATAATTTATTAAAATTACTATTAGGTAAACTAAAATAAAAAAAAATATCAACAAAAATAATAAACACGAACTCACCAAAACTTGAAAAATACTTTTATACAAATTATAAGCTTTTAAAATACTTTCGTATATCTCGAGTAATTTCAGACAGCCTTCATCATTTCCTTGTTCATCACTCATCATTAGGACATCTTTAATCCACTTGTCTAAGCATTTTCTTAACATTATTATGATTCGCGTTGCTACAATTAAATTGATTTCCAAAGCGATGAACAATATGCCGCCAACATTGTCAAGTATTAAGTCGATGACATCGGGGTAGTTACTTGTTAGATAATACATAACGTGTATGAAAGTGTTATACAAGATTATAGCAATTATGGAGATCCAATTCGAAACAATAAAACCTTGAATACTTTTACTCAAATCGATGCTTTTGAATATAGTTTGGATCATTAAAATAAGTAGGATCAGTCAGCTACAAAATGCAAGCGATTTTTAAAAACAGAAAAAAAATGACGTATTAACATTATTTTAATCAAACTGGATTGCACCGGATTACTCGTTGAAGAAATATTTTTTATTTTCAGACGTTGTTTCACGTTTTATCGATATTTTTATGGCTAACAAAGAACATGGCACTGGTATTTGCGTACAACATACACTGTGAGAAATTCTATGTAACTATTGAGGATGCAGAGATGACCTGTATACAATTTATGAAGAAAAGGCAATGTCCAAGTAAGACTGTGTTTGCTATGATAGAATATAAAAACATAAAAATAAATATAGAATATAAATAACTAAATAATATGTTTTTTTGTAAGTGAGGATTTGAGTAGAAATGTTTGCTTAGTTAGCGTTAGTGCTTAGCTTGAGTAGAATAGAACTAACCCATTACACTCACGGGTGTCGTAAAAGATGACTAATGTCTGAGGCAGAACACCTTGCGCCTCCGTAGACCAGAGAATGGGCAGCAGCGTTTTCTGTTAGTCTTTCATCACTGCGATCTCCAATCCACCTGCCAAGCGTGGAGATTATGGTAAATTCCTCCCATCATGGGAGAGGCTTATGTCCAGCAGTGGGCGTTATGGGCTGTCGTTGTTGTTGTTGTTTGCTTAGAAATATAGAAGCAACAATATCGTACTCAGGACTATGTAATATCTAACTTTATTTGAAAAGAGTTTCCATGGAGAATCTATTCTTCTCTATGAGATGTATAATATTGGCTGGACTGTTTGTGGCTGGACTGTAGGTAGCTTGTTATTGACTATGCAAATGTGCGTCACGGATTTATTTGAAATAATTGCTTTGACTCAACTCAAAGCAATTATTTGATAATTCCTATAACTTTAATTCACTTTAATTCTATTCTATAAGTTTAATTCCTATAACGAAAAGGGATTTTGCGAAAATCTTTACTTTTGACGTCAGAAATCTTACGTAGTTTATGAGAGGCGACATTACAAAGTCAAGTGTTTTAATTAGGCCATACTTTTGAACGTCAAATATGGAAATAGAAATAAATCCATTGCCCATTTAAAAAGGCAGATTCGTATGGAGAAGAATAGGCAAAATGTGTTTTTAGAAACTGCTTTAATATTTTTTACAATAACATACAGAATGATGTTTAACATCTCTCTATCAGCTCATCATCATATCTTACAGAAGGATCTTCAGACGCACACAATACCTTCAAAATTTTAATTTTATTTTGGAATATTTCTTTACAGAATATCAAAAGCATCTTTGCAAGAACATTATACAAACGAATCAAACATTCAGTAAGATGACCGCGTGTGGCTTATTCTATATTGACGCAACGTTACCTATGGCTTTCTTGAAAGAAACCACTAATTATTTAATTGTTCTGCTACAATGTAATTTTCTATAAAATAGTATTTAGAAATACAACCTGTTTTTTTTTATATCCCGTAACTCTAGGGTTATATTCTGTAGGTAAAAATAATACTAAAACTCCTAAAATAGGTGGTCCAAAAATGCATAGTCTCGGAGATATCATCAAACATAATTATAAAATATGTATCTAAGTTTCATTGATAAATATGAGTAATTCATTTTAATTCAAACCAGTCATTCATATTTAAAGCTAAGAAAATGCAACGTTGTCATATTTCACGTAAGTGTGTTTAATCGTGACTTTGCCAAATTATTTTGGATGAAAAAAAAAAAAGGATGATTGGTACATAATTCATATGCTAGTTGATTCTTTGATATGATCTCAATCATACCCTAGAGTTACGGGATATAAAAAAAAAAAACAAGTTGTATAATAATATATTGACATTTTATTGGGGTCCTTTTCCAAGTATCTGAATTCACCAGCACTGATGAGAGGGTTATTGTGGCCGCGTTCAGTGCCCAAGCATTAAGAGGAATGTATATTTAAATACCATCGATGCCAAATAAGATGGAAAAAAAATAGTCTGCATATAAGTAGCTTGTTCAGGTCGTACAACTGATACCAGTGTTGAATTTCATGAAGAAAAATGCGATATAGTGAGCATCTATGATTTGTTGAAGGCATTCGATTGTAGTCTTCACGAAATATTGATCAAGTAATTGAGGCACTGCGGTATCTGGAACGCTTTTCTCGATATTCCTACTTCATGCTTGGGTAATAGGATAAGCAAAATTGATAAATACGGCAAAAGATATCTAATTAAGGACATGTAGTAAGAATAAGAGTTCTGCAGGGCTTAATTTTTGGCTGATTTTCGTTTCATAAATTTATTTTTATTGTTGGTTGCTAATAATATTTTACTTAGCTCTATTTTAAACATCAGCAACTGCGTACCTAACCGTACTATAAATTAGTTTAATATCCATAATTTACACATAACGAAAAAAAAAAGATTAAACTCCACCTCACAGCAAAGCAACTGCTGGTTAAGCAGGTGAAAACGAATGTGTTATAAACCGGTGAAGAATAAAAATTCAATTGAGTTCTTAAATTCGTACTACTTAAGGCCCTTCTAACCCTAAAATTAGCAACTGTATTTGTGGTGGTTCAAACTTCGTTTGAAATCCTGTTAAAATAAAGTTGTAATCAGCTTGTACTACAAAGCGGTTGTTACGTCAGTCACTGCGGCCAAATAGTGCGAAATAAGTGTTTTTTGCGATGTAAAAAAACCTATTGATTGGACTAAAACAATAAAACACATAAGACCTGTTTTATAGTTAGTTCAGTTAGTATGCAAAGTTTCATGATCTAATTTTAAGTATTTTTAAATACCAGTGGTTTATTGTTCGATTTGGAACTTTGGTTTTCTTTTTTCTATCGAGAAAAGTTTATGGAATCGTGTTTTCGTCAAAAATAGGACTTAGCATTAATCCTCAACTTTACCATATAATAATATTTTTATTTGAAAATTAATGCTGCAGTATTTTAGGCGTAACAGAGGATCATGCTAAGCCATTTCAGGGATATATAGCCCTTAACATGCTAAGCTACGTGGGGTTCACATTTAGATAATCAAAAACTCGAGGTATTGCAGGTCATTCCGAGAAAAATCGTAATTGAACTGCTGTAGAGACAACCCGACTAGTACTGTACTTTACATATTTCCGGAGTGTTATGTCGTATGGTATTCAGTTGTCGAGAAATGCTGCCGATATTCAAACAATCATTTTATTACAGAAAAGGTCTTTCAATCAATTACTCAATTTGTTACTCTGTGGGACTCTGTCCCGAGCAAGCAATAACTTTGCTTTCTTTGGATACTAATCAATATTTAAAACTAGTTTAATACTGAAAGGACTGTTTTTTGTTTCGTCAATTAATGATTACGACAGACTGCTGATGACCAATGAGGGTAGTGTCATGGCCTTTGTCTGAAATGCCCCAACAAAACTTTTTTAAAAGCTGATAATTATTATAATCACTATAGTAAGAAGTCCTTCACAAGTTACTAATGGATTGGTTGATCACATGAATATTTAAACTGTATTATAAAGTGTATTTTGTCGCCGCAATGTCTCATTTTCTTCACAGAATTATTTATGATTACAGACTCATTAGCCATCCTGCAATGGACAAGTTAAAGTTGAAAATTGAAAAAGTGTTAAAAATACCAAAAAAATATCCAGGAGACTCATTCCAAGTATTACCCAATAACAGATTGGACAAAGATGTTCAAAGAATAATAGGTTCTTTTAACTTTGCACTTCGTGTGTTTTTAAATTCAAAATACAACGTAAGAAATCATCATATTTATTCGGCTGGGGGAGTAAGTCGCATACTGTCATTCTGCTGTATGCTAATTATGAATATGTCTTGCATCTATCGAATAGTCTTCGTAGATATCAGGGGTGTGAATAAAAACATGTCAAGAACAGAAGAAGACTTCTTTTCACTGTTTACTACAATTCACTTCATCATGTTTATGGTTGGGTTTACGATAATGTTTATTTCAAATTTATTGCATAAGAACGACAACATCATACTTATTATAAAACTCCAAGCTATACTCGAGAGCTTCGATTTTAGTAAAAGTATTATGTGTTTTATTGTTTGGAATTGGATCTCAGTACTTACTGTAATATTTATTAATATTTTTACACACACACTGTATTTCACAACGTGCCACTATCCCAATGTCATCGACTTGATTCTTGACATTGTTATCTGCACACTGTTCATCAGTATGGAAATCGATTTAGTTATAAGCACCCGAATCATTATATTGTTAAGAAAATACTTGAACGAGTGGATTAAAGAAGTTGTAATAATGAACAGTGATAAAGAAAACAATGAACGAACTTTGGAACTATTCGAGACATACCAAAGTATCTTGAAGGCTTACACTTTGTATAAGAAAATTTATCAAGTATGGGTAAGTTCACGAATTTTGAACTTAAGCAAAGACAAATCCATATTTAGTTCACGAAAGTACACACAAATTTATGTAAAACATTTCGTTTTTTAGGCATTATATCACATGTTTAGCATATTTCACCGTAATCTCTTTTATTTCCACCTACTATGCTCTATACTAAAAGGATCTAAAGTGTTGGAGAACCAAGTAAGTGTGATCCTTCTTTGATCTCTCCGTTTTTTTTTTTAATGAACTTGTGTTTTCCACTGCTGGGCAAAGACCTTTCCATATCCATCCAGGTACTCTCTTTCTGGACCACCATGAACCAACCTTCCTGATGCGCATCCAGATCATCTCGCCAAGTCTTTCTAGGGTTGTCTCAGCGGCACCGTCCATTCTCAGGCACCCACTGCGTTATAATCTTGTTTATTTTCCTTTTAGGCAATGATCCACGTTTTAGCGATTGTTTTAATGCTAACAAAAAACATGGCTCTGGTGTTTTCGCACAGTATACACTGTGAGAAGTTCTATGCCACTGTTGAGGATGCAGCGACGACTTTAATAGAGCTTATGAAGAACAGGGACTGTCCAAGTAAGACAATGTTTCTAGAAGTGGTTAATAGTAACTGGAAGGAAGAGTCCTCTTTAATTTTTTGATTGTTATGTCTGCAATTTTTGTGCGATGTCAGAAATCTTAAAAAGTACGTGTTTAGGGTAATTTACTATTTCTCTGTTCGTTAGTTAGCACATTTATTTGGTTAAAAAAAGAAGAAAAATACAACAAATACGTATACAATAAATATGAAACAAGGAAGTCACAAAATTACATTATTAAGACAGGCATACCCATAAATTATTTTTTTATAGCTCAACATCATTTCCATAAAAAAATCACAAAAAGCTCAAAATACTTACTCCTCCTTCAAAGTTTAAATCTTACTTGGCAATATTTTTACAGTAAATCAAAAACGTCTGTGCAAGAACATTATACTGAAGCGTGGGAATATGGAAACCCTAATGGGTTAAACAAACCTCACCAACACTTTCATAAAAAAAATAATTTATTAGAAGATAGGCCGCGGATTACAGAAGCCCGTCATACGTTTTTTCCGACATACGGAGGTAGGCGCGTCAAGTACTGCCCTGGCCTGCGCGTAGCTGTATGGACGCTGGAGCCGAGGAGCAGGATGCAGGACCCGCAGGGTAGGTGGTAGTGGTGCCGGATGCCCGATGCCCGTAGAGGCGTCGTTGGATGCCGGATGCCGGTGGTAGCGACTCGTCAGTTGCGAGTGTCGGCACCAGGTGACGCAGCAACGGCACACACGGGTTAAACCCGGTGGAAGAAAATCCCGAACTTTGGTCCCTGGAATTTATGTCCAGTGGTAAGCGTAGGGTTCTCTGCTTATCATTTCCTGACGGTGACCACAGCAGCGTAAGCGCAAGCGTAGGGATGGGTACTATTGCGCTTAGGGCGTATGTGTGTAGAGGTCACCTTCAGAAGCGGAGTTTACAGAGAAAGAAAGAAAAGAGGAAAAAAAAAGGTGTGAAGCACTTTTAAATTAATATTTACACATACCTACATGAACATTGATGTAGCAATTAAGGTTTGAGTACAATAGTTGAAATAGTAGCTAAAATGATGTCTATGAAAAAGATGATGAAATAATTTTGCACATCATTGACCTTGACATGACATTTAGAAACAAGCACTGCGTGAATTTGTCAACACTTAGCCACTTACCCGATATGGGGAATTACACACTGAAGTTATGGTTCCTTTATAGAACTTTTCAAAAAAAGTAAAATTATTAAAAAAGTTTTGGAAATTATCAGTAGTCCAATCAAAGTCTAATTCGCGAGGCTGCGCATATGTCGTCTAATATGTGTGTAGACTGACCGCGCGTAAATGACGACTGTCTTCTGCAGGTATGCGAGCGTGGTCGACGCTCGCGGCGCGCGTTGAATCATGGAGTGGGAAAAAAACTGGTTTTAGGAACGCGAGCGAGTGAGACAAAAGTACAGGCGCGATCAGGTGGTTTGGTCGGCTGGAAAACGATATTAAAATGACTTCTGATTTATTTGTTTACGTTTTATCAATTATGAACTAACAACGTTACAATACCCCCGCGCGCAATCAAGGATTTTTGTCATCTCTTAAAATGAATAAAAATCCGCATCAAGAACTTGAGTTACTATAGGTTTACCTTTTATAAGTCATCTTTCATACTTCTCGCTAACATAAACAAGCAGCAGTTATTGTATTTTAACGATACCAACATAACTGACGCACTATAACATAAAAATATAGGTATCTTGTTTTTCTCTAACTAGATACCTTACCAATAAGTGTTCCAATAGAAGGTGGAATATATGCGAGAGGGAATGCAAATCTTGATTCGTGAAATCAAAGCTAGATGTGAAAAATTCAAAATAATATATATCGAAATATAGAGGAGAGAAAAAGAAATGCTATTTGATTTTATTTTTGATAATAAGGTACTAGGTATAGGGTAGTTTTTAATTCTAAGAGTTATTGTTATATTTAGAGTAAGCAATTTATGTAAGTTACTATAAGACTAGACTTGTGTACGTAAGCCTTATTGTGGCCTTCCTGAAAAGGGTAACACATTGCCCATAGTCTTCCTTAAATTTATCATCACATGGAATGCGGCTAAGCCGGAGATATAAATGATTAAGGAAATTTTGAGTACGCAGCAATGTATTGCAGTAATGACGTCGATTCTAAAATGACGTTAACCTTCTCAACAACATCCAGCACACCATTCAGGTCGTGCGTTAGTTCAAGAGACTAGTGTGAATATCCTCTGTAGGAAATAATAGTCCACACTTAGTTACTAGTTTTCGCAACTCCTGCACTGTGGCAGCTGGCGATTCACCCTTAATAGCAACTTCATACTCGGACTTTTGAAGCGACATGAACTTCACGGGATAAGCCATTATAACAATAATTTAAATTGATTGCAAAGAGGAAAAAAAAAAAAATTTTTTTAAGTGTGGGTAAGTGTTGAACAATTCCGTATAGTGAAATAAACAAATAAGTACTAAATACTCCGTCTGTTACAATTTTAAGTTAAATTTAAGTAACGTCTTGTTGTTTTTTCCACTTATGTAAAGCTAGCAAAAAAACTAAGAAATTTGGTAACTAAAATTAAAAAAAACGCAAAATAATAAATTTGCAACTAAAGTGTACACCGAACTAAATTAAACAAGCTAAAGTGAGAAAAAAACTTTGTCAAAACGAAAACTTTTTTTCTGACTGTACTTAAGAATTAGCAACGTCAATAAGTAACGGTTAAAAGATATTGAGTTGAAAATTTAATGTAATGAAAAAAAAAATTGCAACTTATATCGTGCGCTGACTGTACAACAATACAGTTACAAGTTTTTGAGCATGACTGTACTTAATAAGTACTCCAAAACTTAATAAATTTCTGTAACGTACAATTTAGTTACGATGCAACAAAAAAAACAAGAAAAGCGTTAAAAAAAAAAAAAAATGTTTTTGCAACTGGTGTGAGGGTACAAGTAAATTACAAAAAGATTGAAAATTGATCTAACGATCCTAATTTAGGCGTTTAACAGTAAAAAATGCACAAAGATTAAAATAATACAAAACTAAATTTAATCACTCTGTATAAAAAACCAAAAAAAAAAAAAATGTAGACACTTTACAGTAATTTAAGTGTCGACATAAGACAAAGATGATAATGTCTATAAGTTAGCCAGTACTTACACCCGGCACTCAAACCCTTCAACCAGCACACAGCAAAAACTGCTTACCGGAAGAAAATAAGGAATGAGGGTAGTACTTCCCCGGGGCCAGCCGTTACTATAAGCTTTACTACTACAAAATGTTGAATACACGGTATAACTAAGTCCGTCCGGTATATAAAAAAAACACCCTGTATATCAGGCAAATTAAAAACAAAACTAAACTTAACTCTTCACACCAGTTGCTGCACACGAAATAAAAAAAAGAACAAAGCGTTATTACAAGAAAAAAAAACGAAACACAAAACACCGAAAAACACCACTACCTCCATAAAACAGAAAAAAAAAAATTTATTATAAGAATTAGAATTTCATAAAAAAAATAATTTATTAGAAGATAGGCCGCGGATTACAGAAGCCCGTCATACGTTTTTTCCGACATACGGAGGTAGGCGCGTCAAGTACTGCCCTGGCCTGCGCGTAGCTGTATAGACGCTGGAGCCGAGGAGCAGGATGCAGGACCCGCAGGGTAGGTGGTAGTGGTGCCGGATGCCCGATGCCCGTAGAGGCGTCGTTGGATGCCGGATGCCGGTGGTAGCGACTCGTCAGTTGCGAGTGTCGGCACCAGGTGACGCAGCAACGGCACACACGGGTTAAACCCGGTGGAAGAAAATCCCGAACTTTGGTCCCTGGAATTTATGTCCAGTGGTAAGCGTAGGGTTCTCTGCTTATCCTTTCCTGACGGTGACCACAGCAGCGTAAGCGCAAGCGTAGGGATGGGTACTATTGCGCTTAGGGCGTATGTGTGTAGAGGTCACCTTCAGAAGCGGAGTTTACAGAGAAAGAAAGAAAAGAGGAAAAAAAAAGGTGTGAAGCACTTTTAAATTAATATTTACACATACCTACATGAACATTGATGTAGCAATTAAGGTTTGAGTACAATAGTTGAAATAGTAGCTAAAATGATGTCTATGAAAAAGATGATGAAATAATTTTGCACATCATTGACCTTGACATGACATTTAGAAACAAGCACTGCGTGAATTTGTCAACACTTAGCCACTTACTCGATATGGGGAATTACACACTGAAGTTATGGTTCCTTTATAGAACTTTTCAAAAAAAGTAAAATTATTAAAAAAGTTTTGGAAATTATCAGTAGTCCAATCAAAGTCTAATTCGCGAGGCTGCGCATATGTCGTCTAATATGTGTGTAGACTGACCGCGCGTAAATGACGACTGTCTTCTGCAGGTATGCGAGCGTGGTCGACGCTCGCGGCGCGCGTTGAATCATGGAGTGGGAAAAAAACTGGTTTTAGGAACGCGAGCGAGTGAGACAAAAGTACAGGCGCGATCAGGTGGTTTGGTCGGCTGGAAAACGATATTAAAATGACTTCTGATTTATTTGTTTAAGTTTTATCAATTATGAACTAACAACGTTACAATACGGACGAATCAAACGTTCAGTAAGATGAATGCGTGTGGCTTGTTCAACATAGACGCATCGTTACTAATGGATTTCATTAAGATGACCAGTAATTACTTTGTTTTACTGCTACAGTGTAATTTTCTTTAAAATAGCATATATGAGAAATATGTTGGCTTTTTATTGATGTCCTTTCCTAAACCTTTTGAACACACCAACATGGTTAGTTTACGCTTTGAAAATTGCTACTGATGCCGCGGTTAACGCTACCTGCGTTTGGCGCGGTTAACGCTTTTGCGTTTTTTTGGGCCCTAGCAGTATCAGAAAGTCACACTACGTACCATACCGTTTACACCAAAGAACTTAAAGAAAAAAAACTAGACCTGATTGACATGTCTCAAGACAGTTTTTTAATTGATAGACCCAAACGAGCTATTCAGGTCTTTCACAATAACTAATAGCGGTGTGAAAATTTAAGTGTATGATAATGTTCGTTCAAGGAAAAATGCGATGCTGTAAGCATTATTTCATGATTTGTTCACTGGCACTCGATTGCGGCCTTCTCAAAACATGCCTGTACATTTTCTTACTTCATACTTTAGTAATAGGATTTTAAAAAGTTATTTTTAATGGGATAAGACCTCTAGGATCTGTAGTTGAATCGGTTTCCCACAGGGCTCAATTCTTGGCCGAATTTAGTTTTTAAATTATATGAGTGACTTGCTTTTTGCTTTACCCCATACAAGATAATCTATAGATGATGTTGTTCTGAAACGTCACTTCACCTTTATTATTGGGAAAGAAGCAGGCGGTTGCTGTCGATAGAATTAGTTTTAGGGGGTATGAAGAACAAGATGTAAAGCTCTTCATCCCCCATAGAAAAGGGAGGATCCTCCGACCAGACGGGTGCTATATCTGGTAGGCCACTGCCCGACAGTTGTTGCCGGGATCTTGTATTTATGTTAAAACCCGTTTTAACTGTAACCTACACATTATATTCTCAAGTCACGGATAAATTTGCTTGCACGATGTAGAATTTTGGCGTATTTTGCTATTAGTTCTAATCTTTGTCACAAATGGCACTGTAGTACTTTTTGTTCTATGTAGCTGTAGAACTTTTTGTGGTGCCTCTACATTCCTCCCCCTTGGAGACCAGAGTCGATAGTAGACAGATGTGCCGTAGAGAGGTGCGCCGTAAAGAGTAGCGCCGTAGAGAGTAGCGCCGCGATGTGGCTGACTGCTGACGCTGACCGGGAGGATCAGCACTTGACCGGCCGAAGTTGCAGTGCCAAGGCCGCTAGGCTGAGGGTGTTGACCAGGAATGCGCTTCCGCTGCATGCTGGTGGTCAGGAATACCCGTTTGAAGCTGGCTGACTGTATGTCCCGCTTCTGGAAAGCTTGAGGAAGTGATCAATGATGATGATGGTGACGTCACGTCGCTCGAAGCCTGCGCTGACGTCCACGCCGGGGACACCAGTTTGGAGCTATGAAGAACAGGGTGAAAGCTCTTCATCCCCCATAGAAAAGGGAGGATCCTCCGACCAGACGGGTGTTAAGTCTGGTGGGCCACTGCCCGATAGTTGTTGACGGGTTCTTGTATATGTTATAGTCAAAACTCAATCAGTAAAAACCACTTTTGACTGGTGTCAGTCAAAATCCTTATGAAGTTAAAATGCGTTTTCTGCATCAAAAAATGTTGTCTTAGAACGCCTCAGTTGTAATTACCTAGTCCTACATGATGTTTTTCAAAGGGTCACAAAAAATCTAACAACCAAAGTAAATGTTAGTTATTGTTGTTTTGACTAGTCAAAAGTAGTTTTGACCGGTCAAAAGTAGTTTTGACTGATTAAGAGTTTTGACTGTGACAAGTATATTCTCAAGTCGTGGATAAGGCAAGGCTTTGGCTTAGGTTCTGGCTGGTAACATAAAACCACCCATTTATAATTTTATTTACTGGTAAAAGAGGTAGAACAGCGGATAGTGCCACTTGTCTTTTTTGGACCTTTGTTTTTTTAAATTTAATGCACGTCCTTTCAATGTAAAATAAAATAAGTGTTATCTAAGTAAAATATCTGTCGGCGCCCGCGGTAAATATTTTGGCAACGACCACCGGCAAACAAATTGTCACCCAGCGCCCGTGGCAGAGGCACTTCTAAAAATTTTAAGGCTTTAAGGATCTCAGGGGGGAATTATAGACATTTTTTTTAAAATTCCAGATTACCCCCTCGGGGGCACTTTTACTTCTGGAATAAGTATTTTTTCGATTCTAGCTTTGCCCCTTAAGAGGGATTACCAGATTAGATTTATTATTATTATTATTCTAGACTTTTTTCTAGATTTCAATTTTATTCCTCAAAGTCCCCCACTTTTAGGGGGGATTTGTGGAATAAGCCTTTCCGGATACACATTTGGATAAAATTGCACGTAGTCCAATAATTTTTCGGCAGGTGAGTGTGCTGCTTATAAGGTTCAATTTTATTGCTTTGCACCAAAACAGGACAAGGAGCACACGGTGTAGGTGTGCCCCGCGTGGGCGGAGCACCGCCTTGTCCTCAAAGCGGCGATTGGCGGCGGTGACCTCTCGCGTCCGGCCCTGGTGCAAGCCATGGTCCGGAGCGAGATGGAATGGGAAGCCGTCACCTCCTTCTGCGAAGCAGTAATGCTAGAGAAGGAGGTGGCGGAACGGGAGAGGGAGAGAACCTCTCAGCGTCTCGGCCACCCCGGGAGACGCCCCGGGTGTCGGGGCCACCACGTGGCCCCCGGTCACCGTAGGCGCGGGCCTGTGGACGGTGGGCTATGGGCTAGCTCGCCGTCCGTCCATCTTATGACTACAGGCCATGTCGAAGGCGCGTTCGTGTCCCACGCGTGCCTCAAAGAGAGTCAGCAATAGGAAGGGGTCCCGCAAGGGCCGATGCCTGCCGGGGTTGCGGAACTGTTCGAAAGAGATACCGTGGCCCCGAAACACAAAGGGCGATGAAGGAACATGGATGGGTTTTAGTCAGTAAAAGTCTGACACTCCCTCCTGTTCCGCCCAGAGCGGGAGGAGTCATTTGATGATTTCCCATCCGAAAAAAAAAGGGGGCAACCCAGACCAGAGATTTTTTGTGTGTACAAGTCTGCGACAGACAAAACTCTGCGACAAATTTTGCGTGATTGATGTGTTTGACGACTTTTTCGTCCACTATAGATGTAGTAGTAGTAGATGTAGATCCCTATAGTGGACAAAAAAGTAGCCCCAATGTAGCCATATCTTTTGATTTTTCTCGCCAAATGGTCTCTTATTAACGGGTCCATATTGGCTCACCTAAAGTTCTTTACCGGAAATTGTTTTTCTCTCGTCCGTGTTGATTTGTAATCCGAATGATCATTCATCCTAAAATTTTTCATCCTAAAGTTTTCATTCATACTATTTGTAGTGCTACCGGCGATGTTCATAACACTCATGTTTCCGAAAATTGTAATTAATAAATGTTATTTATAATCTATGGCTGTATAAAAATACTTCCTTGTCCACAGCGCCACCTACCGTTATGTAGTAACTTAGTTTGTCAATAAACAGTTAGTACGTTCCTAGTAGCCGCTACACGAGTTTTATTTAATAGGTTATGGGCCCAGTTCCGCTAATAAAAAAGTATAAGTATAGTTCTTCGCACAGTTATAATGTCGGCAAATTATTCCTTGAATGTCCCGAAACTCAAGGGCAGGGATAATTATGACGATTGGGCATTCGCCGTTGAAAATTTCCTGATTCTGGAGGGCATCGATATTCGAAACAGTGAGGCGTTAAGTGAGCAAGACAACAGGAAGGCTAAAGCTAAAATGGTGATGACGGTTGACCCATCACTGTATGTTCATATAAAAAATGAAACTACAGTTCATAGCTTGTGGACCAAGTTGAAGGCGTTATTTGACGACTCTGGTTTCACCCGCCGCATCAGTCTACTCAGAAACTTAATCTCCATTCGTCTGGAAAATTGTGACTCGATGACTGCGTACGTGACACAGTTAGTGGATACAGCACAAAAGTTAAAAGGTACAGGTTTCGAGATAAACGACGAATGGGTTGGATCGCTCTTGCTGGCGGGATCGCCAGAAAAGTTCTCTCCTATGATTATGGCGATTGAACACTCCGGGATGAAGATTAGTGCAGACGCTATAAAAACGAAATTATTGGATATGAGTGCAGATGTTGAAATCACCAAGTCTGAGAGCGCATTTATTGCTAAAAATACTCGTCATCAGAATGCGCGCCAAACGAGCAAAAACAAAAATGGCGTCGGCCATGACAGTGAAAATTCTAACAAGCCGGTAAAAAACATCAAATGTTTTAAATGTAAAAGAACAGGACACTACAAAAATCAGTGTCGAAATCCTAATACGCAAAGTGAAAAACAAACAAATGCATTTAGTGCAATGTTCTTGACTGGCGAATTTAGTGAAAAAGACTGGTATGTAGACTCGGGCGCGAGCACTCATTTGATTTCCGAGTCAAACAAAAGTTTGTTGACAGATATTTCGTACAATACAGAAACTCGAGATATTGTAGTAGCAAATAAGGAAAGTGTACCGGTATTATGTTCTGGAAATCTACAGATAACTACACGTGTTGGAGATTCAGAGTATAACATAAAAGTTAACAACGTTTTATGTATACATAACCTCACTACAAACCTTCTCTCTGTAAGTAAAATTATATCCAGTGGCAACAGTGTTGTATTCAAGGAGAATGCATGTCATATTTACAATGAAAGGAAGGAACGTATTGGAGAAGCCAAGCAAGTGAACGGTGTATACAAATTAAACATTGTAAAGTCAGAGGAGCTACTAGCAGGCTTAGCAGTGGCTACCAGTAGGACCTGGCACCGGCGTTTTGGTCACATAAATAACAATGATCTTAACACTATGAGAAACGGTGCAGTAGAGGGCCTGACTTTCCAAAATAAGGCAGAATTTGACAAAAGTAATTGCACAGTTTGTTGCGAAGGAAAGCAAACAAAATTACCTTTTCCTACCAGTTTGTCAAGAAGCGAGGAGGTTTTGAATTTGGTGCATGCAGACCTTTGCGGCCCTATGGAAACAAAGTCACTTGGTAACGCAAGATACTTTCTATTGTTTGTGGACGACTATAGTCGAATGGCTTTTGTATACTTTCTCAAGACTAAAGATGAGACATTCACCTACTTTAAGCATTTTAAAAACTTAGTAGAAAACCAAAAGTCAACAAAAATTAAGTCATTGAGAACTGACAACGGTGGTGAATTTTGTTCGGCTGTTATGGAAAATTATTTAAAGCAGTATGGTATCATACACCAGAAGACAAATCCATATACCCCTCAGCAAAATGGACTTTGTGAACGATATAATCGGTCCATAGTAGAGAAAGCCAGATGTCTACTGTTTGATGCCAAATTTGAGAAACGGTTGTGGGCAGAGGCGGTACATACTGCAGTGTATCTTAAAAATAGATCTCCGGCTGCAGGTCTTCATCAGAAAACTCCATTTGAATTGTGGATAGGTAAAAAGCCAGATGTGAGCCACATCAGAGTCTTCGGCAGCTTAGTCATGACACATATACCAAAAGAAAGACGTCTCAAATGGGACAAAAAGGCAAAGAAGCTCTTCCTTGTTGGTTATGCTGACAACATTAAAGGCTACAGGCTATATAATCCCCTAACCTGCACAGTGTCAACAGCAAGAGATGTCATAGTAATGGAACAAGAAAATGAAAACATGACATCACAGGTGATAGTGCAAGAAAAAGGTGAAGATATACAGGATTCAGTGGGGGAAGAAAAGTCAAAATGTGATTCCAGCCATCAAGAACAGACTAATGAACATGATTTGACATATGTTCCAGAAGAAGTTTCGAGTAACTCAGATGACAGCTTCCATGAATCATTGACATTGACATCTGATGACAAAGAGATCAGTGCGCAGCATCAAAGCACTGAGTTATCAGAGAAACGTACCAGGCGAAAACCAGATTACTTTGGCTATGCTAGCTTGTGTGTTGTGGATACATTCTCTGGAGAAGAAATATCTCTGAATGATGCTGTGAATGGATCAGAAAAGGAGCAGTGGCTGAATGCAATCAGTGAAGAATTGCAGTCATTCAGTGACAGGGATGCATGGGAATTGGTGGACAAACTAGTGAATAAAACAGTGGTAAAGTGCAAATGGGTGTTCAAAAAAAAGGTCAATAGTGAGAGTGAAGTGAGATATAGAGCCAGACTAGTGGCAAAAGGATTCAGTCAGAAAAAGGGTATAGACTTTAAGGAAACCTTCTCCCCAGTGCTCAGGTACTCCACTTTGAGATTACTATTTGCTGTGAGTGTAGATCAAAATTTAAATGTTGCACACTTGGATGTTCCAACTGCATTTCTAAATGGTTTATTAGATGAGTCTATTTTTATGGAAATACCACCATGTTCCAATTTCCCAGACAGTCAAAATAAAGTTCTAAAACTCAAAAGAGCAATATATGGTCTAAAGCAATCAGCTAGAGCTTGGTATCAGAGGGTTGAGTTATTTTTACTGGAATTAGGTTACACCAAGTCCCAGTATGAACCATGCTTATTTATGAAGTGCAGTGGAAACACCAAGGTTTATATTGCATTATTTGTTGATGATTTTTTTGTGTTTTACAACTGCAAAGATACATGTGATCATTTAAAAACAGAATTAAAAACTAAATTTAATATAAAGGATTTAGGTCAAATAAAGAAATGCCTTGGTATGAATGTTACTGTAAATAAAAATTGTATTACCTTAGATCAGACAGAGTTTATTGATCTCATTTTGAAAAGATTTAATATGTCTAATTGTAAAGGTTCAGATACTCCAATGGAAAAGAATTTAAAATTGGAAAAGGCTGAAATGATTTGTCCAGAATATCCTTATCAGCAATTATTAGGAGCATTAATGTATTTATGTGTGTTAACTAGACCAGATATAGCGTATGCAACTAGTTTTCTTAGTCAATATAATAATTGCTTTAATCAGATACATTGGAAACATTTAAAAAGAGTCCTAAAATACTTAAATAAAACTAAACATTATGGATTAAAGTATGTAAAAGGTCAGAGTGATATAATAGGATATGTTGATGCAGATTGGGCATCTTGTGCAATAGATAGAAAGTCATATACTGGGTTCATTTTTACAATGTCTGGAAGTCCAATATCTTATGAATGTAGAAAACAAAAAACTGTTGCATTGTCCAGCACCGAGGCCGAGTATATGGCTCTCTCCGAAGCATCTAAGGAGGCAATTTACCTTAAAAACTTAGTGTCGGAAATTAATTATAATAAAGTTGATAATAAACCAGTTACTTTATTAAGTGATAACCAAAGTTCACAGAAGTTAGCATCTAATCCTTTGTTCCACAGAAGGACTAAACACATTGATGCTAGGCATCATTTTGTTAGGGAGTGTTTAGCAAATAAGTTGATAAAAATATCTTATTTACCAACAGCTGGCATGCCAGCAGATATGTTTACAAAAAGCCTGTGTCATGTAAAGCATTATAAATTTATGAATAAGATAGGGTTGTCAACTTGTCATAAATAAATTTAAGTAAGTTATTGTGAAAAACTTTTTTTATTTGAAATGTGTAACTATTTTTTGGGTTGTCATTATTTTTATAAGTGGGGGTGTTATTTATAATCTATGGCTGTATAAAAATACTTCCTTGTCCACAGCCCCACCTACCGTTATGTAGTAACTTAGTTTGTCAATAAACAGTTAGTACGTTCCTAGTAGCCGCTACACGAGTTTTATTTAATAATAATATCATTAATGTGAATGTATTTAAACTCCTACTGTTTTTTATCATAACGCTTTTATCCCTAAACATAATTACCATACCACGCTCGCTCGGCTCGCGCTTAGTTGGTCACAGTTCTAACCTAACCTATGGATATCTTTGCAGGTACACACCGCTATAAATATATATGAAAACACGTATTTAACTACTTGTACCGTACTATTATTTGGCATACAATTAACGAACCACCAGATTTAGCAAAATGTAACGGCAAAAAAATCACTTTTGGTTGCCAAAATCAGTAAATGATCACCAAAATTAATCCCCATTTTATCGTGAAATTAGAACCAAAATTTTATTTTTGACCACCAGAAATTGAACTGTTATGCTCTTGCATCCGAGTTGAGGGAGACCCGGTCGACGGAGCCCCTTCGCGGGGCTTCTACTTCTGAATGGTTTATAAAAAAATAACCACGAAGGGTATGGCGGGGTCTATTCGCTCGCTTCGCTCGCTCATTCGACCCCGCCATACCCTTCTAACCTAATCTATCCGTGTCGGGGTGCCCCAAGTCGGCCTAGGCAAAACTAGTTTGTCATCAACCACCTCATTAAAATTTGGTGCTCAATTTACTAAATTTGGTGATCAATTGATATATAAGGTATAGATGTTGTCGTCGTCGTCCTGTTGGTCCGCTTCCAGCATCGCAGGTGGCGGAGCCATAGGCGGGGGTGGATGATCCCCTCGCGAAGGGAACAGAGTGCTCACCACGTCCTCCACGAGCTCAGGCCGGAGACTCTGCGTCAGTGGGGGGGCCCAGAGGCGGAGTTTATCCCGCACCAATTTGTAAGGGCGCCCCCACGGATCTCTGTCGAGAGTCCCCAGTAACTCCTCGCGAGCCAGGTCCCTGGCCCGCAGGACAGCCTCGACGACAACGCTCCGGAAGTGACTGGGGTAGACCTGAGAGTGGCGGTACGCAGGCTCAGTGCCAAAAATACCGCCCCGGGACCCGACGGCTTGCCTGGCAAAGCCTGGGTCCTGGCCTCGGAGGCTCTCGGGCCCCGACTAGGGGGGCTCCTTAGCGCATGCTTGGAGAGAGGCCAGTTCCCGCTTCGTTGGAAGACGGGAAAGCTGGTCCTCATTCGGAAGCCGGGGCGCCCTGCGGACTCTCCGTCCGCATACCGGCCCGTGGTGCTGCTCGACGAGGTGGGCAAGCTCTTTGAAAGAGTAATTGCAAACCGCCTCGCCGAGCACCTTGCGGGGACTGGGCCGGACCTTGCGGAACACCAGTTCGGTTTCCGCAAGGGGCGCTCAACGGTGGACGCCATCATGCGCGTGAGAGCCCTCACGACGGGGGATGCGGTGTCCAGAGGAGGGGTTGTCTTGGCGGTGTCTCTCGACATCGCCAACGCCTTCAACTCCATGCCCTGGAGCTGCATTAGGGAGGCACTCCGGTATCACCGGGTGCCGACCTACCTCCGTCGAGTGGTCGGGGACTACCTGACGGACAGGGCAGTCATTTACCCTGGTCGCAGCGGAGAATGGAACCGGCGAGAGATGTCGTGCGGTGTTCCGCAGGGATCGGTCCTAGGGCCGTCCTTGTGGAACATCGGGTACGACTGGGTGCTGCGCGCCGACCTCCCTAGCGGTGTCAGCGTGGTTTGCTACGCAGACGACACGCTGGTGCTAGCACAGGGGGGGTCGCACGAGGCGGCGGCCGAAGTGATGACACGCGGGGTTGCGATAGTCGTTGAGAGGATCCGGCAATTGGGTCTCGAGGTGGCATTGCACAAGTCCGAGGCCATGTGCTTTCATGGGCCTCGGAATGCGCCACCTCCGGGATCCTCACTGACGGTAGGAGGGGTATCCATCGGCGTTGAGTCGACGTTAAAGTACTTGGGACTTGTCCTTGACAGCCGGTGGAACTTCGTAGAACATTTCCGACGTTTGGCCCCCAAACTGGAACGGACTGGGGCTGCCTTCAGGCGGCTCCTGCCCAATCTGGGGGGGCCGAACGCCTCCTGCCGGAGGCTCTACGCGGGAGTCGTGCGGTCAATGGCCCTTTACGGGGCCCCGGTGTGGGCGCGTTCATTGAGGCGACGAGCCGCCCACTACCTAAACGCGCCCCAAAAGGTGGTAGCCGTAAGGCTGGCCCGGGGCTACCGCACGATTGCCCGCGAGGCAGCGAGCCTCCTTGCCGGATTGCCGCCATGGGATCTGGAGGCGATAGTCCTCGCGCGCCTACATGAATGGCGCGCGGAGGCGCTAAGCCGGGGGGAAACTCCGCTGCCGCGGCAAATTGTCGCTCAGCGGACAGACTTCCGGCGAGATCTCATGGCGACATGGAGAGAGCGACTGTCGCAACCCCGTGCAGGGCACGCCACGATAGTGGCGATAAGTCCCCTCTTTGAGGAGTGGCTTGAGAGACGCCACGGCGTCCTCACCTTCCGCCTGACGCAGGTCCTCACCGGACACGGAGTGTTCGGGAGGTTCCTGCACCGAATCGGGCGGGAGGAAACGCCCGGGTGCTTCCATTGTGAGGATCGACCGGAGGACACGGTGGAGCACACGGTGGAGGTGTGCCCCGCGTGGGCGGAGCACCGCCGTGTCCTCGAAGCGGCGATCGGCGGCGGCGACCTCTCGCGTCCGGCCCTGGTGCAAGCCATGGTCCGGAGCGAGACAGAATGGGACGCCGTCACCTCCTTCTGCGAAGCAGTAATGCTAGAGAAGGAGGTGGCGGAACGTGAGAGGGAGAGAACCTCTCAACGTCCCGGCCGCCGCGGGAGACGCCCCGGGCGTCGGGGGCCACCACCACGTGGCCCCCGGCCACCGTAGGCGCGGGCCTGTGGACGGTGAGCTATGGGCTAGCTCGCCGTCCGTCCGTCTCATAACATGACGACAGGCCGTGTCGACGGCGCGTTCGTGTTCCACGCGCGCCTCAAAGAGAGTCAGCACAAAGGAAGGGGTCCGTAAGGACCGATGCCTGCCGGGTTTGCGGGACTATTCGAAAGAGATACCGTGGCCCCGGAACACAAAGGGCGATGAAGGAACATGGATGGGTTTTAGTCAGTAAAAGTCTGACACTCCCTCCTGCTCCGCCCAGAGCGGGAGGGGTTATTTGATGATTTCCCATCCGAAAAAAAAAAAAAAAAAAAAAAAAAAAAAAAAAAAAAAAAAAAAAAAAAAAAAAAAAAAAGGTATAGATGTTAGTGGTCACAAAGTTAATTTTGGTGGTAATTATATTTTTTTATTATTTTGTATGGTACTATTATTCTTATATGTTATACATGTTATGTGAAAATAAAGTTACGCAAAATTAATGTAAGTATATAATACTGATTATTATGAATAAAAATAAATCTAAACAAAAAAGACATGACTTTGAACATTAGTGTAAAAGATGGTTATGTTGAGAAAATATAGGAAAACAAATAAAAGTAATGTTTATTGCTACTGATATTATGAAGTTGAATGCTTCGGAATTATGAACATTAGAGACAGAGTAGTTAGGAATTGTGATTGTTAGGATGAAAAATGTCAGGAAGAACATTTTCTGGTTTCCAATTATTGGAGTTGAAAATTTAGGTGAACTTTGGCGCACCCCTTATTAACCGTATCAGGGTCATGCTTAGTCATATTCATATATTCATAGTCATATAAAGTCATATAAGAAATGGAAGAGAAAATAATTTTAATTTATTACTTGTTTTCAGGTCCCTTGATATAATCAATCACTCACGACATGAGTAATCAAAAGAAATATTTTTTTCATCTACTAGTCTTATTCAAATATTGTTATAGTGTCAAGTGTTGGAAGCAGACAGTTAAAGAAAATAATAATAACAATGTGTACAATTCAAAATATCTCTCTTATGACCTCAATCAAAGGGTTTCTCAAAAATAGGCTGGACGAGGAAATACAAAGAATAGCTCAGTCTTTTAACTTCGTACTTAATCTATTTCTGACTTCAAAATACAATATTCAAAACAGTTACATTTATCCAAGACGAAGAAGATATCAAATATTTGTATTCCTTTCGGTTGTACTCATAAATTCTCTGTGTATCTATCGCATGTTTGCTGTAGACATCACGGATATTTACATGAAGCATTTGGAAAGTAATCTCTTGCAACTCTTTGCTGGGTTCTACTTCGTCACATATTTGATTGGGTTCACGACGTTGTTCATTCTGGACTTAGTTCATAAAAACAACTACGTCTTACTTATTTTGATGATCCAAACTATACACAGGGATATCGATGTTAGCAAGAGTCTCCGAAGCTTTATTTCTTGGAATTGGATTTCAACCATAGCTATTATATTCATTAACATGTTTATAAGTGCTATATATTATGCATCATCTTATTACGATTATGTCATTGATGTTGTTTTTGACAATATTTTTGATTTTATGTACACAACCTTAGATGTCAATGTAATCATAGCCACCCGATTAATTATATTGTTAAATAAATATCTCCATGAGTGGATTAAAGAAATCCTGACGATGAATGATGAACACGAAAATGATGGGAAGTGTCGGAAACAGTTTGAAAAATACAAAAGTATCTTAAAAGCTTACGATTTGTACAAGAACATTTTCGCTTCCTTGGTAAGTTCGTTTGTATAACTGATATCTATACAAATTAAACGACTAATCTTACAAACAAAGCACTTATTCTAATGAAACCATTGGCAATAAACTTATATCTACTGTCAGTTACGGGATATCTTTACCGTTATTATTCTTTATTTTGATCTCCCGATATTTCGATACTGTTGCAAGCACCATGATCGCGGGTTAACTGGGGAATGCGGGTTGATGGAAATAAAATTGTTAGGAGCAGACAAATCTGTCTGCCCTTTCTTTGTCTTATGCTACGCGCACTACTGGAGCTCGACACTAAATCACGGCAAAAGGCGATCATAGCGTAGCGCTTGTAACAGGGTCGAAATATCGGGAGCTCGAAATAAAGAGTTATCACGGAAGATAAGTAAGTGACAGTATAAGTTTATTTATAAACCGTGAAAGCTTAAAACAGTGTTTCAATAACTTTTGTATTGTCAAGGAGTCGGTCATATTAGTCAGAAAGTTAATGCTAGTTGTTCGTTCCATTATTTTGATGTTTGCCGCGAAGCAATATCCTTGTACTGTGAATTGGTTCCGTAAATGCTTCGGTATCTCTAGTCTATATACAACTAACAATAAAATTTTGTGTTTCACAGATTTTATATTTTACATTCAGCGCAATATACCGGAATCTTGTTCTTTACCACTTAATGCTTTATACACTGAAAGTTCATGCCGGACGTAAAGTTAGTGTATTTTTTTGTTATTAATGACTTTTTATTTTTCAATAGAAACTTGATCTTTAAATGTATGGATGCTTAATCATGCTTTATTTATAATATTGATTTATGAAATCGAGCTTTGTTCATGGATGTATGTTTTAATTGCTGGTTCTTATTTGTCGTTTTTGTTTGCGACTCTAATTTTGGTATTTACTTTCCAGCCGATGTTTCGAAGCGTTGCGACTAATATATGGCTAATAAAGAATATCACACTTATAACTATATACAGCACATGCTGTGAGAAGTTCTATATGACTGTAGAGGAAGCTGAGTCGGCGTGTATCCAGCTTATGAAGAAGAGAGCATGTACCAGTAAGTAAGATCTTTCGTCAAAAACTCTTACTATTGATTCGACAAAGGCTTTCAATTTAGTCGTTCTCATTTTTTTGTGGGATACAACTTGCTTGAGACTAAAAGTAAAGTAGCTGATCGATTAAAAATTTAAATAAGGAAACTTGGGGGGCTTTGCTCAGGAGTGGGACAATAGCTAACTAAAGAAATAAATAAAGGAAACAGAAACAAGCTAAGATAATTTATTATCTAAGCTTGTTTTTATATTTAAAATAAAAACCTTTCTACAAATTTTAGAGTAAGAGTACTTCAGGGGAGTTTGTTTGGCTCGTTGATATCATTTCGCTCATTTTGTTACAGATGTTATTCCTTTGTATACCGATGTTTCAAATGTATTCCAAAATAACATTAACATAATCATCAGCCTATATTAAACCACGACATAGACGAGATAGCGAACTTTCTAGTATCAGACAAACTAATTTTAATTTGTTCAAATTCAATTTCACATAAAAAATATAAAACGCCTAAGGGACATCTGGAACTGTATAAAATGTAAATGTAAAATGTGTGCAGCAATAAATATTTAAATTTGAATTTGGATCTTTTAATTGTCTGTTTGATGATTTCTTTACAGAGAGTCGAAAACATCTTTACAAGAAAGTACTTCAGTCAAAACGAACGTTCAGAAAGATGACCGCGTGTGGCCTGTTCTGTGTAGACGCTACGCTACCAATACGATTGATGGAAGTTTTCACTAACTTCAACGTTGTCTTGCTGCAATATAATTTTCTGTAATATATATTCATAAGATGTACTTTGCTTTGATTATTTTGTGTCATTACTGATTACAATGTTTTCGTAAATATAATTTATTTCGTCATCACTACTTGCAACAACATCATCATCATCATTGGCTGCATTTAAATCTTGGAATGTGCAGGTGGTTGTGCAAGATGGGCAAGAAAAGAGATCCCGGTGGTTTTGTAATACGTCAGCGCTTGCAGTTAAAAATCGGGGTGCAGAAGAGACTAAGCATGGTCCAACGTGGATTCGCCCAAAAGCTCTGTAAATCCTACCGCGCCGTTTCACTGAATGTGTCTCTAGTGCTGAGACACAACAAGACTGCGCCTAATTTACTCAAAACCAATCGCGATGGCTACGTGCCTAAAATCATTTGGAACGTTATCGCTAAAACATCTTATCTTTTCTTATCAGTCAAATAAAGCCAAATTCATGGATATGAAAACAATTTTCTGTTTTATTTTAATTTAAATTGCACAGGCGGAGAAATTTAAATGAAAAAGACCCTTTACAATCGAAACATTTTTTTTTTCATTCTTAAATCGTATGGTTAGTGCCTAACTAGGTTTCGACAGCTACAAAAAAGTAGAATTTAGTCCTCAACAAGGCTTTTATTATAATTAAAACGCCGTGTACTTGTTAATTAATTAAACACGGTAAATCAAACGGAGTTTGCTAGTCTAACTTAACTGACCTGTTGTAATAACCTTTACACGTGTGTTCTGTCATTGAAACGTTGCGTTATAATGAAATTTTCAAATAATTTTCAAAATATAGGAGAAACTCTCCGGGAAAGCAACCACGTGAACGTTCTATCAAACAACAATGTGATTGATAAAAATGTGCAGTCAATGCTTTTACCTTTAAATCTATTGCATACAATTGTGCTTTGCCCCAAATACATCATCAAAGACAGTATTATATCTCCAAATAACTTAATTACAAGATTTTATTCATTCTGTGGAACATTATTTTTTCTCTCGATATACATATTCCAAATTTACACTTTGGTTGTAATCTACATCAACAAATCTATCATCTTCTTGTTTCTATTTCCGACTTTATTTTCCACTTCAATGAATTCTCCATTAACTTTACTATTAACGGGGTTCATGTGCGGAAACCGACAATAATAATTATTGTGAAATGTGTGATGTGTATGAGAGCAAATAAATAAATAAAGTTACAAGTGTTAACACCACTCAAACAAATAATTATGTTCAATTTGTCCTAAACATTCAAGACATTATTAGATAAATAATAAATAAATATTGCTGTATCACAATCAGCCATGCGTGCTTATTGTTCTTTGACGCGTATATGATTTATGCTATTAGATTAATTAAATTACTGACGATTACAGTAGATTTATGGAGAAATTTTCTTCACTCAGAAATTTCTATTGATGAAGCGTATTGCAATCGAATGAAAGAAGTCTACGTGAAATTACTTGAGTGCTACAATATAGTCAAAAGTTCGTTTCAAACAATTTATTGTAAGAATTTTTTGATGTTTCCATTTCAATTTTTCTCGGTTCACCTTCACATCGGGTAAAAATAATATGTAAATAAATATTATCTTTACCCGATGCGGCGAAGCCCAAAAGGAGGGTAATTAAATACCTATTATTATTCCCGGTACTTGTTGTTGTTGTTTTTTGCCCTATCTGCATCGTCACCCTGTGTGCTATAGTCGTCAATTTTTTGTTTCTCTTCCGTTATCACAATTTTTTTGTTAGCCTATTTGAGTGTCGGACTGCTGTGCAAAGGCCTCCTCTATCTCCTTCCAAACCTCTCTATCCTGTGCAATATCTGGCCATGTTCGCCTCTCAAGCGATATCAGATCGTCACACTACCTTCGCCGCGGTGTAACTCGATTTCCTCCGTTATCACTAGTCAAACGAAATTCCTTTAATTTTGATAATATATCATCTCACGTAATGCTACTAACTATAATTTTCAGATTCTACATTACTATTTTGAGACTTGCTTCTGCGGTATAATTAACATTCAAGTATGGATTAGTCTTTGCAAATTATTAATGAAAACTGGTTTAAGTGTAAGTTAAAAAAAGAACCTTTAATCACCGTTTTACACACAAATGACAGCCGTGAACAATGGCTTAAAGTGCTTTCCGAAGCAAGGAGGGAAATTGGTATCAAAAGAAGGGTCATCCATCCACTGGCCGACCGCGGCAAGCGCAGCTTAACCTTGATTTTGCGGTTGTTATTATGCCTCAAGCCCCTCAACGGTCAATCACTTAGTACACTGGCGATATTTTGAAATCTTTATTTTTTTCTTACAGGATCATTTAATGTTATACACAACGTTTCTACTCATGTAGTTTACAAAAAATGTATTATTACATACTATTTTCTGCCTACAATGTGAGAAATTTTATGTTGCTGTGCAAAATGTTCAAGATTCGTGCACCCTCCAAAACCTCCTTGAAACCAAACTGTACAGGTTTGTCAGAATTGGCGTAATAACGTCATAAAATCGATGAACACCGGCTGCACGCACAAAACAGTGTCACACCGTTACGTGTGCTGCGATTAACCCCCTTGGACCTAGAAAATTGAAATTTTGCACAATGGTTCCCTTTATAATGTAGCCAAGGAATAAGGAAGGATTTTTCGAAATTCAACCCCTAAGGGAGTTAAATAGGGGATGAAAGTTTGTATGAAAGTCCGTCAGTTTTAAAGTTAGGATCTTAAAATTTTGTGTTGACTGGGACTGTAGCTACATTTAATTTTCATCTTTGTTTCGACAATTCAAAAGGGCCTGTAACTGGCCTACTTGAAATAAATGCTTTGATTTAGATTGAAAATTAATTTAAACGTGTCTCAGCGTTTTTGATAATTCCACCCTTAAGGAAACTAAATAGGGGATGAAAGTTTGTATGAAAGTCCGCCAGTTTTAAAGTTAGGATCTTAAAATTTTGTGTTTAGGCTGACAATTGAAAATTAATTTATACGTGTCTAAGCGTTTTTGATAATTCCACTCTCAAAGAAGTTAAAATTAGTCTCTAGGCGTATGGTTGGAAAAACTAACGCAACGGTGTTGATAGAACTTCTATCCAATGGTGGTGGTGAAAAGGGTAATAAAATATTATTGTTTTTAGGTTAAAATCACGAATATCATGAAAAATTACGTTATTACGTAAAAATCATCATCCGTAAACCGTCTTTACAGACAACCAGTTTTTTATCTAAATATATAAAAGAAGAAACTGACTGACTGACTGATTGACTGACTGACTGACTGACTGACTGACTGACTGACTGACTCATCTATCAACACACAGCCCAAACCGCTGGGTCTACAGATTCCAAATTTGGCAAGTAGGTTCCTTATGTGGTCTAGGGGTGCACTAAGAAAGGATTTTTCAAAATTCATCCCCTAAAGGGGTTAAACGGGGCTCCAAAGTTTGTATGGGAAAACAAGATTAGTTAGACTATTTTATTCGAAACTTCACAGGAGTGCTCCTATTGATAAATGAGTAGAAACGGGTTTCAGGTTTTTTCAGAATTCAACCCCTAAGAGGGGGAAATGGGGTGGCAAAGTATAAAAATCAATGCACAGCCCAAACCGCTGAGTCTAGAGATTCCAAATTTGGCAAGTAGGTTCCTTATGTGGTCTAGGGGTGCTCTAAGAAAGGATTTTTCAAAATTCAACCCCTAAGGGGATTAAACGGGAATCTAAAGTTTGTATGGGTAAAACAAGATTAGTTAGACTATTTTATTCGAAACTTCACAGGAGTGCTCCTATTGATAAATGAGTAGAAACGGGTTTCAGGTTTTTTCAGAATTCAACCCCTAAGAGGGGGAAATGGGGTGGCAAAGTATAAAAATCAATGCACAGCCCAAACCGCTGAGTCTAGAGATTCCAAATTTGGCACAAAGGTTCTTTATGAGGTTTAGGGGTGCATTAAGAAAGGATTTTTCAAAATTCACCCCCTTAGGTGTTGGAACGGGAGTCCAAAGATTACGTGGGGAAATAAGATTAGTTAGACTACTTTATTCGAAACTTAACAGGAGTACTCCTATCGATAAATGAATTAACGTTTGTGTTTCAGTTTTTTTTTCAGAATTCAACCCCTAAAGGGGGAAATGGGGTAACAAAGCCTGAAATTTAACATTGTTATTATTTTTATGGTGAATTGGGTCGGGTGTATTACAAAAACGATTTTAAGATTCAATGTGGCAGACCTGAAATACTATCGCACCCCAACAGGGAATCCTGTTGGGGTGCGATGGGGTTGAAATGTCTAAAAATAAATATGGGTGTCGATACCGAGATTATCAGGGGTGCTGATTACGAAAATGGCATTTATTTTGTGATCCAGATGATAATTCAAATTTTCAAATTCAAATTCAAATATTTATTAAATGCAAACAACAAGGTCCATAGGGGTTAGTAAAATAGTACTTATGAACTATGTTAGCGGTGAGAAATTAGGAAATTTTGTTACATTCATTATAATTCTGATCATTTTTCAAATAATAAATTAATAATTCTATCATTTTGTGTTGTTCATTTTTGTCAGTACCATAATGTGATGACATAAAATAGGGCAGTCAAATTTGTCCGCAATGACCGCCAGAATACCATTGCCGCTAGCACGCACTCTGCTCAATAACGAAGCGACTTTTTTGCGCAGTATCGCTGCGAATCCGTCCGTTCGAGCCTCCGTGAACATGGCAGATGCGCTGCAGAAACGTGGGAGCCGCAATAGCATTCTGAAGGCATTGTTATATTGGACGCGCAAAGTGTTGAGGGTCTTAAGAGAGTACGCTGTCCATAAGCTGCTGCCATAGAAGTTTTGGCAGTACGCCTTAAAGAGGGAAATTTTAACTTCTTTTGAACAAGACGCAAATCTTCTCAACAACATATTAGCCCTGACCGTCAACGCCCTGCGCTCCCTATCAATATCTGCGTCATCTTTAAGGTCGGCACTCACCAAGTGACCCAGATATTTAAATTGACTAACCCTGTTAAGAATAACACCATTCAGCATCACAGGGGGAACAGAGTCGGGCCCAAGATTGCCTTTTGAAAACAACATAAATTCACTCTTGGTCACATTGTATCGTAGGCCATGGGTTAAGGCGTAAGTTTCACACAACTGTAACAGCTTCCATAGTGCGCTGACAGATGGCGCCAGCAGCACCATGTCGTCTGCATAGCTCAAATTGTTGACAAAGACACCGTCAATGGAGCAGCCGACATGCATGCTGGTGAGGCCACCTATCAACTCGTCAACGTACAAGTTGAATAGTTTCGGAGAGGTTATTCCCCCCTGCCTCACTCCACATCCCATACCGTATGCATCCGAATATTCCCCTGCCCACTTAACATAGTTTATCTGATTGTCATACCAATACTCAAAAACAGAACACAGCTCTTTAGGCAAACTAGTTTCCCTAAGCTTCTTCCATAGCACATCATAAGCCACCATGTCGAAAGCCCTCGAGAGATCCAGGAAACACGCGTACACTGGAGTCTTTCTATCGACATAGTATCTTACAGTGTGCTTTAGAGTTAAAATGGCACTCTCTGTAGAAAGACCTTTTCTGAAACCAAATTGTCCGTCATGCAGATTTAGGTGCTTGCTTAGGTAGTTGTCCATCAAACGGTCCAGAACCTTTGCAATAACTGTGGCCAGCGATATTGGTCTGTAATTGCCTTTATCCGAAATATCTCCTGTTCTGTTCTTAATTATTGGTACGACAATAGTCTTCATCAGATCTAATGGCAGGTAGGAATGAGAAACACACAGAGAGAAAAACATGGCAAGCACTCGCGGTAGATGTGATCCTGCATACTGCAGGTGTTCAATGCTAAGACCATCGTGGCCTGGCGATTTGCCTCTACTCATGTTCTTAATTGTGTCTCTCACCTCCTTTGCTGTAAACCTAACATTACACGACATGCCAACCTGCACCGTCTCGGCACTGAACACCTGCTGTCTACACGTACTCAGAGGCGAATCAACTTGAAAGTTGTCTTTAAATAAGTTAGCAATGTCTTTAGCTTCCGTCTGTCCTGCAATGTTCACAGGGAGACCAGGTTTCAAGTTAAGCTTATTTGTGCTTTTCCAAAATTGAGAGAAGTTTTTGGCAGATCTATAGCTAGCTATTATGTCCATTTTTATTTGATCTTGGTTTTTCATGCACCATTTTAATTTTGCCTTGAACTTTCTTCTACTTTCACACATGTCATCATAAAAAGTACCACTACTTGGCCTACCGTACCAAGTCCACACCTGTAACTTACACCTGGCCTCCCTGTGAGCAGCGCTTACATGTTTATTCCACCCTGTAATATTGCATGAATTGTGCCTGTGTGTACTCTTTTTACGTTCATAACATAAACTAGCAGATTGTTTTAAAATATTTATAATGTTACTATACATGTCATCAATGGTATCTTTATGAGTCCCGTCACAGCAAAATTTATCGGCACACAAACAGAATTCTGATGGAAAATTAATGTCTTTAAGTTTTTTGTTACAAAATTCATAATAGTCATCTGTCTGAGATTTTGTCCATTCACCCCATGCAACTTTATTATTTATAAAATTCTTAATGTCAGAAATAGATTTCAAGCGCACGAGATTTAAATCACAAATTATTGTCACAGGAAAATGGTCAGACCAAACCACGTCATTACAAACCTTAATGTCTCTAACGGTATCCCAGGCGGATTGCGTCACAACACAGTGATCCAACCAACGTCGAGATCCGTGCGCATCGCTAATAAACGTGTACGTTCCCGAGCTTATACCCAACTTTTCAATGTCAGCGCAACGCCAATGTTGATCCCCACAAAAGTTCGCTAACTCGTTATCAAATAACTCACCCGGGTGCGCATTATAGTCACCGAGAATAAACACTGTTTCTACACCCGCACTGTCAATAACAGCACTTATTTCACTTAGGCAATCCGAGAAATCTGGTAAATTGTCTGAGCACTGGGTAGGCATGTAAATACTAAAAACGACGAATGACTTATTATTATCGAGTTCAAACTTAACAGCTGCCAAACGCACACTCGCACACGTGAGTACAGTTACGCAACGAAACAGGTTCTTCCGCCATAACAAGGCAACGCCACCATATGGCCTGCCGCGAATCAATTGCTGTGACGTATCAACAGCTGACTTTCCGAAGAATTCAAAATCGTCATGTATTGAGCCAAGAAGTGGGATGTCGTGGGGCAACAACCACGTTTCTTGCAGGGCAATAATGTCTGCAGTATAACATAATTGCCTTATGTTTCCAGCGGATCTTTTTAAAGACTTACAATTAAAAGTTGTCATATTGCACATTTGTTTGTCATCCATTATAATTATTGTATAGGTTTAACGACTATTCTTACTCATTCAAGGAGTTTGTTTCTCCGCTTTTATCAAATCGCCTAAAGTTGACGAATCGCCTGAATATTATTCCGTCTGGCCACAGGTCCTCGTCCATAAATATAGATAACTTAGTCCTAGGTACATAAACTTTATAAGCGTCATAATCTCGTTCTGCCCTTGTCTTTATTTTCTCTAAAGTAACTACGATTTGTGTTTTTTTTATTATATAATCGGATATATCCTCTTTAGACGTTGTTTTGGCGACGTTATTAACAAACAGTGGAATTTTTAAGTCCGCGGCTTTAAATTTTCCTGCTGCATCTACCGACGCCTGTCCTCTAGAACTTAAAAATTTATTTCTTAGCTTTCTTCTCTGTACGAGCATCCAGTTTTCATCCTTCTCATTCACAAAATTCCCTTCCTCCCTAGCTACTTGAGCGAATGATTTACCCGCTGCCTCTGTGTCAGTTTTGTTAACATCACGGTATACAGGTGATTTCACAGCCGCCTGCATAGATAATACAGGTACTTTGTTACTCCGAACAGGTGTTTTAGAAGGAGACTTTGTTGTCGCCTGACTACCAGACGGTTCAGTAGCGGGGTTACATAACTCCTTGGTATTTTGATTTTCCACAAATCTAGGGTTCAAGCAAGGGTTTTCCTGAACTGAATTCTGGATTAAATCCTGTTCAGGAAGGTTAACCAGTCCAATCGGACCACTGTCGTATCTATCGACAGTGATTCTCGAACTACCTCTCAAGGTGTTTACATTTGGTATATCAAAGTTATTAACAAGGGAAGCTGTTTTGAGATTAGTCAACTCACTTTTAACATCATCCAGTTGCTGCATTGTGACAAATGTACTCTTAATTTGAGCGACTTCTTTTTGAAGAATCAGCAAGTCTTTTAAAAGTCTTGTAGCATCGAGATGATCAAAAACAATTGGGGGTAGGGCGTTCAAATTTTTTGCAACAAAAACAGGAAAATCATTTGGATCCAGTTCTTTGAATAAAGTAATGATATCTTGCAAGTCTTTCTGCGACTTACCATCCTTTTTTCGCTGTATCTTGCGCTTGGAAGTTGTCACACAGTCAAATAGCAAGTTTTTGGCTTCGGCTATTTCGTCCACATCGAACGAACCCGCGCACAAACGAATCATGCTCGGCTCATCCATAACTTCTAGCTTATTTTGTATAAAAGCTAGGATCTCACTGATTACTACATTGCAACTGTCACACTTTACGCATTTTCTATTTGTAGCCATGATTACTAATAACTACACTGCAATCCAAGGACGCGTGCGCACCCAAGGCCGCGCGAGCGTAGACTGATATAATAATGATATATTTAATAATGATTGTGATTACGATGATGATGATTGTGATAATGATGACGATGATTGTGATGATGATGATTTTGATTACGATGATAATGATTGTGATTACGATGATGATGATTGTGATTATGATGATTGTGATAACGATGATAATGATTGTGATTACAATGATAATAAGTGTGATAACGATGATAGTGATTGTGATAGTGATTGTGATTGTAATGGTGATTGTGACAGTGACGGTGATTGTGATAGTGTCGGTGATTGTGATGGTGATAGCGATGGTTGTGATAACGAGGACGGAGATTGTGATGATGATGATTGTGATTAAGATGATAATGATTGTGATTACGATGATAATGATTGTGATAACGATGATGGTGATTGTGATAGTGATTTTGATGGTGATTGTGATGGTGATGGTGATTGTGATGGTGATTGTGATGGTGATTGTGATTGTTATGGTGGTTGTGATGGTGATTGTGATAATAATTGTGGTAATTATGGTGGTTGTGTTAATGATGATAATTTGTGATAATGATGGTGACTGTGATAGTGATGGTGATGGGGATTGTGATGGTGATTGTGATAGTGATAGTGATGGAGATTGTGATAATGATGGCGGTTGTGATAGTGATGGTGATTGTGATAATAATAATTGTGATGATTATGAAATGTGGCACATAGATGGTTTATAACCTGGATTAACATGGAGGACACTATTATCCCTTTAGTATGATCCAGTGGGACAGTTACCGAACTTCACGCGGGCGAAGCCGCGGGCAACAGCTAGTTTGAAATAATTATTCATACTGCTTCGTTGGCTTAGTGTTAAGAAAGGTGACTGCCTTCCTAGTTTTTTGCGTCCGCCCTGATGTAGGTGATGGGGTCTGTCAGACTCGTACTAGCCAAAACCACACGGTGTTCTGCAACTACCTTGGGCCAGGGTGCTGGAGTACTTCGGCAGTTCGTCACGGTCCCCCGATAAGCCGAGGTCGTTACTAACTGGGCTTCTATTGTAGTTAAAAATATACACTCTTAAACTGCAATTTAATATAAGAGAATAAACGCACGCGTATCACAGTTTCACCGCATTTTTTATCACATAATTATTTGTGTAGTTAGCGTACAGGGCAAAAAACAAAAGGATAAACGATTAATTTGCATTACAGAAACTGAAAAGATACTGTACAAAAATGTCTTGAGACTCCATCGAGCAACGTTCAGCAAGTTGCACGTGTGTGAACTGAAGTGCATGGATGCAAAGCTTCCTCTCCATTTGGCTGTGGTACTTATCCACTATACTTTTGTACTTCTACATTTTGAGTTTGTTGTATAAAACTATAATTAAAGATTTCTATGTTTTTTTTTTATGAACATCATTTTGAGAAATCACAAGATTACTCCGTAAGGTCGTAGGAATTACAAATTACCCAGCTCTCTTCATAGTAAGTAACAAACCGTTAAAATCAAAATACAGAATTTATTATTTCGGATAGCGTGAAACTATGTATGAGATGACGAGCAATAGGGGAGTGGAAGAAGAGAAAATGCTGCAACGACCCCTTAAATTGGGATAAGGGCAAGAGATAAAAAACCCCAAAACGTTATCACGTTTCACATTTGAGCAGCATTGTATACTCTTTTCAGTCATCATTGCGAACCTTTTTTTCTGGATTGTAAATCATCAAATGACTCCTCCCGCTCGGAGCAGGAGGGAGTGACTTTTACCGACTAAAACCCATCCATGTTCTTTCATCACTCTTTGTGTTCCGGGGCCACGGTATCTCTTTTAAACAGTTCCGCAGGCCCGGCAGGCATCGGCTCTCACGCGTCTCAAAGCCAGCAAATAGAAGGAGTCCTTCCATTTGCTGCCATCTCTTTGAGGCGTGCGTGGAACACTAACGCGCCGTCGACACGGCCTGTTGTCATAAGACGGACGGACGGCCAGCTAGCCCATAGTCATCGTCCACAGGCCCGCGCCTACGGTGGCCTGCTTGATGACTGCTTCCCAGAAGGAGGTGACTGACGGCGTCCCATTCCGTCTCACTCCGGACCATGGATTGAACCAAGGATGGATGCGAGAGGTCACCTCTGACTATCACCGCTTTGAGGACAGTCTGACCCCATGATCCCATGATGGTCTGTCCTCATGATCTATTTATAAAAAAGTAGCCCGGCCACTTTCTTAATATTAAAAAAAAATGCTTTAACATATTAAATCGTCAACGCCAAACACATTATTTGTAGGATAACACCCACTATTGACTTAATAGCTTTTTAATTTCTCACTAGTCAGACGATGGACGTCTGAAAACTGACATGTGTTTTCGATAAAATAACAATATGAAATCTACAAGCAAAGTATTGTTAAATGACGACTTTCTTAGTGTCTTTCATCCTTTTTACTACATACATACTATCTTCGGTGTGCGAAAATATAATATCTATGATAATTGTTTGGAAATTGCAAAAGGAAAAAACTTTCTATGTGCTGTATTCATTAATTGTCTGATGGTGTCTTTTTACGGCCTACTCATGCAATTCACTAGTTTTGGTGATGTATTTAAAATGGCCTACTATTTTATTTACTTCGAATATGCGTTCAATTTTGGAGCTGTGTGTTTTCTCAATTTATATTTTAGTGGCAACAGTGTGCGTTTGCTGTCAACTTTGTACGATATTGACAAAAGTCTTTACAGTAGCAAAGATTTAAAGAAACTGAAGATCGTCACATGGGTGTCAATTGTCATTATCATATCCAACTGTGTTGCCTTAACATTTTTCAAAGTCGCATTCGACATGAACTGGTCTTTCATGAGAGGTATTTTCGTATCCATATCTGCGCTCTTGGATATGGAATTATTATATATAACGATAACTGTTAATATACTGAGTTACCAAACTAGAATTTGGAACACTATTGTAGAAAACACACATTTTGGCAAAGTTAATGATGACGAAATAACAGTGGACAACGATACAGCGTTGGAAGAAATTAATGATGCTTTAAATTCTGTTAACGAAGCTTGGAATCTAATAAGAAACTCTTCTGGATTTATAGTAAATTATAACTTTATATTTTGAAGTTAACGTTGATGTTGTTGTTGATGTTGTTGTTCCTCCGCCTAACCTTTAACAAAATCATTTATTCTAGACTAGCTTCTGCCCGCGACTTCGTACGCGGAACCTGTTGCTTATGCCAGCGACAACGGGGTCGTCAAAATCGAAGATCTGATACGTCTGATGTCGAAGCGCAATTCTCTATCCGTGAACGTCTCCGACTCGCGAGACAATGCGTGACGTTCACGATCAACAGTCAGTCGCGTATCACGTTCCCCACTTGTCTCTAGATACCTAGAAGTCGGTGTGTAGATACGCTGAAAACTCAAGCGTAATTCTCTTTCCGTGAATGTCTCCAACTCGCGAGACAATGCAGACGTTCACGATCAGCGGTCAGTCGCGCATCAGCAAGTTGAAGCCTGATGTTCTCGAACAGCATTAAGTCTCTCCTGACGCTCTTCGGTAGATTCTTGGGATCTTATGATCCTCAATCTTTTAGCTCCTTTGGAACACTGGGAAAGATTTGACCTCTTTCTAGGCATGGTTATAGTTTTATTAAAATCTAAGTGACTGCTCCGCTGCGTTACCGGGTAGGCTACCGTGCCACGTAGATAAATGGAAAAGGAAATTAAACACTAAAATAACATAAGCCGGAAGACATATTTTTGGCCAGTAGACTCAAATTTTCAATGATACACCATTATCATCGAAAATCAGTCCTAAACTGTTACCACCTTGACCGCGTGAATATTTTATAATTATACATTGAAATTAGTGATAGCTTTGATTTCCACATCAGATCTTCAATTTTTATAAGTCAACACGAAATGCCCATCAGACCGAACAACTTTTGCTAAGACGTCATTCCTATATGTGTTATGGTGTAGCTGGGCTCTCGGAGTTCCACAACAGGTGTTCCAGTTCTTCGATTTTTATAAGTCAACAGAGAGTGCTCATCAGATTGAACAACTTTTGCTAAAACGTCATTTCTATATATATGTTAGTGTAGCTGGGCTCTTGGAGTTCCACATCAGGTGTTCCAGATCTTCAAATTTATTCTCTCAGCAGAAAATGCCCATCACGTGGAACAATTTTTGCTATGGTATCATTTTTGTATCTCTTATAGTTCAGCTGGTCTGTTGTGGTTCTGCATCAGGTGTTCAAGTTTCCAAGATAAATTATAGCCTATATCTTGCCCAGACTTAATACCTATACAACAACAAAAAAATCATTCAAATCCGTCCAGCAGTTCCGAAGATTAGCGTGTACAAACAAACAGACAAACAGACAAACAGACAAACAGACAAACAGACAGACTTTTTTTTTTGGATTCGTGCTCTATTACTGTTTCTAAACCCCCCTCAATTATTTATTCAATGTACAGACACAGTTTTTCTACTGTTTTATTATATGTAATATAGATAAGACTAAATATTCTAATATTATACCTAATATTTTATTTCAGGTTGTCTTTCACTATGTAACAACGTTTATACAATCATTGTTTTACTCTGAAATCCTAATAATGTGGTCAAAAACGCATTACGTAAGTATTTGTTAGTGTTATCAACTTTTTTTCTCTTCTTCTTTTAGGCACATTGCTCGTAGAACGAATGTCCGATATGGCCGAAAATTTCTCGAGTAGCGGCCGCGAACCGGAAGACGTTGCGTTGGAAGGCCTCCCACTATATGGACTGACCTGATGATAGTTGAGGGGACCCACTGGATGCGAGATGCATGGGACCGGTCAATGTGGCGACGCTTGGGGGAAGCCTATGTCCATTAGTGGACGTCTTTCGCTTGAAATGATGATCCTCGTAGAGGGGCGAAACACGTAATACGTCTTTTTTAAACTTTCACGATCAGAACACATTATAATACACATTTAAACGGGAACACGTAATACGTGTCGGTTTGTATACATGTAGCATGCTTACTAACCTTTCTACAATTTGTGTATTATTTTTGAGGATGGAAGGGCGTGGGCGCATTCTGAATCCAAACCCGGATCTATTTGCGGCATGAAAACGAAATATCTTGTAGATCATTTATTGGCATAATATTATCATCTTTATATAAACATCCGTTGCTCACACCCAGCCGATCACATTTATACTCATTCCTACGATGTATTAACGTTATTTCAATCATTTTTAGGGACAATACAATAACATGATTCTTAGCCATGCCGTTGGTATGGTACTGTTGCTCTCCAAGGGATTCTTCGTGGAAACGCAATTGAGTGTTGCTTGCGAAGGGTTTTACAGAGAAATTAATGGAGCTCATACCAATGTGATTTTAAAACTATCCCGTAATTGTGAGTATGTACAAATATTTCATGAACAGAAATTACCTAACATTTTTTAATTATAGAGCTCATAAAAATAAAAATGAAACAACATTTAAGTACCGAACACAGGATCAAAGACACAACTTTTTTTTGCTAGCATATTATTGTCCCACTGCTGGGCAAAGGTCTCCTCTTTCTCCTTCCATACCTCTCTATCTTGTGCGATCTCCGCCCATGTTAGCCCCGCAAACATGATCAGTAGGCCTATTACGTATCTTTCTGATATCCAGTGACTATCACTTCGGTTGTACACCGAACTTTGATGATAACCGAGAATGTCATAATTTTGGTATTACGTATCACACTGAGTGGATATCACTTTATGGTAACTAACAGCCCGGGTACGGTGTAACGTCTTTCACGAAAGCCACTTCACACTGCGTTGTCATCAATTTGTTTTCCACTATGCTTACATAATCGAAATAATATGAGTATCGATACGAAAGCGTCTGTCAAAATGAGTTACGGTGACTATCAGCCACGATGACAACCAATGACGTCATATTTGATTGCGATTGGTCATACATAATACGAAACTAACCTTTTGACAGTTAATTGATGGACACTGAGCCCAGTTACTATAATTTCGAGCTGTCAACAGAGATACGTAATAGCCCTATAGATCGTCACGCCACCTTCGCTGAGGTCGACCTCGACGGCGCTGTCCTTCTTCGGGCGTCCAGTCTGTGACGATTTTTGCCCATCTCTCCGGGTGCATCCGTGCCACGTGGCCTGCCCACTCCTGTTTTGAGCCTGGCTGTTTTTTCTGTAACATTAATAACAAAAATTAAAAAATGTTAAAAGCACAGTATGTAAAATGAAAGAACTGATAGAAATTAATGAAAGAGGTTTTTACCTTACATAATAAAATTATGTTATTGTTTATTTTATTTTTGCTCTTTATTTCCAGGGTAGCCCGCAAAATTCAAATAAATTTATTAAAATATTGTTCGTGACTGTAAGACGTATGTAGTTACAGAATTCTAATCACCAAAATCCAACCCGCCAAGTTCATAAAGGCTTAGCGATGACTTTGACTTTGAAAAAGTCATCGCTCGCATTGGTGTCGCTTTCACCTTAATGTCATTTTAATTGCATGGATAAATAAAGCTAAATAAATTAGCATGAACTTGACCTAGCATAAAACGGAACGCGATAACATAGTGGTCCATTTTCCGTTTAGGAAAGAATACGTTATATTATTAAGTTTATTTCTTTGATTTTAGTGCCATCTAAAAGGATCTGGAAGAACATGTATCGTATTATACAAGGTGATTTTGAGAAGCTCAGTGCTTGTGGAGTATTCGTCGTAGACGCAGCAACACTGTTACATTTCTGCAACCTTATCACCACATACATCATAGTACTGCTGCAGTTTGCGTTTCTGTAATATTTGAATGTTTTGACTTGGTGTTATTTTACTGTTGCTGTGAAATTAAATAATTATAATGTTTTAATTATTTTGTCAATTATTGTGTCCTTACAATTGAACATTTCAAAATTGATTGGTAGTTGGAACGGTATAATAATATTATATTCCACTAATTAACTTTCTTGTGCCTTAGTTTGACTAGGATCTAGATTTATTGATTTCCGTCTAGTGTTTTAACTTTAAACAAAATGCAAATGAATAGAATAAGCAACTTCCAGCGGGAGACATTAGAATAATTCGGTGTAATGTAAGTGTTTCCTCCACCATTAGTTCTACTGTACGACTCATTGTGAGGTAGATATAAAAATAATAATTAAAATTAAAACACAAACATAAAATTATAAAACGAAATATAAAATTACAAAAATAATTAAAATATAGTACAGAATTAAAACGAAAGACGTTGAATACCGAAATTTAAAATACTGGTATTCCGCTGCATCCAGTTAGACTGGCTGCCGATCATAATAAAGTTGGGAAAAGGCAGTCAAATGATGATGATAAAACGAAACAAATTACCTTTGATCATAATAATTAAATACTCGTTAATGCTACTTATTTCAGAAAGAAAAAAACCGGCCAAGTGTGAGTCGGACTCGCGCACGAAGGGTTCCGTTCCATTATTATCAAAAAAGGGCAAAAAAATCACGTTTGTTGTATGGGAGCCCCCCCTTAAATATTAATTTTATTCTGTTTTTAGTTTTGTTGTTATAGCGGCAATAGAAATACATCATCTGTGAAAATTTCAACTGTCTAGCTATCACGATTCATGAGATACAGCCTGGTGACAGACAGACGGACATACGGACAGTGGAGTCTTAGTAATAGGGTCCCGTTTTACCCTTTGGGTACGGAACCCTAAAAGCGACGCATGAATGATTATAGCTTGTATTTCAGCAATATAACAAAGCAAGTTTGAAAACAACATCTTTGCTGTAAATATATTTAAATCTTCTGAATAACCATGTTTTTTTCAGATGCACAAAAAAGGGTATGCAAAAACATTGTACGAATTCAAGCTGCTTCCTTCAAAAAGATGTACGCTTATGGTCTGTTCACCATAGACGCAACGCTGCCTTTGCGTTTGTCAGTTTTGATCACTACATACACGATTGTTTTACTGCAATTCGAGTTTCTGTAAATCTAGCTCGCAATCCTGTGTTTTATCTGATGTAATATGCGTTTTAATTATATATGGAGTTCTTAGTCTGAATGATTTTTAATCTAAACTAATATTATAAACAGGACAGATTTGATTTTTTGTTTGTGTGTTTGTTATGATTTAACTCAAAAACTACTCAACAGATTTTAAAAAATATTTCACCATTAGAAAGCTACATCTTTACCAAGTAACATAAGTTATAAATTATATTGATATCATGCAAATTAGGCGAGCTATCATAATTTCTGCGGATGTAGTCGCAGTCGAAGTACTAGTACATTTATATAATTGTATCTACTAATTTTGTATATTTATCAAATAAAGAAATCTGTATATTTCTTGTACGAAGTTTCTCTTTGGACCCTAAGGCTTATACAAAGTGACATTCGATCAACGAAAATGGTGACATAAGCTACCAAGAAGCTGTTGTAGACATACTAAACGGTTTTAATGTGCCTTCTTGCAGGACCCTCTTGTTTACCATTTCGCCTTTGAATTGAAATTAAAATATCAGACAAAACTAATACTGGGCATCGGAGAATTCGAAAATTTCATCGATACTCTTGTAATTAGGATAATTGACTGTCATGTTTATTTTCAAACCATCAATTTCAATCAACCTTGGTCATACTTATAACAAATGTTTTAATTACGTTTATTATAGTATGTAGTTATCATTTGCGTCGAAATGGTACTTGCAAAATTATGTCTTTTCTGAAAAGGAAAAAACTAAATATCACACAAAATTTTCAAGTAAATGTTTTTTCGGATACTGTTGTTGATAAGGATGTACAAGCTATGCTTTTACCTTTGAACTTAATGTAAATTGTCGTGGTAAGTCCAAAGTTTCGAATAAAAAATGACGTCATTACTCCAAATGATGTCTTAAATAAATTCTTGTTGCTATGTGGGACAGTGCTCGTCATGTTTACTCATTTTTACCGCATTCTTCACATAAATGATGATGATGCATGAGCTAACACATTTTTATTTATTCAAGATATCGGCACGTACACCGATTTCTTCTTCAATGGTTGCGGATTTTTCATAAACTTTTTGATTACTCTCATTTATTCGAAGAATTTCGTGATGATGATTTTGACCATTCAAGACGTCCACAGATTTGTCAATAACAAAGTTCATACTAAAAGATATATCAGGAACAACTGGATTATTATAAGCGTCTTTTTTTTCAGGTTCATGTTATACTTCTTTTATCAGTATATCTTATACCCAGATCTACCATTTTATACCATTAGCATAATGCTGTTTTTAATAGTTTATGATATCGACATGATTTATGCAATCAAAGTTATAAAGTTGCTCGAAGACAAAATGTTTCAATGGAATCACCAGATTTTACTTAGTGACCAGCTGACCAGAACGTGTCCAAATAGATCGTTCAAAGTTTATCTTGATATATCTATATACTAAAAAGTTTCAACATTTACAAGAAGATTATTCATTTAACGGTTAGTTTAGTTCCAAAAACTGGTTTCTACATTATTGCAAGGTGCATCTTTTAATTACAATTATATTTTTAGGTTCTACACTAAACGCTGAAGAATTTCTTGCATTCCTTAGTGTATGTTGAAATTATGATTGAATATTATCAAAAATTAACAAAACCAAAAGAACTGGTACGTTATTGTTACTTTGTTCGAATTCATTTTGTGTCTGTAAGTTTTTTGCAATACAAGCTTGTAAGTGATTTGCTTCGTTCGTATGTTCTAGTTAAAAATAAAATTAGTAATCTGTTTTTGTTTCTTTTTTAGTGCGTAGCAATATCGTCATCATTCAGTATATTAATCTGGTTGGCAAAAAACTTTATGTTGCAATCTAAACTAAGTCTGAATTGCGAAGCGTTTTATAGAGCTGTCAAAAATTCTCAAGATACATGCGTTCTTCTTTTGAAATCAAACTGCTCAGGTACGGATGGTATTTCTTAGGAACTCCATATTTGTGAATTGGTTATGAGCAAAAAGATGACAAGAAAGAGAGAGTAGATGATAAGGATGACAAAATAAATTCCTTTCCTGTTCCGAGGTTGCCAATAAATGGAATTGAATTTGCTGTTAGGTACCTCACTTGTAATCGTATTCCTATTATATAACTATGTATCGTTGTTAGTATCAGAAATTATGATTTTATTTATTTATTTCGATTTACTAATGTAAATAATGTGCACTGTGCTTCACAGATGAAGAAAGGAAGTTATGCAAGAACGTGAGGCGCGTGCACCGAGCATCGTTCAGAAAGATTTGCGCCTGTCGACTGTTCTACGTAGACGTGTGTCTACTACTACACCTAGCGACGCTTCTCACTAACTATTCTATTGTCTTACTGCAGTTTGCATTTCTGTAGTCTTGGTACCATAGTTGTTATAAAAGATTTTTGTTGCCGTGTTTTAGATTTCAATTAGGTTATAATTTAATCTTGTAATTCATGTTATGTTTGTTTTTAATAAAAATCGCACCTGAAATAGCGGTTTGCAGGAATAATCATTTAGATTTTGATCTTGTATTTGTGTTGAATATTTATACGCCATCCCTTCATTCAATACATTTTTCATACAAAATTATTAAAACATTTTTTTTGCAGTACAAAAATATGTTCTACAGCACTTAGGCAAACATTGTTAGCATAAAGACAAACATAAACGTAACATCATGCCTACAATCCTCGAAGGTTTAGTAATGGAAAAACCCAAAAAATCTATGGTACCAGAATTATTATAATATTATTTTCATTAGCATCATCATTATCATTCATCATATTTTCATTATCATTATTTTTTATTATCATTTGTTATTTTATTTTCTTGCATTACAAACATAAATTTTGTAAAACGCCTAGGTAAACATTATTAGCGACAAGAAAAAATAAATCAAAAACACGCATAGGTTTTTTCTATTTAATGTAACCAAGATAAAGCGAATTGCAACAGCACAACAGTATAGTTAACAACCAGCGCTATAGTTCTAAAAGGTAAAGTAGCATCAATGTAGAACATTCCGCAAGCGGCCATCTTGCCGAATGTCGCTCGATGGAGGCGTTTAACATTCTTGCAAAGCCTTTTCTCAGCATCTGTAATATTGAATAGAACATGGTATACGTATAAACGCACACATAATTAACCTATAAAGTCCCCATTGGTAGAACAGGCCTCTTCGTTTTGTTTTATTGCCATCTAGTATGCATTGGCAAAATACCCAGAGTTCATAAAAAAGTAGAATCCAAATAGCCTGTGTTAATTATTTGGGCATCCATCTTTTGTCTCATGTTTAAGGGGTAATTTTCCACTGACGTTTGTCACAACGCTTCAGTATATATCAATAGATGGCGCTGATCATTTTTAGGGAATATTTTTTAAGCGGCGTTCTAGCAAAATCCAATGAAAAAAGAATTTACTACGTCAATGGTAAAATATTTTACCAGACAAAAAAAAACTCTCCTATACACAACATGTCAAACTCATTGTTTATTAAAATTTCTTTATTTTTATTATTCATTGTTGTATTTAGAGTGAGAACCTAAAAAGTCTACTTTTAGGTTATAAATGTTTGACAGAAAAAAGGTTCTTTTGCATCACTGAACTGAACTACAAGTTTTTGCATGGTTTTTGCTATTGTTCTTCTGAGTGTTTTTGCGTTACGTCTAAACTCCTGGTGCGTCGAGTCGAGCTTAGGTTCCTCCGTACTTGATATCCAAATCCAAGTTACAAAACTGAAGATCTTGGTAAAGACGATACTCCTGTGTAAAGTGTGGATCTTCATAATAAGTGTGATGTTATTGTCCCTATGCACAAAGTTTAGGATGAACCCGGCTGTGAACTCGATCGCATACGTGAAAAAGAATGTGATAATGGAAACTGACACAAGGTACATTATTAAAGGTTTGTTTTTTGGAAAAGTGAAACCTAGTGAGTGAAGTGAAACCTATGTGTAGTACATCGCATAGAAACTCAACACGTTTAAGAGTAACAATTTACAAAATGCAAATAGTTGATACTTTTTTCCGCACGGATATATGTGATTTTTTCCAATACTATATTTTGAAGTCAAAAATAGGTTGAACGGAAAATTGAAAGAGATCACTACTGCTTTTGTTTTTTTTTCCAATCGATTATTACGTAACATTTGGAATAATGCCTCTTCGTCCATTTTTCGTTTCAGGATCATGGTTTATATTACATGTATGTAAGTTTTATATAATTTAAAATGTGTTTCAATTGTATTGACTTATCTAACTTTATTATTATTTGTTTGTTCTCGAGTTTATTTAAGCGAACCAACCTATCTTATTTTAACTTTTATTATTGTAATGAAACCTACATTTAGGAATTTTGATTTGATTTACTATCTACGGCAACTGATTTGGACTTCGTTGATAAGGCAGAGTTTTGGTCGAAGTTTAAATAACACGAATAAAAGAATCACCAAGACGACGCGACGGAGCTAGCTTCTATGACATTATTTTAGGTTAAAAGTGTCCATCACTTTCAATAATCGGATCAATATTAAAGACGCAGTTAATAATCCTAATTGCCTGAACATTAGCATTAAGTTTTTCAAGGAGAAATGAAACAAAATGACTAGCTAGTAAATTGATTATTATATGTATGAAAATGAAATATTAAATAGATTAAAATAAATCTTATAAACATACATATAAAACTACAAATGTCTTGGAAAGACAATGCAAAGACTGAGAATCGGATGGAGCCGGTCGAAACAGGTCGGAAAAAGAGACATTTTGCTTGGTTTTGGTTGGACGACGTTGACGCAACTCGATTTGACTCGACACAGCGCTAAATATAACGCGCTCTGATTTTTCGGATTCATGTGCATATTGTATAATTTTCACTAACTTGCTTCGGTAAAGGAGCACATCATGAGGGAACCAGCATGCCTAAGAGAAAGCTAAGTCAGAGGCCCATGGGTGGCATACAATCTCTGAAGACAGGTTAGACACTAACCACACGATAAAGAAAAAGAACCGCGCTGAATTAATTCATAAGTTACGTGGGTAATTTAGATAATAGTACTAAGATCTTGTAAAAATATTTTGATTTAAAAGAGTGTCCATGGAGTTTCTTTCCCATTCTTCTTCATACACATCTACCCTTTGGAATAGGCAACTACAGTACTTTCACAAGTTATAATATCTTTTGTCTGTGACGGTTGCTTCTCCTGCATTGTTTTTTTTGTCATTCAAAAGTGCCTGTGGTCTAATTGAAATAAATGCTTTAAGTCTTTGAGTTTGAGATCAGTTCAAGCCAATACTGCGTCCATAAAAGACTCCAAAATGAAAGACAACACATAGACAACATTTATTGACAAGGAGACAATGATAAAAATAATAGAAAAACGATCAGTTAATAATTTATTTAACGTTTAATTCACAAATAATAGGATTGCACGTGTACAATAACGTAATGACCGATGACTCCCACTAGGGACGCAGGTAGCGCAGCGTCTACATTGAACAGGCGACACGCGGTTATCTTTCTAAAAGTACGATTAGCTCTTATCACGTTCTTGCACAGATGACGCTGCAACTCTATGAAGAAAAAAACATTGAATAAATAAATAAATATAGCTGGATATTACAGATACCGCCACCTAGAGTCACACTAAGCAACGAGGCTTGTGTCGTGGACACCAGATATTTGATATACTACATAGATATATTTTTTTGGAAATACATACTTATTATAAATATAAAAATCCATGATTCGGAAACAAAACTGTCCATGCTCATCAAACAAACATTTGCCCCTACCAGGATTCGAACTTAAGAACGTAAGGCAGCCCCACTGCCGCTGCGCCAATATTAATGAGATTGCTTCATCATGCTTCTGCCCTTATCCAAATTTATTTGGGTCGACGCAGCATGCTGCGCAAGTAATAGAAATGTGTGGTAGAAGAAGACATTTCTATTACTTGTCATCTCATCAGCCACCTCCTTTCTAGCCATATCATCATTCACACAGTCATCCATCGTTTATAATTATTAGATAATGAGGTTGCTAACTGTTACACATCCGAAGGCTGAAGAAAATGTTCTGAAGAAAATTTTGAATGTGATTTTAAGTTGGTGAAGTCAAGGGTAGAAACTATTGCTTTATAAAATTGTAGTCAGTTCTGGGATGAACATGAAATAATGTCTCGCCATCATCATCATCAATTCAGCCGAAAGATATCCACTGCTGGACATAGGCCTCCCCCAAGTGTCGTCACAGTGACAAAAGGGACCGGTCTTACAATCATTGATTTGATTAATTGTAGACCAAGGAGTTTGAGACCGGGGATAGTAAAAACACTAATTAATTATAGACCTTTATCCGTGTTACCAGTTTTTAGCATGGTTTTTGAAAAAGTAATGCTTAATCAAATAATCATTTTACCACCAACAGAATCTTACATGATCAACAGTATGGTTTCACCTGTGTGATGTGTGTCACATGTGTGTAACCTTATTAAAGCACATTTATTTACTCCGTGGAAAGAGTCCCTCCGTGGAAAGACGCCATAGGATTTTTTTGTGACCTATCCAAAGCGATTGATTGAGTAAATCACGAAACATTACTTTTGAAACTTGAGCATTACGGACTGGGTAAACTTGCACTTAGTTTGCTAAAATCTTACTTGAATGATAGACAATAACATGTTCAAATAAATGATGTTCATTTATTGGGTTTAAAAGTAAAAAGAGGGGTTTCACAAGGCTCAATATTGGGTCCTTTTTTCTTTCTAGTATATAATGATCTACCCTTTTTATTGAAAAACCAACCTCAAAATATGGTATTATTTGCTGATGACACTTCCCTAATATTTAAGATAAATAGACGGGCCCAAAATCTAGATGACGTGAATAATGCCCTACTTCAGGTCCAAAATTGGATCATAGCAAACAATTTGGAATTAAATGAGATAAAAACCAAATGCATAAGATTTGCTTTACCTAATGTCAAAAGTAGTGATTGTGATAATATCATGTTGAATAAAGATCTAGGGAATGGGCAACTACAGTACTTTCACAGTTTATATGTCTTGTGACTGGGACTGTCAGTAGCTACATTAATTTAATGTTCATCTTTGTTTCGACAGTTCCAAAGTGCCTGTAACTGGCCTACTTGAAATAAATTCTTTGATTTTGATTGATTTTGATCAGTGATCCACCAGTAATGTGCAACGATATGGACAGACAGGATCCGACGTGCGCAGGCCAGGGCAATGCAGAAATCGTGTCAAACAACAAGACAGATGACTTGTAGTATGATTAAAATACTTACTTGGACAGTACCTGTTCTTCATAAGCTGTATACACGCCGCCTCAGCTTCTTCAAGAGTTATGTAGAACTTCTCACAGTGTACAGTGCGTATTATGACAAGTGTTAAATCTTTTGTCCAAAATAAAATAAGCCAAATGCTCGGTAAGTAAACCTGTAAAATAACATTTATGTTATAGTTTTAGACGCAGGAGCTTGTAGCTAAATGATAACAGCCGCACGGGTCAATCGTCAAGGTTAAGCCGAGCTTGCCGAGGTTGATCCGTCAATGGGTGACCCTCATTACATACCGAGTTCCCTCCGTCCTTCGGATAGCACGTTAAGCTGTTGGCACTGGCGCGTTCCTAGTAGTCAGATGCCGAAAGTCTTACATCCAGTCTTACCAAGCGCTAACGTATTATCCAGTTACTGGGTTGAGGTAGTCTGATTTGATTGATTTGGTTTGATTTGATGATTATTCTATTCTATTCTATTCTATTCTATTCTATTCTATTCTATTCTATTCTATTCTATTCTATTCTATTCTATTCTATTCTATTCTATTCTATTCTATTCTATTCTATTCTATTCTATTCTATTCTATTCTATTCTATTCTATTCTATTCTATTCTATTCTATTCTATTCTATTCTATTCTATTCTATTCTATTCTATTTTATTCTATTCTATTCTATTATATTATCTATATATCTATTTGTAGTCGCTTCTTGTAAAGTTGCTGCATGTTTTTATGCAGGGAAAGACTAGATAGATGATGATTTTTAACTTAGACAAAAACTCGAACAAAGGGCATTCAAGAATAATCTGCATATCACAGCTAAAAACGTTTCCACTCCTATAACACAAACCGCTGTGAAAGGGGATGGTCCATAAAATATGTAAAAACTCCCCCTTCATCGAAGCCGAAAGGCACTCGCCTTTCGGCTTCGATGAGGGGGGAGTTCTTCCCTTATTGCGATATTTTGTTTTGTTCTGGACCATACCTGATAAGTTCTAGTTACGGAGATATTGAAGGTCAATGGTCAAAGTCCTGACTTTTTCAGATATTTTTTTAAATACAAGTTTAAAATGTTGAAACTTTGCTTAAAATACCCCCAAGACTCTTATACTATTCAATGCATAATCAGCACAATGTTTTGAGTGTGTAACATTAAGTGAAATCATACAAATAAATAAAATTGAAGTGTCTGTTTGTATTTTCAAAATAATAGCTTTTCACTGATTGCATGGGAAAGTATTTACGGTACATAAAACAAAAAAAAAAAACATTGTTTTAAATTCTGTCTGTCAGTCTGTCTTTCTGTATGTTTATTCCGACTTATCTCCGAATTGGCTGGACCGATGTTGTCAAGACTTTTACTAAAAGCTAACTGATGTTATAAGAAGTAACTTAGGTAACTCTGATTCATCAAAACACATCGTATACTTACTTCATCTCCCAATTCAGCAAACATGCTCATCGAGTAAATAATAATGTTGACATAAGATAAAGCGCGTTCAAATGTACAAAATATGTGATAAAAAACCTGAAAAAATTAGAAAAAATATGACTATTGAACTTATGCCCTTTAGGAGCTCGTGGCTAAAAAGTTGGCTTTCAAGGTTAAGCAGCGCTTGCCAAGGTTGGTCCGTTGACGAGTGACTATCCACGGCGAATTTCCCAAGTGCTTCGGAAAGCGCGTTAAGTCGTTGGTCCCGGCTGTCATTTGTGAATCTTTGACAGTTGTTACAGGTAATGCAAGTTTTAAATGTCGTAACTTTACATCAAACATCTTTAAGTCCAATCCACAATCAACAGAATTTTTGAGTGCGTTACATATTGAGTTTTACCGTAAGGTTACGTTCACACATGCCGTGTATAGTCTGCCACCGACTGTGAGTATCGATAAAGATTGACTTCAGCTGCTGACTGATTCGCTTTTGTTTTTCAAAAAATTGCGAAGTCGGCGGCCAACTATACGTTTGGTTTGAACACGGCCAAAAACGTGATTTTTCATCCCAAAAAAAAAAGTCGTTTCCCAGCAATAACTTTTACGTGGGTTACTAAGTTTGATGTACGGATTGCTTGGTTGACAGCTTCGTGCAGAGTCCGTCTACACCGTGTATAGACAAAGATAGCAGAAACAAGTTGTAGGTAGAATACACACACCGGCAAGATTAGGTGATTACAAAAAAGTGAATGATTTTTTGAGATTAATGTACTTGTTTTACTTATTACTTTTTTCGCTTTATTTGAGTGAGCTTGTTTATTGTTTGAAGGAAAACAACAAAATGTAGGGTTGTTACAATTTATTTTTAGAGAAATAATAAAATGGTCGTATCTGAAAAGAGAGAGCAGAGCACTCACTGTTCGTTCACTAACACGTTCGTTACGCACTTCTTCGACTATTTCATAAAGTTTACGCCCTTCTTAAACGTCGTCTATGGCATTGTTTGCACGATTTTTGTTTGCCTTGCCCTCGCCTGCGCACGTAAGATCCTGTCTATCTGTAACGTTGCTCATTACTGGTGGATCACTGATCGAAATCAAAATCAAAGCATTTATTTCAAGTAGGCCAGTTACAGGCACTTTTGAATTATTGTCGAAACAAAGATGACTGTTAATTGTAGCTATACAGTCCCAGTCACAAGAAATGAAAACTGTGAAAGTACTTACTGTAGTTGCCCTTTCCCTAGCGTATAGACCCAACGTTCGACTGACTGTACCCAAAAGTTAAAAAAGTCACTTTCTTATGTTCCTCTTATTTTGCCGGTATGTGTACATGTTTTTATTCTACCTTGTTGTAAACACAGGATTAGAAGTCCGCACTCCAATCCAATAATAATAATGTTGTAGAAAACTTTCGGACTTACCAATACCTGGAAAATTTTCTTATACAAATGGTAGGCCTTTAAAATATTTCGGTACGTCTTTAACAGTTTTAAGCATTGTTCATCATTTTCGTCTACATCTCTCATAACCAGGACATCGTCAATCCACTTTTCAAGATATATCCTTAACAATATTATAATTCGGATAGATACAACAAAATGGATATCCAATCCTATATACAGCAGTTCACAAGTATCTTTTAGAATCGTAGCGTAGTCAAAAGCAGCGAAAGTTTCGGTATACGTGAGATTTAGAGTAAAAAGAATACAGTATGTTGATGCTATGAAGATCCAGTTTGAAATAATATAACTTCGGATCTTCTTTTTACAGTTGAAACCCTCGTACACGGTTTGGAGCTTCAAAATAAGAAAGACGATATTATCCTTGTGGACAATGTTATCCAAAATGAATACAACAGTGAATCCCACTACACAATTGATGTAATGAATAACTATAGAAGCTAGGAAGAGGTTATGTTTAAATTTCGTCTTATTCACAAGTATTGTGTCTACGGTAAACATCCTTAAGAAATACAACGAAATTATGAACAATAATAAAAATAACGCAACAACGCGATACTTTATTCCAGTTGGATAAATATGGCAATTACGTATATGATATTTTGAATTAAAAAATAAATAAAAAGGGGCATTTAAAGAAAAGGCTACACTTTTTATATCATTTTCCAGTCGATTATAAAGTGACCATTTTAGTGTTTGTGACATCGTGTTACGTAAAGCAACTACTTCAGTTGTCCGACGCTTAGTGACTAATGTCTTTCATTATCTATTTACTATAATTAATGAGACAAGCCATCGCGCGTCGTTGGAAGTAATAATATATTATAATTTTAATATTGTAATGAAGTATACCTAGCACAAGACAAATACGCATTTATTTAAAACAGGAAACGTAGGTATATGTTTTTATACTGACAAGGTCACTAACATTACTATACACTGAAAACAAACAAGAAAGAGCGTTAACCGATTTTTCTGCTCATAAACACCCACTCGTAGTACATAACTAACTTCAGTTTTTCCGTGATCAAGATGCCGAAATATCGAGAACTCAAATCTAATAGGAGAGTATGGTAGGCATTTCGTTAATATCGCAAATATTAACGAAATGCATATATTTTCTGTATTAAAATAATTTTCTGAATTGGTGCGCAAGACACAGAGGCAAAGTTCTACTACTACTAACTTTTACTGCCAAGTTTGCCAAGCGGAATGGTGATTATCGAAGCGCATACTTTTTTCTAGTAGGTCTGTATGTAATAATCGAAATTATTTTGCCACACAAATAATAATGTTTTTTATTGGAAACCGTAAATAACACCCAAAAACCACCTCCTCACAATGCGAGATGTATCGAGGAGTATTGCCTTCCACCATCACCTCCTTCTGCGAAGCAGAAATGCTACAGAAGGAGGTGGCGGAACGTGAAAGGGAGAGAACCTCACGTCCCGGCTGCCGCGGGAGACGCCCCGGGCGTCGTGGGCCACGTGGTGGACCCCGGCTACCGTAGGCGCGGGCCTGTGGATGGTGGGCTATGGGCTAGCTTGCTGTCCGTCCATCTCACGACGACAGGCCGTGTCGATGGCGCGTTCGTGTTCCAAGCGCGCCTTAAAGAGAGTCAGCAAATGGTCTTCCATTTGCTGACTCTCTTTAAGGTGCGCTTTAAGGTCCGCAAGGGCCGATGCCTGCCGGGGCTGCGGGACTGTTCGAAAGAGATACCGTGACCCCGGAACACAGACAAAGACAGTCAGTAAATGGAAGGGGTCCGCAAGGTCCAATGCCAGCCGGGGTTGCGGGACTGTTCGAAAGAGATACCGTGACCCCGGAACACAAAGGGCGATGAAGGAACATGAATGGGTTTTAGTCAGTAAAAGTCTGACACTCCGCCCACTCCGCCTGCTCCGCCCAGAGCGGGAGGAGTCATATAATGATTTCCCATAAAAAGTACTGCCTTCTAAATCAGGCCTTTGATTAAACCATCTTTCGAGAGCCTCGAGAGATATTCGTCGAAGCTTTTGGCCATCGGGAAATCCGTATAATGACAATCGGCACTATGATAGCCGAACTCACATTCCACATGTCGACAACCTCGTGAGCCAAGTAAAGATTTTTGTATTAGTTTCTCTTTCCCAGCTTTCACGATGTTGTCGTCATGTGGGCTTGAAAAATTGACGAGCCCGATAGAAGCGCCTAAAAAGCTCCTTCCCTTGTCATGCCTCCTTTCATTCTTCGGTAATAGGTAGGTCCTACATCTTTATGCTAGTTCTCTTTAGCCATGGACAGCAGCGTATGTCTCTTGTCCACTGCAACCACATCTCCTTGCATATCCACCATCATGCGTGAGTATTTTCGTTTTGGGAGTAGGTATTGTAAAAGGTACATAGTAACTTTGGACGTGACTTAACATGGGCAAAGTGTGGAAGCTCTATCATACATGTGTTTCCTTGCGGGTTGGCGAGGAAACACATGTGACAAGTTCAAAAACAGGCTGTCATGCAAAATAAAAAAAGTAAATTGTTTATCGAAAGGACAGTATTATTATTTGGGCACTTTCCTTCAAATTACATTAATCCGTAACAATTATTGTTAAATCTCAGATGATGCGAAAAGACTGTGCAAGAACGTACGGCGCTTACACCGAGCATCGTTTAACAAGATACGTGTGTGTGGCCTGTTCTACTTTGACGTTGCGTCCCACTTAAGTCTGATGAGTCTTATAACTAACTACACTGTTGTGTTGCTACAGTTCGCATTTTTATGATTAAATTAATGTTAACTGCGAATAGTATTTTCATTATTTCCTTATTCTTTCATCACAATGTGAACCAAGGAGCCTGCTCTTGCCTTGATAATTGGATAATGCATTCAGAGAACTATTTTTTTTAAATATTTTTGTACTTTAACACAAAATGGAAAATATTGTGTTATTTAACCCAAACGTTGGCACTGGTAGAAAAGGTAGTAAGTCCGTCTATTTACCAGTGTTGCAAATGAAGTTTAAATAAAAAAATTGTATTTCTACAAAGTTTTTATAAAATAAACTAATCGGTGGTTAATGTTAATCCAATGTCAAAAATCTAGTGACATACCGGAAAGTATTCAATCATCTTGAACGCCAATTGAACGGTACTTTGTCTAAGCCCTATTGAGCAAGTCATGAGGAGGGAGGCCTGCCTAGCAGTGAACATCTTTAACTTCTCGTTTATCTATGTAGATCTACGTACGTTCGAAAATAAGTTGCCGTAGTCTGCTGAAGCGTATATCTACACGTTTTTTTAAACGTCGCGCCGTGTGTTTGTCCGCGTTCTATTGCATTCGGTGCACAGTTTTGCTCGGCGTATCAAGAGGTTAATCTTAAACAATGTTAACAGTCCTGTATACTTCAGTATATACACACATTAACACGGTCTAGGGATATTTCATACTCAATTAAATAACTCGAAAAGTACTGGCCGCATGCGTATTTCCCTTTCCGTGTTCAACTGGCGACACCGGTCTCGCGAAATCCACACGCTTTTGTTTTAACTACGGTATCCTACGATCACGTGTTCAATTCGCGTCAACTGAGCACGCCTTTGTGATCAAGTGGCGCTGGGTAAGGTTTAACAAAATCGTGTGCAGTTGAACTGAACACTTTTTTGACTTGACTCTTAGACTGTTTGAGTCTTCAAAAGCGTGTTGAATCAGCGACGGTATTATTTTATAGTAGACAGTAGGTTGTATTATTAACTCAATATGATTTCAATGAAATATTACATACAATACAATTAATGAAACATTTATTATCAGCACAAAAATAACAAAAAAACACCGACAAGACAACTATTTTGCGGAACGTTCGTTTTGGTCTATGTTCACAGCGATATTGTGTGCACGTTTCTTTTTAACAGGACGGCCGGACTGAATTCTACCACTGCTGGGTAATTGTTTTTGATGCCGTCTCGAAATAGATGTAGGTTGGACCTTTATTTTTCGTGAACGTCGTATTTTCTTATCATGCATGTATGAAACAATAGAGGAAGGAGTCTGCAATCGAGATAGTTCAGATGAATATTTTTTCAGTATTTGTGTGTTTACTGGATTTGGTTCTTCTTTAAGTACTTTGATTATTCTAATAAACTCAGACTCAATTGCGTCTACAGTAATCATATAATTTTCTTGAATTGAAGACTCTGTGGAAATATTATTTTCTGTGTTATCAGGTTCATTAATCGGCAACGTAAACTGTTGCTGTGAGGTGCCTTGAATTTTATCAGCCATCTCCACGTCATTTGAATCCAGTGTTATATTTTGGAAGAAATAGGGGTTATATTCGTCTCCCAATGCCAATTTGGCCAAATCTTGGCGACAATCTTCAGTCAAATTTAACGATGTAGTAATCGTTATGCCAAACTTTAGTTCCACAGCACATACATGCTTGCAGTAGCGTCCACCTTTCCCTGATAAACAGTCACACGTTCCCATTTCAGAATCAACTACATACACGTCTGTTTTTTCTTTTATTAAGTAAGACGTGTCATCAAGTGGTGATATTTGAGTTATCGACTTACTTTTCTGACAAAATTTTTCGTAGCTTACTGTTAACTTTCGCTCTCTCCCATTAGCAAATTGCAACAATCTTTTTTTGTGGTAATTTTCAAACGTGTCAGTGATAAAATCCAGCAGGGCACACATATTGAAAACTTTACATCTTTGCAATATAATATCTTTAAAAATTGTTATAGACGCCTCGCAAAAGTTGTTTGTGTTATGTCCTCTATTGATAATGTCATGCCTATATGACAAACACCATTCTTCTCGTCGGGCCCACATATTTGTTAAATAATTTTGCAATTTATAATTTGTTGCGACTTTTACATCTTCATTCAATATGGACATATTTAATTCGGCCTCTGCTATAGTATTTGAATACATAACTTTGCGGAACAGTTTTATTATGTATTGTTTGTCATCTTTATTAACATTATGCTCTGTTTGCCAAAGCCAACGCCATATTGCTTGATTAACGTGAAATATGCAAAGCAAAAGCCGGGTGTTAGGTAAAACTGACTTCAACGCATTTCTTTCAGCTCTGCTGTCATCGGTCATGGCTACACTTGGCTGAAATAATTTTTTGAATTTATTTTCGAGGAACTCTTTCAGAGTTTTGAACGCTAAACTGTATTGTTCTTCTGTCTGATTAGTGTGTAAAATTATTGCAACAGGCAACGCACCAATATTAGAAGCTGCAAAAATAAATGTCACACATGTGTTTGATTGATCACATGATCCGCTGGTATCTATAAAAACTATTTCATCGGCTAATCCTTTAGTGAAAACTCGCTGCATTATTGGTGTAATAATTACACAAATAGTAGGATTCTCGAGTATGATCAAGTCTATACCCAACTTCCCTAACTCGTCTTGTTTTCTTTTCAAAATTTGTAACACAGTCTGTTCATTTCTATTTCCATAATTTTGTTTACGCCATTGTTCGTAAAGATACACAACTTGACGATCTAGAGGGTTATGCTGAGCGTTAGCTAAGATTTTGTAGGCATCGCTTTCATAAGTACTTATAATATTTAATTCATGGTACATCTTAGCGGCCGCGGCAGTCATACCTCTATCGAAATAAGATATAAATATTTGTTTCGTATCGTTCGAACATCGGAGCAAGGATAACGATTGAGCTACATTAACTCTGTGGGAATGATTGAAGTGGATGTCAACTATAACATTATATCCTTTTCTCAGCAGGGCTGAACTTCTCAGAGTACTTGGTGTAGTTTTCAAAAATTTTATATTAAGAGACGACTTGCAATTAAAGTTTCTGTTAACTCCTTGCGTTTTATTTATCAATTTATTTCTTTCCGAAAGATGGCATACAAACAATTTTCTGAATTCATAACGTATGGGTTCTGCAAACCGTCTTTTCATAACCCAGTTAGAATTTGTTTGTTTTGAAAAACATTCCACAAATCTAGCACATTTTTCGTCGTATTCTCCGTCATAATGTAATAAGCACTGAACTTTACACTTATAACTGTCACTCGACTGTCCGTCATAGTTGAGTATTTCAAAATCTTTACTGATTTCACAGAAAACCCTTTTAAACTCTTCCATTATGCACTATGTAAACAAAACATAACCTTGAACGCACAGTAACAAACTGCAATGAGAAGCGCGCGAATCCAACTTCGGGCGCTCTCGCCTGCTTCAGCCCGCACGATTTATCCCGAACATTTACGAACGCGCTAAATCAGTACGGATTTGTTTCGAATAGACAGGTTAAAAAACCGTGTTCAATTCAATTACACACTGTTTTGTAAAACTTCTTTTAAGGTTGCTTGATCGCAAAAGCGTGCTCAGTTGACGCGAATTGAACACGGGATCGTAGGATTCCGTAGTAAAACAAAAGCGTGTGGATTTCGCGAGACCGGTGTCGCCAGTTGAACACGGAAAGGGAAATACGCTGGCCGCATTGGAATCTTTTATACACCGATTTGTTTGTAATTTATCTCAGACTAATTCCAAATTCAAATTTTTGAAAATTCTTTTGTTTCGGTGGCATAAAAATGTCTTGATGTATAGGAGAGGGAATTTTCATTTGTGCGAAATTTAGAAAACACTACGAATTACGTTTAGTTACAGATTTTTTTCATTTTTAAACGAAAGATAAAGTTAAAATTGAGGTATTGTAGCCATGCAACGCCGACATTTGATGAGGGCGGAGATGTTACGAGCTGTGGGAATGCTGGAAGCTGGATCTGTTCAGCGTAATGTTGCTGAGGCCATAGGGACCCATCAAAATGTAATTTCAAGATTGTGGACACGCTATCGTGCCACAGGTGAAGTAGCGGAGAGGCACCGGGGGCCAAGTCGCATCACTACCCCCAGACAAGACCGATTTTTGCAAATTACTGCGCGAGCACAACCAAATGCAACGGCGACTCAATTGGTCCAAAGGCTGCGAGTGGAACACCAAGTGCTTGTGAGTGACCAAACTGTAAGAAGGCGACTGCATGAAAGCAATCTACGCTCTCGTAGACCACTCCGGGTCCCACCTTTACGGAGAGGCAATCGTGGACGACGATTAGAATGGGTCCGGAACCACCTGGACTGGGGCCGTGACCAATGGTCCAATGTGCTGTTCACGGATGAATCCAGGTTCGGCTTCCATCCAGATTCACGAAGGACGCGTATTTGGCGAGTTCCTGGACGATGGAGCCGTCTCCAGAACCCTCAGGAAGTTCACCCATACCAAGGAGGAACAATATGGTTTGGGCAGGAATTCGTCTTTTAGGACGGACGGATCTCGTTTGGGTGCGGGGCAATATGACGGCAGAACGATACGTCCAACAGGTGCTGGGGCCCGTAATCTTGCCCCACAGAACACAAATGGGGCAAGATTTCCTGCTCATGCACGACAATGCCCGGGCACACACGGCGAGAACGGTAGCAGCTTGGTTACATACACATAATGTTAGGGCCTTAGACTGGCCTGCTCAATCGCCAGATCTAAATCCCATTGAGCATGCGTGGGATATGCTGCAAAGAAGAGCTCTGAAGGAAGTTTCTGAAAATCTGGCTACAGAAGATCAACTTTTTGCGCACCTCAGAAGGACATGGGACAATATTCCGCAGCAAGACATTGACAACCTTGTTCTGAGCATGCCGAATCGTTGCCGATGTGTTATGAACATCATGGGCGCTTTCTCAGACTACTAACTTCAAGTTTATAAACACAAATTAAATGATTTTTCTATTTTTTTCAGTTTTTACTCACAAATTAAAAGGTCATTCATATACGTAAGCGTACTGTCAAGTATTTTACACGTGTAGCCTCTGGACTAGCTTTACTCAAAAGGCCGTTAATGCTCTTCGCGTCCAGTACAATAATGCATTCAGGATGCTGTTGGGGCTGCCACGCTTCTGTAGTGCCTCAGGGATGTTCGCGGACGCCCAGACTGACAGCTTCGCTGCAATCAGACGCAAGCGAGCAGCGTCCTTGCTGCACAGGGTGCGTGCCAGTACCAACAGTCTCCTGAATGTCATTGCCAACAAACTGGATTGTCCTTTCATCTGGTATTTAAGTCAGCTTCATGCTCCCGTAAATATTGTTAATGTCTACTAACATAGTTGTTAAGTTTTTATGTTACTAACATCTTTGTATTTAACTTATAATTATGGAATTTTATTCTGAAATAAAGAGATTATTATTATTATATACGGTTTCCGTCTAAGCTTCATTTTTTTTCCATAAAATCCTGAAATTTTAATCTATACCTTAACCATTATTAAAAAATGGTAGAATATTAAATAACGTATCTTTTAAATATATACATGTCATATAAATAATTAAAACATTGATAGTAATTCGCTTTTTTAAAAATATCCCTAGTCCGTGTTGATGGGTATACTTTATAATAATATCGCATAAAACTTATTTTCAACCGACTTCTAAAAAATGAGGAGGTTATTCCACCAGCATCTTTTTTTTGAGGAAGCTCGCGTAATGTCCGCAAAAGGATTTGTATGAGATACTACAACTAATTCCGTTAAAATAAAAAAGTTTTATTGCAAAAAAAAATAACCGACTTCCGAAAGTATAGTTGTTTTCCAATTTTAGTGGTTTTTTTTAATCGGTTATTGTTTTCAAATTAATAATAATAATAATATCTTAGGAGGCTCTCGCTTGGCAGCTGGATCAAGGGCTTGATTCAGAAAGCAGTACTTCTGGACACGGCACGTATCGTTAGGAGGTTCCTCTCTCAAGAGCCCTGACCACCGGCAGCCCGGACCCTACTCCCAGCGCTGGTGGGCTACTGTTTTTTATATTTTTAAATGTTTTTTTTAAGTTGTTTTACTAAGAAATATTTAAAAATGTTAAAAATATGTGAATATAAATGAATGAATGAATAATAATAATAATAATTTATTCAAAAATAGATAAGGTAAACGATAACAGTTTTTCTTAAATCTATGCCAAGTTCACCTATAAGCTGTGAGCCTGAACTAGGTAAATTACTCGATCTTTTTCACTTATGTAACCACCAACCTAGCCTTTTTTTTCTTTTTTTTTTCGAATGGGAAATCATAAATGACTCCTCCCGCTGTGAGCGAAGCAGGAGGGAGTGTCAGACATTTACTGACTAAAACCCATCCATGTTCCTTCATCGCCCTTTGTGTTCCGGGGCACCGGTATCTCATTCGAACAGGCCCACAACCCCGGCTGGCATCGGTCCTTGCATTCCCCCTTCCATTTACTGACTGTCTTTGAGGCATGCGTGGAACACAAGCGCGCCGTCGACACGGCTTGTCGTCATGAGACGGACGGACGACGATCTAGCCTATAGCCCACCATTCACAAGCCCGCGCCTACGGTGGCCGGAGGCGTAGTGGTCGGAGACGTAGTGGCCCCCAACGCCCAGGGCGTCTCCCGCGGCGGCCGGGACGTGAGGTTCTCTATGTAACTAGCCTCAAGTCGTATTTTAAGAGTAGAGTCTTCAAAGGCTAGTCTCAGCTATAAAGGTTTAAAAGCCTCGAGTACTTTCATCACTATACCAAAACGGTAAAAAAAAGGAAGATGCAACTCTCACAAATATTTATTTTACAGAAAATAGAATTGCAACTGTGTGAAAACGTACTGACTGATTACTCCAAGCAAATACATAGGTAGCCTAGCGTCTACATAGAACAAGCCACATGCGTTCATCTTACTGAACGAGCGGTTTGCTTGTAGAACGTTCTTGCAAAGATGTTCTTGACCCTCTGCAAAGAAAAACAGTTGATATACGTCGGTTCGGGGTACCTAATTACTTTGTTTGATATAATTATTTATTAGGCGTAGTTACGTCATCATTATTATCATTCTCTTCCCCTTGTACTAATTCATTTGGCATGTCAGCATGTCTTCTTCCATACTTCTCTATTAGGTAAGTAGATTGAGCATAAATATTCAAATGCGATTTTCTCGTGGAAAAACGATAGCGACTTTGCCAAAAGGACTGTTTTTTTATGGATTTGATAAGACTGTTCTTAATGTCATAAAATTTCTATGAATGCTTTACGAGAAACGCGGTTTAGAATCTTTTGTAATTGTGAGGTATAATAATAATTGTGACTGTAACATTTTATGTAATGAGAATACTCATTTTGTTATGGAACTTGTCGCAAGATAGGCAATTGGGCTCTGCTAAATAACATTTAGGTTTTGACCAGTATTGGTTACACCAGTCATAAAACATTTAAAAATTCACATTCATACTTAGACAATTCTTGTTCTTCATAAGCTGTATACACGCCGTCTCAGCTTCTTCAACAGTTATGTAGAACTTCTCACAGCATAAAGAGTAAATTTTTAGTACTATTATATCCTTTGTAAACCATAAAAATAGCCCGAGACCTCGAAGAAAAGCCTAGAAGTAAACAAAAAATGGTGTCTGGCAAAAACTAAACATCATCTGACTTCGTCGAAAATTTAAATCTTACGGCAAGAACAAAGTTAATTCAAGGATATTTCTGAATTATAATTTCTTGCATTAACAAATCAGATTGGTTGAAAAAACAGTTGACTCACCTTGTTTCCCAATTCAGTAGATATGTTCATCGCATTAATAATTGCATTGACATAACATAGAGAACGTTGAAATGCGCCAAATGTTTGATGTATAACCTAAAATAAAACGGAGTGCTTAGTTTTAGCGGTAGGATCAGTCTATAATGTTCCCACTGCTGGGATACAAGCCTCCTCTCTATGAGAGGGGATGGGCTATAAATCCAATACGCAGGACGAGTGCGCATGTGTAGATGTCTCATGTCTTAGAAAAAATCGAAGACATGAGACATCTACATCTCTCTTGGTAAGTCTATAGTTGTCAGACTTTCGAGCTATTGACTAAAATGATGTTAAAATTAACAAAAATCATAACTTAAGCTTACCGACACTTGGAAAATTTTCTTGTACAGATCATAAGCTTTGAAAATATTTTGGTATGTCTCAAGCAGATTGAGACAACGTTCATCATCCACGACCGCGATTTCCTTAATCCACTCATCTAAATATTTCCTCAACAATATTATAATTCGGATGACTACTACGAAATTGATATCTAACGCGATGCACATTGTGTCAAAAATAAAAGCATAAATGAGACGGCTGTTGTAAGTGATAAAACTTTCATAATACATGACATTGTTAAAAATATGAATACAAATAATGAAAGCGACTGAGATCCAGTTCCAAAGTAGAAAACTCCAGATACTTTTACTAAAATCGATGCTCCTATGTATTGCTTAGATTTTCAAAATAAGTAAAACGTTATTGTTCTTGTGCATGGCATCCAGAATAAAAACAATCACGAACCCAGTTCCACTGAAGAAGAAATAGCCAACTTGAAAGAATAAAAAAATATCGTTTTGTACACCTAACACGTTACCTATTACGAGGTCTAGGGTAAATATGGCAGAAATAGCCAATGCGTTTATGAATAACATAAAAAAAATGCAAAACCACGATATTTTGCTCCAGTTGGATAAATACGGCTATCGCGTAAATAATATTTTGAAGTCAAAAAAAGATTAAGAGGAAAATTAAAGGAAAGCACTATCCTTCGTACATCTTTTTCCAGACGATTACTCGACAGCCAAGATTGTGACATTGTGCTATCGGTGTTTTCATGAGACTGTTAAATTTCATAAAAGTGTTTATATAATGAGTAAGCAGACGCAACCAAAGCAAACACGTATTTAATCTTCAAAATTGTTTTGTTATGGAAGGTCGAACCGAAGGCTGCACATCGAACGACGTGTGAAATGTGTGTAACCATGGTTGATATTGATTAGAAATAGTAACTTAAATGTTCAAGAAATTTTAGAACCTGCCAGCTGTTTTAGAACCCACTGGCTTGGCACGCGTCGATGGCAAGAGACCAGATGGTATGACCATAATGCCCTGGAAGTTGGGTAGGCCTTTGGTGTGGGACGCAACTTGCGTCGACACCCTTGCGCCATCCCATCTTCCTAGCACAGTGTGCTGCGCTGGGGCGGCTGCTGCTGGTGCTTAAAACGTCAAACGGCGCAAATACAATAATTTAATTGGTAATTATGTGTTTGAGCCGTTTGGGGTTGAAACACTAGGGCCATGGGGTCCGAGTGCCCACCTGGTTTTTCGAGAAATCTCCAAACGGTTAGTCGACTCTTCACGTGACCAGAGGGCGGGCCTATTTTTTGGCCAAAGAATCAGCATTGCCATCCAACGTGGCAATGCTGCCAGCCTTCTGGGCACTTTTCCTGTTGACAGCGATGTGGACGAATTTTTCCACGCCCTGCCCTTTTTGGTACTTGTAAATATTTTTATTTCTATTATAGAGTTACTAAGTAAATGATGTAAATATCACGAAATTGTATCATTTGATTTTCCAAATAACCTTTTATGACATGCCTTCTGTATGCCTTCCTGTACTAAATAAAAAAACCGGCCAAGAGCGAGTTGGACTCGCGCACGAAGGGTTCCGTACCTTATCTATACAAAATTAGACAAAACGTAAAAAAAAATAACGTTTGTTGTATGGGAAATAAAATTTAAATATTAATTTTATTCTGTATTTGTTGTTATAGCGGCAACAGAAATACATCATCTGTGAAAATTTCAACTGTCTAGCTGTCACGGTTCATGAAATACAGCCTGGTGACAGACAGACAGACAGACGGACAGACGGACAGACGGACAGACAGCGAAGTCTTAGTAATAGGGTTCCGTTTTTACCCTTTGGGTACGGAACCCTAAAAAATGATTTTCATAATGTGAACATTATGAAAATCGTTTTTTAGGTTATATTTCATACCTTTTTAGAAATAGCTGATATAACATTTGGTGGTTTAATTTGTTACATTTTAACTCTGCGAGAAATACATCGGGTAACCAGTGACCCTGTACACTTCATTTAAACGCATATACTTGATATTATTATGGTAGAAAACCTATTTTTAACCAACTTCCAAAAAAGGAGGGGGTTATGTGTTCCATTAACATCTTTTTTTTGAGAAAGCTCGTGCTGTTGTACTTGACAAGGATTTGTATGAGATACTACAACTAAATTTGCAAAAAAAAAAATACTGACTTCCAAAAATCCACTTCTATAATGTTATTTTCAACCTTTAGTGGTTTTTTTTGGAGTTCGGTTATTTTTTGTAATGTTTCGAGCTCTTTCGCTAGTAACTAGCCTCAAGACGTATTTTAGAAGTCGAGTCTTCAAAATGCAAAAACAAATACATCTTAAAATAACTAAAAGTCAATGAAACAAAAATCACTATAATGATTTTTTTTTGGAAAATGTTTTTTTTTTTTCATACAGTCCACTGGATCTTTCAATTAAGCCCAGCCTGCGTCCATTTACGTTCTCATTACGTTAATGCTAAATAGTGTTGTAGACAAGGGATTTCCAATGGTACACAATTACACAAAGTAGGTTATAATTATTTTACAAAAAAATGAATTGCAACAAAACTACAACGTAACTAATAATAACTCCCATCAAACACATTGGTAGTGTAGCGTCTACATTGAATAGGCCACACGCGCTCATCTTACTGAACGATGGATTTGCCTGTAGCACTTTCTTGTAAAGATATTTTTGACTATCTGTAAAGGAATATGAACAATCAGATTTTTTATCAACCATATCCATATCACCAATATGGTGGTATTTTTTCTAAAAAAGTCTAACTTGGACAGTTCCTGTTCTTCATCAGCTGTATACACGCCATCTCAACATTCTCGATAGTTATATAGAACTTCTCGCAACATATACTGTGTATGATTACTAATAGTATATTCTTCGTAATCCATAGTATTGTAGTAATACTGCTTATCAAAGCCTGGAACGTAAAAATGATAAATGATATTTATAATAATAAGTTGTCAAAAAAACAAGCTCAAAAAAGCTTTTTCTTATTAGCCTGTACTGTCCCGCTGCTGGCTTAAGGCTCAATTCCTTCGATGAGCTCTTTTCCCGTGCCTCCGCGCAACCATATCGTCTCACCACTTCTTTCTGGGTCAGACTGCGGCGCCGTCCGTCTTCCGGGTGGATGTTATTAAAAAATAAGAAGACAGTTAGGGCCGTTTAAGATTGTTTCCATACATTTTACGGCGAGCCGTCTCCTTGTTTAGGGTCTGCCTTCAGCCATCCGAAAGTAACGTCGCGGTGACGCCTTGAATTAAAATTATCCGTCAGATAGCACTTATGTTTAAGCCTGGATCATGCTTGCGACGATATGACGAGGTGAGACCGATCCCATGCGGTGACCGTTTTATTTATAAAACGTCAGTAATTTTAAAAACTGATCCATTGTTTTGTTTTTCACTTACTGCTGTAAACGAGCCTCCTGGTGTTCTCAGCGTATAAAGCCACGTGTTGAAATAACATAGGGTTCGTAAAAATGCATCGGATGTAGCAAAAAGCGCCTATGACAAAGAAAGTACAGTTATTAGCGTAGGACAGCAATAATTAGATGTAATGTTGGGAATGCTGTGCTGTAAAAAAGACGAATAAAAATATAACACAGCGGAGATGAGAATCTTGATGGTTTTGGGGAGTAATGAGAATGGATAAAGTAAGAAATTAGTCAATATATTAAATTAAATCTCTCGTGAGGCGACGATCCTGGCTGCAGAAATCAAGAGTCATGTCTGTCATAAAAATGTATTGTCACAAAAACCAAAGACGTATTCAAAATTTCTGGTTGGAGCTGGGGGGAACTGGTTTGAAAAGTTGCAAGATTTGACCAACACAAACTTACTAACAAGGCTTATGAAAAGGAGGTTTGACAGTGGTGTTAATGAAAAGTTGACAGAGAATCGTTTAGTTTGGTATCACGGGCATAATCATGAGAAAGAATGAAAAGCATGGCAATGTGATTGATACATTTAGATGGGTGGAAAATGAGATCCCAGACCAAAGTGGAGTGATTTTGTGAGGAATACTTCAAGATCATAATTATCTTTCATCATTTTGAGAGCTGTGGTGATGAAATACATTTTTATGAAATATCTCACGAACTTACCATAACTTGGAAAATTGTCTTATACATGTCGTAAGCCTCCAAAATATGTTGGTATGTTTCAAACAATTTAATACATTGTTCTTCATTCTCCAGTTCATCCTCCATCACCAAGATATCTTCAACCCACTCTTGGAGATATTTTCGGAAAAATATCATAATTCGTGTAGCCAATACGATATTAATATCGAACACAGTTAAGTAGATATCAAAAAAGCAATCAATCGCAAGATGGGTGATATTGTCGTATACATAATTATAACTATAATTATAATATAAGGTATATAGAATAATATCAAAGCAGATGATGGCTATACTACAGATCCAGTTCCATATGATAAAACTCCAGATACTGTTACTGCAATCGATGCTCTTGTATATCGTTTGTATCTTCAATATAAGCAGGACGTTGTTGTCTTTGTGGATAAAATCCAGAATGAACACCAGCGTGAACGCGATCATATAGCTGAGATAAATGTAGGAACAAAAAATTGAGACGAGTTTATTTTCAGATTCAGACATATTCACATCTATCATGTCTACGGTGAACAAACGATAGAACAACAGACAAAGTGTTAGTAATAAACAACAAAACGCAAGAAGTTGATATTTTTTTCCGTTCACATAAATGTGATTACTTTGAATATAGTATTTTGAAGTCCAAAACAATTGAAATGGAAAGTTAAATGAATACGCTATTATTTTTATATTTTTTTCCAGTCGATTATTGGGTAATGTTTGATAATCGAATTTTATCATTTTGATTTTAATATTGAATACAATTTTTCTCACTGACCTCAACCAATCGTTGTTGGGAGGTAACAACTAATGCCTGTCTATAAGATTCTACTTGGTAACAGGATAACGATAATACATTTATCAAGTTAATGACAAATCAATCATATTAATGTCAAAGACTTTACGTTTCAAAAAGCAATAGTAAGAACACATAAGTCGTCCATATAAATACACGGAATTATATCCGCTGTACTACAGACCCCGCATGCGCCCGACTCGCACCCGCTCTCTTTGTCTTTTACACTACGTATAACACTCACCAATAAACCTAAAATGTTTTACACTGCCGTAACGCAGGCCTAATGGATTGTATCAAAATGGATGTAACATATCTTCCATATGCGACTCGAGCACACGCTTTTTCCCCTAAGGCTTCCTTCATCGCTTTGAGAACAGTGGTAACAAAATTTAATCTTCGTGTTCTGGAACGTAGATCTACGCGAGACACAATGACTTTTTTTTTTTTCTATAATTACCGCATACGAGTGGTTAATTTACGCAAAATAGGCTGCCTGTCCAGCCACGAGTTGGTCACAGAATTATGAACAATACTAATGTCATAAAGAGGTAAAATTTGTTTGTACGTATGAAGGATCTCCGGAACTATTGATCCAATTCTATTTTTTTACACGGAAATATACATTATTCGTGGGTGCTACAGGCTAATAGTTATTTATGCAACTTTTGTATAATAAGGGGTATTAAAACACGAACGTGGGTTTATCACACGAGGCGAAGCCGACTGTGATAATAGTATCACATGAGTGTTTGAATACCTAATTATGTACAGTTGCATACAAGACTTTATCTACCTCCATGATATGAATCCTCCATAAAAGGTTCTGAAAACATATGGTATTGTAGTGTTGTAAGAAGTCTATGTAAATTCATGGAAAGTTTAATTGCTGAGTATTTAATACAAACAAACTATTTAAAGGTAATAATGTAATTATTTACTTTTTGGATTGTACAATTATTAAAATGCATATTGTAATAGATATACAATTTATAGGGCAACACCAGTCCTGTCAAAATGACAGCAGCTCTAGCAGCGTCCGGGTCCGCAAGAGCATTAGACATAAGAACAAGACGTGTGTAATAATAAAACTAGTTAATATCTTTAATCGCTTCTTATTTAAAACATCTAAACATTACATGGCGCAGCCGGAAAAGGCCTGACATCAAATAGCGAAACAAAATTGTAAGAACATATATTTTCTACTTAATTCCAAAAACTGGCTATGACCACGACGCAAATAAACTTGGACGCCGAGACTCAAAAAGAAGAAAATATAATGGCAGGAGTGGAGTACAGGATGGAGGAACAAATTTATCCTGTCGGAAAGACAACTTTAAAAGTAATAAGAGATAACCAAGTACATTTCACTGATTTCTATATAATAAAAATAAATCTGAATTAGTAGTAGGACAAAATGTATGGTTCAAGAAAGATTTAAATGATAGGAAGTGGTTACCGGGAACTATAATAAATAAAAATAAGTATAGATCATATAATGTAATAGATAAGGATGGTGTGAGCTATTGTAGAACATCGTACCACATTCGTGGTTAATTTGGTGGTTCTCCAGGTATGGTGTTAGGGTTCCAGGGATTCCTCAAACTAATAAAAGTTGATAACATATAATAGGATATTATTAAGTTAGTTAGTAAGTAAGTATATTGTTAACAAATAAGTCAGCTGGTTTTGAGAAGTTGTTAAATTTAGTTGGACTTTGGTATTTTAAGTCATAAATATAGTTTTAATATTAAAATAAGTAATATCTCATAGTAAGTTTGTGTAATTCTGTTTGTTTCATGTTAATAACAAGAAGGGCAGTTATTTCTGTTTATTTTCTTTAACTTCCTTTGTTTTTTTTTTTGGTTTGATGTAAAGAGGGGGATAGACGTAATATACTACAGGTACTTAAAATTTATATTTTTCTGTAATTTTGTTGTTTAAAAGAGGGAGATGTAATAGATATACAATTAATAGGGCAACACCAGTCCTGTCAAAATGACAGCAGCTCTAGCAGCTTCCGGGTCCGCAAGAGCATTAGACATAAGAACAAGACGTGTGTAATAATAAAACTAGTTAATATCTTTAATCGCTTCTTATTTAAAACATCTAAACATTACACATATAACTTGTATCACTCATTTTTGTAAACAACAAAGTAACATAATGCAATACTAATATCAGAGCAGTGATGGCCTAGTGGTGTGACCGTCGGACTGCCAAGTCATAGGTCTCAAGTTCGAACCCAAGGCAACGCACCTCTGATTTTTCGGATTCATGTGCGTATTGTATAATTATCACTTGCTTCTGTGAAGTAAATCATCGTGTGGAAACCAGCTTGCCTGAGAGATATTTCTCGACGGCATGTTAAGCCAAGTCAGAGGCCCATGGGCGGCTTAAAAACTCTGACACCAGGTTAGGCACTAACCACACGATAAATAAAGAATACTAATATCGAACAAAAATGGCGGGATACGACGTGAACTCGAATTAACCTCAATCTCGGTCTCTTAAGCGTCTTCAGATATTTTTGCCATTTGAAACTAAAATTACTTTTGTTCTAGTCTCTCCTTCTACCTCTTCTAGACTATGCTGATGTATGTTTTCTTGATGCGACTGAGGAACTTCTTAATAAGCCTGAACGGCTGCAGAATTTGTGTATCCGTTTCATTGTCGATGATATCCAATCTTACTGTCTGACATAAATTTATTAACGTTTGACCGAGATATTCGATGTAGGTGACGATCGTTTTAATGGGTGATTTGAAAAAGAAATCATTGCAGTTTTCGGGGATCTCTAAACAGACTTTCAACAACAAAGAACGCAAAGTTCAAAAAGCGCTGAAACTAGTCTTACTACGACTCCGCTGTCACTTTGGAAATCGTGGCCCAATTTCGATGAAACAAAAACTATTGTTATTTGCACGAGTAAAGTAATAAAGTAACCAAAGTAATTGCACGAGAATGCGCATTAAATGCAGTAGTAACTTTTGTAGAAATATTTTGATGTGTTGGTGTGACTCATTCAACAATGATTAAATTCATTATTCTTCTAGTAGGTACCTCCTCATAACATGCCGACTATTCTAAAAATCTCTTTTGTGTACAAGAATTATTTAGCGCGGGGACAAACACAAAAATAACGTCGCTTATTTTCAATATATCTAATATATCTTCAATATATCTTTTTTTTAATATATATTTTAAATATATATTTTTTTAACACAATAAAAACCTCAAAAGTTTAACACATGAAACGTGAAAATAAACGTAATCGTTAATACAATACATTTACATTAGAATTATTGAAGTACTGCTGTGACATTTTGGCTACTCACTGTGCATTTGGGTCTGGTTTATTTTGAATAGCGTCATTTATGATAAATGAGAAATTTAATGCAGATATAATCTTTGCTAAGGGCTCTCATTATTTTTCATATCAAGGTCTTAACACAAACAAAACAAAACTTCGGTAAAGCATACTCAAGATCTATTTAATCCTAAATTACAAAAAAGCAAACTGTAGCAACACAACAGTGTAGTTAGTAAGAAGACTCATCAGACTTAACTGTAACGCAACGTCTAAGTAGAACAGGCCACACACACGTATCTTGCTGAACGATGCTCGATGAAAGCGCCGAACGTTCTTGCACAGTTTTTTCGCATCATCTGAAATTAATTGTTAAATAAAATACGTTAAGGCAGTGAGAAAAACATAGAAACGTAAAGAGTAAAAGCACAAATTCAACAAGGTAAGGAATGATACTGGAAAATAAAAAAAGTTAACAGTGATATGAGAAAGAAGAAAACGTGTTAAATTGGATAACGGTAGCAAAATAATGACATTAGTATTTCAATTACACTGTAAATCATCCCTAGTAATAGCCCTTATTCCAATTCATTTGGGGTCGGCGTAGCATGTGTTCTTCCATACTTCTCTATTACTCGTCATCACAGCAGTCACTTCCTTTCTTGTCATATCACCCTTCATACAGTTCATCCATCGTTTCTTTGATCTTTCTATACGTTCATATTCAACATTTTTCTCATTACATTTTCCTCACAGTAGTACTTCCGTACAGTAGGTTTGTGTACATAAATTACCCGAGCAATTTGAATACAAAATAAGTGCGCAACAGTCTTGAACACTTTCAACGGAAAGGTAGAATTTCTTGCATTGCTTACACAGCATCGTGAGCCACATGAAACCCTTTATCAACCAACACGATATTGGGAGTATCGATAGAAATGTTGCCATCTGTAACAAATCATAAAAACGAACCTGAAGAAAGAATATTTATACATCATTATTTGCCCAGCCCTTTTCTTCTTCCATAATGCCGATATTAACAGCTATTATTAGATTGCCATCAGTTGGATAAAATTACCAAAGTAATCACGTAGCCTATGACATACACAGAATTATATTAAAATACTCACCCGGACGTTATCTTTGACCATCGGATTCTTCGCCACTTCGATGATCACTTGAATGTAAACCAGGGAGTGAATAAACATTTCTATGATATAATAGAGTATCTGAAAAATAAACGTAATTAAAATGATAACCAATAAAGGGAGAAATAAAAACATGTCTTGACACAAGTGTCAAGACGTCATGTCACAACGTCGACAAGCTTGCTTCAGGAAAAAGTTATATCTGGTAATCGCAAACAAAGAATTCGCGGAAACGCGATCCTTGTATAACCACGAATCAAGATGATAGTAAGATACTTACGAATTGCTGAAAACAAACTCGGTGGATGGCATAACACTCTAATATCCCAATATAAGCCCTGAACATTTTTTTGCAATAATATGTTTCGTGTGTGTTTTCTATTTCGTGAGTTTTTAAAACTTGTAAATTCCACAGAACAATTTTATTTTCCAATAATTTGAAAATGCGAACTGCATAAAGTAAATTAAAGTCGACAAGAATTACCAAGTAGCCAGCGAAGATGCAAAAGAACGGTAATTTTAAGGGCATGTAAATATTAGTGGTAATAACGACAAACAGGCAGGTAAACCCGATAACGGAGATCCAATTCCAAATGGTGAAAATTCTAGTACTAGCTTCGCAGTTTAAAAATCTGTGAACGTTTTGGTAAATCAGAACAAAAATGACAGCCTTTCTAGTTTGAATGATCCCGATCACGAAATTCATAACGGTTCCGCAAATATAGAAGATGCAGTCGAAAAAAGCAGTAATGTACATAAAAGAAGTGAATCCAGGATTATTTTTGTAAAGCGTCAGCAAATAGTTGCGGTATATGTGTGAAAATATGAATACTAAAGTTGCAATCATCGAAACAAAAATAGAGATGGAACCATTCGGAGTAATGAGATTATTTTTGATGTGGTATTTTGGACAAAAGGAAACATATTGCATCAGATTTAAAGGCAAAAGAATTGACTGCACATCTTTGTCTACTATTTCATTTAACACAATATTTACAGGATAATTTCGTGTGATACTAAAGAGTTTGTTCATTTTTAAAGAGACTATTCACAGAACCTTCCTAGTGAACAAGTGATACAATAATCGATGGTAAACGTATTAAGCCAATAACGACAAATCCATTACTGATACACCTACATTTGAAACCAATAACGAATATTCCGCCTTAATGAATTTGACCGCATTAGTAAATTAACAAGATAAACCGAAGTGAAAGTTATTTAAATGTTATCTTTTACAATACCTACTCTCAAAAGGATATATTTTCGCATAAAATGTGGTGGTTAAGCGTGGAGATGTGGTCGCAGTGGACATGGGTAAAACCCTGCCGTCCATGGCTAAAGAGAACCAGCAAAAAGCTATAAAGACTGCAAGGAGGCATGACAAACCAAGGAGCTTCACAGACACTTTAACCGGGCTCGTCGATTTTACAATCTCACATGACAATAACGTCGTTAAAGCTGGGAAAGAGAAACAAATAAAATTTCACAAACTTGGTGCACGATGTTGTCGACATGTGGAATGTGAGTTCGGCTATCATAGCGCCGATTGTCATAGTAGTGTTCACTGTCACTACTTAATCACTATCACTGGCTCATTACTACACGCAGGCAAGGGCTCAAGCGTACGTCCTACTCTCACGGCGTCTGTCGTTAGACTAACCGATTGACTGCGATCCCCTCCCTCGTGTACATGAGACAATGTATTATATCTATTGAATAGATACAAACACTACATCCCTTCCTTTTTAGGGTTCCGTAGTCAACTAGGAACCCTTATAGTTTCGCCATGTCTGCCCGTCCGTCCTCGCTTAATCTCTGTGACCGTTAGCACTAGAAAGCTGAAATTTCGTACCAATATGTATATTAATCACGCCGACAAAGCGGTAAAATAAAAATTTGAAAAAAATGTTTTATTAGGGTAGCCCCCCTATATGTAAAGTCGAAAGTGTTTATTTTTTTATTTTAAGCCCTAACGTGTGATATATTGTTGGAAAGGTATTTAAAAATTAATAGGGGTTTCCTAAAATCATTTTTTGATAATGTCAATAATTTCGGAAATAATCGCTCCAAAAGTAAAAAACAATGTGTCCCCCCCCCTCTAACTTTTGAACCATAAGTTTAGAAAATATGAAAAAAATCTGAAAAGTAGAACTTTATAAGGACTTTCTAGGAAAATCATTTTGAACTTGATGGCAACAACAGTTTTTGTACAAAAAAGACAAAAAGTTGTACAAAATAATTTCTGGACTAAGTTTGTAGTATATTCGTATATGCAAGCATTTTTACATAATGGATACCACCTTTAAACTCATAAGTGGAAACACTTATTGTGACGGACGGGAAACTACGGAACCCTACACTGAGCGTGGCCCGACACGCTCTTGGCCGGTTTTATCAAATTGTATTTATTGTAAACGTAATCATACTGAATTACTTTTAATAATTTACTTATTCAGTCAAATTATTGTTTTAATGAAAATGCTTTACTTTCTTAGGGTTTACCCAGTTACCCCATTTGAGCATTACCTCCGATAGCATCTACTAAGTGTGGAGTAGCTTAATAGTTTATTAGACCTTTTCATCTCTTTTCCATAAACTTTATCGTCTACTGTAACCTCTGGTTCACTATGGTCTCGTCTTCCTATTCCCATATTCCTTTCCTTTTTTTTTTACTACAACATTACTGTTTCCTTTCATAATTACTCAAAGAAAATTCCCGATGGTTCTGCCCCGTAACCAAAGGTGGGATTAAATTTATACAATCTACACTAATATCATAAAGAGGAAAGATTTGTAGTTTCGTGTGTCTTTTTGTAATGAATAAACTCCTGCGCCGATTTAAAAAATTCTTTCACCATTAGAAAGCTACATTCACTCCGAGTAACATAGGCTATATTTTATCCCCGTACCTCCATGGGAACGGGAACCACGAGGGTGAAACTGCGTGAAGTCCGCTAGTATGAGATATACTGAGAGAATGTCTCTTGCATCTTTGTGTTTTAGCGATTTTATATTATATCTCAGATATTTTGTGGCCGGTAAACGAATCAAATTGCTTCTCGAAAGAAAGATGTTTAAATGATTGATAGCCCGACAAGAGCAAAGCTTCTTCTTTCTCTATCTGGCAATATCTTCGTACAAAATCTGATGTTTTCTATCTATACGAACACCGTAAAGCCGAAAAACTAGTTTGTATGAAAGTACCAATCTCTGGCTGGAATCACCAGTAGGTTATTTTTTTAAATATTTTTACATTTTATTTATTAATTTTGAATGTCTTACTAAGTATATTTTGTACGTCGTTGTCGGCAAGACATAGCATTCATTTTATTAATTTAGACATCTGTACTTATTGTTTAGGTATATACGTTCTACAATAAAATACTTGTCCAAGTAAGTTTTAAAGGACCTTTTTCACTGCTCCCATCATAAAGCAACTGAAGCGTTGTCTCCTTCGAGATCAAGCTTTTCAGGAGCTGGCAATAAGTTAGCCATTTTCGGAGTAGGTACTAATTTGTCTCAATATATACATACGTCAGCAATATCAGAAGGCATTTGCTGCCTTATGCACAATCACGTACGATTTATATTTGCATATAGGTTCGTACTACCTAACACACACGATCACGTACGATTTACAATTTCATGTAGGTTCGTACTACCTGACAATCATTATAGTTATTGCATTAAGTACCGCACTAAAATGTATGACACTATTAAGTTTACTAAATCACTAATGGATACCCAATGCTTTCAATTCAATGGTTGTCCAATACGTCCAATTGAATGGATGCCCAATTAGTCCAATTAAATGGATGCCCAATTCGTCCAATTTAATGGATGAACAATGCTTCCAATTTAATGGATACCCAATGCTTCCAATTAAATGGTTGCCCAATACGTCCAATTGAATGGATGCCCAATTCGTCCAATTTAATGAATGACCAATGCTTCCAATTTAATGGATGCCCAATGCTTCCAATTTAATGGATGCCCATTGCTTCCAATTTAATGGATGCCCGTAGCCTACCACGCGAAAACAGTGTGTGGTAAGTGTTACATGTGTTTCGAAGTATTGGTTCTAGGACGGTTTCCTCTTCCACCAGCTCTTCACATGGAGCTAACGCCCATCCGACCTCCACCACTCAGCTTGTACTGGGCAATACGACTCCACCTGTTAAGGCTGGTTGTCAGAACTTTTTGGCCACTGATTACCTGTAACGACTATTAAAGATCTACAAATGGCAGCCAGGACCAACAGCTTAACGTGCTTTCCGAGGCACGGACCAACCTAGGCAAGCACGGCTTAACCTAAAGATCGACGGAGCGACTGTTATTATTTAGTCAAATATACTTAAATAAAATAGGTACAACTAACTGAGTGTTGTCACTACATGTACTATTGTTATGTTTGTTTTATATATTTTGCCTAAATTAAATCAGTTGTTTACAGCTTAAATTTTACTACCCAAATATTTAATACATAACTAAGGTCACATAGTATTTACTTGTTACTTTGTTAGCTATGTACCCATAATTTATTTGTAGCATACCATCGATCTAATCGATTTAACATATTATGCCAATTAATAGTGAAATGTTACAAACTGGTACCTTTTAAAATTAATTTAGCATGTTCATTTTCACATTGTATAAGACAACAATTATTGTAACTGTACCTTACACACTTCAAATCACTGCTTAAAAGCTTCAATTCAGCCAATGCGTGTGATTTACTTTGCATTTTCCATATTTATCGCACATTAATATTATTTTTTCGCATAGGATCTACATCGCATGACTCAAATACATCAAGTCTGCAATCCCCTAAGGAGTAGACGGTGGTGCATATAGTAAATAGCACATCCACACCAGCCAGAAAAATACAATACTTTCAATTTAATGAAAGTCGATCTGAAAATTCACCCAATTGAATGGACGTCTAAATACTTTTCATTTAATAAAAGTCGACCTGAAAATACACTCAATTGAATGGGCGTCAATATACTTTTAATTTAATAAAAGTCAACCTGAAAATACACTCAATTTAATGAGCGTCAAAATACTTTTAATTTAATAAAAGTTAACCTGAAAATACACTCAATTTATTGAGCGTCAAAATACTTTGAGCGTCAAAATACTTTTAATAAAAGTCACTACGTACAGTGCAAGAAGTACCTACATACAGGTACTATACCTCTTATTTAAAAGAAGCCAAATATGTTCCAAATTCAATTTAATGAACTTCTTGTTGGGCTATAAAGAGAGGACCCTGTGTCCCAGCAGTGGGAACAATAATAGGCTGATGATGATGACGAACTTCTTGTTTACACCACATAGGTTATGTACCTACTTCCAATTTAATGGTGAGTAATGTAAATTAAAGTTTATCTTCAACTGAATGATAATCCACAATTAATTTGTTTCTTGTAGGTACCTAAATATTCCAATTTAATGGAAATCTAAAATAAAAGTTTATTTTCAATTGAATAAACATCTAGAATTGACCCAAAATTTTCGTAGGTATGTATTTCCGATATTTAATGGAAATGTAACTTGGACTACAATAATAAAACTATGTCAAAATAATTCCTTCTTTTGTTTACTGAGCCACACTAGTACATGCCGTTCGATAAAACGTAGTTAGTTAAATAATATTAAAATGTAATTGAATTTGAAGTTTGTAACCGCTACGAGAAACTCCCAATGAACACCCAACAAGGCTCTTCCCGAGAATCAAAACCAGGACCCCACTCCACCAGCCATGATTACCAATGAACGAGTCCTCTGTCCTAGTCTCATCATTCTCCGTCCGTTTTTTTTTTTTTTTGTAACCGTATTACACCAATTTTTGAAAAGTGTCTCAATTAGATTCTATAGTGCTATTTTATGAACTGAAACTAACGTTTCCCGATTGCTTTTTGTTTATGCTATCTCAATAATATATTTTTAGAATTAAGGAAAGAATTTTAGTATATAAGAAATACTCGGTCTTAAAACAATTACAGATATTTTAATTAGAAATTTACAAAAATACAAGATAATTAGCACAGACTAGACAGAGCAACTACAGACAACCGCACCGCGCACGTGTCGAGCCAAAAAGGGAACAGCCACCACCGAGGCACCGATCACCTATCTATGCAGCCACGTTGGTGTTGCCTTTTCGCCGTCTTGCCAGATGTCGAAGCTACCAAAGCGCCCTCTGCATTCTTAGTTTTTCTCCAACAAGGCCTCTCCTGACCGAAGAACGTCCTCGTTCTCTATTAAGCGGCCATCAACATCTTGGTTCTCTTCATCAATAACTATGACGACAACAGTTTCTTGATCATCTACACTCGGCTCTAATGCATCCTGGTTTTCTGATGTGGACTCAAAAACGCTTACGTCAACCGAAGGAGACTTGGTTCCCTCATGTGGCACAGTGGTCTCGGAAGCGCATTGTTCAATCTTAGCCGACCCGGAAGCACTCTGGCCTGGCGAAGTGGACCTGGTTTCGTTTTGGTCTGCACCTGCATTACAACAAAAGACAACAGTTAGAAAAATAATCACGCAATGCATACAAATTCCTTTTCTTTAGAGGTCTGCTCATTAAAAGTGAAATCAGTAAAACAGTGAGGTCTGCTCACATATGGGGTCTGCCCATCATTAGTTGTGAGGTCTGCTGACACAAAAAAGTAACAGTGAGGTCTGCTCACACAGTAAAAATATGGTCTGCTCACACAAAAACAATACCAGTGAGGTCTGCTCTCACAAAAACAGTAACAGTGAGGTCTACTCACACAAAAACAGTAACAGTGAGGTCTGCTCACACAAAAACAATAACAGTGAGGTCTGCTCACACAAAAACAATAACAGTGAGGTCTGCTCACATTCGAGGTCTGCTCGCAATTGAAAATGAGGTCTGCTCACATGCGAGGTCTGCTCGCTTAAAGTCATAACAAAAAACTTCATAGCTCACTCTCAAAAAAGGCAGTACAGATGTCCGGGGTCCACTCGCCTCTCCATGGTACCATGTAGTCGGCCGCGGCTTGGGTCGACTTCCCATAGGAGCCAGCAACTAGCTGCAGCTCGTATCTCCCATGGGGCAGCGCATTAACTACACGGTACGGACCGCGCATTCCAGAGTCCAGCTTTCCTGTGGATTGTGCTTTTTTTATTACAAAAACCAAGGAATCAACCTTATGTACATGTGGAGAACGTCTTTTCTGATTTACTGAAGCATCTTGTTGCTCCCTATTCTGCTTCAAGCGTGCTGATACTCGTTGCCTTGTCAACTCGCGAAGTGCTTCTCTATTCTGGTGAGTACCTTCTATGGCGACATCACGCACAAGATTGCGGATAACGGGTGTCATAGCATCGACACCAATCAGCAGGTTAAGCGGTGAGCTCTGTGTAGTCCTATGCTTTGTCATGTTAATGATGAGTTGTAACTTCCAAATGACAGTTGACCATTCGTCTTGGCGATAATTACTTTGAATTCTGATCATGTTCATTAAAGTTCGGCAATAACGCTCGACCTGACCATTTGACTGATGCATCTCAGGGGTAATGAGATGCATCTCACTCCCTAACTCAGAAACCCAGTTAAGGAATTCGGTACTTTGGAACATTCGGCCACGATCGGCAACAATTAACTTGGGTGTGCCAAAAAGTGAAATTGCATTGGTGAAATGACGTTTAAGCTCATTGGCGTCTTGACGAATCATTGGGTACAAGAGGCAATACTTGGTGAAAGCATCGACAATGATCAACACATAACGATGACCATTCGATTCTGGTAGGGGGCCTAAGGCATCAACATGAATGGTCTCAAATGGGCAGTCAGGTTTCTCATAAGAATGAATAGGTTGGAGCGGTTTCCGAGGCGATTTCTTGTGTGCCAAGCACACAATACAGTGGGACACATATTTTTGAACAAAGGCACGTAGTCCAGGGAACCAAAAATGTTTCAAAATGAGGTCACAGGTCTTATCTGCACCAACATGATCGTGTTCGTCGTGGAACACGCGGAGGAGGCTGAGTCGATGACCCTTGGGAATAAAACACAGCAGCCGAGGCTGTTCTCCAGTTGGACAGTAACGGAAATACAGAAGATCATTCTTCTTGACATATTGATTGTGATCTAATTGTCCATCATTTAACTTTTGCATGAGAGACTGGGTCTCTTCATCCGCGGCTTGGGCTACTTGAGCCCAATTTTGAGGCTTCTCAATCCGAACGACATTAACCGGATTCCGACTTAAGTAGTCAGCGTGAGTCATGGATGTACCCTTCCTGTACTCAAACGAGAAGTCAAAGTCCTGCAGGTAGATCCACCATCTGGCAACCCTTGGCAGGAGATCTTTCTTTTTTTGAGTAAGCTTCAATGCATTGCAATCCGTCACGACAGTAAAATGTACGCCAACCAGATAATGTCTAAAATGCTGCAGGGCTTTGACTACCGCCAGGGTCTCCAATTCATATGAGTGGTAGTGAGATTCAGCGCCTTGGGTTAATTTAGAAAAATAAGCAACTACCCTTTTGTGACCTGATTTATGACGCTGAAGCAACACCGCACCGTACCCTACGGAACTGGCGTCCGTGTGGACTTCAGTAGGTAGCGTTGGGTCATAAATAGCAAGTACAGGCTCACTTGTCAAATGACTAATAATTTCTTTCCTAGCCGCTTCTTGCTCAGAACCCCACACAAAAGGAACATCTTTTTTTGTAAGCCTAGCAATGCAAGCTACTTTCGAAGAAAAACCAGCAATATATTTACGAAAGTATCCGGCAAGGCCAAGGAACTGACGGACCTGTTTTATATTTTTGGGTACAGGGGATTCTGCTAGGGCCTTCACTTTATGTACGCTCGGCTGTACCTGACCCTGGCTGATAGTGCGGCCTAAGTACTCGACTTTGCTTGACAAAAATGAGCATTTCTTTAAATTAATCGAAAACCCGGCGTTTGTGAGAGTCATTAAAACTTCACGTAGAGTAGTAAACCCTTCATTTATTGACTCACTCATAATGAGTACATCGTCAATGTACACCAGGACTTTACCAGATTCAATGAGAGGTCGTAAAGTTTTTGTGATGATTCGTTGATAAACCACGGGGGCATTCGCTAAGCCATAGGGCATTTTTAAATATTCGTAATGCCCTTCTGGCGTCACAAACCCCGTCAGCGGAATAGAATCCTTCACCATTGGAATCTGGTGAAATCCCGTTGCCATGTCGAGACTAGTGAAGAATTTATAACACCCTAACCGATCTATATGATCGTCTATTAGAGGGAGAGGGAATCGGTCTTTTACGGTGATCTCGTTAAGTTTCCGGAAATCGACACATAAGCGATCTGACCCGTCTTTTTTTTTAACGAGCAGTATAGGACTAGAATATTCCGATTCCGACTCTTGAATGACGCCTTTTTATATCAAGTCTTTTATAATTGTCCGAACACGTAAAGTTTCTGCTTGTGAGAGCCGGTACGGTCTATAATTAACCGGTGTGTTGCTGTTGAGTCTGATGGACATGCTTCCAGAATTAACGGTTGAAACCGCTGTACCAGTAATAAAATGTGACGAAAATTCTTTAATCAAATCTAGCAATTTCTCCAACTCATCACCAGTTAATTCTGTATTTACAGGAAGTTGTTCACTAGACTCAATAGCCAACACAGGATCACAGCTATTACGAGTAATATATTGGCGCTCACGAGTACGTGTATATGTGACACCCGAACGATTTAGGACGTCCGTGCCCACTATTATCGGTGTATTCAAATTTAAAGCGTCAACCACAAACAAATCAACTTCAAGAGTAACATCGCCGAACTCAATTGGTAATGTGACGTAATGTGTGGACTCCACCTCTTGGCTACCAATACCTTTTAAGACGCGAAAAGCAGGTTTCCGCGGACAATCAAAATGTTTTAGCAAAGACGAAGATACAAGTGATACAGTTGAACCGCTATCTATTAAAACATCAACCGGCACACCCTGGATCACAGTAACAACTATGTCACTATCACGTCTACCTTCGATCTCATGACAAAAATTCACATTAGCGTGATTGCGTGTTTCAGATTTTATCCTAGCAAAACATGTTTCCACTTGATGTCCTGACTTCTTGCAGAAAGAACAAATTTCTGTTCTAGACGTTACATTACTAGAAGCGCTAAGGTTTGAACTGCGAGTGTTTTCAGTTTTAGGCTTCTTGCTGCATGAAGCCTGCACATGGCCAGGTAAACCACAAGTAAAACATTTTCCGGTATCAAATCGTCGCTTTCTATTTACGTCGGAGGGCCGCTTGAATTTAGTATTATCGCGTTGATTTCGTGATGATGTTATATACGTAGATGACAGACTTTTAGAAGAGCTTGGCTTAACATAAATCGAAAAGAATTCTACTAGGTCATTCGGCATTAATTTCGCGTTAGTAGCTGCTGCTCGAATTTGTGGGTCGGCGATACCTCGAATAATAATAGCAGAGATCAATTCCTCACTCAAGCCAGACACGACTCGTAGACGGAGCAATGAACGTCGCGCATAGTCACTGTATGTAGCATACTGATCTGAAGTAGTTTTCATTACGTCAAACAGAATGTTAGCTGAATTAGGCTTTTTAGGACAAAGAGGTTTAAATTCGCGTTTGAAATTGCTCCAACTGCGATCAGTTGTGACCCACTCATTTAACCACATACGAGCTTCCCCTTTCAAGCAATTACCAATCCGAGATAAACATTCATTGTCAGTCCAATTATTTGTTACCTTAGCTCTGTCCACCTCTTCACACCATACCTCAACGTCATGTAGATTGGGATCAAAATTAGAGATATAGTAAGGTTGGTTAGCTCTCACCGAGTGATTGATGGAACGTATCGCATTTACCAATGCGTCTGTGGACACCTGTTCCGTAGAAACAGCGCTGCTCGCCGACTGCGCCCGCGGTGCTGCGCCAGGTGTAGACTCGTCATGCGCAACCAACCGGCTACGCGGGCACGCTGGCCGCGGCGGCGTGCCTGGTGGCGTGCTCGGTGCTGGGCCCGCTCTTGCAGGATCTTGGTGACCTGTGGCTGGCAGCGACACGAATGGCGTAGGGCACGGTTGTCTTTCTAGCTCATTAAGCCGATCTAAAATACTTTGCATTTGTTGCCTGTAATGTCCATCGGGAGATCTACTACGATATCGATGTCTACTTCGTTGTTGACGTCGACTACGATCGCGATCTTTACTGGTTGACCTTCGGTCATCCATCTTTACGATATATCCGTAACAGTCTTCGTCAATTTAATTATCGGAACGGAAAATTTAAAACGAAAAATTGGATAGCAAAGCACATTGGATCGCGTTAGCTCAATCCCACTTCTGATTTTAGAATTAAGGAAAGAATTTTAGTATATAAGAAATACTCGGTCTTAAAACAATTACAGATATTTTAATTAGAAATTTACAAAAATACAAGAAAATTAGCACAGACTAGACAGAGCAACTACAGACAACCGCACCGCGCACGTGTCGAGCCAAAAAGGGAACAGCCACCACCGAGGCACCGATCACCTATCTATGCAGCCACGTTGGTGTTGCCTTTTCGCCGTCTTGCCAGATGTCGAAGCTACCAAAGCGCCCTCTGCATTCTTAGTTTTTCTCCAACAATATTTTTTTTTTCATATAGAGTAAAATACCATAATAACCATTATCAGACACATTTTAAAATTAAATTTAGATTGTACTTGTATTTTAACTACAACAAATAAATTCAATTAGGTACATCACTCAGCTTATTTTAGAGCAAATGCCTGTAATTTCATTATTGGATAAAACTGTTTGAGGTAAATTGTTAAAAAAAATCAGTAGGTCATCAATAATTCACATAGCTAAAGTTATTACAAGTCACTAACGGACTATAACACTTATTTTTTTAAAGTAAATATGAATTTTTGGACTGTCTTGTTAAAACGGTATGCTAAGACCGAGAAGTAAAACTCAAAACCTTTTAAAATGGTAATTATTTTAAGTTGGCTATTTGGTGTTGTTGGTTCTTGGTCGTTTGGTTGGTTGTTTTTAGGTAAGTATGGCTAATTAATTAAGTCCAATAATAACTATAAGATTGTGGTGACCTTTTGTAACATATCTTGGATGAAATCTATTATCAAGTATAAATGTTCAATGCGATAGTTATCCCTCTTTACACAGAACTGGTCTCACAATTTAGTAAATTATGATAGCATTATGACTAAAAACCACACTGAAATAGAATTGTACTCACCCCATGTTGAAATCCGGGTGCATACACATACACTATTTTTACACTTTAATCCCAATAAAATCACTAATTCACTCGCAACACTCGTCCACAACCGGAAATATCTTTACTTTAGCACCGATAATTTTCCGTCTCCCGCGCGATTCTCGACGACTTTGACGTTATGTTTAAAATCTGAATGGACCGTTGCGAAACTATTGTCATATTTTTTACATGAAAAAATGCACTATCCCTGACGGATCTGACAAAGAGTGTCCCATTCGCAAAATGTCATCGTGAAAACATGTCCTATTCGCGAAACGTCCTACCAAAAGCGAAATACTGCAACTCTGATTCGAAAACTAATTTACTTCAACATTTAGAACTAGATATTTGTAAAATACGCTTGTAATAATAATCGCTAATTTTCGCTTGTAATGTTTAGTATAAAACTAACAAAATTAATGTAATAGATTGTAATAAGTAATTAGAATCAATATTTTGTAACTTAATAGTTTGATTTAAATTTTGCAGTGCCCTTATAGGGTGCATGTCTTACACTGCATTACACATGATAGAAAACAAATAATTAATTTACCTGAATTATGTATCAAATAGAGTCCTTTACTTTACTACCTACTTTTTTTTTTTTTTGTAAACTTCCACGAAGTATTATTATTTGAATTTCTGACCTTTATCCTTGTCGTCACTTGTAGTGTTCACTGTCACTACTTAATCACTATCACTGGCTCATTACTACACGCAGGCAAGGGCTCAAGCGTACGTCCTACTCTCAGGGCGTCTGTCGTTAGACTAACCGATTGACTGCGATCCCCTCCCTCGTGTATGTACATGAGACAATGTATTATATCTATTGAATAGATACAAACACTACAGTCATTACACGGATTGCTTGATGGCCAAGACCCTCGACGAACATCTTTCGAGGCTCTTGCAAGATGGTTGGATCGAAGGCCTGATTCAGAAGACAGGTAGGTACTCCTCGATACGGCTCACATTGTGAGTGTGTGTGGAGCCCAAACCACGTGTAGCTTGAATCTTGCTTCTAACAACGGGTCGGGAGGCTTTTCGAACCAGGTCCGCGGTCCCGGATTCCCCCAAAATATTTTTGAACGGAGGACCACCTTTTATTATGAATGTTTTTTTTTTTTTTTTAAGACATATTCAAAAATGTGTGTTGTGAACAAACTTGTGTTTAAGGTGCCAACGTCCTCGCCTATACTTTAAACAGTATATTTTGTAACAATAGTTGTAAGACAAGCACAGTATATCATCATTTAATTAGAATACTATATTTACTAGCTAATGCAACTAAGATGTGGCCTATTCATGTATCTACATAATAGGGAATATGCATGTAATTTAAATTTGGTTTAAATATTTTTATTCCGAATCTTTATTGGCAGGTCATATAATCTAAACTATTATTTTAGTAATTAATGTCTTTATAATTATTTAAAATTAAAAATAAAAGTGCAAAATTTACGAGCGAAATTCAAATTCTTAAAACGCATCACCATTGGTTGAAACGGAACATGACGTCAAACGCTCTATAAACAAGTTCGTACTGCTTACATTTGTATGGCATTGCAGCTCTTTGATTCTAAAACTTAGTAATAACGTGAGTGTTGTGAATTAATTTATTGTTTAAGTGAAATTTTAGCATCCTATTGAGATTAGAAATCATTACGACAATGACTGAAAGTGGTTTTGTAAAAGTACAATCGGATAATCTGCCGAGAATAGATGCATTCTTGCAGTCTGCTTTTATTCAGTGAAATCCTACGTCCGCTGAAGTAAAAGGATTAAAAGCTGCAAGGTAATTATTTTATACCACAGTATGTTAGCTATTCTATAGATAGATACAATGTTAATAAGATAAGCTGTAAACATAACCTATAATTTTTTATTTTTGTAAAACAAAAAAATGTTAAACTGCTTACAACACTGTATGTTATTGCTAAAACTAAACACATGTGATGTTAATAGCAGTCTGTCAAGTTCATTAGGATATTTTCTATGTTATTTGGCAGAAAATTATATGTATAAATTATGATTGATACTTTTTGTTCAAGATCTGAATGTGAATCGTATGGAAATTCAGCAATAGGATATGTACAAGTAAAAAAAGAAACGGAGATGGGATTTGTGTGGTTAGAGCTCGAATAGCACCTGAGCATAACGTGGGACAGAAATGTTATGCTATAAAAGAAGAATATAATAAAATGTTATGCTGTAAGAGAGAAAATGAAAGGGAAACTATTACGGGATATCTTCCCTGATTGGTATTTATTTTGAGCTCATAAACCGTTTTCAAGTTTATAAACCGTAAAAAGTTTAAAACGGTGGACATTATGTATTTTAATACAAACAAACTACTCGGACGAAGCCGCGGGCTTTAGTTATTACATATTAAATTACCTGAACAGTTTGTATTCAATATTGTTGCGCATAAATCTTGTACACTTTCAACAGAAATGTAAAATTTCTCACACTGCTTACACAGCGTTGTAAGCCACATCAAATCTTTTATCACCCAACATAAAACTGACAGTAATCCCAGAAATATTGCATTCTGGAACAAAGTTAACATAAATAAATACACTGATTCAAAATACACATTATAGTTTGTAACGAATCTACTTGATCCTATTACAATAAAGGGATAAGCAGACTTGTTCAATTAAATTTTAATTAGGGAAAGATAAAAAATACAGCTAGTTACAAAAAAACCTACCTAGCACGCACTATCTATAGTTCTATAGTTCACACACTTAGATAGATTGGAATCCGCTCAGCACTATAGAAACGGGTACAGGCGTCAGGGTAGCAGGTCGATACCAGAGCAACTTTGAGGTTCAGCTCTGAAGTAGTAGAAGTGGCGGCAGTGCAGATCTCAGAGTCCACCGCGCGACAGCTCTGTAGTAAGGCAGTGTAGAACTCAGGGCCAGACGTAGGATAGATTTGCGAGACAAGTAGAAAGTCAGGCACGTAGTTAGCTTCCGAATATCGGGTGTAAAAGTCCCAGGAGACTCTTTAGCTGGATCCCCTGGGTAGTTTAAGTATTTGACAGCGAAAACCAAGCTGTTATCTGATGCTCCTCAAATCAGATCCAAGAGTCGACTGCCTCCAGCGCGGTTCCGAAAACTCGTTTTCCAAGTAGTCTTCCTTTTTTCAAATATCCTTTTTCTTAGTGTGGCCATCATCTCATCTGACAAGTGTAGTCGGCCAGGACATATCCATGAGTGCGTAAAGAATTTTATAATATAATTTAATATTAAGTTATTTAGTACACAATCGTAATAATCTACAAAATATAATGGCTAAACACATATTGATAAAAATAATTTCAATTTTACAAACCAAAAAGTAACTATCATAGACTAAGCAGAAACTGAGAGTTTCTGCTTAGTCTGACAGACATGAAAATTTTGATAATATTTTATTTCAGCTATTTCCAAGTTAAAGAATCGTATTTAAATCGATTTGATGAGTGTATATATATAACCAAAAAAACCGGTCAAGTGCGAGTCGGACTCGCGCACGAAGGGGCTTTTTTTTTTTTTGTTCCGTACCATTATCTATACATTAGACAAAACGGCAAAAAAATCAAGTTTGTTGTATGGGAGCCCCCCTTAAATAATAATTTTATTCTGTTTTTAGTATTTGTTGTTATAGCGGCAACAGAAATACATCATCTGTGAAAATTTCAACTGTCTAGCTGTCACGGTTCATGATATACAGCCTGGTGACAGACAGACGGACAGACGGACAGACGGACAGACAGCGAAGTCTTAGTAATAGGGTTCCGTTTTTACCCTTTGGGTACGGAACCCTAATAAAAAGGACGATAAATAGTATTACGAATGGTGAATATGAGGCGTAAGTATAGCATAATACTATAAGTTTCACATTATTCACTGGTAATACACGAATCTAAAATAAACACAGCCAGATTTGATATGCTAGATATAACATTTGTTGATGCCATGGATATTTACAATAAAAAAAGATGCGAACAAGGGAAATACTCACGTGAGCATATATTGTTGGGTTTTTAACCATCTCGATGACCACTTCAACGTAAACCAGACAGTGACTAAATATTTCTATGATATAATAAAGTATCTGAAAAGATGAGAACGATAAATTTTATAATAGATAGATTATTATTTATTAATTATTTAAAATAAAGACACTTACGAATTGCTGAAAACAAATTTTGTGAATGTCATAACATTCTATTATGCCAACGTAAGCCTTGAACATGTTTTTGCAAAAATGTGTTTCGTGGGTGTATTCTGTTTTAAGAATATTTAAAGCTTGAAAATTCCACTGAACAATTTTTTTTTCTAGCAATTTTAATACGCGAATGGCATAAATTATATTAAAATCATAGAAAATCCCTAACCAGTAAACGAAAATATAAAAGAAACGTATTCCCCGCGCGACGCAAATGGGAGTGACAAGAGCGACATAACTACAAAAAGACGCGATAACAATATCCCAGTTCCAATAGGCGAAATTTCTGGAACTGGAATCACAGTTTAAGAATCTGTGCACTTTCTGAAACATTCGGACAAACTTGACCGCTTTTCTGGTATATATGATTCCAATTACGAAATTCATAATGGTTCCGAAACAATAATAAATGCAGTTGAAATAAAAGCTAAGATAAACAAAAGTAATGACTCCAGTATAATTAATGTAAAAGATCTGCAAGTAGGTGTGGTAAATATATGAAAATAAGAATACTAAAGTTCCAATCATCGAAACAAAATTAGAGATGAAGCCATTTGGAGTAATGAGATTATTTTTGATGTGGTATTTTGGACAAAAGGAAACATATTGCATCAGATTTAAAGGCAAAAGAATTGACTGCACATCTTTGTCTACTATTTCATTTAACACAATATTTACAGGATAATTTCGTGTGATACTAAAGAGTTTGTTCATTTTTAAAGAGACTATTCACAGAACCTTCCTAGTGGACAAGTGATACAATAATCGATAGTAAACGTATTAAACCACTAATGACAAATTCATTACTGTAATACCTACATGGGAATCCAATAACGAATATTCCACTAAAATGAATTTGACCGCATTAGCAAATAAACAAAATAGACTGAAGTAAAAGTTCCTTCTACAATACCTACTCTCAAAAATTGGCTATTTAATTTAACAAAATACATTAATTTAGTGAAGTCTTAATTATACAAATGCGAACTGCAGCAACACAATCGTGTATCTAGTAAAATAACCAATCAGACTTAATTGTAACGCAGCGTCTACGTAGAAGAGGCCACACGCGCGTATCTTGCTGAAAGATGTTTGATGCAAGCGCCGTATGTTCTTGCATAACTGTTTCTCGATATCTGTAAACAGTGTCTCGTCAATTACAGTGTAAATATTTGTCATCAATCATCATTATCATTTCAACCGAAGACATCCACTGCTAGACATAGGCCTCCCCCAAGTGTCGCCACGTTGACCGGTCCCGTGCGTCTCACATCCAGCGAATTTCCGAAACCTCTACCAGGTCATCGGCCCATCTACTGGGAAGCATGCCAACGCCATGTCTTCCGATTCGTGGTTGCCACTCCAGATTTTTTCGGCCCCATCGGCCATCCGTTCTGCGAGCAATGTGCCCTGCCCATTGCCACTTAGGTTTAGTTATTCTTCGAGATACGTCGGTAAACGTGGTTTTATGATCTTGTTGGCTCCAAACGGGCCATCAACTGCCAAAGAAGACTAAACCGACTGCGGAACCAAGTGTGCCGCTACAGGTAGTACTTGGACCGGTGGGGTAGAAGCAGGGTGACTGCGGCGCCCCATGACAGAGGAGCCTTCGCTTTAAGTCTGACCCTGACATCATTAACAATGCCACATTCCAATCAGCGTTTCAAGTATAATTGTCCTGCCATGTCTTATTAAACATAATTTGTATTAATTTTGACAAAAACGATGTGCACTTAAGTGACAAAGGAGTGCTTTGGCACTCGTACTAGGATTACCCTGTATCACGAATGCCATCACCTTCCTCCGGACCTGCTAGGTAGTTCTTTACATTTAATAACTTAATTTTGAGAGAAAAGAAATTAGTGCAAAAGTATAAAATAAAAATGAGATTAAAATAAAAACTAACTTAAATAAGGTTAAGCAAACAAACAAAAAAAAGTAAAAGGAAATAATAATAAAAAAGGAAGATAATGCATGTATGTTCGTGCTGTGTGCTCTGGCTTTTGTGAGTGAGTATGTTTGTGTGTGTGTGTGTGTATGTATGTGTGTGTGTGGGGCAGTGTGTGTCCTGAATTCTAGATGGTGTACGTAAATATATGTTGGTAACTTATACATACAGTCAACCCGCTAATTGTATCAGTCTCTCAGACTCTTCATAGGTGAGACTGTTTAGCCAATCACTTTTTTTACATTGGTGTTGGGTGAGAAGGCAAATATTTAGAGCAGCATTGACTTTATTGTAAACCCGTGAACCCAGAATCCAATAATGCCTCTGAGCTAGAGCAGTTCTGTGTCTCTCCGTGCTACACAGTCTAGTTCTTTTTCGTTTCCCTTCTCGCAGCCGTAGGGACTGTGGTATAGTGGCATGTTTTCGCAATGTAATTTGGAGCACAAAGAGTGGTCTAACCGTTAGGACTTCACACTCTTTATAGAGAAGTGCGGTAGGATACCTGAAGGGTTTCCTGCACATGACTTAAGGACCGCTCTTTGTCTCTAACAGATCATTAATAGTAGCTATCTCACCAAGTAATGGTATATAAATCGACGGTATTCATGTAAATATTTATATTAAAGTACGCACATCGAAGTCATTAACTAGAAAACTCTTCATTATGTACAAAGGCCAGCACATCAAGCTACTACTACTACTAGATTTTCAACTTTATCGCTAAAACATTAGGTTCAAGATTGATTGGGAAAATTTGACAGTTTCGGGTAGCTTGCGGTGCTCCAGTCTGTGTCACCAGTCAAGGGGCGGTATCGTGATCTGAGAAATGAACCATTTGAATGAAATATAGTTATAGTAAAGAAATACGCCTGACTGGACAGTAGGTAGTTAAAATATGCCTTATTACTATGGAGTAAGAGACTATGTTAATATATTTAGAAGTCATTTCAGTGACGGATTTGCTCGTTTTTTCGTCTACAAAAAAAGAAATATTAAGTAAACTTATTTTGTTGTTTGGGCTTGTTGACAAGAAAACTGTTTCTTTCTTCCACGCATCACTGTCATCCGTTCTTCTTTTTAGTGTTATCATTTTCCTAGCCTTTTACTTTGTGGTCGGCGCAGCATGTCTTCTTCTTCCACACTTCTCTATTACTCGTCATTTCAGCAGTCACCTCTTTTCTAGCCATATCATCCTTCAGACAGTCCGTTCTTCTTGTTAGAGTGTCGATGATATTCTTAATTGAATCGGCTCAGAACCGGGATACGAGTTTGGCGCTTTCAGTAGCGTCCATCAGTTCCTGTAATAAATAAACAACAGGGCACGTCAGACAACATCAACAGTGCAACATCGTTTGTGGAACAGCACCACATTTACACTCCAGGGCAGAGTCATCAATGAATCACCTGTTTTTAACCGACTGAGCGGCGCAATGGAGGGTGATAATTATGTTTATCAGCCGTCTTTGATGTGTGTATGTATGTTTTTTCTACTGTGGCGCTCTAGAGACCAACCGCATAGGCCAATTTTGATGATTCTTACGTCAAAAAAAAGACGCAAAACTATGTTAAGGTGGATGCTCCAGGGTAGTACGTTATTTGCAATTTGCAGGCCAGTGCTAGGTTGTATGTTGATTAAAATATTGTTCGTGACTGTAAGGCTTATGTAGTTACAGAATAATCATCAAAATCATTAACACAACCCTTCAAGTTCATAAAGGTCTAGGAATGACTTTTTCAAGGTCAAAGTCAACCTAGCACTGGCCTGAAAATTACAAAAAACGTAACAAAATTTGGATTTCGCGGGCTACCCGTGGAGTATCATTGAATAGGCATTTGAAAATGATCTTGAATCTTTACGTAGGTGGGACCCATTCCATATTTTAATAATTTTATTATCAAATTAATGTGCTTGGTTTCTACTTTTCAGTTTGTTTTTTTTTATTATTTTAATTACTTCTTTTTAATAATGTCGAGTATCACTTAGATACGTGTTTGCCTTGTCTTGCATAGTCAATGATATGACCAGTTTTTTTCCTCTGTCAATTTATGTCATTACTTACCTCATAAAAATATTATAAAGTCTTTAAATCAATTAAGTACCTAGTGCTGTAGTTAACACTTGACAAAATGTCGCAAACACGATATTTGATATTCAATAATCGTCTGGAAAAAGATATAGAAAGAATAGCGTTTTTTTTACTTCAAAATATTATATAAGAAACGGCCATATTTATCCTAATGGACCAAAATATTATGTATTTGCTTTTTGTTTATTGATTTTCATAAATGCTTTGTACCTGTACAGGATTTTCACCATCTACGATGTTAAAGTAGATAAAACGCAATACAAGTACGATCTCTTCTCACCTTCTTTTGTTATTCACTACATTATTTGTTTATTTGCATTCTGGTTGATGTTTATTCTGGACATGGTGCATAAAGACTACAACGTCTTACTTATTTTGAAGATCCAAGCAATAAATAAGAGCATCGATTTTAGTAAGAGTATCCGGAGCTTCATTATTTGGTCGTGGATCTCAACTTCAACAACTATGATTGTCCATCTTGTGCTAAGTTTCATGAACTATGAACCTTATATTTCTTTTGAAGTCGGTTATACTATTGACGATATACTCGACGTCTTGTGCATCGCCTTGGATAACAATCTTGTAATAGCCATTCGATTTATAATACTCTTGAGGAAATATCTCGATGAATGGATCCGAGAAGTCTTCAGGATGAAAGATGACATGAATGACGAACAAAGTCTCAAACTGTTTATGATATACCAAAATATTATGGAAACCTATAATCTTTTCAAGATAATATATCAGGTTATGGTAAGTTCAATACCATAAATTTATATCTAATCGACTGTATGCATACACTACATGCGGTTGTTATTGTCCAAAGTATTGGAATTGTTTTTTAACATTTACAGATACTCTAAAATATATATAATATGCCCCAGCTGCGGGAATCCGCTGGATGCGAGTCACACGGGTCCGGTCAATGTGGCGACACTTGGGGGAGTCCTAGGTCCAGCAGTGGACGTCTTTCGGCTAAAATGATGATGCCCCAGTTCTCGAAAATATCAATATCACATTGCATTGGGAACAATCCATCATCACTGACAGGACTATTGTAGCCTATAAGCCTGATATAGTGGTGGTGGATCGATTAGAGCCGTGCGCAATGATTGTTGAGACAATGGTGCCGCATGATCGTGAAACTCGAGAAAGATAAGGAAATCAAGTATCTTGACTTAGGTTGTGAGGTTGTCGACATGTGGGATGTGGACTCAGCGATGTCGATAATCGTGTTAGCCCATAGCTTAATTGTCAAGAGCTTCGATCATAGCTCAGAAGGCTCTCGTTAGGCAGCTGGATCATAGGCTAGATTCAGAAAGTGGTACTCCTGGACACGGCTCGTATTGTTAGCAGGTTCCTCTCTCTGGAGCTATGACCCTGTAATTTAGACCCTGTTCCCAGCACCGGCGGGCTACATTTCTTTTTTTATATTTTTATATATTTTAATATTGTTTTTTTTTTCTTTTTAAGAAATATTTAACTAATAAGTACAGAGATGAATGAAGGAAATAATAATATTATTCCTCTGATACAGGTAGATAATTTTACTACCCGACCTGATCTTATTCCTTTTATACAATGTATGTGTTGTAAAAGTAACTATCCTAAATAAGTAAAATATTTGGCTTTTTTTAGGTTCTTTATCACACATTTTGCACATTTCAACGAGCCTTATGTTATGTCAATTTTGTGATTTATGACATAAGTATTTTTGCCGAAACTGCAAAACCGGTAAGTGTGACATGTTTTACGATTTATTTGAGTTTAGCGGTCTGTCCTAGCTTGTGCCTCTGCACATGCGAAGCACTTACTTATGTTACTGAAGGATAATATAGCATTCTAATGTTGAAAGAATTTTTGAAGTCGGTCCAGTAGTTTTTGAGTTAATTCGTGACAAACACAAAAATATAAATCTTGTATTATTATTAGTATTATACATATAAATTCAAAATTTTAAAGTATGCATGGATGATTTGATCGCGATGGAGGCTGAATAAAGGGAAACTTCAACCAAAATAGACACAACAGACGTTGAGAGGAAACTTCAGGATGTAACGAACGTACACGAAACCAAAAGAGTATGTAAAGATAATAGTAGGTGGCGTTCTGTGGTTTCTGTCACTATGGAAACACCTCTCTCTCTGCCTAACCATTCGGGTACTACAGGCGTGATGTTATATTATGTATGTTATGTCTGTGGGAAAAAATAATTCATCGCTGAATAGCATAGTACCATATTAGCAAAACAAATGATGACGTTAAAAAATGTTATGTTTTGCAATCACCATGTTTCGCAATTATCATACTTTGCCTTCATGATATTCAGTGATGTAAGATCGCTCCATCGTGACTTTATATATATTACTAGCTGTTGCCCGTGGCTTCGCCCGCGTGAAGTTCGGTAACTGTCCCATTAGATCATACTAAAGGGATAACAGTGTCCTCCATGTTAATCCAGGTTATAAACCATCTATGTGCCACATTTCATAATCATCACTATTATTATTATTATTATTATCACAATCACCATCACTATCACAACCGCCATGATTATCACAATCCCCATCACCATCACTATCACAGTCACCATCATTATCACCAATTATCATCATTAACACAACTACCATAATTACCACAATCATTATCACAATCACCATAACAATCACAATCACAATCACCATCACTATCACAATCACAATCACCATCACAATCCCCATCACTATCGCTATCGCAATCACTATCACAATCACCATCACCATCACAATCACCATCATCGTTATCACAATAATTATCATCGTAATCACAGTCATTATCACACTCACCATCACTATCTCAATCACCATCACAATCACCATCACAATCACCATCACAATCACCATCACAATCACCATCACAATCACCATCACAATCACCATCACAATCAACATCACAATCACCATCACAATCACCATCACAATCACCATCACAATCACCATCACAATCACCATAACAATCACAATCACCATCACTATCACAATCACAATCACCGACACAATCCCCATCACAATCCGCATCACTATCGCTATCACAATCACTATCACAATCACCATCACCAATCACAATCACCATCAAAATAACAATCACCATCATCGTTATCACAATCATTATCATCGTAATCACAGCCATTATCGACCTCACCATCACTATCTCAATCACCATCACAATCACCATCACAATCACCATCACCATCACAATCACCATCACAATCACCATCACAATCACCATCACAATCACCATCACAATCATCATCACAATCACCATCACAATCACAATCACTATCACAGTCACCATCACAATCAGCATCATCATCACAATCACCATCACGATCACCATCACAATCACCATCACAATCACCATCACAATCACCATCACAATCACCATCATAATCACCATCACAATCACCATCACAATCAACATCACAATCACCATCACGATCACCATCACAATTACCATCACAATCACCATCACAATCACTATCACAATTACCATCACAATCACTATCACAATCACCATCGCTATCACCATCACAATCACCACCACTCTCAGAATAACTATCACAAACATCATCAGTATCACAATCACCATCAAAATCAGTATCACAATCACCATCATCGTTATCACAATCATTATCATCGTAATCACAATCGCTATCATCATTATCACACTCACTATCATCGTAATCACAACCATTATCATCGTATTCACAATCATCATCATCACAATCTCCATCCTCGTCATCACAATCATTATAATCGTAATCACAATCATTATCATCGTAATCACAATCACTATCATCTTAATCACAATCATCATGTTCACAATCGCCATCACTATCTCAACCACAATCATTATCACAATCACCATCATTATCACAATCACCAACACTATCACAATCAAAATCACAATCACCATCACCATCACAATCACCATCACAATCACCATCACCATCACAATCACCATCACAATCACTACCCTCGTTATCACAATCATTATCATAGTAATCACAATAACCTACATCATTATTACAATCACCATCACTCTCACAATCGCAATCACAATCACCATCACCATCGCTATCACCATCACAATCACTGCCACTTTCACAATCACCATCACAATCACCATCAAAATCACTATCACAATCACCATGATCGTTATCACAATCATTATCATCGTAATCACAACCATCGCTATCACCATCACAATCACCGAAACTATCACAATCACCGTCTCTGTCACAATCACCATTAAAATCACAATCACTATCACAATCACCATCATCGTTATCACACATATTATCATTGTAATCACAATCATTATCATCGTTATCACAATCATCATTATCACAATCATCATCATCGTAATCACAATTATTATAATCGTAATCAAAATCATCATCATCACAATCATCGTCATCACAATCATCGTCATCATTATCACAATCATCATCATCGTTATCACAATCATTATCATATGGATCTCAAAATAAATGCCATTTTCGTAATCAGCACCCCTAATAATCTCGGTATCGACACCCATATTGATTTTTAGACATTTCAACCCCATCGCACCCCAACAGGGAATGGTAGTATTTCAGGTCTGCCACATTAAATCTTAAAATCGTTGCTTTTGTAATACACCCGACCCAATTCACCATAAAAACAATTCATTATTACAAACAGTTCATTATTCATCAGCAAGACATCCTTTATCCACTTGTCGAGATATAATCTTAACAGTATTATAAGGCGAATGGTAAGCACTGAATTAACATCAAATTCTGTGAACATGATGTTGCAAACAAAATTTGGGTTGAAATCATCGAATAAGACGTAAAGAAAAACAGATTCACTACAGATGGTAGTTAACATTGAGATCCAGTTCCAAATGATATAGCTCCGAATTTTCTTACTGAAATCGATGCTCTTACAGATAGTTTGGAGTTCCAAGATAAGACAGACGTAGTTGTGCTTATGCACAATGTCAAGAATGAACATGGTCGTGAATCAGATATAATAACTGAAGGGAAAGATCACATGAATAAGCACAGTTAAGGGAAATCCGGTTACACCAGTATAAGATGTATTGCAAAAAATAAGTATTATTCGAGTCATCTGGTAAAAGCATAACGCACTCGTCACTAACAAATGACAAAACGACAGAACATTGTAAAATTTTCCGTTTGGATAAATATGATATCTCGAATACAATATTTTGAAGTGAAAAAAGATTGAAAAATAAATTAAAAGAAAACGCTACTCTTTGAATATCTTTATCGAGTCTATTATTGGTTAGTACTTTGAATGATTGCCTTGGAATTATTGTACTTTGTCGAAACATTGTGTTTAACTTCAACGGCTCGATAATAGATGATGACTGGTTACATGACAAGGATCCAAGTTAAGTTGTTTACAAGACTAAGTAATTAAATTGTATGTACTGATCGTAACTCACGCATACGTATTATTGTCTAGTTTACTACTCTAGGCTTACTGCTACACAATAATCGAATGGTAAAATATTGATTCAACATAAACAGTCATCACATAAAGTTAGCAAGTTTGTTGTTTCGATGCATTTATACATAGGCTAATACTGTGAAACTTTTCAAGTCATCCCATCATCAATCTAGCAGAAACTTTTCCTCTTGGACATAAACTTCAGTGGGCAATCTGGAAATCTCTTAATCGATTGGAGGCGGCCCGCTGTAGAAATAATTTGGGGTATCTTCGACCCATACCAATACAACGCTATTATGGAGCACCTCTGCAGGATATACCATGTCCAGAATTTAAACGAAATCAACAATAGCGCTGTGCAGATAAATACTTACTCGTCCGATAAATTTTGAGACCATCGAAAGCTAAGTAGAAAAATAAATCACAACCAGCATTCGTAGTAGAAACAAAGACATTTTTAAACATATAAACGATACACGGGACACCTCGAGCAAATTCGTTATCTACTTGCAAGAGTCACATAATCTCTAAGGATCACCTGGATGCAAATTCAAATTCAAAGTCAAATTTGCCAGTTTTATGGCATTCTTGTGGCTTTTTTACAGTATTTTCAATCTCCTCGAGTAGAACTAACCTATTTTAATATTGAATACTACGTTTTGGTAAATATTTGGTAATGACTACTCGTTAAATAAATTAATCAAGCGTTGTGTAAGCAGGTAATGCTATAATTAAACAAGGTTTTTAAGAACAACTTGTCCATATTAGTTACTTAAAAAGGCTATAATGATATAAGTCTTAATTATGTACCTACTACTAGGACAACTTACTAGAACGACGATACAATCAAACGGCCTAGAAAAGTGACAGACAGCCCGTCAGCTGCGATAAGGATGACAAGCCATGTATTGAACTGACATCTGCTACCGAATAATTGTCTATCTTGTGAAAATTAAAACGTAGGCAATTATAGTAATTCGAAGTCATGTATATATGTATATGTACACTTGTCTTGACCCTCAAGGCATAACACAAAGCAGTTTATTGTATTGATCTCTAGAAACATATGTATTTAAATAGTCACAAATATTGTAACAATGTTTAGAAAATGTGAAATAATTCCGAAAACCTCATTCCAAGTGCTACCAAATAATCGATTAGATAATGAAGTTAAAGAAATTGCGTATACTTTTAATTTTGCATACAATCTCGTTATTTCGTCAAAATACTTTATTAGGGATAGTCAAATTTATCCAAATGGAAGAAAATATTATTGGCTGTCGTTCTGCTATTTGATTGTTGTAAATGTGTTGTCTATATATAGAATGTTGTTTAATGTATTTAGACGTTTAGAATATGATACATCTAATAATATGGGAAAAAGTTTTGCTGTTCTCTTTACTATAGTGTATTTCATTAGTGATGGGATCGGTTTCACAATGTTATTTATTTTGGACATCGTGCATAAGTACAAGTACGTCTCTCTTATGTTGAGGATTCAAACAATCCATCGGAGCATAAATTTCAGTAAGAGTGTCCGCAGTTATATCACTTGGAACTGGATTTCTCTATTGACTGCCATTTGTTTTGATATTTTGATACTCTTGATACAGTATACAATGTCGGCTAGTAGATTTGAGTTCATCGGCTTTATCCCCAACCTGATTGTTGATTTGGCGTTTACCACATTTCATGTCAATTCAACGGTTGCCACCCGGCTTATAATATTGCTTAGAAAATATCTTGAGGTATGGATTGGTGATGTCTCGTTGATGAAAGATGATGAAGCCAATGTCAGAAACTGTTTGAGACATATCAATATATTTTGAAAACTTACGATCTGTACAAATCTATTTTTCAAGCATTGGTAAGTCAGTGAAGCTTTAGCTTTAACTTGAAAATTGCTCAAAAGTTATAAAATAAAAACATTCTTACTTGCAGGTATTATATGAAATATATCAAGCATTTTTCCGCACTCTCGCCTATTTGGATTTACTGTTTTATGGTTTACTGAGTTTATTTTCAAAATCAGAAAAGCACCCGATACCGATATCTCTGGTCAGTATTAAACTATTTGTCTCTAAATCCTAGGTGTCGACTCAAGTGTAACCAGGCGACGTGCCCGAAAACCAACCCTGCAAAAATCTCACAACGGGTAGTCCAAAAATAGTGATAACATAAAAAAAAAAATAGATTCCTCAAGCCCAGGAATGTCCGAGAATACCTTATGTATGTTCCGGGATTCTTTATAAATTTCGAGTAATAGCTTCTTGAAAATTTTATGAGAACCACTTTAAAAAAAAGTATTTATTTTTGCAGGGCTTTTTGTTACTCTCGATGGTAATGAGATTAAAAAAATATTAAAAAATGTGAAAAAGTCGTGTAAAAATAAAGATAGAATCAGATCTACAAACGACAGCTAGGACCAAGGGTTTAACGTACTTTCCGAGGCACGGACGAAGCTTGATATGGGTGGTCACCTATCCACGGACCAGCCTAGGCAAACGTGGCTTAACCTAAAGATCGATCTGCGTGGCTATTATTATTTAGCGACTGGCTAAAATGCGTGAGCACGAGTGAAAGTTAGAAAAACTGTTAATTTTATCAATTTTTCCTTTTCAGTTCTATGGTGTTGGTGTTCTTACTGTTGCGTATATAACAAACAATATAATATACGTCATTATACATAGTATGTACTGTGAAAAGTTATATATAACTGTTGAGGAAGCTGAGACGGCGTGTGTACAGCTTATGAAGAACAGGGACTGTCCAAGTAAGAATTTTGTGCAAAGGAATATACCGATTCGTAGATAACACTGGAAATCATTTCTGGTTTAATCTTTTCGATTATGGTGGTCTAAAAGAACTGAAATTATCCAGATTACATAAAATCTAATAACATGGTATAAAATGAAATCTGAATGATATTTATGCTGTCTTTCCTTACAGAGAGCCAAGAGTATCTATACACGAACGTGATACTGACAAATCGATCGTTCAGTAAGATGAGCGCGTGTCGCCTGTTCTACGTAGACGCGACGTTCATACGAAGTTTGATAGGAGTAATCATTAATTATGTAGTTGTACTCTTGCAGTTCTTCTTTCTTTGAACCATTATTTATCATTATCATCATCATTGTGTAAAAATATGTATATATAAAATATGTATATGAAAATCATAATTGACATATTTTATTTAAGTAACTTTGATGATCACTTTATCCATAAAACTGTATTCCGTGCCCTATGTTAGTATAATCAACTAAGACTTAAATTATTATAATCAAACAGCTAGTTAGTTTAGCCGAATATAATAATAGCAGCATGCTTTGCAGTCTGCTGATCTGTTTTCTGACAATTACTATTTCTGTTTGTGAATCAAATTATGGCTGATAACGCAAAAATTACAGGAGTGGTAACTGCTTTTTGGTCCTCCCACAGGGTGAACAGGTTCCCAATGAAGGTCATAGGAATACACTGGATGCAGGCCAGAATCGTTAATTGGCGTACCTACGCTAAGGAGATAGCTAGGGATCTGCAGAAGGACATTGGCGACTTTTATTCTGAATATTGTGATAAAATATCATGAATAATAAAATACATGCAGTTGCGAGTAAAATTTAAGTTAGTATCCTGGCCGTGAGAAACGCCTAGCCATGATGCAGCTCCACTTTACATCACTAGGCTCATCAAAAAACGAACAACCCAGCCTAATAAGGCGTATAGGGCAGGATGCTTGTGCCTTGTCCTTAACTTTGATTATGATCAGCACTTAAATACTTAAAGCAATTGGGTTTTTATTGTCCATATCGTTAAGTCAACAAACGAAGAGTGTGGGAGAAAGAGAGAAAGTGCTGTACAGGACGTCTATGTCCATCTCTTTCCCACTCTGTATTATTTGTACTCTGTTATACGTTTAGACTTTCGTTGAAAACCTTTTATTTTTTCCTAAGCCTTATAACTAAATGGTCTTGGTTCTAATCAAAAGCTTTTATAACCGATAACAATAAAACGATATATCTTAAAACAAAACAAAAATGGGCCCAGAATTGAACCCTGTGGTACTCTTTTTTTTTAATTAATCTTGGAGACATAAATACGTTGTAATTTTTAAAATGCGTTCTAAGCACGTAGTCACTCATCATACATTATTAGTCGAATGCTTTTTAGAGGGCAATCAATTTATCTCTTTGATCTAAGTTACTTGAACAATAGCACCACACTCACTCATTCGTCTTAGCAATAATAACATCAGTACATAAAGAAAGCAATTTATTTTATTTCTTCGTTGAATAGGCATATTAGGGAAATATTTACTGCTAGTTATATTATAGGGTTTGTTAGAATACAGTCATCAAAAAACTGAAACGAGGTGAAGGTTATAACAATGCTCCAAAAACGTGGAAGTTTAAGAAAACGAGCATTTCAAGTACTACCCAACAATCGAATCGATAAAGAAGTTAAGGAATATAAGAACTCAGAGAAACAACGTAAAAGATGTATAAAATATTTAATTAAAAATAAACTTATAAGTAGAACGAGATGCTAAGTTGATGTTGAGCCGTCGGTGTCTGCGAGCCAAGAGAGAGATTCCTCGGTGTCGGTGCAATATATACCAGATAGGCGCGCCGCCGCGCGCCGCCCTTGCGTTGCTATCTTCGCAGCCGGCAACTTCATGACGGTCCTCGAGCGCCATCTACAGCGCCTTACAGTCGGCCTTCCTGATACAGCTGCGCGCCCCGCGTAGCTCTGGCTCCTTGGTGCTGATGACGACCCCAGCTCGCTCACGACCTCAGGCATCTTAATGCCAGTTTGAACTGACGTCTGAATGTCAGTGTGATTGACGTCTTAATGTCAACTTGAACTAACGTCTGAATGTCAGTGTGATTGACGTCTAAATGTCAAATTAAACTAACGTCTGAATGTCAGTGTGATTGACGTCTAAATGTTAAATTAAACTAACGTCTGAATGTCAGTGTGATTGACGTCTGAATGTCAAATTAAAGTGATGTCTCAACATCAGTGGCCACCAGTGATTGACGTCAAATGTTAACTGACAAAATGTCAGTGCGGTTGGCTTCTGAATGCCTACTTCATCTGACTTCTTAATGTCAGTATGAATAACATCTTAATGTTTACATAACCCAATCTAATAAAATAAAACTGTTTGTGGTTATAATGATGGCTTACCCTTCAGGGTCCACATCATAAATGTCGTGTCACAATAGCCTCCTAAGGTATTGTCTTCCTCCTAAGGAACTACTCACGACCAATTACCAATAATACACCCTCTTAAGGCTAAATGCATTATTTAATTTAGTTTATAAGGTTATGTTCAAATTAAACACCTCTTAAGGTTAAATGCATTATTTAATTTAGTTTATAAGGTTACTAGCTGTTGCCCGCGGCTTCGCCCGCGTGAAGTTCGGTAACTGTCCCACTGGATCATACTAATGGGATAATAGTGTCCTCCATGTTAATCCAGGTTATAAACTATCTATGTGCCACATTTCATAATCATCACAATTATTATTATCACAATCACCATCACTATCACAACCGCCACCATTATCACAATCACCATCACTATCACTATCACAATCACTATCACAATCCCCATCGCCATTACTATCACAGTCACCATCATTATCACCAATTATCATCATTAACACAACCACCATAATTACCACAATCATTATCACAATCACCATAACAATCACAATCACCATCACTATCACAATCACAATCACCATCACAATCCCCATCACTATCGCTATCAAAATCACTATCACAATCACCATCACCATCACAATCACCATCAAAATAACTATCACAATCACCATTATCGTTATCACAATAATTATCATCGTAATCACAGTCATTATCACACTCACCATCACCATCACTATCTCAATCACCATCACAATCACCATAACAATCACCATCGCAATCACCATCACAATCACCATCACAATCACCATCACAATCACAATCACAATCACAATCACCATCATAATCACAATCACCATCACAATCACCATCACAATCACCATCACAATCACCATCACAATCACCATCACAATCAACATGACAATCACCATCACAATCACCATCACAATGACCATCACAATCACCATCACAATCACCATCACAATCACCATCACAATTACCATCACAATTACCATCACAATCACCATCACAATCACCATCACAATCACCACCACTCTCAGAATAACTATCACAATCATCATCACCATCACAATCACCATCAAAATCAGTATCACAAACACCATCATCGTTATCACAATCATTATCATCGTAATCACAATCGCTATCATCATTATCACAATCACTATCATCGTTATCACAACCATTATCATCATATCATAATCATCATCATCACAATCTCCATCCTCGTCATCACAATCATTATAATCGTAATCACAATCGTTATCATCGTAATCACAATCACTATCATCTTAATCACAATCATCATGATCACAATCGCCATCACTATCTCATTCACAATCATTATCACAATCACCATCATTATCACAATTACCAACACTATCACAATCAAAATCACAATCACCATCACTATCACAATCACCATCAAAATCAGTATCACAAACACCATCATCGTTATCACAATCATTGTCATCGTAATCACAATCGCTATCATCATTATCACAATTACTATCATCGTAATCAGAACCATTATCATTATATTCACAATCATCATCATCACAATCTCCATCCTCGTCATCACAATCATTATAATCGTAATCACAATCGTTATCATCGTAATCACAATCACTATCATCTTAATCACAATCATCATGATCACAATCGCCATCACTATCTCATTCACAATCATTATCATAATCACCATCATTATCACAATTACCAACACTATCACAATCAAAATCACAATCACCATCACCATCACAATCAGCATCACCATCATAATCACTACCCTCGTTATCACAATCATTATCATAGTAATCACAATAATCTACATCATTATTACAATCACCATCACTGTCACAATCACAATCACAATCACCATCACCATCACAATCACCATCACCATCACAATCACCATCAAAATCACTATCGCAATCACCATCATCGTTATCACAATCACCATCATCGTTATCACAATCATTATCATCGTAATCACAATCATTATCATCTTAATCACAATCATCATCATCACAATCTCCGTGCTCGTTATCACAACCATCGCTATCACCATAACAATCACCGACACTATCACAATCACCGTCACTGTCACAATCACCATTACAATCACAATCACTATCACAATCACCATCATCGTTATCACACTTATTATGATTGTAATCACAATCATCATCATCGTTATCACAATCATCATTATCACAATCATCATCATCGTAATCACAATCATTATCATCGTAATCAAAATCATCATCATCACAAACATCGTCATCATTATCACAATCATCATCATCGTAATCGCAATTATTATCATCTGGATCTCAAAATAAACATTTCATTCCCATCGCACCCCAACAGGGAATGGTAGTATTTCAGGTCTGCCACAATAAATCTTAAAATCGTTGTTTTTGTAATACACCCGACCCAATTCACCATAAAAACAATACCTACGTTGAATTTCAGGCTTTGTTACCCCATTTCCCCCTTTAGGGGTTGAATTCTGAAAAAAAACTGAAACACAAACGTTAACTCATCTATCGATAGGAGTACTCCTGTTAAGTTTCGAATAAAGTAGTATATCTAATCTTATTTCCCCACGTAATCTTTGGACTCCCGTTCCAACCCCTAAGGGGGTGAATTTTGAAAAATCCTTTCTTAATGCACCCCTAAACCTCATAAAGAACCTTTGTGCTAAATTTGGAATCTCTAGACTCAGCGGTTTGGGCTGTGCATTGATTTTTATACTTTTCCATCCCATTTCCCCCTCTTAGGGGTTGAATTCTGAAAAAACCTGAAACCCGTTTCTACTCATTTATCAATAGGAGCACTCCTGTGAAGTTTCGAATAAAATAGTCTATCTAATCTTGTTTTACCCATACAAACTTTGAATTCCCGTTTAACCCCCTTAGGGGTTGAATTTTGAAAACTCCTTTCTTAATGCACCCCTAGACCACATAAGGAACCTACTTGCCATATTTGGAATCTCTAGACTCAGCGGTTTGGGCTGTGCATTGATTTTTATACTTTGCCACCCCATTTCCCCCTCTTAGGGGTTGAATTCTGAAAAAACCTGAAACCCGTTTCTACTCATTTATCAATAGGAGCACTCCTGTGCAGTTTCGAATAAAATAGTCTAACTAATCTTGTTTTACACATACAAACTTTGGATTCCCGTTTAACCCCCTTAGGGGTTGAATTTTGAAAAATCCTTTCTTAGTGCACCTCTAGGCCACATAAGAAACCTACTTGCCAAATTTGGAATCTCTAGACTCAGCGGTTTGGGCTGTGCATTGATTTTTATACTTTGCCACCCCATTTCCCCCTCTTAGGGGTTGAATTCTGAAAAAACCTGAAACCCGTTTCTACTTATTTATCAATAGGAGCACTCCTGTGAAGTTTCGAATAAAATAGTCTAACTAATCTTGTTTCCCCATACAAACTTTGGAGCCCCGTTTAACCCCTTTAGGGGATGAATTTTGAAAAATCCTTTCTTAGTGCACCCCTAGACCACATAAGGAACCTACTTGCAAAATTTGGAATCTGTAGACCCAGCGGTTTGGGCTGTGCGTTGATAGATGAGTCAGTCAGTCAGTCAGTCAGTCAGTCAGTCAGTCAGTCAGTCAGTCAGTCAGTCAGTCAGTCAGTCAGTCAATCAGTCAGTCAGTCAGTTTCTTCTTTTATATATTTAGATGTTCAAATTAAACACCTCTTAAGGTTAAATGCATTATTTAATTTAGTTTATAAGGTTATGTTCAAAGTAAACACCTCTTAAGGTTAGCGCTATTGAAACAAAGATCTATCATAAATTATTTATAATATCAACAATTACTAAAAATGGATCCATTTAACAATTTTTAACTGTGCACTAATCAAATGAAATAAATCGTCCTGAACAACATACTTTTGTATTTCTTTACTCAGAATTAGAATTGTCAGACTCATCGGAATGATTGCAATGGAAAAGTTTTAACTTATCCCTGGCCAAGACATTTTCATAAAGTCGACCACGGTTACGTGTACTCTTAATCACGTACCGATCATGAGGCAAGACCTTTACAATTTTATATGGCCCGTCAAAACGAGGCATAAGTTTACCACTGCGTAAACCCTTACGAATGATCTTTCTTTCGGCAAGAACTAGATCACCTATCTTAAAAGGTGCTTCATAACGCCGTTTTTGATCATATTTATCCTTTGCCTGCTGAGACAATTTAGCTGATCTCGTGACAGCGGCCTCCCTCAACTCATCTAAATTAGGTGACCTATCGGGCACAACTATATCGCCTACAAGTCTAGGTCGAAACCCATAAAGAAGTTCCAATGGAGTCTTACCCGTACTATTATTTACGTTAGAGTTTAATCCTAACTGTACTTTAGGCAAGTATTTCTCCCAGTCATTTTGGTCATCACCAACGTATGCTACAAGGGCGTCAAGTATAGTTCTATTAAAACGTTCTATCTGCCCATTCGCCCTTGGGCTAGCGACTGCCGTCATGACATGCTTTATTTGCCTTTGAGTGCAATACTCTTTGAAATCTTTGCAACTAAAAGCTTTGCCACGGTCACTTATTATACGACTTGGAACACCAAAAGTTTTAATTAATTGGTCAAACGTCTGCAATACATATTTACAACTGACGTCTCGAACAGCTTCGATCCATATAAACCTCGTGAAAGCATCTATTATTGCTAGAATGTGCATTTTGCCTGATGGGCTTTTACAGAACGGGCCAAGATGGTCCACATGAACAGTGTGAAAAGGTACGGCTACCTTTTTAATTGGATGTAACAAGCCCACACGACGGCCAGTTGGTTTTTTAGCATATTGACATGATATACAACCACGAGTGTACTTTTGAATAAACCGACGCATACCATGAAACCAGTACTTTGACCTTATGGCATTGTAAGTTTTATTAAAATTAACGTGACCGTTATTATCATGGAAACTTTGAACGAGAGACCAACGTGATATTCGTGGAACGACTACATTTTGACTATTTCCAACTTTTTTATATAATACACCATTCTCAAACAAGAAATCTTTAGCTAAGCCATTAGTTATGCCCTTTGAAACCTCATCCTTCAACTGGTTCACGAGACCACGCAACGAGTCGTCATCCTGCTGCACACATTCGATTAGGTCTTTATCGACACATCGCATAACTGAATCCACAGGATTACGACTCAGCGCATCCACGTGAGCCATGGATTTGCCGGCACGATACTCAACAGTAAAGTCAAAACCTTGAACTTCAAGCCACCAAAACCGAACAAAACAATATTTTCGCAAGGACTTGCTTCTAATTTTAATCGACTAGCTACTGATTCTGTTATTGTGACACAAGCGCTTCCAAAATCAATAAAACCATACACAGCGAAATCATTAATTTTTACGGTCATGTAATATTTCGAACTACCCGACGCATCAGTGATAACGCGCACAGTATGTCATTGTTTGTCATTTTCTTTGTTAGAACTTGTACGACGATTTTTAAGTTTAAGACAGTCTTGTTTTATGTGACCTGTTTTTCCACAGTAACTGCATTTTTTATTTTTAGTGTAACAATTAGTTTCGTCATGACCGCGCTTGTTACAGAATACACACACCAAAGTCGTACTGTCTTGCTTCCGAGATTTATTATTACACTTATTTGCAGTATGGCCTCGTCGTTTACAAATATTACACTTTAATTGGTCATCATAATGACTATTGTACTTTTTATTGCGATTAACATTTACGCTTGCGGGACGCCTAAACGATGACAAGTAATTTAATAAGCTAATTGGGTCACGACAACCCGCGGAAATAGCCCCTACTTCTACTAAGTCATTTCCGATCGTACCTATGATGGCCTCAGTGATAAGTAAGTCTGGTATTCCACAAGCGTTACCCAGCGCCAATTTGTCATAGTAAAATTGAATGTAATCTCGTTCAGGACGACGTACTTCGTTTACAAGATCACGCATCATAGTTAATTTACTTCGGTTTGACGGAAAAGCTGCCATAAGACGTTGTTTCCAATCTAACCAATTTAAATTGACGTCGTTTAGTTGATCATACCACCGCCGCGCATAGCCTTTTAGTTTAGAGGAACAATTAAATATAGCAGTTTTTTCGTCCCAACCGTACATGTTTGAAATACCCTCAACTTTTCTAATCCATTGTTCCATTGTTATCAAAGAAATATGAGGATCGAATTCCGGTATTGGATCACTACGACCGACATATCTTAAAGAAGTTGAGCACGAGGTATGGATATTATGATGGCATTGTGGTGGACTTGCAGTGGTAGCTTCTAACGACGGGACTATCACCGATGCCGATTGCACGCAACTTTCAGAACGTACTTCACGAGAGTTATCTCCAACGCATGGATCCTTTGCTAAACTATAGCTGACAGGTGGGACAGTCCCATACTGGGGCATTGGATGCGCCTACATGCCACTGTGGCGCATAATTAATAATTGTTTTGTTTTGTTCTTCGGGTAGATATAAGTACTAACACTAGTATATAAGTTGTGTGTTGTACTAACCAAATGGACTTAAGTCTGAATAAAAAGCATTTTATTTATTTTATTATTTATTTATTTTGCTACGGTGTGTGCCATCGGGGACTCGTCTCCGGAACGCGCTAACGGAATCTCGTTAGGTACTGGTGGCAATAGGTTCACGTAGGGTACCGTGGGTAGCGACGGTGGCGTATACGAACGCCCACCAGATGTGGCATCTTCGCCTTGATTTCCCTCATTTGACGCAGCGCTCGAACTACCCCCCGATTCGGGTATTACGCTAACTCTGCCTTGCAAGACTTGATTTTCCAATAAGGCTACGCGTTCTAGTAATCTACGTGTATTAACATCTCTGACTAAACGGCGACGCAAGGATTTTTCATTGTCACTGTCGTCCTTATTTTTACGTTTACTTTTTTTTGTGGTGTCCCATTATTGTAGAATAATCACACGAAGCAATAGATAAGGTAGGTACACAGTCAAGTGAAATGCAACTGTAAAATAAAGTCAACCAATAGTCAAACACGGTACTGTATCAGTACACCAATAGTTATTATTTAAAACACTTACGTGAGTTGCAATACTTCTTCCCGCTTCTGAGCTATAAGAACTCAGAGAAACAACGTAAAAGATGTATAAAATATTTAATTAAAAATAAACTTATAAGTAGAACGAGATGCTAAGTTGATGTTGAGCCGTCGGTGTCTGCGAGCCAAGAGAGCGATTCCTCGGTGTCGGTGCAATATATACCAGATAGGCGCGCCGCCGCGCGCCGCCCTTGCGTTGCTATCTTCGCAGCCGGCAACTTCATGACGGTCCTCGAGCGCCATCTACAGCGCCTTACAGGAAATAATCCGTTCCTTTAACTATCCCCTTGGCATTTTATTGTTTTCAAAATATAATGTTCATAATAATCATATTTATCCTAACCAAAACAAATATCTGATACTACTGTCATTCTTTCGTACGCTATTTTGTACTTCGATGTGTCTCTTACGAATGTACAATTCATTAACTGGCGTTTATAAAGAAACTTCAAATACCGATAGTACTTTTGCTTTCGTATTTGTCTTGGTCATAACTTTATTTAGTATCGTACATATTCTTTCTTTTACAATGTTATTCGTTCTGGGTATCGTGTACAAGCACAATAATGTTAGTCTTTTTCTGAAAATTCAAACTCTCTTTAAAACATCGATTTCAGCAAGAATTTTCTGACTTACATTTTTTGGAACTGGATCTCAATGTTTATTATTATTTCTGCTAATGTTGTCGTAGTAGTGGGTTTTTACTCTTCACTTCGTAAAATGACAGCCGTAATGCTGTTTCTTAATACGTATACTGATACATCGTTTGTCGCATTTGATATTAATTGCATGATTGCTTCGCGAATAATTGTGTTGTTAAAAAAATATCTCGAAACATGGACTGATTATGTCCTGAGGATGAATGATGTGCAGGACAATGATGAAAAATGTCATAAATTGCTTGAAATATATCAAAATATTTTAGAAGCTTACAATTTGTGTAAAACCATTTTCCAAGTAGTGGTAAGTTCATGTTTATTACAGTTTAACATTAATGTATTATTTTTTTTAAAAACATGCTTAGAATTTGTGTCTCTTTACGTACATGTGATGAATATGAATATTGATGAATAGAGAGAAAGACAAAGGCCAAGGAAAAGATTCATGGATTGTGTGAGGAATGATATGAAAGACAAAGGAGTGAATGATATCGTGATGTTTAAAAGAGAAGACTGAAAGAAAAAAAATGTGTTGCGCTGATCGCAAGTAACATGGGAAAAGGCCAGAAGGATGATAAAGATGAGGTTGGAAGGAACGACGCTTAGTCCGTGTAGTGTGTGGTGAATTATTGTCCACTCCTTCTCAAAACTGCTGAGACACAATTTCTCGTCTATGTGTCAATGGAACGTTATATGCTTGGTTTGTAACGCTAAGTCCATTTTCACAGGCATTATGTCACGTGCTGGGCGCATTTTCCCGAACTCTGTACTTTTTGGATGTACTGTTTAAAGTCATAAAGGAATATGGTCCGTCTGGGCGCAGTGTGAGTATAAAATCATCCCATATTTCAGATTAAATTGTAATGATTGGATCAGATATTAATATGATAGACAATAAATTATTTCGTTTCATAACTGGTGAAATAAGGGTGCACAAAGGTACACGTTTATAACTGCAAAACCCTTCGGGGATCACAGATGTGATGTCATGTTTTGAAATATTTAATTATTTACAGCTAGTTGGGTTCACGACAATCGCGTGGGTAGTGAAGTCGATAGCACTTGTTGTAACACACAGTTTAAACTGTGAGAGGTTCTATGTAACCGTTGAGGAAGCTGAGGCAGCGTGTATACGGCTTCTGAACAACAGGAACTGTCCGAGTAAGATTTTTTTTAGCAAACTTTTCCTATGAATTTCTTTCAAATCCAGACAAACGTTTCACAAACAAATTTCTTCAAACAACTTGACAAATTCAGGAGAAGAATTTCCAAGAATCCTTCCTTTCGTTATAGAAGAAACTTTTGTGTACTATTTCAAGCTTCTAGATCCTGCTGTTTAGGCTGTGCTTAATTTGTCAGTGAGTGAGTTTAAGATTTCCATTCAGTTGATTTTGAAACCTAACTACACGTCCTTTACAGGAAGTCAAATACGTCTCTACAAGAGCGTTATACTGGAAAAGCGAAGTTTCAGTAAGATGAGCGCGTGTGGCTTGTTCAACGTAGACGCTATGCTACCAATACGTTTGATGGGTCTTCTCACTAATTACATTATTGTACTGTTGCAATTTACTTTTCTGTAAAATTTGTATTTGTTTGTTTGAAATAAACACTGTTTTCGCTGGCGTAAGTTACTGATTCCTATCATCATCTCCTACCGTTATCCCAATTTCTTTGGCCTCAGCGCATCGTGTTTTCTTCTTACATACTCCTTTAAGTCTCGTCATTAAAGCAGTCATGTCCTTTTTAACCATGCACAGGACATTGATAATTACTTTGGTATTTTCCCTTTTCTTTTAGCCATCCACTTTCTTATTCAAAGCTTTCCTCATTTTCCTTAAAATAAGCTCTTCCCTTGTGATATGAAGTATATTTATGCCAGATAAATGAACGGTTTCTGTAGAAATGTTCCTGAAGGTTTGGATTGAGATAACATGCGGGCCACAGCATAGGTGCATAATTTAATCTGGTTACACATTATTCGGTTACAGTTCAAGGATATTTTCAGATTTAAATTAATGTGTAAGTAGGAAAAAAGCTCCGGGTTTGGGTACTGATAAAGTTTTAAACAGAAATATGTCTTGGAACCAAACATTCAAAGGCATGTGACATCCACCAACCCGTATTGGGCCTGTGGGGTGTATTATTAATAGGCCACTCTCTCTCGCAAAGGATCTCCGAGCTCCACTCAGGCCAGTGGAGCTATATCAACTGATAATGATGCTAATGCTACTGAATATAGCTCCAACCTATTCACTGCAGTGAGTTTGTAGCAGAAATAGGTCTGACCAACTGCAGGGCAAAGACCGCTTCTAGTAGAGAACACTTTTTTTAAATTGATGCAGACGTGGTTGGAGGAGGATCGAGGAGGTTCATAATAAAATTCACAAAGTTTACTTAGTAGTTTACGTTTATTGCAGGAACAGTGTAGTGTTCAAATAGAATTAGTTTATATTGATCAAGTCGCGTGACAACAAATATGAAGGAGCGTGGCTAAGTAAAAACAGCAACTCGGGTCTATCAGGTTAAGCCACGATTGCTTAGGTTGGTTCATGGATGGGTGACCACGCATTACATACCAAGTTTCCTCTTTGCCCCGGAAAGCACGTTAAGCCGTTGGTCCCGGCTGTCAAATTTAGATCATTGACAGTTGTTAAATAGGAGTCAGTGGCCCGAAAGTCTGACGACCAGTCCCATGGGGGTATCGTATAACTCACTACTAACTGGTTTGTGAAGGTCAAGCAGGCAGACGCTCCATGTAAAGTACTGGTATTCAGCTGCATTCGGTTAGACTTGAAGCCGACGCCAACATAGTTGGGAAAAGGCTAGGCAGATGATTATTAAATATGATGCGTGGCTCTTATATCGAATTAATTTAGATTGTCATCGATACAAGAAAAGAAAAGAAGAAGATTGGATTAAGAAAAATCAAACTGTAACAAAGCAAGCGTGTAGGCGGTGATGACGCTACTTATCTGAAAAGGTAACGTGGCATCGATGACGAATAAACCATAGGCGTTGAACTTGTTGAACGATGTTATCTGCTGGCGTTGTATGTTCTTGTATATTCTTCTTTGTGTCTCTGTAAAAGGCAAACACTAATACTTTATGACAGTAACAAATATAAGTACTTTTGCGCGTGGTCTTGTTGGTACTTGCTACGCCATCATGGTCTTTCAATACAATGAGGAATTTTCCACTGACGTTTGTCACAACGGTTGAGTATATACAGGGTGGAATTTTTGCATGCCACCTGGAGGGAAAGTACTCTAAATACCGGAGATAGCAAATTTTACTCAAAGGAAACATTCCTTTATTTTTAAAAAGAAATTACTCTGCATTCAAAGATTTTGAAAATTCGTGCCACACTCGGGAATCGAACCGGCTAAATTCCAAAAAAAATAACACCCTGTACTTTTATGGCACCAATCGATAGGGTCAATCATAAGGATCAAATCCCTCTAACAAACACGATAAATTAAATTAAAGGAAAACCATATGGATGGCAATAGGCTCGTCTATACTAATATTATAAAGAGGTAACATTTGTTTGTAAGTTTGTATGTACGGGGTAATCTCCGGAAGTAATGAACCAATTTTAAAAATTGTTTCACTGGTAGAAAGCTACATTATTCGTGAGTGCTATAGGTTATATTTTATTCCCGTACTCCCACGGAAACGAGAACTACGCGGGTGAAACCGCGGGACGTCAGCTAGTCTCTTATAACATCGGACTTAAACTTAACTGGTGAAATGTAAATGCACTATTAGAAATAAGTGAATTTTGTTTTGTTGAGGTGTACCTAACCTCAACAAAACAAAATTCACTTATTTCTACACAATAGGCTAGTTTCCACCATCAATAAATTGCAAATCTATTTAGTCCGTCAGTTAGAGCATTGAAAAATAATGGACACCTATTATTTGTTTTTGTAAATCAATGAATATTGACAATGATAAAACGCATCTGAACTCGGGAGTGGAGGCTCGGGACGTAAGAACGCACTAAAAACTACCACGGCGTGATGTATTGAAAATTTTAAAAGCGTCGTATCTTCGTTAATTTTGGTTTACGTAACAAAAGAAAAAATACGGGTCAAATATTTTTTGATAATCTAACTGAGGCACTAGTTAGATTTTTTCAGTACACAAGCTTATAACAATATAATGCCTAACAGTTACCTGAACATCTTCTTGATTTCTTAAGCATGGTACAAACACTTTTAACTTCAGTCATGGTTGCATAGAATCTCTCGCTTTCAATGCTGAGGATGATTTGTAAAGCCGTGCTCTTGATCAGCCAAGATTGTGATGTTATTGCAATTATTGCGAACTGAAACGAGAAGGTGGGTATTTAGTCATTATTAACTAGTATAAACCTGTGGCTTCACCGCGTGGAGTTCGGTAATTGTCCCACGGGATCGTACTACTAAGATAAAAAGTATCCTAAGTGTTAATCCGGGTTATAAACTATCTGTGTGTCAAATTTCGTCTAAATCCGGTCAGTAGTTGCGTGAGGAGCTCGTGGCTAAATAGTAACAGCCGCACGGGCCGATCGTCAGGTTAAGCCGTGCTTGCCTAGGTTGGTCTGTGGACGGTGACCACCCGTTACATACCGAGTTTCCTCCGTGCCTCAGAAAGCACGTTAAGCCGTTGGTCCCGGCTGTCATTTTTAGATCTTTGACAGTCGTTAGGTAGTCAGAGGCCCAAAAAGTCTGACAACCAGTCTTACCAAGGGGTATCGTATTACTCGGTACTAACTGGGTTGTGGAGGTCAGATAGGCAGTCGCTCCATGTAAAATAGTGGTATTCAGCTGCATCCGGTAAAACTGGAAGCCGACCCCAACTTAGTTGGGAAAAGGCTAGGTAGATGATGAGTTTTTGCGTGAGAGAGTAACAAACATTCGTACCATCCTCACAAACTCGCATTTATAATATTAGTAGAAATGATCAAATAAAACAGATAAAGACAGTTCAGGCATATAACCTACATTGATTTCACAACTGTTTTATCTCCGATAACAGTAACTATTATTATAATGAGAAAAGACTACAAAAATGAAAATCATAGGTATCATAGATGTGCAGTTCATGGTAGCGTTGCCAAGAAAGAAAATTTGTATCGATATGTCAAATTTGGTACATTTATTTTAGTTCTGTGATTTTATGTCCGCACAAATAAGTAGGGTGAAGTGTAATATAACTGTGAAAATACAGTAACCTTATATTTGCTACATTCTTTAACTAACGACCCGCCCCGGCTTTGCAGGGGTGAAATGTATATACGTATATAAACCATTCTCTTGAATCACTCTATCTATTGCTGAAAAATCCGTTGCGCAGTTTAAAATATCTAAGCGTACAAACAGCAGGAGCGGCTTTGTCTTATACTATGTAAAGATAAGTTAAGTAGAAGTAGAGTACACTAAGAATGTACACATCGACATAAAAAAACAATAGTTAAGTAATTCACACGTAGTACTCGTACGTTCAATTCATTTCATAAAATAATAAACATGTACTTACTTCTGCTCCACTGTCGGCCAATATTTGTTTCATTTGTAGTAATATCGCTACAGTCATTAATCCATGGCAGACTGTGTGTATTATGTAATATACTATCTAAAATTAAATATAATTGTATTTTATGTACATATTTAACATAGGATTTTACTTTAAAGGTTTGTAGTAGGGAACGCCAATATACTGGAATTGGGTTGTGATATACAGCAGAACACAGGACAGTTATTTTACCCCTGACTAGCTTCTACCCGCGATTTCACCCGTATTAAAACACATCGATGCCGCGATGGCACTAGGCAAATATTGAAATATGATAATTAGTAGAGATTTTGGATCACTGCCAAAATCAAAGTGATCTCTATTCTCATTCATAAAAGGTTGCTGGTGGGTTGCTGCCAGAAGTAAAATAATGGCACACAGTAAAGTTATGAAATACTCACCAATAGACGAAACGTTTTATCGAAAATCCTATAAGCTTCCAGAATATTTAGGTACAACTCATACATTAGTTCCAAATGTGACTCATTACTGAAATCTCCTTCGTTGTTTGTTAGTTGCACGTTCTTAATCCACACCTTAAGTGTTTTCCTCAATAAAATAATGACAAATGTAGCATAAACGATGTTAATATCCAAAGAAATGCTGGTATAGCCTGAGAGAAGGTCAAGAATATTGCCAAAAGAGAAATGTAAGCCGTAATAGACAGAGCCCCCAAGGTACAGGATATTTAAGATAATGACGTAAGCCCAGTTGGCAGTAGCCAAGCTTTTGAGAAGTTTACCATCGATTTTGAGAACTCTATGCACATGTTGGATTTTTAAAACTAACAAGGTATTGTTGTTGGAGTGAACAATATTCGGACAGTAGTTGATAATGAATCCAATAGAAAAGAAGAAGAAGTCGTAGAAATTGCACCAACCAAGGGTAGTGGATACTCCTTTCCAGTTATCAAGGGAAGTCATAAGTTGGATGAAGATTATACTGCGAAATATAACCGCAATGAAGAGACCAACAAAGTTGTATCTTCTAGTATTTGAAGTAATAAAGTTGTCCCGAATAGTATACTTTGCGCAGATGAAAAGATTTTGCATCATATTCAACGGTTTTAGTACTGATTGTAATTCTTCTTCAATTAGGTTGTTCAACAATACTTCTTTATATGGCACTGTCAGTGTTTTCCTGATTATTACATCGTTTATTTTAGATTTTAGTTTGTTTCTTGAATGTGAAAATATGTTTGTTGCACTCGACGGTTTTCCGTTAGTTAAAATACAAAGTTTGTGGAAAAGAAATTAATTAATTTGCCAGTGCTCGTTGATTAATTAAAAGAAAAACTCAAGTTTGCAATCAATAATTGGATAGCCTTTTTAGCAATACTAACGAACAGTCAATTGAAACACAAGACGTATCAACGGAAGTAAAAGAAACAATGACACATGTGTACTTAAAGAAGTTTATTTCATAAGACGAACTTAAACAAATAATGAGACTAACAAGTTTTTTAAAGCTACGGCTCAACTCTACTACTAGCTCGATTGCATTTTTGTCAGATTTGCCATACAAACTACATAAGTCAGTAACAGATATTGATAGATAACTGTTCTGTCTGTCTTGATAAACTTGGGAGCCTGGTTACTCAGTATAATTATTTATTTATTTATGTTTATGGCACTTCAACGAAGTGAAAGTTAATATAAAACAGAAATCACAAACAGTTTTAGGTATAGTGAATTTGTCACTTAAAGAAATGCACAGCACTCGCAGGATAATAAAAGCACAAGACGTAAGAAACCATTACAGAATTAAATTAATACAATAAACAGATAATATAAGTGTAAGTTTGGGCCATACAAATTAAATATGGGCCGTAGAAGGAATGTAAAATAGGACGAAGCGGGAATAAAATAATAAAAAATTTGATTTGAGACGAAGATAGCATATTGTTTGGGACAAACCAGGATTCTGTTATGTGGGCCGAAACTCAGTGGGACAAACAAAGAATAAATCAGACGCCGCACATCAAGCTACCCGAAACTGTAAAATTTACCCAATCAACCTTGAACCTAATGCTATAGCGATAAAGTTGAAAATCTATTATACAAATTTGACAGTGTGTAGTAGCTTGATGTGCTGGCGGTACATTCAACCGGTAGGAACGGTGGGAAATACAGAATAGTTTTATTAAAAAACTAGCTGACCCGCGCAACTTCGTCTGCGTCACATGAGAGAGAGAGGGTTAGAGAGAGTGGAGTCAACCTTGAAAGATAGACATAATGCTATCGCGGATTTTTTTAGAACGCTTTAAAACGAACAATTCCCTAATACATGATTGTTGCGCAACTTTAACCGTTTATGCAGCGCCCGCAAAGGAAGCTCTCGAAAGAAATAAATTTTCCTTGTTTTTGCAACATTTATCATTGATGCTCCGCTCCTTTTAATTATAGCGTGATGTTAGATAACCTATAGCCATCCTCGATAACTATTCAACACTAAAAGTTTTCCTGTAATTAGCGCGTTCAACCAACCAAAATCTCTTTAGCTTTATAATATTAGTAGATATATATACCTACGTAGATCCAAGTGGGTAACAATTTAATTTCTTCGATATATTTGCATTAATCGCTAAAATAATCTACTTATGTTTTTCCAAAAAAGGGCTTACCTCGACAGCCTTTTTTTTTCGGATGGGAAATCATCAAATGAGTCCTCTCGCTCTGGGCGGACCAGGAGGCAGTGTCATACTTTTACTGACTAAACCCATCCATGTTCCTTCATCGCCCTTTGTGTTCCGGGGCCACGGTATCTCTTTAGAACAGTCCCGCAACCCCGGCAGGCATCGGCCCTTGCGGACCCCTTCCTATTGCTGACTCTCTTTGAGGCGCGCGTCGAACACGAACGTGCCATCGACACGGCCTGTCGTCATGAGACAGACGGACGGCGAGCTAGCCCATAGCCCACCGTCCACAGGCCCGCGCGTACGGTGGCCGGGGGCCACGTGGTTGCCGCGGACGCCCGGGGCGTCTCCCGCGGCGGCCGGGACGTTTAGAGGTTCTCTCCCTCTCACGTTCCGCCACCTCCTTCATCCTTAGACACTCGATGACAGTCATACTCCAGCTAGGTCGAAAGTTCTCATCAAAGGTGCAAGAAATTAGCCCAAACACGATTTTTCAATTATAAATGGGACCAACTTTGAGATGTACCTACGCTTTTTACAAACAAAAGGACCATGTACGGACTTCTCTGTGAAAGTTATCCGTGGTCATATATAAAAAAAATACGCGTCGAATTGAGAACTGCCTTCTTTTTGTTTCGTCGGTTAAAAAACCAATCTTGAGGCAATTTACACGTTTGCGGCGGCGACCTCTCGCGTCCGGCCCTGGTGCAAGCCATGGTCCGTAGCGAGACGGAATGGGACGCCGTCACCTCCTTCTGCGAAGCAGTAATGCTAGAGAAGGAGGTGGCGGAACGTGAGAGGGCGAGAACCTCTCAACGTCCCGGCCGCCGCGGCAGACGCCCCGGGCTTCCGGGGCAACCACGTGGCCCCCGGCCACCGTAGGCGCGGGCCTGTGGACGGTGGGCTATGGGCTAGCTCGCCGTCCGTCCGTCTCATGACGACAGGCCGTGTCGACGGCGCGTTCGTGTTCCACGCGCGCCTAAAAGAGAGTCAGCAAAAAGGAAGGGCCGATCCGCAAGGACCGATGTCTGCCGGGGTTGCGGGACTGTTCGAAAGAGATACCGTGGCCCCGGAACAAAAGGGCGATGAAGGAACATGGCTGGGTTTTAGTCAGTAAAAGTCTGACACTCCCTCCTGCTGCGCCCAGAGCAGGAGGAGTCATTTGATGATTTCCCATCCGAAAAAAAAAAAACAAAAAATAGGCAACTGACACGGGCGAGGGTCATTCAATTCAGAAAATGGAGTGAAATAAACAACGCCGTCTATCGACCAAAATGTTAAACTGCTAAAAGTATATTACCTATGCTATAATTTTTTTTTAAAGCTGGTCAGTCGATTTAAAAGTTATGACTGTGGTGAACACATTTTTAGTCATTGGTATCATTTTAGTTCAACAGATGTCGCTGCATGTATGTATCTTACATTTGATGATTAGTTCTTCTTGAAAACTTTAAGTTCATATATCTTTTGATAGAATTAACCGATTTCAATGAAACAAACACTAAATCATACCCCAAGTTACACACAATTTTTATGTATAAACATTGTCAGCATTGAATTCGTAGATTTTACGTGATGTGCGCACAAACAAACAGACAAACAGACAAAAATTTCAAAAATGATGGAAATGGGTTCTGTTACTTATCTTTTCACACGTTGGCTATTTTTTGTTTTAATTTCTTCAATGTACAAAAATGACTTTTCTACAGATTTATTATATGTATAGATATAATAAAGGGTGTAGGCACTTACTCCTCGTCATTGCGATCATTTTTTTCTTCAGGACCATACCTGGGAACCTACTAGTTACGGAGATATTGGAGGTCAAAGTTCAAACTTTTTCACAAGTTTTTTTTTCAAATACCTACTAGTTTTTAAGGTCATAACTTTACTTTTAATACATCCATTGCCCGTTTACTATTAAATGCGTCCATCAACACAATGTATTGAGTGCGTTACATTGAGTTTTACCGTAAAACGTAAATTCTCACCCAAAAAAAAAAGTCGTTCACCAGCAATAATTTTGCTTATAGTTCCTTAGTTTAATGTACAGAATACTTGGTTGACGGGTTCGTGAAGGGTCCGTTTACACCTTTTATTAAAAACAAAACAAAATAAAAAGCTGAAAAAGAAGAGAATGAAAGTGGATGCATTTTAATTAGCTCGTATTTAGAACGATCCCATACTTTTTATAAACAGACTAGAGTGATTTAGTAAACTCGAACTGTAATAATACAATGGTATACGTAGTGGTGAGATCTAGGACTTGCACCGGCATTGCAGCGTCTACTGAGAACATACCGCAGACATCCATCGTCCTGAAGGTTGCACTAAGTCGCTGGATATTCTTGCAGAACCGTTTTCTAGTTTCTGTGAAGAATTTGAGTTAGGAGCAAAACATAAAACATTTGAGCCGGGTTTGAACATGTCTTTGATGCCAATAAGGACATCATCATCATCATTTCAGTACGGAATCACCTAACTCTTCATCTCATCAGACACTTCTCTTTTTGAGTATAGAGTATATCAATAACGGCTTTTGTACAACTGTTCCCTCTAATGTGCGAGTCTCATCAATAAGAGTATAGGAAGACTAAAGAAACGATGGATGGACTGTGTGAAGGATGATATGGCAGGAAAGGAAGTGTCTGATGAGATGACGAGTAATAGAGAAGTATTGAAGAAGAAGACATGCTGCGCCGACCACAAATAAATTGGTATACGGACAGGAGAATGATGATATTTTGCGAGTCTCATTAAAGTCTCTTCAATGTCTCATCTATACGTAATTTTAAATCAAGTCAATTTTTTTCTTACCATGGCATGGCCCTGAAGTTATAATTTGTATGCAGATGCACTGAACTTCTGCCACGGCCGAGTAGAACTTCTCACACTCCACGCTCAAATATGTCAGAATAGTTAGGTTCTTGAAAACCCATGATAAAGCCGTAAATGCTAAAACAGCATACTAAAACAAGGAAAGTGATTAAGTTTCAATAGTTACTTCTTAAGTTATTAAAGAAACAAGGTGTCGTTACTCTAGAATCTACAGTAATTATGTAAATTGCTAATGAGTCCCCACGTGAGTTTTTAATCTTGCGTGGGGAAAAACATGTTAGGTATCTTCACTTAGTTTCATCATCTCCTGAGATTACCTGTATATCGCTACAGTCAGGTGACTTCATTTCTATACGAATCCAGATATCCAATAACGCATTAGTAGAGGTGTGCACTATATAAAACAAAACCTGCAACAAAAGTCAATATTTAAATTTCAAACATAAGCACAAAATACTTATCATCTATTAGCCTTTTCCAACTAAGTCACGGATTAACTCGGTATGTAGCGGAGGATCACCTGTCCTCGAACCAACCTGGCAAGCTTTATTTGCTTTGTTTGAGCTTTGTTTGTTGCTTTGTTTGAATATCGACCCGAGGGCCTTTTATTATTGAGGGATAAGTCCCTAAACATAAAATACTATTCAAATGGAATTTCCCACCTGTCGGTGGAAGGTCTTCTTAAATATTTCGAAAGCTTGTATGACGTCAATATAACTTTCAAACATATTATCTCAGTACCCGTCATCTGCTTCTTCATCGGCGAATCCTGACGTATGCAGTTCTGTCATCCAAGCCATGAGAGTTTTACTGACAAGTTTCATATTCCTTGTAGCGTATATCACGTTCATATCAAAATGTATGCAAGTATAACTTGCTAAAATATTGGCAATTCCAATCTCATCGAAGATACAAAAATACATGCACATCCAGGAAAAATGAAAGCAATTGATGGCAATGACGCAGGCCCAGTTGGAGATGATCAAATAATTAAAAGAACTTCCTGTTAGGTTTAGGAGTCTATGTACGTTCTGAATCTTCAAGACAAATGACACATTGTTGAGCCTCTGTCCGATATTGGTGAACGCGTCTAAGAAGAAACCCATAAAATACAAAACGAAGTCGTAGGTATTGACAAAGAAGTAGTCAAAGACCTCCAGTCCAGTTCTGTTAGGGGTCATGAAGTACAAGATGTAAATGATACCCATCAAAATAACCACAGTGAAAACTGACATAACGCTGTAAAACTGACTGTTGCATGTGATGAAGTTATCTCTAATTCTGTATCTAGCACACACAAACAAAGCTTGCATCATATTCATCGGTTTAAGTATAGATTGTAAGTATTTATCGACTAGTTTTATATTTAGCGTTTCATTGCTCATTTCATTTGCTTCATTTCTGTCATTTAGTTCATCGAGTCTATTGGGTTCATTTTGTCTGCTATTTTCACTTTCTACATTTTCTATAACGATATTGATTTTATTTTTGAAATATTTTTTATCTTCTGTATGTGGCGACATGGTTGTTACAAGGGACTGTTTTAAGTAGATTGGAGTGAACGATATAAAAACGATGTAAGTAATAATATTATATTTAATTATGCTAAGTAGATGTTCAGTTTATTGAATTCCTTGTGTTTACTAGGCTTAACGACAGGTCAAAGTAGACTGGACTTTGTGAAATTAAAACGACACGATTTAATTTCGAAAAGTGCTTAGTTGGTTTATTATATTACAATAAAAAACTCTGACCGATCCGAAAGGAGCATACTCAGTACATCAATTTGAAGGGGTTTTGTATTACCCAGTAATCGGGTTATCGAGGTCAGATAGATGGTTGCTCCATGTAAAATGATAAGATTCAACTGCATCCGGTTATAATGAAAGCCGACAGTAACAAAGTTGAGAAAAGGCTAGGCAAATGATGAGGAATTATTCGTTTTTACATGCTGATAGTTTTGAAACTTGATTAAAAGAGTGATGGACATGAATGTTGATGGATGGAGAGGGAGAGGAAGGCCAAAAAAAAGATGAATGGACTATGTGAGGAATGATTATGAACAATAAAGGAGTAAAAAATGCCGTGACGTCTGACAGGAGAGATTGGAAGAAGAGAACGTGTTCTGCCGACCCCAAGTGGAATGGGATAAGGGCAGGAAGATGATGAGTTTTAAAGCTTGATAAATTTTAAAAAGTAATTAAAAAAAAAATTGAACCGGTAATGATTCGTTGGGGCTCGAATCATCTTGCAAGAAAAGTGATCTTGTAGTTTACTTTCAGGATGATTTAAAGAAATAACAGCTCAATATTACGTATTGATTGAACTACATAAGTGCCTGATCACATACTCCCTCTGCCTGCGATCAGTATCTTGACGATGGCAAAGGTATAGCTAGATAATATGAACCCGGTTCGTATATATTTTTGAGATTGAGGATGGTGACAGAGAATTCAATTTTGTTGCTACTTTTTTAAATTTTGGTGGGCACTTTCGATTTGGTGGGCGGTTTTCAATATCAGTGGCCACACTACACTTTAAACTAAAATATTTCAAAAAGTTATCGATATATTCTTGGGCGTCTTGAAGATTCTTTAAGCTTGGACTTACCAGGTCCTTATTTTTCCGAAGACTGAAGAAACAATTTCACCACCAAAATTGACAAAAAATGCACTTTGTTGGTATTCACTCATAAAAGTTTTCATTCTTACCTTGTCACGAATACTCGGTGGAATGTATGGAAAGGCACTAAATATGACAATCAAAACTAATTAATAAACTGCTGTCGAGCGTGTGCGCCTGCTGGCTGTGGGTGAGTGGGAGTTGGGTCTTTGGCTTCACGCACCGCCGCCGTCGTTGAGCATAGGCACGTTGCTCGACGACACCATTTTCCACCTCGCTGCTTCTCTACGCCTAGGTACGCCATGTTATGGTGCTCACAGCCTTTTCAAGGAAATTTCAACGTTTAGTTGACATTTTCCGTGACCCAAGGGCTGGCTTTTACCTTGGCCAAAGGCTGAGCGTTGCCATATAACATGGTGACGCCGCCAGTCTCTTTGGGACATTACCAGTTAACAGCGCTAAGGAGGACTTTGACGACGATATTTTTAAGTTTATGCTTTAATTTAGGTTATTTTATTTTATATATGTCTATATATAATATTTAGCTAATAATTAATGAATAATAATTTAGGAAATGAACACTCTTCGACATTCAAAACTAATGTAACTGAAAGGTACTAAAACGTTATAAAATTAATAGAGTATTGATCTAGTCCAAACGCTTACAATTTGTTAGTGAAAAGCTATACGGATCTTACTTCTTAGCTACACTACTACTACAGTCTACAACCATGTTTCCAACATTGAACAAAATAGAATCAAGAATGGACTCTACCTTAACCGAGGTTGCACCAGTAGTTCCATATTCCGACAAAGTTTTGCTCAGCAACCTGATTGGAAATGATTTGCAATCAGTTCTGAAGCCGTTCAGTCTGATGCAAGCCTTATTCATATGTTCTAAGTATAAAATTAGCCTAAGTATTAATCAGTTACTGTTAATAGTTATACCTACAACTTTATCGGAGTCGTCTGCATGGTTTTTCTACGTGTCTACTGTTTCTATGCTTTGTTCAACAAGTTGTTGGTTTTCGGTTTCGGTGAGAGCATCAACGTGCTCCTTAACTGGTCCGGTATTTATGACAACTGCTTCTACTCCATTGGGTTCATCTTACATTACTACAGCAAAATCAAATATCGCCACGAAAATGTATCATTAGTTACCAGGATCCAACATGCCATTACCCTCCTCAAAGTCAACGACAAAGATCTCAGAGGATTGAAAATATACAACTGGATCTCAGTATTAAATATCAATAGTGTTTTTATTGGTACATCGCTAATTTTTACCATTTTTTTTTAATAAATTGGGTTATTTCAATATACTAATTGGTTATAGCGTCATCATTTTTACACGCTTTATATTAGCTTCACTTGTATGTTTGTTTGTATGTTTGTAACCGACTTCTTAGGGCGCGATTTTGATTTTGACCCACTTTAAACGGCCAGATTTCATTCAAATTTTGCACACCCGTCAAAGACCGATGACAATTCAGGTTTTTTCAGAATTCAACCCCGGGGGAAAATGGGGTGACAAAGTCTGAAAATCAACATGGTTATTGTTTGTATGATGCATCGGGTCGGGCGGGTGTATTACAAAAACAACGATTTTAAGATTTAATGTGTAACTGAAATACCATCATCCCCTGTTGGGGTGCGATGGGGTTGAAATGTCTAAAAACCGGCCAAGTGCGAGTCGGACTTGCGCACGAAGGGTTCCGTACCATTATTATAAAAAAAAAAACCGGCCAAGTGCGAGTCGGACTGGCGCACGAAAGTTTCCGTACCATTATTATCAAAAAACTGGCCAAGTGCGAGTCGGACTCGCGCACGAAGGGTTCATGATAAATGATAAATGATGTTTATTTTGCAAGTAGGTTTTTACAAACACTTTTACACGTCATTTTTTAAAACTAGATGGGGCCGGTGTTTCGTACCTGACTACTCTGAGAAGAAACAGCCGAAACAAACTCAGAGGTAATAGTCTCTTTTAAAGTCCAGACAATCTTGCTCAATTCACATGAGGACTATGCAGATTAGTGTCTGATATGGTCTTTTGAAGAAAGAAACATACAGTTTTGAGTGGACCTGTCCAGTCAGTGCAAGCATTTGTCAGTTAACGTGTAGCTTGACTTATAACCCAAGGAGCTCAACGAAACGACGAACAATACCAAAGAAAGGACATTTGGGTAGGTCGCTTAGAGTACTCAAACTGTCAGACAGTTGTGGGAAAAAATAAACAATAAATATAAATGTGACCCATATGGTCCCCGTACCAATTATTATAAAAAAATCACGTTTGTTGTATTGGATATTGCCCCCCTTAAATATTAATTTTATTCTGTTTTTAGGGTTCCGTACCCAAAGGGTAAAAACGGAACCCTATTACTAAGACTTCGCTGTCTGTCCGTCTGTCCGTCTGTCCATCTGTCCGTCTGTCCGTCTGTCGGTCTGTCCGTCTGTCCGTCTGTCTGTCACCAGGCTGTATCTCATGAACCGTGATTGCTAGACAGTTGAAATTTTCACAGATGATGTATTTCTGGTGCCGCTATAACAACAAATACTAAAAACCGAATAAAATTAATATTTAAGGGGGGCTCCCATACAACAAACGTGATTTTTTTATAATAATTGGTACGGAACCCTTCGTGCGCGAGTCCGACTCGCACTTGGCCGGTTTTTAGTATTTGTTGTTATAGCGGCAACAGAAATACATCATCTGTGAAAATTTCAACTGTCTAGCTGTCACGGTTCATGAGATACAGCCTGGTGACAGACAGACGGACAGACGGACAGACAGCGAAGTCTTAGTAATAGGGTTCCGTTTTTACCCTTTGGGTACGGAACCCTAAAAAGGGCAAAAAAATCACGTTTGTTGCATGGGAGCCCCCCTTAAATATTAATTTTATTCTGTTTTTAGTATTTGTTGTTATAGCGGCAACAGAAATACATCATCTGTGAAAATTTCAATTGTCTAGCTGTCACGGTTCATGAGATACAGCCTGGTGACAGACAGACGGACAGACGGACAGACGGACAGACGGGCAGACGGACAGACAGACGGACAGACAGCGAAGTCTTAGTAATAGGGTTCCGTTTTTACCCTTTGGGTACGGAACCCTAAAAATCAATATGGATGTCAATTCCGGGATTATCAGGGGTGCTGATTACGAATATGGCATTTATTTTGAGATCCAGAAGATTAAGATGATTTAGATAAGATGGCGGATTCGACTTCTATACAGGGTTATTGTGATGATTGTGATAACGATGATGATGATTGTGATAGTGATGGTGATAGTGATAGTGATTGTGGTAGTGATAGTGATAGTGATAGTGGTAGTGATAGTGATAGTGATAGTGATGGTGATAGTGACAGTGATTGTGATTATGATAGTGATGACGATTGTGATAAAGATGGTGATTGTGATGATTATGAAATTTGATTCATAGATAGTTTTTTACCTGGATTAACATGTAGGATACTATTTATCTCTCTAATATGAATAAATATGATCCCGTGGAACAGTTACCAAACTTCACGCGGGCGAAGCCGCGGGCACTAGCTAGTATTCTTGATGTAACGGTAACCGTGATTTACAAAAAAAGCTTCTTATATACATCAAAACAAAATATTCACAACAGAAAACTCATTTTTTTTATTTTGCGGAATAACATTTAGTAATTAGCGTAGCCTAGGATCTACAGTCGATAAAGTCATCAACTTTAAATAAGATAAACCTTTCGGAGAGGGAACCTGAGAAACAGCTACCTCATCTAAAGAAGGCAGCAGGCGCCCGATTTCCCCACTTCCCAGATAAATTACTGACTTAATAAATTATAGTTTAAATAACAGTTTAAAAAATTTAAAAAAAACACGCTTTTATAAATAAACTAAACTAAAAAGTAGAAAATAAATAAAAAAAAAACTAAAAAACACGCTTCATATAGAAAACCAAACTAAAAAATAGAAAATAAATTTTAATATATTTGAATTAAGAATAGTTAAGAAAATTCTAACAAATATAAATGAATAATAGTGTTAATAAGAAAAAAATGTCAATAGTTATAAATATTTCATTGACAGCTATATGAGAAGAAGGATTAAATAAAAATAAAATAAGCCTTTATTGCTGTTAACATAATTGACCAAACATTACTTGTACTTAAAAAATTACAACAATGGAGGTAAGAAAACTATAAATTAACTTAAACTAAAACATATTCTCAGCATTCGGCTTATTTCCCCTCTTAACAGCTTGTCTTTCGACAAAGGCTTTCCACTTGCTTCTGTCCTTTGCTGTACGTAACCATTCTGGCCCAGCCATTTGCTTCAAATCGTCTTCCCATCTCTTTGTCTGTCTTCCTCTACTTAACTTATATTGTCACTTACGGGATATCTTCCGTGATAATAAATTGTTTTGAGCTCCCGATATTTCGACGCTGTTGCAAGCGCCATGATCGCGGGTCAACATGACCGTGGGTCGCGGGTGATCATGGCGCTTGCAACAGCGTCGAAATATCGGGAGCTCAAAACAATTTATTATCACGGAAGATATCCCGTAAGTGACAATATAAGTTTAGTTTTAAACAGTGAAAGCTTAAAACAGTGTTCCTCTACTTCTTCTGCTTTCTCTAGGGTACCATTCCGTTATTAATCTGGTCCATTTCTCTTTCTTTTCCCTCAACATATGTCCTGTCCAACGCCATTTCAATTTTCTGCATACTGATTGTGTTTATGGCAACACAAAGTTAGTTTTAGTTTTTTTTTACTCTATGGTCAACAATCAAAATTGTCTATGTCTCTCTCTTCCGTTTGCCATTGAACGTGCGTGGTGTCTGTACTCATAACAGTGAAAATTAAAGTGTACCTATATTACCAAGCAAGTTGTTTCAATCGAGGGTCAAGATACCAGAAAATATACAGTCCACACGATCACATCGGAGGTAGCCTCCGACATTAGGCCCACGAGCTTATACCGAGGTGAAGCCGTCTACATTGGTCCCACGAGTCGGATATCTTGACACGGCGACAACGACGACGACGACGACTAGAGGTACGAGGAAACATTAGTGGCTTCATTGGTCCATCAAGCAAGTTCCAATCCTACGATTCGTCATCAGCGATTCAGCTATTTGCTGCGAGAACGCTCATCATCACTGCGAGTAAGCACGTACGTACAGCTAGACCACGTGACGCAACAAAAGGCGGCGAAGGCAGAGCATACGGATTTTCAGCATATACTTGCGAATACATCAAGTATCGATTGCTGCGAGAAGAATAGTAAGATCCGTACTTCAAGAATCCCACATACATTTTCATTTTCAAGAAATTCCAATAAATCGAAAGAAGAATCGATCGGCCATTTTCCGAATCATCGGAATCATCTGCGACTTCTACGAGTGCGAGAGGGATAGGACAGCGGTGTCATCATTCAAAATTGGCGCGCGGTGAATTCGGCCAATTACAACGCAGCGAGCTACGGTCAGCGAGGCACCGGTCGGCTATCATTGGTGCAAAGTGCGGTTAGGTTGGTACAACCGGAGAACGGCGTCCGTGCAGTGAAGTGAATGAGTGAGTGAACAACAAAGTGCGCGCTCGCTCCCTGGCGGCCATATTTTCTACGGACTATACACTAGCGTTATCTGAGTTGAAGTTATATTGTTTTTACATTTTTACTGCAATTTTGAGTTATTTTATTGTCATACAGTGTCTCAAATTTAGTTTGATAAAATGGATGATGCGATAAAAAAGTTGCGAGTGTGCAGGGGATACTCTAAAGGTACAATCACCAGGTTATATACTTTTGTAGCCGAGTCAAACGAATTAAATGTAAGCTCAGTGGAAGCGCTGATAACTAAAAGGGACAGATTATTAGCTGCTTTTGAAGAGTACGAAAATTATAACAAAGATATCTTGGCATTAGATTCGTCAGACATAGAAAATGTAGTGGACATGGAAAATAAGTATTTCCATTACACGCAGAGTATTAAGTATTTGCATTAGACGCTTTTAAATGAAAATATTAAGTCAAAAAGTACAAACAAGGGAGGGAAAACCTCGGAGTCAGGTAATAGTGTCATTTCTAGAACTAAATTACCCCATATCAATATACCTAATTTTACAGGAAAATATTCGGAATACGTAAACTTTATAGAGATATTCAAATCTGTAATCCATAACGACCCATGTTTAGACAACGTCCAAAAGCTCTATTATCTGCGATCATTCCTCCAGGGCCCACCTTATGATTTAATTAGTAATCTTCCTCTTGTCAGTGAAAGTTATGACAATGCATTGCAGTTGTTAGACAAGCGATTTTATAACAAATATAAAATTGTAAATGAGCATGTAAACACTCTCTTAGACATGGACAAGCTTACCAAGTTCCCTAATGCTAATGAGATTAGGAATTTTGTTTCTGTAGTGAGGCAGACACTAAGTGCTCTGCACAACTTGAAGGCAGCGGTGGAGGCTTGGGACCCTATTCTACTGGGCATCTTGGTGCGCAAGTTGGACCTCTACAGCTCCCGGTCCTATCAACTGGAGCAAGACCAAGAGCAGGACCCTACGGTTGAGGATTTTTTGGCATATTTGGATAAGCGTGCCCTCGCTCTAGAGAACACGGATGTCCGGACAGAGGCAGCAGAAGGAGGAAAGCGACAGGGTGCAGCCATGTCGTCAGCCAAGAATAAGGTAGCTTTAGCAGCAACAACCAAGACTGCGATGGAGTGCAAATATTGTAAGTGCCCAGATCATAAATTATACTCATGTCCAAAGTTTAAATTACAGCCTAGTAAAGAGAGAATCTCCTTTGCAAAAGAAAAAAGCTTATGCAACATATGTTTAAATTCACACCCTGGCAAATGTAAATTCCACTTTAGGTGTGGGCAGTCCAAGAAAACTCATCACACACTGCTGCATCTCGATGAAGAAGGTGGTCCAGGCCCAGTCGTCCTCCTATCTGAAGACCCTGCTAATAATATTCTAATTCCTACAGCACGGGTAAAGGTGTTTGCAAAAGATGGACGAGAAGTTCATATAAAGTGCATACTAGACTCAGGTTCTCAGGTATCGCTGATCACTACAAGAGCAGTGAAGGTCTTAGGATATACTCCTAAGCGAAAAGATATTAACCTCATTGGTGTGACAGAGAGCCAGAGCAGAGTCAGCTATTGCATTCCTTTAAAAGTAAACTCATTAATATCCCAATTTAACACTCTAGTTAACTGTCATGTAGTAGATAAAATCACTTGTAACTGGCCTCAATCACCAGTCAGCTTAGAAGGCATACAAATCCCTGCTGGTGTCACTTTGGCAGATACAACTTTTAACCAACCTTCAGAAATAAATATGCTAATCGGTGCTGATATCTTTTTCCAGGTCCTTCTGCCGCTTGAGGAATCTCAGCGCTTGCATGCATCCAGTGACCGAGGCGACCAGCAGCAATCTTCATATCCAGGCATCATAAACACGAAGTTTGGCCATGTCATTGCCGGAGCAATGGCATCTAACATCATACAAAATCAGGTTGTATCTCTAATTTGTACTAAGTGCGAAACAGATGTGAGTGACAGTGTCAGGAAGCTTTAGGAGGTGGAGAGCGTTCCGGAGTTACTAGTAGAAAGGGATTCAGAGCAAAACTTAGCTGAAAGTATGTTTATAAATTCAGTAAAACTTGAAAATAAAAAATTCACTGTTGACTTACCTTTGAAGCTAGAAACCTGCAAAATAAATGAGACTCTAGGGAATTCATTTGACCTAGCCTTACACAGGTTTCTCAGTCTAGAAAAAAAACTGCGAAGCAACATTAACTTACTTACTGATTAAAAAAAGTTCATAGGTGAATACATAGAGCTCGGTCATGGGCACTTTGTCGATATTAATTCTTACAATTTCTATGAAGATCCAATTTATTTTATGCCACATCATGCGGTAATAAACGAGCATAGCAAAAGTACTCGTACCAGAGTGGTGTATGATGCTTCAATGAAAACCAGTAAAAGGATCTCATTGAATGATATTTTGTTGAATGGACCTACAGTGCAGAAATAATTATTTGATATTGTTTTGTTATTTCGATTTGGAGAATTCACTTTGAGTTCAGATATTAAGAAGATGTTCCGAAATATTCTGGTGATTCCGGAACACACTTCACTCCAAAACATTCTATGGCGCGACGACCCTAGTCAAGGTATAAAATGTATGCGACTTGACACTGTCACCTATGGTATGAAGTCTTCAAGCTATTTGGCAACGCGCTGTTTGCTTGAACTGGCACAAAGGCATGAGCATGAGCTACCGCTAGCATCATTTATAATTAAAAACTGCACATATGTTGATGACGTGATCTATTCATGTTCTGATATGCATCAATTGCTTGAAGCTAAACGGCAGTTATGTGAAATGTTAAGTTATGGAGGCTTTAGTTTACATAAGTGGGCTTCCAACACACCTACTGTTCTGTCTGACATACCAGAGGTTGAACAGCAATTCAGCGAGCTTGACCTACAAAAGGGCAACTATAACATGAAAGCTTTGGGGCTTGCACTTGATGTTCAAAAGGATTGTTTTAAAATAAACAGCCCAGAGCCATTTAATGAGAATATAATGACAAAAAGAGGAGTGCTTAGCTATATTTCTAAGTTCTATGACCCCATGGGTTTTGCTAGTCCGATTGTAATTAAGGCCAAAAGCATCATCCAAAAAATATGGTCATGTAATATTGGATGGGATGATAAAATACGTAATGAGCTAGTGGACGAGTGGCTTCAATTTGCTAGAAGCTTGGCTGCCATGCAACCTATCAATTTAGACCGGCACATCCCAACCATCAGTGCGGTAGCTGTCCAGCTGACTGGCTTCGCGGATGCCTCCAGCACGACGGGGTACGGGTGCTGCATATACCTACGCGTGGTCGACAAAACTGGTAAGGCTGAATTATCCTTACTCTGTTCGAAGTCGCGAGTAAATCCACGTGCGAATGCATTAACCATACCCAGGCTGGAGCTTAATGCTGCATTGCTTCTATCCGTTTTAATGGAGCGAGTTTATGATACTTTACATAAAAATATTAAAATTGATGATGTGTACCTATTTACCGACTCCAAAATAACTTTAGCTTGGATTCAAACTGAACTCACTAAACTACAGGCTTATGTATCGAACAGAGTGGGGATAATTCAGCAAAAAACCGATAGGTGGCGCTGGCTATATGTGCCTTCCGCAAAGAACCCTGCTGATTTGATTAGTAGGGGTATCAGCCCTCAGGAGCTTCCGACCTGCGCCCTCTGGTGGGAGGGACCGAAGTTTCTGCAATCGAGGTACAACTTTGATACTGAAAGGTTAGTCTTACCTGAAAGCTTACCTGAAATGAAGGCGAACTCCTCGTCCACCCCTCCAGCTAAAGTCGTGTTGACAGCAGGTATACAGCATAATATATTTCAAGTATTAAATAAATATTCAGAGATAGGAAAGATGATGAGGGTAATTGCATATGTGCACAGATTTTGTCGAAACCTAAAAGAGAATACAAAACTCAAAGGTGCTCTCAGTCCTAATGAGCTGCAACATGCAATGCATTCAATAATTAAACATGAGCAGTCAATACATTATTGTGAAGAAATAGACTCGTTGCGGAAGGGTAACACCGTGCGAGGGCCACTGCAAACCCTACATCCATTCATGGATACAGAGGGCCTGATCAGAGTAGGAGGTCGTTTAGACAATTCGGATATACCGATTGCACAGAAACATCCTATCATTCTACCTCGAAAATCTCGAATAACTGAACTTATTATACAGAGTGAACATATTAGGTTATTACATGCTGGACCTAAGTCACTCCTAGCCAACTTAAATCAAAAATACTGGCTAATTAATGGCATGCGACAAGTCAAAAAAGTTACTCATAAATGCTTGGTTTGTTTTAGGCTGAAAGCTGGTGCAGCGAAGCAATTAATGGGATCCTTGCCTCAACACCGCGTGACATCATGCAGACCATTTCAAAAAGTAGGCATGGACTTCGCTGGGCCAATCCAAGTCAGGAATTCGCGTGTAAGAAAAGCTATAGTCAGTAAAGGTTACGTATGCATATATGTATGCTTTGTCACGAAGGCAATTCACTTAGAGTTGACTTCAGATTTGTCAACTGATGCATTCCTGGCGTCTTTTAAAAGGTTTATCAGTAGGCGTGGTTTGCCCAGCGACGTATTTTGCGATAACGGTGGTTGTTTTCGTGGGGCAAGGAACCAGCTAGCTGAGCTGTACAAGCTTAACAGTTCTGCTGATCACCAGACGCTTGTGCAAGCTTATGCCGCGAGAGAAGGCATCAAGTTTCATTTCACGCCTAGTTATGCACCGGTATTCGCAGGGCTTGCAGAAGCGGCTGTGAAAAGTATGAAGTACCATTTAAAAATAATTGTATTAGATGCTGCATTAACTTATGAGCAGTTACACACTGTTTTATGTCAGATAGAGGCCGTGCTTAACTCGCGACCTATTTTGCCTCTTTCTGAAGATATCAATGATTACTGTTACCTGACTCCAGGCCACTTCCTTATAGGTACAGCCCTAACTATGTACCCTGAAGTAGATGTTTCAGAAACCAAAGCAAATAGACTGAGTTTCTGGCAAAAATGTATACAATTACAACAAAGATTTTGGAAAGCTTGGTATAAATATTATTTGAATTCTTTACAGAATAGAAGTAAATGGTGTCAATCTATGCCTAATGTAACTGTAGGTGCACTTGTACTTATTAGAGAACCCAATACCCCTCCTTTGGCGTGGCCCATGGCACGTGTAGTGAATGTATTTCCTGGAAATGACGGCAAAGTTCGAGCTTTGCAGCTTAAAACAGCTAATGGTAAATTATATACTAGGTCATTGCAAAGCATAAGTGTACTGCCTATTGAATATTAATTTTTAAATTTAATTTAAGGATGTCTTTATGTTAATTTTAGCTATCTATCTAGATGTATGTTCTATTTTTATATGTAATTATAAAAACTAGTTACTCTGTCAAGATATATATAATATTGAATACGTACCTGTTATTGTAGGGTGTTTATAATAGGTATTGTGTTAACAAATACATAATATTGCATACTTACCTAAGGTTGTGATAGATACAGCTGAAACTTAAGTTTGGATACATATATACATTAGTTATAAGTTGATTATCGTTAAGAGTTGTACTTACCTGTAACCTTATACCTAACTAGTTTCTTAAGAATGTACTTGCCTTTGATTAGGTTAATGTTTAAGTAGAGCAACCAAACTTGAAAGAAAAGGACTTTTCGTGTATTTAAATTTACCTTTTATTTTGACTTCCTTTTAGATAGTAGATAAGAATATGGTTGTTAGTTATAGTTTCTTGCAGATTGTTTATGGTTTTTTTTTAACAGTTAACGGCCTGTAAATACTGCTTAAGGTAAAACGAGAGATTGTATACTGTTTGCCTGGCGTGGCAGTATGTTTATGGCAACACAAAGTTAGTTTTAGTTTTTTTTTACTCTATGGTCAACAATCAAAATTGTCTATGTCTCTCTCTTCCGTTTGCCATTGAACGTGCGTGGTGTCTGTACTCATAACAGTGAAAATTAAAGTGTACCTATATTACCAAGCAAGTTGTTTCAATCGAGGGTCAAGATACCAGAAAATATACAGTCCACACGATCACATCGGAGGTAGCCTCCGACATTAGGCCTACGAGCTTATATCGAGGTGAAGCCGTCCACAGATTGTACTTTTCCAAATTTAGTCTTTCCTTTGATCTTTTTTAATTGTATTTTATCTCTTCTTCTTACTCCCAATACGCTTCTCTCTATCCCATTCTGACATATATTTAATTTATTTTGTTGTTGTTCAGTTAAGGCCCAAGTTTGGCATCCGTATGTAAGACATGGTAGTATGCAAGCATTAAAGACTTTTCGTTTCTCCGCCATAGGCATTTCTTTATTTTTCATTACTTCGCTCAACGACCAGAATCTCTTCAAAGTGTTTGCTATTCTTCTTTCAATTTCTTTCTGCATGCTCTCTGTCGGTGATACTAATTGTCCTAAATAAATGTATTCGCTTACATATTATAACTGGTGATTATTAATTGTAATAGCCTTCTTTTGTGAGGAATTGCTCATTACTTTTGTCTTTGTTTAATTCATTGTGAGCCCTGCATTTGCACTTTCATCTGATAATTGCTGTACCATTTTTTCCAAAGTTATCGGGCTTTCGGAGAAAAGTATTAAATCATCCGCGAATCTTAAATGACTCAATGTTTCTCCGTTCACGTTAAGTCCGAAATTATCCCAACCCAGTCTTCTAAAGATCAACTCCAATACAGCTGAGAATATCTTCGGCGAAATAGGGTCACCTTGACGAACTCTTCTTTCTATTGGGAACTCTTCACCTGCCCTTTCTAGTTTCATTTGTGTTGTGCTTTTCCCATAAATGATTTTTAGTATGCGTATATACTTTTTAGGGACCCCTTGTTGTTCTAATGATTCCCATATGTAGTGGTGTTCTAGGGAATCAAACATATTTTGTTGTATTCTCTGTATTTCTGAAGTATCTGGCGTAGGACGTGTATGTGGTCAATAGTCAAGAATTTTCTCCTGAATCCAGCTTGCTCCTTCGGCTGGTTTTCATCAAGGGTGTTAGTTAGTCTAAACAATAGTATTTTAGAAAAGACCATGTTAGACATTAAGCTTATTGGCCTATAATTGTTAATATCTCCTTTGTCTCCTTTTTTGTGCAACAAAACTACCATTGATTTCGTCCAATCTTCTGGGATAACTTCTGCTGTTATTATTTCGTTAAACAAATTGGTTAATTTAGGGATAATTACCGGCATGGATATTTTTAAAAGTTCATTGGTAATTTGATCAGGACCGGTTGCTTTTCCTAACTTCTGCATAGTAATAGCTCTTTCTGTTTCTTCTTTTAGTATAGGCGGTATAGGTGCAGTATCTTGCGTGTCCTCTGTCATAGTCATAGCAAGTTTATTATTTTTACTTTTATACAGTTCCTTGTAATATTCCGTAGCAATATTTAAGATGTCTGAAGGATAAAGAGAGTAAGATGTAATACAAAAAAAAAGATCAGAGAAGAAGGATTATCATTTCGTTAATATCTTAAAAAGCACCCCACGCTTTTTTTTTAATAAAACATTTTTATCTTATTAACACTATTATCTAACATTTATATTTGTTAGAATTTTTTTCACTAATCTTAATTCAAATATATTAAAATTTATTTTCTATTTTTTAGTTTGGTTTTCTATATAATTTATTCTGAGGTAATATTTTTTTTTTTTCAAATAAAAATCTTTTTAGAAATGAATCTTTTTGTTCTGCTTTTCAGTTCGGTTTAGCAATTCTTGTTTCACAAGCATGGTTTGTGGCAAGTAAACTTATTGGAATATCTTTGAGCGTAAATTGCGAGAGATTCTACAAAGCTATGACGGTTGTGCGGGGTGCGGTGACACCAGACATGTATACAATCGGATGTTCAGGTAAATATTGCTTTATTTATTAGTTATTAGTAAAATTTTTTTCAAGTCTTTTTTTATCGTGTGGTTAGTGCCTAATCTGGTATCAACATTTTTATGCCATCTTTGACTTTTCACGCAGTCGTGTAATATTTCAGGCATGCTGGTTTCCTCATGATGTTTTCACCGAAGCAAGTAATAATTATACAATACGCACATGAATCACCAACATTAAGTGACATCTAACTCAATATCAGATTGCCCGTGTTCACCACACTAAGTATCACCCAACACAATGCCTAATTCCCGTTTTAACCAACATAAGTAACCGACAATCGTGATTCGTAGAATAGCCACATACATGATTACTAGCTACTTCCTCGTTGCTATGGAAATAAATTGCATGTCTTTGTCTTTGTAGACACTCGAGTCTACCGTTCGCCCCATGCTCGAGCAGAAAGAGCTTTGTCTACTCTTGGTAGAATAGAGACGGAATTAGTAAATTTCTGGTTTCCCGCATATCCGAGAAGTTGTGCACAACTCGATAGTATAAGGTTAACGTCACCTTTTATATTCTTTACTATCGTATTATAGTAATAATGCTTGGTGACGAGAGTGGCAAGTAGCCTATGACATTTCTTCGGATATGTCCCTTGGAATTACACAACAGTTATAAGGATCCATAGGGCGTCATGAATATCCTTATTGTTTTGACTGCTTGGATAAAGTCTTCCTTTCTATGAGAGGGAGAGGGACCCACCAGGGGGCCTAGTTTTTCGGCCTAGTTATTCATGATCTTGTTATATTTCCAGATAAAACACACTCTCCGTGTGTAAGAACATTCAACGTCTGCAGAAGGCTTCGTTCAACAAGATCGTGTGTGGCCTGTTCGTCGTGGACGCTATGATGTCTCTGCGACTCTTCAGTTTGAATTTCTGTAATTCTATTATAATTTTCTTTACAAATGTTGTACGATCGACCAAGCTATTTGGTTTAAATTTTAATATGCAAATTACATTGTAAAATGTAAACCAAATAGTTTGGTCGACCGTACATACAGGGTGTAAACAGACCCTTCAAGAAACAGACTACGCCAAGCATTCTGTACATCAAACTGAGTAACGCAAAAATTATTGCTGGGAAAGTACTTTTTTTTTTGGTGAAAAATCACATTTTACGGTAAAACTCAATGTAACGCATTCAACACATTGTGCTGATGGATGGATTGAGTAGTAAACGGGTTTTGGAGGTATTTTAAGTAAAGTTTTAGCATTGAAAACTTGTTTTAAAAAAAAACATGTGAAAAAGTTGTTACTTTGACCCCGAGCCCCAAAAATCATAAAATTGGTCAACGGCATCAGTTGAACAATTCAAAAATTCATTAGGTCGACTGATCCCACAGGATCCGCCTGTGTGTGATCAGTTTACTAACGAGCCCCCAATATCTCCGTAACTAGGTTCCCAGGTCTAGAAAATAATGGTTGCAGTGACGAAGAGAGCAAGTGCCCTTCGGCTTCGTTAAGGGTTTATTTACACCCTTTATTTCCAAACCAATACAGCTAACTCCGTTATCCACTTTGAGCGTCATCTTATGATGTATTCCCTTTATTAGCTTTGTAGGTATAGTATGGATAAATCCTACCTTGTCGTCGTCGATAATTCCTTACAGGTGTGAACTGGGGCGATGAAATGAAACTCTTCAGGTAAGTATTGCAGTCAGCTTATAATGTCTTCCCAAGCACAGGTACACCAATATTTAAAGCACAAGAAGTATGAAGGAGTAAATAGCACAGATCGGCAGAGAGATAAAAGCAGTCTATAAAGTTCACAAGCATAGAAGTGGGTTTAGGTAGCACAGTAAGTTCCAACCACACTTCGGCGGAATACAAAATCACTATTGCGCATTAACGGTAAGAGGGTATAAGCAGAACAGTAAGCAGTTAAAGCGGCGTGCGCTCCGCGTCGAGAACAGATCAGGACTGGTGAGGGAGGAGCGCGGTGCGCGCGCGCCGGGCGGCCGGCGAGCGTCGAAACAGGTTTTAAGAAAGTACGTTTCCACTGAGCCCGACCGGTGAAGTTCCGACACATATTAGAAATGTGACGATTTATTTAATTTAGTGTAATTGTGAGATATCTATGTAAATATGTATGTGTATATATATGTATGTGTATGTATGTGTATGTATATGTTTATGTGTATGTATGAATGTGTATATAATGATAAAATATGTTTGTGCCGCTACATCACTCCCCCCTAGAGACCTGGTTAGGGGCGATAATAATCCGGAAATTTTACCACGCGTCCGGAACGAGTTGTCCTGGTGGTATCACGTGACTCGTGATTGGAATTACTTGGAGTAGACAGTACGGGGCCGTTTGGTTCACTTTCTTTTTCGGCAAGTATATATGCTGGTTTGAGGCGATCGATGGAAACTGTTACATCTTTGCCTTTTACTATCAGTTTGAAAACTTTGTCGCCTCGTTCTGTAATTTTATGTGGGCCTGTGTATGCTGGGGTTAAGGAACTATGTGATGCGTCTTCTCTAAGAAATGCGTAGTCGCATGTACTTAGGTCTTGATATACAAAGACTTTCTGTTTCCCATGGCTCGACGTCGGCACTGGCTGCAGTTTTTGAGCTATACTACGAAGCCGCGCTGTGAAGTCTGTCATGTCACTGGTGCCACTCGTTGTTTGCTCTAAAAATTCACCAGGCAGCCTCAATGGCTCGCCATAGACTAATTCAGCCGAAGACGTTTGCAAGTCTTCCTTGAAAGCGCTGCGAATGCCAAGCAAAACCAAGGGCAGAGCCTCAACCCAGTTTTCGTTTGCGTGGCATACAATAGACGCTTTCAAGTGTCGATGAAAACGTTCTATGAGCCCATTGCTTGCTGGATGGTACGCTGTGGTTCGGCGATGGCGGAATCCCACTATTTTACCCAGGTATTGGAACAGGGTGGACTCGAATTGGCGTCCACGGTCTGTTACAATATCTGTTGGGCTGCCGAACCTAGATATCCAGCCATGCAGTAAGGCTTTGCCAACAGTCTCGGCCGTAATGTCAGTAATCGGCATTACCTCTGGCCATCGAGTGAACCGGTCGATGGCTGTTAAGCAGTATCGATAACCTTGCGAAATGGGTAGGGGGCCGATTAAATCGATATGTATATGTCTAAACCTAGTGCGTGGCAATGTGTAGGTACTTAATGGTGCTGATACATGTCGACTAACCTTGGCTCGTTGGCATGAGATGCAAGATCTGGACAACTCCCGGCAGTCTTTTCTGACCCCTGGCCAAACAAACCGTTCCGCGACTAGTTTTGCGGTTGCGTTTGCGCCAGGATGGCTTAATGAATGTAGACTGTCATACACTTGTTTACGTAAGGCTCGCGGTATGAAAGGCCTGGCAGTTGACGTACTGACATCACAGTACACGCTTACGTCACTGCCTGGTACTTTAATTAATTTAAGCCTCAGTGATGACGTTGAATTGAGGAATCCCGACAGCTCCATGTCTGACTCTTGAGCCTTAGCAAGGGTTTCATGAGCTACTGGTTCCTGCAGTTCATCTATCCGCGACAAGCTATCTGCAACCACATTATCCTTTCCGGAAATGTGGCGGATATCGGTCGTGAACTGCGATATGAAGTCCAGATATCTATACTGACGTGGCGAGCAATTATTTTTCCTTTCATGAAAAGCAAAACTGATTGGTTTGTGGTCAGTATAGATGGTAAAATTTCTTGCTTCGAGCATATGTCGGAAATGTCTCACTGCTTCATAGATTGCCAACAATTCTCTGTCATATGGAGAGTATTTTTGTTGAGCATTGTTTAATTTACGGGAGAAAAATGCGAGTGGCTGCCAGTGACCGCCTTTGTATTGTTGCAACACGGCACCCATGGCTGAATCCGATGCGTCGGTCACTAGTCCCATTTTGGCCTGGCAATCTGGATGGGCTAGTAGGGTTGCTTTTGACAGGCTTTCTTTGCAGCGTTCTAGAGCTTTAAGAGTGTCTCCTGCTAAGTTAACTGGGGTTGATCCTTTTACTGCTCCTGATAGCAAAGTGTTAAGTGGGGCTTGTATTCGGGCGGCTTCGGGCACGAAACGTCTATAAAAGTTTATCATGCCCAAAAACCTTCTAAGCTCCCGTATATTTTTTTGGTGCTGGGTAATCTCGAATGACTTGTACTTTTTCTGGTAAGGGCTTTGTTCCTTTCTCTGATATGGTGTATCCCAAGAAATTTACTTCTCGTGCTCCAAAAACGCATTTTGCGTTATTAATCACCATACCATACGCTTTCATTCTGGTGAATAACTGTCTTAGATGTTCCTTGTGGAGGGTTTCATCCTTACTGTACACTAAGAAGTCGTCGAGATACGTATAGCAAAAATCAAGGCCACGCGTCATTTCGTCTACAAACCGCTGGAATGTTTGACCTGCGTTTCTTAGACCAAACGTCATGTACGGAAATTCAAACATCCCAAACGGTGTAGTGATTGTGGTCTTAGGTATATCATCCGGGTTGACGGGAATCTGGTTATAGGCTTTGACTAGGTCTATTTTCGAGAAAAGAGTACATCCTGAAATGCTGTGTGCAAAGTCCTGTATATGTCTGATGGGATAACAATCAGGTATAGTGCGGGCGTTGAGTCTTCTATAGTCGCCACAGGGCCGCCAGCCATTATCTTTTTTTGGGGCTAAGTGTAACGGGGACGCCCAAGGACTTTCCGAAGGTCGGGCCGTCCCATTGGCTAACATTGCCTCGAATTCTTGCTTGGCGGTTTTTAGCTTATCTGGGGCTAGACGACGGGGGGTGCATGACAGCGGAGGGCCGGGTGTGGTGCGTATATGATGGACTGTGTTATGAGCGATGTCACGATGTGTACCGGGTGGCTTAGTGATCTCTGGGAATTCCTCGAGAAATTTATGATACGCGGTTTCGCCAGTCATGACCTTTACACAGTGTATACTATCTAGTGTATGATCTAGTGAAACTGTCGTTGAACAAGTTGTAATATTGTCTACTAAACGCTGATTACGGCAATCGACTACAAGATTATAAAACGAGAGAAAATCTACACCGATTATCGGTTTAGTTACATCGGCTACAACAAAATTCCACCCGAAGTCCCTTCGAAGTCCTAAGTTTAAATTAAAATGCTGATAACCGTAAGTTGGGATAGATGTCCCGTTGGCCGCGAAGAGTTGGTAGTTGGTGCTGGCACGTCGCACGCGTAGCATGGTCCGAGGAAATACGCAGAGGTCGCTACCGGTATCAACCAGGAACCGTACTTTAGTTCTCCTGTCGGTAACGAAAAGGCGACCGGAGCCGGGGCAGTCGTCAGTCGCCATTAGCGACGGCCCGTCGAGTTTTCCGCCTTATAATCGCAAGGGAGAATACATGTCTTCGCTTTGCTACCGAACTTGAAATGGTACCAGCATACCGGGAATTTCTTATAGTTCGAGTCTGAACGTTTGGATGATGAACGGGTGTGTCTTGGTCCTCGCTCCCTGGAGCGTGATTGTCGGTTCCCGATGGTAAGTGCGTTTACTTCTTTCCGAAGCTCCACCAGTTCTTTTGCTAACACTTCTAGGACTTGAGGGTTCGCACTGGTTGAAGCAACGCAGGCTGAGGGAGTCGTTATGTCCTTGATTCTGTCTGCTATGTCCGCTAAAGCTTCCAGAGATAGAGAAGTCTGTGCTGCCATGACTGTCTGTATATTTTCTGGAAGCCGATTAGTCCAAATGGATTTGATGAAGTCCTCTGGGACGTTGGATCCGGCTAGACTCTGAAGGTGCTTTAGAAATTGCGAGGGCTTGCGGTCGCCAAGCTCCTCGTGGATCAACAGCTGGTTTACCTTCTTTTCGTGGGATGAACTGAGTCGCTTTATGAGTTCGCCCTTAAGCTTCTGGTATTTGTCCGTCGCCGGTGGATTCACAATTATGTCTTTCACCTCCTTTGCATACTGCGGTTCCAATTGTCCAATGACGTAATGAAACTTCGTCGTGTCCGAAGTTATATTCGCAATTGAAAATTGACCCTCTACTTGTGCGAACCATATTTCTGGTTCATCAGGCCAGAAGGGGAAGGGATGCGAACAGCTACCCGACAAATTTCTGTCGACACGTCCGATGAGTCAGTGGAAACGCGCATTTCGGTGCGTTCGGTAGATGACTTGCGACTTGCTGGCTGTTTACCGTCCGCCATGTTTGTAATAAATTCAACTTATTTGCGATCTGCGGTATTATATGCTGTTCTTATTCGGGGTCACCAATGTAGGTATAGTATGGATAAATCCTACCTTGTCGTCGTCGATAATTCCTTACAGGTGTGAACTGGGGCGATGAAATGAAACTCTTCAGGTAAGTATTGCAGTCAGCTTATAATGTCTTCCCAAGCACAGGTACACCAATATTTAAAGCACAAGAAGTATGAAGGAGTAAATAGCACAGATCGGCAGAGAGATAAAAGCAGTCTATAAAGTTCACAAGCATAGAAGTGGGTTTAGGTAGCACAGTAAGTTCCAACCACACTTCGGCGGAATACAAAATCACTATTGCGCATTAACGGTAAGAGGGTATAAGCAGAACAGTAAGCAGTTAAAGCGGCGTGCGCTCCGCGTCGAGAACAGATCAGGACTGGTGAGGGAGGAGCGCGGTGCGCGCGCGCCGGGCGGCCGGCGAGCGTCAAAACCGGTTTTAAGAAAGTACGTTTCCACTGAGCCCGACCGGTGAAGTTCCGACACATATTAGAAATGTGACGATTTATTTAATTTAGTGTAATTGTGAGATATCTATGTAAACATGTATGTGTATGTATATGTATGTGTATGTATGTGTATGTATGTGTATGTATATGTTTATGTGTATGTATGAATGTGTATATAATGATAAAATATGTTTGTGCCGCTACAGCTTTTTATAGTTCAGGTCGATCTTTAGGTTAAGCCGTGCTTGCCTAGGTTGGTCTGTGGATGTGTGAACACCCAGATTACATACCAAGTTTCTACCGTGCCTCGGAAAGCACGTTAAGCCGTTGGTTCCGGCTATTATTTGTAGATCTTTGACAGTTGTTACAGGTAGTCATTGGCCCAATCTGCATCCGGTTAGACTGAAAGCCGACCCCAACATAGTTGGGAAAAGGCTAGGCAGATGATGATTAGCTTTTTTATGGTTCATGCATCTATTAGTCTTCCTTCTTTTTCTTTTGCATGATATAATATGTATTTGTATTATGTTCTTGAACCTAAGAAGATAATAAGCATATTACGCTTTTATGCTTATTATCTTCCTAGTTTTAGGCACTCCTTTAAAACTTTCTCTTAAGTATCTGCATTCCTCTCTAGTTTTTGTATTTTGAAAATAAATTAAGTTTTAGAAACTGTAAAGTATAAATTGTTATATTTGGTAGAATGATTAAAACTTTTCCTGTTATATGAGTAGTTTCTATAACCTAGGCATGAAAGCTGACAGGCAATATTACTTATTAATTTATCTAATGTGTGTACTCCAACAACCTGATTATAAATGCACAAGTAACACAATTATATTAAATTATTGCAAGACTGTTTAGTGAATAATTTTTCCATAGTTTTTTATTATTATCATCCATATAAATTCGAAACCTCACCATGTCATCCATTGAAAATGTTGAACATTATAATGTTGAGATCGAACCAAGTGACCAAGGCGACGTAGATATGAGGAGCATTGTCGACAAAAAAGTGCAGTCTATGCTTCGTCCTCTAAACTTGATGCAAATTTTGTTGCTTAACCCAAAGTACTGCATGAAGAACAATTCCATCAAACCGAACAATATTTTCAATAAGTTAATTTTAATCTTTGGGCTCGTGATTCTTCTATCGTGTTATGTAAACAGATTTTTAGAAATAGCGGTCGACGACAATATACACCGATATACAGAAATTAAGTTCCTGTATTTCGCTTCTTTCTTCGACTTTGCTTACTACATTGTTGGATTCATCATGAATGTCATCCTTCATTGCATTCACTCAAAGAACATCATCACTTTCATCTTGACCTTTCAGAAAGTGCACAGGTTTCTTAATAACGAAGCGAGTTCCAAGTGGTCCGTCTTTAGGAACTGGATTAATATATTTTTGATCTTTGGGTTCTACTTCATTACTTGGCTCTTCATGACTTTTGTCTACAATCAGCCACCATGGTACGTTGTCATGAATTTAATGTTCCTGATCAGTCTTGATTCAAATTTTGTTTATGCGATCAGCTTGATCGAGCTATTGGCTGATAAAGTTAAGTTGTGGAATGTCCAAATTTTACAATCTAATAAAGATGAGCAAGGTGAAGATAATGAAATAGATTGTGAGCAAATGTTAGAGGCTTACGTGCAGATCTTGAAATGTTACGAGATAATTAAGAATATATTCCAACAACCGGTAAGTTAAGATTTCCTATACTTGAGGATTGCTATAACCTTAACTAACATCAAACTACAGCTTAATAATAATAATATAATATAAGAGCCTCGATCAATACCTGAGGAGGCTCTCGTTAGGCAGCTGGATCAAGGGCTTGATTCAGAAAGCGGTACTTCTGGACACGGCTCGTATTGTTAGGAGGTTCCTCTTTCTGGAGCCCTGACCGCCGGTAGCTTGGACCCTGTTCCCGATACCGGTGGGCTACATTTTTTTATATTTTTAAATGTTTTTTATATATTTTTTAATTAATATTTAAAAATGTAACAAATTTGTTTATTTAAAATGAATAAAAGAGATAATAATAATACTAACAGGAGCATGCAAGACTCTCATGCAAACCGACTACACTCACAGGCACAATCAAGAGGCCAATGTCATTCACCTGAAACTAGCACTAAAACACACACTCATTCAAAATACCAGCACTCCTTACTACAACTATAAACCAGAAGCTACCCTATAAAATACAACCCATAAGCTATATTACGACCGCGCTATTCTCACCGATAAGACTATTCATTACAATAGGCCGGATATAATCCTACAGGATAAAATAAACAAAGTAACTTAACTTATAGACATTGCTATTCCCAATACACACAACATACAAAAGACAATCACTGATAAAATTAGTAAGTACGCAGAGCTAAAAGACGAAGTAACTAGAATCTGGCGACAAGAAAAAGTATATGTTGTGCCTATAGTCCTTTCCACAACAGGCGTTATACCAAATCATCTTCTCCATACAAACATCACACTGCAAAAAGCTGCAATTCTAAATTGTATACGTGCAGAATTGTTAGAAAATTCATGCAGATAGAAGAAAACGAAATAGTACCTCATCACAACACATAAACATTCACAAAACTTACACACCACACGCTACATTTGCTTTGGTTTCGGCCCGTAAATGTAGCTGAAAGCCAGTCTAAGGGCTGAGAAGAAAAACACTTTCCGATAATAATAATAATAAATGTTTTATTTGCAACCCTTCTTACAATTGGTCTTATTCTAAGGTGTACATCATAGTCCTGCCGGGGTTGCGGGACTGTTCGAAAGAGATACCGTGGCCCTGGAACTCAAAGGGCGATGAAGGAACATGGATGGGTTTTAGTCAGTAAAAGTCTGACACTCCCTACTGCTCCGCCCAGAGCGGGAGGAGTTATTTGATGATTTCCCATCCGAAAAAAAAAAAGGTGTACATCATAGTGACTTAAAATAGGAGAATGGACATTGGATTACAATTTCATTGGGTACTGTAGCTAGGGCTTATATTAGGAAAATTAAGTAATAAGTATTCCTGACTCCGAAACTAGGCATAACCTGTATCTTCAGAGTCAGTGGTTCCTTCTTGGGGTCTTACAATCAGCCCGGCTGTTCAAATTCATAACCTAGTATCTCAGATTTTTGGGAAATTCGTTTTATTCAATTTTCTGACTTACTAGGTATAGGTCCTTGTAACCAGGGTGCTTAAAACAGCCATTTTCATAAGATAAATTAAAAAAAATATTGAGCAAGTCAAGCTAATTTGTAATCCATGTCTAGTTTCCCTAAAATAACAAATTCATTACGTAGTAACTCACAAAACAATTTCAAAAACCTAGTAAGGTCAGTCAGTTACTAGGTGTTAATTTTGATACTCACTGTTACTTTGTTTTGAAATTGTGCCATTCATTCGTTCGTCGTCGGTCATTCGTTCCAGTAAGTCAGTTTACGCGGGCGCAAAAACTTTTTACACAGTGTTCAATATTGTTTAAAATGAGACGTCAACAGTTTTACCGGTCCAAACTCATTTTTAATGCTATGAAAAATGCAGAAGAAACTAGGTAAGTACAAACCTTCACATAGTTTTATTAAATTTTATATAAATTTGGTCGTAGCATGAAATTAACCTCAAAATATTTCAATGTTTTTAATTGTTGGTTCTTTTATGGGATTCTGTTTATAAGTAAAGCTTTATAATGCCCAGTTATTACTGAAATCTACTTACATACGCATCTTCTTTCTTTTTATTAGCATTTCATTAGCTTGAAACCCTGGTATCTAGTGTTTTAAAAGTACTGAGTACCTATAATTCTGTGAATGTTATAATTTTATAAAGTACGATAGCCAGTTCTTTTTACTTATTGGCGGTAGTATTAAAACGAATTATACTATACTTTGTTAAGGGTTTAAATTATTATTGAACTATTACAAAATATTAGCAATAATATCGTCAGCATACTCATTCTCCCGCCAACATGAACTGTCAAAGTAAAAGCTAGTGCGGGGACAAACATCTCGCTGCTTGAAGTAGTGATGTGTAGTGATTTTCTACTGCAGGTCCAGTTCTAGGTCTAGTATTAGTATTCGGTCTAGTACCTCATCATTACATAGTATAAAACAATGTCGCTGTCCGGCACTGCCTGTATGCTTATATCTTTAAAACTATATATCACATAATAACTATGTGTTGCGTCCCTATTCATTTTGCTTTAATTTTTTATCTTTTTTTATCAATCATAACTGCTTCTGGGGACTTGCTTACCAACAGCTTGCTTTTCATTTTCTTTCAGATCTAATACCATAGAGAGTAATAAAGAAGCTATCCCTTATATTGCTATAGATTATGAAAATCCTGTACCTGGGACATCAGCTACGGGCAGCGTAGAATCAGATGATGTAGCCTTAAGCTTAATTATTACTATTATTACTATATTAATTATTACTTGGAAATAATACAGACTATTTCTTAAAATATCGAGTTAATTTATTCATCTATTTTTTGCCGCAGTTGATCAACGTTATTTATGTAAAAGTTATTGTGAGGTAGTCAACTGTACTTGTATGAATAATAATAAATACATTCACTTATTATTTTGTATTATGTGTTTTAATTTCTGTAGTATAGGAGATACTATCTTTTGAACTTTAAAAGATAATCACGTTTACAAATCAGACGCAATTTTAAAACCTAGTAAGTATACTTACTGTGTTATGATTTGGTTCTATCTCTTATTGAATAATTGGTATATTTGATCAAATTATTAAATAGTAAGGAGGTTCTAAGCTGTACTGAACGCCTTCTTGAGTAAAAGACAATTGAAAAGTGTAGCTGATTTTATTACGCACATTTTGGTCTAACATTCATAACCCTAACTCTTCAAATAGGGCAGACGATTAAGGATGCAAACATGTTTTTGGCTTTTCCTGGACATTTTTGAAATTATGAGTTACTAGGTTTTGATTCTGAACAGCCGAGCCGTTACAATGTTGAGTAGTAAGGTAAACAAAAATAAAAATTTGCAAACAAAGATGTAAAAATAATAAATGTAAAAGGGTTATCTACTAGGTACCGAAACATATTAATATCAAAAAGTGTATGGAAAAGGTTTTGCCATTAGTGTGCGTGAGTGTTCGTGAATGTGTGAGTGTAAACACACTCACACATTCACGAACACTCACGCACCCCCACCCAAACGGGTGGGGGTGTATATAGTGTGGGTGTGTGTGTGTTATGTAATGCGCGAGAGTAATTTTTTAGTTTCGTCGTATGTCAAATTTAGTAAATAATTAGTAACTTTTCTTTTTAGGTTCAATTAGTTTAACGTGTGTATATTTATGGATTTGTTAAAGCTGTTATTAAACGCGCGTTGTGTTGCTGTAATTTAGATGCCAAAAAAGAGTATTGTCGTGTCGCAAAGCTTGTTTTAATTTGGGTATAGTTACAAATGGGTTTCCCGCTACGCCCTGTTCTATTTTTAGCAGGTGGAAGAGAGGCATGTTTTCTGAGTATTGTGCGTAGGATGAAGAGTTTCCTTACAGAGAGATATTTGCAGTCTTTATATAGTGTCAGAGTTGGGTATCGACGAGGTTTGTGAGTCATGACTTTTAATAAAGCCCTTTGCGCTCTTTCGAGGCCCAACACCACGGTTTTATCAGTGCCACCCCAAATGGGGATGTAGTAGGAGAGAATAGACTGGCACAAGGCAAGCTATACTAGTCTCATCGTGTCCATATCGGCTACATCGCGGAGGTTTTTGAAAATGTAAATGAGTCGCCTCAGTCGGGTTTTCAATATTCCTAAATGCGTGTGCCAGTCCAGTCTTTCATCTATGTGAACACCCAGGTATTTGGTATTGGATACCAACGTAAGAGGGAGACATGTACAAGGGAAGGATGAATCCTGACATACGTGTGCAGTTAAAGAAGATTCCGCGGCCCGGGGTGCAGATTTAGCGGTGATTCTAAAGGCAATTGCTTTTGTCTTCAAAATATTGAGGGTCAGCAAATTGACAGAAAGCCATGCCATTACTGTTCTAAGTGAGGTTTCAGCGTTGAGTTTGGCCGTTTTCCAGTCGGTACCATAGGCGAGTAACACAGTATCGTCTGAATACATAAACGTGTCACAGTATTGTAGTTTTAGGTTGCATAGATCGTTTACATATAACAGGAAGAGTGATGGCGAAATAATGCTACCCTGTGGGACGCCATAACTTATAATTTCCTCGCTGCTGATGACCGAATTAATTTTAACGCACTGTCTACGATATGTAAGGAAATCTTGAAAGTTGTTTAGTGCATTTCCCCGTATGCCGGCGGCTTCCATTTTGCGGATAAGGATGGCAATAGAGACGGTATCGAAGGCTTTTGATAGGTTTAGAAAGACGGCAAAACTTTTCATCCTGGAGTCCATTTTTTTTGTGACTTGATCAGTAAAGTTTGCTACGGCATCCTCCGTGGAGATGCCCGGTCGGAAACCGTATTGATTTGTTGCTATTATATTTTCGAAAAAAAATAACTAAATTGTTGTTTAGGATGCGTTCCAAAATTTTTGAAAGTGTTGTGAGTACGGATATCGGCCTGTAATTTGATACGACGTCTCTATTCCCGTCCTTATGGATAGGGTGAACGAGGGCCTTCATAAATGCACGTGGGAAGGTGCCTGTATTTATCGCAAGGTTGCATATGTGCGTGATTGGAGGTATCAATGTGTTTTTACACATTTTTTCCGTACCCAAAGGGTAAAAATGGAACCCTATTACTAAGACTTCGCTGTCTGTCCGTCTGTCCGTCTGTCTGTCACCAGGCTGTATCTCATGAACCGTGACAGCTAGACAGTTGAAATTTTCACAGATGATGTATTTCTGTTGCCGCTATAACAAAAAATACTAAAAACAGAATAAAATTAATATTTAAGGGGGGCTCCCATACAACAAACGTGATTTTTTTGGCCTTTTTTGATAATAATGGTACGGAACCCTTCGTGCGCGAGTCCGACTCGCACTTGGCCGGTTTTTTATGATTTTTGAAGAGATGCCGTCCCATCCGACTGCGCAATCCCCTTTGAGAGACATAATAATACGATCTACTTCTTCGTGGTTGACTTCTAAGATGACTAGAGAATTAGGTTGCAAGTTGAAGTTTTCGGACAGAGGAATGTTGGAGTTAGGTGTGATTTGCGAAGCCAGTTTTTTACCTATATTGACAAAATAACTATTTACCTCGTTGGCGGATGCAGTGGGATCATCTTCGAGTTTCAAGAGTTGGCGCGCGGGTTGTCTGTCTTGTCGGGTATGCGTGATTGTTTTGATGGCGTTCCATGTTGCTTTTGGGTTGCCTTTAGCCTTTCTAAGTTCGGTTTTTTCGTATTCCCGTTTCAATTTACGCAGCAATCGATTACAAAAATTTCTGTAACGTTGGTATGTGATTTTGAGGATTGTGTTATCAGGGGATTTTTTTAGCTTTTTGTGCATTTTGTCCCGGTTCCTTATGCATCGTAATATGCCCGGTGTAATCCAGGGCTTAATAGTTCTTTGTCTCTTTGGGACATGGATTAGCCTTGTGTGTTGTTTGATTACTGATGAAACAGTTGATATGAACATGTCTGTAGCCCTATTTGTATCCGAACATTCTAGTACTGGTGTGAAATCCGTGGTCTGGAAGGTGGCTAGAATAGAAGGATAGTCAATTTTGTTACTGGACCTTGGGGGGTCGAGTATGGGTTTCCCCATGTCGAGGCATAGTATGACAGGAAGACAGGGTTGGTTTCACAGGGGAGTCGATCACCATTGTTACAGCCTTTTGCTTCGTTCTTAGGAGAATATGGTCGAGGCAGTTATTTTGTCTGGTAGGAATATTATGCGTCGGTAGTAAACCGAGAGATGCTGTGAGGGTAAGGTATTGATTGGATAGTCGATCTACACTATTAGCCTTTATATCGATGTTCATATCTCCGATTAGAGCCACGTTACTGTTTAGCGGTAAAGGGTGTACTAAATTAAATAAGCTATCCAGGAAGTTGTCGATATTTTTATAGGATGGGGAGCGGTAGACGGATATAAGACATAAGTCACTGCCAACATGACATACCAAACAATTGGCATCAAGAAATTGTGGTTCTGAAACCTTAACATTCAATAGACTTTTGGCGTAAATCACTACACCGTCGTTTTGTGATGTGTGGTTTGATGTGAAGAAGGTATTGTATCCATCTATTTTTGGTAACGGACCAGCGACCTTTAACCAGCATTCTGTTAGTACGAGGATATCAAATTCAACGTTTGTAAGTGCAAGTGTAGATATAAACAGGTTAAGGTTTTTCTTGATACTCCTTATGTTTTGATGAATGATTTTCATGTATTTATTTGGGTTCTTAAGTAGAGTAGTATACTGATCGGGGGGAATAAGAGCTGATTTGGCTATACTGAAGGAGTCTATTTCAGATATTACATCAATTGTATCAGTCATTTATAAGTTTTAGACAACAAACATCGGTAAATTTGTGACGCGACAAAGCTGGTTACTGATTTTGTTGAGCAGTTTCAAGGTTGGGGGTTTTGTACGATGGCCCTTGGTTTTATTTATTTTGGTGGCGTGAGTGGGAGTTGTGAGTGTTGTGATGTTTTTGTGTTTTGTGTACAGTTCTAGAAGGGAGTGTGTAAGTAGTGTATGTTTGGTTGAGTGTATGCGTGTCTTTGGGTGAAAGGAATGATGTGGCAACATTAGTTTGGGGATTAAAAAGGTTATGTGGTCTAGTCATTGATTGTCCTTTATGTCGAGTAGATTTTGTTCAGAGTTGATAATTAATTGTTTCGTACCCTTCTCCTTACGTAAGTAGATTTTAGAGTTATTGACCCAGCAGAATTTAAATCCGTTCTGTTTGGCGACCTCGCGGGCCTGGAAGAAGAGCTTCTTTCCTGATGGTGGGAGGTGTTCGTCTACATAGAATGGTTGTTTATTTCCAAGCAGGCCTATGAGATGGGTGTTCAGTTTCTCACCGAGATCGCGCGCCTTATTATAATTCCTTACTGAAGTTAGAACGTCATATTTTCTTTGTACGCTAGAGAATTCCACGATGATATTTCTGGTGGTGCCGGGTTTTGCGGGGGCTCGGTATATATCCCGAAGATCGCTAGACTGCAGCGGTCTTTCGAGAAGGTTTCCAATCTTTGTCACGATGTCGGTAAGGTCTTGCACATTTTCGTTGTCTTTCTGCGGGACATTTCGTATCTCGATGTTTGCGCTACGGATGGCGTATTGTAGCTCTTTAAGCTTTTTATCCAAGGTAAGTAGGTGGTTTTTATTTTCTTTGTTTTCGGTTTCAAGCGATTCGACACGGTTTTTTATGGCTTCATACGATTTGTTGATGAAATCCATGGAGCGCTCGATTTCCAGGTTCGATTTTTGAATATTCTTGCACTGTGATTTTAGGTCAGTTATGTCTTGAGCCAGCTTTGATAAAAAGGAGTCGTGTTCGGCTTTCCATGAATGAAGCATGTCTATTATTTCTTTTCTAAAATCGTCCAGCAAATGCTCGGGGGAACCATCAACACGGGCTCGTTTGTGCTGCCTGGTGGTTAAATAAGGCGTTGAGACAATTTCATTTTGAATTTCATTAATGAGTGCCTAATGTGAATGCCGAGCCGAGCACTAAAAATCGAACAGCATGTCATTAATAAGGCACTTATTTAGGTTTCGCTTGAAAGGAAGTCGTTTGTCTTGAATATAAAGGAGTAAATGATGCCGTGACGTGTGACAGGGGAGAAAAGAAGAAGAAAACGTGTTGCGCCGACGGTTTTGCTTGTGAGCACGCAACTTCTGTCGATACTCTTGCGCCATCACATCTTCCAAGCTCATCGTCCTGTGTTAACGCTGCCGCTACGGCTGCGGAGAACCTCAAGTGGCTTAAATATTAAAGCGCATTTTGGGTTGAAGCTCTGGGGCCGTGGGGTCCGAGTACTTAGAGCCTTTTTTAAGGAAATTTCAAAACGCTTAATTGACGCTCTCCGTGACCCAAGGGCTGGCCTTTACCTTGGCCAGATGCTAAGTGTTGCCATACAACGTGGCAATGCCGCCAGCCCAAGAAGGCACATTACCAGCTGACAGCGTTGAGGAGGAGTTTTTTTGATGCCCGTTTATACTTTGTTTTTAGTTTACTTTTGTGTTTCTAGCCTGCTCTGTCCTACTCCTGGGCAAAGGCCTTCGTCCACTCCTTCCACTTCTCGCGAACCCACGCGTCCTCCTTCCAGTTCGGACGGAACTTATCCAGTTCGTCCCGCCATCTCCTTCGTTGCCTGCCGCGACCCCACCTGACTGTGTCATTGCACTAGTTTTCTGCTATTTTGGCCCACAGTTTGTCCAGCATGCGGCAGACATGACCTGCCCAGTCCCTTTTGAGTTTATTTAATCGATTTATTGTTAAAATGTATTTGGTTAGTTTATTATTAAATATAATTGATGTTATTTTTCTTTTTTAGGTTCTGTATCAAACAATAGAGACTTTCTGCCGTTGCTTGATCAATGTTCAAGTGATGATTGAATTCCGGAAACTGTTTTTTGTAAGTTATACAATTGTGTTTAATAAAAGATCACACCTGTGTTTCCTTGAAGGGTTGGGCACATGTCTGCGGTTAGATTTAAGGTCCTAACAGAAATTTCTGATGGAAAAACTAAATAACGCTTTGCCCGAATCAGAATCCCAAGCTCAGCAAACGTCTCCCAAGACTACAGACAGTAAAAGTGATCCAACAATTTTAATTTTTTGCTTTTCGAAAATCAACATTCACGAAAAACCGTCCATAATAAAATAAAAAATATTGTTTTCTAGGTGACAACCCCATTAGTGTCAGTATTCCTTTTCTTCTGGGTGATCAAGACCCTACTGCTCCAAGTTTGGCTCAGCCTTCAAGTCGAGACGTTCTATCAAGCTGTGAAACATGCACAGGACTCATGTTCAAGCATTCTGGCTTCAGACTGTACAGGTGTGCGAGTTTGAATTTATTAAATCATGTTATAATTTGTCAGCAGTTCAACGTGTAATTCTGGAAGACAGCAATGCCATTTTGACAGTTCAATGACATTCAATACGTTACTTACGTTGTCGAGCAGACGAATTTTTTAAACTGATGTACAATGGAATATGAAGTTCTCTAAATATTTTTCTCGAATGGTATAGAGAAGTGTGTGTCCAGATTTATTGGCGGTGTGAAGTCGACCGCACCAGTCAACCGAAAAAAAACTACGTGAGATATCACAATAACAGACTTTAGTGACATGATAGGCATCTCCCTAGTAGCATTTTTTGTTGCAAATGCATACAATTGCCAGGCAGTTTGCGGGTTGGGCCCAAAACTGATGGCCCACGTGGATTTGCCTACGGAAGCCCAACTTGCGATGGGTCAACGAGCATTGCCCTCTGAAGGCCCGAGGAAAACGTGTTGTGGGTAGGCCCAACGACACATGATACATTTAGGCAAGCGGTTGTATGTTGGTTGGTTCTATGGCTGGTTTCAGAGCAACGCGTCTTGCCAGCGCCGGCCGTACGCGCATCGCTGTACATAAACCTTATCAGCTTCAAAATAAAGTTGGTTTTAGCGATGTGTTTTGAAAAACCAACTTTATTTTGAAGCCGATAAGGTTCATGTGCAGACACCTGTTGTAACCAAATGTAATAATTTTCTCTCATTTACAGATGATCAAAAGAAGTTATGCAAAAATATCTTGCGCGTGCACAATGCATCATATAGCAAGATGACTGCTTGTGGCCTGTTCTACGTAGATATCTGTCAGCCACTACGTCTGATGGCACTTCTCACTAACTACACCGTTGTGCTGTTACAGTTCGCAATTCTGTAATCCTGGTACCAATAAAAGTTGTCATAGTCGAAACTGCATTGTTTTATTAAATCTAGTGCGATGGAGTGATAATGGGGACTTGGGGGTTAAATGATTGCTTAAACAATACCACTATTGTTTTAATATCACTTCAGTGTGTGAAAGAGACGACGCTATAGAGGAAGTCTAGCGCCATCACTTTCCCACTATGGGATAAGAATTAAAACAGTACTGCTTTAAGACGTCATCATAGCGGTCCGTTCAGACTAAACACCCGTTCCTACGGGGGTAGGCAGAAACGAAAGAACGCCGTCTGCTACGATTCTTACATAGCCACTCCTTTTGCCCCGTCCACGTACATACATACATCGGGTCATACACGCACACCTGTTGCGAGTACTACGCATTTAACTTCCCTGGAGAATACCACCAATAACTTCAGTGTATACATGATACAATAATAGCTAAAAGTAAGGTTGACTGCCTCGTTAGTACAGTGGTTGCTATTGCGGAGCATGATGTCTTGGGTTCTATTCCCAGGTCAAGCAAGGTGTTATTGGGGTTTTCCGTCAGGAGGTTCTCTTTTCCCGGTTGATGACAAAACACTCGATCCCTATTATTTAGTTTTTACCCGACTGCGGCGAAGCCCAAAAGGAGGGTTATGTGTTTGCCTTGTATGTATGTATGTATGTATGTCCGTTTCTTTGTTCCCTCGTAACTCCTCAACGGATAAAGGGATTTGGATAGTTTATATGTCGTTAGATTCGTCTTGATGGCGCGAGTGTCACTGGCTACATTAAAATTAATAAACAAAGAAAATCGCTGATTTGGGGAGCCAGATTGTTGAGGTCAATTTTTTTTTTTCGTATAATGCCATCGAGTGGGGTATCAAAATGAAGGGTTTTTAAAGGTGATTACAAAAATATATACAACTTATATGTTTGAATGTAATTCGAAATGACAAATAGTATAAAAGTAAATAAAATTCTATAAAGTTTTCAAAAAAAAAAAAAAAGTTAGTTATAAAGTTAGTTTCTATAAAGTTTTAAAGTTTTGTCAGACTAAATAGCTCTCAAATCGAAGTCGAGTCATAATAATTATTATTAGTTTTATCGCTATTTAATTTTTAATTTTTGTATTTGATAGATTATCTATTAGTTTATTTTATGTGTATATGTGTATTAGTATCAATATAAGTATATTAATTCTCGTTAACAATAAGTTTTTTTTTTAGACATTATTTTGTACCCTATCACTATGTTTTCATATTAACCCAAAGGTTGACTGGTAGAGAATGCCTTGTGGCATTAAGTCCGCCTATGTACCACTCTTGTACATGAAGTTTAAATAAATAAATATGTTGTGGTGCTAAGGTTGACTTTCGCTTGCACTGTGTCACTGTCTTTTAAAATGAAAAGCGTCTTGTTCTTTACGAGGTTTATTGGCAACTAATCATACATAGATCATGTGAATCTTTATAAACGTTGAATTGGCGCTAACATAAGCCGCCCACCAAAGGACTACGATAGTCCTTTAAAAAATATTAATGAAAGTTAAGATGCATGCAAATTAAAATTAAATACATTAAACAATCATTCGTCTGGTACCGTATCGATTGGTAAAGCACACAACTTTGTGACACATCGCTTGGTTATACTGTCACCGCTCTTTACGCTATACACTCTGGTTAAACCGTCAGGGCCGGGGTGCTTGTCAGTGATGCGTCCCATCAACCATTTTCCCGGCGGGAGATTATCTTGCTTGATCAGCACTACTTCTCCCTTCTTAAACTCTTCTTCGCGTTTCAACCATTTTGGTCTTTGCTGCAGTCTCGTCAGGTACTCCTTTTGCCATCTCGACCAGAAGTCACTTAACAATTTTTGCGTATATTGCCAGCGTGTCAGATTACTTATTTTAGCGTCCTTTAGGTTTGGGTTTGGGACGGTGACTGGTGCCTCTGTTATCAAAAAATGACCAGGTGTTAGTGCTTGCATGGTGTCGTCGTTCATTGGACATAACGGACGCGAGTTTAAGCATGCTTCTATTTCGCAGAGAACTGTCGTCATCTCTTCAAATGTCAAGTTTGTAGTGAGAACTCTCTTCATATGGTATTTTATGGATTTTACTCCGGCCTCCCATAGTCCTCCGAAGTTAGGTGAATACGCCGGTATAAAATGCCACTGAGTTCCGTCATTGGCAAGCAGTTCCGCGATTTTTCCATTAAATTGCAAACCAGCTTCTTTCCAGGCTTCATACAATTGTTTGTTGGCGCCAACAAAATTTCGTCCTTGGTCGCTCCACAGATTTATGCATTTCCCTCTGCGGCTGCAAAACCTTTTAAAGGCACCTATGAATGCTGCTGTACTTAGGTCGCCAACCAATTCCAAATGAAGCGCCTTTGTGGACATGCAAACGAATATGGCTATATAAGCCTTGCTAGTTCTGGCTCCTCTGCCTTTACTCATCAATACTTGGAATGGTCCCGCAAAGTCGACACCTGAATTGAGGAATGCTCGTGTTGGTTTCACCCGTACGCTTGGTAAGTCACCCATTACCTGTGTTCTCACTTTAGCATTTAGTTTAGCGCATACCAAACAACGATGGACGTATTGTTTGACCAGCGTCTTTGCTCGCAGTATCCAATACTTGGATCTGAGGTAAGTGAGCATCAACTGTATACCTCCATGCAACGTCTTCGAGTGAGCTTCTGCTATTATAAGGTAAGTAAGTTTGCTATCTCTACCCAGAATGATCGGATTCTTACAATCATCACTCAAATCTGAGTTCCTGAGCCGGCCGCCCACCTTGAGGACACCATTCTCGTCAAGGTAAGGATTTAATGATTTCAATTTGCTTGATTTTTTTACCCTTTTCTTTCTTTTTAAGCTTTCTATCTCTTCTTTAAATTCTTCCTCTTGTTCTCTTTTTATACAGGTTTGCAGGGAGCGTTGGAGTTCTTCAGTTGTGATTGTACTATCTATGTTTTCCTTTAATTTATTTTGTTTCAGGAATCTTCGGCAGTAGGTGATAGTTCTCAGTAGTTCATTTAGTGTATCAAAGTTGTTGAGTTGTGTGGACAATCTATTACTTTCTTTGTTGTCGTTTTTTGTTATTTTCAGAGCTCGTATGGTGCTTTTCTTTCTCTCTAGTTCTATTGGTGTTATGTTTAGTCTAGTGAACTGTATCTTCTGGTGCAATAACCACCGTGGTCCGTTCCACCATAGGTCGCAACCTTTCAAGTCAGCTACTAACATACCCCTTGATGCAATATCGGCTGGATTTTCGTGAGATTGGACATGGTGCCACTGACTGCAACTTACATTGGTTGTAATCTCGACAACGCGGTTTGCCACAAACGCCTTCCATTTGTTCGGATCTCCATGTAGCCAGGAGACAACAATAGATGAATCCGTCCAAGCATAGATTTGTGTGGTAGGTATCCTAATTGCTTGCCTTATTTGCTTTAGTAGTTTGGATAGAAGCAAAGCTCCACACAGTTCTAGTCGAGGCAATGAAATAGTTTTCAACGGAGCTACTCTTGTTCTTGCAGCAATGATTGTACTTTTTACTGTGCCATCAGAGTTTGTGACTCGGCAGTATGCTACAGCACCATATGCTCGTACCGAAGCATCGCAGAATCCATGGATTTCGATAAAATCTTTTCTTGAGCTAAACGTTCCCATCCATCTATTTATGTGGATTCCGTTAACATTTTCGAGATCAGATCGTATTGTAGCCCATTTTTCAGCCAGTGTCGTATTCAAGATTTCGTCCCAATCAATCTTTTCTTGCCAGAGTTGTTGAATTAGAATCTTCGCCATTACAAGGCAAGGTGCAATCCATCCGAGCGGGTCGAATAACTTTTGAATGTCGGAAAGAATGCTTCGCTTCGTGATTGCCTTGCCGATAACTGGTAAGTTCAGGTTATATTCGAATTGGTCCTTACCCAAATTCCATTGTATGCCCAGAGCTTTAACCGTTCCATCAATCTTTAGTTCTAGATGTGCATTGGATGATCTTTCGCTTGGCTCAATAGTCTCCATGAAATCGCGGCTGTTAGAAGACCATTTTTTTAGTTCGAAGCCACCCAGACGCAATAGCCCTTTGAGATCTTGACTGATTCTTATTGCTTGTTCCAAATCATCGTGTCCTGACATAACATCGTCGACGTAAAAGTCTTCGCGCAATATCTTTGCAGCATCAGGATATTTGTCACCTTCGTCATCAGCCAATTGCATTAATGTCTTAACGGCGAGATAGGGTGCGGATGCCGTTCCGAATGTCACCGTCAAAAGTCTGTAGTCTTTGATGTCTTCTGATCCATGTTCTCTCCATAGAATTCTTTGATAATCTATGTCATTTTTGTTTGTCCAGATCATTCTGTACATCTTGTGAATGTCAGAAACATAGCATACAGCATGAACTCTCCATCTAATGATTATGCTTCTCAAGTCGTCCTGCAACATTGGACCCAACAAAAGTTCATCGTTTAGTGAAGTACCGTTGGAACCCTTGCAGGAGGCGTCGAATACAACACGAGTCTTTGTTGTTTCTTTGTCATCTCGGATCACCGCGTGGTGAGGTAAGTATACTGATTTATTATTCATTTCATCCTTAGGTATTTCTTCTATGTGTTTCAATTGTTTATATTCGTTAATCACTTTTGTATAATCTTGCTTTAGTTCTGTGTTCTGATTGAATCTTCTTTCCAGTTGAAGGAGTCTTCTTTTTGCTATTTCTCTTGTGTTGCCTTCTACTGATTTTGGTTGTTCTGTGTTAAACGGTAGCTTGACTATGTATTTTCCGTCTTTATCTCGCTTGTGTGTCTTCTCGTATATGTCTTCACATAGTTGTTCAGTTAAGGTAAGTTTTCTTTTCATGTCTGTATCGACTTCCCATATTGTGGTCAGTAAATCTTCTATGTTTACTTCTTGTTTCATGGCCGTCAAGGACTTTTCTCGTGCATTCAGTTTAATTGTTATTCCACCCATTAAGATCCATCCCAGGTAGGTATTTTGGGCGCATGGTGTATCTGGTGGACCTTTAATAAGCCCTTGCTTGAGAATTAATGCATATTCGTTCACACCCAACAACAGATCAATAGGTCCTGATGCATAATAATTTGCATCTGCTAGTTGGAGGTTTGCTATATGCGGCCAATCAGTCCCCATTGTGGTGTTTGTCGGTATGTTGGAGGTCAAGTGCTTGGACATCACGTAGGCTCTGATAGGTAAGTTGAATTGGTTTTCCCATCGTGACAATACTTGAAATTTGACCTCATGCTTGACTCTGACTTTCATGGATTCCATCCCAGAGACGATTAAATTTACCGATGATTTTTCTAGGTTCAGGATCTGAGTTGCCTTCTCGCTTATGAAACAAGCTTGAGATCCTGAGTCTATCAGCGCTCTTAGAACAGTAGTGTGTCCGTGTTCACTCTTCAAAATTACTACTGCGGTAGCCAATAGTGATATCTTCTGCCCTGCAGTATAATGAGACGCAATCATTGTATGAACTTTCTTCTCTTCTACATCTGCTTGGCTAGATGAAGTCGGTTGTTTGGTTTCTACATTTGGAGCCGCTTCATCAATCTTCTTGGGTTGATGTAAAAGTGTGTGATGTCGTCTCTTACATGTGCGGCAAGACATTGGCACACGGCACTTGAATACCAAATGTCCCGCCCCAAGGCAGTTGAAACATAGTTTGTTTGCTTTGACGTGTTCGCTTCTTTCATCAATCGTCATTTTATTAAACTTGCTACAATGACACAGTGTGTGCGTTTCTTTACATAAGGCACATGGTTTTTGTTTATCACTTTCTGTTGCTATTACATGAAGAACACGCTCTTTTGTAGGTTTAGTGGTATTCGTTGGGGCAACCATTTCAAGCGTCCGGAATTTGGCTTCTAAAAACTCGCGCAATTCTTTCCATGTAGACAGCGTTTGAGAGTTCACCGAGTAGGCAGTCTGTTCCCATTCTTTATGCGACTCCGGGTCCAACTTCTGCACAACCAGAAATATGATTACTGGATCCCAGGAATCGGTTGGCACCCTCACGTTTTCTAGACTATTAATAACCTCAGTCGTACAATCCAGGAGGGCTTTCAATTGTGCTGCTGTTTGATTGGTGCATTTTTTCTGATAAAACAATCGCTTCATTAATGCGTTCACTATTATGCGCCTATTATCGTATCGGTGATTCAGCGTTTCCCAAGCTTGAACATAATTAGCACCCGTCACCTGAATGTTCTTCAATAATGATGCCGCTTCGCCCGTGATACTTGTTTTCAAATAGTGTAATTTCTCAACTTCACTTAGTGTAGTGCATTCATGAATCAAAGACACATACAAGTCCTTAAATGTAGGCCATTCTTCATAGTTACCGGAAAACGGAGGGAGTTGTATATTAGGTAGAATCACCTTTGCCCGTGATTTTCCATCACACGACGTATTGCTACATGAAGGTTGGTCAGTCGTCTTCGAAGTACATGAAGCCAACATCTCTCTAAGATCTCCTAACATACATAAGTATAAGTCTTCATGAAGCATGAATTCTTCATTCACGTAGTACGGAAGAACTCCACGTTTTTCCCGAGTTGTACTTTTCAACAGATCTTGGTGTGCATTCTTAAAGGCAACCCAGTATTCTTCGATCGTTTGAATACGAGTTTGTAAATATCCAGGTTTCGATAACCGTTCTTTTGGGCACTTTTTAAGGTTTGATTGAGTCTTCTTGAGTATTGACGCCAAATCTTCTAGCACACTCATCACACTATCACACTAACGCTTGGTCTGCAGAACTCGTCATGTTTACGAGTAATCACAAGAGTCTTAAAAATTTAGTCTATTTACTAAGTTATTAATGTTCAAATGATACACAGATACACTTTGTACGCACACTAATTGACCAGTTCTAAGAAATCCGTGCAAAACAACACCAGGTGGTCCCTTATCTATCAATGGAATGCGGTTCTTTTGTTCTCACGGCGACACTCGGTCGACGTCGTTAATGAGGTTTGATCCGGCTCGTATTCGACCATATGTTGTGGTGTTAAGGTTGACTTTCGCTTGCACTGTGTCACTGTCTTTTAAAATGAAAAGCGTCTTGTTCTTTACGAGGTTTATTGGCAACTAATCATACATAGATCATGTGAATCTTTATAAACGTTGAATTGGCGCTAACAAAATAAATAAATAAACAAAGTTTTGGCACGTTCTGCAGCCTGAACGGCTAGATGGATTTTAGCTTGAGAGGTGTCATTAGATTCGTATTTACTGTGATGACTCTGGGTATAGAAAAGCCCCGCATAGCGGGGCTCCGTCGATTACGCTTTTTAAGCGTATATAAAGTGGTTCGGGACTTGGGACACCCCGTTCTTAGGTTAGTTAGGTTCCTTTAGACCCTGCAATACAGAAATAGGAGCCCCGCATACCGGGGCTCCGTTGACTACACTTTTTGGCCAATATAAAGTGTTTTGAGGTTAGGGCACCCCGAGTTAGGTGAACGGCTAATTAAACTAGTTGGCTGCGACATATACTTATGCAAAAACTGATTCGATTATAGACGCCTGAGATTTTCGTGCTTCCCCCCGATCCCCTCTATTCTTGGTGAATCATTTGGGTTAGATGAAGTTATAACCGTATGAAGTTTCCTGATATTTACTGATTAATTACAGAATTTAGGCTGAAAATGAGTAAATTTGAAAACTATATCAAATGAATAGGTCAACTAAATGTTATATAATAAAAAAACATTATAGAAATTGAAAGTTGAAATGAATGTTATACTAAATGTAATTAGAGCAAAAGAAGTTTATATGAAATGTTACATTAAATGTCATGAAATTTGGTTATTTGTTTTTATAGCTGAAAATTATATCATATGAAGGTTATTTTAAGTGATAATGTACTATTTGTTATTATACCATAATATTACACACCCCAATAAAGGGCTCATCATAAGGATTTTAAAAGGTTATAATATCTAAGTAACTAAAAAGTGTAAAATAAAAAAATAATTTAAAAAAATTAAAAACCCGACTGCGTAAAAAAAACTAATTACTTTAAATACAAAAAATAAAAACTGAAAAGAATAAAACAAGCTCAGGAGACAGGACATATTGACTGCAACAGTCGGGACCCATTAAATAATCTAGACTAAAATCATTACATTCAATATGGGTCCCATTAAATAATCTAGACTAAAATCATTACATTCAATATGGGTCCCGACTGTTGCAGTCAATATGTCCTGTCTCCTGAGCTTGTTTTATTCTTTTCAGTTTTTATTTTTTGTATTTAAAGTAATTCGTTTTTTTTACGCAGTCGGGTTTTTAATTTTTTTTAATTATTTTTTTATCGAAGACCTTTATCATTATTATTAAATTGTATTCTCCGAATACTTTATTGGGCTATGTGTGTATACAGGGTGTAAAAGACCTCATCACGAAGCCGTCAACCAAGCATTCTGTACATCAAAGTAACTTTACGCAAAAATTATTGCTAGGAAACCACTTTTTTTTTTGTGTGAAAAATTATGTTTTGTGGTAGAACTCAATGTAACGCACTCAAAACATTGTGCTGATGGATGGATTGAATAGTACCGGGGTCGTGAAGGTATTTAAAGTAAAAATCTTACATTAAAAACTTGTATTAAAAAAAAAACTTGTCAAAAAGTTGGGAACTTTGACCCCCAATATCTCCGTAACTAGAAGGTAGGAAGGAAGGTATGATGTAGAACAAAAAAAAATCGCAATGACAAGGAGAACAAGTACCTTTTGTCTTCGTTAAGAGGTGTTTTATACCTTTTCTTTTAACGCACAAGTACCCATATTACGTACATTCTTTTAATTACTCACAATTTTTCAATTTTCAATCAAGTCCATTTTCCAAGTCCTAGAGGAGCTCGTGGCTAAATAATAACAGCCACTCGGGTCGATCGTTAGGTTAAGCCGTGCTTGCCTAAGTTGGTCTGTGGATGCGTGACCACCCATTACATACCGAGTTTCCTCCGTGCCTCGGAAAGCACGTTAAGCCGTTGATCCCAGCTGTCAATTGAAGATCTTTGACAATCGTTACACCTGTAACGATTGTCTAGACTGGTTATCAGACTTATTGGGCCACTGACCACCTGGTCAGTGGCCCAATAAGTCTGACAACCAGTCTTACCAAGGCGTATCGTATTACCCAGTACTAACTGGGTTGTGGAGGTCAGATAGGCAGTCGCTCCATGTAAAATACTGGTATTCAGCTGCATCTGATTAGACTGGAAGCCGACCCCAACATAGTTGGGTAAAGGCTAGGCAGATGATGCTCACAATTAAGTCCATTAATCAAATAGTTTCTTCAATAATTATTTTTTTAAAAGATTAATATTAAAATGCTCGAACCAATCGGACTAATTGCTATTTGACTTTGTGCCAGCCTAGCAATATAATGTATACAGCTTACTAAAATGGACATGTTTTCAAAGTCTAGAAAAAACCTCAAAGTTACAACAATTAGAATAAGGAGACTAAACAATATAAATAATAAAACATCTACAAAAATCGAAAAATATCTACAATCCATACTCAGGCCATTTAACGTAATGCAAGCATTATTTTTCTGTGCTAAGTACAAGTTTGAAGAAGACTTGATCACTCAAAATAGCTTGAGCTACGATGTCAGTGCAGGCTTTGGTACTCTCGTTTATATCTCTGTTAGCTCTTTTATCCTATTTGCATCCTCCTTTAAGGAGGAAGGACCCAATGCTGTCTACTTCGGCAGTATCAATGACCTTGTCGTCTTCGTTACTGGCATTCTTCTTGATTACTACACCAATCTCATGGAGAAGAGTAACAACGTGCTTCTAGTCTCTGGTATCCAAAATGCACATAAAATTCTCAATATTAACGGAAAGATTTTCAACCGCTTCATCATCCACAACTGGATTTATGTAATTGCTTTGAATTGTTTCCATGTTTTCTGGATCTTTTATTACTGCTCCATCTTTACTATCAGTATCTTCGGAGTCTTGGATAGCTGCCTTCACGTCTGCTTTGACATTAATGTCGTATATGCGGCTATGGTTATGAAACTGAATAGGAAAACTGTTACTGTATGGATCGACAACGTGCAGGAGCCAAGGTGCAATGAAAACGAAAGTTTTTGGAATAATTACTTCAAAGCATATGTGGAAATATTGAAATCTTATCAACTAATTGAAATTATTTCCCAGAAGCAGGTTGGTTTTAGCGAATCTTTTAGTTTTTCAATCCAATTGCGATTCGTTTATTGAAACAATGTTTTCTCTTGATTTCAGATAGTATTTTATACCCTGTACATATTCTCGAACGGTCTGATGGATTTACTAATTCACGTATACAGACGAGTAGGATCACAATGGATGAGAAAGCTTTTGTAAGTTAGATCTACCAATATAAATTACGAACCCAGGTAACACTCATCAATGTCAACATCAAAGAAGAAGTTTTCATGGAGTTATATTGAAAGTTGAAACCACAAACGATGGGCACTAAATGTCGTGTCCTGCGTGTCCACTGTATGTTCATTACTGAAACTGATGACGCTACTGAAGACGCCTAACACATGCCCAGTTCTAGGCTGGCCATCGTTTCGTTTTTTTTCGTTAAGAAGAAACCCTTGAATCATGATCATTCATGATCTTTCTTCAGATATTCCCCGAATTACACCTAGATTTAAGTGCATGCTGTGGTCTCCTGTAATTGAAGGAACACATTTAAAAGAAACTTTGTATAACTGTAACTTATATTGTATCCGTGTATCTTTTGTTGGAGATCCAAATAAATGAATAAAAAAAAAAAAACAATATTTTATATAAGTAGTGATGACCAACATTTCATTTCTAGTTCTGTCTTCAAGTCATCATCTCCCAATTTTGGCTACTGAAAAGCATTATCATACAAATATATTTGGGCATGGAATGTGAAAGTTTTTACTCAGTGATGCAAGAAGTGCAGCGGACTTGCGCAAGACTGGAGACTTCTAGAGATGTATCAGGTAAACCATACATAAGTATACACACTATTGTAGTACTGCTTTTAAAAATGCGAAAGTTTGTCACGATGGATGGATGTTTCTTAATCTTTCACGCAAAAACTACCTAAAGGCACACATATAGTTTTTAAACCATATTTACAATTTTTATCCCGATACTGATCAACAGGGTGATACTACCCTGTTGGTCAGCTTCTGAGCAATATGCGGGCGAAGCCGCGGGCATGAGCTAGTACACAGATAATCTGTGGGTACTGTACAGGTAAGCGTCTTGCACCCTTGCAAGAGCACTTGTGCAATTACTACGCTTCAATTTATGGATTTTTATTTTCCTCTCGTTCCGGTACGAAAAAAAGAAAATATCTCAAATGGTTCAAAAAATAATACTTGCTCGTTTATTATGTGGTAATACTTATGATGAAGATACGCATAGAACACAGTGACACCACTCTTTACAAATGGCCAGCATCGAGCACTGAACGTATTCAATGAACAGCCTTACATTATATCTTAACCATAATGTATGGATTTAGGGACAATCTTCTGAACAACTGATCCGATATTGAAAATTATTTCACTAACGGAAAGATACATTATCCCCAAGTGTCTTAAACATAATATTTACAGACGTTCTCGAGGCCTCATTTCCAACTACATATATGCAAGTCACATATCTTCTTTATTTCTATGTATATTATATTTAATTCTATCATGATGTTATGTTCTTTCACAGATGCCCAAAAAAGAGTCTGCAAGAACATTCAGCGTTTGCAGAAGGCTTCCTTCAAGAAAATGAACGTTTGTGGCCTATTCATCATAGACGCTGCACAGCCCCTGCATTTCTTCTCACTCATCACAACTTATGTTGTTGTTTTGTTACAGTTTTCTTTCTCTCTGTAAATCTTTCTTTAATAATTTGTGACATCATCATCGTCATCTTCCGCCCTTATCTGATTGCACTTGGGGTCGGCGTAACACATTTTCTTTTGTCATTCTCCCATATCAGACGTCACGGCATCATTTACTTCTTTCTCTTTCATATAATAGATATATATATAAAAAGATATATTTTTTTCGAGACTGCCTAATTATTGCAGTCTTCAAAAGAAAAGTGAAAGAACATTATCTGTCCAATTCGCCATAGTTGCTTACGTATTTATTGTTATATATTATTTTGTAGTTTATATTTGTGTTATATATTTTGTCTTGTATGTATGTAAGTATATTCTTATATTGTATGTTATATTTAAATTTTTTACTTGCTTTAAGTTTGTATGTATTCTATTTTCTCATCTTTTACACACTATGTCTTCATCTCTTTTTATCTACACTCCTTTCGCAGGTATGCTGGAAGAGATTTCTTTAGAAATAAGCATAACTTTTGTACCTATTTTTCTTTTCTTCTCTTCTTTTCTGTATGTAGTGTGTACATAAGCCGTGAAATAAATAATTCCTCAAATAATCCGAACATCTTTTGTTTGGCCTTCCTCTCTCTCTCCATTCATCAACATTTATATCCATAACTCTTTAGTCACGCGTTTCATCCCCCCGTATTACATGTCCATACCAAGACAAAGCGATATCCTTTATATTTTTATAACAGGCGCCACTTTCAAACTTCCCCTAATATTATACTCATTCCTTACTCAATCCATTCTTAATTATTAATTTACGTAAATTTTAATAAAGATATTTGAAATCAACAAGTTTTTATGACTGCCTTACCCTTCTTTGGTTTCGTGGCGCAAGCGCAAGGTTGAGATAAAAGATACTGGGATTTTTCCATCACGATGATTTGGTATAGCCCGAAGTTTTGAAGTTGATGGTATAATACGCCCGCCCGTGTTTCGGAAAGCGCGTAAAAGGTCCTGCGGTCTGGCCCCTGGTCTCTCCCAGGTTAGATTGTCGTTCCATCGGACTATGAGCGTGAGTATACCTGTGTTTACACACACTTGAGTATTGTCATATAGTCTGTCCAATTCGACATAGTTGCATACGTATTTATTAATATATATTATTTTGTAGTTTATATATTTGTGTTATATATTTTGTCTTGTATGTATGTACGTATATTCTTGTATTGTATGTTATATTTAAATTCTATATTTGCTTTAAGTTTTTATGTATTCTATTTTCTCATTTTTAGGGTTCCGTACCCAAAGGGTAAAAACGGACATAAAAACGGAACCCTATTACTAAGACTTTGCTGTCTGTCCGTCTGTCCGTCTGTCCGTCTGTCTGTCACCAGGCTGTATCTCATGAACCGTGACAGCTAGACAGTTGAAATTTTCACAGATGATGTATTTCTGTTGCCGCTATAACAACAAATACTAAAACAGAATAAAATTAATATTTAAGGGGGGCTCCCATACAACAAACGTGATTTTTTTGCCGTTTTGTCTAATGTATATATAATGGTACGGAACCCTTCGTGCGCGAGTCCGACTTGCACTTGGCCGGTTTTTTACACACTATGTCTACATCTCTTTGTATCTTCTCTCCTTTCGCAGGTATGCTGGAAGAGATTTCTTTAAAAACCAAATCTTTCAAGAATTGTTTCGTTTAACAGTGTATAAATTTCCATACTGTTTCGATAAAAATTGCATCAGTAAAACGGAGAGGAAAAGAGGGAGTGGTTTGGTTTTTTCCAAATTTTTCTTTTAATATTTTAAAATCATTCTAAATAAACCTTCTTTTTCAAGGTGTTTTAACACCTTGAAAAAGAAGGTTTTAGGATTTCGGATAGGATCTCGTGTTATGCAGATTACTTTGAATTTTCAAACTGATAATAAAATGCTATAATGACTGTATAAAATGGTTACAAAATGGCTTAGTTCAAGGTCGCTGACGAGAGGACAAGCCTTAAGAAAGAACGTACCTGAACAATTCGACATTAAAACAATTGCGCAAGTATCTTGGAGACTCTCGGGCATATTATTGTAGAATTTCTCACACTGTCTATTCAGTAATGTTTGCCACGACAAATCTTTTACCACCCATATGTATATCGATAGCGATGCTATGATTGCCGAATCCTGAAATAAGATACACGACAAATGTTTTATCACTACGATAATATAATACTCTCTACTCTTCATAACATAGGCAATAGGCGTGGGTTAAGTGGAAGAAATATCAAAACATTTCGGACTACAATACATTTGCTAGCTACAGAGGACAGTTTAAGGACACGTGTCTGAAATGTTTTAACTCATATATCAGGTCGGTGGAAGATAGTCTATGCAAAAATATTAAGCATTTTTTGACATACATTTCGAATCGGAAAGAGAAACCAGGTATACCCGCTAAGCTCAATATAAAAACGCTGAATCTAATGATCCTACTTCTGTCTGTGATATGTTTTCTGATTTCTTCTATTCCGTTTTTGAACCTGTTTCACCGTCATTGCCACATTGGACGCCCCCGCTTGACAATGCGCTACACGATACTTTGATCTGCGATATTTCTTTTAGTGAAGATAAAATACTGAATGAGCTAAAATCTCTAGATGCATCGAAAGGACCTGGACCTGACGGACTTTCTCCTTATTTCTTAAAAAATGTCGCCGTTTCTATCTGCAAGCCTCTTTTTATTATATACAATAAGTGTATGTTGGAAGGTGTGGTGCCCAAACGGTGGAAAGATGCTTTCATTGTGCCTGTCCACAAAGGTGGTTCGAGACGCAATGTTGAACACTATCGCCCTATTTCTGTATTGTCTGCCTTGTCGAAGCTCTTTGAGAGGTTAGTGCATAATACAATTTATCCTATTCTGCATAATATTATTGTTCAACAACAGCACGGTTTTGTCAAACGGCGGTCCACAGTCACTAATCTCTTGCTCTTCGCAAGCTTTTTATTTGATAATGTTGACAACCGCGTACAAGTGGATGCAGTGTATACAGACTTCTGCAAGGCTTTCGACAAGGTGGATCACGTAATATTGCTCAATAAATTAGCGTTTAATGGAATCCGTGGAAACTTACTCAGGTGGTTTGCTTCCTACATCACTAACCGTAGTCAGAGAGTTGTAGTTAATGGTCATTCTTCTTGCATCGCGCAGGTTAACTCTGGTGTACCACAAGGCTCTATTCTTGGTCCCCTTTTATTTGTTTTGTACATTAACGACATCAGCCAGTGTTTTCTTAACACCAAATTCCTTTTATACGCCGACGATCTTAAGGTATACAGAACAATACGCGACGTAAATGACTGCCTTATGTTACAACAAGACTTGGATAGACTGTCTGACTACTGTCGTAGAAATAAGTTGCAGTTTAGATTACCTAAATGTAATTTTCTTAGTTTCACCAAAAATAAAAACATCGTAAAACATGCATACTCTCTGTGCGATGCTCCCCTAACAAAAGTGGATTCTGTCCGTGATCTCGGCATTATCCTAGACTCCAAGCTCTGCCTAGACTTGCATATCAGTAAAATAGTTAATAAAGCGTACCAACTTTATGGATTTGTTATGCGCTCGACATTAGATTTTAAGAAATCTTCTTCATATATTTGCCTATTTAAGTCTCTCGTACGCTCGCAACTGGAGTATGCCGTGTCCGTCTGGAGTCCATACTATAAAAAGTACATAGAGGCGATTGAGAGTGTTCAACAGAAATTCCTACGTGCTATGCATTTTAGGTGCTTTGGATATTACTTGCCATATCAGGATTTACTCAAAAAGTACAAACTTACAACACTTGAAAGTAGACGCAAGTACTTGATGGCCATGAATCTTTATAACATCGTTAGAAACAGATTTGACTGCATTGAGTTAACCAATACGTTATGCTATGTTGTTCCTAGAACAGTGTATAAGCGAAAGGTGCGCGCTGGTAGACTATTTTTCATGCGTACCTGTCATTCTAACACTGGTTTGCGCTCACCTGTTCGCAGAATGATTGATGCCTACAACATGACTTTTGAACATATTGATGTTTTTGCTTGTTCTCCCAGTAAGTTCAAATGTCTTATACTCAAGGAGCTCTCTTGATTGATGTGTATAAATACAGATAAGCATGATAGTTAAGTAAGTTTAGTTTTTAATATTATTTTGTATTATTTATTACCCTAGCGTTTTAATTAATTGTTTATTATATTCCACAGTTAATCTGTGAACAGTGTTGTGGGCTACAATATTGTTCAAATGTTATATGTATCTCTTTTTTATACTTTATATTGTAGCTGTTTGCTGTTCCTCTTGAATAAAAAAAAAAATATCATGAAGTGCCTGATACTGCTGAGTAGGGGTCCAGAGTTTGCTGACGAAGGTCAGGGAAAGTGTTGTGTTTTTTTTCATTAGGAATTTCTCAATAGCAGCCACAGAGTCTGGATTTGTGACCGGTTGATGGCAATAGGGGACATGGAATTTAAACATAGCTGGAAAAATGGAGGTGTTTTATTAGGTATATAAGATTTATAAATGACAGCCGGGACCAACTGCTTAACGTGCTTTCCGAGGCATGGAGGAAACTCGGTTTGTAATGGGTGGTCACCTATCCACAGACCAACCTACACAAGCACGGCTTAACCTAAAGATCGATCCGGGTGGTTGTTATTATTAAGCACGAGCTCCTTATAAAAGAAAAAGGAGTAAATGATGAATGGGAGAAAAAAAAAGTTTTGCGCCGACCGACCCCAAGTATTAAGATTCCCCCACACAGGCGTGTTATTATGGCGCGATAATATCGAATGCGTTATTGCGACCTCAAACAACTGGATAGCACAGCTATTCACGGGTGGTCTGTTTTTAGTACATGACGGCTACGAAGTTACACACAGCCGCGATAATAACGCCGCAATAGAACTAGAACGCTTGCGTTTCTGCGTCCTGCGATATGGGTTCTTAGAATATTTGGTATTGGGACGCATGCGATCCCACACACTGCTGCGATAATAACGACGCAATAGAAGTAGCACGCTTGCGTTTTTGCGTCCTGCGATATTCGGAAATGAGTAGAATATCGCGCGATAATAACGCGCCTGTGTGCAAGGAATAGGGACGTATTATAGCAATCACGCAGGCGATATTATCGCGCGATAATAACGCGCCTGTGTGGATGGGACAAGGGCAGTTAGGTAGATGACGATAATGATGTTAATTCAATTTCAAAAGCGTCATTAAACTGCATACTAAGTTATGATTATACTCACAAACTGCAACACTCGACTCTTGAATATTTCTATCGTCACTTGAATGTAAACCAAAGCGTGAATGAATATTTGTAAAATGTTTAAAAGTAGCTGAAACATTAATTATATCGATTTAAATTATTGTTTCATGATCAATATAATAAATGATAATTTAGCGGGCTGTAATATTGTTAATACTTCATAATTGTGTATATTATTGTTATTTGTAAACATTATATATTGTAGCTGTTTATTGTCTCTTAATAAATAAAATAAAATATTTAAAAAGCTTAAAAAACAACAAGTGACTTACGAAATAGCGAAAACAATTTATTTTGATTTCATAGCACCTTAATATATCAACGTAAGCCTGAAACATTTTCTTGCAAAAACTGTCCCGAATCGTGTCTCCCATAAGGTGAGGATTTAAAGCATTTATGTTCCATAAAATAACTTTTTTTTCCCAATGTTTCATGATTCCAATGAAATACGCTACTTTACATTCATAAAACATACCAAAGTAGCAACTAAACATTTGAAAGAATGACAAACCTAACTTTAAGAGGAAACAACTAAACACGAAGACGTAGCCAGAGAGCGCCATAATTACAACAGCCCAATTCCAAGTGATGATTCGTTTAAAACTGAATTCATCGTTCAGAAATCTGTGCACTCTTTGAAAATTAAGAACAAATTCAATTTTAGACTTAGTTTGAAAGATACCAGTAACTAAATTTAGAGCAAATACCGAACACGTGTAGAGAACATCATAATAAACAACGACGTACATGAAAGAAGAATCTCCTAAATATTCTTTGTAAAAGTATAAAGTATATCCGCGGTAAACGGTAGACACACTGAAACCCAGAGCTCCAAGAATAGAAACAAAATTGGAGATTAAACTATTTAGAGTAATGAAGTTGTCCTTCATACGAAAGTTAGGACAAAACATTAAATACTGCAACAGGTTAAAAGGTAAAAGCATTGACTGTACATCTTTATCCACTGAATTTTTTAAAGGAACGTCCACAGTATATTCTTTAGTAGAAGTACGTTTTTTCTTCATTTTATAACAGAACATTTTCTACAGCTCCCTGCTTTACAAATGATAATGTAATCGATGGGAATAAACGAACGGAACGACGTCATTCTGTTATTAGATACAATTACTTAATATTTCCAAGGTTTGTTTGTAAAAAATTGGACATTTACTATCGAGGTTAAGGATACAATACAATTATAATAATTATGATGGCGCAGTGGCTGAGCGATTGGCTGGTTTAGTTCGGTTCAAACTTTATGGTGGCTCGGAAGTTAGCTGCGAGTGACGGTCTGCGCAGGAATAACGCTTTAAACTTTATGGTGATTCGGAAACAAATGTGCAGACCGTCACTTGCAGCTAACTTCCGAGCCGCCGTTAAGGGCGGGCCGAGCTTCTGGCGCTAATAGATTTTAGGTATTCTATATATGAATATAATATTATAATAAAAATAAACAATATGTAACTAAAAATATATATTATTAAGTAAATTAAAACAATAAAATATCCGGTTACGTTGGTTTAGGCCGCGGGTTGCCGACCGCTTATTGCGACCACGTCTTTGTTTTGTAAAAGTTTTGTAAAAAAGTTATAATTATCAAAATAAAATAAATGCATGAACGAACCACAATCGAACGTATAGTGTGGGTCATAAGATGACACTAGTCGATATTTTTTTCATAGAAATTTCGGGAGGGAATTACTCCACTGTTGGACACTGTACATCTAAACTCCAAAGTTATACATGATATCGTTTTGTCTCATTATTAATTTTGTTTGTACGGAAACAGAATAGTAAAATAAAAAGCCATTAAAGAGTTACTCGTAACTACGAGCTACCAATGATTCGTTTTACTTTTTATTGCCAATTTTAACGCAACTTTGGGCGTAATTAAATAAGTAATAAAAGAAGTGTCAAATTTCCAAAACGACAAAGTACAATTATCGAAAAATTCAATCAATTTGATTTGTACTTGATTTATGCGCTGGTTTTTTCATAAAACTCGATTTTCCAAACTTCTTTTCGTATTTTTTTACGCGCGTCTTTTACTATGAATTATCTTGCATCTCACTCTGTCGGGTACGATGCCAGGTGAGACAACGTGCTTTTTGGGCACGCGCACCAGTGAGTTCGAGCCCGCGACTAGTGCAACCTTAACAACGCGCTTCTTATTTTTCTATGGGATATAACCAATTATACGTAGGTATATTGGGTTTCTAGGGTTAATATCACAAGTGCGGCTCGCCTTTAGTTTATTTTGCCACCTTGTGGCCCTTGCCTGCCAAAAGGTTGCCGACCGCTTAGACCTGAAATATAATTAACTTACTTTACGAAAGTAGGTTACTCGTTTCTCTACTATGCTGTAAAATAATCAAAATATGTAAAAACATTATTACAATCGATCTTCCTTCCGGGTTAAAACGGTTGACAAATTGAAAAATAAACTATAACAGCAATATTTCATTCGTCAGTCGACATTGTCGACAGCCTACGTCAGTGGATAGTGGATTTGCTCAAGCACATCACCAACTTGTCGCAAGAAGCAGCGGCTGTACTACGCGAAGCATCCGCTTAATGAAGTAACGTTTTGTGATTTTTACATTGCTTGTCCAGTGACTTAGTGACAAACTTAGGAAGTGGTGAAAGAGCAATGTATTTATTGCAAAAATAGTACAGTCGTCACGTTGTTGTTGTTACGATCGCGGTCCGAAAGTCGAAATTTAATAAATTATATTTCTATGGCGCGCTGCAAAAATCAACAAGCAACACAAGCTCCTCGTCCAACAGCCGAAGCAGGACTAAAGCGGATAGGGGGGAAGCGTGGCGGCTCTGGTTAGAACGGGCGGAACGCACGCTAATTTAGGTATTTTCTTCATATTATTAAAACAAATACACATTTCGAAAGTGTAAAATGTATACGTTATAGAAAACATGTAGTTTTGTTATTATTCAAAATCTGGTGATCTTCCGTGAAGTATTTACGCCATTACGTACTTAGGGTTAATTTTGTTTTTTAGAGATTACTTTGGATTTTTTTTTTATCGAGAAAACTAAAAGTAATCGTGTTTTTAAAGTGTACGATGTATAGAGCGAATCCTTAAATATCTTATATATTAATTGCATAACTGAAGGATAAGTAATAACGATGCAGTAAGTAATCAAGCGAAAGCAATTATTTTGGAATTTCGTATCGTTTACTCGGTAGCGGCTTAAGTTTGAACCGAACTATACGCTGCGTGACGCGGGTTCGACCCACGCACGAAACCAATGTTTGTATGGCCTACACTCTACAGGTAGTTGTTTTGCGTGTCCAGCTGTTTGTGTAAGCGAGTTTAAATGTTTGTGAACGCTGGGTGCGTTTACAAACATTTAAACTCACGATACAGAAGAAATGTCTAATTCCTGAATCGTATTACAAACTTGTATTCAATAATCATCATTCATCTTGCTTTGTCGGCACAGTATGTCTTCTTCTTCTATACTTCTCTATTACTCCTCATCTCATGAGTCACCCCCATTCAATCAAACTTACCTTTCAAAAGGGCCATCCATAGTTCTTTTAGGCTTACTCTACTCATAAGAGTGAAGGAACAGTTTTGAGTATGAATGCGGTTTGACATTAAGACCTTTGTGGACAAATTAAAATAATAACTAAAAAGGGAAGTCTATTATTAAAATAATTTAAAATGAGGACAAATGAGGTCAGTGCCAGCATTAATTAATAAAAAGAAATAACATGCGCTGCGCAATTGATTTGAATTGATTGATTGAACAAAAGGCAATGAAACAAACAAAAGTCAACTTTTGTTTGTTTTATTGACTTTTTCCAATCGACACTGATGTTAATATTTCGGGTCGGGGGGCTTTCGGGACCAGGACCGCGGTCCCGGATTCCCCTTAAATATTTTTGAGTGGTATAATATTTATTTTCCAACTTCGGCCCAGCGCACACCGCTGGAGGCGCAGCGCAGCGCATTTGAAGACAACAATTTAATATAAACCTTAACTACCTTGATATACGGTCGCGCGCATGCTCTTGTAGTAGCTTGAGGGCGCTCCGAGTACCGCGTGCATATTTATTCTTACAGTGACCGTATATCAAGGTAGTTAAGGTTTATATTAAATTGCTGTCTTCAAATGCGCTGTGCTGTGCCTCCAGCGGTGTGCGCTGGGCCTTCGAGACTTCCGAATGTAAAGTTATTTTCCACAAATCCGAATGAGCCACTTTTAGAACTGAAAAAGCTAAAGGGCAACGCAGACGAAGACTTTTTGTATGTGGGATGTGGTGTTGTAATATTCTGAGCGCGAGGCGGGCGATGGAAGACCTTCCATCAGCCCTCGATGATCGTTCACTCTTCTTTAATAATAATAAATAATAAAAAATTGTTTATTTCTTAACCAAATCAGAACAACAAGTTGGCAAGTTGATTCTTTACTGACCAGGGTGTTGGGGGGTACCGTCGCTGTGTCACAGCGTGCCCCTTTTCTTCTCTTTGGTTCGAGCCAGAGCCGTCAGATCGTCAACACGTCATCATGGCGCACAGAGTACATTTTATATATCGTGGCATCCGACATTTATTTTTCTCTATTTTCTTGATTTTTGTGTCTTGTTAATAATATTGCTGGATTTATTAAACTAATGTTGTAAAAGAATAACTCGCTATCTATTTTACAATAATACCTAAACTATAACAAAACTCTTGAGTCTTAGTTGTTGTACTATAAAGTACAATGATGTTATAATAGTACATAATGGTACAAGTGTATAATGTTGGTGATTACCGCTGAGGCGCGATTGAGACCCGAGCCGTTAGGTGAGGGTCATAAGAGAGCTGAGGACGGTAATCATCAATACACACGTGTATCATACGACGTTTTTAATGAATAAATAACTATAATTTCAACAGTGAAAACGAGTTGTGAAAATGTTTTCGCAATGGCGAGAAAAATTAATCTCTTTTCCTATGAGCAATTTTTCTAACAATGGTGTCGATTCTGTTGTGCACAAACTAAACTTAATTTAGAATATTGCTATCTTTTTCTCTCTATTAAAACAAGAAAATGACGGACGTAATTTAGAGCTGTCAAATTTAGTTGGAACTAATATTTCCATACAAATTAAGGGTGCAGGTAAAAACATGTCGACTAAAAACACGGTGAAGCGCAAGGCATAAACTAGTTTGACAACTCTAACTTAGTTCATAGCTTTAGCCGTCCTTTTCTCGCACTACTATTTAGTGAAAGATAGCAATAGCCTAAATTAAGATTAGTTTGTGCACAACAGAATCAACACCAATGGCGATCGGCCATAGACTAAAAGAATGAGGTTTCTTTTTTTTTGCTTTTCGCGGATAGCGTTTTAGCCACGTACAAAATGGGGAATTCAAAGTTTTCTTTATTACAGAAAACAAAAGTTATATTTGAGTGAAAGTTTTATTTATTAAAAACGTACAAGTTGAAATTATTTATTTAAATACGAAGTTTCATGAAATGAGCAAGCAATAGGTATATTAATTTATTTGTACTATTAAACACGATCTTTTTTGTATCGAAACTTTTTTAAGAACAAAGCAACAAGCACCTCAACCAAAAAAAAACCTATAACTCACTTGTGAATAATGGTAACGAAAAAGTCACAGTTTGATTAGAGATGTCATCGTGTGCCTAATTGCGGTGAAATTAGAGCCATTTTATGAGCAAGTGTGTTAAAAATAATACAGTAAAGTTATGTGAGTTCGTTATCCGGATTTCGCACATTATAATTATGGTTCTAATATTTTTTTGTTTGCAAAAAAAAATAAACGACTTAAAAAAAATGCACAAAAAAAATAAAACCGACTTCAAAACACAAAACACAAAAAAGTGAAAAATAACTTTAGCTTCAGAAGTCGGTGACCTTTTTTGATTCATTTAGTTTTTTTTTTGTCACCGACTTCTGAAGCTAAAGTAATTTTTACTTTTTTGTGTTTTGTGTTTTGAAGTCGGTTTTATTTTTTTTGCAAAAAGTTTTTTTATTTTTCCATTTTTAGTCTTGATATCCTATACAAATATATGCTATGCATTTATTTTACATTGTTAACAATACATGTCATGGTAATAGGCCTATCCCAATAAATTGAACTTAACATATCTAAACTGTTGAAATTTGCGTGTATTGTACACATCTGCGTACCCCTCAGAGCATACAGGCGTGATGTTACGTCATGATATTGTATAAACAATAAACATCCAAGCGATTGCAAAAATCACGACTGATTTACCGTCTAGTTTCGAAGAGTTCCATTGTATATCTCCGAAAACCAGCATCAGATCTTCACCAATTTTAAATGCGACCATCTCAGAAGTATACTCTTTCAAATAAAAAAATAATTTTGAAATTCACTCCACAAATGGAGGAGAAATCGGTGAACATACATGAAATCACACCACACGACTGAAGTAAAAATGTTCATAAAATGAAAACTACTGGGCCAAACTATGTAATTTTTTTATGGGACTAAATGGCAACTATTCCGCATCAAACTAAAAATCACGTAAATCGGATCATAAATCTCAGCGTAATCGGTGTACATATAGTACATTAAAAAAAAAAATACCGATCGAATTGAGAACCTCCTCCTTTTTGGAAGTCGGTTAAAAAAGTGTAAAATAACTTTACTTTTGAAAGTCGGTAATTTTTCGACTTCAAAATAATACTTTTATTTATCAAAAAAAGTAATCGACTATCAAACAAAACAGTGGAAAAGAACTTCAGAAGTCAGTAATATTTTGTAGCAAAACATTAATTTAAAAATCGTCAGTGACAGTCAAAAGATGCAGTAACAGTAACATTGTCAGGTATAAACAATAACATAGCAACCTTATCCTACTTAATATTATAAATGCAAAAGTTTGTATGTATGGATTTTTGTTTCTCTTTCACGCAAAAACTACAGAACGGTTTTTGATGATTTTTTGCACACAGATAGTTTATAACCTAGCCTAAAACATAAGATACTTTTTATCCCCGTAGTATAGATCCCATGGGACAATTATCAAAGTTCACGCAGGCGAAGCCGCTAGCAGAAGCTAGTCTACTACACTACAACAGCCCATAACGTCCACTGCTGGACATAAGCCTCTCCCATGATGGGAGGAATTTGCCGTAATCTCTACTCTTGGCAGGCGGATTGGAGATTGCAGTGATGAAAGACTAACAGAAAACGCTGCTGCCCATTCTCTGGTCTACGAAGGCGCAAGGTGTTCTGCCTCAGACATTAGTCGCCTTATACGACACCCGTGAGTGTAATGGGTTGGTTCTGTTCTACTCTGCCGGACACCACACGGTCGAAAGCCGAAGCTAGTCTATCCTCATATTATAAAGAGAAAAGATTGGTATTTTTGTATGTACCGAATAAACTTAAAAACTACTGGACCGCTGTCAAAAATTCTTTCAGCAATGGATAGCTACACTATCAGCGAGTAACTTAAGCTATATTTTATCCCCGTACTCCCACGGGAACGGGAACTACGCGGGCGAAACCGCGTGACGTCCACTATTGTTTAATACAGTTGAACTCCGAATTCCGTGAAAAGATTTTCCCAGAATTGTACTTCTTCTTCCTCAGGCGCATACCCGGCTTTCAGCTCGTTGCCAATGTCCAAATATTCTTTGTTTTCAAGAGTATACGGTAACCACTCAACACCCAAGGAATCATCAGGACTCGGGTTTCTGAAATGACAATAAAACAAAGTTGCATTATTTTGGTTCAAGGACATTTAAGTCATACCGTACACGCGTGGGTCTTATTTCTCATAGTTGGGATAATAATAATGATATTGGGTGCAATTTTGCAAACTGGTTGAGATACCGGCGTCATTTCAAAATAAATTGACCTCTTTTAGTTGACTCCAACTCCTAACAAGGAGTCTTAAGGAGCAAAATGATTATTCAATTATAAAATAATGAACACACACATATACATCGAGGGAGTCCAGTACACATCTTCGACGAAGACATCATGGTACCCATTGTTTTCTCGTCGTAAATTAAAATTCAAACCCGCACTTACCCGTATTTAGCGAAATTGGTCCAAAGTTTTGTGACTTTCTCAATATATTGGAACTCGGCTGAACTCATATCAATAGTCTGATCCTTCACACTAAACAAATACATTATGTCATCAGCATGAGCTACTACTGGTTTATCTCCAACCACATCACCAATTCCCATTAATTCAGACATAATATTCAATTCAGAAAATAGACTGAATTTGTACAAATATGCTTTGTTCTTCTGAGAGCGAGACAATAGTTTAATCCATCTCATCGTGGGGAATACAAACACATCCATGCCATAATATTTTTCTAGTTTCTCCCAGTCATCTGGTATTGAAATCTCATTCTTGAAATAATACTCTTAGATTCTTTTCCCAAGTTCTAGTTGTTTATTTACTGATAAATCGAGTGACATTGGGTAGGAAACAAAGAACTGTGGATAGTTTCTTGCTTGCTCAAGACTTTCTCTGAAATCACCAAAGATGCCAATACACATTAGACCTTCATCGGCTGTGTATCCTACCATAATATGAACACCATTAGAGACTGCATCGATCATATCTCCATAGAAAAATCTCTCATTGTTTCCAAAATCTTTTTCATCAGTAACACTAAAATAAACTTCGTGATTGGTCCTCACTTTTTCGGAATAAGTTATAGGAACTTTGGCTTGTATAAGTGAATCCACAGGTTGATTTCTTAAGAATTCGTATACTTCCTTAACGTCTTCAGAATAGAATCCTAATTGCCTTGCCAATGCGAAGCCTCTTTCACGTGGTTTGTATGACTGTGCCCAATAGCCAATGCTGACGCCGCTCTGAACAATGGCTCTCTTGAATAAACCCTTTGACATAGGTGATATTAAGTGGTACGAGGTACTGGCTCCGCCAGCACTCTCACCAAATATGGTGATGTTTTCTGGATCACCACCAAAATTAGCAATATTTTCCTTTATCCATTTGAGGGCTAACACTTGGTCTTTCATACCAGCATTACCAGGTACATCTTCTGTTTCTAAAGAAAGAAAACCAAGAACTTCAAGTCTGTAGTTGATTGTGATAAGGACAACATCTTGTCTTACAAGGAACTTGGGACCGTATTCGGTATCATCTCCAGTGCCCGATACGAAACCTCCTCCGTGAATCCAGAACATGACAGGTAAAGGTCCGTCAGGGTTGACTTCTGGTGTGTAAACGTTCAGATACAAACAGTCTTCAGAGCCACTTCGATTTCCTGCAAGTTCATCAAAGAACAGTTCATACTGAGCACACTTAGGGCCAAATTCCTTTGCGCTGTGAACTCCTTCCCATGGTGATGGAGGTTGTGGGGCCTATGAACAATATAGATGGTGTTTTAAAAAACAACAAGCCAGATGTACTGATAGAGGCCGTTTCAGACTCTACTCGACATAAGATAAACTACCTGTACTCGACATAAGATAAAGCTATATTATTATGAAAATAAAACATACGTTATCAATTTAATGATGTTTACGTGATCGGAAAGTTTTTCTGCAACTTCGATCAATTAATAATTTAGTGGAACAATAAATAAAATAAAATAAATAAAATTGTTTATTTGCACCTTAAAGTAAAAATGTTGTTATACAATACAATACCATTAGGCCTTAAGGTATATTTATAGTAGTATGTTTAAGTTTCAGCCAATACCTAAGCTAAGACAACTTAATGTCTTGTAATTATAGGTATCAGCGCCCACCCTCGATATAATAGTCAAAGCCAATTGTGCCTAGTTTTTACCAATTAACAAACAAACAATAAAACGAAAAATAAAAAGTAAACAAATTAATGAATAAAGAGAAAAAATAAACAATGAGAACATTTCCCTCCTGGGACAGTCGGGTAGAAACAGAATAATCTTTAATTGTATGAGTGTGTGTGTGCGTGCGTGTAAGTGATTGTGTCAGTGTATGTGTGTGCGTGCGTGTATCTGATTGTGTGAGTGTATGTGTGTGTGTGCGCGTGCATGTTCCTGTGCGTGTGTATGTGTGTCAGAGCGCGCGCGTTTATGTTTGTATGTGTGCCATAGGAAAACTTAGGATATAATTATTTTATAGGTACAAAAACCAGACCACTGTTAAACGAAGACATACTTTACCTACATTTTCGTTTGTTTTCAATTATTTGGGTACAGCAAACAGCTTCTCCGTTTCATCATAGGTTAGTGATAGAAGCCAAATGATCACATTGTGTTTGCACTCTCTTTTTGTCATACAAAAAATTTGCAACTGTTTATTTGCAATGTTGAAAAGTCTAGGGCCTAGAAACATATTGTATTTTTGAGCAAAACTAGTTCTACAAGGTACAGATTTTAACACATCGAAACGTCTGCTCCTTGTGATCTCCTTTTTCACCGGTGTACTTATCCTTACACAAGCATGCTGTCTCATAATTAAGGCCAGCACAAAGAGTTTACGTACAGTTAGTACCTCACATTCCCTGTAAAGCTCAGTGGTAGAATAATATTTGGGCTTAAAGTAACTTACCTTTAAAATGGCTCTTTGAGCTCTTTCAACAATTAAGATATGCGTTTTAGCGGCACCACCCCAACAGGAAATACAATACGTTATAACCGCCTGACACAGCGAATAATAAATCATTTTCATAATATTAGCGTTGGCTGAATGTCTTATTTGTTTAAATACATATATAAGTTTCCTTATCCTGTTTGAGAGATTAAATAGATGATTTTTAAAATTAAGATTTTTGTCAAATATGAGTCCTAGATATTTAATATTCTCAACAGCAGATAAGGAGGGACAAGAACAGTTTTTAGATTCATTATAGCAGCTGTGGGAAGCTATACGATATTTTGATTGTAGCGGTTCACCAAGGTTGCGAATAGAGAATGGGATGTATTTGGTTTTCTCGGTATTAAGAGAGAGGAAATTTTGAGCAAGCCATTTTGTGACCAGGTTGAAACCGAATTGTGCTTTTTGATAGGTTTCACTCCAAGTGTCACCATGGAATGTCAGGGTAGTATCATCTGCATATGAAATTATTTTGCAGTTGTCAATATTAAGTAATGTGAGATCATTAATATAAACTAGGAACAACGTTGGACCTAGGATACTACCCTGTGGCACTCCATGGGTAACAGGTAAGCTAATACTTGTATAATCACCTATTTTGACCTTTTGTGTTCTTCCAGATAAGTAGTCAGACAATAATTTGAGTTGATTTCCACGGATACCGAGTTGATATAGCTTGTTTACTAGGGTGGGAATAGAAACCGTGTCAAAAGCTTTCGCTAGATCTAGAAATATAGTAAGGCATTTCCTTTTATTATCCAAGGTTTTGACAATATGTTCAGTAAATTCATTTAATGCATCTTCTGTGGACTTGCCTGTCCGGAAACCAAATTGATGTTTCGAAAGTAAGTTAAATTTTTCCAAATAATTTGTAAGTCTTTTATTGATTATCCTTTCAAAGATTTTTGATAGAGAGGTTAGAATTGAAATCGGTCGATAGTTAGTGACACGGCTTCTATCTCCACCCTTAAAAATAGGTCTTACTATAGATCGTTTAAGTGATTCAGGAAAAATGCCCATCTCTAGGCACATATTAAAGATATGCGTAAGCGGTGCTATTATATATGTTTTTAACACTTTAAGTACATCAGATGAGATTCCATCATCACCTGCGGCACAGTTACTTTTTAGACCGATGATTAATCTCTCAACTTCATCTTCGTCAGTGTCAAGGAGAACAAGTGAATTGCCAGTTAAGGATGTGTGACAATCCGGTACCTTTGTAAAGTCATATAATCCTGTTGGAGGGGTGATTTTTCTTGCTAAGTTTTCGCCAATGGTGGCAAAGAACTCATTTGTCGCATTGACAGATTGGTGAGGGGTTGACTCTATCGAAAGAAGATCTAATGAGTTATCTTTTTTAACGCTTCTATTAGTAATATTATTTATAGCTTTCCAAATGTTTTTATTATTATTACCAGCATCTCCTAGTAGCTTTTTTTCGTATTCTCGCCTTAATTTATTAATAATTTTATTATAGTAATTCCGGTAACGCTTGTATGTAATTTCGAGCACTATATTATCCGGATTTTGTTTGGTTTTTTTTGTGCATCCGATCCTTGTTACGAGTACACCTGACGAGTCCTAGGGTCATCCAAGGTTTTAGTATTCTAAACCGGTTTGATACATTTATAATTGTTGTGTGTATTTGCATAATATGTGTTATTTTGGTTATAAATATATCCATGGCAGCATTTGGGTTAATCGCATTAAAAATAGATGTAAAATCAATATGCTCACATGCTAACTTTAGGGCCTCAAAATCAATTTTAACTACTTGTTTCCTTAATTGTTTGGAAACGTTTTTAGTTTCAGCACAGCAAAGTATGGGCGCATGATCAGTAATGAGAGATTCAATTATAAACGAAGTAATTGGCATTTTTGTCTTCAAGATAACATGATCTAGACAACTACTTGCACGAGTTGCTGTGTTAAAAGCTGGAAGAAGTCCATTAAAGGAAAGGAAGTCAAGATAATCCGACAGGAAGCGATCAGAGCTGTTGGTGGCAATATTTATGTTAATGTCACCTACCATTATAATACTCTTGAAGGATGATAAACTATCTATTATTTTTTGTAAGGAAATTAGGAAATTATTTATGGTTTTGAAACAAAAAGGGCGGTATATAGCCAAAATAGCCACTTCATTATTAATTTTGATAAGAAGACAGTTTGCTTCCTGTATAATGGGTTCTTCGAGAGAGGCTTTCATATTATGTTTTATAAATACTACTACACCATCGTTTTGGTTATAATGAGAAGACGTGGACATGCTTAAATATCCATCTAATGCAGGAAGATTTCTGACGCACGACATCCAGCATTCAGACAGAACTATAACGTCACAATCAAATTGTAATCTTTGCAAGAGAATATTTAAATTATCAAAATTAGCATTAAGACTACGAATATTTTACGACAAAATTTTTAGATAGCGGTTAGGTTGTTTCAGAAAAGATGCACAGCATTCAGGTTCACAGCTTATCGAATCGGATATAGAATAGTTATCAATCTCACTTAGTAAATCTTTATCGAATTGTAATATTAAATTTCACAATGGTGTACAACATTAATACATGACATTTGTTTGTAAACATTGTCAAGTACCTATTCTGCGAGATATGTTTTGGTAAAGTAATTAGAATATTAATGCAACAGTAATGATGATTTGTTGTCGAAAGTTTTTTAAGATTAAGATTGTTGTTATGTATTATGTAATCCTTAGTTTTCAGTAGGTTTGTGGTATGAGTAAACAGTGAGTTGTGAGTACGTGTGTGTGTTTGTTGTGTTGTGTAATTGTGAGTTATTTTGTGTATGATTTGGCGAAAGTTTACCGTTTTATATGCAAAACAAACAATAAGATGATCTTGATACAAAAATACCCGTAAATCTAGCGATAAAAAGCATAACGTATGACTAAAGAAAAAAAATGCGAGCATGAAATAGTATCTATGGCAACAATATGACCCCGTTATGAGTCATATTTTTTTATTTATTAGTTTTTCCAGTTGTTCTTCGGATTTGATATGAATAGTAGGTTCCAATTCACCCTTTTTGACCAAAATTTTTCCATTTGATGTCCAACAGTATTTCAGTTGATTGTCCTTAACATGCTTTCTTGAGATGAAATGTAGTTTTCTTGAGTTCGGTGTAAGGTATTCAGTGATATACACTGGGGATGAACCCAGTGCTCCCAGGTGGCCACAATTTAGTTTTACATCATTAGACTGGTTATAGGTTTTAACAGCCTTAAGCACGATGTTTTTCGAGGTATTATTACAAAATTCAATGAGAATGGAAGGGTGGTTGTCCTTCTTTCCCGGTAAACGAAAGGCGTCTTTTATGCATGAGTTGGACACATTGGAATTAACTGTTTTAAATAAGTTACCCAGGTACCTTTCTAGGTCATTCTTTGTTTCATTTTGAATTTTCGGTAAGTTTCTTAATTCCAGGAAATTTATATTTGAGATTCTTTGCATTTCCTCCATCTTATCTTCCAAAGACGAAAGAAGAGCTCGGTGTTCCTTACACTCCCTTTCCAAACGATCACTTCTAAGCTTCATATCATCATATTGTTTAGTAGTGAATGATATGGACTTATCTATTTCCTGATTAGACTTCTCAATTAGCATTAGGGAATCTTCAATTTTTGTAAGTCTCGCATCAGTGCTTATTTTAAAAGATGAGAATTGATTTTTAATTTCGTTCATCGTGTCCGTTTGAAGCTTGGTAAACATTTGTTTAATATCATCTTTAAAACTTAAAAACTCATCTCTGAACGAAATATTTCCTGACGCTTTTCTAAAACGTTTCACTGCCCTATTTTCATAGTTAGTGGGAGTTTCTGTGATTCCAATTGTCGATAAACTAGGTTCCGAGTTGTTGTCTGGTGATCGCAACATTATCATCAATCAATACTACGCGACAAAATACCAATATTATAGTCGCTTCTGTACCAGTTTTTAATGTTTTTTTGTACTGCAATAGCAGGTACTTCATAAAATATCAACGGAGAATCGATGCCAATTGTCAACAAAGTTACATAGGTGTTTTTGTTTTACCTTCATTCATGCGACGCACGATATCCTTTGCGTGAGCTTCACACATTCGCTGTTTTGAAGTATCCGTGCGGCAAAAACCCGTCTTGCGCTAGCGCACCGATGTCGAAGACGCGTGACGCACGCAGGGCAGGTCTGGCGATATCACCCGTCTCTGTCAGGCCCGACGTCGCTCGTCACACGTAGGCCTATCGCATTAGGTACTTGCTAGTAGAGTATGGGCGCCTGGTACCACGAGCGATTTAAAAACTTCATTTTACGTAGTTAAATGGTTTTATTTTATTATATTAATTTTATGGAGCACTAAATTACGGAGGACACGTCTACACACAACCGTGGTCCGAGAGGGAGGGGATGAGAGGAACAATGATGACAATCAGAGAATGCAATTTGGAAAAACCAGAATGATTCATTAAATATCACACTAAATAAATACCATAGTCAATAAATACCAAAGTTTGTATTTATGTGTTCGTATGTTTGTTGCTTTTTAATACTGAAGTGGCTAGGCGGATTTGGGTAAAGTCTGTAAATAGAATTAGAAATTACATTATAGTAGAGTATCAAGACTAGCTGATGCCTGCGGCTTCGCCCACCCGCAAATTATGTACTAAAACCTTCCTCTTGAATCACTCTATCTATTAAAAAAACCCGCATCAAAATCTTTTGCGTAGTTTTAAAGATCTAAGCATACATAGGGACAGACGCGGCGGGTGACTTTGTTTTATAATAATATGTAGTAATAGTGATGGTATGAGTTGACTCCTAAGTAACAGGGTATCAGGGTAACAGCATTGAACGGTGTACTACATTCATATACTATTCTAAACATTATATCACAGATCCACTTACCTTGAACCTTAGTTCCCCGAGTGGCGGCTGTGCGAACGGTATCCCCAAGAAGCTGACGTACGTTCCACCGTACTCGTTCTGCACCAACTCTCCTTCCAGCAGTCCCTCGCTCACCCTCACTTGCACCGCCGTCGACGAGCTCACTCCCAATACCACACACAACAATACAATGCTTAATACCGATGCCATTTTTATCATCAGCATCAGCTGATAAGGCTTCAGTATTTTAATAACACTTTGTGACTTGACACAAATTTCAATTTCGTTTAAAACTGACACATACAGTTTTACATTCTGTTCTGTACATACATGTGAATGAAAAACATAGATCTAGGTGACTGAGCGTACAAATATATACGTTGCCTTTTTAGGTACAAGTCTTGATCAATATCTTTATAAGATACAGTATCAAACTTACATCATACATACCTACCTACCTACCATTATCAAAGCTGATAAAAAGAAGGGTTTTTGTAAGATACCCGTTTCGATAATAATGATTCAGACTGGAAATTCGACACATGTTCGTAAGTCACTTTCCATCCGGAAAAAATAGCCTTATCTACTACACGAATTGCATTTGTAATGCTTTATGTATTATATCATATCTTTAGAAGCTAATTGGAGAATCTTGTGCAACAAGGTAAAGCAATTTTAACAAATAATAATGCAAGTAACGCAACACACTTGCGCAAAAATCTAAAATGGTACTAGGATTACAAATAAAGGTGAACAGCAGCAACGCAATGATTTAGCTAACTAGTAACAAGCGTCGCCATGTGCAGTAGTAGACACACGTCTACCTAGAACAGTCGACAGGCGCGCATCTTATTGAACGATGTACGGTGCATGCATCTCACGTTCTTAAATATTTTGTTTGTCTTCATCTGCAGAAAGCTCAAACTTTCTCATCCTCCGTTACTTTCGTTGACATTTGTAAATGATCTGGACCGGATCCGACTGGATTCATCATTGTCGACAAGTTCCATACTTACCTTTCCATTGTGTCGTGGTTGTTTAAGAAATGCTCAAAGCGCGTTGTGGCATTTCCTCATTGCCAAAACGCGTTTCTGACATCATCATCATCTGCCTAGCCTTTTCCCAACTATGTTGGGGTCGGCTTCCAGTTTTACCGGATGCAGCTGAATACCAGTATTTTACATGGAGCGACTGCCTATCTGACCTCCACAACCCAGTTATTACTGGGTAATACGATACCCCTTGGTAAGACTGGTTGTCAGACTTTTTGGGCCTCTGACCACCTAACGACTGTCAAAGATCTACAAATGACAGCAGACAGTTTCTGACAATGTAGTCGAAAAACAAAGCAGCCACCACGCGGAATTCACTTCGTGTTCCTTTTGTCTCGAAAATGCCAAAACGCCTAGTACCCGTTTTCACCAACATTGTAGATGATAACCAGTGACTACACTACTTGCAGGCCGTTTTCAGTCGCAGCAGATGGTGCTTTATCAATCAACGTAAGTGCTGTCATTCGAATCGAAACCAGTAGTGTTTTAGGGGTAGCCGTAATCTTCAGAATTATAAACTAAATACGGTTTTAATCCCAGAGCATAATTTACCTCAGTTCTAGTAGAATAATTGAGGCTCGTAAGACAACCTTTTATTTAAGTGACTCATTAAACTAAGTTAGTATTAGACAAAAAACACTTGACGCAAAACGTTCATTGATACTAGGATTACAGAAATGCGAACTGCAGCAACACGATGGTATAGTTAGTAAGAAGCGCCGCCAGGTGTAGTAGTAGACACACGTCTACCTAGAACAGTCGACAGGCGCGCATCTTACTGAATGATGCTCGGTGCACGCATCTCACGTTCTTGCATAACTTTTTCTCTTCTTCTGTAAAATTTATAATTTAAAAAACCCAATTAATATTTCTAATGTTACTGTGTTGCTCATGTGATATTTATGGGGTCTGCTTCAAATCTCACATACCTGTGCAATTTGATGTTAGAATATAAGCGCATGTATCCTGAGAGTCCTCCACTGCAATATAGAACGCCTCGCAGTACAGACTCAGTATAGTTTGTAACGCCAAGTATTTTAATAGTCAAATGAAATATAGTAATGTTGATAATAATGCATAACCCTTATTCTGAAAATCACACACAAACTTTATTTAATTTCACTAGCGTATTACTAGCCAGAAGGCGTCGCGGCAGACCTCGTAGAAGATGGCAGGACGAGTTGGACAAAACTAACGAGTGGTCCACATTAGCCCTGGATCGAAACATCTTGAAGTCATGGGGAGAGGCCTTTGCCCAGAACTGGGATGACGCAGGATCACAGTATCAGTATGAGCGTACTACTATCCGACGGCGGGACGAAGGCTACGAGCATTCACCACCACGCTTACCCAAGACGATTCCTGTCTCAAATTACTTTTTCACTTCTCATGCTCTGAAAGTGCTTGTTTGTGCAGGATTTACGCTGCACAAAATCGAATTTTGTGCACAAGGGCATTAATGTATCTACTCATAAATGTATCTATATTAAGGCAAAGAAAATAAGCCATACAGCCAAACGCAATAAGAAGTTCATAGATAGAATTTGTTATTTTATAATATTTACTTTAATTTATTTGCCTGTGTTTTTTAAGACATAAAAGACATAAAAAATTAAATTCAAGTACCTACGGTAGGTTATTTAATTAATTTAAGAAAACTATTATATATACAAAAAAAAAAAAATATAGTAGGCTGTATAAGTCAGCAGCCCAAGTCTAATATCAATGTCGTAAGATTTCAAAAAAAGAAAGCGGCGGGAAACAGCTCTTGTTTTTGCGTGTTTATTAATTTATTCAATATAGTACTACTGTTTTATTTCCTCGCAATCGAAGTGAAAAGCAGAGTTTATAACTCGTCCTCAAAACCATTTTTATCCTCGACATTACTATCTCGACAATACTATGCTGAAAATCTCGGATAAAAATGGTTCGTTTTGTGCACTTGTTGTAAAATCTACTATTTAAGTTCACGTTTTCTCACGATGTTTAATTTCACCGATGTCAGTGATGTCTGACATAAACTTAGAGAAGACGGATTGAATAAGGCATATTGTTGAAAATATTAGAAAATTAAAAAAGCTACTAACGTTGACGATACTATCTGTAGCAATAAAATGAACTAGACTTTATGCAGATAAAAATCGTGCATTTAAAAAAATATGATACGTACCGCAATATGGTTTCTGTTGAGTGATTGATAAAAGTATATATAAGCTGCATTATTCACTAAGGTATGTAATAAGTTACCTACAGTACATTGAAATAAACATCTCTTATCACTAGCTGTTTCTTGCTTCCCGGATCAAAGTTGTATATTTTATACCTGGAGCGGTGAAAATATGAATTAACACACCATATATACGTAAGTTTGTTTATACAAATCCATAGAAACTTCTGAATTTCACATTAAACATAGATTTAACAACAATAGAAGATAATTTACTTAACTTTTTAAGGCTCGTTAGACAATCTTTATGTGACTTATTAAACTAAGTTAGTATTAGACACAACACACTGGCACGCAAAACCTTCAATTATATTAGGATTACAGAAAAGCGAACTGCAGCAACACAACGGTATAGTTAAGGCGGTGGTATGCGCGAACGGCCTTGAGGACCTGGGCGGAGCTAAATATTTTCCCCGCGCTCCCCGTTACATTTTTACGCGCGCATAGTGTGACTCGCGCTCTTCGCAGGAGGCCGTGTGCGTTTCGATGGCGCGACCACAGCATTTTTGTTTAACTACTACGACAAGATTTTGTAATAATTTGTAAAAGTTGATTCCCAAAACTATGAATTTGTCAAAGTCATGGTTAAAACGTTATAAGGGTTTAAACGTAGCCGCGCCATCAAAACGCGGAGAACCGCGCGGCCACGGAGATCTTTAAAACTAAGCCTTGCAGAGACCTGAAATTCGGGTCAATAATAGATTGAATTTGTAAAAAAATTGTAAAAACAGAAAAAAATCCTAGGTTTATATTTTAGGAGCTGTAAGACTTAAAACCCCTTGGCCGCGCCATTGCAGCGGTGAAAAACACGTTATCACCGATATCTCGCTGAAAAAGCATCGCAGAGGTCTGAAGATTTTTGTAAAACACAGATTTGAATACGACAAAATATGTAAAAATACAATGAAAAGTCCTAGTTTTATATTTTAAGAGCTGTAAGGCTAAAACCCCATGGCCGCGCCATTGAAACGGTAAAAAACACGTTATCGCCGATATCTCGCTGAAAAAGCATCGTAGAAGCATGAAGTTTTTTGTAAAACCTAGATTTAAAGTTGACAAAATTTGTAAAAATACACAAAAAAATCCTAGGTTTATATTTCTTTAACTGTAGTACGGTATCACTTAGAAAGAAGTCGTGATTATTTATCGAAGAAAGTAAGTATTAGCTAGATTTTTTTAAACAATACCTAAATATGCAGAACTAACGATAATAGGTTTTTTTTTATAATATAACCCCTGTATTAACGTTTTGAATATTTCGATACGGTGACCATGACTTTGTTTACAGAAAACTTTCCACCTATTGTATTAGAAATTATTTATCAAGGATTCTAAATTAAATTAAAATAAAAAGTCGTATGTTTATTTCTTATAAAATTTATTGTGTTTTTATATCTTATTGTTTCATTTTAGTTTATTTATTTTTAATTAAAAATACACTTAACTCACAGGTTATTCAGATGTTGAATTTAGATGTTGTTTCAGCTAAAAATATAATATATAAAATATCTTAGTGTAAGACAGTAAACAATCAATGATTTATGTGATTTTTGAAGAAATAAACATGTTTTCGTATCTTATCGTTTCATTTTAATTAAATTTTGAATCCTTGAAAAATAATTTGTAATGCAATAGGTGTAAAGTTTTCTATAAAAAATAAGTCATGGTCAACCTATCGAAATATTCAGAAAGTATTGAAGTTTCTAAGCGATACCGTACTTACAGTTCCTGAAATCTAGGATTTTTTTGTGTATTTTTACAAATTTTGGCAAATTAAAAGTAGGTTTTACAAAAATTTCAGACCTGTTGTGTGACCATGTTTTTTCAGAGAGATATTGGCGATAACGTGTTATTCACCGTTTCAATGGCGCAGCCATTGGGTTTTAGTCTTACAGCTCCTAAAATATAAACCTAGGATTTTTTATATATTTTTACAAATTGAATCTGTTATTTCCCTAAATGTGAAGTCTCTGCAAGGCTTAGTTTTAAAGATTTCCATGGCCGCGTGGTTCTCCGCGTTTTGATGGCGCGGCCACGTTCAAACCCTTATAACTTTTTAACCATAACTTCAACAAATTGGAAAAAACGCCGTTTTCGCGTCATCGAAACGCACACGGCCGCGCCATCGCGCCCTTAGATTCAATTTGAAATGTTCTCAAAAGTAAATAAATTGTAAGACTATAGATTGTATTGCTATTCCATCGTTACTGCTAACTATTAGGTATGCATTAGATTCGCTGGTTCGCGGTCCGAGCAATTTTAATTGTTTGTTTGTTGGCATTGAATAGGCTCCGAAACGACTGAACCGATTTGAAAAATGCTTTCAGTGTTGGAAAGCTACACTATCCTGGGGTGAAGGGCCATATTATATTTTCAAAAAAATTAGGATCCTTACCTTTTAAATTCCAATAATATAACCCAAGTTGTAAAAAAAATAGCTGCAATATTCTTTACATCGCATACGCTGCAAAAAGTATTGATGATAGAAGAAAATAATATACTACGACTTTGCAGAACACATCATTATTTACAGAAAGTGTCGCAACAGCATATGTCTACTATGCCACAATAAGTGTTATTTTATAGAAAAAAAAAAACATACAGCCGAATTTCGAACCTCTTCTTTTTGGAAGTCGGTTGAAAATTGAATTGAAATGCCGCCGCTAGAAAAGGCTCTTTATTTGTATCTTGGTATTAATCCTTATCAAAATAAATTACTTTATATTCAAGACTGCTTTAATACCTCTAAATTACTTTTTAAATGATCCAATTCGGACATTCCATTCAAAAGATATCACTAGTTAAAAATCTAAATCTATCTATTACTTATGTGTACACGCGGTAGGTACACGAAAAACAAATAAAGTTCACAATAAAAAACACTGAATTAGTCAGCAAGCGTCCAAGCGCGCAAAATAAAATACCTTACTTGCAAAATGACTATCGGACTATGACTACATAATAGAACTTAAACACGAATACTAAATCGTCTATGCAAAAATCGGGGCATTATAATGCGAGCGAGCAGAGCAGCACAACCTCCACGTCCGACAGTCCGAGCTGCACTGCCGCCCGTCGCCCGCGCACGGACCCGCCTATTCTGTTATTATAGAATGCATGGAATAATTAATTGTAGCCTAATAAATCATTCGATCAAAATTCCAATTGTACAGTTTGTGAAGAAAAACGTGATGAATATTTGAGTGAAAAAAAAATACTAAATTTTAATGCCGTTTAGGAGTAGTTACGAAATTTCAAAGAAAAAATGCTTCATTTTGAACATTTTTTTCATATAGTAATAATAAAGTTAAAATTATTTCAATTGTACCAATTAAAGTTAAGAGTCTAATAAGCAACATATATTTTTTTGCACATATATATTCACTCATCAAAGAGGAGTTACATGGAGAAAACCTCTCGTTAGCAGATACCACCGCCTTAATGAGAAGCGCGGCCAGGTGTAGTAGTAGACACACGTCTACGTAGAACAGTCGACAGGCGCGCATATTACCGAACGATGCTCGGTGCACGCGTCTCACGTTCTTGCATAACTTTTTCTCTTCTTCAGGAACATAAATTATAGTTTTAAAACCCAATTAGTAGTTCTAATGTTGCTGTGGTTCTCATTGTGATATTTATGGAGTCTACTTCAAATCTCACATACCTGTACAATTTGACAGCAGAATATAAGCGCATGTGTCCTGTGCATCCTCTACAGCTATATAGAACGCCTCGCAGTACAAACTCAGTGTAATTTGTAACATCAAGTTCTTGAACATCCAAATGAAAGTTAATAGTGCCATCGACAACGCTAAGCCCAGCTGAACAAAATAACGAAATTTGTATACACTAGTAATTGAAAATATAAAGTATCTACGTACATACTCCGTAGTAAATTTAAACACAATATAGAAAAGCTTTTCAAATTGATGACTTATCCTGCTTCAAAGGATAACAAAACTACAACTCATTAAACAGCAAACTATGCAATAAATTTTGCACCGTGAAGTAAAGAATCTGAAATTAGATTTAATATGCCATTAATGCCACCTCTTGAATTTTTGAACTATGAGTGCAGCTCGGTAACACCCACTGCTGGGAATAGGCCTCTCCTCTCAACTCACCATTTGATCAATGCTTTGCTCCATTGACTATCCCTGTGTCGAGAAGGATGTCCTGCTCAACTCCATTTGGGGCGAATCGTCCTGTTCCCGACGTCGTCGTAGAGTTTCAGCAGTCTACTTTTATGTATCAAATTGTTGAAGTAATTTATATCATCATCATTCTCCTGCCCTTTTTTAGGATTCCGTACCCAAAGAGTAAAAACAGGACTCTATTACTAAGACACACTGTCCATCTGTCCGTCTGTCCATCTATCTGTCACCAGGATGGAACTCATGAACCGTTATAGCTAGACAGTTGAAATTTTCACAGATGATGTATTTTGGTTGCCGCTCTAACATCAAATACTAAAAACTGAATAAAATAAATATAATAATATACATTTTTTTTTGCCGTTTTTAGCTCGATATGAAATATTCACAGAATATTAAAATTTCGTTGTGCCTTTAAACACTTTAAAAATAAATAGTTAAATTAAAATAAAAATTTACCATACAACAAACGTAATTTTTTTTGCCGTTTTGTTTAATGTTATATAGATAATAGTACGGAACCCTTCGTGCGCGGGTCCGACTCGTACTTGACCGGTTTTTTCAATCTATTTGAGTTCGCCGGCACATATTATTATTTTCTCTATAAGTCGTCAAGATAATAGTGTGTGCATTCAAGCCTTACATCGTTCATACAATCCATTAATCGCCTCTTAAGTCTGTTCCTAATTTTTAATCATGAAAATACAGTTATAGTAAAAACAGTTTTTTTTTTTAAACTTCCGATTTGTTGAGAATTATTTTTATAAATCTGGTAACTTTTTAATATTTTGATATAAGTTTGAAACAACCTTTTGCGACACGTTACATCTCGGTTATCAATGAATGATTGTAAAACCTTACGATTCCATAGAACAACTATATCCTCAAGCAACTTTATCAATCTAATTGCGTTAATTATATTAGCACCAAAGATAATTAATGTAGCTCTACTAACGATAGGACTCAACAGTGCCACCGGAAAAGCAGAAATATAATTCCAAATGACAAATATAATATAGAAGCATATTATCGTTGTAAAACTGATCCAAGTGCAGCTGATAAAGTGGGAATTAAATGCACTAATCCCAAATCTGTGCACTTCTTGAATGGTCACTACGAACAAAACAAAGCTATTTGTTTGAAGCAAATTTAAAATAAAGTTGATGAGGAATCCACAAAAATAGTAACAAAAGTCGTAGTATATAGCGTAGATTTGAATGTTTGATAAGTGCTGTTTCTGTGTCCCATACTCAATAATTCGACATAAATATAAGGACATGCATTGAGTTCCACAAAGTAACACAATTTTGTTAAACAGATTATTTGGAGTTATGACATTGTTCTTCAAACGATACTTAATTCTGCATTAGGGTTAAAGGTAAGAACATAGACTGCACATCTTTATCAAGAACATTATCAGACTGAAGTTCTGTATGATCGCTAAGATCAATAATTCTGTTATTCCTTATTTCGGTAGACATAGTGTCGAGACCACTGTCCAAACGCAAATTAATATAATTTGTAAAATTCCATTTTCAACGGGTACTATAACGATGATGAATTAAATGAATTTATTTATTTATTTATAGAAACTCAATCAATTAGATATTGAACTAGCATACTACAAAATATTGATTTGTGTGTCAAGTGATTTATACTCGATTGGTCAAAGAATATTACCTATTAAGATAGTTACTAGGTGTAATAACCAATAAAGATGATGAGATATATTTCTGTCTACACATTCGATAGCGTCCTTCATAAAACGCAATTGAATTGTTTTTAGAAAATAGTAAGTTTGACATTATTTGTTTTACTGAACATTGGCTAAAGGATTACCAAATGCTTATTAATTATGAAAACTATATGGTGGGTAGCTGCTTTAATCGTAAAACTATGCTTCGTGGAGGTTCCCTAATATTAATAAAAAAATGTTTTAAATATAAGCAACGTAATGATATAGTAGGTCTCTCGGTTGAACATTGCGTCGAACTGTCCTGTGTTGAGCTAGATAAGCATGTAATTGTGTGTGTGTACAGACCCCCAAACTATCAAAACTTTTCCTTATTTGAATCAATAATGGAAGATGTACTGGCAAAACTTGCAGCCAGTAATAAATCTACAATTATTTGTGGTGATTTCAATATCAATATTTTAGAAGAAAGTTCAAATAACAGTCGGTTCAACATCTTTTTAAGTCATTTGACTTGACCAACACTTTTATAGAACCTACTAGAGTCACTCCATCTTCAGCTACTTGTATAGATAATGTTTTCTGCGATTGTGATTACTTAGATAAAGCCATAGTAAATTGTCTACAGTCTGACCATAGCGGACAAACTGTAACTTTTAGATGTAATACACCATTGCAAAAAGTTCAGATAAAATTTAGATCTATAACTTCTAGCAAATTAAATAGGTATAATATTTCCCTACAGAACAAGTTAGGTGTTATGAGCCATGACGATATTAATATAAATCAATTGTATGATCGTTTCTTTTCAATAGTTCACACAGAATTCAACAAAACTTTTGAAAAGAAGACAAAAAGTATTAGCCCTAAATTCATATTTAGTGATTGGGCAACTAGAGGTATCAGAAAAAGTAGAGAAAGACTATTTGAGCTTTATGGCCTTAAGCCTTTTATAAACACTGAAACTTTTAACAAGTATGTTGCTAAGTATTCAAAAATTTTTAGAAATACGTGCAAGGTTGCTAAAGCCCTGCACATTAGCAACAAGATCAAAACAGCAGAAAACAAAATAAAGACAGTTTGGAAGGTCATAAATAATGAGACTAACAGGAATAAAATACGTAACACTAGCTACACATTAAATTCAGCATGTGGTCCTAAAAGCTCTAATCTGGAAGTAGCTCAAGAATTTGTAAATTTCTTTACCGATATACCATTAAAAACTACAGAGGCTCTTAATTCCTCACCTGAAGTTTCAATTGGTTTATTAAAGGCGAATGTATCTGGCTGCACGGTTGAATTTAAATTTAAACACATAAACCCTATGATAGTTATTAAAGCTTTCCGGCAAATAAAAATAAAACTGACCGAAGATCTATGGGGAATGTCTATCAAAGTTTGTACATCCATACTTGAGACTATGGCCCCATACTTAGCTTTAATTTTTAATTTGTGTGTAGACCAAGGAGTTTTCCCTGATCTAATGAAATACAGTAAAGTCATACCTCTTTTCAAATCCGGGGACAGTAAAGATACTAATAATTATAGACCTGTATCCGTGTTGCCAGTTTTTAGCAAGGTGTTTGAAAAAATAATGCTGAATCAAATGCTCAATCATTTTAACACCAACAAAATTTTACACGATCAACAGTATGGTTTCACCAAGGGACGTTGTACGGCTGACGCCGGTGTAACCTTATTAAAGCACATATTTACTGCGTGGGAAGAGTCTCAAGACGCCATAGGAATATTTTGTGACCTTTCCAAAGAATTTGATTGCGTAAATCACGACACATTGCTTTTGAAACTTGAGCATTACGGATTAGGTCAACTTGCACTTAGTTTGGTAAAATCATATTTGAGTGATAGACAACAACATGTTCAAATAAATGGTGTTAATTCACAGGGTTTAAAAGTAAAAATGGGGGTGTTTAGGATCACCCATTGCCTAAACGCAACCATCGCCGCGGTGTGCGTGAATATCGGCGGATAATTTTATAATCTGTGCCAGTGATGACACTTAGTGCAAAGAAAATGTAAAAATTTATTATCTGTGACTTGCTAACCGCACGAGCGGTCCATGTATTTTTGTCCTACGAATTAAATAAGTAATTTCCAAAATTATCAGTCCTTTATTGAAGAACCAAATCCTCAAGAAGGGCAAGTCTTTGTGTCGTAATAGACATAAAATTTGCCCTTCTTGAGGATTTGGTTCTTCAATAAAGGACTGATAATTTTGGAAATTACTTATGTAATAAAAACCACTGTAGCTCCAATCAACTCTTCAGTATATTCAAATCCAAGTATTTCATTCCACATAGGCCTGGATGGGCACTTAAGAACGTCGACAAGGGTGCACGGTTCGGTTGGTGGCTTCCATGGAGAAGAACCGGCAAGAAACTCCATGGTTACTCTTTTCAAATTATTTGGTATTACACAATTCTACATTACTTCACGTTTTATACAAAATGCATTAATTACAACACTTATCAGACATAGATTCGACTGTTAGTCTTAACACCACAATTTCTCCCAATGAACAGAGCTCTCTCGGTCGAGTGTCATGTTTTATAAACTACCCCTTCCCGCTTCAACATTGACGGCTAGGCAGTGTTGTCATTTCTCAAATATAAAACGAATTATTAAAATCTTTGAAACCCTACATAATATTTTTGAAAATCATGACATTCGGCCATCCGACACAGTGTGGCCTCCTGGCACACACAACAATCATAGAAATAAAATCATGACATTCTTAAAAGTTAAAAATGAAGAGAGAAAAACAAAAAATACAAACAACAAAAAAAAAATATTTCTATACATTACAAATATATATAAAATTTTAAAACTTGACAACATATTTAACTAGAGCTTCTGAGCTTGTACATTTAAAGAAAATATTTTGCAATAAAATAGACAGTAAGAGGAAATATTTTAAATTAGCTTTACTCAGTTACTTTTGCCAGCATCCTCTAAGCTACTGGACATCGGAGCTATGCAGTTCCAAAATGTATCCATGATCGGATTCTATCAGCTGCAACTTCAGTGATCTTGTATGGACCCGCAAACTTCGACAGAGGCTTTGTACTTTTCTTATCATATCAAAATTAAGTTTTTCGACTTATGGCAACTCTAAATTAGTACTTAGACTTATCGGCGCTAAGCTTATTTGACAAAATGTCATGTAATTTATCTCGTGTATTTATATATCCCAAACATAGCCTCTGCCGCAGTTTTCTGTGTTGAGGCATTAACAGGACTTCTATATAAAGAACGAACTCTGTTTTAAGCTTTCACGGTTTAAAACTAAACTTATCACAACTAACTAACTTTCTTATAAACTAACTATCTAATTAACTAACTTAACTTAATATTGGGAGCTCAAAATAATGAACAATCACGGAATATATCCCGTAAGTGACAATATAACTAAAGAACGAACTCTTTTAATGTGTGGACTAATTTACAATTATTATTATTTAAAAACGATTTAATTTTACTAAAGAATTTATAAATAATGTTAATAATTAATGTATTCTAAAATCGAAATTATGGTAACGTTATTGAACGTTTTGCTAAAATAATGAATGGATGTTTAAAGACTAATACTAAAGAATGGTATTGTGTAACTTGTAAAATATGCATGTGATGATATATGAAATATATCTGACTATGTATTACGCTCAACTTATTTTAAGACCAATAATTGTATATGTACCAATATACAGTAATATGTACCAATAATTATTTTACTTTACTAATTATTTTATATTTATTATTCATAATGATTATTTTACTTTACTAATTATTTTATATTAATTATTAATAATAATTATTTTACTTTACTTAATAATAATAATAAATAATTTTATATGTATGTATGTATGTTTCCCATACACTTGTCTCAGTCACGTTTAGGCTTGATAGGTTTTAAGATGATAATAAATAATTTTATATGTATGTATGTATGTTTCCCATACACTTGTCTCAGTCACGTTTAGGCTTGATAGGTTTTAAGATGATCATGAATTTTAAGATGGTTTGATTAAATCTCTCTGCTGACCATTAACTCTGAGACAAGCTACTGCGTTTAAAATATGTTCTAATACCATGTGTATTACAAAAGGTTTTTAAAGTCTTTCAACGTAAAGCTTGTGTCACGGTCAGACACAATCTTAGTTGGAACACCGATGACCGAAGTCATAAACTATTTTCTCAAAGACCTTAACCGTGGTTTTGAGTCGTATGTTCACGTAATTTATTATTAAACTGCGGTTGAGGTCTCTGAGATGCAAGAAAGTTAAGTAAATCTTCGGGATCCAAACTATTCCGAGTCTGTGACCTATTCCTAATCGAACAGTTAGTCAGCCAGCCAGCCAACAGCTACCAGTAATTTAACATCTATTTAATAATCCTAATTAATTTATCATAAAATACCCACGAAGACTTCCATCAACAGGTAAAGTACGATTCAACATCTCTTCCAACGGACGTCCGTAACTTTCTTCACTAGGGAAAGTCTTTTCGCTCGAACTATGTAGATATCAATGGGCTTCTCTGCCTTAGCCTTCATTTTCATGGACTTACGCCGGCGCCTCAGAGGTATACCAGACGGGGTACCAAGCTCAACATCAGACGACATCGTCACGGCTCACTGAAACATTGTACATCATTTGAGAAGTAATCCGTTCACACTCGCATAAAAACGATGTCATGTGAATGATCAATCACAATAAGCTTAATTATCATTAATTTTAATTAATTTAATTCTCTATGACAGAAATATCCATATTTTGGGTAATAGGCATAAAAACATTATTATCAATCAAAGACATATACCACACAATACTATTTACCAAATCAAGTCAAATAAGACGTTGGTCTTGGTCAAACAAACAAATAAGAAATTGAACTAAAATATCAATATAAATTAATTAATCAATCAATAAGTGAGCAATTCTACAATGTAAAACACAAAAATGTCATTTGTTTGCTAGGCATTTACAGGCTGTTAGCAACACAACATTTAGTTTGATTAATTATTTGTATGGCACAAAGGCCCAGAGGGTATTCCAAAAATGTTGTTTAATTTATTATTATTTATTTATTTATTTAAACTTCATGTACAATAGTGGTACACTCGAATTCAAATTGCCTTTATTTCTGGTATTTTTTTTTTACATTTGCCTATTTTATAAGACATCGTTTTATAATTTTGTTGTGCATGCTATACTATCAATTTAGTGATTTAAAGTGAGTAAGAAGACTTATGAAATTATGTAGTGATACATAGGCGGACTTAATGCCACAAGGCATTCTCTACCAGTCAACCTTTGGGTTAAATAGGAAAACATTGTGATAGGGTACAAAATAATATTAAAAAAAAACTAGTTTTTTGGGAACGAGAATACCAATACTTATATTGATTTTAATACACATATACAGATAAAATTAACTAATATATATTCTATCAAATACCAAAAATTGAAAAGATAATATCGAGAAAACTAATAATAATTATTATGACTAGACTTCGAATTGAGAGCTATTTAGTCTGACTTAAATAGTAGTTACGAACTTTTCTTTAGAAAGTGAATTTGCTTTGCTTTTTGCTTTTATCCGTCAATGTCATTAATTGTCAGACGTCAGTCTTTTGGCGTTAGGATGTACTTAGGTTGCAACAAGAATAAAACACAGAGTACCAAGATAAACTGATAGTTTTTTATTGTAAATAGCTTGCTTAAGTACTAAATATATACATGGAAGTATTAAAGGGTGAACCTACCACTATTATTTAATTCACCAATAGCGATGAAGCGGCGAATACGGACTGAGGTTATAAATATGGGTAGCGCCGCGTGGCGGAGCGCCAGTGTACTGCGGTGAGGCGCGCGCGCAGGTCGTGCGCGCTGCCACAGTGCTCCCCCTCAAGCGAAGCGTACCGGTTGTTTGATGACTCGGCCGGAGCGCGATGTTTTTATTGCAGCTGGATTTTCTGGAAGTTTTGTGGATGTGACATCTGCTTCGCATATGGTGAATGATGGCTTCAAACGGTCGACTGATATCACTGCTTCCCTTCCTGGTAATTGTAGTGTGAATGTTTTGCTATCTCTGCGTAACACGGTGTATGGTCCGTCGTATGGTGGTTGTAATGGTTTTTTCACTGCGTCGACTCGTACGAACACTTGTTTACAATCTTGTAGGTCGTGATGCACAAACACAGGGCGTTTGGTATCATGCGACTGTGCGTGCACTGGGCGAATCTTGTTGATTGTTGATCTTAGTTTTTCGACGTAGTGGGTATCCATATTTTCTGGTTGTGACGTCACAAAAAAATCTCCAGGTAACCGTAGATTTTGACCATAGGTTAGTTCTGATGCACTGACGTCTGTGTCGGTTCTGGTCGCAGTTCGCAGTCCTAGCAATACGGTGGGCAATTCTTCAACCCAACTGTTATTGTTGAGACGAGCTGTGAGTGCAGTTTTCATACAACGATGCCAGCGTTCTATCATACCGTTGCTCTGCGGGTGATAGGGCGTAGTTCGGAGTTTTTTGATTCCAAATAGTCTGGTTAGCGCAGTGAATAGGTGACTTTCGAACTGTCGGCCTTGGTCTGTTGTCATCCTAGCTGGACAGCCGAATCTTGCTATCCATCCTTCATATATGGTCTTGGCAACGGTGATAGCAGTAATATCGCTCACTGCGTGTGCTTCTGGCCAGCGTGTTGCTCGGTCGATCATTGTGATGACGTAACGACGACCGTCAGTTGACGTTCGTAAGGGCCCGACAATGTCGACGTGGACGTGCTCGAACCGACTTGACTGTTCAAACGTCGCTGTGGCGCTTGTTGTATGTCGTTGGATCTTGGACCTTTGGCAGGCGATGCATGTTTGTACCCAAGTTTTGACGTCAGATGTCATAGATGGCCAGAAGTATCTTTGCTGTATGAGCTTTCTCGTTGTTCGTATACCGGGGTGGCTGAGTCCGTGGATTGCGTTGAAAGCGATAATACGGTACTCTTGAGGTAGGTATGGACGAATGTTCTTTGTTGTGGTTTCACAATAGACTTGCTGAGATGAGCCGGGAAGCATTACTGCCTTGAGTTGGACATTTGTTTGATGCATAAGTTCTTTAATGTTCTTGTCTTTTGTTTGTGCTTGAGCTAGTGCTTCATATTCAATGGGGCTCGGACAACTAATTGCATCGACGCGTGATAGTGCGTCGGCAACTACATTATCTCGTCCGCTTATGTGACGTATATCGTTGGAGAATTCACTGATGAACAACAGCTGTCTTCTTCGGCGTTGAGTCTCTGAATCAGATGAGATCTTCTGCATTGCGAATGTCAGCGGCTTGTGATCGGTAAAGATAATTAGTTCTCGACCTTCAAATATTTTTCTGAAATGCTTGATTGCCATGTAAATTGCTTGTAGTTCTCTGTCGAACGTCGAGTAACTTTGCTGAGCCGGTGTAAATTTCTTTGAATAATAACCAAGCGGTTGCCATTTTCCATTGATTAACTGCTGAAGGACGGCGCCAGCACATCGATCGGATGCGTCACACATCAGTCCTAGTGGGACAGAATGATGCGGGTGAGACATGTAGGTAGTTTCTGTGATACATTTCTTGCAGTTTTCAAACGCTTGAGATGTACCCTCATTCCACTGTATTATTGTTTTATCGCGTTTCTTTGTGTTGCTCAGGTAGGTATGTAGTGGGGCTTGAATAGCGGCGGCGTTCGGTATGCTGTCTCGGTAGAAATTGAGCATACCGAGGAATCTTCGTAACTCTTCAATTGTTTTTGGTTTCGGATATTCGCTAATGACCTTGATCTTGTCTTCCGGTGGCTTAATTCCTTCTGGTGACACATTATAGCCCAGGAATGTTACTTCACTCTGACCGAATACGCATTTAGATGGATTGATTGTAATGCCGTATTCGTCCAGCCTTTGCAATACAGTTCGTAGGTGCTGTCTGTGCGTATCTTCGTCTTCTGAGGCTAGTAATAGATCATCAATGAACGGATACACGAAGTCAAGTCCTCGCAGCACTTCGTGGATAAATCGCTGGAATGTTTGTCCGGCATTCTTCAAACCAGGACACATTCTCGGGAATTCGAAAAGTCCAAAGGGGGTGATGATCGCAGTTTTCTCCACATCTTCGTTGCGAACGGGAAGTTGTTGATAAGCTCGATTCAGATCAATGGTTGAGAATATTTGTTTGCCGGAGAGCTGGTACGTGAAGTCTTTGATCCTTGGAACAGGGTATCGGTCTGGTTTTGTGACGGTATTAAGACGCCTGTAGTCTCCGCATGCTCGTAGGTCTCCGTTCTTCTTCGGCACAATGTGTAGGGGGCTAGACCATGGGCTCTTACTCGGCCTACACAATCCTTGGCTGATCATGTTTTCAAATTCTTTCTTCACTCGTTCATACAAATGTGGTTGTATTGGTCGTGCTCTTGAGTATATAGGTTGGCCAGTTGTTTCGATGAAATGTTCCACTTTATGTTTCGGGTTCAATTTCATTGAGGACAGGCGAGTGGTTCCGGGGAATTCTGCTAGTATGTCGTGATATGTTTGCTGTAGATTGACACTGCAGACAGTAGGCGTACTTGTATATCGTCCAGGTGCTTTGGAGGTGAGCTTCGTAGTATTGTCGATGAGCCGTTGATTACGTAGATCAACTAGTAAATTGTGATGGTTGAGGAAATCTGCTCCAATTATTGGCTTCGTTACTGCTGCAACTACGAACTTCCATTTGTATGGTCGACGAAGATTTAAGTCGAGCGTCAGTGTTTTTTCACCATACGTAGATATAACTGTGTTGTTTGCAGCGTACAATTGGTAGGGCAATGGTGTGGATTGTATTCCTTTCCTTTTCGGTATAACAGATATATTGGCACCTGTGTCTACCAAAAAACTCATGGACGACGTCTTGTCTGTTATAAATAAGCGGTAGGATTTCTTCACGACGTTAGGTTCCGCTACTGCCAACGCCTCAATTAGTTTTCCGTCTTAATGTCGGTGTTGAAATTGCACGGTGTTGTACAATGCCTCGCATTTTTTCCAAAGCGACGATGATAGTAGCAATGTGTTGATGGTGCGGGCGTCGATGAGCGAGAACGCGAACGAGACGTTGAGCGCGCTCGATAGGAATTGCGCCCGGCCCCGTAGCCGTAGTGTGACCGCGACGGCTTGCGCGAGCGGTCGCGATGATTGTGTCGGTATGAAGTCTTTAGTTCGGCGATTTCCAGATGCAATTTCTTCATTTCTTCGACGAGATCTTGAATACTGCCTGGTTGAGTCTGTGGTTGCTGGTTTGTTGATACTGATGCGACCGATACTGCAGACACTTCGTTTGTTTGTTCCATCATCTTGTCAGCGAGTTTGGCTAGTTCATCGAGTGCTGTTTGCTTGCTTATAGTGTCGCTTACTACAAGCACTGAGCGAACGTGCACGGGTAGCAAGTTCATCCACATGAGCCTGAGTGTGTTGTCTGGCACCTTTTTGTGAGCGAGGTTGCGCATGCGCCGTAATAATTGGCTCGGCTTCTGATCACCCAGTTCCATTTCGGAAAGTAGCTTCTGTAACTGCTTGACGTCAGATTCTTCATATACTGATATCAATCGTTCCTTTATAACTGGATATTGGTGATCGGCGGGTGGATCGTACAGCAAGTCATCTATTTGCTCGATGTCTTCCTTTTCTAGCTGGGCGATGACCATCTGTGCCTTCTGTGAGTCGCTTTTCTTGAGATCACGCGTAGCAGCTTCGAAAGTAATGAACCACAGTCGGGGTTTGTCACGCCAGAAAGGTGGTATTCGCAGGGAAAGTGATATACCGGCGATTTCTTGAGTGGACAGCGAAACATTATGAGAGCTTGTCCCTGATGACTCCATATCGGCTTTCTCTGAGTTATTTGCCATGATATCCGTTTGGTTGGTTGCTTCGTTCAGTCGGGGTCACCACTTTGGCGTTAGGATGTACTTAGGTTGCAACAAGAATAAAACACAGAGTACCAAGATAAACTGATAGTTTTTTATTGTAAATAGCTTGCTTAAGTACTAAATATATACATGGAAGTATTAAAGGGTGAACCTACCACTATTATTTAATTCACCAATAGCGATGAAGCGGCGAATACGGACTGAGGTTATAAATATGGGTAGCGCCGCGTGGCGGAGCGCCAGTGTACTGCGGTGAGGCGCGCGCGCAGGTCGTGCGCGCTGCCACAGTCTATACCAAGATTATTAAAGAGGAAAGATCTGTATCTTTGTATGTAACGAATAAACTTAAAAACTGCTGGACATTTTTCTTTCAGCAATGGATAGCTACATTACCAGCGAGCAACAAAAGCTATATTTTATACCCGTACTCGAAACTGTGACGTCCGCTAGTACTTCTACATAAAAGTACAGCTTAGCAGTCAAGTTCCTCAACAATAACCGCCTATTGATTTCTGAAATGTGTACAATATTCATCGACATAATCTGTCTCTTATTTATTTAATTAAAAATCATTCGAATTCAATATATTTATTGCGCTTCATCTAAACGTTGTAGTCATTAACCAGTAAGCAAATATAGTCTGCTCAAATCCAACGAATGTATGCAGCTCACCCAATAATCCATTGAGAAAATATCCATCGCCCCTAACGCATCTAGCGAGCAACTCACGGGCTCCATTAAAAGAAAAGATATCCCGTAACATTGATAGGGAATAAACAACTACTATAATTCACTGCTCACTATAATTCATTGCTCAACATTATTAATTAATTTAAAGTTTAAAAAAATTACGTGTAAGTGTTTGTAAAAACCTACTTGCAAAATAAACATCATTTAACATTTATCATTTATCATTTATCATCTATCAATTATCATCTATCATCTATCAATTATCATTTATCATTCATTATTTATCATTTACAAAAATCCAGCGAACACACTAAGTCGCATAACATAGGCCCTGTGAACACATTTAGTTCACTGGGTTAACATCTGCCTGACGACCGATTCACTGTGATAAATCAGTAGGACACACCTGCATAAAATCAAGTGAACTAACCAAGTCGCCTAACATAGATCCGACGACCGATTCACTGTGATAAATCAACAGGACAAACCTGCATAAAATCAAGTGAACTAACCAAGTCGCCTGTGAACACACTTAGTTCACGTTATCATTATCATCATCATTATCATGGATCCGACGACCGATTCACTGTGATAAATCAGTAGGTCATACCTACCTAAAATCAAGTGAACTAACCAAGTCGCCTAACATGGATCCGACGACCGACTCACTGTGATAAATCAACAGGACAAACCTGCATAAAATCAAGTGAACTAACCAAGTCGCCTGTGAACACACTTAGTTCACATTATCATTATCATCATCATCATCATGGATCCGACGACCGATTCACTGTGATAAATCAGTAGGTCATACCTACCTAAAATCAAGTGAACTAACCAAGTCGCCTAACATGGATCTGACGACCGACTCACTGTGATAAATCAACAGGACAACCCTGCATAAAATCAAGTGAACTAACCAAGTCGCCTGTGAACACACTTAGTTCACATTATCATTATCATCATCATTATCATGGATCCGACGACCGATTCACTGTGATAAATCAGTAGGTCATACCTACCTAAAATCAAGTGAACTAACCAAGTCGCCTAACATGGATCCGACGACCGATTCACTGTGATAAATCAACAGGACAAACCTGCATAAAATCAAGTGAACTAACCAAGTCGCCTGTGAACACACTTAGTTCACATTATCATTATCATCATCATTATCATGGATCTGACGACCGATTCACTGTGATAAATCAGCAGGAACAAGTACCCACTGAAATATCCAGCGAAATCACTAGGTACGTCTCTTGACAAAGACCCTATGAACCAACATAGTTCACTGGGTATCCATTTAGGAAATTACCATGGCCAGAATAATAATTTATTGACATTTACCTCTGGATGCTTGTAAATAATCATAAATAAAGCATGTTACACTGGCACTACCAATGTTGCTCATTTAAATCCCGGTGCAGAGGCCTAAGACGGCATAGCTATGTACATAATAGCAAAAACAATTTAGAATTTTATAATAAACATTGTGGGTAATCATTCTCATAAATGCCTCATGTTAAATTCTTCAAAATACTTCAAAACGTGTGACAGTTTTTGTTGTTTTTTTTTTTTTATCGAGCAAATATTAATAGTTTAACGACTACGAGTATCCCTATCTCTACCTACATGGCATGACACTACATGTAAACCTACATGGTTTATTAACAACACTCACACATGGTTCTTTAGAATGGATGTTAACATGTAAAATCAACACATCTTCATGGCTGCATTGCACTCATATATTAAATGCCATAATTATTTTAATTTTATTTATTTAACTAACCAACAGCGATACATAAAAATATTTTACAAAATATGCTTGTGACAGTTATTATGGCCAATTATAGCATTCCCTGTGTAACTGGGATATATATATATATAATATATGCGAACGGACTAATGCCAGATATTTTCAAAAAATAAAAATACAATACAAAAATACGATACAACATAATTTTTAAGTTATTTTTAGAACTGGATTACAATTTTGAAAAATTTTAAACAAAAAACGGTTGAATAAAAGATAGTACAAGAAGAAGAAGATTGTTCACTATTAGTTTTTTTTTTTTTTATGTCGGTTTATTACAGTTAAATAAATCAACTTCAGAGAATTCCGAGTAATAAATTCGAGCAATGCGAGTCAGAACACAGTTCTTAATAATTATGTATACTTTCTGCATAGTTGAATCACGTGAACTTTTTAGCGGGGTAGAAATCTTTCTCTATTTCGTGTTATAACAATAATCTCCATGGTGTAAAACACTGTGCATACGTGTGTAATGTAGGGTATTTCTAAGTTGTGTTCCAATATAAACACTGTGGACCACCCGCGGCGCTCAGTCAATAAATGTCTATCGAACCAGAAGCTTGTTTTACTTCACAATACTACATTGGCGACGAGGATGGCTAAATTTGGTGAATTCGACATGAAGACGGGAAGCTGGCAGACATACTGTGATAGGCTGGAAATGTATTTTCTGGTAAATGCAGTGAAGGAAGACCTAAAACTACCGACGCTAATAGCATTCATGGGTGAAGCGGCATACGAATTATTAGTGAATTTGTGTAGTCCGAAGAAGCCGGCGAACATGACCTTTACCGAGGTCGTGAAGGTCATGCAAGAACATTTGCAACCAAATCCGTCTATTTTGGCAGAACGTTACAAATTTCGACAAAGAAGACAACAAGCGGGTGAAAGTATTGCGGATTATGTGGCGGAGTTGAAGAAAATTACGCGGTATTGTGAATTCGGTACAAGTTTGGACGATAATTTGAGAGACCAATTCGTGTGCGGTATCATGAGTGACCTAATTAGACAACGATTGTTTGCGGAAGGAAACGTAAAATTCGTAAAAGCGGTATCAGTGGCGAGCGCCTTGGAGGCGGCGGAGCGGGATGCAGCCGCTGTAGACGGGCGGGGCAACGCCAGCTGGCCGGCGGCCGCGGCTAGCGCGAACGCAGTCGCGGCGGGGCTCGAAGGTTCGAGAACCAACACGATGTCGCGGCGTAGTTCGGCAGCATTTGACCAAGATGGTGACGTACATCGCATGCAAGTAGCAGGATGCGCTGCATGTGGGGATTACAGACACACGAAAATGGAATGCAGATTTTCAAAGTATCAGTGTAGTAAATGTAAGGAAGTTGGGCACTTGCGTCGGATGTGCCAGGAGAATAGTGCACGTGGTATCAGTGGCCATCGAGACCGCGGCCAATTACGGAGCGGTGGCGGCGGAGCAGGCAGGACGGGGCGCGGCGCCGGTGCAGGTGCTGGGGTGTCCCGCACGGCCAGCCGGGGCAACGGGCAGACCGGGAAGGAGCGACCGGGTGCACATGGGCGACCAGCCATGCACACGTTCGAGGCGCAGTGGGAGGAAGACGCGGAAGATTTTGCGGAGGAAGAGGAACCGATTTATCAAATGTCCTTAAGCCAATACAGGCCGGTGAGCATGAACATTCTTGTAAATAATGTGTTATTACCAATGGAAATTGATACCGGGTCTCCTTTATCTTGTATCTCGAGTAATACGTATGAAGAATGTTTTTCTGATATACCGTTGTTACCATGTAAATTATCCGTAAGATTTTATAATGGAAGCAAAGTTCAACCCACAGGGTATATAGAAGTTACTGTTACCTATAAAAACCAGAAAAAGAGGTTAGATTTATATGTGTTTAAAACTGGAAGTACTACACTTTTAGGAAGGCAATGGTTATCGGAATTAAATATCAGTATACCCCCTATAACAATAAATAATGCGAGTTTAACGGAGCAAGAGTTAATGGTTCAACAAAGAAATAATATTGTATATAATATCTATTCTAGGTACCATGAGTTATTTGATGGCCGATTGGGGTGTTTCACGGGCGGTCGGGCCACCTTACATTTACGTGAGGGAGCCGTGCCGGTATTCTGCCGCGCGCGGCCACTGCCGTACGCACTGCGCTCGCGAGTCGACGCCGAGCTCGAGGCCATGCTGCGCGCGGGCATCATCGAGCCTGTTCATACCTCCGACTGGGCCACACCACTGGTAATTGTACACAAGCCGGATGGCGCTTTACGTTTATGTGCTGACTATAAGGTTACCGTGAATCGTATGTTAAGGGTTGATAAGTATCCTGTGCCTAAGATAGACGACTTATTTACTAAGTTGAGTGGTAGTAGGTATTTTACGAAACTAGACTTATCTCAAGCGTACAATCAAATATTGCTAGATGAATCCAAGGAATTCACAGTTATAAATACCCATAAAGGTCTTTTTAGATACAATAGATTAGTGTATGGACTCGCCTCAAGCCCAGGAATTTTCCAAAGAATAATGACACAATTGTTTGATAAAATACCGAATGTGACAATATTTTTAGACGACATATTGATAACGGGAAATACGATTGAGGTACATGTAGATACTATAAACAAGGTTCTAAAAATATTGCAAGAAAATGGTTTAAAAATAAAAAAGGAAAAGTGTGATTTCTTGGTTAAAGAAGCCAAATATTTAGGGTTTATAATTAGTAGACAGGGCGTCAGGGCTGATCCGGAAAAAATTAAACCCATAATTAAACTATCTTCTCCGACTAATGTTTCCGAACTAAAATCCTTCTTAGGCATGGTAAATTTTTACGGCAAATTTATAAAAAATCTAAGTTTCTATTTATCACCATTTTACGAATTATTGAAAAAGGGTAAACATTGGGTATGGGGTAATACACAATCTCAGGCGTTTAATCAAATAAAAAAGTTATTAATTAGTTCAGAAATATTATCCCACTATGATGAGTCACGGCCCGTCATATTGACGTGTGATGCGAGCTCACGGGGCATCGGCGCTGTGCTGGCGCAGCGAGCGCCCGACGGCCGCGAGTACCCTATAGCGTACGCATCAAGGACGCTCACTTCCGCGGAATTTCATTATAGTCAAATACATAAAGAGGCTTTAGCCATAGTGTTCGCCGTGAAGAAATTTCATCAATATTTATATGGCAGGCGATTTGTTTTAAAAACAGATCATAAACCATTAGTTAGTATATTTGGATCAGAATTAGGAATTCCAAACATGACAGCTAGTAGGTTACAGAGATGGGCGTTAATATTATCAGCGTATGATTTTAAAATTGAATATGTGAATACAAATTCCAACACAGCTGACGTTTTGTCTCGATTAGTAGAGAGTTATAAAGCTAATAGCGAAACAGGCATGGACGAAGTGCCGGAGCAAACGTACCTTCACTTCGCCTCTGATGCCTTGTTACTTAAATATGAAGATATTAGAAAGGAAACAAAAAGTGATCCAATGTTAACGCGTATATTGAGCTATGTTAGGGATGGCTGGCCTAAGGAAGTCGAGATAAAAGAACTTAGACCTTATTTTAATAGACGTAGTGAAATATATACCGAGTTAGGTTGTCTTATGTGGGGTCACAGGTTAATCGTGCCAAGATCTTGTCAAGAGAGGGTATTAATGGAGCTACATGATACGCATATGGGGATAGTTAAGACAAAGTGTATAGCTAGGAGTTATGTGTGGTGGCCGGGGATTGATGAAATGTTGGAAAACCTATGTCGAAACTGCACAATTTGTGCAGAAATGGCCGAGGCGCCAGTACATCACGCACCGCAGCCTTGGAACTGGCCGTCTCGTCCATGGACTAGGATACATGTGGATTTTTTAGGGCCTATACACGGACACAAGTATTTAATCATGGTCGATGCCACCTCGAAATGGATCGAAGCATGTCCGGTCGCTTCGACTACGGCCAAAGCAATAATATGTAAAATTAGAGAAATTTGGTCACGTTTTGCTATACCAAAACAATTAGTTTCCGATAACGGGCCACCTTTTAGTAGTGAAGAATTTAATTCATTTTTAGAAAATAACGGAGTAGAACATGTATATTCCGCACCATATCACCCGGCATCTAATGGCCTGGCAGAGAATGCGGTCAGACAGTGTAAAAGAGTTATAAAAAAAGCTATTATTCAAAATATAGATGTAGAACTTGCCCTTCAGCGGTTTTTACTAGTATATAGAACCACTGAACACAGTACCACAAAAGAAAGTCCGTCACAAATATTACAAGGTAGGACATTGAGAACTCGGTTGGATCGGCTAAAACCATCGCGCGAGAAGCAGGTGGCCGACGCGCAGCTCCGGCAGAAAAATGGGGCAGGCGGAACGCACCGCGCTTTTGGTACGGGGGACGAGGTTTGGTGCCGGGTGTACCAAGGATTAAAGAGGTGGGTAAGTGGTACAGTCATTGAGCGCTTGAGTACTACAGATTATCAAATAAGATTATTAGATGGCACAGAGATACATAGGCACATTGATCAGTTAAAGTTAAAATGTAATGCAAAACAATCACAACCGACCGATAGCGTAATAGTCAGCACAAAAGTAGCGCCCAAAGATTCTAACCGGCCTTTAGGAAATTTACTGGTTTTTCCGACAGTACCGGTTACGAAAATACCCAATGAGGTGTGCTTAGGTGGAGGTGTGGGAGGTTCGGGATGCGGTAGGGATGAGGAGCAGTCGGAACCGGGGTTGATAATGCCGGATATATCTAAAGGGCTGGTTGAAGGACCCAGCAGTGTAGCCTCGACCGCCGGTGAAACTCGTCTCGTTAGAAATAGGAAACCTCCCCAAAGATATGGTCAGCCCTAATTATAGTTTAGTTAAGATTAAGTAGCCACTAGTTTAAGTTTTGTAAATAGTAGGTAAATAGTATTATTAGGTAGGTAAGTAGATTATAAGTAACTATGTGTATATAGTAATAGTACTACGTTAATAGATATTAGTATAGGTATAACTAGATTATAAGTAACTTTGTATGTTTATTTTAAGTTATTTAATAAGGGTGGAGGTGTAATGTAGGGTATTTCTAAGTTGTGTTCCAATATAAACACTGTGGACCACCCGCGGCGCTCAGTCAATAAATGTCTATCGAACCAGAAGCTTGTTTTACTTCACAATACTACAACGTGAAAGTTTATTTGTTAAATTTCCACCCTCCCTTTTTTTTCAGAAATTTAACAGTAAGTATACATCTAATTAGGGTAAAGAAAAGGAAACAAATTACTTACTATTTCGCTGAGAGATGGCTCGTGGTTCTTGTCACTTCTGAACTGTAATAAAAACCACTGTAGCTCCAATCAACTCTTCAGTATATTCAAATCCAAGTATTTCATTCCACATAGGCCTGGATGGGCACTTAAGAACGTCGACAAGGGTGCACGGTTCGGTTGGTGGCTTCCATGGAGAAGAACCGGCAAGAAACTCCATGGTTACTCTTTTCAAATTATTTGGTATTACACAATTCTACATTACTTCACGTTTTATACAAAATGCATTAATTACAACACTTATCAGACATAGATTCGACTGTTAGTCTTAACACCACAATTTCTCCCAATGAACAGAGCTCTCTCGGTCGAGTGTCATGTTTTATAAACTACCCCTTCCCGCTTCAACATTGACGGCTAGGCAGTGTTGTCATTTCTCAAATATAAAACGAATTATTAAAATCTTTGAAACCCTACATAATATTTTTGAAAATCATGACACTTATTTAATTCGTAGGACAAAAATACATGGACCGCTCGTGCGGTTAGCAAGTCACAGATAATAAATTTTTACATTTTCTTTGCACTAAGTGTCATCACTGGCACAGATTATAAAATTATCCGCCGATATTCACGCACACCGCGGCGATGGTTGCGTTTAGGCAATGGGTGAGCCTAAACAAGGTTTGGTCAAGAAACTTGAACCTTGAATTGAAATATTCAGCAGTCCGTAAGTGATAAATTAGAGTTATTGCACAGTGGGAGACACGCTTTTGGTAATGCCAATGGCACAGAGAAGTTTGGTAGGTAGGAAATGAGGAAGGCAGGGCACTTAACTAATGGTAATCCAGTTGACACAATTTCTTCACACCTGTGTCGATACTTTAGCTGCATCGAGTTTAGGCTTCAAGATTTTTGTTGATCAGCTTCGCACCTGTGTCGATGCTTTTGTTGCATCGATGCTTAGGCCTCCGAATGTTCGTCGATCAGCTTCACGTAGTGGACTCGGCCTTTTGTGGTCTCGACGATCACGCCACGTGCCGACTCGACGACCCAACTTTGTAATTTTTGTTTTTGTCCTGTCACGGTCGCCAAATTTTATGTCTATTACGACACAAAGACTTGCCCTTCTTGAGGATTTGGTTCTTCAATAAAGGACTGATAATTTTGGAAATTACTTATTTAATTCGTAGGACAAAAATACATGGACCGCTCGTGCGGTTAGCAAGTCACAGATAATAAATTTTTACATTTTCTTTGCACTAAGTGTCATCACTGGCACAGATTATAAAATTATCCGCCGATATTCACGCACACCGCGGCGATGGTTGCGTTTAGGCAATGGGTGAGCCTAAACAGGGGGTTCCGCAAGGCTCAATATTGGGTCCTTTCCTCTTTCTCGTGTATATAAATGATCTACCCTATTTATTGAAAAACCAACCTCAAAATATGGTGTTGTTTGCTGATGACACTTCCCTAATTTTTAAGATAAATAGACGGGCCCAAAATCTAGATGACGTGAATAATGCCCTACTTCAGGTCCATAATTGGTTCACAGCAAACAATTTAGTATTAAATGAAAAAAAAACTAAATGCATAAGATTTGCTTTACCCAATGTTAGAAGTAGTGATTGTGAAATAATATTGAATAAAGAGAAACTTGGATTCGTAGATAAAACGGTTTTCCTGGGGATAACGCTTGATTCAAGGCTACAATGGAGTTCTCATTTAACATCCCGTGCGGCGCGGCTAAGTTCAGCGGCATATGCTATTAGAAAAATTCGTCAATTTACTGATGTAGATACCGCTAGACTAGATATTTTAGTTACTTTCATAGTATAATGTCTTATGGCATTTTGCTATGGGGACGGGCTGCGGATATTGAGTCTATATTTATTCTGCAAAAAAGAGCCATCAGAGCCATATATAATCTTCGTAGGCGCGATTCTCTAAGGGAACTGTTTAAGGATATTGGCATCATGACGGTACATTGTCAGTACATCTACGAAAACATAATGTACGTCAGAAAAAATCTGCACCTTTTTGGTAAAAGAGGTGATAGACATAATTACAGTACTAGAAATAGGGACCAACTCGTTCAGCCAGGCTTCAGACTCGCTAAAGTAGACTCATCATTTCATGGGGTGCTGTTTGAGATGCTATAATAAAATTCCACAAAGTATTCTTGAACTGAATGAGACGAAATTTAAAACATGTATCAAACGCACACTATGTAAGCAAGCTTATTACAAGTTGGGCGATTATATCGCTGATAAAAATGCGTAGCTCAATGCTGGTCCTGCTCCACATGGACAGGGGCGCATAAATTGATAGCATTAAATAGATTTGTTGGAGCTGCTGAAGATTGTACAACTATCTTTGCAGTGTATAGATTCAATCTCTAGTATTTTATAATCGCATAGCCCATATTGTGTGAGTACTATGTACTAGAAAGCTATCATTCACTGAAATTCTACGTTTTTTTTTTTTTTTTCTTGACTTGAATGCGCCCTGGCGGTTGAGAGTATGTCATGCTCACTCTAATGTCTCGCTGATGGTGGCGCGTGTGTTGGATCATTTAGTTCCCTTCAAAATGGTTGAGCTGAATGGTGCTGATCCATGCGTCATGTTCGTGAACGGGCGCTGTCAGTTGTGACTGGTCATCTCTTAGTTGCCATGGCTTATTTGAATGTTTATTTTTTAATTGTATTTTTTTTGTTTTTACTATGGACACTTTTAACGTGCACATCTTGCTACATTGTTCTCACATAATATACCATCTTAACATGAATGATGTAACCAAGATTTTGTAACAACATTTTGATTTAAAAGAGTGTCCATGGAGTTTCTTGCCCGTTCTTCTCCATAGAGATCTACGCTAGGGAATGGGCAACTACAGTACTTTCACAGTTTTTATGTCTTGTGACTGGGACTGTAGCTACATTTAATTTTCATCATTGTCTCGACAATTCAAAAGTGCCTGTAACTGGCCTACTTGAAATAAATGCTTTGATTTTGATTTTGCTCTGGAAGTTCTTACCTCTAACTTGATTAATAGTAGCTATAGTGAGGAGATTTGGCTAAATAAAACAGCCTCTTGGGTCAATCTACAGGTTATAACTTGATTACTTCATTGGTCTGTGGATGGACGACCACCGTGTTTCCTCCGTGCCGCGAAAAGCACGCTAAACCACGCTGTCATTTGTAGATCTTTGACAGTCGTTACAGTTAGTGGCCTGAAAGTCTAAGAACCAGTCTTACCAAGGGGAATCGTTTTACCCAGTACCATTAGTAAAAGTCACTCCATGTAAAAGACAGGTATCTAAGTGTTTAGACTGGAAGCCAACCCGAACATAGTAAGAATTGATACTGCTGAAAGAGATGGCGTCATTCAATAGTAACAATGGACGTACAACAGGGCTTATAATGAGTCACATCAACGTTTTTTGCTATCAGCATGTCTAAAAAATAGGTTACGCGAGAAAAAAGGATTTGTTTTTTTTCCCTATCTTTAAAAATGACTTACATAATAAACATTCAAGTATGGCGTCCGTGACAAAATTCAACTAAGCGATCGCATTGAACTGGTCCAAGGTGGCGCAGAAGAAGAACCTGAAATGATATGGGGAGGAGTTATCCCAGCAGTGGGACATTCAACACTGCCTAAAAAAAATAATTGGAACAATAATTTACAACCACTTTAAATAATAAGCGCAAACCACTTTACGAATCAAATCTTATGAAAATAAACACTTCGCATCACCCGCAATCGGACATGAAAATTGCCGCATGACGTCATCGCAATAGCTCGCCAAGGATCGCAAATGTAAAAAGTGGCGAAACTTTACAACTTTGGAAATCATGGTCCAGTTTTAGTGAAACAAAAGCTGTTATTATTTGCACGAGTATGCGCATTAAATGCACTAACTTTTATAGTAATACTAGCTAACCCGATAGACGTTGTCCTGTCTTAACTATTAATAATTATGTATTGCCTACCCTACCTACCCTATCTACACTACCTACCCAAACTTTATTAGGTACTAAAAATCCGTTACATGACATATGCGAATAGGGGTAAGATTATGATACAATTCCAACCGCGTTGATAGTAGCCATTCGCCACAGGCGACAGCGCCGCTCCAAATTTTCCTTTTCCATTTTTGTGCCCGCACTACCTGTATCCCGTCTGCAGTCGCAGCTCGACCACAGCAATAGAGAGAACTGTAAGTATCTACGTATGTAACTGTCTACGTAAGTTTGTTCAAACAAATCCATAGAAACCAGTTGTGTTGATGCGGTCTGCCGTCATCTTCTGAATTGCACATTAATCATAGTTTTAATCACAGAGGATAATTAACCACATGTCTCAGTAATTGAAGCTCGAAACGCAATATTTTATTTAAGTGACTAATAAACAAAGTAAATATAAGGCACTAAACACTTGCTCGTGAAACCTTCAATGAAACTAGGAAAACAATAATGCGAACTGCAGCAACACAACGGTATAGTTAGTGAGAAGCGCCGCCAGGTGTAGTAGTAGACACACGTCTACGTAGAACAGTCGACAAGCGCGCATCTTACTGAACGATGCTCGGTGCACCCGCCTCACGTTCTTGCATAACTTTTTCTCTTCTGTCACATAATTATAGTTTAAAAAAAAACCCAATTTACGTTACTGTGTTCCTCATGTTAAATTATGGAGTCTGCTTCAAATCTCACATACTTGTACAATTTGACAGTACCTTTTTGCAACACGTTTCATCTCGGTTATCAGTGAATGTGTGTAAAACCTTACGATACCATAGAACAACTTTATCCTCAAGTAGCTTTATAAATCTTAATGCGTACGTTATATCGGCGTCAAAGATAATTAGTGTAGCCTTACTAACGACGGCACTCAACGGCACTATCAAGTAAAAAAATATAATAACGAACGATAAAAATTATATAGTAGCAGATAATTGTTATAATACTGATCCAAGTGCAGCTGATAAACATGGAATTAAATTTACTATTGAAAAATCTGTGCATTTTTTGAATAATCACAACAAACGAAACAAAACGATTTGTTTGAACCAAATTTAGAATACAACAGAATGGTCTGCAGTAAGGTGAAAGGTAAGAACATATACTGCAGTAGTATAGTTTTGTCAGCACTGTACAAACGCAAATGAATCTAATTTGTAAAATTCCTCATATTGTCAACCTATACTAATATTATAAAGAGGTAACATTTGTTTGTAAGTTTGTATGTAGGGGGTAATCTCCGGAAGTAATGAACCGATTTCAAAAGCTACATTCACCTTGAGTGACATAGGCTATATTTTATCCCCGTACTCCCACGGGAACGGGAACTACGCGGGTGAAACCGCGTGACGTCCGCTAGTGGGTTATAAAGAAACTCAATTAATTAGATGTTGAACCTACTAGACTATATTGATTTTTGTCTTAAGTGATATATGCTCGTCTGGTCAAACAATATTATTGAAGCGGATACTTGACGTAATTACAAGTGATGAGTTAATAAAAAACCGGCCAAGTGCTTGTCGGGCCACGCGCATTGTAGGGTTCCGTAGTAGCCCGTTATATTTTGTTATTCAATGCAAGTCTTCACCCGTTATAGACAAGCAACTACTCCATTTTAGTCACTTTAAAGGATTTATTCTGGGGTTTTTGTATTTGGTACAAAATTATCCAACACCCAAGTTCAACGACTGTTGCTGATAAACTAATAAAGTTATCTTAACCTCTATAGATTTCCTTTAAAGTTCATTAAATGCACTATCATTATGATTTTTTACCAAAATTTTCAATCAAGTAGTTTAGCTTTTAGAGGGGGGGGGGGGCGCCCTCCTAGAACAAAAATTTGCACTTTAAAGTTTAATAATTCTTAAATGGAGCATTAAATAGAAAAATAGTTTTAGCAACCCCTAAGTCATTTTAAGACCTATTTAACGATATCCCACACAATGGGGCAGATGACAAAACAAAAATTCATCCACACTTTACATGTAGGGGAGCTACCCTAAAAAGTATATTTTCCAAAATTTCATTTTACTACTTTATTGATATACATACCCCTACAAAACTACAGCTTTCTGGAACTAACGGTCTCTTAGCAAAACCTCGGACAGACAGACGGACATGACGAAACTATAAGAGTTCCTTGTCAGGACTATGGAAACCTAAAAAGGAATTTATTAAAAATAATCTTAAGACAATACAACATCACCTATAATGTTCTGACAAACACAGTGCTGACCGTACCGGTACAAAAAGCCGGTAAAGTAGAAAAGCTTATCAAGTGAAATCGTAAAATTAATTTTACTCCGATTGCAAAGATTTTTTTAATATACACAAATTACTTCAAGATAAACAGTTCGCTTTAACAAGGGGATGTTTAATTACTGAACTGTTGATTTTTTGGAACATATATAAAGTGCATGAGAAGATCAATGATATGATTGGGGGGGCACCATTTGCGATTTAAAATTTTATCAATTCTATTACTTATCTTGATTTTTTTATTTTTTTTATTTCATCACTTTTTATTCGTTACCTATTCAATTTTACCAATGTCATTAATTTTATACATTCTATTATTTTTACTTTTATTATTGATCCTTATTGTATGGTATGTCCTCAATTTTTTTATGGTTATCAATTTTATACATTTCTCGATTTTGTCATTTTTGCTGTTTATGAATGCCTTTTTGCTTTTATTAATGGTCACAGTAGTTATACATTTTATAAGTTATTTATTGAAAATACCAATGTTATTTATTTTATGCATTTCATCATTTTACTTTTTGCTATTGTTTTTTAATGTATTTATAATATAACATTTTTTTTTTAGTTGGTATTTGTGGAAACATTGTAGACATTAATGTGTTTTTTTATGTTGTCGGGCGTATGGCACTCGTGGGCTGCAGCTGAAAATCAGCGTCATGTGGTAGGTACACCTTGTATTGCCATCTGGCATGCTGAGCTGAGGCCCTTTTGGCATTATTAGTTTTGTTTGTTAATGTATTTTGTGAAATTTTGTAATGTTTTGATGCCAAATAAACACAATTTTCTTTCTTTCTATTTGCCCGAGGCATTGGATGGCGTCCTTCGTGAAACATTATAATTGAGACTTGCGAGGCAATCTTTATTTGAAATGACTAATCAAACTTAGTAAGTATCAGACACAACACACTGACACGCAAAACCTTCAATTATATAAGGATTACAGAAAAGCGAACTGCAGCAACACAACGGTATAGTTAGTGAGAAGCGCCGCCAGGTGTAGTAGTAGACACACATCTACGTAGAACAGTCGACAGGCGCGCATCTTACTGAACGATGCTCGGTGCACGCGCCTCACGTTCTTGCATAACTTCTTCTCTTCGTCTGTAATAACGTTTCTAATTTAAAAACCCAATTAGTATTTCTAATGTTACTGTGTTCCTCATGTGATATTTATGGAGTCTTCTTCAAATCTCACATACCTGTGCAATTTGATGTTAGAATATAAGCGCATGTATCCTGAGAGTCCTCCACAGCTATATAGAACGACTCGCAGTACAGACTCAGTATAGTTTGTAACATCAAGTTCTTGAACATCCAAATGAAAGTTAATAATCCGGTCGACAACATGAAACCCTTGTACTGGGAATAAAACAAAACAAAATGGTTAGGCACTAGTGATTGGAAAAAATACTGCATATTCCGTACTGAATTTTAACAGTCAATTGTCATGATTTTCAAATATGTATTAATTAAATAATAAGATCTGCTGTGATCTATCTAAACTAATATTATGTAGGGTCTTAAAGATTTTAATAATTCGTTTTATATTTGAGAAATGACAACACTGCCTAACCGTCAATGTTGTAGCGGGAAGAGGTAGTTTATGAATCATGACACTCGGCCGAGAGAGCTCTGTTCATTGGAAGAAATTGTGGCGTTAAGACTAATAGTCGAATCTATGTCCGATAACTGATGTGTTGTAATTATTGCATTTTGTATAAAACGTGAAGTAATCTAGAATTGTGTAATACCAAGTAATTTGAAAAGAGTAACCATGGAGTTTCGGCTTAGCGGTTCTTCTCCATGGAAGCAACCAACCCGAACCGTGCACCCTTGTCGACATTCGTAAGTGCCCATCCAGGCCTATGTGGAATGAAATACTTGGATTTGAATATACTCAAGAGTTGATTGGAGCTACAGTGGTTTTATGACACAATGAAACAAAAAAAAACAGTATTTATGTTAGTGCAATAAAAAAATACTTACTTCAAAATTGATTCCTTTGCATGATTGACAAAAATCTATAAACAACTCATTATACATCAAGTTATGCAATAAATTTTGCACCGTGAAGTAAAGAATCTGAAATTATATGAATTATGCCGTTACTGCCTTCTCTTGCTAATTTTCAAGAATTCATCATCATCAGTTCAGGCCTCTCCTCTCATCAGCCACATCTCACAATTTCGTACGTAGAACTGTCGACAGGCGCGCATCCAACTGTTTCCTTGAACAAGACATGACCGACTGACTGACTTTGACCACCATTTGGGGAAATTTTTTCAAAACTTACCATTTGTTGAGAATTATTTTTATAAATCTGGTAACTTTTTAAAATTTCGAGATAAGTTTGAAACAACCTTTTGCAACTCGTTTCATCTCGGTTATCAGTGAATGAGTGTAAAACCTTACGATTCCAAAGAACAACTTTATCCTCAAGCAGATTTATAAATGTAATAGCGTTAATTATATTGACGTCGAAGATAATTAACGTAGCTCTACAAACGATGGCACTCAACGGTACTATCAGATAAAAAGCAAAATAATTCCAAACGCTATAAATTATGTAGTAGCAAATAAGCGTAGTAAGACTGATCCAAGTGCAGCTTATAGACTTGGAATTGACTTCACTATTGGTAAATCTGTGCACTTTTTGAATGATCACAACAAAAATAACAAAACTGTTAGTTTGAATCAAATTTAAAATAAAGTTGACGAGAAATCCGCAAACATAGTAACAGCAGTCGTAATAAATGGCGAAGATTACAATTTTTGAATAGAACTGTTGTTTCTGTCTTTCAATTGTAAACGTATGATATAAATGTATGTACACGCATATAACAGTTCCACAAAGTAACAAAACTTTGTTTAACAGATTATTTGCAGTTATGACATTGTTCTTCATACGATACTTTGGACTCAACAGAATGGTCTGCATTAGGGTTAAAGGTAAGAACATAGACTGCACATCTTTAGCAAGAACATTATCAGACTGAAGTTCTGTATGATCGCTAAGATCAATAATTCTATTCCTTCTTTTGGTAGACATAGTTTCGAGAGCACTGTCCAAATGCAAATGTACCTAATTTGGAAAATTCCTCATATTTTCAATGGGTTATAAAGAAACAATCAATCAATTAGGTATTGAACTAGCCTACTACAATATATTGATTTGTGTTTCAAGTGATTTATGCTCGTCTGGTCACGGAATATCATTGAGTCAGGTACTTGACGTAATTACAAATAAAGAAAATGAGATAGACGTAAAGGGTTAGTAAAAAAGGCATTCGTTAAAAATAATCTTAAGGACAATAAAACATCTCCTAAAATGTTCTGACAAATACAGTTGAAGCGTGGGAATTATTAAACTAATATAAGTTAGCAAGAAAACTCACCAACACTTTCATAACAATTAAACTTGAACCCATAACTGAAAACTGCATCAAAATCGGACTAGTAGTTTTGGAGAAAAATGGCAACATGTATTTGCACAAACAAACAAACACACAAACAAACACACAAACAAACATCCTCTCACCCCAAACGCATACACCGTCTCCGTTCCGTCGTGGGTAAAAAATTAAATTTATTAAAAGGTCGTGGAATCACAAAAGCCCGTCATAAATTTTCTGTCCATGGAGGTAGGCGCGTCAAGTACTGCCCTGGTTTGCGCGTAGCTGAATGGAAGCTGGAGCCGAGGAGCAGGATGCAGGACCCGCAGGGTAGGCGGTAATGGTGCCGGATGCCCGATGCCCGTAGAGGCGTTGTTGGATGCCGGAGAAGGCGACTCGTCGGTTGCGAGTGTCGCCACCAGGTAACGCGGCAACGGCACACACGGGTTAAACCCGGTCAAAGAAAAACCCGAACTTTGGTCCCTGGAATTTACGTCCAGAATATATATATATATATATATATATGGGGTTCTCTGCTTATCCTCTCCTGACGGTAACCACAGCAGCGTAAGTGTAAGCGTAGGGATAGGTACTGTTGCGCTTAGGGCGAATGTGTGTAGAGGTCACCTTCAGAAGCGGAGTTTATAGAGATAAAAGAAAAGAGAAAAAAGGTGTAAAGCACTTTTAAATTAATATTTACATAAATAAAACATTGACGTAGCAAGGTTTAAATACAATGGTTGAAATAATAGCTAAAATGATGTCTGGAAAAAAGATGATGAAATAATTTGCAGATCATTGACCTTGACATGACATTATTTTAAAATAAGCACTGCGTGAAATTGTCAACACTAAGCCACTTACCCAATATGGGGAATTAAAACACTGAAGTTATTGTTCCTTAGTTAAACTTTTCAATAAAATAAAATTATTAAGAAAAGTTTTGGAAGTTACAAGAAGTCCAAAAGTCTAATAGTGAGGTTGCGCGTATGTCGTCTAGTATATGTGAAGATTGCTCGAGCGCGGACTTCGCCTGACCTCTGCAGGTATACCAGCGCAGTCGCCGCTCGCGGCGCGCGAAGACATGATGGAGTGGGAAAAAACTGGTTTTAAGAACGTAAGCGAGTGAGACAAAAGTACAGGCGTGATCAGGTGATGTGGTCGGCCGGAAACGATATTAAAATGACTTCTTTTTTCATTTGTTTACCTTTTATCTAATTATTAATTAACAACGTTACACAGTACCGACCGTACTCAACAAAATCCAATAGACGATGCACAATGTGATTTAGTTATTCAATAAGCGATAAAAGTAAAAGAAGTTAGTCTAAGGCATATGGTGTAGTATAACAGCCTATCAAGTGAAATCTTGGAATAAATACTCCAATTGCAAAATATTGTTTAATAAGCATTTTTTCATTAGCGACTATGTGATCGAACAACATCGATGCGAGCAAAAACTGGATCTTCTTGCATCATACTTATGTAATTCAGAGAGTTACCGTCAACGGAAAAAGATGTCTTGGATCTTTTGTTACAATGGGAGTCCCACAGGGCTCAGTTCTTGGTTTTTTCTTGTTTCTACTTTACAAGGTGTCACTTTGCAACCTGGTTGAATCTGACCAGGATGCAAAGTGACGCCTTGTAAGGAGGAGGAGGAGGAATCTATGCTAATGATTCTTGACCACAATTAATATTAAATGTTTTTTTTCTTATTTACAGTCTGAAATACTGTCAAAATTAAACAATTTAAAATAGCAGCTTTATTAATATTTGACCGGGTATCGTAATTTAAATTGATTATAAATGTCTTTTGTGAAAAGTTCCTAAATTTTGACTAGGATGCAAAACTACACCTTGTATTAATGTCACCTCCTGAATGCTCATAAAGGATACTCATCATTTCTGTTGTTCGTGAATGACACTTCCCTTTTATTTCAGTTTTTAAAGTCATCAGATGATTACTGATGATGATGTAGTGGCAAATGGAAGTAGCAGTTAGACTAAACTGGTTAAAACAATGAACACCATTTACAACTCTCTATCTCACTCTGCACCTATGAGCTCTTCTGAGCACTGTATCTTAGGTTCTATAAGCGTCTTTCACTGGTCTTTAGTAGGTAAAGTAGGTACTTCTATGAGCTATCTGTGTTTTTAGTAGATAAAAACCGCAATGAGCGCAAATGAGTGCGTGAGTTCAGACAAGTTTTCTGCAAATTCCGTGCAATGCCAGGTCAAGAAGGTGCCATGGAACCTTTTAGCGGTTCCCGTTACACATGTTGTTGAAGGAAGTATTAAAACAGCGTGGCGGGAAGCGTGTGTTTAAAATAAGTTTTCAGTGATGTCCGTTTTTATGCTTTCTAACTTTGCAACGGATTTTAATGTAGCATAATCATAATCAGCCTATAATTTTCCCACTGTTGGGACACAGGCCTCCTTTCTATGAGAGAGAATGGGCTATAATCCGCCACGCGGGGCCAGTGCGGGTTGGTAGATGTCACATGTCTTCAATTTTTGGTTCTAGGATATGTCGGTTTCCTCACGATGTTTTTCTTTACCTTTTTGAGAGTAGTGGTGATCATTGAGCTGTTACTACTACCTATAGAGAACCCAAGTAACACAGGAAGCATTATAACAAACGAATAGTAAACTTATTTAGAACTTGAGGTCCGTATAAACTCTTAATTGAGTTCACCGAGCATCTTGACGCTTTATATTGGTATTTCAAAACCATTATGATGCTTTACGATGTATAACGGTTGCATAATGGCATATGAAAATGCTTTTGTAAAGCCTTTAGTTTGAGTGCAGCAAACCACAAGGCAGCTGTATAGCTTTCAGCTGTTTTTAGTGCGTTTGGATCTACAATAGCATTTTTAAGAGGTACGATAATGCCTATTGCCGCTTAATAGCATAAACTTGTACCATTATAATGCACCGTAAATCCGTTATACAGATTTGAGCTGTTTTTTGTTCCCTTTGTTGTAATAGCACTATTAAGCGGTAAGTATAAGCCTAGTACCGCTGAACAGCATCAACGTGAATCAATGTAATGCTTGCATTTATAGAGTTTACGTTCTTCTAATTTTTAAATCCATCCAAATTCACTGTTAACACGTTCTTTTGACATTCTCATTTTCAAACAACATCATTAATCATAACTATCATTAACAATTATGACTACTATCCTTGGCTTGTCACTATCTGTCTCAACAAAGACAACATCAATATAAAAAATGAAAATTGCCTCCTTTTTAGAAGTCGGTTAAAAATGATGAAGATTGATTAACGTCCGGTCGGTCTTTAGATCAATAATAAAATTGAACATAATGCAATGAATTATGAAGTCTTTTTTTCATGTTGCTAAGTCCTATTGAAGCATTACACACGGGCACCCAGTAATTTCGTACACTGTGATCGATCGATTATATAGTAGAGCTTAGAATGAGGGCAATTGGAACAGTCGTCGTACTGTCGTGGAATATTTTCGTCATCTGAAAATGATTGTTGTTTGACGTATATTTTATGTACGTTTATTGTAATAGTAACTCTTGCATCTATAGTCAAGTTTAAGTAATTACTTATGCAACCATTTTCATGCAATAGACAAGAACTTGGACCAAGTAAGAACCAACCAAGAAAACAAAGCTAAGAATTCTAACCTTTGACAGTTCTAACTTTAAATGACAGTAAAACCAAGTCATAATTACAAGAAAAGTAAAGAAATTGAAAAAAAATAAACAAAGAGAAAAATAAAAAATACATGAAATGAAATTGGTCCTGTACGAGGCCAAAAGGTATCTATCTCAGCATGGTGCTGTAACATTTAAAAAAACCGGCCAAGAGTGTGTCGGGCCACGCTCAGTGTAGGGTTCCGTAGTTTCCCGTCCGTCACAATAAGTGTTCCCACTTATGAGTTTAAAGGTGGGTATCCATTATGTAAAAATGCTTGCATATACGAATATACTACAAAGTTAGTCCAGAAATTATTTTATATAACTTTTTGTCGTTTTTGTAAAAAACTGTTGTTTCCATCAAGTTTAAAATGATTTTCCTAGAAAGTCCTTATAAAGTTCTACTTTTCAGATTTTTTTCATATTTTCTAAACTTATGGTTCAAAAGTTAGAGGGGGGGGGACACATTGTTTTTTACTTTTGGAGTGATTATTTCGGAAATTATTGACATTATCAAAAAATGATTTTAGGAAACCCCTATTCATTTTTAAATACCTTTCCAACAATATATCACACGTTAGGGTTGAAATAAAAAAAAACACTTCCCTCTTTACATATAGGGGGGCTACTCTAATAAAACATTTTTTTCCAATTTTTATTTTACCACTTTGTCGGCGTGATTGATATACATATTGGTACCAAATTTCAGCTTTCTAGTGCTAACGGTCACAGAGATTAAGCGAGGACGGACAGACGGACGGACAGACATGGCGAAACTATAAGAGTTGACTATTACGGAACCCTAATGAAGCAATTAATAAACTATTGAATAAAAATCGTATTATAAGTAGTTACTTTTAATCAAATAATCGTTTTGACTGGTTTATAGATACGGAAAGTTGAGCCTAAACTACTAAATGAAACTTTTAAATACATTAGTTAATTCATTTATTTTATTTTATTTGGGTGGCTTACAGCTAACAATACAAACAATTATAATGACACAAACAACGAAAAGCCATTTACAAGCCTCCACACTTAGCAATAAACAATGTTGCACAAACTAATAACTAAGCTATAACTAAACATAACATACTAACAAAGAATAGGACTAAAATACTATTAAATATAACTAATGAATTATAAATTTTCACAAACAACAATGCTTTTAGACAAGGCAGTACTAATTGTGTTAATTGTCCCAGCCTTTACGAGCTAAAGGCTGGGTCAAGGAGCATGATTTTGAGGTGTTCCCTATACGGCGAATTGAAGTAGAAAATTTGATGAAATCGGTACGAAAGTCGGGATGACGAGTAGTGAATTGAAGCGCGAGACTCAAGACAGTTCGCGATGGAGGACTACTGTGAAATCAAATCAAATCAAATCATTTATTACTTTGAAAACATGGGAAGTGGAAGCCCTCTACCCCATCTAGGGCATAAAGGATTTTATCTACACCCATGCTATAAATCCTCTTTCTAAGTATCTGAAACAGTTAGCTTAATGCCAACATTAAAACAGCCAGTGTCATAATAACCATATTATCATCCAAACGGGTGTTATAATGTTGTACTAATAGTACATTACGATATTAGTGCGTTAAGATGGTTATAACATGCGAGGCGGAATTTCGGAGCCGAGCATGTTATAACCAATACGCACGTATATCGTACGACGTTTTTTGACACATTTGCGAGGAAACAGAAAAAAAAACATTTCACAATACAAGTACAAAGAAAAGAAAATTTGAGAAAAATGGCGCGAGGATTATTTTCTGCCGTGGCTGCGTGAAAATGTTCGCAAAGACGCATGCAGCCAAGTTTTTAAATTACCGAATAAACTGTTTTTTATTTTATTTTAAATAAACTCAATCTGTGAATGCACACTGTTGCTTTCCCGCCATTTTAACAGCGCGCTAGCGCTGCCTACTGACTGGCGCCGCGCGGTGATTAGTTCGAAATTTGAATAGCAACAGCGCGCTGCTCACTAGCTGGAGTCGTGCGGTGGCGATCAGTTCCATATTTGAAATGGCAAATAATACTGTTATGGAATTTGTATGGACTATAACTTAACTATTTGCTTTGGTAACACACGGGTTTTTTATGACCAGCTTTACATATTTAAAACCGGTGGAATTACATCAGCTTTACGAGCAAGGATGTTAAAAATTTAATTATGCAACTCATTTTAAAAAAAGAACTTTGTCATGCACGTGCGATTCACTACCACGGCGCCGTAATAAAAAAAATACTTATAGGTTAATTCGAGTTCACGTCGTTTTCAGCCATTTTTGTTCGATATTAGTATTGCATTATGTACTTTGTTGTTTATAAAAATGAGTAATACAAGGTTTGTGCATTTTAACAATTGTACAATCCAAAATGTAAATAATTATATTATTACATAAACATAGTTTGTTTGTAATAAATACTCGGCAATTCAACTTTCCATGAAATAACATAGACTTCTTACAACACTACAACACCCTATGGTTTCAGAACCTTATAATTAATTCATATGGATGTAGATAAAGTCCTGTATGCAACTGTACATAATTAGGTATTAAAACACTCATGTGATACTATTATCACACTCGGCTTCGCCTCGTGTGATAAACCCACATTCGTGTTTTAATACCCCTTATTATACAACAGTTGCATAATTAACTATTAAGTCAAGTAGGCCACGTGGCCTCTCTCTCATCTCTTCTTAAACCCTTGTGTAGTGTTCACTATCACTACTTATTACTATCACTGGCTCACTACTACACGCAGGCAAGGGCTCAAGCGTACGTCCTACTCTCACGGTGTATGTCGTTAGACTAACTGATTGACAGCGATCCCCTCCCTCGTGTACATAAGACAATGTATAATATTTATTGCTTAGATACAAACAGTACATCCTTTCATTTTATCAAATTTTATTTATTCTAAACGTTGTTAAATAATCATACTGAATTACTTTTAATAATTTACTTATTCAGTCAATTGTTTTAATGAAAATGCTTTACTTTCTCAGGGTTTACCCAGTTACCCTATTTGAGCATTACCTCCGATAGCCTCCACTAAGTGTGGAGTAGCTTAATAGTTTATTAGACCTTTTCATCTCTTTTCTTTATCGTCTACTCTAACCTCTGGGTCAGTATGATCTCGTCTTCCTATTTTCATATTCCTTTACTTTTTTTTTTTACTACTACATTACTGTTTCCTTTCATAATTACTTAAAGAAAAGTCCCGATAGTTTCCGCCCCGTAACCGAAAGTGGGATTAAATTTATACAATCTACACTAATATCATAAAGAGGAAAGATTTGTTCTTTCGTGTGTCTTTTTGTGATAAATAAACTCAAAAACTCCTGGGCCGATTTAAAAAGTTCTTTCACCATTTGAAAGCTACATTCACTCTGAGTAACATAGGCTATATTTTATCCCCGTAACCCCACAGGAACGGGAACCACGCGGGTGAAACTGCGTGAAGTCCGCTAGTATGAGATATACTGAGAGAATGTCTCTTGCATCTTTGCGTTTTAGCGATTTTATATTATATCTCAGATATTTTGTGCCGGTAAACGAATCAATTTGCTTCTCGAAAGTAAGATGTTTAAATGATTGATAGCCCCGAAAAGAGCAAAGCTTCTTCTTTCTCTATCTGTGTTAAAGTATTAAAAAACAGCATAAAGAAAACCGGTAACTTAGTCTTTTGCACGAGTCACCACATCCCTATTCCTTCTCGTCTTTGTTTCCGTTTCCTGCGCGAACCTCACTAGCGCGCACACACACATAGACACTTTTCGTTCAAACACCAAATCAAAAGGGCGGCACGCAAGCCGGCTCCGTATAAAACAGAGAAAACTCCAGAAACCCTCAAGATAAGTGTGAGATAAATCATCAAGGGACGTCCCAGACTATTTAACATAATATTAACGTAGTGCACTGTGGAAGAAAATCGGGTGTGAAGTGAATAAGTGTGCAGCGCTCCACGGCCACGTGAGTACCCCCATCATTTCCTTCGTTCCCCTTGTAGCAAAGCTATTTTACCGGTGGTTTATACAGTCAGTTTATCGAAGGGATAGAACTACAACATTATTTGGGCCTTCAGCCGGATTTCATACATGTACCTATCAAAATAGTTTAAATTTCCTTTGTTGTACTACGACTGGCGTCCATCTTTTCTCTATCAAATTACACAAAATATAATATTTCAACTCATTTTATTGTCTGATCATACCTATAAAACATATACTTAACATACAACAAGTGTTTTCGGAGTAATCTCATTTCAAACTTCCGAGTTTGAAAACTTTAATATCTTAAAACCAGTTTCGACTAGTTCAGTCCGCGTCGTTTTCGTGCCGCGGATTCATACTTAGTCTGTGTTCGAACGAGTTGTCAATGCTATTTCAATGTAACATGCAACATTTGGATAGCTAAATTATCATAAAAGCAACTTATACGTAACATACAACGTTTTAGGTTCATATTCTAGGCGATCTAAACGTAACTTATAGCGTTTAGGTTCATAATCATATAGTGTTAAACGTAACTTATAGCGTTTTTAACTATTATATTATCATTATTTTAACATTCCTAAAAATACTTTTACGTGTAGTTCGTATTTTCATCATATCAAAGGTCCTTCGACATTCAAACTTCTCAGAGTAGGTTTCCTTTTGTACCTACCCACCTGTTGACCGAACGCTGTGCGTCAGATCCGACGTTCACTCGTTCCATTCGTTCTGTTATAGTGATACCAGCTCTAAAAGTAGAATACCATTATTTAAAGTTTTAGGAAAAATATTTTCCACTGTTTGTAAACAAATTGTATTAATACTTTTGAAGTCATTTATAAATTGATACTGGTTCTATAATAGTAGTTTAGAACTATATTCAAATAATATAGCAAGTAAATATTTAAATTCATTTTACTGAATTTCAAATTCAATCATGAGTGAAGCAATGGCGGCTCACTATGAGTCTAAACGCAACATAGCCTTTAAAAGATTATCAGATGCTGTTACCTGTGCTCGCAATTGTCTAAGCGACTCCAGTTTTCTACCACGTTTTGAAACATGGTGTTCACGGTTAGAATCACTTATGGATGTGTTTAATGACTCTCACATCAAGCTCATAAGTGAGTATAGGGGCCTTGGAAATGAGGATTGCATTCAGAAACAAACCACTTATCAGGAACAGGCAGATGATATGTATTTTGAAATTCTTGAAGCTAAACGCACACTTTTTCCTGAAAACTTAATTGAGGGTAAAGTGTCAACATCATCATGTGACCATAAAACTGAACACAAAAACCAGGCTAAATTGCCATCAATAAAGCTGCCTACTTTCTCTGGTCAATTTAAAGATTTTCCAGGTTACATTGATTTATTTAATACTCTAGTCCATAGTCGGACAGATTTAACAAATGTTGAAAAGTTTCAATATCTTATAACTTCCCTTTCTGGGGAACCAATAAATTTAATTAGAGCATATCCTATTTCAGATGCTAATTATACAAGTGCTTATGAAGCGCTGAGCAAGCGTTATACCAATAAGAGGTTTTTGGCTTTCTTATGTTGGGAACAAATTTGTAATTTAAAATCTATTAGTACAGCATCAGTGCAGAGTTTACGTACTCTCTTAGATAGTTATGCTGAGAATCTTTCAATGTTAGAGTCGTTAGGGTTGCCCACTTCTAAATGGGATTTTGTTTTATTTCATTCTCTTTTAACTAAAATTGATAAAAAATCTCGTGAAGCCTTTGAGCTTTCTTGTACGGGCAGTGATATCCCACAATTTAGTCAGCTTCAAACATTTTTAGGAGATAGATGCAGTGCATTGGAGCGTTCATCTCTAACAAATGTACCAACGGTATCATCAGCTCCCAATAGTCAAAGAAGTAATAATCAAACCAAATCAGATTCTACAAATAAAACATCTTCACTGTTAGCTCAAACGCCTAACACGTTAGAATGTATAATTTGTAAAGAAAAACATACTCTTATTAATTGTGATAATTTCATGTCTAAAACGCCTCAAGAAAGGGCTCAACTTGCTAGACAACATAATCTTTGTTTGAATTGTTTACGTTCCAATCATCGCACTTCTAAATGCTTTTCAACCCGTTCATGCAAGAGTTGTAATCAACGTCATAATAGTTTACTGCATTTTCCTAAGGAACCATCGACTAATCCTAATCAACAATCTTCATCACAAGTCCATATGACTACAACAAATCAGGCTAATGCAGATAGTGTTGAAAAGCAGGTTATTACCCCTGTTACTACATTATCCAATGTATCACGAGGCTTGACTCCCACCTTTGTTTTACTTGCCACAGCTCAAGTCAAGGTCAAGGATTGTAACAACACTTATCAGAAAGTTCGTGTTTTGCTAGATCCTGGTAGTCAGAGTCATATCATGAGCAGTGCTTGTGCTCGTCGCCTTGGTCTGACTCGTTTTAAATGTAACACACCGATGTCAGGTATTGGTGACGTTCCTACTGCTTCAAGCAGTCGAGTTTTCCTTGAACTCCGCCCATTAGGCAATTCAGGAATATCATTTAGTATGGATGCAGTAGTCTTAGATAAAATTTGTGGTAATATGCCCACACATTCAATCAATCTCAATGATTTTCAACATATAGGAAATCTTAAGCTGGCAGATCCAGAATTTCATCAGTCTCGCCCCATCGACCTTTTGATCGGTGGAGAGATATTTCCGCAGATTTTGTTACCAGGCAAAATTGATGGCGGCAGTCATTTGGCAACAGCCATTAACACAGTGTTTGGATTTATTCTCATGGGTAGGACCAAAGCAGCTGATCCCAGTGTTGAATCTTCTCCAGCATCTGTCAATCATGTATCACTGGATGCTAACTTGGACATTGCTATCCAGAAGTTTTGGGACATAGATCATGTACCTACAGAATCACAAGTTAATCAAGCAGCCTCCGCAGACGATGTTCGTTGTGAGGACATTTATAAGTCAACGCATAAACGTGATGCTGACGGTTGTTATATCGTTCAGTTGCCATTTCGCGATCAATCGCTTCCAATTTTTAGCGATTCATATAATATAGCGCTTCGGCGTTTTAAGCAGCTCGAAAAGCGCCTGCTTCAGAACCCTTCATTTGGGGACGAATATAAAGCACATATCATGGAATATTTAACAAGTAATCAGATGGAACGCGTTTCATCTGATGAGTGTCAGTCTGCTACCGCGTACTATATTCCACATCATGCGGTAGTAAAGCCTAGCAGTGTTTCAACTCGGTTAAGAGTGGTATACGATGCCTCGGCCAAGGATAAACTTGGAAAATCACTCAATGACACTCTTTTAACTGGTTGTAAGTTGCAAGCAGATATCACAAATATCATTTTACGGTTTCGTCTCCACGCTATCGTCTTATCAGCGGATGTACGTCAAATGTACCGCCGAATTATAGTAACCCAAGAGCATAGGGATTATCAGCGTATTCTCTTCAGGTTCTCACCTGAAGAACCTATTCAAGAATTTAGGATCAATCGCGTGACCTTCGGAGTCTCGTCGGCACCATTTCTGGCCATTCGCACTATGCATCAACTGGCTCAAGACGAACAAGAGTCTTATCCAACCGCAGCTAAGGTTCTGCAAGAAGATCTCTACGTGGATGATGTAGTCACTGGCTGTGAAACCGTAGAGCAGGCAATTCAGCTACAGCAGGAATTGACCGAAATTATGGCTGCTGGTGGTTTTGAGCTCAGAAAGTGGTCCAGCAATCATGTGGCTGTACTGCAAAATTTACCAGAAGAACATAAATTGGTTCCAGTTTTAACGTTCGATAGTGACTCTCACTTCGTCAAGGTTCTCGGGCTTGCTTGGAATGCTCATAAAGACGTTTTTAATTATCAAGTTAATCAAATTCCACGCGGTTGTACCAAACGAACAATGCTATCAGAGCTTGCTCGCATCTATGACCCAATTGGTCTTCTCACACCATTAACCTTTTTAGCTAAATTTCTTATTCAACGTTTGTGGTTACTAGGAACGTCATGGGATGAACCAGTACCCGATGATATTCATCAAACTTGGACGAAGTACACTAATCAGTTATCCAATTTACAAAACCTTCACATTCCGAGACGTATTACTCACGCTCACGCATCAAGCTATCAAATCCATGGATTCTGCGATGCCAGCGAGGCTGGCTATGCGGCAGTAGTATATCTTCGTTCCAACATAAATCAAAATCATCATCAAGTCTGTCTCGTAAGTGCACGATCGCGGGTGGCACCAACAAAGCGTAGAACGCTGCCAAGACTGGAATTGTGTGGCGCTTCTTTGTTAGCAGACCTTATGCATTACATCATTAATTTATTTTCTAACATACTGAACATAGACGGCGTATATGCATGGTCTGATTCTATGATCGTGTTAGCATGGATCAAATCTAATTCCAAAAATTTTAAAGTATACGTTGGCAATCGTATTGCTAACATACAGCGAAAATTACCTTCTGCTGTCTGGAACCATGTACCAGGCAAGCAAAATCCAGCTGATTGTGCGAGTCGTGGCTTGCTACCTGACGAGCTCATCAGTCATGCCCTCTGGTGGTCAGGACCGGAGTGGTTATCATTATCTCAAAATCATTGGCCTAACGATACAATTCAATCATCATGCGTCACAAGCAATGACGTACTGTGCGAAAGGCGTACAACAGTTTTAAGTATCATAATCGATCTTGATCCCATCGATAATCTTCTTCAAAAATATTCATCACTTCGTAAAATTCAACGTATTTTAGCATATTGTAACAGATTTATCAGTGCCTTACGCAAAACCAAATATTCAAATAATTTTACTCAAGCTGAACTTCACTGTGCTCTTATGAAGCTTGTTAAACATGTTCAAAATTCCGAATTCCAAAATGAAATTAAACTTTTATCCGCAGGGAAAACATTACCTAAATCATTTAGAAAACTTAATCCATTTTTGGACCATTCTGGTGTTTTGCGGGTGGGGGGAAGGCTTTCTCGATCTGAACTCGAATATGAAACAAAACACCCAGCTTTACTTCCACGCAAACATCGCTTAACTAAATTAATCATACAATCAGTACATAATGATAATCTTCATCCTGGTTTACAAGCATTACAGTTTTTATTATTGCAAAATTTTTGGATATTGTCTCCTCGTCGAGCAATTCATCAAGTCATATCTAATTGCTACAAATGTTTTCGCACAAGGCCAATTGCATTTGAGCCTAAAATGGCAGATTTACCAAAAGCACGTATTACTCAATTAAAAGCATTCCAAGCCGTCGGTTGCGATTACGCAGGTCCATTTAATATAACCTTGCATAGATATCGTGGCGCACGTACTACAAAAGCATATTTGTGTCTCTTTGTATGCTTTGCTACAAAAGCACTGCATTTAGAGTTAGCATCCGATATGTCCACCGACGCCTTTTTAGCGGCATTACGCAGATTTATCGCCCGCCGTGGCAGATGCAACGTACTTCATTCTGATTGTGGCACGAATTTCAAAGGTGCAGAGTCACAATTAGCCACTGTGATGAAATCAGCCTGTGAGTTTGAATATATTGAATTTAAATTCAACCCTCCCGGGGCACCACATTTCGGTGGACTTTGGGAGGCCGGCGTCAAGTCCGTAAAGACACATTTGTATAGAGTCATAGGCACTCAAATTCTCACATATGAGGAATTAAACACCTTACTTACACAGGTTGAAGCAGTACTCAATTCAAGGCCGTTATGCTCACTGAGCACGGATCCTAATGATGTATCAGTTCTGACACCAGGACATTTTTTAACGCAAGCACCTTTAACAGCGTTACCCACGCCAGATTATTCAAACATTAAACTTAACAGACTCAAGCGTTGGCAACTTGTTCAACGCATGCATCAGGACTTCTGGGCCAGATGGCATACAGAATATTTAACTAGTCTTTCGCAAAGACTGAAGTGGACTAGGTCAACTGACCAAGCTCGCCTTGGTCAAGTTGTTATTATAAAAGACGAACAACAACCTCCGTTGCGTTGGCGTTTCGGAAAAATAATCAAACTTTATCCCGGTCGTGATGGTATACCACGTTCTGCGACTGTCGAAACTGGTCAAGGTGTCATTAATAGACCTCTTGTTAAATTGTGCCCCATCCCGGATGGTGGTAACTAATTTCAAAAATTTTCATTTAAGTAACCTTTCTTTATCATATTTTCGTCTTTGTATTTGCAACATAAGTGTATAACATAATATTTATCTATTTCATCACACTTTACACAATTATTGAAAGATGTGGATATGGACCTAGTCATAGTATTTTTTTTTTTTTTTCTTCAGTCTCAATAAATTTCGCCAGCGGGGGGGAATAATGTTAAAGTATTAAAAAACAGCATAAAGAAAACCGGTAACTTAGTCTTTTGCACGAGTCACCACATCCCTATTCCTTCTCGTCTTTGTTTCCGTTTCCTGCGCGAACCTCACTAGCGCGCACACACACATAGACACTTTTCGTTCAAACACCAAATCAAAAGGGCGGCACGCAAGCCGGCTCCGTATAAAACAGAGAAAACTCCAGAAACCCTCAAGATAAGTGTGAGATAAATCATCAAGGGACGTCCCAGACTATTTAACATAATATTAACGTAGTGCACTGTGGAAGAAAATCGGGTGTGAAGTGAATAAGTGTGCAGCGCTCCACGGCCACGTGAGTACCCCCATCATTTCCTTCGTTCCCCTTGTAGCAAAGCTATTTTACCGGTGGTTTATACAGTCAGTTTATCGAAGGGATAGAACTACAACAATCTGGCTATCTTCGTACAAAATCTGATGTTTTCTATCTATACCAACAACGTAAAGCCGAAAAACCAGTTTGTATGAAAGTTCCAATCTCTGGCTTGAACCACCAGTACGTTATTTTTTTAAATATTTTTACGTTTTATTTATTAATTTTGAATATCTTACTAAGTATATTTTGTACGTCGTTGTCGGCAAGATATAGCATTCATTTTATTAATTTTGACATCTGTACTTATTGTTTAGGTATATACGTTCTACAGTAAAATACTTGTCCAAGTAGATTTTAAAGGACCATTTTCACTGCTCCCATCTTAAAGCAACTGAAGCGTTGTCTCCTTCGAGATCAAGCTTTTCAGGAGCTGGCAATAAGTTAGCTGTTTTTGGAGTAGGTACTAATTCGTCTCAATATCTACATACGTCAGCTAATGTCAGAAGGCATTTGCTGCCTAATACACAATCACGTACGATTTATATTTGCATGTAGGTTCGTACTACCTAACACACACAATCACGTACGATTTATAATTTCATGTAGGTTCGTACTACCTAACACACACGATCACGTACGATTTACAATTTTATGTAGGTTCGTACTACCTGACAATCATTATAGTTATTGCAATAAGTACCGCACTAAAATGTATGACACTATTAAGTTTAGTAAATCACACTTATTTAATAGATGCCCAAATACATGAAATTAAATGGATGCCCAATTCGTCCAATTTAATGGATGACCAATGCTTCCAATTCAATGGTTACCCAATACGTCCAATTGAATAGATGCCCAATTCGTCCAATTTAATAAATAACCAATGCTTCCAATTTAATGGATGCCCAATGCTTCCAATTTAATGGATGCCCATTGCTTCCAATTTAATGGATGCTCTTAACCTACCACGCGAAAACAGTGTGTGGTAAGTGTCACATGTCTTTCGAAGTATTGGTTCTAGGACGGTTTCCTCTTCCACCAGCTCTTCACATGGAGCTAACGCCCATCCGACCTCCACCACTCAGCCTGCACTGGGCAACACGACTCCACCTGTCAAGGTTGGTTGCCAGACCCTTCCGGCCACTGACCACCCGCAACGAACTAACGACCGTCAAAGATCCACAAATGACAGCCGGGACCAACAGCCCAACGTGCCCTCCGAGGCACGGAGGAAACCCGGCATGTAATGTGGGCGTCACCCATCCACGGACCAACCCAGGCAAGCACGGCTCAACCTAAAGATCGTCGGAGCGACTGCTACCATCCAGCCACGAGCTCCTCTTAATAAATAAATATACTTAAATAAAATAGGTACAACTAACTGAGTGTTGCCACTACATGTACTATTGTTATGTTTGTTTTATATATTTTGCCTAAATTAAATCAGTTGTTTACACCTTAAATTTTACTACCCAAATATTTAATACATAACTAAGGTCACATAGTATTTACTTGTTAATTTGTTACCTATGTACCCATAATTTATTTGTAGAATACCATCGATCTAATCAATTTAACTTATCCCAATTAATAGTGAAATGTTACAAACTAGTACCTTTTAAAATTAATTGTCAACACTTATTGTAACTGTACCTTACACACTTCAATTCACTGCTTAAAAGCTTCAATTCAGCCAATGCGTGTGATTTACCTTGCATTGTCCATATTTATCGCAAATTAATATTATTTTTCGCATAGTATCTACATCGCATGACTCAACATACATCAAGTCTGCAATCCCCCAAGGAGTAGACGGTGGCGCACATAAAAGCACATCCACACCAGCCAGAAAATACAATACTTTCAATTTAATAAAAGTCGATCTGAAAATACACCCAATTGAATGGACGTCTAAATACTTTAAATTTAATAAAAACCGATCTGAAAATACACTCAATTGAATGGGTGTCAAAATACTTTTAATTTAATAAAAGTCAACCTGAAAATACACTCAATTTAATGAGCGTCAAAATACTTTTAATTTAATAAAAGTCAACCTGAACATACACTCAATTGAATGGGTGTCAAAATACTTTTAATTTAATAAAAGTCAACCTAAAAATACACTCAATTTAATGTGCGTCAAAATACTTTTAATTTAATAAAAGTCACTACGTACAGTGCAAGAATTACCTACATACAGGTACTATACCTCTTATTTAAAAGAAGCCAAATATGTTCCAAATTCAATTTAATGAACTTCTTGTTGGGCTATAAAGAGAGGAGCCTGTGTCCCAGGAGTGGGAACATTAATAGGCTGATGATGATGAACTTCTTGTTCACACCACATAGGTTATGTACCTACTTCCAATTTAATGGTAAGTAATCTGAAGGAAAGGAAGGCCTCCCTTCCTTTTATGAACTGAAACTAACGTTTTCCGATTGCTTTTTGCTTATGTTATGGCAAAAATATATACGTATATATATTTATTCATTTTTTCATATACAGTAAAATACCCTAATAACCATTACCAAGTACATTTTAAAATTAAATTTAGATTGTACTCGTATTTTAACTACGCCAAACAAATTCAATTACATCACTCAGCTTATTTTACAGCAAATGTCTGTAATTTCTTAATTGGATAAAACTGTTTGAGGTGAATTGTTAAATAATAATTGCATTGCAATAAAAATAATCAGTAGTTCATCAATAATTCACATAGCTAAAGTTATTACAAGTCACTAACGGACTATAACACTTATTTTTTTTAAAGTAAATATGACTTTTGGACTATCTTGTTAAAACGGTATGCTAAGGCAGAGAAGTAAAACTCAAAACCTTTTAAAATAGTAATTCTTTTAAATTTTCTATTTGGTGTTGTTGGTTCTTGGTCGTTTGGTTGGTTGTTTTTAGGTAAATATGGCTAATTAGTGCAATTAATTAAGTGCAATAATAACTATAAGGTTGTGGTGAGCCTTTTGTACATATCTTGGATGAAATCTATTATCAAGGTATAAATGTTCAATGCGATAGTTATCCCTCTTTACACAGAACTGGTCTCACAATTTAGTAAATTATGATTGTGCTCACCCCATGTTGAAATCCGGATGCATACACATAGGTACACTATTTTTACAATTTAATCCCAATAAAATCACTAATTCACTCGCAACACTCTTCCACAACCGGAAATATCTTTACTTTAGCACCGATAATTTTGCGTCTCCCACGCGATTCCCGGCGACTTTGACGTTGTTTAAAATCCAAATGGACCGTTGCGAAACTATTGTCGTATTTTTTACATGAAGAAATGCACTATCCGGATCTGACGCAGAATGTCCCATTCGCAAAATGTCATCGTGAAAACATGTCTTATTCGCGAAACGTCCTACCAACAGCGAAATACTGCAACTCTGAGATTCGAAAACTAATTTACTTCAACATTTAGAAGTAGGTATTTGTAAAATACGCTTGTAATAATTATAATGTATAAAACTAACAAAATTAATGTAATAGATCGTAATAAGTAATTAGAATCAATATTATGTAACATAGTAATTTGATTTAAATTTTGCAGTGCCTTTCGAGGGTGCATGTCTTACACTGTGCATTACACATGATAGAAAACAAATAATTAATTTACCTAAAAATTGTTCGTTTTGTATCAAATAGAGTCCGGTATCTTTACCTTTACTTTACTACCCACTTTTTCTTTTTTTGCAAACTTCCACGAAGTATTATTATTTGAATTTCTGACTTTTATCCTCGTCGCCACTTGTAGTGTTCACTATCACTACTTATTACTATCACTGGCTCACTACTACAAGCAGGCAAGGGCTCAAGCGTACGTCCTACTCTCACGGTGTCTGTCGTTAGACTAACCGATTGACAGCGATCCCCTCCCTCGTATACATGAGACAATGTATTATATCTGTCGGCGTCACATTGTAAACAACACGTGCATCAGGCCACGCGGTAGCGCGCTACGTCATTCGAGCCGGAGCTAAGTGAACGCTACGTCGGCGTCGTAGCATGCTACGTTGTTCTCCCACCTCCTCGCTGCGGGGCGGAGTTAATGCAAGCTACGTCGTAGCGCGCTACGCTGTTACCCCACCTCCAAAACTAGCGTATAAAAGGGGCCGCACAGCGGCGAATGGGCATTCTGACTTCAGGCGTGGCCCGGTGCACAGGTTGTATTACTCTTAATTATTGTTACTCTGCTTTTCTTTATATTGTTGCTCTTTTGTCTGAACTAATGTGTTACCTGTATTATTGGGTGTCATTGCTATTGTGTGAAAGTGTAATGTCAAGTAATTTGTTAGACTCAGTGTATCTGTTTGAAAAGAGTAACCATGGAGTTTCTTGCCGGTTCTTCTCCATGGAAACTACCATACCGAACCGTGCAATGCGAAATAAAATAGTGTATCGCAACCAGTGTGTTTTCATAGACCCAAACCCGTCTTCTGCCCACATAAGCTCGAGCCTAGCGAAATAAAATCCTGACCATCCCGACGTATCTATTGCTTGTATACAAACACTACACCTTGGCCACCCAATACTGCGTGTAGGTCTCTTCAAAATGCCACGTGGCCTACTTGACTTAAAATCCTTGATATCATCATCATTCTCTTGCCCTTATCCCAGTTTATTTAGGGTCGGTGCAGCAAACACCTCCTTTCTACCCATGTCATCTTTCACACGGTCCATCCATCGTTTCTTTGGTCTTTCTGTATAGACTGTGTAGGTAATTACGTAATTAAATATCATTATACGTACCTACGTATAATGATATTTAATTACGTAATTTTTAATGATAGTTTAATATTACTACATTTGGACGAAGGTAGGTACTTCTACAAACTTATTAATGATTCTTACAAACATATTTTCAATAATTATATTACGAGTAAGTGACATTCGTATTCTGAACAAACATTAATTACTGAAAAAACCTAATCACATATGTTCTATTATAAATTCTCATTTTAAGTTAAACTTGTGGAAAGTACTTTCGAAAATATGTCTTCCAAAAGAAGGAATAACAAAATGATTGATCGTAGCGATCAAACAGAAGTTTCGTCTAATAACGTTGTTGATAAAGATGTGCAGTCATTATTTTTACCTTTCACCGTGATGCAGACCACACTGTTGAGTCCAAAGTTTCACATCAAGAACAATCTCATAACTGCAAATAACCTATTCAATACATTTCTGTTGCTATGTGAGACAGTTTTAAGCATGTCTGTATATTTGTACGGAATTATTCAAATAGAGCAATTGAGAGAATTAATCATTGTTAAAATGCAGCTCTGTTTAGTGTATTATGACTTCTTCTATCATTTCTGTGGATTATTCATTAGCTTTATCATTAACTTAATTCAAACAAAGAGTAGTGTGTTGTTCGTTTTGACCATTCAAGACGTTCATAGATTTCTCAACAATGAGGTTGATTCTAAGAGATTTGTTAAGAATAGTTGGATTAGTTTTATTATGATCGTTTCCTTCTACATTATCTTTGGCATCAGTAATATTGTTGCATACCCACATATCCCTTTTTTTGTAATTATTCAAACGTTAATTCTAATTCATTTTGACGCCAATATAGTTTGCGCTATCAGATTTGTAAAGTTGCTTGAGGATAAAGTTGTTCTATGGAGGCATCAGGTTTCATACTCTTTCAATGATGTTGAAAGTCAAGCGAGGGGTAAAGGATTGTTACAAACTTACATCAAAATATTAAAAAGTTACCAGATTTATAAAATTCTTCATCACAAAATGGTTAGTCAGATATATAATTATGTAAATATTATTAAACGGGACCCTTATACATTCGCCCTGTCTGTCTGTCAGTCATTCAATACTATATGTGTGGTGTCTATACAAGTTACACTAAAATATTTTGTATAATTTCAGGTTCTCTCTTACACGGTGCAAAATGTATTACATTCCTTAGCGTTCGTTGAGACATTAATAGAGTTGTATAAAACGACTAAAGAAAGTGTGAGTAGTTTTGATTATTTAAATGAACTCTATTTGATATCAAAATGTTTGCGATTTCTTAATACCTGTCTATTTGGTGTTTCAATCATCATCTTTCTCCTGCCCTTATGCCAATTTATTTGGTCAACTCAGCATGTCTTATTATTTCATACTTCTCTATTACTTGTTATCTTATCAGTTACTGTTGGAGGTTGATACCTTCATGGTATGTAATCTGTCACATAGTGACTGTATGTATGTAGTCATGACAACAGTGCTTAATAAAATGTCTGACGACTGAAACGTGTTTTTAGTTTTTAATAATTTATGCTATCGCAAGTAACGCCTGCTAGCTCTCTGCTGGACACTTTCCATCAGGTTATGGGCCCAGGAATTGCCCAGAAATTGCCCAGGGTGTTGCGTGCGCAGTAATTGCACGATATCGTAAATTTTAAAATTTGGAAATACGCACTTTCGAAAATGACGGATGTCAATAGTTCGTCAGGTTCCATTTTTGGAATCGGGAAGCTCAGGGGTGCAGAGAACTTTGAAGTTTGGAAGTTCCAAGTCCAAAACTACCTGGAATGTAAAAACTGGTGGGTGGCCGTAGAAGCCACAGAAGTCTCTGCAGAACTCAAAGATGCTGATCGACAGGCGCGTACTACCATGTGTCTACTATTGGAGCCTTCATGTTTTTCAAATGTCTACAATTTGAAGACTGCACATGAGGTATGGCATAAGCTGTGTGGTGCATACGAGGATAAAGGCTGGGGTAGACGAATATCACTGCAGCGTCAATTATGGTCATGTAAGTTGGAAAACTTTGCGAATATGGAGAAATACGTCTCAAAAGTACTATCCATAACACAACAATTAGCTGCAATAGACGCGAAAGTCTCAGATGATTGGATAATTTCTATTTTGCTTGCTGGATTATCATCAGAGTACAACCCGTTGATAATGGCAGTAGATAATAGTGGAAAGGATATTAGCCTAGAGCAGATCAAAACCAAACTGCTGCAGGAGGCTAATAGACAAGCTGAAACAGCTGGAGCTGGTGAGCACGCCCTTGCTTCTAAACAGGAAAAGGCACCCAAAAACAATGCTCGTAAACCAGTGCGCAAGTGCTATAAATGCCACAAAGAAGGACACAAGGCAGCTGAATGTAAGAAGCTGAATGGTGTGGTCGGTTTGAGCATGAGTACAGCAAATACCAAGAAGAAAAGCGATTGGTATGTGGATAGCGGATGCTCGACCCATATGACTTACGATGCTGGAAAGTTATGTAACTATAAGAAAGTAAAGGATAATTTGACAATTAAAGTGGCTAATGGAGAACAAATACCAGTTGAAGGTAGAGGAAATGCTAATCCAAAAGTTAGCGGAAGTTCAGATTTCACGTTAGAAAATGTTCTTCATGTTCCTCGACTAAACTTGAATCTAATATCAGTGAGCGATCTTGTTAAGAAAGATTTCGCGGTTAATTTTGACAAAGGAGGTTGCATTATAAAGAATAAATCCGACCAAATAGTTGCGACGTGCAAAGAAGTTGACGGAATTTTCAAATTAAATGAAAAACAAAATTATGTCAACGTGATGTTGTCAAATGAACCTCTGTCAAACTTATGGCATAGAAGATTGGCGCATTTAGGTCAAAATAACATACTAATATTAAAAGATTTGGTAACTGGTATGAAATTCGATGGTAAACAGAACATTGAGCCATGTATTCCATGCATTCAAGGTAAGACATGTAAAAGTCCGTTCAAAAATAAAGGCACACGAGCACAACAGATTCTTGAATTAGTACACACGGATATTTGCGGTCCAATGGAAGAGTCATCGTTTGTTGGTTCCTTGTACATGTTGCTATTTATCGACGATTACACGCGTAAGACGCACGTTTATTTCTTGAGAAATAAGAGTCAAACTTTCGAAAAATTTCGTGAATATAAGGCCGAAGTAGAGAGAGAGACTGGTAAGTCGATAAAATGCCTCAGATCTGATAATGGTACTGAATTTTGTAATCATGCCTTCGACAGATTGTTCAAGTCATCTGGTATAAAGCACCAAACGACCGTTCCTTATACACCCGAACAAAATGGCGTAGCTGAGAGGGCGAACAGATCGATCATTGAGAAAGCAAGGACGTTGCTTTGTGAGGCGAATCTTAGCAAGAAGTTTTGGGCTGAGGCAGTATATACCGTGGTATACCTAAAGAATCGAAGCCCCACAAAGGCGGTCACGAATAAAGTACCTGAAGAACTATGGTCTGGTAAGAAAGTGAACTTAAGTCATTTAAAAATCTTCGGATGTTTGGCGTTTGCATTGAAACCGAAGCAGAAAAGGCAAAAGCTCGACATGAAGACTGAAGGTTTAATTTTTGTTGGCTATTGTGAGCTTACGAAAGGTTACCGGCTGATGAATCTGCAAACTAGCAAGATACTTATTGCTAGAGATGTAAAGTTCTTGGAAAATGTTTTTCCAGGCGATGGTACGAATGTGACGAAGAACGCAGTTGTTCCTTTGTCCCTAGAACAGGAACGAACTGAACCTGCGATATTGGATATATCTCCTGATGTCCACTCAAACAGTGAAGACGATTTTCAGGATGCAGATGTTGGAAGTACCGAACCTGCTGTAACACCAGAGCCAAGTGTTGAGACGAGTATCGAGCCGAGATACAACCTGCGTACACGGAAGCCGATCGACTATTCTTGTACGTGCATCAACGCTCTCGCGGCAATTGACGGCGATCCGACGACTGTAGAACAGGCGCTAGCTAGGCCTGATCGTGAGCTGTGGCAGAAGGCCATGGACGAGGAGTTGCAATCGTTGAAGGAGAACCAGACGTGGACGCTAGTAAACTTACCACGTGACAAGAAGCCGATACAATGTAAATGGGTCTTTAAGATTAAGCGAGATAGCGATGGTAAGGTCTCAAAGTATAAAGCTAGGCTGGTTGCGAAGGGATTTACTCAGGTACGTGGCGTAGACTATAACGAAACTTATTCTCCGGTAGTTAGGAGCTCGACTTTGCGACTGTTATTCTCATTAGCTGTAGAATATGATTGGGATATAGATCAGTGGGATGTGACGACAGCTTTCCTTTACGGTAAACTGAAGGAAGATATTTACATGATGCAGCCTGTAGGTGCTATAGCCAAGGGTCAGGAGACGAAGGTCTGCAAGTTAAATAGGTCGTTGTATGGTCTGAAGCAAGCGTCGAATGCTTGGTTTCATGAACTTGACCAAGAGATGCTTAGCTTAGGATTCACGCAATCGAAGATAGAGCCCTGCTTATACCAAAAGTTGTTAGGAGATAAGAATAGGATAGTTGTAGTTATATACGTTGATGATATTTTTATTTTTTGTAGTTCTTTTCACAAAAATGAAAAGGAAAAGTTAAAGGCCGGTTTATTGAAAAAGTTCAAGGTCAAGGATCTAGGTCGTGCTAGACATGTTTTAGGCATGAGACTTAGGAGAGACAATAACACTATTTACCTTGATCAAGAACAGTATGTTATTAATGTGTTAAAGGAATTTGAAATGACGGATTGTAAACCAGTCATTACCCCTATGGAAGTTGGTCTCAGATTGGAGAAAGCTTCAGATTCCAGTTGTAGGTTGCCATATCAGAATCTGGTAGGATGTCTAAATTATTTAGCCCAAAATAGTAGACCAGATATCGCGCATGCCGTTAGCGTTCTAGCACAGTTTAACTCGTGCTACGACGAAATTCACTTTAAGTATGCTAAACGGGTGCTTAGATATTTAAAAGGGACGTCTGATTTTGCACTTACTTTCCGAAAGTCAGGTAAATTAGAACTTCTTGGCTACGTGGATGCGGATTGGGGTGGGTCATATGATAGAAAATCCTTTACGGGTCTAATGTTCATGTTAGGCGATAGTTTAATAACGTGGGAGAGTCGCAAGCAAAGGTGTGTTGCTTTGTCCTCTACCGAGGCAGAGTACATAGGTCTTAGTCAAGCTTCAAAGGAAGCGATTTACTTAAGAAGTTTGTTAAAGAGCTTAACAAATGATAGTTGCGATAAACCCGTAGTTATTTATAATGACAATCAGTCTGCACATCACATTGCAAAAAACAAGATGAACCATAATAGGACGAAACATATCGATATTAGGTTTCACTTTGTTCGCGAAGCGATATCGAATGAGGCGGTAGAGGTGCAGTATGTACCTTCACAGGAAATGGTGGCAGATATGTTAACAAAGTCTCTGCCAGGCCCCAAGATAAAGTTAGCTTTAGCGAGATTACCCATTAAGAGGGCGGGTAGTGAAAGTGGTGTAACTTAGTTTTTGATATGTTGTATTTGTTTTGTACAAATAGGTTTAGGGTTTTATAATGGTATAATCTCTGTTTTGTTTATTTTGTATGTTTTAATTAATATGTTGATGTGGGTACTGTCGAGTACAACGTATTTGTGTACACTCTTGTACAAAGTTGCATACACACTTGTGCATGTTTTGGAACTAGTGACCTGGTGCGATTTAAGTGTGCATGTACACTTGTTAGTCTTAAGGGTGCGTACACATGTGGCAGATTAAGGGTGCGTGTTGGAGGTTGATACCTTCATGGTATGTAATCTGTCACATAGTGACTGTATGTATGTAGTCATGACAACAGTGCTTAATAAAATGTCTGACGACTGAAACGTGTTTTTAGTTTTTAATAATTTATGCTATCGCAAGTAACGCCTGCTAGCTCTCTGCTGGACACTTTCCATCAGTTACATCTTTTTCCATATCATACTTCACAGTTCATCCGTCGTTTCTTTGGTCTTCCTCTACTCATACTAATTGGTGTTTCAATGTTAGTTTACAAATTAACCTGTTATTTTTGTGTATTTTCATGTACTTGTTCCTGTTTTCCAGTATATAGCACCGTTGTCATCTACGTTTATTTACATTTGGGTGCTTAAAAACTTGGCGTTACAAACTATTCTCAGTCTGTACTGCGAGGCGTTCCATATAGCCGTGGAGGGCTCTCAGGATACATGCTTTTATAATCTAACGATAAATTGTACAGGTACGTGAAATTTGTAGTTGTGTTTACGTATAAAAGAGTAATTAAAAATGTGAATTGTTGGAGATGATAGATCAAAGAAAATATTAGAGCACGCCTGCAACGGGGGAATAAAAGATATCAAGTAGCATGGGATCAATACAAGGTGAATAATAGTTATAAGAAACATACGGATAAAAATAAAAGTGATGGATAATAATACTATATATTTATCTGTAATAATAAGAAACTTTGAAAATGTTTTTCTTATAATTTATAGAGGAAGGCCTGAAGTTTTGCAAGAACGTGAGGCGCATACACCGAGCATCGTTCAGTAAGATGCGCGCCTGTCGACTGTTCTACGTAGACGTGTGTCTACTACTACACCTGGCGGCGCTTCTCACTGACTATACCGTTGTGTTGCTGCAGTTTGCATTTCTGTAATCTTGGTACTAGATTTACTAATCTAGTGTTATCTGTTTTTTTTTTCTTTGTACTTTGCCATGCGTTTCTTCATTTATTTTAAAGGTCCTAGAAGATGTTATATAAGCTATGTGTTATATTTTAAGCCGTGAAGCGAGTTTAAGTTCTCAATACAATATGGTTATACCTCGTCAATGCTCTTTTATTAGCAGCCATGTTCCACCTGCTTTTGAGACATGCTTCCTTGGTATGTGCCTCTGTCATCTCTTCTATCATACCTTACATCTTGACGGCAACAGTTCCATTAGGGCTATGCTGCACCTGCTATCACCAATACTTTGGCTAATGTGAAAAAGGTAGCCAGTTGAGAGAATAGATAAATCAAAACAAAATTGATGCAATCTTTAAAGACACGGATTAATTAAAAACAAATTCTTTACAGTAAGTTTTTTTTTGTAATTTCAATTTGATATAAAAGTGAACTGCCACAGGACAAAAGCATAATTAACGATAGTTTCCAGCAAGTACGTTGGTAGCGTGGCGTCTACGTAGAACAAGCCGCACGTCGTCATCTTACTGAACGTTCGATTAGACAGCAACACGTTCTTACAAAGATGTTTTTGATTGTCTGTAAGAAAAATAACATGTTAAGTTTTCATTCATCCATAATCTTGAAGATTCTTTGATTGAAGAATCTTCAATCTTAAAGTTCTTAAATATTTTTTTTCCAGATATCATTAACTTCCTTACCAAGAGCAAATGTGTTTAAACTATGACACACATCTAAGTCATTCGTCAGATATCATCAACCTAGATACATAGTCGTGGTGGTATCTTAATCATCATTAACAACTAAACCTAGGCCTCTCCCTAACCGTCTCCAGTACATTTGCCGCTCCTATGGTTCTTGCATCCAGCTGTATGCTATGTGGGAGGCTTACTCCCGCTGCAGTTTTCGATACGTGTTTGTCACTCCATGGTCTACCTTCGACCCTATTAGCATCTTGAGATATATTCGACGATTACAATATTCTTACTTGGACAGTCCCTATACTTCATGAGTTGTAAAATCGCCGTCTCAGCTTCCTCAACAGATATGTAGAACTTCTCGCAGTAAAAACTGTGTATTATTATGAGCATTATATTCTTGAATAGATATATTACTGAATCGACTCCGAAGAACGCCGGCTAAACAAAAAAAAAATGATTAGACAACACAGTTGGGAGCAACTAGACTAGGCAGATTATGATGAGGTTGGATTGCTTTCTGGCATCTGCATGCTGCATCTGCCAGAAAGCAATCCAACCTAGCACCCCAATTCCATAAGACACTCCATGACAATCAAGAAAAATAACGTGTTTGATACACGTTGACAACGTCTAAAATACAATCAATGATGTTGAATTGCCAAAATAATTTGCGATTGTAAGTGTGTTACGCTATTGTCCGCAGATCATCATTCTCTTGCCCTTTTTTTTTCGGATGGGACTGGGGGACTCCTCCCGCTCTGGGCGGAGCAGGAGGGAGTGTCAGACTTTTACTGACTAAAACCCATCCATGTTCCTTCATCGCCCTTTGTGTTCCGGGGCCACGGTATCTCTTTCGAACAGTCCCGCAACCCCGGCAGGCATCGGTCCTTACGGACCCCTTCCTTTTTGCTGACTCTCTTTGAGGCGCGCGTGGAACACGATCGCGCCGTCGACACGGCTTGTCGTCATGAGGCGGACGGACGGCGAGCTAGCCCGTAGCCCACCGTCCATAGTCCCGCGCCTACGATGCTCTTCCTCTCACGTTCCACCACCTCCTTCTCTAGCATTACTGCTTCGCAGAAGGAGGTGACAGCGTCCCATTCCGTCTCGTTCCGGACCATGGCTTGCACCAGGGCCGGACGCAAGAGGTCGCCGCATCATTCTCTTGCCCAGGCGTAGCATGTTTCTTTCTTCTTCCATACCTACTTCTCTATTTTTCGCTATTGCCAGCAGATCATTTTGAAAATTATTGTTATAAATGTTACCTTTGAATAAAACTGACAAATGACTACCTACCTTACTTTGAAATATTAAAATTCAAGTCAAAATTCTCTAACATTATTAGATAGATACATTGTCATACTTACTTTGTCGCCCGAGAGGTAAAGTCTTTTGATCTCGAATATTATGAAGTAATAGCTAATCATAACGTAGATAAATTTAACTATCAGCTGGCTTAAAGACTGTGAACAAAATAATAAGCTTAGGGCTAAATACAAAATACAGAGTGAGAGCAACATCGACGCAAACGATTACTACATGTTCAGTACATTATTTCGTTGTAAAATTCCGATGTACAACGGTAATTAAAACAAAACAGCAGTTTCGTACAAAAGTCTATAGGACTGACAAGCTACCGAAAAGATTACATCAATCCCGTTGAATATTGTTGGGGAAATACGAAATGCTATAGAAGGAATCAAACACAAGTGTTGAAACCTTAACATCAAAATTATCAACAATTAAGCAGTGCAGTAAACAAATAACAAAAAACCTGGTGTATAAAACCGAACAAAGAACTGTGTAGTGCACGAAAATAAGTGACTCATCCTCATGTGCGCGCGGACCCGCCGGCGGATTACCATAAATGGTCACAAGAAGCAATACACGCACTACTCAGTAAGAGCTAACAATTAACTACAGCAATATTTCACTATCCAGCGTAGATGACCGAGTGGCGTAGAGGCTAAGACGCAGACCCGCCGTACAACAGAGCCTACGTTCGAATCCAAGACAAAGATTCTTTTTGCTTTTTCTGTTGTTCTTTTTTTTTTTTCCTGCCTGTTAAAAGTGTTGCTGGTCATTCTTCGTTTGCTTTGCTTTTGCTACAGTCATTTAATATTTTTATTGGCCTTTTCACTGCTTCTCATTGGTAGAGCAACGAATACCCCCGATTATAATAATATGGAGTCGGAAAACGTTACTTTTAGAAAACCTCATAAGTCGAGCTCACTTGACAATCTATACTATAATAATTCAGCATTACTCGATACCACAATGATGAGTGTACCAAATACGTCCTTAAATGACAGTGATACCATTATGAACCTAAATGATACCATCAAAAAGCTAACAGGAGAATTACATAGTGCACACTTGGAGATTGAGAACTTAAACAGCGAAAATTTTAGATTGAAGATGGACCTAGGGAACTGCCAAACAACCATAGATGCATATAAAAAGGTTACTATAACAGACAGAAAGATCACTACACCAAGATGTTTTCGGAATAGCATAGAAAACAACAGTTTCTCTACACCAACAAGATCAAAAGATTCTCCTCTCATAACACCATTCAATAATTCCCACTTAACACTGATGGTAGACGAAAAATCCGATACTTCGATAACAGCAGAGGAATCTAAAATAGTTGATAAAGGGACCGCTACGGACGTAACAATATTACCCAACGCCTGTACTGCTACACTGAGCAAAAATACTCATAGCGATGATTTGTTTGTACCAACTACAAGCCCCAATCCCTGTACTACTGCACTGAGCAATCATTGTCTTAGCGACGACTTGTTCGTGTCAACTGCGAGCCCCAAATCGGGTGAAGGAACTGGAAGCATTGCCATTGAGAACGACGGAGCCTGTAATGAGCATTTTATACATAGAACCCAGCACCTAGTGTCTCCAAATAATGATCCTCAAGAAGACATTACGAATATCAGCGAAAGGAAGCACAGAGTTATGATCTTTGCAGATCAAACTGGATATGGTGTTAGACAAATACACACATCAAAAGTATCTAGGGATCAACATATATTTTTGCAATAACTTTTCTCCTGATTGATATTAATTAAAATTTTCTTTAAGGATTCATCAAATAAAGTGTTTTCGTTTGTCACAGTAACGATAAACCAAGTCACCTTTGCATTAATAAAGAAATTTGCCATTTTCCTAATAAAGGGATTTTTGACATTTGAACCACTAACATTAAAGTTCGAAAAAATGACTGAAAACACAGTTTTCTTTAAAATTTTATTGGGTAACTTAAACAATTAATAATCCGTGTTTCTACCGCGAACACTAACAACACAAGAACATCGGTTTGGCATACTCAAAATGAGTTCATCCAAATCACGCTGTGGAATGGCCGCCCATGTTCGTTGCAACAACAAAAAAAGGTCTTCTTGCGACTGGATACCCTCCATATTCGGCAGAGCTCTTCTCTGTAGCATATCCCATGCATGCTCAATCGGGTTCAAGTCTGGCGACTGAGCAGGCCAGGGCAGGACATTGATGTTAGCTGCGGCGAGAGTCTGTCTTACAACTCTTGCGGTGTGCGGTCGTGCATTATCATGCATTAACTGAAATAAGGGACCGATTTGCACTTGTAGAGGAACGATGACGTCTGATACAATCGTCTCAGCATAAATTTGAGCGTTGAGGTTGCCTCTGATCCAAATCAACTCAGTTCTTCCGCCGATCCAAATACCCGCCCATACCATGATGGTTCCACCACTATAAGGATGGACTTCCTGGCAGGATTTTAATCGCTGTTGGCGTCCAGGGGTTCTCCAGTGTCGTATACGTCTTGTATCCGGTCTCATACCAAAACGAGACTCATCAGAAAAGCACACGAAACGCCATTGTTCTTCTGCCCAATTTCTGTGTTCAAGAGCCCATTGATATCGAATCCTACGATTGTGCATTGCTATAGGTGGTACCCGTAGCGGTCTTCGGGAATGAAGGTTCACTTCATGCAAGCGGTTTCTGACTGTTTGGTCGCTAATTAAGTTCCCTGAAGAGTGATGAAGCCTCACGGCTAACATCATGGCGGTTATTGTTGGAGCTCTTCGAGTTAAGATTTGAATGTATCGGTCTTGTCTCCGTGTGGTGCAGCGATACCGTCCTCCATGGCGCTCAGCCACGGTACCAGTGCTTCGGTAACGTGTCCAAAGTCGACTGATAACACTCTGACTTGTATTCAGAGCTAAAGCTACAGTACGTTGCCGGGAACCAGCTTCTATCATTCCCACGGCTCTGAGCATTTCTTCCCTGCTTAAATGACGTCGCCGCTCCATAATAACGTTGGTTTTAATCAGTAGTAGGGAAACAGTAGCACTAATAATGTCTTCAATGCGTTGTATGTTTTTATAGGGAAAATATTGACAGCTTATTTTCATCTTTTACTCGAATTTGATTGAGAGTTCCTGATTCAAATTATGAAATGCACCAAAAAGGATCCATATAAATTTATAAAATCATAAATTTATTACAAAGCCACATCTCAATCTCAAGAAATCCGCATAAAAATGCTTGATCCCTAGACACTTTTGATGTGTGTACTTCAATATTACTTAGGGGATTCCTTTTTCGTTACTTCAAATATAAAACCGCATGCTACAATGGATGAAGTACTGAAGTCTTGTGTAACTATGTGCACTGATTACACCAAATCTGATTTTGTACTAATACTGGCAGGCTCTAATGATAGAAATCCTATGCTAGTTCAGACATATTTACACTACACGCTATGCCAATTAAAGTCTACAAATGTATTGGTGGGTAAAATTTATAATAATATATTCTTAAACTCAAATGTATTAAATAATTCAGTAAAACTTGTGTGCAATAACTGTGAAAATTCAATGTTTATTTCTTTAGATTAAAATTATTACGACAGAAAACCGAAATATGTAAATAAGTTGCAAGCATGTAGACTAATTCATAGAGAAATTTTGCATAAAAATTATAAAATAAATTACCAAAATTATATTACAAAAATGGCATATGAAGAAAATCAAAGTAGAGTAAAATATTTAAAAAATGCTTCTACTCAAACTGATGACAGTATCCTCACACAAAGTAGTCTTGTAAATTCGGCGTCGCAGACTGATGACGTCTCACACCGGACTGAACAGTCTGATTTTTTTCGTGAGTGATAATGATACTGCTATTGCATCAAATACAAGTGTGTTTTCAGTCTCACCTAATCTTAAATTTAATATGTGTATATTTCATCAGAATGTGTGTGGAATTAACAATAAGAAATATGAATTATCAATGTATTTAGAAACGCTTGATTGTAAGATAGACTATGTTTGCTTAAGTGAACATTTCTTAAACGAACATACTGTAAACTTATTAAATCTAGAAAATTATTATCTTGCATCTTACAATACTAGAAATAAAAAGATGAGGGGGGGGGACCTTAATCTTAGCACACACAGACAGAAAATTTGAAGTTATAGATGTAATAAATAAACTGTATAAGGTTGAGAGCTTTGAAATTTGTTGTATAAAGGATATTAATACAGGTCTTTATCTGTGTTGTTGTTATCGTAATCCTAATGGTAAAAATTTTGATAATTTTATGAAGAGCTTGGAAAAACTATTGGAGCATTTATTTAATAAGAAGTGTGTAATTTGTGGAGATTTTAATATTGATATGCTCACAGAGAGCAAAAAACGAACTGAGTTCATTAGCCTGTTGTCATGCTATAACTTTAGATATCTCATAACAACTCATACGTTTATGCGCAATAACTCATACTCCTGCCTGGATAACATCTTGACTAACTTGTCTGATGGCTGTGTAGAGGGATGTGTGGTGGACCACAATGGCTTGGCAGATGGTCACGGGGCTCTACTCGGCACATTCACTTTGGAAAATTGTAATGATAACTTTGGTAATAACAATCATATTACTGTAAATAAGAGAGCTTTTAATTATAAAAATGGTGTAAATTTTGGACAACGAATGCTTGAACATAACTGGACTGCTATGGGTATTAACACATTTTTAAAGACTTTTGGTAAGGTATTTCAGTTAAGTTTTAGAAAACGTCAACAAAAAATTAAAATAAGACGTAGCTTTCAATTACACTGGGTCACAAGAGGTGTGAAAACATCGAGTAAAATGAAACGATTCTTGTGCTCTAGTGGAAATAAACTTGATGCTAGTGTCCATAACTACAAAAAAAACTATGTTAGAATTTATAAAAGGGTAATTTCGAATGCCAAAAAAATTACAGTAAGTGAAAAAATTAATCAATCAAAAAATTCGAGTAGGGAAATCTGGAAAGTCATAAATAAGAGTACAAATAGGGTTAAAGCGGTGAGGGCGGAAATTCGACTTAAAATAAATAACCAAATAATAGATAACCCAGAGGATGTAGCCAACCTTCTAGTAAAGCAGTTTGATCACAAGTACATCACGCCTGGAAATAATAGTGAAGATGCTGTTGTTTTCCTTCAACAAAGTACGGCGAGAGTGGAAAGCGATATGGATATCTCACTTACTACTCCAAGTGAAATTTCTAGGATAGTGAATGGTATGCAAAATAAGACATCCTGTGGCTATGATGAAATTCCAATATCAGTAATTAAGGACCATTTACCAGCTTTGTCTGAACCACTTTCGACATTTTATAATAAGTGCATTGTAGAAGGCATTTTCCCGGAACAGCTAAAAATTGCTAAGATCACCCCAATTCATAAAAGGGGCGCAAAAACTGATCCAACCAATTATAGGCCTGTTTCTTTGTTGCCCATGTTGGCAAAAATTTTCGAAAAAGTTTTAAAAGACCGTTTAAGTAGACATCTGAGTTTGAATAAAGTAATTAATCAAAGACAGTTTGGATACCAGAAAAATGTGGGTACTGGAGATGCTATTTATGCGTTGCTAAATGACGTAGTTAATAAATTAAACTGTAAATTGAGGGTAGCGGGTATTTTCTTAGACTTAAGCGCGGCTTTTGACACCATCGACCATAAACTTCTCATCACAAAAATGGAGCACTATGGCGTAAGAGGTAAAGCCTTACAGCTCTTCTCATCATATCTCAATAATAGAAAAATGTTTGTCGAGCTTGATTCTACAAAACCAAACGGGTGTAAAAACAACTATAGGTCATCTATGACAAACATTATAGCCGGAGTGCCTCAAGGATCAATTTTAGGCCCCTTATTATACATATTATTCACTAATGATCTAATTAATTTCATACATAAACTTTTGCCGGACATACAACTTGTAGTGTTTGCGGATGACACAAATGCTATAGTTGCAGCTAATGATATCCATGACCTTTCCGTTAAAGTGAATGCAGCTTTGGAGGCTTTTCATTCTTGGTTTAATGCAAATATGCTAATAATAAATACGTCTAAAACCAATATTATGTTATTTAAAACCACTGCGCGTAGCAAAGATATTATGACCATTGAGCTGGATAACGTAAAAATTGAGCTTGTCAAGGAAGTTAGGTTTTTGGGAATTTATATTGATGATTTGTTAAATTGGAAGAAAGAATTAGCGGCATTGGACTCATCAATATCATCTGCTTGTTATGCCTTAAGAACTCTTAGGGATGAAGTGAGCATAAATCATTTAAAAATGGTATACTATGCTCTGATTGAGTCCAAACTGAGGTATAGCATACAGTTTTGGGGAAATAGCTACCACTACAACTGGCATAGAGCTTTCGTTCTCCAAAAAAGAGCGATCCGAACCATTGTCCGTATCGCTCAACAAGACTCCTGTCGACCATATTTTAAAGAACTTGGCATACTCACAGTACCTAGCCTTTATGTGGTGGTCCTGTTGAACACCTTTAAAAAATATATTTATGACTATGAAACAGACGAGGGCAGGCGGGTAAGGGAAAAAACGCGTAGGCAAGACCTTGCAAACAAAATCACCCCTGCTCTTGGCATAGTCAAAAATAGTCCACAGTATCAGGCAGTTAAAGTATTTAATAAATTACCGCTAGATCTAAAAAGCATACTCTACACAGGCTCATTCAAGGGAAGGCTCAAGGCATTTCTACTGGAAAAATGCCTTTATTCAATAGATGAATTGTAAACGATTTTTGACTACGAATTAAATTTAATTAAATACTGTTAATTCGATTTTGCTTTTGTTTTACGTGATTTTTTATTGATAATTTGTTTTCTTTTTTTATTGATTATTTGACTATTTTATTGATTATTTGATTTTTTATTCACTATTTGATTTTTTATTGATTATTTAATTTCGTATTATTTGTTTTTTTATTGATTATTTAATTTCGTATTAGTTGATTATTATTGATTATTTGATTTTTATTGATTATTTGATTATTTATTAATTATTTGATTTTTATTGATTATTGTTTATTTTATTTTGTTCAATTTTTCTGTTTGTAACTATTTCTTATGTACCACATTCAGACACAATGTAATTTGTTATTGAATAAATGAAAAAAAAAATGAAATGAAATAAAAACACGTGTAGGTCCGCTGGCTGGCCGAGAAAGATTAGTAACCAAACTACGAATGCTAAACAGAGTCAGGAACATTTCTAAGCCAAAACACTAATGTATTTTTCATCCCATCTATTCGAAAAGGACGACTTGGTTCGCCTTTAAGTGCACCCAAAGGTGGTGTTTTCTATAAGAAACTTTTAGCGGGCAGTAATGAGTTTTTAATCCTCTTTATAGATGTTCCAAATTCAAAAAGTGCGCCGCAAAGATAATTGCGGCGCACTTTTTGAATTTGGAACATCTTAGTGTTCAGCGCCGAAAGAAATCGAACGCAAATATTTTTTGAATAAAGACTGGCTGGTACGACGGCCCAGTCGCACCGCCGCGCCGGCTGCCGCGCTGACTGAATAAAAAAAAGAAATCAAATTAAAAACGTGCGAACTACAGACCGCGTTTTCGTCAATTTTCATGAATTGTTAGAAATTCATGGTTTTGTTTTGAAAAATGAGTTCTTCAAGTGACAGTGAATAAAAAACACGATAAAGTAAAAAATACTTTAGATCTTCAGAAGTCGGTGACCTTTGTTTGATTCATTTAGTTTTTTTTTGTCACCGACTTCTGACGTTTTTGTGTTTTGTGAAGTTGGTTTTATTTTTTGCAAAAAAGTTTTTTTTATTTTTCCATTTTTAGTTGTAATATCCTATCCAAATATTAGATATGCATTTATTTTACATGTTGAAATTAGACCACACGACTGAAGTAAAAATGTTCATAAAATGAAAACTACTGGGCCAAACTATGTTACATTTTATTGGACCAAATGGCCACTATTCCGCATCAAACTAAAGAATAAGCACGTCAATCGGCTCATAAATATCAGTGTAATCGGTGTAAATACATAAAAAAACAGTCGAATTACCTCCTTCTTTTTGAAGTCGGTTAAAATTATGAGGCGCCTTTTATTTTCTCATAGTGGGTGATGAAAAGTAGAGTGTATCACTCGGGCGCAAAATATATTTTTGGCTCGGGCGACGTACTTTGAATCCCTCGCTACGTTCAGGATTCTATTAAAGAATCCCTCGCTACGCTCGGGATTCTACTCTAGAATCCCTCACTTTGCTCTGGATTCAAAAAAGCGCCCTCGCCGTAAAAATATTATTTTGCTCCCTTTTTTTTTTTTTTTTTTTTTTTTCTGATGGGAAATCATCAAATAACCCCTCCCGCTCTGGGCGGAGCAGGAGGGAGTGTCAGACTTTTACTGACTAAAACCCATCCATGTTCCTTCATCGCCCTTTGTGTTCCGGGGCCACGGTATCTCTTTCGAATAGTCCCGCAACCCCGGCAGGCATCGGTCCTTACGGACCCCTTCCTTTTTGCTGACTCTCTTTGAGGCGCGCGTGGAACACGAACGCGCCGTCGACACGGCCTGTCGTCATGAGACGGACGGACGGCGAGCTAGCCCATAGCTCACCGTCCACAGGCCCGCGCCTACGGTGGCCGGGGGCTACGTGGTGGTGGCCCCCGACGCCCGGGGCGTCTCCCGCGGCGGCCCGGACGTTGAGAGGTTCTCTCCCTCTCACGTTCCGCCACCTCCTTCTCTAGCATTACTGCTTCGCAGAAGGAGGTGACGGCGTCCCATTCCGTCTCGCTCCGGACCATGGCTTGCACCAGGGCCGGACGCGAGAGGTCGCCGCCGCCGATCGCCGCTTCGAGGACACGGCGGTGCTCCGCCCACGCGGGGCACACCTCCACCGTGTGTTCCACCGTGTCCTCCGGTCGATCCTCACAATGGAAGCACCCGGGCGTTTCCTCCCGCCCGATTCGGTGCAGGAACCTCCCGAACACTCCGTGTCCGGTGAGGACCTGCGTCAGGCGGAAGGTGAGGACGCCGTGGCGTCTCTCAAGCCACTCCTCAAAGAGGGGACTTATCGCCACTATCGTGGCGTGCCCTGCACGGGGTTGCGACAGTCGCTCTCTCCAATTATTTTGCTCCCTTATGATACAATCTACTATTTCATCCCATCTATTCGAAAAGGACGACTTGGTTCGCCTTTAAGTGCACCCAAAGGTGGTGTTTACTATAAGAAACTTTTAGCGGGCAGTAATGAGTTTTTAATCCTCTTTTAGATGTTCCAAATTCAAAAAGTGCGCCGCAAAGATAATTGCGGCGCACTTTTTGAATTTGGAACATCTTAGTGTTCAGCGCCGAAAGAAATCGAACGCAAATATTGTTTGAATAAAGACTGGCTGGTACGACGCCGACGGCCCAGTCGCGCCGCCGGCCGCCGCGCTGACTGAATAAAAAACCGGCCAAGTGCGAGTCGGACTCGCACACGAAGGGTTCCGTACCATTGACTATTTTAGTATTTGTTGTTATAGCGGCAACAGTAATACATCATCTGTGAAAATTTCAACTGTCTAGCTGTCACGGTTCATGAGATACAGCCTGGTGACAGACAGACGGATAGACGGACAGACAGACGGACAGACAGCGAAGTCCTAGTAATAGGGTTCCGTTTTTACCCTTTGGGTACGGAACCCTAAAAAAGAAATCAAATTAAAAACGCGAGAACTACAGACCGCGTTTTCGTCAATTTTCATGAATTGTTAGAAATTCATGGTTTTGTTTTGAAAAATGAGTTCTTCAAGTGACAGTGAATAAAAAACACAATAAAATGAAAAATAACTTTAGATCTTCAAAAGTCGGTGACCTTTGTTTGATTCATTTAGTTTTTTTTTTTCACCGACTTCTGAAGCTAAAGTTATTTTTAACGTTTTTGTGTTTTGTGAAGTCGGTTTTATTTTTTGCAAAAAAGTTTTTTTATTTTTCCATTTTTAGTTGTAATATCCTATCCAAATATTAGTTATGCATTTATTTTACATGTTGAAATTAGACCACACGACTGAAGTAAAAATGTTCATAAAATGAAAACTACTGGGCCAAACTATGTTACATTTTTACAGGACCAAATGGCAACTATTCCGCATCAAACTAAAGAATAATCACGTCAATCGGCTCATAAATATCAGCGTAATCGGTGTAAATACATAAAAAAACAGTCGAATTACCTCCTCCTTTTTGAAGTCGGTTAAAATTATGAGGCGCCTTTTATTTTCTCATAGTGGGTGATAAAAAGTAGAGTGTATCACTCGGGCGCAAAATATATTTTTGGCTCGGGCGACGTACTTTGAATCCCTCGCTACGTTCAGGATTTTATTAAAGAATCCCTCGCTACGCTCGGGATTCTTCTCTAGAATCCCTCACTTCACTCTGGATTCAAAAAAGCGCCCTCGCCGTAAAAATATTATTTTGCTCCCTTATGATACAATCTACTATTTATTCAACCTAAGACGCAGAGGCCATTCACCATTCAAAGAAGTAGATGTTTGGACTTCGCCAATAATTGCGATTGGTCCTGTGCTTTTCGTATTTAGCGGATTCCCACGGTCTTTATTAGAAAATTTAAAACTAAATTAAAATTTTAAATCAAATCAAATTAAATTAGATATTTTGGCTAAAAGTCATTCGAAAAACGAATTTTCTAAATTCTGGAAGTCCACTTACAAATTAAATAGCAAACCGAGTCTCCCTGCAAGTGTAGCGGGCCTGAGTGAACCGAAAGATATTCCAACCTTTTTCAAAGACATTTTAAGTTCAGTCTCTCTTGTAAATAGACCAGCGGGTGTTCGATGATGAGGGAAAACTGTCGGGGTCTGGTGAGCTTGCCGTAATATTTACAGCTAAACAGGAGGCTACTGTTATTAAAAAAATGACAAGAGGTAAATCGCCTGGCCACGACGGCCTTAGCGTCGAGCACCTGAAACATGCGGGGCCACACCTGTATAGGGTTCTTGCTCTTCTTTTTAATTTATGTCTCAGTCACCGTTATTTGCCGCATGACCTTATGCGTACAGTGGTGGTTCCGATTATTAAAGATGACAGGGGACATTATTAAAGAGGACAGGGGACGCCTCTGACGTGTCCAATTACAGGCCTATTTCGTTAGCCACGATAGTTGCCAAAGTCTTGGACAGTTTGCTTGATCAACAGTTGGCTAAACACGTTAAACTTCATGACGCGCAATTTGGCTTTAAATCTGGGTTATCCACGGAAAGTGCCATTCTGTGCCTCAAGCAAACTGTTCAATATTATACTTCCCGAAAAACATCTGTCTTTGCTTGTTTTTGGACCTATCAAAGGCGTTCGACCTGGTGTCATACGAGGTACTATGGGGAGGAGTGATACAACACTACCGGATGAAAGTACATCCTTGTTTTGTTATTGGTACTACCACCAGAGGAATAGTGTCAGATGGGCGGAGGCTCAATCGGATGTGTACGAGCTGGAGTGCGGGGTGTGGCAAGGGGGGTTAAGCTCACCACGCCTCTTCAACTTGTACATAAACCGGCTAGTCGGTGAGCTTAGCAGCACCAGAGTTGGATGTCATATTGAAGACGTTTGTTTGAACAATATTAGTTATGCGGATGGCATGGTGCTGCTGAGCCCATCGATCGGCGCTTTGAGGAAACTGGTGGCTATTTGTGAGTCCTATAAATAAAAATAAAATAAAAACTATTTATTTCAGATTTACGGAATCCATAGAATGTTAGTACAGTAAGAAAAACTTAAACAACTAGTGTTAGTAACTAAAATGAAAGAAAACAAGACACAGAAAAACCATTATTTTATCACATGGGCCCTGACCCAGTGTTGGACATACCGCGTGTCCAACCGATCCGCAATAACGGCCAGGATGGAGTTGGTGCTGGCGCGCAGCCTGCAGAGCGCCGCGGCGTAGCGCTTGCGGAGCACGGCGTGAAAGCCGTCTACGTGCGCGTCCGCGAACATGCCCGACGCACTGCACCAGCGCGGCAGCCCCAACAACGCCCTGAACGCATTGTTGTACTGGACGCGCAGAGCGCTGAACAATCGTTGCGTATAATGAGCCCACAGGCTGCACGTGTAAAGCGATGTGCAGTGCGCTCTAAAGAGTGTTATTTTAACACTCGCAGCACAGCGCTTGAACCTGTTAGCTATCATATTCGCTCTGATCGATAGCGTCCTACGCTCCCTGTCCATGTCCTCGTCATCACGTAGGTGTTCAGTGACCATGTGCCCAAGATATTTAAAGCGGGTGACCACCTTCATCGGTATTCCGTTTAAGGTAACGGGAGGGACCTGCTCCGGTGACTTTGTACCCGCCTTAAATATCATGAGCTCACTTTTCAAAACATTATATTTGAGGCCATGCTTAGCGGCGTATATTTCACATAAATTAACTAATTTCCTAAGGCCACCGATCGTTGGGCTCAGCAAAACCATGTCGTCCGCGTAACTCAGATTGTTTACACATATGTTGTCTACGTGGCAGCCGACATGAGTGCTGCTGAGCTCAACGATCAGCGCATTGATATATAAATTAAACATTAGTGGGGATGACAATCCACCCTGTCTCACTCCACATTGTAATCCATATGGATCTGATAACATGCCTGCCCACTTGACATAGTTAATTTGACTGTGGTACCAAAACTTTAGGATAGCAATAGTCTCACGAGGTAAATTGGTGTCTTTAAGCTTCTCCCAGAGTTTGTCATAATTGACAAGGTCAAACGCCTTTGACCGGTTTAAAAAACAGGCATAAATAGGCGTTTTACGACTGGTGTAATACTCAACAGTATGCTTTAGGCCCAGTATAGCGCTCTCCGTAGAATGTCTGGCACGGAAACCAAACTGAGCATCATACATTCCGCCAACTGGGCCTCAAGCACACTGTCTAGTATCTTTGCAACGACTGTAGCAAGCGAAATCAGCCTATAATTCAACTTCAGCGAACTATCTCCTGTCTTGTTCTTCAAAATGGGAGTAACAATTGTTTTTGTTAGTTCACTGGGTAGGTAAGAGTGTCCAATGCACAAATTAAAGAACATCGACAAAAGTCTAGCAATGTGTGGCCCTGCATTTTGCAAATGCTCGACGCTGAGCCCGTCATGCCCCGGTGACTTTCCACCTTTCATATTTCTAATAATTTTTCTTATGTCCTGAGCACTAGTTTTAGACACTACTACTATGCAGTGTCCCATGGGCTCAAGTACAATGTTAAAAAAAGCGAACTTATTATGTTTAAGGCGAGTGCCATAAACTATTTTGGTGTTCCCGGTGTTTCGCTCTGTGGCACTCCTTTAGAATGGGTGACTAAATTTAAGTACTTGGGTCATTGGGTCACTGATGATCTTAAGGACAATATGGAGATAGAGAGGGAACGCAGATCGTTGGCTGTTCGATGTAACATGCTGGTTCGAAAATTTGCACGTTGTACAAATCAAGTCAAAGTCACTCTTTTCAAAGCTTTCTGTCAGTCATTCTACACGTGCAGTCTTTGGACCCGTTTTACGCAGAGAACATACAGCGATCTGCGTGTCCAATATAATAACGCGTTTAGGATACTGTTGGGGCTGTCGTGGCGTTGCAGTGCGTCCACTATGTTTGCGGAGGCGCGCACAGACGATTTTTACGCCATTGTAAGAAAAAGGACCACCTCCATAGCCGGCCGGATACGCACCGCCTCCAATAGTCTCCTGAGCGTGTTCTCAGATTGGTGGGACTCCCCTCTACTGCGCCACTGGGTGAAGATCCATACCAATTAATATCTCCTTATTACTAACACTAGTTATTAAGTTATTTTGTTGCTACTAACACTATGGACTCATGTCTAAAATAAAGAATTTGAAATTCATCAACTTTCCCGTCCACCAGCTTGTGGAAGGTTTTTCAACACTGGACCTTCTGATATCCATAGCACGTATAGCAATAAATCATTTTTTTTTTCAAAATAAGTGAAAAGACGAACTTACCAAGAACTGGAAAATTTTCTTATAAATGTCGTAGGCTTTCAGAATATTTTGGTATATCGTTAGCAATTTCTGACAATGATCATCATTATTAAGATCGACCTTCAACGCCAAGATTTCATTTATCCATTTATCGAGATACTTTTTTAATAATATTATAACTCTGATGGCAATAATATAATTAACATCGATTATGATAGACATTGTATCACAAATAAATTGAAAGGCAATTGTTGCAAATGGTAAATTAACGCGAAACGAAAAGTATATAATGTGTAAATAGATATCTACACAAATGTATGTAAGTAGTGAGACCCAGTTCCAAATGATGTAACTCTGGATACTCTCGCTCAAGTAGATGCTCTTATGAATGCTCTGGATCTCCAAAATGAGACAGACGTTGTTGTAGGTACAACAACGTCTGTCTCATTTGACATTGGACATTGTGCATAGGTATGCACAATGTCCAAAATGAATAACATTGTGAAACAAAGTGATTGGATGATGTAACAAAGAGCACCCAAAAGTGATATAAAGTCATTTTCCGTTTGTTTCATCTTCATATCTCTGGCGTCTATGGAAAACGCAACATAAACACACAATACATTGATGAACAAGACATAGCAGGACGAAAATAGTAAATACTTGTGGCCTCTTGGATAAATATGATTATTCTGAACATAATATTTTGAAGAGAAAAACAAATGAAGAGCAAAATTAAAAGCTTGCACAATTTTTTTAACTTCTTTTTCGATGCGATTATTTGGAAGCACTTGACATGCGGGCAATTTATCAATTTTACGTTTTTGGAATATATTTATCATCTTAACTGAACGTTGCGCTATGTTCCGCAAGCTGACGGAAGTTACCTACAACGTAGAACAATTGATTTTGGATATATTTGTGCTATTACGTTGTATTGTCAATGTTGGTTGATTACTAAGTTATTAATGAAATACATTAGTTAAACGAAAACTTTCGATAGCTATTAAAGTTAATGAAAACAATGCGAACGACCTAACCGGAAAAGTGAAAGTCGAATTTAAATGGGAAGCGCTAGAATAGTCCACGAAATTCGAATTTTCTTAGGTTTTTTGCAATTTGAAGGTCAGGCGATATGTTAAACAAAATATATGATTCGCGATCTTATAACGTATGTTATAAATGTAGAATAATCATAATCACTCTCTAGATAGATCTCCAAATTGCAAAAAACGTAACAAAATTTGATTTTCGCGTGTTATGAATCGCAGGCGCAGCCACGGTTATACTTGATGGAAACAAAATATGTAATAACTTCTATTAATTTCACTAATGTATTGAGGTAAACACTGATGCTAACAACACATTAAATAATTAATACGCAGTTATAATATAGATTACCGTTTCAGACATAATCGAACATCAGGCAATTGAAGATGAATACAATGTTGCACAAACTTAAAATTTATTTAAAGCCTCCAATCCGAGTGCCACCAAATAATGAACTCGACAAAGATTTTCAAAAAATTACGTTCTCGTTTAATTTTGCACTCAATTTGTTTATCTCTTCAAAATATTGTGTGGCACATAACCATATTTATCCAAGAGGATACAAGTATTTGTTCTTATCATTCTGCCATACATTATTGGTTACGTTGTGTCTGTATCGTTTATTCACTATAGATCTCACAGATGTTAAGATGAGACGTTTTGATAATGTTTTCATTCGTTGCATTTGTGTGTTCTACTACTTTATGCATGGATCTGGTTTCATAATTTTATTCATTCTTGATTTTATGTACAACTACAACAATGTCTGTCTTATTTTGAGGATCCAAACTATCTATAATAGCATCGATTTCAGTAAGAGTTTAAGGAGTTACATTATATGGAACTGGATCTCAATATCAACTATTATTTTTACTGATATGGCTATTTATACCGTTTTTTACGTGTGTTTTGATAACATGTCCCTGTCTGAGTTAATCATTGATTTTATTTGTGACATAATGATTAGCGCATTCGATGTTAATTATATGGTTGCCATTCGACTTATAATATTATTAAAAAAATACCTCGATGAATGGGTAAAAGATGTCACCATGTTATTGAATGAGAGTCGGGAAAGTAATGAGCAATGTATGAAATTGCTTCGAATTTATCAGAACATTATGAAAGCTTACGATCTGTATAAAACAATTTTTGACGTATTAGTAAGTTCATGCTTAAATATATTATATTTTCCACCTTGAAATATGATAATAAGTTGGTACTTACTGCATTGATAAGGAGATCAATGCAGCTTATTGTATACTTGATATACCTGCATTCGTTAAAATATAACATTATTAATTTTTACATTGTCGGTTTTTGAAAATTGTTAAATATTAAACTTTTTATTTTACAGACTTTTAGCCACGTATTTGAAACATTTTTCCGCAGTTTAGTTTTCTTTTATCTGATACTCTTCAGGTGTAAGCGATATGTACTAGGAGACGATGTAAGAACATTTTTTTGTTTCTTTTTATTTTTCTCTGTTTGCAAGTCGTAGCAGAGATACTAAGGAGTGGGTTATGTTATTAATCTCTAACGTCTTGACCACGAGCTATAAGGCTGGACTCCACTGAAGCAGGGAGGAGGGAGATGTGTTGTAAACACCCAATAGAATTTCGTCATTTCATCTCGTCTCCGCTAAGCTTAGTGAAAACGCAAAGAGCGGTGTACTGCGGGCGGTGAGCTGTGTGCAGCGTGTGGTGAGCGATGTGATGCGTGCGGCGTGCGGTAAGCGTTGCACTGTGAGTGGCGTGCGGTGAGCGGTGTACATCTCCTCTCCTCTCCACTTTGCACATATCCACACAGCTTCGGTGGATACTCACTAGCTCTTCGCATCTCTCCACACATCTCCGCTTTGGTGGAGTCCAAGCCACACGCTCGAGAGTAACGCGCCGTGGGATTGCGTCGGAGAAAAAAACAAATGATAAGAGGTTTGGAGCAAGCCACAAGTCACCGGAGACTTGCGTTGACACGGTGCTCACGCAAGGAAACAAGTGATGACAGATTGCATGAACCCTTTTTCAAACCCAGTAATTTCTACTGGGTAACAATTATGTTGACCGCGGCATCGCCCGCACGAAATTTGTTGTCCCACGGGATTGTACTACTGGAATAAAAATAATCCTATGTATTAATTCAGGTTACAAATTATTTCTGTGCTCTCCATCCATCCATCTTCAAACTTTCGCATTTCTAATAATAGAAAGATAACATAACATTTTCGATGTTTCCAGGTCTCGATGTTCCACAATCTGAATTCATTTAGTTGGATGTCAAAGATTATAATGCTTGTTATGATGCATATCATACACTGCGAGGGATTTTACATAGCTGTGGAGGAAGCTGAGACAGTGTGTATACAGCTGATGAAAAACAGCAACTGTCCAAGTAAGTTGAACAAGAATACCAGAAGACATAATTATGAAGCTGTTTGAAATAGCCTGTATTGACTGCCTCGTTGCTGTAGTGGTCGCAAGTGGGACTGCTGGTCCCGGTCCCGGTGGTGCTGGTGGTGAGGTCCTAGGTTCGATTTCCAGGTCAGGTAAAGTGTTATTGAGTTTTTTCATCACGAATTTCCCAATAGCGGCCACAGATTTCCGGATTTGTGCCTGATCGGTTGCAATACGATCGCCCCTATTACATACGACTTAAACATGAATTGACTTAAAATGACTTAAGCAGCTGAATATCAGTATTTTACCCGGAGCGACTGCCTATCTGACCTCCACAACCCGATTAGTACTATATAACCCGGGTACGATACCCCTTGGTTGTCAGACTTTTAGGCCACTGACTGGGTACCTGGAACAACTGCCAAGGCTCTTCAATTGACAGCCGGGACCAACGGCTTAGCGTGTTTTCTGAGGCTCAGAGAAAATGAACGCAAAAATGAAATGCGCTTGCCTAGGCAAACGCGGCTTAACCTTCAAAATCGACCCGTGCGGATTATTTAGTTGCTGATTTAGCCCCTTAGTTTATTTAGCCCCTAAGTTCCTCGTCTGTAGTATCAGCCTATACTATAATATTATAATTTTTTTCCTTACAGAGAGTCAAAAACACCTTTGCAAGAACGTCTTGCAGACAAACCGATCGTTCAGTAAGATGAGCGCGTGTGGCCTGTTCTATGTAGACGCTACGCTGGCCATAGTTCTCATGGCTTTTATCTTTAATTATTCCATTGTAATCTTGCAGTTCTTTGTGTTGTAAAGTGATATATATAACTTATTTGTTTAAATTATACAAGCTTACTGTATTGCATCATAAATATGAGTAAGTACTGGGTACTGTATTACCCAGTACTATCTGTGTTTTGGAGGATAGATAGGCAGTTGCTCCATGTAAAGTACTGGTATTCAGCTGCATCCAGTTAGACTGGAAGCCGACCCTAACATAGTCAGGAAAAGGCTAGGCAGATGATGATGATGAAATTTAGTTACAAATTCAGACATTCTGTGTACTTATAGCGATTGCAATGGCTTTAAGTGCACTCAACATTACATTAGAAGAAGATAACATAACGAGTATTAGAGAAGTATAGAAGAAGACATGTTGCGCCGACCCCTAATACATTAGGTTAAGGACAGGCGAATGATGGTGATGGTTCGAAGAAGATCGGATCTACCACTGTTGCAGTTCACGCTTTACTGTTTAGTAAAAATTTACGTGTACATGTATTTTTAATTATGTTTTCTTCACCATCATCATCTCTATGCAAGAATACTAGGCCACTGATTCTTGCAATGCTGTTGTGTTTACTATAGGTATACTTCTGCCCCACCCTTTAGTGATTACAGGCGTGTAATGTTATGTGGAATCGTAAGCACAGCCAGGATTATACTTGATGGAAACAAGACCTATTAATTCCACTAATGTAACAGGTAGACTAATGCAATAAACATATTAAATATTTAAAACGCTAAAGTTAGCACACAAATTACCGAGTCAGACGTAATCGAACATCGGGCAGTTGAAGATGAATACAATGTTGCACAAACTTGAAATTATTTCTAAGCCTCCAATCCGAGTGCAACCAAATAATGAACTCGACAAAGAAATTCAAAGAATCACGTTCTCGTTTAATTTTGCACTCAATTTGTTTATCTCTTCAAAATATTGTGTGGCACATAACCATATTTATCCAAGAGGATACAAGTATTTGTTCTTACCGTTCTGCCATACGTTATTATTGGTTACGTTGTGTCTGTATCGTTTATTCACTGTAGGCCTCACAGATCATGTTAAGATGAGACGTTTTGATAATATTTTTCTTCGTTGCATTTGTGTGTTTTACTTCTTCATGCATGCAGCTGGTTTCATAATTTTATTCATTCTTGATTTTATGCACAAGTACAACAACGTCTGTCTTATTTTGAGGATCCAAACTATTTATAAGAGTTTCGATTTCAGTAAGAGTTTAAGGAGTTACATTATATGGAACTGGATAACGCTATTCATTGTTATTTGTACTGATATGGCTATTTATACAGTCTTTATCGTATATTTTGGTAACATGTATTTGTCTGAGTTAATCATTGATTTTATTTGTGACAAAATGATAACCGCATTCGATGTCAATTATATGGTTGCCATTCGACTTATAATATTATTGAAAAAATATCTAGATGAATGGACGAAAGACGTTAAACTGTTATTGAATGAGAGTCGGGAAAATAATGAGCAATGTATGAAATTGATTAGAATTTACCAGAACATTATGAAGGCTTACGATCTGTATAAAACAATTTTTGACACATTGGTAAGTGTATGCTTGAAAATATTTTCTATCTTAAAATACGGGAATAAGTACCAGGCTCTCATAAGCCATCAGGTGGCCAATGCAGTTAATTGCATACTTAATAAAATACCTAAATTCGTTATCCATCAGAAATAAAAACACACAACACATTCAATTTGGCTCCTGGGTCTCACATTTTTCTGTAACCTGTGTTTATGCCAATAAAGAAAATTATTATTATTATTATATTATTAGTTATTATTATAATTTAGTAGATTATACAAGTGAAAAAAAGGGAATTTAATTCGAGTGACCAAGTGGGATCCCGAGAGCAGCGAAGGATTTTAGAGTAGATCCCGAGCGTAGCAAGGGATTCTAGGGTAAAATCCAGTGCTGAGCGAGGGATCCAAGAACCGAGATGATTTTTGTTTCACGAGTCGTGTACTCACGTGTGTGTGTTTTTACCATTGACTGCGAGAAAATAAATAGAAGTATAATATTTATTTTTCTCGTGGGTTAATAATAACAGCCAATCAGGTCGATCTTCAAGGTTAAGCTAAAAAAGCTAGTAAAGCCCTTGGTCAATTTCTCAAAAAAAAATTCAAAATTCACTGTTTTATTCTAGTCGGCACGTTTTATTGTTCCAAAGTCAAAATGTTTTTGTTCACTCAGTGAGTAAAAGAGCATTTTATTCACTCAGTGAGTAAAATAGCATTTTATTCACTCAGTGAGTAAAAGAGCATTTTATTCACTATTATCGACAGTGAGTTAAAGACAGTTTAATTCACTGTTATCGAGTGGCCATGGTAAAAATTTAATTTACTATTGTCGGTGCCTAAAAAAATTACTTAATATTGCACGTTTTATTTTACAGACTTTCAGCCACATATTTGAAACATTCTTCCGCAGTTTAGTTTCCTTCTATCTGATACTCTTCAGGTGTAAGAAATATGTGCTAGGAGACGATGTAAGTACATTGGTTTCATTTTTTTTTGTATATGCACGTAGCGGAGATACCTACTGTAGAGCTAGGGGATTACTAAACTCTAACCTCTTGACCACGCGCTACGCGCTCGAGTGAAACGCGTCTTGCGACAGCGATAGAGATAAAAAAACAAAAGAAAGAAAGTTTGGAGTAAGCCACGAGTCACCGGAGACTTGCGGGGCAAAGGTGCTCAGTGTGCTCACGCAAGGAAACAAGTAATGACCGCGCTTGTTGCTAGACGCAAGTCGGGTTGCATGAAGCTTTTAACCCCTTTTAAACCCTGTAATTACTACTGCTGGGTAACAATTATGTTGAAAATACCTTATACCTGGGGCTTCGCCCATGATTATGTAGATCGTACCACAGGGTTAAAAAAGTATGCTATGTATTAAGGCGACTACAGGAGCTAAATTAGCAACTCTATTTGTGGTGGTTCAAACTTCGTTTGAAATACTGTTAGAATAAAGTTCTAACTACAAAGTGGTTGTTACGTCAGTCACTGCGGGCCGAATAGTGCGAAATGAGTGTTTTTTTGCGATTTACGAAAAATCTAGTAATTTCGACTAAAAAAATAAAACACTATCATGTTGCTTGTAGAATTGTTTGCCAAAAAATCAGAATGATCGCATGTATTTTAGTGTGGTTTTTACTCGTTAATATAAATTTTTAGAGATAAGTTCGTGATTTTTTTTTATCGAGTAAAATTAGTTGTATTATGTTTTCAAAACACTATCGTACTAGCTTAGATCCTGAAGAATATCATAATTATATTTTTCTGGTTTTGTTTATTACAGTAAAACTTATGCTTTTTTGCATTATAAAACTCGCGTTTAGCTCCTGTAGGCCCCTTAATGTAGGTTACAAACTATCTCTGTACTCTGAAATTGGTTCAGTATTTTTTCGTGAAAGAGCAAAAACATCCATACTCAAACTTACGCGATCGAATATGTTATCTTATCTTTCTACTATTATAAATGAATAGTAATAAGATGAGATAACATTTTCGTTGTTTCCAGGTCTCGATGTTCCACAATCTGTACACATTTAGTTTGATGTCAAAGATTATAATGCTTGTTATGATGCATATCATACATTGCGAGAGATTTTACATAGCTGTGGAGGAAGCTGAGACAGTGTGTATACAGCTGATGAAGAACAGCAACTGTCCAAGTAAGTTGAACAAGAATTAACAGTAAGTAGCAGCAGCAGAGAACAATAATAACGACTGTCAAGCTCTTCAAATGACAGCTGGGACCAACAACTTAATGTGCTTTCCGAGGCACGGAGTAAATTCGGCATATAATAGCTGGGTTAGACTCTCCCAAGGTCGGTCTGTAAATGGGACCCATCTACAGACCGACCGTGGCACGTGACCCGTGCGGCTGTTATTATTTAGCCACTAGTGCCTCCTCTGTTGTACCAGTCTATGTTCACCGTCACGAGAATCTATACATTTTGTAAACACATCACATTCGGGTTCGCAACCTTTGGATCAAATAAAAAATGACAGCATCAGCGTGAACTCACTTCAAAATGTCAGTCCTAAATGTTTACGTTCCATGAAGTCCGATGCGTTCCAGTACCACAATAGTGTACATTGTGTATTAAGGGCGGTAAGTAAGGAATTACGATCGAGACTCTAGTAGAAGCCCGAAGTCGAAGACTGAGGGCTTTTTGAGTCGAAGTTCGGAATTCCCGTACCGCCCGTGATACATACAATGTTTTTCATCACATTTGCGAGTAAATAATAGTACATTATGATATAAGTGCGGTAAGTTGAAAATTACAGCCGAGGCGATATTGCTAGCCTGAGTCGTAGGCGAGGGCTTATAATAAAGCAGAGGCTGTAATTATCAAAGCGCACGTATGTCATACGACGTTTTATAACATATTTGCGAGGAAATCAATAAAACTCGGACTTTCTTAAACGAATAAATCTTATACTTGTTCACAAATTAGCGAGCGCTTTTTTTTTAAGGCAAAGGAAAAAAACAGCCAGTATTACTAATAAAGTAAATTAATATTTTTGTGTTTTTGTTACTTAAAAATCGTTGTAATTTATTGTCAAAATTAATTAAATTAAAGAATTAAATGTTTGTTTATTATATTTCATCTCCCACAGTTAAGTTTATTCATAAAATGTTGACCACTTTTCTGACATAAAAACTCTTTGCTAAGATTTAAAAAAGTACCATTCCTTTTTGACAGAGCATCTTGATAAACCGTGCGTTGCACATTACATTACTGCACAAGTACGTAATGAGATACATTACGATATTGAAATGGGTGAAATAAAAGACCCTTTACGAGCAAATGTGTTATAAATAAAATTATATGGCAGGAAAACTTATCTATTAAAATTTATAGTCATTGTACAATTAGTAAAATTAAGGCAAACGATTTTTTGAGGAGTCTTATTGTTTGAGACAAAATTATAAGTAATATTTTCTTCCTTATTAGAAATTTTGATACTTTACTTCTAACAAAAATTTTAATAATGAAATACAGCTATATTAAACAAGTCAGCACAACTAATATTACAAATTTGGTTTTTTTTTCTAATCGGAAGGCAGGCTTTTAACCCACACCACAGATAATACAAATGTTTTGTTAAAAAAAATTAAGGGCAAATACGTATACATACAGCCATGACGGTGTAAAAGTAATACGTAGCGAGATTGCAATAAAATTCCTGTTTATATAAAACTAGCTGACGTCCCGCGGTTTCACCCGCGTAGTTCCCGTTCCCGTGGGAGTACGGGGATAAAATATAGCCTATGTTACTCAGGGTGAATGTAGCTTTCTAAAGGTGAAACAATTTTTGAAATCGGTTCATTACTTCCGGAGATTATCCCCTACATACAAACTTACAAACAAATGTTACCTCATATTGTCACTTACGGGATATCTTCCGTGATAAGAAATTGTTTTGAGCTCCCGATATTTGGCGGGTTGACTCAGTCAACTTGACACAACAGTCAAGTTGACTGAGTCAACCCGCGATCATGGCTGTTGTAAATTAACAGTGAACGCAATATTATTATTTCTCTGTGAACGCAACCAAAATGTCAAAGACTAAATTAAGAAAAATAAATTGTCTATGATTCAATATGATTCAATGCTTCTTGCTAAAAACAGCAAATTGTGTGGTTTTATTTCACGATTCTAGTATTCTAACTACCTGAAAAACCCTGCAACATTTAATAATACGATCACGGAACAATGGCGCTTGCAACAGCGTCGAAATATCGGGAGCTCAAAACAATTTCTTATCCGGAAGATATCCCGTAAGTGACAATATAAGTTTAGTTTTATACCGTAAAAGCTTAAAAAATGTTACCTCTTTATAATATTAGTATAGATTTTAAGACAATTTTTTAATTTCGATCTGATGTAAACTCCTTGCTTGAACTTGCACCTGCATGACCTGTGTGCATAGTGATACAAATAAAAAAAAAATAATTACCGCCCTTGGGCTTCATGGGAAGAAAAAGGGTCGAGGGTTTTATACGGGGCTTTGCGGCCAAGTTAACCTGCATGTGTTATGATACTGTTTACGTGCAAGTGTGATGAAAAACATTAGACGACATCGCTTTATGTGATAAGAATTAGTCAGGATTCAACTCGGTAAGCAAAATAATGATTTTTCTGAATTTTTTTCTCAAACGTTTCGGATGACGTCATGTTTGTTGACAATGTTTTTGTTTCTTTTTAAAATTGGTTTAAAAAAATGTTTTCTTTTCATCTACTGCCACGATTTTTACAAATAGGTTGAATCATTAAATAAGCTTACTACGGGTAACAATATTTTTAATCTACGTATCTGATTGACGTTGATACATTTTTTTTTTAAATTACGGTCTAGCGGCCTGACGGCCGCTCGGCTTTTACCTTACTTGGACTGCTTGTAAATAATAAATATTGCAGTATGCAATGTGGATTCATTTATTTTTTATGCTAAGAATATACACACCATGCATTTGAAACCTTAAAACATATAGGTCATCGTTTTAGTTTTTTTTCTAAAAATACGTATTTGAAACATAACATCAAAATAATCAATGTTCAGGTTTACCACCTATTTTAGAAATGAAAACAATCACTCATTCGAACGAACTGCTCACTATCGTAAAGCCCACTTAATAACCATAACAAAAAACACAACGACAAGCGACCCTTTCTAAGAAGCATGAGTCGTAAATCAGCTTTGTCTACAAACATCTGGCCGCCCGTGCCTCGCCGGCGGTGTGACGTAATCCGGCCTCCACTCGAATGTATTTTTATTTGGGCGCGAAAATGCGCATAGGCGGTTATATCGCCAAAATATAACCTGACCAAGTAAAATTGCTCGTTAGTTTCGTATTACACTTATGTTACTCTGAGTTGATTGAATTTGGGATTATTTGTTGTTGATTGAATTGTTGCTACGTAACTTGGTAGAAGTTCTCTAATTACAAAAATTATAGCTTCTCGTGATGAGGACTATATAACATAATTATATTTTTTTCCTTATAGAGAGTCAAAGACATCTTTGCAAGAACGTCTTACAGACAAACCGATCGTTTAGTAAGATGAGTGCATGTGGTCTATTCTATGTAGACGCTACGCTAGCAATAGTTCTCATGGCTTTTATCACTTATTATTCCTTTGTAATTTTGCAGTTCTTTGTTTTGTAAAGTTATAACTTATTTGTTCATTCAATTATAATACCTAAGCTTACTGTATTGCATCATCAATATTGTTAAGGTGTGTTCCTTATTTTTATAGGGTTTTTGTAAATCAGGTATGATGACCAAAGTGACTGGTTTATTCTTCTAGTGAAAGGAATTTATTTAGATTTACAATAAGCACACAGGATAGACTTCAGTTCGTATTTGTGGTCGCGGCAGTGGTCAGAGTTGGAAAAGGTTCGCATGGAGCTCGTCGTCAGTTATATATCCGTGGCTCAGCGCCATCTCGTCGTTGTTGGATGAACTACGTAGTTTGCTGCTTGGCTAGTGTCGCGTGCGCAGTGTGTTCACGATGTTGAATGTTTCGACGCGAGGCCCTCGTAGTTCTTCCCGATGTGCACAGGTGGCGCTGTCCTCAACAAATATCAATGAATACTCATATACTCATACCATAAATTACTCAGTACTAACTGGGTTGTGGACGTTAGACTGGAAGCCGTCAAGGGTTCGAAGTAAGGTAACAGCGAACAAAAAAGGCGTAGTTAAAACGTTACTTCGCATTATCAAGGCATCGATGTAACTTGTATGTCTAGTTTGGCTTAATCATTGTAGTGAAATCTGTTAGGGGATGGCACTGTTTAACGAGATATAGGATCCGTCCTAGTTCAGCAACAGAAGATTCCATGTCAAAAACTTGTATAAATAAGCCTAACAAGTCATTTATTATTATGTTATTGTTATATTATTGTGGTGAAAAATAAATATTATTATTATTTCGTTTATTCATTCAAATTCTTACTTAACTACATTTTTAAGTATTTCTTAAAATAAAAGCACAAAAAAAATGTTTTTTTTTTTGTGTTTTTATTTTAAGAAATACAATTTTTTATATTTTATTTTATATTTCTATTTTATTTATATTATTTTTTTATTTTTAAGTGTTCTTAAAAATATAAAAAATAGAGGTCCACCCGGTGTCGGGAGCAGGGTCCAAGCCACCGGTTATTATTATTATTCTTTATGTTTCTTCTCATTTAAGAGAGCCTAAGAAACCTTACACGCGAGTCGGAACCAAGGATGTAAGGTGAAATTTAAATAGAGAAAGTGGATGATAGTGTTGATGAAGTCAGAAACTTTCGGGTGATTCGACAGGTGTTGAGAATGGTGGCTTTTTGCAGCATGTAAAGTGTGTGATTAGGCATTTGTAGAGTGTTGAGGCTTTGTGTAAGAGATTTTGGTATAATACCAGTAGATGAGAGAACTATGGGTACTATGTGAACAGTTTGTACTTTCCATTGAGTTTTAATTTCAATGGCAAGATCTTGGCATTTACTAAGTTTTTCGGATATTGTAGCTTGAATATTATGTGAGTTAGGTATTGCTATGTCTATCAGATAAACTGTTTTATTGATTTTGTCGTGAACGGTAATGTCGGGTCTATTGTAATGAATGGTTTTATTAGTTATGGTCTCAGTAAATTTTTTGATCGTTATTCTCTAACGCTACTTCTGGTTTATATTTATAATACGGTATCATTTCAGAGACTAATTTATATTTAAATGCTAACTGTTGGTGTGTGACTGCAGCGACTTGGTCATGGCGGTGTTTGTAATCGGTTTGTGCAAGTGATTTGCATGCTCCTGTTATATGTTGTATAGTTTCGGAGGCATTGTTACAATGTCTACACAAATCAGTCGGCTGGTTTGGGTCTTTTATGATGTATTTTCTGTAATTACGGGTAGCTATTATTTGATCTTGTATGGCCAGCATAAAACCCTCGGTCTCGGGAAACAACTCATCCCGTTTGAGCCATTCGTTCGACTTTATTTTATCGACGTGTGGCTGGCTCAAGCAGGCTCGATGTCTTCCGTGTAGGGCTTTTTCAGACCATTCTGCAATTTTTTGTTGTGTACTTACGATGTGTTCATTTATTTGTGTTTTTCGGTTTTATAGGTTTAGTGGTGTTAGTTTGTTATCTGTTTCCGTTACTTGCTTGTGTAGTGATGAGGTTTCTGATTTGTTATGGAAGTATCCTCTGAGTGAAAGTATCTGTTTATTGTGTAAATTGTGTATGTCTATTAATCCTCTCCCTCCTTCTTGGCGTGGTAGTGTAAATCGTTGTATGCATGATTTTGGATGGTGTTTTCTATGTTTGGTTAGGAGTGTGTGGATAGTGTGCTGCAGTTTTTTAATATCAGTCTTTGACCATCGTATAATTCCGAAAGAGTATGTGAGAATGGGTATTGCAAAGGTGTTGATGGCTTTAATTGTATTCCTTGAATAAAGGTTGCTTTTTAAAAAAGGTTGAGACGGTGTGTGAATTTTTTGAGCAGTTCTTGTTTTGACATCTTTTGTTGTATTTGTCTGGACTGTTTGAAAACTAGGTATTTGTATGTACTTTGTTCATCCATTGGCTCGATCGATGCTCCTGATAGAAGTGTGTAACTATTATTTTGAAATTTTCCTTTTACAATGGACAAAATTTAACATTTATCTACTCCGAGTGACATGCAAATATCATCAGAAAATTGTTTTGTGGCATCAGCTAGTTGATAAAGTGCTTCTTTGTCAGCTGCATATAACTTTATGTCATCCATGTACATAAGGTGTGTTAACGTGTATTGTGTGTTATTGCTGTCCAGCGTGAATCCCGTGCCTGTTTGGTCTAACAAGTGTGAGAGTGGATTGAGTGCCATGCAAAACCACAGAGGACTTAGAGCATCTCCTTGAAAAAATCCACGTCTTATACAGGTTGGTTCAGTAGCTACAGTTGAGGAGGAGGACTTGATTTTAAGAACAGTTTGCCAATTCTGCATGGAAGTTCCTAAAAATTGTTTAAGTGTATGGTGAATTTTATAAAAATTTAATACGTGTAGCAACCAGCTGTGCGGAACTGAATCAAAGGCTTTTGGATAGTCTATAAACATTGTGTGAATATCCTTTCTGCTTTTCACAGCGCTGCTCATAGTAATGGCGTTAATGGTTAGTTGCTCCTTACACCCTTGGCTATTCTTACGACAACCCTTTTGCTGGTCCTTACACCCTTGGCTATTCTTACGACAACCCTTTTGCTGCTCTTACACCCTTGACTATTCTTACGACAACCCTTTTGCTGCTCCTTACACCCTTGGTTATTCTTACGACAACCCTTTTACTGCTCCTTACACCCTTGGCTATTCTTACGACAACCCTTTTGCTTATTATTATTATAATGTTCGCAAAATAGAGTTTCGATCTCACATAGGGACCCGGTTAGGTAAAGGCTAGGCATCTGCCTAGCCTTTACCTAACCGGGTCCCTATGATGGAATACAGATTATGGTGATGACTGTATTGCATCTACAACTCTACACATTACAATAACATGACTTTGCTTTTTGTGTTCCTATGATCTGTCAGATAACCGCTACGGCGAAGAAGTCTTCGCATCAGTATTTGACATAAAATGATTACAAAACTTGTAAGGTAAGCGTTTATAAGTGCTGAGGTACGCTAAGGATTGTATTGCTGTGAACGCACGGTCGCGCGTCCGTGCGTCTATATGTGTAAGTGGTCTCAATACAGTACGCACACCACAGCCACAGAGTTCGCCCAATCGCATGTCGCGCGTCACACTCCACGAAACATAAGAATATATTTCCGTTTCTTTTATTATACACGCAGCAAACCTTATTTGTGTAGCGACCTGTTCTTACCATTGAATAGCTAAAATTCACGTCTATTTACCATGTGTTGATAGCTGTTGGGGTAATCAGTAGGATTCACGATCAAAGAGATCCGAGTTCAAATCCTGTTAACAACGTGTGGGGTTTTTGTTTCTTGGTAACATTAGTTATTGGTTCATTATTTATTTTTTATAAAAATAAGTTAAATATTAGTAAAAAAAAAACATAGTATTATTATTCAACTATTTATTTATTATTTTAGCTGTTCGGTGTTGGAAGGTGGAAATAAAAAAGTCGTGGTGAATGATAACAAAAATGTTTATTCGTTTTATTTATTTATAAAATTAACAAACTTTCATGATAATTGTAACGTCACATTCCTACCTAGATGTAAAAAAGTTCTCTTGTAACCGATCATAAGATTTTTTATTGTATACGGTATACCCACTTAATTTCAATTCATAATAACATTCTAATCACACAAATATAACATATAGTTGATACCCACTTATTATAGGTATCGGTAATCAGCAGAGTTTATTGAAAACTAATATAAATAATTTAGACTTTATGAATATATTTTTTGTGACGTCACAATAAATGTAACTAGTATTGAGGTTATAGTTTAACTGTTCATTTTCCCGAAGAAAAGAAGATTGAAACTAAACCTCAATTTAAGATCATTAATATAATTACGGATAAGTTAATATTCACTAAATATTTTGTTACACATCTTGTTATTCTTGCGCCATAAATGAAGCCTACCCTTTTGACTTTATTTAAAAAGTCAGTTTTTTGAGTCTTCTCATGGTTGTATTCTAGTAAAAATCTAAATAATCCCGTGCGAAACGTAATCGTTCCTTTATAACTCTTTCTGTCAAGAAGGGCTTCTTAGCTGGTCTTCGTGATACAAGCCTTCAGCGTGGAGGGCACGGCGAACAGTTTGCGATGAGGTGTCAAATAATTCCACAAAGTGTCTCGTAGGTGTGAAACCATTTGTTTCTTATTCGCCAACCATATATTATGTCGTCGCTGCGCATCGATAATAAGCGACGGCTTTCCACTTCACAGTATTCCTCTAAAACAAAAAAACAAAAAAAATATGTTAGGCAGCTATAATAAAATACTGAAGTTATCATTCACTCTGCGTTTATAAATCCAATAATTAACACTAATTATTTATCTTTTATGCCTCATGATGGATTTAAAATCAATTTATTAATCCCTAAGTCACCAAAACATAATTATATTGGAGTGACAAAAACCATTCGGGAATATACCTGTTTTAAGAATGGAATTGAACAGGTTGGTTATTACTGGGAGAAGAGCAGGTTCGCCTATTTTCAGAATTTCGGTACTTATGCCATCCTCACCGGGTACCCTGTTGTACTTCATTTTACTGAGTGCGGTGTGAACTTCGAAACCAGTAATTGGAGGAATGGTATCTGGGCAAAAATAGTTTATGCTGGATGTTGAGCGCTGGCAGTTTGAGTACAACGATTTGAAAATAGTTGGTGCAGATTTGTAATATTTTGTCTCTGCTTCGGTGTTTTTGGCCGTTTTTGTCCTTAAGACAATTTATCCACTGTTTGCCCTTTGTGGTGCCTTGTTTGGCTATTTTTAAAGAACGATTCTTTTCTAAAGCAATTTGGATCATTTTGGTGTTAAAAGACCTGATATCATTTCTTATATTGCGTTTCACTTCTTTGTTTTTATTTTTATATTCAGGGTTTCTTTTATTTGCGCTTAGGGCCTGTCTTTCGTCTATAAGTAGTAGGGTGTCTGAAGATAGTTTTTTGATTTTGTTTGGTAATGTTTTAATTTTTCTACTAGCTGTTTTAACAGTATAAACAATAACAAAGTAGGCTTTAATTTTTAATAATACTTTGTTACAATAATTCATAAATAGAATACTCACATTAGTCCGGTTTCTTCAGATATTTGTGTTCTATTAAGACCACTTTTATGCAGCACGATAATATTAGTCGCCCTCGCCTCAATATCAATATTTGCCTGCATTTTGAGAAATACCAACAACAATACCGCTATCTATTAAACCACACGTCACTAACCAAATTTAACATAACCAAACGACAACGTTCATTTCGATCAAGTAAAATATTCATAAAACTCAGGTTTACCTCACAGAAATATAAATTCTTGACTTATTTTTCTATGATCTACCTTCTTCTAACTTTATGAAATGTGTGAACAAAGCGAGAATATTTTTCTATCCCATTACTTCCAATCGAGTAAACAAAGCATTTGTTTTGAAAACTTAAGAAAGAAATTTGTTTCTATTAATTTATACTACAAAAAATTAAATTATAATAAAAAAAAAATTAAACCAAAAAAAAATAATAAAAATTTTTAAGAAACCGGTAAATATCTTTTTCAAGCTAAATATATTAATTACATCTACAAAATGAAAAGTCTAAAAGTAACATCGTGGGATTTGAACTCACGACTTACTGATTCACTCTTAGATGTGGACGCGCCTAACCACTAGGCCATCTTGACTTATATTTCCATGTTGAAATTTTGGACTACATTTACTTGTAGATGACAATGTCTATTTTCTTGAAAGTAGAAGGTCGTAAGTCAAACTAAACATCAAGCTATTGCTTTGTGAGATTGCCTATCGACTTTTGGTCGACACTGTACCTATCTCGCTCAAACTTGCACAGAGTCTAGAGGAATGAATAAGACAGATATTTTGCCTCAGTTCAACAACGAACGACGCTTCTAACTGACTAAAACACCGGTACCCAGTTGAGAAATCAGGCCCGCGCCAACAGGTCGTAACAGACAAGAACAAAAGAACATTTTCTTTATTACACCGAAAAGGATTTATGTGCAGTTTTGATCATTACTTAAAGAATTTTCTCCGAAGACTTTATGTCTATAACTGGGTTGTGAAGTTCAGATAGGCAGTCGCTCCATGTAAAATACTGGTATTCAGCTGCATCCGGGTAGACTGGAAGCAGACCCCAACATAGTTGGGAAAAGGCTAGGCAGATGATGACTTTATGTGTATAACATTTTTAAAGGAAAGTATCAAGTCGTACGAAGAAGGGACGGGTTGTATCGAATAAACATTGCTTCACAGAAATATTTGAAGTTTTATTTGAAATCACATCGAGAACTGTAATATGACAACTGTATAAGTCGTAATAAAACTGATCAGGCTCAAAGGGAGGCTAGCATCTGCGGTGAAGACACCGCACGCGTCCATGTTCTTGAAGGCAGCATTCTGAATACGTTGCACGTTCTTACATGCTATTATCTGCGTTTCTATAGAGAATATCGAGCATAATTATCATTTTGTTATCTTACTAAAGACACACACTTACACAATGATGACATCATCATCCTACTGCATTGTTATTTTAATTTTTTGTCTTCCATCAACTCCACTGCTGGACATGGGTCACACCCAAGCAGCGCTACAACACCATGGCCTCCTCCTTTTGCGCTCAATCTGTCCGAATCACATGTTTTTAAGGTCGACAGTCCACCTGCGTCCACCTGCGTCCACTCTAGGACTCGTTGGAAGCTATCGATACTTAGAAAAACATGGCCAGCCCACTGCCATTGCAGCTTGTATATTCTTGCAATATTACCTTGCCGGAAACGCCAGACCCAAGTGTACACTCACTAGCCACTATATTTTACGCTATCCTCTTTCTTTTGGTCTTTCACATTAAGGGTGTAAAACACCTTTTAACGAAGCCGAAAGGCACTTGTTCCCCTCGTCATTGCGATCATTTTTTTGTTCTACACCATACCTGGGAACCTTCTAGTAACGGGTAAAATATGTGGGGTAAAAGTTCCAGCTTTTTGACAAGTTTTTTTTAATACAAGTATTTAATGTAAGATTTTTAATATAAACACCTCCACGACCCCCGTACTATTCAATCCATCCATCAGCACAATGTTTTGAGTGCGTTACATTGAGTTCTACCACAAAACATAATTTTTCACCCCAAAAAAAAATCGTTTCGCTGCAATAATTTTTGCATAAAGTTACTTAGTTTGATGTACAGAATGCTTGGTTAACGGCTTCGTGATGAGGTCTTTTGCACCCTCTATTTAACTTTTTTTTTTAAGTTTTTCATCTGCTTCAACCTCACCTACCTATTGGACTGCCTCGCAATCGCAACTGCTGACCATAGTGACCACGAGGCCCTGGGTTCAATTCCAGTGTCGGGTTTTTCTATTAGGAATTTCTCAGTAGCAGCCACGGAGACTGGATTTGTTCCATGTTGATGGCAATATATTATTATATTATTATATTGTTATATACCTGAGAGTCCTTTTCTCTTCGAAAACATGACCATCGTACCCTGACCTTCTCTAATAGCAGCATAAAACCTCTCGCATTCGATGCTCAAAAATGTCAGTATTATAATGTTCTTCATGAACCATATCTGAGTAAGAACTATGTATATAGCCATCTGGAAATAATAACACTACAGTTATTGGATCTTTAACAAAAACCCAACCTCATTATAAGGGGAATAAAAATCGCTGTAATTTTGTGTGATGAAAGGACTTGTAAGATTCAGGCGTACATCCACCATAGAGACGCAGATGTGGATGGCGTGATGAACTTAGCTATCAGTAAGACCACATTGGCTTACGTGCGAGTTGAGTAGTAAAAGGAAAAGGAAAGCCTTTGCCCTGCAATGGTACAACACAGGCTGATGACAAAAAGCAATGAAACTTACCCGTTGACACCTGCATTCACAAAGAAAATGCAAAAAAAGAAATATGTTCATTTTTAACCTATTTTGGTCTCCCTCTAACCTTCTACTCCTTTTTATGTGCTGTTTTCCAATTAGGCCAATCGCTCATAAACGCCTCTACGTCGTCACGCCGGCGTTTTCTAGGTCTCCATCGGCGATGACGCCTGTCTTCTTATCAAAGAATTGATTATTATTTATTTAACAAATAAACCAATTACTTACACTGAATCCTCCATCTTCAACTAGCTGCATATTTATAATAATTGCTATGTTCATTAGACCATGGGAAACTGCGAATACCGTTTAGAATAGAATCTGAAAATTAATTATTACCGTAAATAAAGTAAAGAACGATTTGCTTTTTATTTCGATGAAGATGTCGTTAAGAAGATGTCATAGTATACTTGAAAACATGAAATGAAATGTTAGTTGCAGGAGACTAACAAAACTATACAATAGTCTATACAGTCTGCATGCCACTACATGTGCCGTCCATCAAACCACAGCTTGCCCGCGTGATGAATTACAGCCGTCTCTCATAGAGTGCAGGCCTGCGGCCCAGCAGTGGAAACTTGCAGACTGGTAATATCAAGAAGCCCATGGCCATTAATAGGGTAAATCTACTTTCAGCATTGGGTCTTGAATAACAGAGAAGAGAACAAATAAAACAACAATGTCTTACCATGGATCTAAATGTTTTCTCGACAGTCCTATAGATCTGTAATATATTCAAATAAACTTCAAACATACTTTCCCAAAAAGACTCAGGTTTTGAATTCCCTGCTTTGCGGGCATCTTCAGTCCAAACACAAAGTGCTTTGCAGTTCAATTTGATCAAAAACTTAAAATATACTACATCAACATCAAAAGTCATACTGAAGTAGAAATAGGCCATATCGACGATAGTCAAATCGGGAAAGTACTTAATATGTTTATTAAGTACTTTCCCGATTTGACTATCGATTCTATTTGATTTGACTATATAGACAATAGAACCGAAAATAATACAATTTACAATGATGACAGAAATCCAATTTTGAACAGTCAACCTGAAGAGATTGTTGCCAGTAATCTTAAGGGTTCTAAGTACATGTTGGATCTTTAAAACCAACTGCACATTGTCGTCGCTACTCTTGATATTAATATAGTAATACAAAATGAAACCAAAAGAGTAAATGAAGAAGTCGTAGATACTGCTCCAGTTAAGGATCAAGGTGAAAGCTCCCCAGTCGGTGATGGAAATAAACAGACGATACAAGGCTACGGAACGGGATATAAACAAGCCGAAAACTCCAATACAGTTGTATAGAAAACTGTTACAAGTGATGAAATTATCACGAATGGAAAACTTAGAGCATAAGAGAAGGTATTGCATTACAGTCAGGGGTTTTAGAACTGCTTGCAAATCTTTTTCTATAAAATTATCGAGTAAGATTTCATTTGTGTATCGGATTTTCGAAATAACTTTCGGCTGAATAGGACCTAATTTTGATTGTGGTTTGTCTCTAAAATTTTGCAAAATACCGTTCATGTTGATGTTTACTTATGAAGTGATGCGAAAGTTCATCGAAGTCATTATTAATGCATTTATTTAATCGACTGTCATTTTGTTTGTGATAGTAAAGTTTGATACAGTTTTTTTATGGAACTGTCATTAGTTTTTGTAGAATATTGTTAAGTGATTGGTCATTAAAGGTGTAATTAATTTGATTGATTGGACAGTGAATATAAATGTATTTTACTATAAAAGTAGCATTGTGTCTCTGTATGCCCAAGTACCAGAAACCTTCTGTTTTCTTTAATGAATAAACCCATAATTCTCTTGCCTCAATCCCACTGTATTTAAGGTCAGCGCAGCAATTTTCTTTCATACTTCTCTATTACACGGCATTTCAGTATTCACTTTTTTTTTGTAAAAAATCGTTATTATTCAACATGAAACGTTAATAACATCGAAGGTATTAATTATTCTTCTTGTGACAGTTTTGATTGATTATTTTGAATTTTCGACCTCAATATTGTTGTTCTTCTTAGCGTATCGATGGCAAACAGTTCAAATGTGTCCCCAAAAATCAGCTTCACAAACACCGCTCACTCATGCAGTCAGTCTTATAAAACAGAGTACTTAATCAATCCCCAGATTACGGACCGCACACTGTACTGCACCTGGCGGCGCTTCTCACTAACTATACCATTGTGTTGCTGCAGTTTGCTTTTTGTAATCCTGGTATCTATCATTAAAGTTTCGGTGTCCAAGTACTTTTTTTTAGGGTTCCGTACCCAAAGGGTAAAAACGGAACCCTATTACTAAGACTTCGCTGTCTGTCCGTCTGTCCGTCTGTCTGTCACCAGGCTGTATCTCATGAACCGTGACAGCTAGACAGTTGAAATTTTCACAGATGATGTATTTCTGTTGCCGCTATAACAACACATACTAAAAACAGAATACAATTAATATTTAAGGGGGGCTCCCATGTGAGAGGGAGAGAACCTCACGTCCCGGCCGCCGCGGGAGACGCCCCGGGCGTCGGGGGCCATGTGGTGGCCCCCGGCCACCATAGGCGCGGGCCTGTGGCCGTCCGTCCGTCTCATGACGGCAGGCCGTGTCAACAACGCGTACGTGTACCACGCGCGCCTCAAAGAAAGTCAGCAAAAGGAAGGGGTCCGCAAGGGCCGATGCCTGCCGGGGCTGCGGGACTGTTCGAAAGAAATACCGTGGCCCTGGAACACAAAGGGCGATAAAAGTCAGTAAAAGTCTGACACTCCCTCCTACTCTGCCCAAAGCGGGAGCAGTCATTTGATGATTTCCCATCCGGAAAAAAGGGGTCTCCAATACAACAAACGTAATTTTTTTGCTGTTTTCTGCTTGATATTAATAACGGCAACAGGTAAACGCTTGAAATGCGTGCGATTCGTGCGCGAGTCCGACTCGCACTTGGCCGGTTTTTAGGGTTCCGTACCCAAAGGGTAAAAACGGAACTGGACGGACTGGGTGCTGCGCGCCGACCTCCCTAGGGGTGTCAGCGTAGTTTGCTACGCTGACGACACGCTAGTGCTGGCCCAGGGGAGGACGCAAGAGGCGGCGGCCGAAGCGATGACACGCGGGGTTGCGATAGTCGTTGAGAGGATCCGGCAACTGGGTCTCGAGGTGGCATTGCACAAGTCCGAGGCCATGTGCTTTCATGGGCCTCGGAATGCGCCACCTCCGGGATCCTTAATCACGGTAGGAGGGGTATCCATCGGTGTCGAGTCGACTTTGAAGTACCTAGGATTCGTCCTCGACAGCCGGTGTAACTTCGTGGAGCACTTCCGACGTTTGGCCCCCAAACTGGAACGGACTGGGGCTGCCTTCAGGCGGCTCCTGCCCAACCTGGGGGGGCCGAACGCCTCCTGCCGGAGGTTCTACGCGGGAGTCGTGCGGTCCATGGCCCTTTACGGGGCCCCGGTGTGGGCGCGTTCTTTGAGGCGGCGAGTCGCCCACTATCTGAACGCGCCCCAAAAGGTGGTAGCCGTAAGGCTGGCCCGGGCGTACCGCACAATCTCCCGCGAGGCGGCGAGCCTCCTTGCCGGATTGCCGCCATGGGATCTGGAGGCGATAGTCCTCGCGCGCCTGCATGAATGGCGCACGGAGGCGCTACGCCGGGGGGAAACTCCGCTGCAGCGACAAATTGTCGCTCAGCGGACAGACTTCTGACGGGATCTCATGGCGACATGGAGAGAGCGACTGTCACAACCCCGCACAGGGCACGCCACGTGTAACAAATCTACTTGCTCCTATAGTCTAAAAGGATAAGCAGACTTGTTCAATTAAATTTAATTTAGGGAAAAAAAATACAGCTAGTTATATAAAAAAACTACCTACCACGCACTCTATAGTTTTATAGTTCACAGTTAGAAATCACGGGAACAGGCGTCAGGGTAGCAGGCTGATACCGGAGCAACCTTGAAGTTCAGCTCTGAAGCAGTAGAAACGGCGGCAGCGCAGATCTCAGAGTTCACCAGGACAGCTCAGCATCAAGGCAGTGCACAACTCAGGGCCAGACGTAGGAAAGCCCTGCGAGACCAGTAGACAGACAGGCACGTAGTAAGCCTCCGAACATCGGGAGTAGAAGTCCCAGGGGAATCTTTAGCTGGATCCCCTGGGCAGTTTTAGAATCTCACAGCGAAAACCAAGCTGCTCTCTGATACTCATCAAATCAGATCCAATCGTCCACTTTTTTTTTAGCCGTCCGTCAGCTCGTTTCTCCAAAGTAGTCTTCCTTCTTTCAGAAGTTCTTTCTTAGTTTTCTTAGTGTCGCCATCATCTCATCTGACAAGTGTAGTCGGCCAGGACATATCCATGAGTGCGTTAAGAATTTTATAAATATAATCATTTAATATTAAGTTATTAAACAATCGTAATAATTTATAAAATACATTGGCTAAGCATATTGATAAAAATAATTTAAATTATACAAACCAAAAAGAGAAATCATAGAGCTAGACCATAGACTGAGCAGAAAGACAATTAAAAAACTAACTGACAGTTTGACAATTTGACGCTTGACGTAAATATCACAACATGAAAGTTATAATAATATTTTATTTCAGCTATTTCCAAGTTAAAGAATCGTATTTAAATCGATTTGCTGAGTGTAGATATATAAACAAATAAAATGCATGATAAATAGTATTATGAATGGTGAATATGAAGCGTAAGTATAGGATAATACTATACACGATAGTGGCGATAAGTCCCCTCTTTGAGGAGTGGCTTGAGAGACGCCACGGCGTCCTCACCTTCCGCCTGACGCAGGTCCTCACCGGACACGGAGTGTTCGGGAGGTTCCTGCACCGAATCGGGCGGGAGGAAACGCCCGGGTGTTTCCATTGCGAGGATCGACCGGAGGACACGGTGGAGCACACGGTGGAGGTGTGTCCCGCGTGGGCGGAGCACCGCCGTGTCCTCAACGCGGCGATTGGCGGCGGCGACCTCTCGCGTCCGGCCCTGGTGCAAGCCATGGTCCGGAGCGAGACGGAATGGGACGCCGTCACCTCCTTCTGCGAAGCAGTAATGCTAGAGAAGGAGGTGGCGGAACGTGAGAGGGAGCGAACCTCTTAACGTCCCGACCGCCGCGGGAGACGCCCCGGGCGTTGGGGGCCACCACTACGTGGCCCCCGGTCACCGTAGGCGCGGGCCTGTGGACGGTGGGCTATGGGCTAGCTCGCCGTCCGTCCGTCTCATGACGACAGGCCGTGTCGACGGCGCGTTCGTGTTCCACGCGCACCTCAAAGAGAGTCAGCAAAAGGGAAGGGGTCCGTAGGGACCGATGCCTGCCGGGGTTGCGGGACTGTTCGAAAGAGATACCGTGGCCCCGGAACACAAAGGGCGATGAAGGAACATGGATGGGTTTTAGTCAGTAAAAGTCTGACACTCCCTCCTGCTCTGCCCAGAGCTTGAGGGGTTATTTGATGATTTCCCATCCGAAAAAAAAAAAAAAAAAAGGGGGGGCTCCCATACAACAAACGTGATTTTTTTGCCGTTTTGTCTAATGTATAGATAATGGTACGGAACCTTTCGTGCGCGAGTCCGACTCGCACTTGGCCGGTTTTTTTTTTTAAACATGTTTTTAATGTAAGATTTTTACTTAAACACATGTATAACCCTCTTACCCCCCCCCCCTCTTACCCGCTTAATCCATCCTTAAGTATAGTTCGATTCAAACTTAATGGCGGCTCGGAAGTTAGCTGCGAGTTACCGTCTGCACAGGAATAACGCTTTAAACTTTATGGCGATTCGGAACATCCAATGTAAATCTGCGCAGACAACAAATCTAGGTATTACGCATCGTTTTGTCTGTATAATGCGCAGACCGTTACTTGCAGCTAACTTCCGAGCCGCCATTAAGTTTGAACCGAACTACCTATACAATGTTTTGAGTGCGTTACATTGAGTTTTACCTTAAAGCGTGATTTTTCACCCCAAAAAAGTCATTTCCCAGCGATAATTTATAAATTTACTAAGTTTGAAGTACAGAATACTTGGTTGACGGCTTCGTGAAGCGTCCGTGTACACCCTGTATACATGTATTTTCTATGAACCCTTACTTACATCTACCATTATTTATTATTCCGTCAAGTAACATTGATAAATAGATATTTTTTGAAGACGATAAATCACTTTATACATTTTATAAATCAATTTATTAAACAAATAAATTGATTGAGTTTCTTTGTAATTATTTAAAAGAATGGGGACACTTCCGTATTAGACTCATTGTCGTTTGAACAGTGCTCTCAAAACTTCAAAACTATGTCTCCCAAAAGAAGGAATAACAGAATTATTGATCTTAGCGATCACACAGAAGTTTCGTCTAATAACGTTGTTGATAAAGATGTGCAGTCATTGTTCTTACCTTTCACCTTGATGCAGACCATACTGTTGAGTCCAAAGTATCGCATCAAGAACAATGTCATAACCGCAAATAATCTCTTCAATACTGTGTTGTCACTATGTGGGACAGTCGTCTTCTCAACTTTATATTTGTTGCGATTTGTTCAACTAATGACACTGAAAATATACGTTATAACGAACTTCCAGATCCATACCATGTATTACAATTTCTGCTATCATTTTTGTGGATATTTCATTATTTTTGTTTTTAATCTGATTCAAACGGAGAGTTATGTAATGTTCATTTTGATCATTCAAGAAGTGCAGAGATTATGCAATAGTGAAGTTAACTCTAAATTTATTAGAGGCAGCTGGATAAGTTTCACTATTATTATCTGCTACTACATTTTTTTATGCTGTTACAGTTATGGTTTGTACCCAGATATGCCGTTTTATGCTACTGTGGCTAGAATGGCTTTAATGTGTTTCGACGTTAATGTAGTGTATGCAATAAGATTTATAAAGCTACTCGAGGATAACGTTGTTCAATGGAGTCAACAGGTTTTACACTCGTTCAAAGGTGATCCAAATGAAATGTGTCACAAAAGATTGTTCCATACTTATCTCCAAATATTAACATGTTACGAGATTTACAAGAATATGTTTCATCACGTGGTTAGTTACTAAAAGCTTTTCTTTTTTTATTACTTGTAAATAAGCTCTATAATTAGATATTTACCGTTCCCACACTTCTGATCTTCTAATAAGATCACCTTTATCCCTTTTTCTTTACCTCTTTTCTTCAACGTTGGTCGCTATATCTACGTCAGGGTCCCTACAGCATATGGATTAGGTTACAACTGTGATCAAACATGCGCGGGCCGAGCGAGAAAAGCGGGTGTTGCTGCGGCAGTGGCCAACTAGCTGTACATCACGGCTTCATTTCAAGTTTCTCGCAGTTATTAAGTTAAAAATGACGATCAAGTACCTACATAAGCGTATCAAATTAGTAGTTTGTCGAAATGAGAAATAATTTGGGGATTGATTAAACACATGCTTAAAACAAATACAAATACATTAAAAGAAATTAGAAAATGTAATAACATTGACAGAATTACATCATTTTCAGATTGTATTCTATACGATCCACAATTTATTGCAAACCTTAGCATTTAACGAAATATATATCGTTATTTATAAATCAATTAACGGAACAAATAATGAGTTTGTAAGTATCTTTTTTATTTTTTTGTAACACTAATCTAAAAAAGGATTATGCTCTGATTTGTATGTAATGTTTTTCTAGAGTAAAGCATTTTTTTCATCACTGATGGTATACATTTGGATATTCAAGAACTTGATGTTACAAACTATACTGTGTCTGCACTGCGAGGCGTTTTATATAGCTGTGGAGGACTCTCAGGACATATGCGCTTATATTCTGACGTCAAATTGTACAGGTTTGTAACCTTTTGATATTGGCGAATACACACCAAAGGAACGAATTGTGCTAGAAACAGCAATTATTTTGCAGATAAAGACAAGAAGTTATGCAAGAACGTGATGCGCGTGCACCGAGCATCGTTCATTAAGATGCGCGCCTGTCGACTGTTCTACGTAGACGTGTGTCTACTACTGCACCTGGCGGCGCTTCTCACTAACTATACCATTGTGTTGCTGCAGTTCGCATATCTGTAATCCTTGGTACGACTACCATCAAAGGCTTAGTGCGCTACATATTTTTTCATGCACTTGTCATATTCCTTTTGTCGATAGAAGCCTTCTCTTTTCACATTGATATGTTTATTATAAGCTAATAAAAACAGGGTGTCTTTTTATTATTATTAAGATTTAGCTACGTAGGTATTATGCAATGAAAAAGGAATGGGGGATTTCCTGGCGGTGCTCTCAAACTCGAAACGAGGTTAGCGATGCCGATAGAAGCTGTAATTATGTTACGCGATAAAGACATGTTTGACGCAACTATGAGGCTTTCATGGAAGTTTTTCGTTGAGTGGGAGGCCTTTGTCCAGGAGTGGTAGAGCTCAGGATACCTACACATACAGGAGGACATTGTGGACTTCTCGGATTTATTCTGGATGAAGCAAGGAACAGGAACGTGGAGCATATCATAAGCGAAGGGTACCATGCTACAATGTAGGTGAAGTGAAGTGGGCATACATTGGTAATTCACAAACTACGAGTTTAAAAAACGTTCAAATAGTAATTAAAAAAAAACATGATGAACATGAAACAGAGGGCGCCAAAAATTCGTCCGCATCGCTGTTTTACGGGAATAGTGCCCAGAAGGCTGGTAGCATTGCCACGTTAGGCGATAATGCTGATTCTCTGGCAAAAAAATTGATCAGGCCTCTGGTCACGGGAAGAATCGACCAACCATTTGCCGATGTCCCGAAAGACTTTGTGTGCACTCAAACTCTTTGGATAGGGCCAAGGAGTTCGAGTGCACACAAAGTCTTTATCCATTATCTCTCTCTCTCTCTCTTTATAGATTCTAGTTTTTTGAATCATATAACTCAACTGCTTGCATTGAGAGAGGCTAATACGTTGACGACTAGGATGTTCAGAAATTGTCATTCCTTGCCACATAGTTGCAAGTAGTTTGTCCACTAGAATTATTCGTCGGCAAAAAATACGAACCTTCACGCAAATTTCTCCTTTTTCAATTTTAACCCTTAGATCGTAGACGAAAAAGCTGCCAGGCTCATATGGTATTGGGTGGGCCACGTAAGCTACATGCATGTGCAATGTTTCAAGCGTACAGTAAGCGTTGATAAGTGCAGAGGGACGGTAAGGATTGTATTGCTGTGAACGCACGGTCGAGCGTCCGTGCGTCTGTATGTGTAAGTGGTCTCAATACAGTACGCACACCACAGCCACAGAGTTCGCCCAATCGCATGTCGCGCGTCACACTCCACGAAACATAAGAATATATTTCCGTTTCTTTTATTATACACGCAGCAAACCTTATTTGTGTAGCGACCTGTTCTTGCCATTGGATAGCTAAAATTCACATCTATTTACCATGTGTTGATAGCTGTTGGGGTAATCAGTAGGATTCACGATCAAAGAGATTCGAGTACGAATCCTGTTAACAACGTGTGGAGTTTTTGTTTCTTGGTAACATTCGTTATTGGTTAATTATTTATTTTTTATAAGAATAAGTTAAATATTAGTAAAAAAACATAGTATTATTATTCAACTATTTATTTATTATTTTAGCTGTTCGGTGTTGGAAGGTGGAAATAAAAAAGTCGTGGTGAATGATAACAAAAATGTTTATTCGTTTTATTTATTTATAAAATTAACAAACTTTCATGATAATTGTAACGTTACATTCCTACTTAGATGTAAAAAAGTTCTCTTGTAACCGATCATAAGATTTTTTATTGTATACGGTATACCCACTTACTTTCAATTCATAATAACATACTTAAGTAACAAGGAAAGGATATTCTAATCACACAAATATAACATATAGTTGATACCCACTTATTATAGGTATCTGTAATCAGCAGAGTTTATTGAAAACTAATATAAATAATTTAGACTCTCAAAACTAAACCTCAATTTAAGATCATTAATATAATTACGGATAAGTTAATATTCACTAAATATTTTGTCTATACTAATATTATAAAGAGTAAAACTTTGTTTGTTTGGTTGTTTGTTTGGTTGTAATGAATAGGCTCAAAAACTACTGGACCGATTTAAAAAATTCTTTCACCATTTGAAAGCTACATTATCCACGAGTAACATAAGCTATATATTATCCCCGTACTCCCACTGGAACGGGAACTACGCGGGTGAAACCGCGGGACGTCCGCTAGTTACACATATAATTAAAACTAAAGCATCTAGGGATTAATTTTGTAGCATGACACTTCTAATACTTCTACATAATTAAGTAGAACTGTTGGCGCGTGGAGGAATAAAAGCCAGTTCTCCTGGCCCTGTTGCACTTATCCATCCCCACATGATCCCCACATATTAACCATAATTCGACATGAGTCTGTATTAGGGATTATGTTTTTGTCAGACCAGCAGAGTGTTATTCTTGCGCCATAAATGAAGCCAGCCCTTTTGACTTGATTTAAAAAGTCAGTTTTTTGAGTCTTAGTATTCCAGTAAAAATCTAAATAATCCCGTGCGAAACGTAATCGTTCTTCTATTTATTAATTATTTATTTATTTATTTATTATTATAGGTCTACCAACAATTATTCACACTGGATACAGCGACATAATTCATTCTTAAAATTAAATAACAGTGCAACAATTACTTACAGGTAAACACCACATGCACAAAACAATAAATTCGGAAGATAAGCTAACTTAGTAATTACTAAGCGCCAACATTCAATTAAATGAAATTAAACTTGAAACAGTAAAAACAGAATTATGACAAAATCGATTAACCTTTCAAAATGAACACATAAGTAAAAAATATACATACTAAAATTATAATTGATAAAATTGAAAAGTTATAAATAAAGATCGACACAAAATTAAAATTAAATTAAAATTCATTGAATAAATTGATTAAAATTGAATAACATGGAATAATATTGAATATAATTGATAGATTGGTAAATTATTAAACATTAAAGAGAAAAAATAATAATAATAATAACAGTGGTAAAATTGATACAATGACAATTGATTACGGTAAAATTGACAGAATTAAATAATAATTGAGTATGACTAGGAGTTGCTTGGTAAACGATTAAGGATGGCTTTTTGTTTAGCAAGAGAGTCAAAGTGGAGATCAATAACATCACTGTAGCCATTTACGGCCTTACACATTCTTGCAACAGGCAAATTGGATCCCAAAACTGTTCTTCTAAATGGCGTACAAAGAGGTGTTATTGCACTACGCGGGATTCTAGAGGGTGCGCGAAAACTAAAAACTAAAAAGGGCAAGTAAACTGGGACTGTCTACTTTATGCTTGAAAATGTTGTAAGCAAACATTGCATCCATTAAGTGTCTACGTCTGTCTAGTGAGGTCATTCTATAGTGTGTTCCTCTGTGGCCGGACCACAGTTTAGTACTCAGATGCTATAGTTCGAAATAATACCTACCTAAACTCTACTTTCATCAGAATACATATATATTTTTAGTACCTCAAGAGATATCTTTTTAATTAACAATTTATGTGGTCCGGCCGCCAGGCAGTACTCTCTGGCCGCGCCACCTCAAATTAAATGGAGTATAATGAACTATTAATAAATCAATATCCTGAAAAAAACTACCTAAAGAGTACCTTGCATACGACAAATATGGTCCAATAAACCCCTTTAGTTAAGGAGTTATTGGTCGTAGGGTGTGGTCCGGCTGGAAGGTATACTCTGCAGCAAGTCAATTTTGCAATATTTAATATTAACTATCCATAAATCAATTTATATAATAGTACCTTTTCTCTACTCTTCGTTGATACTTTTTTCTCTCAAGAAACTATTCATTTTGATTAATTAATCTTTAAAGTATGTGGCGCGGCTAGGGAGGATTACTTTCAGCAAATATAACGAAATATGCTTTATTTCTTTATGCCAACGAAAACTGCATAATAAGTACTTTATAAAAAGACGTGGACTTCATCTGTAAACTTTTATTTTTATTACCAACAATGATTTTGAAAAAGGTGCACTTTTTGGTTTTTATTTACCTATCTACCTAAGAATAGGTAGTTAACTTGACGGTGTGCGTTTCGACCGCGCGGCCACGTTTTTTTTTTTTAAACTAAGCCAAGATTTTGTATAAATTTGTAAAAGTTGATTCCTAAAACCATAAATTTGTCAAAGTTATGGTTTAAAAGTTATAAGGGTTTGAACGTGGCCGCGCCATCGAAACGCGGAGATCTTTAAAACGAAGCGTTGCCGAGACCTGAAATTAAGGTAAATAACAGATTGAATTTTTAAAAATATTGAAAAAATCCTAGGTTTAAATTTTAGGAGCTGTAAGACTAAAACCCCATGGCCGCACCATTGAAACAGTGAAAAATATGTTATCGCAAATATCTCGCTGAAAAAGCATCGCAGAGGTCTGAAGTTTTTTGTAAAACCTAGATTTGAATTTGTCAAAACTTGTAAAAATACACAAAATAATCCTAGGTTTATATTTCAGGAGCTGTAGTACGGTATCGCTTATAACCTTCAAAACGTTCTGAATGTTTCGATAAGGTGACCATGACTTATTGCTTACAGAAAACTTTCCACCTTTTGTATTAGAAATTATTTCTCAAGGTTGCTTAATTAAATAATATGGTAAGATACAAAAACATGTTTATTTCTTAAAAAATCACATAAATCACAGATTGCTAACTTACACATATTTGACAAAATCACAAATCATAGATTATTTATTTACTTACACTAAGAATTTTTTTTAATTATATTTTTTTTAATACGACTGTAAAGTATGGTTTGTTTAAAATTACTTTTTTAGATTAAATTTTCTTTTTTATTATTTTGAATATCTTAATCATCTATTTATAGACCATAATTGTGTTAGAGTAGGTCATTGTATTATCATAGGTTGTTCAGAACTTGCGTGCATTTCGGTTTTACCATCGTCATAACAAATCATTATGGAAATACTATGAAATGACACTTATTTCTGGCATAATACATATATTTCAAATCCTTTAGAAAAATTCAAAACAATTACTTTTTCAATTAAGATGCTTTTTCACATAGTAAGCAATGGATCCTCCATTGCTTGATAGCTGAAAAAGCACCTAACTGAACAATCTGTAATTTATGTGTTTTTTTTTATAATTAAAAAAATAAACTAAAATGAAACGATAAGATCATCATCATCAGCCTATTAATGTTCCCACTGCTGGGACACAGGCCTCCTCTGAGAGGGAATGGGCTATAATCCACCACGCTGGCCCAGTGCGGATTGGTAGATGTTACACGATGTCAAAAACATAATTATGTTTAGTAGAAATAAACATACGACTCTTCATTTTTATTTAATTTAGGATCCTTGAGAAATAATTTCTAATACAATAGGTGGAATGTTTTCTGTAAACAATAAGTCATGGTCACCCTATCGAAACATTCAAAACGTTATTACAGGTTTTATATTATAAAATAAATATTTTTTTGCCTACTATCGTTAGTTCTACTTAATTAGGATTTGTTTACAAAAAAAATCAAGCTAATACTTACTTTCTTCGATCAATAATCACGACTTATTTCTAAGCAATACCATACTACAGCTCCTGAAATATAAACCTAAGATTTTTTTGTACATTTTTATAAGTTTTGACAAATTCACATCTAGGTTTTACAAAAAACTTCAGACCTCTGCGATGCTTCTTCAGCGAGATATCGACGATAACGTGTTTTTCACCGTTTCAATGGCGTGGCCATGGGGTTTTAGTCTTACAGCTCCTAAAATACAAACCTAGGATTTTTCTGTGTATTTTTACAAGTTTTGACAAATCCAAATCTGTGTTTAAAAAAAACTTCAGACCTCTGCGATGCTTTTTCAGCAAGATATCGGCGATAACATATTTTTCACCGTTTCAATAGCGCGGCCATGGGGTTTTAAGTCTAAAAGCTCCTAAAATATAAACCTAGGATTTTTTTTAATATTTTTACTGATTTTTTGCAAATTCAATCTGTATTTACCTAAATTTCAGGTCTCTGCAACGCTTCGTTTTAAAGATCTCCGTGGCCGCGTGGTTCTCCGCGTTTCGATGGCGCGGCCACGTTCAAACCCTTATAACTTTTAAACCATAACTTTGACAAATTTATGGTTTTGGGAATCAAGTTTTAATTTTTTTTACAAAATCTTGGCTTAGTTTTTAAAAAAAAAAAAAACGCCGTGGCCGCGCGGTTGAAGCGCACACCGTCAAATTAACTACCTATTCTTAGGTAGATAGGTAAACAAAAACCAAAAAGTGCACCTTTTTCAAAATCATTGTTGGTAATAAAAATAAAAGTTTACAGTTGAAGTCCACGTCTTTTTATAAAGTACTTATTATGCAGTTTTCGTTGGCATAAAGAAATAAAGCATATTTCGTTATATTTGCTGAAAGTAATCCTCCCTAGCCGCGCCACATACTTTAAAGATTAATTAATCAAAATGAATAGTTTCTTGAGAGAAAAAAGTATCAACGAAGAGTAGAGAAAAGGTACTATTATATAAATTGATTTATGGATAGTTAATATTAAATATTGCAAAATTGACTTGCTGCAGAGTATACCTTCCAGCCGGACCACACCCTACGACCAATAACTCCTTAACTAAAGGGGTTTATTGGACCATATTTGTCGTATGCAAGGTACTCTTTAGGTAGTTTTTTTCAGGATATTGATTTATTAATAGTTCATTATACTCCATTTAATTTGAGGTGGCGCGGCCAGAGAGTACTGCCTGGCGGCCGGACCACATAAATTGTTAATTAAAAAGATATCTCTTGAGGTACTAAAAATATATATGTATTCTGATGAAAGTAGAGTTTAGGTAGGTATTATTTCGAACTATAGCATCTGAGTACTAAACTGTGGTCCGGCCACAGAGGAACACACCATTCTATAACTCTTTCTCTCAAGAAGGGCTTCTTAGCTGGTCTTCGTGATACAAGCCTTCAGCAAGGAGGGCACGGCGAACAGTTTGCGATGAGGTGTCAAATAATTCCACAAAGTGTCTCGTAGGTGTGAAACCATTTGTTTCTTATTCGCCAACCATATATTATGTCGTCGCTGCGCATCGCTAATAAGCGACGGCTTTCCACTTCATTGTCGACTAGCAAGGCCTTTTGATCTGACTCACAGTATTCCTCTAAAACAAAAAAATGATGTTAGGCAGCTATAATAAAATACTGAAGTTATCATTCACTCTGCATTTATAAATCCAATAATTAACACTAATTATTTATCTTTTATGCCTCATGATGGATTTAAAATCAATTTATTAATCCATATGTCACCAAATAAATAAACAATAACAAAGTAGGTTTTAATTTTTAATAAAACTTTGTTACAATAATTCATAAATATAATACTCACATTAGTCCAGTTTCTTCAGATATTTGTGTTCTATTAAGACCACATAAAAGCAGCACGATAATATTAGTCGCCCTCGCCTCAATATCAATATTTGCCTGCATTTTGAGAAATACCAACAACAATACCGCTATCTATTAAACCACACGTCACTAACCAAATTTAACACAACCAAACGACAACGTTCATTTCGATCAAGTAAAATATTCATAAAACTCAAGTTTACCTCACAGAAATATAAAGTCTTGACATATTTTTCTATGATCTACCTTCTTCTAACTTTACGAAATGTGTGAACAAAGCGAGAATATTTTTCTGTCCCATTACTTCCAATCGAGTAAACACTTACAAAAACCAGCCAAGTGCGAGTCGGACTCGCACACGAAGGGTTCCGTAACATTGACTATATTTAGTATTTGTTGTTATAGCGGCAACAGAAATACATCATCTGTGAAAATTTCAACTGTCTAGCTGTCACGGTTCATGAGATACGGAACCCTAAAAAAACACTAAAAGTGGAAAACAACTATACTTTCGGAAGTCGGTTATCTTTTGTATGCAATAAAACTTTTTTATTTTAACGGAATTAGTTGTAGTATCTCATACAAATCCTTTTGCGGACATTACGCGAGCTACCTAAAAAAAAAGATACTGGTGGAATACATAACCTCCTCATTTTTTAGAAGTCGGTTGAAAATAAGTTGTATGCGATATTATTATAAAGTATATACTGAAGTATACAGGACTGGTGACATTGTTTAAGATTAACCTCTTGATACGCCGAGCAAAACTGTGCGCCGAATGCGATAGAACGCGGACAAACGCACGGCGCGACGTTTAAAAATACGTGTAGATATACGCTTCAGCAGACTACGGCAACTCAGTTTCGAACGTACGTAGATCGACATAGATAAACGAGAAGTTAAAGATGTTCACTGCTAGGCAGGCCTCCCTCCTCATGACTTGCTCAATAAGGCCTAGAACAAAGTGTCGTTCAATTGGCGTTCAAGATGATTGAATACTTTCCGGTATGTCACTTAAATTAGATTTTTGACATTGGATTGACATTAACCACCGATTAGTTTATTTTATAAAAACGTTGTAGAAATACATTTTTTTCTTTAAACTTCATTTGCAACACTGGTACATAGGCGGACTTACTACCAGTGCCAACGTTTGGGTTAAATAGGACAATATTGTGTTAAAGTACAAAAAAATATTTAAAAAAATAGTTCTCTGAATGCGTTATCCAATTATCAAGGCATGAGCAGGCTCCTTGGTTCACATTGTGATGAAAGAATAAGGAAATAATGAAAATACTATTCGCAGTTAACATTAATTTAATCATAAAAATGCGAACTGTAGTAACACAACAGTGTAGTTAGTTATAAGACTCATCGGACTTAATTGTAACGCAGCGTCTAAGTAGAACAGGCCACACACACGAATCTTGCTAAACGATGCTCGATGCAAGCGCCGCACGTTCTTGCACAGTCTTTTCGCATCATCTGTGATTTAACAATAATTGTTACGGATTAATGTAATTTGAAGGAAAGTGCCCAAATAATAATACTGTCCTTTCGATAAACAATTTACTTTTTTATTTTGCATGACAGCCTGTTTTTGAACTTGTCGCTTGATGTAAAACGATGGATTTCATCTACGACGGTGTTTCATTGTAAAAAAGCTCTATCATACATGTGTTTCCTCGCCAACCCGCAAGAAAACACATGTATGATAAAGCTTCCACACTTTGTCCATGCGCATTATACTGTATGGTAAATAACGATTTCATGGCCATAAATCCAACTTGTATGGGAGGTACTTTCGTTTTTAAAGTGTTAAAAAAAAGTCAAAGATATAACGATCAACTAAGGAGATCCGAAAAAGAAAAAGTGTTGCCCTAATCCCAAAAAACATAATGAAATGGCAAGGAAACGATGAATTATGTATTTTAATACAAACTTACCACTCAACGAGGAAGAAGCCGCAGGCTCTAGCTAGTACAAAATGAATTACCTAAACAGTTGGAATTCAATATTGTTGCGCAACAGTCTTGTACACTTTCAACAGAAAGGTAGAATTTCTCACACTGCTTGCAAAGCATCGTTAGCCACATCAAATCTTTTATCAACCAACATAATAAATACAGTGACTGTAGAAATATTGCATTCTGGAACTAAATAAACATGATTAAGTACCTACACTGATTCTAAACGAACGTAAAGAATTACAAACTATTCACTGGTAATACACGAAAATATCGAAAATGAAAGGATATTGCACGGATATCGATAGTAAAAAAGATTCTAAAATACTCACCGTGACGTTACCAACGTGACCGACTTCTGCTGGATTTTTCACCATCTCGATGACCACTTGAACGTAAACCAGACAGTGACTAAATATTTCTATGATATAATAAAGTTTCTGAAAAAACGAGATCAATTTGATATGATTCATAAGAAAGGATAGAATAACACACAAGTATTTTCTTGAGGGGCACAGGAAGGTCGCTGGATCAATATATGCAACCGTCCAATCCGTCTTGGTGATTCTGCGATGCACGCTTCGTCAAGTCTAATAAAATAAGATGAAAATATTTCACGGTGGAGTCGTAAATTTGCTAAAAGAAGCCCTAAGGTAGACTGGTAGAAAATGCCTAAGGCGTTAAGTCCGCCTTTGTACAGTTTTTACTTGTGCATAAAGTTTTAATAAATAAATAAATAAAAGAAAGATACTTACGAATTGCTGAAAACAAACTTTGTGTATGTCATAACATTCTAATATGCCAACGTAAGCATTGAACATTTGTTTGCAAAAATGTGTTACGTGGGTGTCTTCTATTTTATGAATGTTTAAAGCTTGAAAATTCCACTGAACAATTTTGTTTTCCAGCAATTTTAATACGCGAATGGCATAAAGTATATTAAAATCAAAGAAAATCACTAAGCAGTAAACGAAAATATAAAAGAAACGTACTCGTAGCAATACGCAAATAGGAACGATACCAATGACAAAACCACAGATAGACGCGATGACAATAATCCAGTTCCAATAGGTGAAATTTCTGGAACTGGAATCACAGTTTAAGAATCTGTGCACTTTCTGAAAAGTTTGGACAAACTTGACAGCTTTTCTGGTATAGATGACCCCAATCACGAAATTCATAATTGTTCCGAAACAATAAAAGATGCAGTGGAAATAAAAACTAATATAAACAAAAGTAATTACTTCAGTATAATTTATGTAAAAGGTCTGCAAATAGGTGTGGTAAATGTATGAAAATAAGAATACTAAAGTTCCAACCGTCGAAACAAAATTAGAGATGAAACTATTCGGAGTAATTAAATTATTTTTGATCCGGTATTTTGGACAAAAAGAAACATATTGCATCAGATTTAAAGGTAGAAGTACTGACTGCACATCTTTGTCTACAATTTCATTTAAGACATTATTTACAGGATAATTTTGTCGGATACTTAAGAGTTTGTTCATTTTTAAAGAGACTATTCACAGAACCTTTCTATTGAACAAGTGATACAATAATCGATAGTAAACGTATTAAACCACAGTTAACGACAAATTCATTACTATGTATAACACGAGAAACAAACACATACCGTTATCGTTAATGGATTATGAAACCAATAACGAGTTTTCCACTTTAATTAATTTGAACGAATAGCAAAATTAAAAGTTACTCTGTACCTTTTACAATACTTACTCCCAAAACGAAAATACTCCCGCATCATGGTGGATATGCAAGGAGATGTGGTTGCAGTGGACAGGGGATATACCCTGCTGTCCGTGGCTAAAGAGAACTAGCATAAAGCTCCAAAGACTGCAAAGAGCTATAACAAAGCATGGAGCTTCACAGGCGTTTCAACCAAGCTCGACAATTTTATAATCCCACATGACGATAACGTCGTGAAAGCTGGAAATGAGAAACAAAAAAATTCACAAACGGCGCACGAGGTTGTCGACATGTGGAATGTGAGTTCGGCTATCACAGTGCCGATTGTCATTTTACGGATGGCCCGATGGTCAAGAGCCTCGACGAATATCTCTCGCAAGGTGGTCGGACCAAAGGCCTGATTTAGAAGGCAGTACTCCTCAATACGGCTCGCATTGTGAGGAGGTGGTTTTTAGGTGCTATTTACGGTTTCCAATAAAAAATATTACTACTTGTGTGAGAAAATAATTTCGATTATTACATACAGATCTACTAGAAAAAGTATGCGCTTCGATAATCACCGTTCCGCTTAGCAAACATACGGCAATAAAAGTTAATAGTAGTAAAATGTGATATTAACGAAATGCCTAACATAAGTTTCTATTAGTTTCGAGTTCCCGATATTTCGGCACTGTTGCAAGCAGCATGATCGCGGATAAACTGAAGTTATTGCGGGTGGGTGTTTATGAGCAGACAAATCTTTCTACCCTCCTTCTTGTTTGTTTTCAGTGTTTGGTAATGTTAGTGACCTTGTCAGTTGAAAAACATATACCTACTTTTCCTGTTTTAAATAAATGCGTATTTGTCTTATGTTACGTAAACTACATTACAATATTAAAATTATAATATATTGTCACGACGACGGCTGGTCTCATTAATTATAGTAAATAGATAATGAAAGACATTAGTCACTAAGGAACGGACAACTGAAGTAGGTGCTTTACCTAACACGATGTCACAAACACTAAAATGGTCACTTTTTAATCGACTGGAAAAAGATATAAAAAGTGTAGCCTTTTCTTTAAATGCCCCTTTTTATTTAGTTTTTAAATCAAAATATCATATACGAAATAGCCATATTTATCCAACTGGAATAAAGTATCGCATATTTGCGTTTTTTTTATTGTTATTCATAATTGCGTTGTATATCTTAAGGATGTTTACCGTAGACACCATACTTGTGAATAAGACGAAATATAAATATAACCTCTTCCTAGCTTCTATAGTTATTCATTACATCAATTGTGTAGTGGGATTCACTGTTGTATTCATTTTGGATAACATTGTTCACAAGGATAATAACGTCTTTCTTATTTTGAAGCTCCAAACCGTGTACGAGCGTTTCAACTTTAAAAATGAGATCCGAAGTTATATTATTTCCAACTGGATCTTCATAGCATCAACATGCTGTATTCTTCTCTCTCTAAATCTCACGTATACCGAAAGTTTCGCTGCTTTCGACTACGCTACGATTCTAAAAGATACTTGTGAACTGATGTATATAGGATTGGATATCCATTTTGTTTTATCCATCCGAATTATAATATTGTTAAGGATTTATCTTGAAAAGTGGATTGACGATGTCTTGGTGATGAGAGATGTAGACGAAAATGATGAACAATGCTTAAAACTGTTATAAAGGATGTAAAATTATCCTCAACGAAACCGAAAGGGACGTGTTCTCCCTGTCATTGCGATATCTTTTTGTTCTAGACTGACTACCTGGGAACCTTCTAGTTTCGGAGACATTGGGGGTGAAAGTTACAACTTTTTCACAAGATAATTTTTTAATAGAAGTTTTTAGTGTTGTAAAATTACTTTTAATACCTTCACGACATCTATCAGCACGATGTATTGAGTGCGTTACATTACAGTCTTACCGTAACAAGTGATTTTTCACCCCCAAAACAAAAATGGTTTCCGAGCAATATTTTTTCCGTAAAGTTACTTAGTGATGTACAGAATGATTGGTTGACGGGTTCAAGAAGGGTACGTTTACACCCTGTATACACAGAAACGATATAGTTTATTTTGCTGTGCACATTGTTCATAGGGTGCACAGACGATAATCAGCGCATTGTACACCTTTTATTACGTTTGCAGACTTTATATCAAACATATAGCGCTTTTCATCGCGCCCTATGTTACGTTAACTTTATTATACGCCCACACGTACCAGGAGAACTGGAACACGATGTAAGGTTATGAATAATTCTTAATAACAATAATTCGATTAGAAGTTCAAGAGATTTTTTAAAATAATTTCAGTGTGTGTAACTTAATTAATCACAGTTTTTTCTTATGATAAAAGGTTATGAATAATTCTTAATAAAAATAATTCGATGAGAAGTTCACGAGATTTTTAAATAATTTTAGTCCGTGTAACTTTATTGCATATGATTAATCACAGTTTTTTCTTCGATTTTCAGGAACGGTTTAAAAAGATCACGTTAATTTTGTGGATCGTAAAGGATTTAACACTAATAGTTATACACGGAGTTTACTGTGAAAAATTCTACACTCTACGTTGAGAAAGCTAAAACAGCGTGTATACAGCTTATGAATAACAAGACTTACCCAAGTAAGACGACATACTACTACTACTACTACAACAGCCCATAACGTCCACTGCTGGACATAAGCCTCTCCCATGATGGGAGGATTTGCCGTAATCTCCACGTATGGCAGGCGGATTGGAAATCGCAGTGATGAAAGACTAACAGAAAACGCTGCTGCCCATTCTCAGGTCTACGGAGGCGCAAGGTGTACTGCCTCAGACATTAGTCGCCTTATACGACTCCCGTCAGTGTATTGGGTTGGTTCTATTCTGCTCTGCCGGATACCACACGGCTAACGACATACATACATAATAACCTCACACCTTTTTCCAATGGGGGTAAGCGGAAACCACGTAACACCACCTGCTGCGATCCTTACATACTTCTTGCGACTCATCTACGAACCAGCCATCACAGTGCGCGTCCAGGTAATCTCTCCACCTCTCTCTGGGCCGGTCACCCATGTCGTTCATGGTCCGGAGCGAGAGGGAATGGGAAGCCGTCACCTACTTCTGCGAAGCAGTCATGCTAGAAAAGGAGGTGCCGGAACGTGAGAGAGAGAACCTTACGTCCCAGCCGCCGCAGGAGACGGCCTGGGCGTCGGGGGCCACGTGGTGGCATCCGGCCACAGTAGGCACCGGCCTATGGACGGTGAGTAATGGGCTAGGTTACCGTCCGTCCGTCTTAAGACGACAGGCCGTGTCGAAGGCGCGTTCGTGATTCACACGCGTCTCAAAGAGATGTCAGCACACAAGAAGGGGTTTGCAAGGGCCGATGCCTGCCGGGGCTGCGGGACTGATCGAAAGAGATACTGCTGCCCTTGAACACAAAGAGTGATGAAAGAACATTTCATTAGTCAGTTCAAGTCTGACACTCCCTTCTGCTTCGCCCAGAGCGGGAGGAGTCATTTGATTGAGACAAGTCACCCATAGCGTGGAGACTTTTGCCCAGCAGTGGTTATGCTTGCTGCTTACATGTCATGACCTGCCCAATTCCATTTGACGTTGTTTTGCCTACGTCAAAAAATCCCGTTTTGCAGCGCAGCGTGAAGGTTCGTATGTTGTCTAATCTTCTTTCCACGTTCATACGTCTTAATATACCATAACATCACGCCTGTAATCACCGAAGGGTTCGGCAGAGATACACCCACATTTCGCCGGTTATGGTCAAGTCCCAAGTAATAGGGGGCGGGCCTGGCTGCTACAGATAAATTCCTGGAAGAAAAACCCAATAGCACTTTTAACCTAAGTTCACTATAAATCTTATACTAACTGGATTGTGGTGGTCAGGCAAGCAATCACTTTATGTAAAATTCCGCGGCATCCGTTTAGACTGGAAGCCTACTCCATCGTAGTTGGGGAAGGCAAGGCTAAGCAGATCAATATGAATAAAATTAATCGCCAAAATCATTGCAATTCCTTGGGAATTCGGATTCGACGAATTTGATTTACAACCGACTTCCAAAAAGAGGAGGTTCTCAATTCAACAGTATTTTTTTTTTGTGTTTGTTACCTCAGAACTTTCGACTGGGTGAACCGATTTTGATGATTCTTTTTTTATTTGAAAGCTGGTGCTTCCCATTTAAATTTTGTGAACATCTGAAGCTGATCTTCGGAAATATACAACAGAACTCTTCAAAAATAGACAACAAATGTGCCGTGAATGTTGCAATCGCTTGGATGTTTATTGTTTATACAACATCATGACGTAACATCACGCCTGTATGCTCTGAGCGGGTACGCAGATGTGTAAAATACACCCAGATTTTGACAGTTCGTTAATGTTCCGCACACGCCTCAAAGAGATGTCAGCAAAAGGGACTGTTCTAAAGAGATACTGTGGCCCCGGAACACAAAGGGCTAAGAAGGAACATGGATGGGTTTTAGTCAGTAAAAGTCTGACACTCCCTTCCGCTCCACTCCACTTTGATGATTTCCCATCCGAAAAAAAAGGTATGTTAAGTTTCATATTGGGGATACGCCTATTACCATGACATGTATTGTTAACAATGCCAAATAAATTCATGGCAAATATTTGTTTGGGAACAACTAAAAAAGGAAAAATAAAAAACTTTTTTACAAAAAATAAAACAGACTTCAAAAAACACAAAAAAGTGAAAAATAACTTTAGCTTCAGAAGTCGCTGACAAAAAAAACTAAATCAATCAAACAAAAGTCACCAACTTCTGAAGCTAAAGTTATTTTTCACCTTTTTGTGTTTTTTGAAAACGGTTTTATTTTTTCACACTTCAGAAAGATGTTTAATAGGCATTCAACATCCATTTTGATTTTGATTGGTAAAGTCAGCTTCACGATGTGGTGACCCTCTTGAAAGCACCTACGTTCAAACCCACGTTACTGCAATTGATGCAGCCCACTATACATTTGACAGAACAATGCTTATAAGCATAACATTACAATGCAATTTTTTTTCTTCGCAGAGAGTCAAGAACAACTTTTCAAAAAAGTGCTACAAACTAATCGTACATTCAGTAAGATGACCGCGTGTGGCCTGTTCTATGTTGACGCTACGCTACCGATGTATTTGGTTGGAGTTGTTGGCCATTACGCTATTGTACAGCTGCAGTTCTATTTTCTGTAAAATAAAATGCATGTGTGAATCGGATTTATTAATAGCGTTTTCACTATCACATCCTTGTGGCGTGACCGTCGGACTTCCAAGACAGGTCTCAAGTTTGAACCCAAGGTACGCACTTCTGATTTTTCGGATTCATGTGCGTATTGTATATTTATCACTTGCTTCGGTGAAGGGAAACTTAGTTTGGAAACCTGCATGCCTGAGAGATATTTCTTGACGGCATGTTAAGCCAAGTCAGAGGCCCATAGACGGCATAACAACTCTGACACCAGATTAGGCACTAACCACACGATAAAAAAGAAGACTATCACATCAGCAAAGACTGTTTTTTTTAAACTAGCCTCTACTTTCCCACTACAGAATCGCTCCTACTTATTCCTTTCCAGCTCTCCATATGCTTTGTTTTCTCCAGCCAGTCAGTCAATAACGAGTCCAAATCGCCGGAGTTTCTTCGGTCACCTACTGTGAGACGTTTCTGTCCCGTCTTTTTTTTTTTTTTTAAGGGACAAGCCCGCCACACTGTTCCCAACCACTGTAACTCCTGAAAGCCAGAATCAACAGTGGCGACCACCAGAAAAGCGCCGAGACAATGAAGCTCGACGAAGTCCCAGAGAATGAATTTAACTGTCTTGGATCCCGCAACGAAATTAATCAGAAAAGTATAGCGGAGGAGTAGGAAAATCTGTAATTTCCACTTCCCTCCATATCAGCAGGAGACACAAAGAAACAAGGCCAATAGGCACAAAGGGACGTTCACAACTGGGATAGGCCCAGTTGCCTAGCACCACGGATAAAGTATTAACATTAATGGGTCCTAAGTTGTGAGCAGGAAACGGGACAGAAAAAAGGATATTTTTCTGTCCCGTCTGTCTTAAGGATGATTTCCACCAAACGGCACGCATCGCATCGGATCGGACAGGATACGAACGAATGCGGTGGCAGTCAATCGCGTCCGGCAGGATGTCGACGCATACAACTGGCTCTGTACCGTCGCTTGCGATCGTATCCGTTTCTGCGCCTAGTCAAATAGGTTCATTCCTACCGTGTTGACAGCTCAAAGGGAGTCAATCGGATTCGACAACATGCGAATGGAGTTGATCGCGCGTCGCAGCATACTTTTGGCTACGATCGCGTGATGCGAAAGACGCCCGCTGTCAAATTGCTGAGCGACTTGGTAAATTATAGACTTTAAATACTGTGTACACGATTTGATATCGTTTAGAGATTGTAAAATCCGTTCCAATCCGATGCGATACGAGCCGTTTGGTGGAAATCATCCTTTAATAAATAATTCATCCTGTTGTTCATGTAAATGTAAAAGCTTAGTAGTTAGTCCTTTAATAATAGTTGATGAGATGATGAGTCAAAGCAACAAGGATTAGGCAGAGGGGTACCCTAATAGTACATTTACATTTCACCAGTTATGTTTTAAGTAAATAATGTAATATGAGGCGAGCCTATTGCCATCAACTGTAATACCCGATAAGAGTCACGATAGCGGGACTCACTTCATACAATATGTGAAATGTGATGTCTTCTTCTGAAATGTTTTAAATTTTTTAATGTATTCCAACCTCAACCATTTATAATACTAAATGGCCTGTCATCGAATCGATCAGGTTAAAAAACTGTATTCGATTTCTCCGATTAATTATCAATATATGAGTGGATTTATAACAAACCTACTCGATATAGCGAGTCTGATCACCATGTCTGTATCTATGTTACCGGTCAAAAACTAATCACAAAGGGGCGATCATAGAGCACCTCGTCTAAATGAGTTGGGTTCTGCGAGGACTTCCTTTCGCAGAAGGTAGCGGTGGAGCGCGTCAGGGAGGAGGACTCCCTCACTGACGCGATTCGTCGCAGGAGGATAGGGGAGCAGAGGAAGCGCCGTCGACCTGATTCTGCTCTAGGAGGTACTAGCGGGCGATAGATCGGGGAGTCTATCGCCATCGCATTGTACGGCCCTGGGGCCTACTCTATAACGCGCGGGCGCCTGCAGATGAGTGCTAGTGAGACAGACGGTTAGATCCGAATATACGGATGAAACGTTAGGGAGTAGGGCCTCTGATGAGTCGTTGCGATGTCTCGGCTGAGCCCAGAGATGGCCAAAGGAGCTTGGTGCCCCGAGGTGGGCTGCGCTGGATGGGTCGCGAACGTCATGCGTAGCAGTTCTCGCTGCCAATCCACCAAGGCGACAGTAAGCTTGCGGCGGTGTCTTTTAGTGGGTGCAAGCCGGAGCGGTGCAAACTGTGAAAAATGCCTACACAAAAAAAGAGTGTGCGCGTTTTCTTAAATGGAAGCACTATGTTTAATTAGGCGCAATATTGTAATTGAGGTTTTCAATATGTCAATACTTTAAATAATCGATTAATATTGAGTACGTCAGTGACTTCTATCGTTTGTATTAATCTAAGTAAAATGTTTGGAAAAATTAAGAAAACACCATTAATATTCCTCCTACTAATTGTCTCATTGTGGTCGCAGAGAGTTTTTTCATTACGTTTTGTAAAGTAGTGGTAAGAAGTCATTACTGACCAAAATGTCTCGAAGAAATATTCCAGATGTCTTATTACACTTTTACAGACTGGAAGAAGATATAAAAAGAGTAGCGTACTCCTTCAACTATCCGTTGAATTTTTTTCTGACATCAAAATATGAAGTGAAAAATAGTCGTATTTACACAAGTGGACAAAAATATCGCGTATTTGCCTTCTGTTTAATGCTATCCCTAAATGCGTTGTGTTTATTCAGGATTTTCGTTGTAGAAGAAACAAATGTCAACAAAACACAATTCAAATACGATGTTTTCTTAATTTCTACTGTCATCAACTTTGTCATCTACGTAATTGGATTCAATATGATGTTTCTTTTAGATTTTGTGCATAAGAACAACAATGTTTTACTTATATTGATGATTCAAACTATTAACAGGAGCATAGACTTTAGTAAGAGCATCAGAAGTTTTATTATTTGGAACTGGGTCTCAACTACGAGCACCATCTTTATTCATATTTTTTTAAATGTCATATATTACCCTACATATTTTTTTGACACCGGTTTCATTATTGCTGATATTTGCGACGTAATGTGTGTTCCATTTGATCTAAGCATTGTAATAGCTATCTGAATTATAATAATACTGAAGAAATATCTAGATCAGTGGATCAAAGATATCACGACAACAAGTAACGAACACGATGATAATTATGAATGTCTCATACTGTTCGGGATATACGAGAATATATTGAAAGCTTACAACTTATACAAAGAAATTTTTAAAGTTTTGGTAAGTTCTAAACTTTGTATTATTTCTAAAATCAATAAAACTACAATTCCTCGAACTTAATAATGTTGCAACGGCGCACAGAATAGTTTGACATCAGGCAAACACATTATAGTATTATTTGATTTTAAAATCTCGCAGACGCATCCAGTTACACTGGAAACCAATTCTAACATGGTAGGGGAAAAGTCAGGCATACGATGAGGTGACTCCAAAAGTTATTGATCATATTTCACTAGATCTAGAGCTAACTAAATTTTCTCCGGAGGAGCGCAAAGAGAAACCATGTTTTTTGGTAACAGAAATAATTATTTCCTGTAAGCACCATCATTGCATTAAAAGCGCTTAAGCTAAAACATCCTTTATGGCCGGTGTTCTGGAGCTATTTTTAATCAGTCAGAAAAGGTATGCCGAAGTATAGGCCTCTCAAACATAATATATCATTCAGCTCTCTAGCTTCAACACACTGGTGGTCTATCTAGTCCCATGCCTGTAATCAAATAATTACATAAAAATCTTGTGTCACAGTGTTTCCTCCGAAAAGGCTTGACCGATAGTTATGAATTTTTTTGTGTTAATTTGGTAGGTCTGGGAATAGGTCGTAGACTCTTTTTTAATCTCACACATACACATCAAAATTTCCAGCTATGCCGAAAGCCATGTCGAAGCTGAAAGGCAAATTGTATTTCCGCAGGAAATACAAGTGCCTTTCGGCTATCATTTTTTTGTTCTAGACCATACCTGGGAAACTTCCACAGAGATATTGGGAGTGAAAGTTCTAACCAGATTTTAGAAGTTTTGAATTTTTTAACGTGTCGTTAAATCATTCAATCTAATCTATCCAATGCATTTATCAGCGCAATGCTTGAGTTTGTTACATTGACACCGTAAAACGTGATTATTTTTCACCCTAAAAGACAGTCATTTCCCAGCAATATTTTTTGCATAGAGTTACTTGGTTTAATGTACAGAATGTTTGGTTAACGGCTGTGTAAAGGGTCCGCTTACACCTTGTGTGACCACTCTGAAAATTTTCATGTTATCTCGAAAGAAAAAATACATTATTAGTATTTTCAGGTGTTATATCGTACATTTGTCGCATTTCAACGCGCTTTATGCTATGTCAACTTTATGGTCTACGAAATGAACAAATTTACTGATATGGGAATTAATGTAAGCCAAAAATGTTTAATGTCCTTTGATTGACCTTTGCTTGGTTATGTACGAAGTTATACTGGTTTTGCCTAATTATTTTATTTTTCAGGTTTTGATTCGGAGTCTTGGTCTTATTTTATATCTCACGAAGGATCTAGTATTAGTAATTACACATTGCATTTACTGCGATAAGCTCTATGCAACTGTTGAAGAAGCTGAGACGGCGTGTATACAGTTAATAAAGAACAGAAACTACAGAAGTGAGAATTTTAAAACCACTATTTGTTAAACACTGTTTGTTGTTGCGGCTACGGTATCTCGGTTCACTCGTACAAAGTTATGGCGAAATAGATTGCACAGAATTAACACGGGATTGATGAAATGGCGGAAGGTCCCGGGAACAATCTGTGACTCCCGCATTCCCCTTAAAGTTTAGGGCTAGATTTATAAAATAATGAATAGACCTGCTGTCTTGTATGGATCAGAATTGTGTGCCACAAAAGGGATGAATGAAAGGCAATTACACGTCGCTGAGATTAGAATGCTAGCACAACGCACAACGCATAACCCTTGTATGTGTAGTGTTACGCGAATGGATATAATAAGAAATTTAATATAATTATAAGAGGAATTCTAAAAGTGGCGGCGGTGACTAAAAGTTTTGTGGTAATCGGTTGTCGTGGTATGGGCATGTGATGCGGGATTGAGGAAAGTTCCGAGTATGAATGTGGATGGGCATCAGAGTAGAGGAAGACCAAAGAAACGATGGATGGACTGTGTAAAGGATGAAATGGCAAGAAAGTGTCTGATGCGATGACGAGTAATAGAAAAGTATGAAAAAAAAGACATGCTGCGCCGACCCCAAATGAATTGGGATAAAAGCAAGAGATGATGATATTAAATTTGTTAATTTAAAAGAATAGTTAGATTAAAATTATTATAATTAATTTTATCTTTTAGAATGTCATGGTCGTCTCCGGAAGAACGTGCTACAGGCAAATCGAACGTTCAGAAAGATGACCGCGTGTGGCCTGTTCTATGTCGATGCGACGCTACCATTGAATCTGATGCAAGTTATCGCTCATTACGTCATTATGCACTTACAGTTCTATTTTCTTTGAAATAAATGGTTTGGTGTACAAATGACTTTTTCTTAGTATTGTATCACCGTCTTGGTCGTCATCATCATCATAATCATTGTCAGCCTTGTTCCACCTAATGCTTTGTATAAGATTTCTTCCTTCTATTCTTCTTCTGATACTTTCCGAGCACAGAGAGATCTCAATGTGTAAAGGATGGTCTTTCATCCACAAACCGACCGCGCCAAAAGTTGCTTGATCTTGAAGATCTATACGAGCAGCTGTTATAATTTATTCATAAGCCCCCACACATTAATAATTATGAATTCAAACCTATCAATTTAATATATTACTTTTTTGATAATCGAAGTTTAACCTAGACACAAATTATATTGATTGCTTTTTCTGTAGTCACACGATATCTAAGAATTAAATGTCTGGAGTTTTCAACATGTTTTCATCGTTCAAAAACATACTGTTAAATAGAAATTCGGTCGTCGCTTTATCCAGTGAAGTATTTTTGAACAACGTAATTGAAAAAGATTTACAATCAGTACTATGGCCATTGAATTTAATGCAAGCTCCTTTTTTGTGCGCAAAATATTCAATCCGTAATAACCGTATCTTTTCCAATAGTTGCCTGTACAACTTGTTAGGAGTCGTTTGCATGCTAACGTGGAGAATAATCAATTTGCACATATTAATAAAAAAATCTTTGTCTTTTGTCTGGTCCGATTTGACAGCTTTTCTTTATATGAGTATGTTTTGTGACAGCTTCTTCTACTCCGCTAGCTACATCCTAAACCACTGTATTAATATTATCAGGAGTGATCACAACATTTTGTTGATCTTAAAAATTCAGCACGTTCTGAAAGTCCTCAGTGTTAATAATACAAACCTAAGAAATTTGATGATTTGGAACTGGTTTTCCGTCATCTCTTTATACAGTTTCTTTGTATGTTACATTACCTATGTGTGTATTGAGTTTAATGTCGTCAATACTTTCGGAGTGATATCAACATTTGCTACTATATCTTTCGATATGAATCTTATTTATGCCTTGCAACTTATGAGGTTACTGATAAAGACGCTTCAGATGTGGATTACGGAAGTCCAAGTACGAAGAAATGTAGGAACATATCTGGACAATGAATCCTTTTGGGATGTTATGTTCGATTTGTACCAGAATATTTTGGAGGCCTATAAGATTATAGAGAAGTTATTCAAATTAATGGTGAGTATCAAACAGACGACTCGTTCTTGAATCCTGACTAATTGACCGGAGAAATCAAAACAAAGAGAAAATTAATTGTAGTTTGTAAATAAAAAGGAAAAAAAGGAAGAATATATGTGTAAGACTTTTTGATAAATGTCTCCGGGCTTTTCCCAATGCAGAAAAAATTGGCAGCAATGGGACAGAAAAGCCAAATTTCTAATAAAAAGCAAAGAAACGCGAAAGAATACGTATTACATAACATCAAGCCGGTGTACGTAATAGTACAACTTAATTTCGCCAGTTATATTAAAGTCCCACGAAATAAGGGGGCGAGCTACTGAGAGATTCCTGATGAGAAATCCAATAACTCTTTGCCCGACCCGGGAATCAAACTCAGGATCTCTTGCTCAGCAGTCACGCTTGCAACCACTAGACGAACGAGACAGCCACAACAAATATTCTCACCCGGTAGCGTATTGCCAAACTGTATGCTGACCCAGACCGGAGTTGCTCTGAGTTCGATCGCAGTTTGCCTTTGTAGTTGAAGAGAAAACTATATACCTATTCAGAGAGTGTCTGAATCAAAATACAGTTTGCTTTAAAATACTACATACGATTCCAGACGTTCCACACACACACGACATTCCAGCGTCTGTACCTAATATGACATCGTTATGGGCGGCATGGGCACCGGGCCGTAGGCCGACGAAGGAGGTCCGGGTTCACGAAACCTTATCTTGCTTTACATAAAAGCGAGCAAAATGCATACCTTCTCAGATTGCTCTGAGCTCGTATGTACTTAGCTCCAATTTGTTTGTGATGTCAATGAGCACGATGTAGTTTAGTACAGACTATGGGTGTCTGGGTCAGCATACAGTTTGGCATTAAGCCACCCGGTATTGTGTATAAGTAGCGCCAGTTACACAACTCTGCTCCCACCCGACAAAAAGAACTTAATTCAAAGGTAGGCTATAAGTTTTTCTCTTTAGATATACTTTACATTGGCATTGACGGCGGTAAGCCCGCTGACAGCGGGCTGTCTGCTAATTTATGTTGCCAATGTAAAGTGTATCTAAGGAGAAATCATCATCATCATCATTCTCTTGCCCTTATCCCAATTCATTTGGGGTCGGCGCAGCATGTCTTCTTCTTCCATACTTCTCTATTTTTCGTCGTCTCATCAGACACTTCTTTTCTTGCCATATCATTCTTTACATTTTTTTTCTTTTTTCTTTTCTAAGGAGAAATATATTATATATATTAAAATTTCCCGTATTTGAATTATATTCTTTTTGCCGGGTGGGAGCGGAGCCGTTTATGTGGGCTAAGACCTTTACGTCTAAAGCAAACTTTTCCTACTATTTACAGATTGTGTTCTACGTGATCAATGTGGCTTTTCATAGTTTATTAAACATAAAAGGAATATTGACAATCCAGCATATAGTAGCAAAAGGTGGAACAAGAGTAAGTGGTCATATTATTATCTCCTTTATTCATTTTTACATTGTACTTTATACATTTTTAAATATTTCTTTAAAAAAACACATCTAAAAACATTTAAAAATATAAAAAAGTGTTCCGCCAGTGTCGGGAGCAGGGTCCAAGCTACCGGTGGTTAGGGCTCCAGAGACAGGAACCTCCTCACAATGCTAGCCATATCGAGGAGTACTGCCTTCTGAATCAGGCCCTTGGTCCAACCGCCTAAGGAGAGCTTCGAAAGATGGTCATTGTCGTGACAGCCACTGGCTGTCACGACAATTGGCACAATGATAGCAGAGTTCATATTTCACATGTCGCGAACCTCGTGTGCTAAGTGGAGATATTTTATTTGTTTCTCTTTCTTAGCTTTCACAAGGTTCTCGGAATGCGGGATTGTAACATCGATTATTATAACGTGGCGCTCTGATCGGTCTATAACCATTATGTCAGGCTTATTGGCGACAATAGTCCTATCAATAATGATAGACTGACACAGTACAACGTGATATGGTTATTATTTCCTATATTCATTAACTTACATATTGTTAACATTTTTAAATATTACTTTGTAAAAAAAACATTTACAAATATAATTAATAAATACAGATCACCAGCGCTGGGAACAGGGTCCGAGCTGCCGGTAGTCAAGGCTCTTGAGAGAGGAACCTCCTAACAATACGTGCCGTGTCCAGAAGTACTGCTTTCTGAATTAAGCCCTTGATCCAGCTGCCAAGCGAGAGCCTCCTAAGATGTTGGTCGAAGCTCTTGGCTATAAAGCCATTGACCGACACAATGACTGCTGTACTCATATCCCACATGTCGACAACCTCGCGAGCCAGATCTAGCTAGATATTTGAATTGTTTATCTTTCTCTGCTTTCACGAGGTTCTTCGTGGCAGTCAATACACCAAAATATCCTATCCTAACTATCCTAACTAATATTATAAATGCGACAGTAATTTGTTTGTTACCTTTTCATGCCTAAACCACTGAACCAATCAACCTGAAATACAGAAACGGACATAGGGTACAGCGAACAAGGGCTTTATACTATTCCTGAGGAAAATAACAATAACGTTCTAACGATAAAATAGATGGTGCCACGTGTCTTTCGAATCATGATTGAATTATATTATTACACAAGTCACAAGTTTAGAATTTGACAATCAATTCGGGTTGTACTCTGGTACAACCCGAAATGACTGTCAAATTCTTAACTAACGCGAGAGCGATAATTATAGCTAAGATATATTTTATACGTAGCTTTTCCGAAACAATTTTAAATATGATATCTGCTTTTTCAGATGATCGTGCAATCAGTAATGTCTCAATCTTGGATAATAAAGAACATATTTTTACTTTTATGTTTGAGCCTGCAATGTGAAAGATTTGATACAGCAATAATAGATGTTTACGGTACTTGTTTTCTGCTCCTGAAGTCGGAAAACTGTGCAGGTAATAGATATATTTCTGAACACAACCCAAAAGGCTTTGACAAATGTATAACTAATTTCGCCTTTTACAGGTGCTCAAAGAAGAGTATGTAAGAATATCTTGCGTTTACAAGAAACATCGTTTACGAAGATGTCTGGTTGTGGCTTGTTTCTCATAGATGCGAAGCTTCCTCTAGAGTTATCTGGTTTTATCATTACGTACGCCATTGTACTATTGCAGTTTGCATTTTTGTGATTGTGTTTTAAAAACCTGTTTTTATTAAAGTTACTGTTTGGTTTTATATTCAGTGTTTTATAACCTAATCTACGTTCTCTGTACCCTCGATAAAATTATTTTGATTATCTATACTAATATTATAAAGAGGTAAAATTTGTTCGTAAGTTTGTATGTTTGTAAGTTTGTTTGTAGGAGGTAATCTCCGGAAGTAATGAACCGATTTAGATTAAAATTGTTTCACTGGTAGAAAGCTACATTATTCGTGAGTGCTATAGGCAGGATATTTTGTTCCCGTACTCCCACGGAAACGGGAACTACGCGGGTGAAACCGCGGGACGTCAGCTAGTTTGTCATATTTTTTCCCTGTGACTGACGTTGATGTTGAAACGCTGGTGACTAAAACAGTGATGGACATGAATGTTGATGGATGAAGATGGCGAAGAAGGGCAAATAAAACTTAGATGGATTGTGTGAGGAATGATATGAAAGAGAAAGGAGTAAATGATTCCGTGACGGTTGACAGACGAGAATGGAAGAAGAAAACGTGTTACGACGACCTCAAGTAACATGGGACGTAGGCAGGAAGTTTTTTTTTTTTTTTTTTTATTAATATCTGCAATCAGCCCTTTGGCTTTAATCAGATTGGTTGTTGCTTCATTGTCTCAGTTTGAGATACTTCGCATCCTGCGATGCGTCATCTCGTTAATAAGTATTGATGGTGATCAGATTGACGCTATTCGTTTCCTTTTAAGTCGGTAGGTAGAGTCTGAGGACTTCAGTAGTGTCGCAGCGAGTTCATTTCTATGTCGCTGGAGCCTTTGCTTATAAGTCTTATATGACTTTTCTACAACTTCCTTGATTTTAGGTATTTGTAGGTACTCATGTACTTCAATGTTCCTTGTGAACCATGGTGCGCTGCTCAAGGTTTTCAGTGCTGTGTTTTGGAAGCGTTGTAGTATTTCCAAATTCGAATTGCTTGCCGATCCCCACAGCTCTATACCATAGGTCCATATAGGTGTTAGGATGCATTTGTAGATCATCAGTTTGTTTTCCAAGCTAAGTGACGACTGTCTGCCTATTAGCCAGTAGATTTCTCCCAGTTTCCTGCTTGCTTGGTCCCTTTTGGTCTTAATATGTTCACGCCAGGTAAGTCTTCTATCGATGTGCATACCTAGGTATTTGGCAGTACTTTTCTGAGGGAGAACCTCTCCGTCAAGTGTTACTGGTGGGCAGTCCCCGCTCTTTAGGGCGAAGGTAATGTGGACAGACTTAGCAGCACTAGTTTTAATTCGCCACTTTTTCAGCCATGATCCAATTTTATCCAGGTGTGCTTGGAGTTTTTCGGATGCTCGAATCTCGTCTTTATCGCAAGATAGGACTGCAGTATCATCGGCATAGGTTGCAGTAACGATTTGCTTTGAGGTGGGTAGGTCAGCAGTGTAGACCGTGTACAGAACCGGGCCCAGCACAGATCCCTGGGGTACTCCAGCTTTTATGGGATAGAAAGAAGATAGGCTATCTCCGGATTTAGTCTGGAACATTCGATTCTCCAAGTAGGACTTGAGCAGCATGTATGCGGTGTGTGGTAAGCAGATTTTAAGTTTACATAGGAGACCCTTGTGCCATACCCGGTCGAATGCTTGTTGAATGTCCAGAAAAGCAGCTGAGCAATACTCTTTTCTTTCCAATGATTGCCGGATTGTATGAACCACTCTGTGTATTTGTTCTGTTGTTCCATGGTGTGCTCGGAACCCAAATTGATGGTCTGGAATTGTCTTTTGTTCTTCAAGTATAGGTATCAGTCGTTGCAGAAATATCTTCTCAAACAGTTTAGACAATAAGGGAAGAAGGCTTATGGGTCTATATGAGGAGACTTCATTAGGAGGTTTTCCTGGTTTAGCTACCATATTTATTGTTGACATCTTCCAGATAAGCGGGAAATAATGGAGTCTCAACACTGCGTTGAAGAGAATGGTAAGCAAGACAATTCCTTTTCTTGGCAAATGCCTCAGGACTTCTGCTGTAATAAGGTCAAAGCCTGGTGCCTTTTTCTTCTTAAGGTTTTTTATAGCTTTCCATACTTCAGCTGGGGTACATGGTCGCAACGGTAAAGACATTTGCTGATCACTGTCAAGGATTGTGTCAATTTCTACCTCTGGATACATGATGTCAGGTTTATTTGGTTTAAATACATCTTTCAGAAATTCAGCAAAAAGCTCAGCCTTGTCAGCAGGTGTCCTCGCCCAGTTACCATTCGGTTGTCTTAATGGAGGCGTGTGTTCTTGTGGCCGTTTTAGTGAACTGGTGATTTTCCAAAGGGAGTAGTCATCTACTTTGTGTGGTGATAGAGTTTTCAATTTATCTTGCAAAGTGACGTTCTCATAGTCTTTAAGCATTTGTTTTAAATTCTTTTGTGCTTTATTAAGGGCTCTTTTATCCTGTGTATTTCTGCTTGTGTGCCATTGTCGTCTCAGTCTCCGTTTTGCAGCTACCATCTCCCGTATTTCCAGTGTATAATCCTGTTTTTGAGGGCTGTATTTTAGGCAGGGAGTGGATGTCCAAGCAGCTACTTGGATAAGGTTAGTCGCATACCAAGCTGCATTTTCTATGTCGTCCTCAGTCTTAAGGGGTATATGCAAATTGGTATTTTCCTCTATAAAGTTCTGGAATGAGTCCCAGTCAGTTTTACGATTGTATAACGTCTCTCGGGGCTCCTTGTATATAATTGTTGTGCTCAATGTGCATACCACTGGTGTATGATCGGAACTGCCGTCCAGGCATGATTCGACTTTTGTGTACAGTCCTGACATTCCTTTGGTGACAAAGAAGTCAATAAGATCGGGTGTTTTATTGGGATCAGTTGGCCAGTGTGTTGGCTCTCCCGTTGTCAGTATATTGAGTGAGTTCGAATCTATTGCCTTCTTCAACTCTCTGCCTCTAGTGGTGGTTAGCCTGGAGCCCCAAAATGTATTTTTGGCGTTCCAATCCCCTCCAGCGATATATCTGCCTCCAAGCGTGTTGAGAAAGTCACTAAACATTTGTTCGTCAACTCTATGCCGAGGCGGAGAATAAATCGCAGCGATGTTGAGTGGACCCTAAAAGGTAGGCAGGAAGATGAGTAAATTTTTATTCTTAATTATGCAAATTCATAATTTGGCATATCTTTTTCTTTTTGTAAAATTACTTTAAAAAGTTTTCTTAGGATAATAAGAATCAAAATTGTTGGTACACCTCGTAACTTTAAACTTTGGAGGAGCGAAGTGACCTAACACAGGCAATTTCTGTCTAAAAGGTCACTTCAACCGCTAGATGTAGTACATAACTTGTAAAAGAAAATAAATTATTTGTATTTGTATGTTTGTATTATTTGAATTTATGATGACTAACAGCCTCACAAGTGATGTCTCGCCATATCACTATCGAGCCTCTAGGATAATGAGTCGTATCATCGATACAAAATAAAAAGAAGACGGTAACTCCTTATTCTTTCAATCATTTCTCACACAATCCATCCATCTTTTCTTGGCACTTCTTTCTTATTTTTCAATAGACCTGATTTATTACATAGAAAAGATACGGATGTCTTACATGTCAACGAAACTATAACTGTTTTCTCGAAATGGATCACAGCTAACAATCTTTTACTGAATGCGAATAAAACAAAATGTCGTAAGTTCTCTTTACCAAAATGTACAGCAACGGGATCTAAATTAAAATCTTGACGGCATAAAACTTGACGTTATAGCAGGAACTGTATTCTTAGGGATTGCTACCAATTCTAAATGATTCTGAACGATTCTAAATAAATAAACAAATAAATAAATAAATAAGCCTGTAATCGACGTAAGGTTGGTCAGAGGTGTACATATTAGAACACTTTCATTTCCCCAGTCGTGTTAAAGTCCCATGTAATAGGGGAACAATGTGACTTTTTCAATGCATATGTACTTTCTAAGTTTATATTGGACATACAGACATCGGTGAAGGAAAACATCTTGAAGAAACTTGGACTTATCTATACCTACATATAATAAATCTGCAGAAAAATCGTTTTTGTACATCGAAAATATTTTGAAAAAAAAATTGCCAGGGTGTTAAGGATAACCAACAGAACTCATTTCCAGCATTTTTGGAATTTTTGTCTGTTTGTCTGTTTCGATGATCAAGCATCACGCAAAATATAGGAAACCCATACAAATAACTTTTATACAAAAAAATTGTGCGTATCTTGAGGTATTATTTAATTTTTGTTTCATCGTAATCGGTTAATTCTATCAAAAGATATATGAATTTAAAGTGTTCAAGAAGAAGTAATCATCAAATGTAAGATGCAACGACATCTATTGCACTAAAATGGTACTAATGCCTAAAAATGTGCTCACCAGATAACTTTTAAATTGACTGACCAGCTTTATAGTCATCATCATCATAATCAGCCTATTAATGTTCCCACTGCTGGGACACAGGCCTCCTCTCTGTGAGAGGGAATGGGCTATAATCCACCACGCGGGCCCAGTGCGGATTGATGTTTTCCTTCACCGTTTTGAGAGCAGCGGTAATGAAATAAATTACACAAAGTTTTTTTGTTTTTTTTTTTTTTTTGGATGGGAAATCATCAAATGACTCCTCTCGCTCTGGGCGGAGCAGGAGGGAGTGTCAGACTTTTACTGACTAAAACCCATCCATGTTCCTTCATCGCCCTTTGTGTTCCGGGGCCACGGTATCTCATTCGAACAGTCCCGCAACCCCGGCAGGCATCGGCCCTTTCTATTGCTGACTCTCTTTGAGGCGCGCGTGGAACACGAACGCGCCGTCGAAACGGCCTGTCGTCATGAGACGGACGGACGGCGGGCTAGCCCATAGCCCACCGTCCACAGGCCCACGCCTACGGTGGTCGGGGGCCACGTGGTTGCCCCCGACGCCCGGGGCGTCTCCCGCGGCGGCCGGGACGCTGAGAGGTTCTCTCCCTCTCCCGTTCCACCACCTCCTTCTCAGCCACTCCTCTAAGAGGGGACTTATCGCCACTACTGTGGCGTGCCCTGCACGGGGTTGCGACAGTCGCTCTCTCCATGTCTCCATGTAGCCTGCCTGGGTTCGAACCCACGACTTACTGTTCGTAAGTGGGGACCTAAAATGACCCATTATATACGAGGTAGTTTTAATACCGAGCTTTAGCGACAACTCACGCAGTAGCGTGATGATTTAAATTTAGTAACTAATAGGAGCGAAGCATCAATGATAAATGTTTCAAAAACGGGGAAAATTTATTTCTTTTGAGAACTTCCGTTGCGAGCGCTGCATAAACGGTTAAGTTACGCAACAATCATGTATTAGGGAATTGTTCCTCTTAAAAAGTTCAACATAAAATCCGCGATAGCGATATGTCTATCTTTTAAGGTTAATTCACACTCTCTCTAAACCTCTCTCTCTCTCTCATGTGACGCAGACGAAGTTGCGCGGGTCAGCTAGTAATTAATATAAGTCTGAAATCGCCAACCCGTCCTGAGCAAGCGAGGTGATTAATGCTCGTGCCTTCTCTGTTGAGAAGAGGCCTTTGCCCAGCAGTGGGACAGTAACAGGCTGGTATTATTATAATTATTATAAGGGACGAGACTGTTGCCATCAACAGGACACGAATCCAGGCTCCGTTGCTGCTACTGAGAAATTCCTGAAGGTAATATTCAATAACACTTTGCCCGAACCGGGAATTGAACCCAAGACCTCATGATCGGCGCTTGCGATCACACGACCAACGAGGCAGTCGAATAAAATGATAGAATGTAGGAAAAATTATGCCGAATCTTAAAGAATACTAAATTTAAATACTATTTCATTACGAATGAGTAACCTGCGTCAAGTGGAAGTAGGGATTTGTTAATAAATAAATCATTCAGTTCATCCTCAAATGTTTATATAGTATTTTTTTATTATTTTACAAACCAAAATCACAAGTTTATGTGTTGCATTATTAATTATTAATCTACACTGGTCTGCAGAACTAAGTACCTACTACACTTTTAAAATTTCAATTTTTTCTAAACCCTAAAGAAGTTACAGATTAAAAATAAAAAACGTTTTATAGAAATTTTTAGCAGCTTTATCAGTTTTTATGTACAAAATTAAACTCTTTTTTGAGTCTTCTTGTTTCGAAAGTATATCTTGTGTACTTAAAAAGTTATTGCAATTTTAAAAGTGTGATACTTATTCTTGCAGGCTAGTGTATTTACAATCACATCTCACACAGTTTGATGTACTTGAATAACGGCTTCGAGAAGGAAGTGCTCACACCCTGTATAATAAAAAACAACTTAGTAATCTAAGTTGATTTTTATATAACTTTCATTTTAAAAATTGAGTTGAGGGTATTGCGCTCATAGAGCCTGCTCCAGTGGGCGGCGCCAAATAATAAGGAAGTATTGGAGAAGCAGACATACAATTGCGATAAGCACAGGAGAATGATGATTAGATTACAAAAAAGCAAACTGCAACAGAACAATGACGTAATTTGTGATAAGTCCCATCAGATACATTGGTAGCGTAGAGTCTACATAGAACAGGCCACACGCGGTCATCTTACTGAACGTTCGACTTGTACGCAGTACTTTCTTGCAGAAATGCATCTGAGTCTCTGTAAAAAAATCATGCAATTGAAAATATTATATCATAAAACAAAAGTCCTCCGCCTCGTCTGTCTGTCTGTCTGTTCGCGAAAAACTCAAAAAATGCTGCACCGTTTTTAAAGTGGTTTTCACCAATGAATACAGTGGTTCTCGAGGGAGGTTTTAGTATATAATTTGTCAAGTTTGTGTATACTTTTGCTAAAATATTATGATATTTGTTGGAGGTGTCTGAAAAAAATAAGCCGTCTGGGAGCTTTACTATTGGTCGCGATAACCGACATCCACGCGGGTGAAGCCGCAGGCATCAGCTAGTGAATTCGATATGTAAAGTAAAAATTAACCCACGCTGATTCTAAAACCATTTGGAGATTTTAGGGTCCTAAGCCTTATTTTTCTATTTTTAGCTCTCTATATCACAAGATTGTGTTTATTTTCACAATAATACATGTAACCATTTGACTTTCATTTGACCTCTAAATGACGTCATAACGTAGCCTGAACAGACTACTTCCTTCGCGCTTTTCAAGATAAAAAAAAAAAAAAAAAACTGTTGTTAGTCTGTCATACCGTCAGTGTCAAAGTGTCAATGCTAGTTATTAGCATTGATTAGAGAAGGATCGCGCGCTGCCATAATTTCTCTTTCTCTGCGTTAATTCTTTGTATACGACAGACCTTGCTTTCCCGTTGGACTTTGATACTTACTGCAACATTGATCGACCATTGCATGCTTTACGGAACTGCCTGCCTATTGTTTGGATTAGTAAATAGGCTATTTATTGTAGTGTTTCTGCATGACGGTGTCATGCTTCGTAGCATTTAGCACCAGTTGTCGATAACAGATTCATTGCACGAATATGCAGCACGGATAATGGTAGAAATTAAATTTGCTAAAAATCGTAGGAAAAGTAACTCAAACAAAAAGTTCACATCACAGCCACGATCACAGCCAGCATTCACATTTCACAACAAACAAAATAAAAAATCGTATCTGACAAGTGTCAACTGTTGTCAATGTCAAGTTTGAAGTTGTCTATTAGTTTTTTTTTTTTTTCCATTTTCCCTTTTGGGAAGGCAAAGAGATCTAGCCCATGCAGCCTGATCTATTAGTTTTTTGTATGTACTGAAAACGTGGCAAAGACTTAAAGCTATTCAGACTATGAAATGACGTCATCACGAAAAATACTTTAAAAAATAATTTAAAAAAACTGTTACTTGTAAAAAAAGCTACAAATTAGTGGCTTAAAATTAAATGTTTTACTAAATAAAAATATAAAAAAAAATACCTGAAAAATACTTTACATACCGAATTGAAGAAACAATGTAAGAAGATGATGACATGTCAGTCATGGAAGGTAGTTGACTCTCAATTGGAGTGCGTCATTGTGTGTTGTGAATCAATATGTTTTACCCGACTGAAAGAGGGTAATGTGTTTATTTAATTTGGAAGAATAAATATATAACATTAATTTAATTATGTAAACTTCTTTCATAAAATGTTGGTGTTGACCTCGCATAAATAGAAACCGTAATTTGTACTATGACTCGTATCGACTTTGATACATGTGAAAAAACAGATAGTGCATTAGAGTTTATTTGACAAACACAAATTGCGTAGACAATCAGCATAGAGAAATACTAGGTGTTGCTTTGTATCCTGATCAAATTCAAGGAGGTATCTATGCTAATGATCATCGACCCGAATCAATAATAAATGGGTAGGTATTTTTTTACCCGACTGCGGCGAAGCCCAAAAGGAGGGTTATGTTTTTGCCTTGTATGTATGTTTGTATGTATGTCCGTTTCTTTGTTCCCTCGTAACTCCTCAACGGATGGAGGGATTTGAATAGAATAAATGTCGTTAGATTCGTCTTGATGGCGCGAGTGTCACTGGCTACATTATAATCAAAAAACATTTAAAAATCGTGGATTTGGGGTACCATATTGTGGAGTTCGATTTTTTTTTTCCTTCTAATACCATCGAGTGGGGTATCAAAATGAAGGGTTTTAAAAGTTGATTACAAAAATATATACAACTTATATGTTTGAATGTAATTCGAAATGACAAATCTATATAATTATAAAATGGTACACTGACCGACTGACTGGGTGATATATCAACGCACAGCCCAAACCGCTGGGTCTACTGATTAGTAGGTTCCTTATGTGGTCTAGGGGTGCACTGAGAAAGGATTTTTCAAAATTCACCCCTTATGGGGGTTAAACGGGGCTCCAAAGTTTGTATGAGGAAACAAGATTAGTTAGACTATTTTATTTTATTAGAAACTTCACAGGAGTGCTCCTATTGATAAATGAGTAGAAACGGGTTTCAGGTTTTCTCAGAATTCAACCCCTAAGAGGGGGAAATAGGGTGACAAAGTCTAAAAATCAATGCACAGCCCAAACCGCTGGGTATACAGATACCAAATTTGGCAAGTAAGTTCCGTATGTGGTTTAGGGGTGCACTAAGAAAGGATTTTTCAAAATTCACCCCCTAAGGGGGTGAAACGGGGCTCCAAAGTTTGTATGGGGAAGCAAGATTAGGTAGACTGTTCACAAGAGTGCTCCTATTTATAAATGAGTTGTTAACATTATTTTGTGTTTTAGGTTTTTTCAGAATTTAACCCCTAAAGGGGGAAATGGGCCGACAAGGTCTGAAAATCAACATGGTTATTAAAGAATAACCATGTAATACACCCGATCATATGGTGTGGTGTGGTGGTGTGGTGTGGTGTGGTGTGTGTATATGGTATCGTATGGTGTATTGGATCGGGTGTATTACAAAAACAACGATTTTAAGATTCAATGTGGCGGACCTGAAATACCATCATCCCCTGTAACGTTGGGGTGCGATGGGGTTAAAATGTCTAAAAATCAATATGTGTGTCGAAACCGAGATTATCAGGGGTGCTGATTTCGAAAATGGCATTTATTTTGAAATCCAGAAGATGGCGGATTCGACTTCTATACAGGGTTATTGTTGATTTATTGTGATGATTGTGATAACGATGATGATGATTGTGATGATGATGATTGTGATAACGATGATGATGATTGTGATGATGATGATTGTGATAACGATGATGATGATTGTGATAATGGTGATGATTGTGATAACGATGATGATGATTGTGATAACGATGATGGTGATTGTGGTAACGATGATGGTGATTGTGATAGTGATTGTGATGGTGAATGTGACAGTGATGGTGATGGTAATGGTGATTGTGATAGTGATTGTGATTGTGATTGTGGTAGTGATGGTGATAGTGATGTTGATTGTGATGGAGAATGTGACAGTGATGGTGATTGTGATAGTGATGGTGATTGTGATAGTGATGGTGATTGTGATAGTGATGGTGATTGTGATAGTGTTAGTGACGGTGATTGTGATGATTACGAAATTTGGCACACTATTTATAACCTGAATTAACATGTAGGATAGTATTTATCCCTTTAGTATGATCCCATGGGACAGTTACCGAACTTCACGCGGCCGAAGCCGCGGGCAACAGCAAGTAGTATAATAAAAGTAAATAAAATTCAAATATTTGGCACGCTCTGCAGCCTGTACGACTAGATGGGTTTTAGCTTGAGACGTGTCGTTAGATTCGTATTTACTGTGAAAGTGACACTGGGTATATCAAAATAATAAAGAAACAAAATGGCGGATTGTTAGCACCAAATTCAAATGTTTGGCACATTCTGCAGCGTGGACGGCTCAATAAAGGGCTCATCATGAGGATTTTAAAATGGTGTGATATTATTTAAGTAACTAAAAAGTGTAAAATAAAAAAAATAATTTAAAAAATTAAAAAACTCGACTACGTAAAAAATAACTAATAACTTTAAATAAAAAAACTGAAAATAATAAAACAAGTTCAGGAGACAGGACATATTGACTGCAACAGTCGGGACCCATTAAATAATCTATACATTACATCCAATATGGGTCCCGACTGTTGCAGTCAATATGTCCTGTCTCCTGAACTTGTTTTATTATTTTCAGTTTTTTTTTATTTAAAGTTATTAGTTATTTTTTACGTAGTCGGGTTTTAAAATTTTTTTTAATTATTTTTTTTTTCTTATTCACGCAAAACGGTAAGTGTAAACCACCCGTATTAAAGCATAGCCCATCCGTAACTGGCCCTATAACCGCGCCTTCACACACACAAATAAACGTACGAAGAGACATGTCGCGCGATGGGTGATTCTTCTATTACTTTTGTGTTATTCCGAAATACTGTCAAATATAAACAATTTAAGATAGCAGCTTTATTAATTGTTTGACCGGGTATCGTAATTTAAATTGATTATTCTATGTGGTGGGTAAATTAATTCACCAATTTTATAAGACGATATAGGAAAATTAATTTATTTTGAGAAATGGGGATTATTTATTAGTGGACTGGATGGAGGATTCTGATTATCGTCTCGGGGAATCAAATGACATGAACAAGCGACTATTGATTAGGTAGAGATGGAAATTGAGCTCAACTACCTGATTCCTGGACTGCGTGGCGCCTCGATGACGCGGCTGGCGTGGCGGTGTCAGCGATTGATGGAAACACTGGTTGTGAGTGTCTTCTGGTGCACCAGGTCTCGGTTCGCGGATGGCCTCGCGGATGGCTGTTTGTATATCACGATTCCGGCGGAAGGGGGTTTGACCTGCAGGCTGCGTATACGCAGCGCGGTCGTGAAGCGAAAGTTTTGCTGTTTTGAAGTGAAGTTTTTTTATTGCGGTTTGCGGTAGTGGGATATCCGACGCGGCGCGTGATCAGTCAGATACCAGCGCAGCGTACGGTATGGCGCTGTGCAACCACACACGACGGAAGTCTTATACGAACTTGACTCTCACCCCGCCGATTCGGCAGGTGAGCGCAATATTGTCACCTGTTCTATGATCTACGTCATGCGCAAGAATCAATTGATGAGTAGAAAAAATCCAAGCAGTATTACGAGATGGCATCACCACTATGTGTTTCGTGACAAGCTTTTAATTTTGACTAGGATGCAAAACTACACCTTGTATTTACTACTTAAATAATAAAAACAGTAAATCGATCAGCAAGAAGAGCAAGAGTTTTGAGAGGCAAGGAATGACCTGGTACATGAAGGTGCTGTCAGTTACGATAACCATCCATCCAGGGTTTGGTATCATTGTTCGTCAAAGCAACAAGAATTTAAACATACCAGTACACCTGATCCTTGGAAGGTTTAGCAGAGGTGTCCCTAATGGTACACCCACATTTCTCCAGTTATGTTTTATGTCCCAAGTAAAAGAGGGTGGGCCTATTGCCATCAACCCCACATAAATCTAAACTCCGTGGCCGCTACCGATAAATTCCTGATGGAAGATCTTAGTAACAATTTTCCCGAGATTGGAATGGAACCCAGGACTTCATGCTTCACAGTGCTGTTTGTGACCGCTAAACCAACGAGGCAGTATTTTACGTAAGATTTTCATGATTTCTAGCAATTTTACGTTGGTAGAACTCAGTTTTGTCTACATCCAGATACTTTCTACGAGTTCTATAGAGGCCATTTTTTACCGCGACTGTAAAAAATCTACAAATGACAGCTGAGACCAACGGCTTAACGTGTTTTCTGAGGAAATAAGGAAACTCGGTATGTAATGGGTGGTACCCATCCTAGGACCAACCTAAGCAAGCGCGGCTTAACCTGAAGATTCTTTCTTGCCTCAGAAAGCACGTTAAGCAGTCGGTCCCGGCTGTCATTTGAAGATCTTTGACAGTCGTTACAGGTAGTCAGTGGCCCAAAAGTCCGACAACTAGTCTTACTAAGTGGTATCGTATTACCCAGTACTAACTGGGTTGTGGAGTTCAGATAGGCAGTCGCTCCATGTAAAATACTGGTATTCAGCTGCATCCGGTCAAACTGCATAACTGGAAGCCGACTCCAACATAATTGGGAAAAGGCTAGGCAGATGATAATGATGCAATTGTTATTTTGAGCAAAGCCAAAATCAAAAGAAAGAGGCACAGAGAAATAAAAAAGTATCTTCGACTGATTTATGAACAATAAAAAGAAGATATTCGTTAGAGTATTACAGAAACTCAAACTGTAGTATAACGATAGTATAAGTGGTGATGAGAACACACAAACGTAACGAGAGCGCGGCGTCTATGATGAACAGGCCGCATGCGTACATCTTCTTGAACGAGGTCTTCTGAACTCGTTGGATATTCTTGCAGACTCTTCTTTGCGTTTCTGGAAAAAAAGTATATGAACATAACATCACGCCTGGAATCCCGAACGGTTAGGAAGAGGTGAACCTGGTAGTACACCCACATATCGCTAGGTATAATTTTATAAATCCCGTATAACATGGGGCGAGCCTTCAACCGTCAACTTCACAAATACTCCGTGCCTGCTACTGATGGAAATGCCAGACCCAGGAATCATCATTTTTTTAATCTGCCGGACTGCCTCGCTGGTCTAGTGATATTTGGTTTTTCCGTCAGGAATTTTTCAGTAGCAGCCATGGAGCCCGAATCTGCGCCAGGTTGATGGTAATAGGCTCGCCCCTAACTACATGGGACTTAATTAAACCTAACTGGCGAAATGTGGGTGTACTATTAGGTACACCCCTGCCTAACCCTTCGGGGATTACAGGCGTAATGTTATGTATGTTTATATTTTTTAAATACATTAAACATTACCTACCCGAGCAACTGCTTGAGTTTGTTAGTTGTGTACAAATACTCTGAACTTCTGTCATGGATGAGAAGAATTTTTCACTCTCCACGCTCAAAAGTATGAGAAGAAGCATGTTCTTTATGATCCACGTTAGAGATATAAATGATAACAAAGCAAACTAAAACAGAAAAGTGTATTAGAAATTTTTTGCCTGTCGTAATCGACGGCATCGTGGACATGGAGATTTATAAGATTATGCTCAACGGCGTTATCACTCATTCTGATCTGAAGGATAAGCTTGGAATTTTACGACTATGATGGAGAAGAGGACCACGACGAACAAAAAAGTCAGCCAGCCTACTAAGATTTTTCGAGACGAGGGAGAAATATTTCAGATGTAACGAGTAAATATAAATCAGCTATTGGCTTAGACCTCGGTGGTGGGACAGGTCCTTTGTTCTATGGTTAAATAGGGTGCTTGAATCACTCTTACATAACTGTTACTTCCAGTAGTTACTTTTTTCATTTCAATTCGCATCGCTATCCCGATAAGATTTGCAGGTCAGAACTGTGATATAGAACAAAATCTGAAACAAGTAACACGATTAATTATAAAAGTACATCGGCAAGAAAAGCAAAAGAGAAAATAATATGCTTAGATGGTTTGGTCATGTGGAGAGGATGAGTGAAAGGCGACAAACAAAAAGTATTTATAAGGTAGATGTAAGTGATGCCCTAGAAGGACATACACTGACCTTATTGACGAGGTTTTTAGAAAGGTTAGGTGCGTAGTACTCGGAACTGGCGTGCGTGTATGTATAAACATGGACGAGGCAAAAGGAATATGCGAGTAAGAATCGTAGCAGGTGGCGTTCTGTAGTTTCAGCCTATCCCTATGGGAAAAGGCGTGAGTTTGTGTATGGATGCACACTGGTGAGAGTTTTGTTTTATGCAAACAAATAAATATGGATACATACCGAATTATGACAAGTCGTCCCATATAATTTATAGGCTTCTAATATTTCCATATACACGCCGAACATTTTTTTCCAGTAACCCTCGTTTTCTCAATTTCCATCGGCTTCTGACATTTTAACTTTTTTCACCCAACTTTTGACCGAATTTGTCAAAAGCTTCATGATCCTCGTGGCATACAAAATATTCATGTCAAAGCTTAACCAAACATATGTGGTAAAGGTTAAGCCCATCTTTAGTCCCAAGAACTCAATGACGAAGTAAGAAAAAAAGGTCCACACAATATGATAAAAAATCAGAGCCATAACATAAACCCAGTTGTAAATGATGATACGTTTTAAGACTTCGTTTATTTCGAGGTTTGTATAGATAGACTGAATTTGCAAGACAAACAAAACATTGCTGTGTCTCTGAATGAAATTGGAGCTGCAGTTCAAAAACGCACCCGTAAAAAGTACAAAACAGATGTAGGTTTTCCCCAAATATTGATAATATTTAAAACCTATTTGGTCATGTCCCGACGCAGACTCAAACGTAAAATAACAGCAGCCCCAAGTTATTATAGAAATAGCGAAAATATAAACAATGTTGTAGAAAATACTGTTTGTCATGATAATGTTGTCCCGAATCTTGTACTTCGCACAAAAGAAAACAGCTTGCATCAGATTTATTGGCTTTAAAGCTAATTGCAAATCTTTTCCGATTAAATATTTAGATGATGATCCATTATTTTCAATGGTCGCGATAGGTTCCGTTTCAATGATGATGTCATTTCCTTTTGATTCTTGTCCATCTCTAATCCTCCTGTTAGCTGAACACACGACTAAAGACGACATATCCACTACGGAAGTCGAAACTTAAATAACTAGCTAAAATAAATAGATTTCTAATTTAAACATAATATAATGGTTATTAAAATTTAATCGTGTGAATGTTATATCAATGTGAATGTAATTAACCTTAGTACTAATAGGTTTCCGCGTATAAAATATACTTATTAAATAAATATGACACACAAAAATCGTTCAAGAATAAGTTTAGATATTATCAAGAAAATTGATGAAATATCTTTATCAAGTTTACGAGGTTGTCATGTGAGATGCAACAGTGATCATTGTTGACAAGAAGTAAACTCAAGGGTTTGCTATTTTTCCTAGAGATGTTCACTGAAATGATATTCCTGCTGGAAACGGACTAATTTTGACGTGACAACGTCTTATAAATTGGTTTGCCGGGTGACACTTCAAGAAACTGCGTTACGCTCCGCTCACGTTATGCGCTCACAATGAGAGCGAGTGAGAGCCCGCCTAAGAGCGAGAGAGACAGACATAAAAAGTTTATTTTACCACTCAAAGTCGTTGTCACGTAAAACTTTCGCCCGTATACCGACTTTACAGGCAACCAATTTTTTAATTGGTTAATTGAGTTCAGTTAAAATTAATTTCACGCTGCCAGAATAGCACCGAATTTTGAAGATTTTTATTGGGAATCCGTAACTAGTCGCTCAGTCGCTCGTCACTAACGTGCATGAGATAAATGGCTTTTTTGCATTGATTATTTTTATGGGATTGGTAAAATTTCCTAAACATTTTATAACAGGTCACCCGGTTCGCAGCAAAAATTATATCCCGTTAATAGCTTTGAACTGTTTCTCCAAAAGCTTAATTATTCTCGGCATGGCAATTCTCACAAGCCAAGTCAGAGGCCCATGAGCGGCATAAAAACTCTGACACCTGGTTAGGGACTAACTACACGATAAAGAAGAATTGTATAAAATGGAATTATATAAAATACGACACTACGACAATACGATACGCCATAAATATTTCTTTGGAACTTTCATTAACAAGTCTTGTCCCGACATTATTTGTCATTATTTTCTGTCATATTTTTACTAAAAACCAATTACTATCTATTCATATGCAGGTCCGTAGGCTTCCCTTCAAATACACATACACTTCATATCTGTGCCCGATGGCATAATAGAAATACTTAAAATCGCCTCTGACTCGCGATCATATAATTCGATCAATATCAGAAGATCCATTGGCCAGAATAAATTGTTACTGGATTCATCATTGATCCAGTAACAAGTTATAATAAAGGAGACAGTTTTTTTAGGCCCTCTACGATGTTGCATAAATATTATTCATATTACACCAAAAAAAAAGTAACCATTTTATTATAGTAATAAACGAAAGATTAAAAACATTAAAACGAAACCGGAATCTTAAAATCATAATAATAAGTTATATTATGATATTTTTTGCGAGTCAAATAATTCCTGTTGTGGTCAATGTCTTTTGACAGAAAATACTTACGTAAATAGGGACGTTTTTTCCGTTTACAAAAAAAAAGTACGGTATCCATTGGTCTATCGGTATCTGCTTTAATTATGATAGAAATAGAATATAATATAAAAAGTAATAATATCAAACTGTGAGCTTTATAATGCTATTTTTAAAGGTTTCCGCTAAAATCTTTTTTTATGGTATAGAAAATCATCATGGCACGGAACGTTGTAAATCCGTCTTATTGGTGGTTGACATTCGACAGACAACTTCATTTGGCATTTACTCTTTCTGTTTATTTTGATTACCGTGAAACTGTTTCTGCGATTTTTTCGTATTTAACCTCTCAGGCCCGAAGGATCCGTAATTGGTACAAATAACGAACATGCCTTGAGCCCCGCTGTACCGAATACGGACAGCTCTAAAGGCTTAATTTAATAAAAACTATTTTATGAAAATGGTATCTGCTGGTCGTTGTGTCAATAGGGTATATGCATGATTTTTTTTTTATCACTCTTAACAAAGCGTATCATCAGAAATAACAAAGTGTAATTTTTTTTTTAATATCTGTAAAAAATACTAAGTCATAGGCATTTGAAACTGCTGATTAGACAGAGAGATCCGATACAGCGAATGACGTCATTCGCTGCATCGACGTACAAAATCCATACTAAATTCCGTTTATCTAGAAAGAGATAGAAACAAAAGTTTAAATGGTTATAACTTTTGTGTTGTTTGGCCGATTTATGTCTTGTTTTCGCTTTATGTCATTATTTTTATTGTTTTTCATTCCGTATTGAAATAAAATAAAAAAAAACCGGCCAAGTGCGAGTCGGACTCGCGCACGAAGGGTTCCGTACCAATTATTATAAAAAAATCACGTTTGTTGTATGGGAGCCCCCCTTAAATATAAATTTTATTATGTTTTTAGTATTTGTTGTTATAGCGGCAACAGAAATACATCATCTGTGAAAATTTCAACTGTCTAGCTGTCACGGTTCATGAGATACAGCCTGGTGACAGACAGACGGACAGACGGACAGACGGACAGACGGACCGACGGACAGACGGACAGACGGACAGACGGACAGACAGCGAAGTCTTAGTAATAGGGTTCCGTTTTTACCCTTTGGGTACGGAACCCTAAAAATGTATGCATATTCCCTATTGTGCAGTAAGATTTCAACGCAATGTGCGAATACAATTACATAAATTGCAATAAGCGTCCTCTGTTGCTCAGTAGCTGTACTACTACTTCTCTACTGAGAGTTGTTTGTTTGTCGATTTTTGCTATCAATATTTTTTCACGTTAAGTCGAAAATAATAAGTTTCAAAAACGTAATTTTATTGTTCTGGTAATCATGTTATGTCGTTCAAGAGTCAATATGATGGGAATAAATGTTATTGGTTCGCTTATATTTCTTTAAAAGCTATCAAAGATATACTCGCTCCGCGCTCACCAATATCATTGTTGTCGGGAAGGGAACAAGTACTTAGCACGTGCAGTGTTGCGCAGGACAAGCCGCTCCGAGCGAGTGATGCGATTAATCGCCCGTCGCACTCGCATAATCGTTTATAGCCCAACTACAAAACCATCGGAACTACATACTCGCTTCTCACTGCTCGCCAACGCATTTCTAGTTTTCAGCGCTACTCGCTTCTCGCTCAACATTGGCGGTGGGACACAGTGGCGAAGAGTGAAAATTGAGTCAGGGGAAGCCGAGGAAAAAAATGAGAATAGGTAGTTTTTTTTTTTTCGTTTTTTGAGTACGAGTAGGCGTTTCGTGATGCTTGTAAAAAAGTACTGATTGTGTCATTTTTCAATATTATGGTAGAGAGTGGTTGTGTTCCAAACTTCTGAAGGGAAGCCGGTGGGAATCGAGTTATTAGGAGCCTGCGCCACTGGCTGGGACATCTGCCTAATGTCACATGTAATATTGGGCGAGCCTATTGCCATCAACCGGGTACAAATCCAGACTCCGCGGTTGATATTGAGATATTCCCGATGGAAAAACCCAATAACACTTTACCCGACCTGGTAATCGAACCCATCATGCTCAACAGTCGCGTTTGCGGCCACTGAACCAACGAGGCAGTCTCAATATAATACAAATATTTAATTAATCTTACCAAGCCTTATCGATAAGATTTATCGATAATTTGATGCCATCCTAAACTGTAGCACTCCTATCATAGGTGGGTACAGTGTAATAGCTGAATTATATATAAAATATATAAATATTTGTGTTTTTTCTATTCATAGCTAGATAGCGCTACTGACGTACGACATCAAAATTATTGTATGACATTAGTCCCAATGTCCGCTCTATGTATAGTCTTTTTAAATCTCTTTGGATTCACGTTTTCATTTTCGAATTTCTCAACATTCCGGTTAGACATGGCTTAGCTAATATTATCACTGTAATCTAGAGATTACAAGGAAGAAATCTGTATACGTTTCATTAATATCTGCTACAATTTATGTGGGTGGCCTGTTCTCCAAACAAAAAAAAGTGTCTCCTTTATTTTTCTCAGGACAGCGGATTTTTTTCGGACGCGTCTAATAGTAATGAATACAATAAACTCATTTAAATAACATCTTGGATTTTGCCCTCCGTGGCCCCAACGGAATTCCTAATTATATCTAATTGGACCTTACGTTCAGTGGTTGTGATTGCGACTACGAGACCAACGAAGCTAGCATATTTTCTATAAAAAGCTGTAGTTGTGCAGTTGTGTGTGTGTTGTTGTTGATTTTTATTCCTCAGACCTTGACAGATCTGACTCTTAAAAAATCCAATACAGCCCTAATATGTTACGGTTTTTATTTATTTTTATAATGAAATGATAAATATGCAGGCAGCGTGACGTCCCAGGCTCCCAGTGCGATTCCGCCACCGCTCCGTCATCAATGAGCTTCGAACTGCGTCTTTCTTCGTGATGATGTGTGACATCTACAACGCCACATACAAACGACACATTTCCTTTAACTTCCAGCAAATCGCATATAGTGTGAGCAGAGTCATCTGCGAGATTATGATATACACAACAGCCAGACAATAACCGTTGGCCACCAGATACAGCACGTATCTGGTCGGAGGATTCTCGTTTCTCAATGAGGACATGGAAATATCCACCTTGTTCCTTACGTGTTTAGTGTTCAGATTCATGCAAGCGAGCTAGTCTTTCATTAGAATATGAAGACTAACAAAATGCTGATAAATATCATATTACTTTGAGACTTTTACTATTACTTAGCAAAGTCAAGCCTGCGAATCTTTCCCTGAGGCTGCGGAGGTGCGGTAGCTAAATAAGTTCTATAGCCAAGAATTATCTATGTTTGTAAGTTTGTATGTAGGGGGTAATCTCCGGAAGTAATGAACCAATTTTAAAAATTGTTTCACTGGTAGAAAGCTACATTATTCGTGAGTGTTATAGGCTATATTTTATTCCCGTACTCTCACGGGAACCGGAACTACGCGGGTGAAACCGTGGGACGTCAGCTAGTGTTTTAATAAATGAATACAACGGAACGCATATTTTTTTAGTCTCTCCTTTGTGTATCGTCTTGACCTACTATTCGGAATTTGAACTGTGTCGAGATGCAAACTGACCGAATGTTTACCAATTTTTTTTTGTCTTTATATTATTTGAGCTCATTGGTTTAAACAGCGAAAGATGATACTATTACTTGTGCTTATACCATTGCTTGTGATTACGTCAAGTAACTGTCATTATGGTTGTAAGTACGTTATATGACCTTGTAATAAAAGCCAATCAATTAAGTGCTTCTAGTTATAAATGTTCCTTATTTCGTTTTCTTAATAGTTCATTTGTGTTCAGATAGTTCGTTCAAAATGTTGTCCTTTTCATCAGGAAAACCACGGAATATTGTGAATTATGATCTAAAAGACGAAGTTTTTTCGGATAATACCGTTGATAAAGATATGCAGGCAATGCTTTTACCTTTGACTCTGACGCAAACCGTTATGTTAAGTCCAAAATTCCGTATAAAAAACAATGTCCTTTATCCAAATGATGTCTTATATAAATTTTTGTTGCTTTGCGGAACAGTCTTACCAATTTCTTTGTATTGTTATCGAATGTCAGATATGTCCCATAATAAAGTAGTGGAATGGAGAATAATTAATATGCAAAAAATCGCCGTGTATTGGGACTTTGTCTTTGACTGTACCGGTTTTTTATTTAGCTACATTACCAAACTCATTCTATCAAAGGAAAATATGTCATTTGTGTTGAACATTCAAAAAATACATCGAGTTCTCAACAGTGATGTCAATTTCAAAAGTTTTACCCGAAACAATTGGATTAGCATGATTGTCATCCTTTGCGTCTTCATTTTATTCTTCATTTACAATCGAATTTTGCACGCAAATCTACCGTTCTATGTCTTTCTGACTGCAACAAGCCCTATAGTTTTCGATGTTGATTTAATTCATGCAATCAGATATTTTAAGTTGCTCGAAGATCAAGTTGTTCAGTGGAAGCATCAGATTTTAAACTCATTCGTTGAACAACAGAACGAAGTGAATCGTAAAAGATTATTTGGAGTCTACGTTCAAATATTAAAAAATTACAACATTTATAAAAAGATTTTTCAAGTTGTGGTTAGTTCCAAAATATATACGTACTCTCGATTACTTTTTTTTTGTAGCGGCGGCGAATAATGTTTAACCGTTTTATTTTATGCATTTTTCAGATCGTTTACTATACAGTAAATAATTTCTTTAATTCGTTGGTTTATGTTGAACTTTTGATCGGATTCTACAAAAAACCTAAACAATCAAAAGAATGGGTAAGTATCGAATATTAGCTCTGCTTCTTTCTATGTTGCAATTGTTGTCTTCTGGGATTTTGTATCACAATCTGTCGAAATAACATTGTTTTCTACTTCAATTTTCTCCTGCTAACCGTGTTATAATTTACTGCTTTGACTTTCGACACGATCAATCTATTAGTTTATCGATCTCTCTTATCATCCACCAATCTTTATATTCATCACTTATTCAGTCACATGCACCTCATTCCTCATGATCACAAATGCTCATACAAAGCCGACCCTTCAAATACCTATTCTTGTTTACAGACGCCACCTTCAAATCTTCTTGAATATATACGTACTCACTTGTTATTTCAGTCAGTTAATCCACGTCACCATTCCCATCTTCGCTACGTGTAGTCGTGGGCTGCACCTGAATATCAGCGTCAGTTGGTACACTGTGTTGCCGTCAGTCATTATGCTGAGCGGAGGCCCTTTTTGCATTTTTAGTTTTATTGGTTTATTTATTTTGTAAAATTTTGTAGGTGTTTTTAATGCCAAATAAATACAATTTTCTTTCTAGTCGTTTTTCATCCATCTTTTTCCTGGGTAGCATTCCGACTTTATACTTTAACCTTTTGACCGCCATAGTCGTCATTATAGGTGACAAGCTAGCGCGTGTCCTGTATGCCAAACGACACAAATATATGACAAAATGCTAGGTGAAATTGTGGCTTTACGTAAAGGGTACGCGCGTGCGTTTATGCCCCGGTGGTCAAAAGGTTAAATAAATATTCTCACCAAAGTTTTATCTTATTGTTTATTTTACAGTTCATAATGTTATCATCAACCGTAGCAATATATGCTTGGATGCTCAAGTGCCTGATTTTGCAGATCACACTGAGCTTGTATTGCGAAGCTTTTTATATCGCTGTGGAGGTTTCTCAGGACACGTGCGCTCTCATTCTGAAATTAAACTGCACAGGTTCGTACACAAAAGCAAGTTAAATTCAGGATAAAAAGGGAATCATTTTCACAACAAGGCATCATCTGCCAAGCCTTTTCCCAACTATTTTAGAGTCAGCTGCCGGTCTAACCGGATGCAGCTAAATACCAGTATTTTGCATGGAGCGACTGCTTATCTGGGTGAGACCTGTAACATCTATCAAAGATGTACAAATGACAGCCAGGACAAACGGCTTAACGTGCTCTCCGAGGCACGGAGGAAATCAAACACTCGGTATGTAACGGGTGGTCACCAATCCACAGACCTACCTAGGCAAGCGCGGCTTCACCTTAAGATCACCCCGAGCGGCTGTTATTATTCCGATATGAGCCTCTGATCATTTTGATTACAAGTACATATTTACAGATGAAGACAAGAAGTTGTGCAAGAACGTGAGACGCGTACATCGCGCGTCGTTTAGTAAGATGCGCGCCTGTCGACTGTTCTACGTAGACGTGTGTCTACTACTACACCTGGCGGAACTTATCAGAAACTATTCCGTTGTGTTACTGCAGTTTGCATTTTTGTGAGCCTGGTACTATTATGACCACTAGTCTTTGTCATTCATTTGGAGCCTTCGATTCACGAAGATAGGTTTTGTACAAGTATAATGTTAAAATAAACGTCAGTTTTGGCCACAAGCGTGTTTTTCATAATTTTTAACCGACTTCCAACCGACTTTGGGATATCACTGTTAGGCCGCTTTCCCACTATGTAGTGACGATTAATTTATCGTTGGTTTTTAATTGGTAAAAGTCGTGGATGACAGTAATCGCGTCGTCTTATATGTGAACACCTCCATTTGAATACACAAGCCACGACACCTAAAACTACACGATTACCTATCTGTCGTCACGAAAGAGTGGGAACGCGACATTAGGGTAAGAGTGAATTCTATATTCGTTTTGTTATCTTAATCCTTACTTAATATTATAAATGAGAAAGTATGTTTGTTTGATTGTTACTTTTTCATATCTAACCCACTGAACCGCTCATCCTGCAATTTTACATAATATGACGTTGTCAGGTGCACAGAAAGGACACAGGGTAGCTTTCATCCCAAAAAAAAGTACTATTCCCGAGGAAAACAACAATAACGTGAACGTAAAAAAACTGAAACCCGTTTCTACTAATTTATCAATAGGAGCACTCCTGTGAAGTTTCGAATAAAATAGTCTAACTAATCTTGTTTCCCCATACAAACTTTGGAGTCCCATTAAACCCCCTTAGGGGATGACACTTTATAGATTTCATAACCTTCCAATATATTAACATAAGCATTAAATATTCGTTTGACTTCACCTCCGTCTTCAATTCCTTGCGAATTCAATGCAAGGGTATTCCATAAAATTAATTTATCTTCCAAAAGTTTCAGGAGCCGAATGGCGTAAATGTAATTGAAATCAAAACTAACCAATGAGCAACAACTTAAGACGTAGTAGTAAGGCAAACCAAGTTTCAAACCACAACCGAGGAAAAGGACTACAAAGAAACTGCCGGCCATAATAACACTGTACCAATTCCAAAATTTGATGTGCTCGGATCGTTTGCTATCATTAAAGCCATCAAGGTGACATCAAGCCATCCCAAGGTGTAAGCGTATGGTAGCAAGAAAGAATAAAGGTAAATCTGTAAGAGACCTGGAAGATATAATTGAGCTTTTTAAGGAGACGGATCCGGAGGTCATACCGGTGTTTGTTGCGCGAGATCTACAAAATCTCCCACCTATCACGTTTGATCATGTAAATGTCACTAATCTATTGAAGAACATCTTAAAATTGCAACATGATATGAAGTATGTGAAAGAAAACTACGCGACTATCAAACAAATGGAAGTTATGTGCAACACCAAGATGAGTAACCTGCATAACCTCGAGCGATTGCCCATAGAAAACTCACAATGCAACGTAAATAGGCAAAGTGGGGCATATGTGCTTAACGAAAGCTCATACTTAGATATGTGTGATTATTGTGATGTGATTAGTGACAGTAATAAAATGCCTATGCAGGTAGTAAACAAAACTTCGGCGCCTCTGCCCACCGGGTCAAAGATTGACGCGCCGAAAACTAGCGACATACCGCTCACAAACAAAGGACGGACGGTGACTTCGTCACCACAAGCACTCGCGCGCACAGCGAGCGGCGATAGTTCCATCTCGCTTGCGCAAGCATCCCGTGCGCACGTGCCAGCACCTGTGGAGCGTACTGAGGGAGACAGCGCGAGTGGGCAAGCGGAGGCGAGTACAGGTGACTCAGAGAAGACATGGGCGAATGTTGCGGAGGAAGGGGGACCGTGGAAACAGGTTTCTTATAAGCGGCGCTCAAACAACGAACGTTTTATTGGAAATAAAGGCAAGGCGACGGCAGGAACTGATAGCAAATTTAAAGCCGCCGCTATCAAGATTCCGTTTTATATTTATAATGTAGATAAAGGAGCCTCGGAAAAGGATGTTACTGAGTATGTTTTTAGTAAGACGCAAGTTAATATTTCACCGGTGAAAATAATTATGAAACTTCAGAAGGATTACTTAGCATACAAGTTTATGATACCTAAAGAGAAACTAGCAGTGTTTATGGACGAGAACTTATAGCCGGAAGGTGTATCTTTTAGGCGATTTGTTATGTTTAGGGGTCAAGGTCAGACGCAGAGAAGCGAGCGTACTAACTTACTTTCAAAATGATGGCTAGTAGTGCAAGTGTTAAGTTTATATCGTTTAATTGTAGGGGTGTGAAAAGATCGCAGCAATGTGTAAAAGACTTGTGCTCGAAGGCGAACATTATAGCGTTGCAAGAAACATGGTTGCTACCTCATGAGATCCCAGTGCTAGGTGGAATACATGAGGATTTCTGCTACACCGGTAAGTCTGCTGTGGACTTGTCAAATAATTTGTTAAGAGGCAGGCCGTACGGTGGGGTAGGAATATTGTGGCGTAAAAGTCTGTTTAATATAGTGAGTGTGGTACAATGTCAAAGTGAACGACTGACGGCTATAAAAATAGAATTAGAGAACAAAGAGTTATTATTACTACTGGTATTTCGGTATCATTAACTTTGTCAAAATGTGGATTTTCACTTAGTATTCCAGATGACATTAGTATTCCAGATTCTAAATAATAATAAATAAATATCGCTGGACAAAACACACAGCGCCATCTAGTGCCACACTAAGCAACGAGGCTTGTGTCGTGGACACCAGATTGATATACTACATAGATACTTTTTTTTTTGTAAATACATATTTAAACATATAAACATCCATGACTCGGAAACAAATAATCATGCTTATCACACAAACATTTGCTCCGACCGAGATTCAAACCCGGGACCCTAAGAACTTAAGGCAGCCTCACTACCGCTGCGCCATTCGGGTCGTCAAAGTATTTTAACTGATGAGTTTTATAACTCAGCATATTAAAAGTAGTCGTTATATGTACTAATTCCACATCTATGAGTGTCGATATTAATACAAGAATACATCTTATATAATACAGTTGGATAAGATTAAGACAATAGACACTCATGTGAAAATCTTCAGTTTCTTTAAATCTTTGCCACTATAAAGGCTTTTTTTGATCTCATGAAGAATTAATAGCGAACGCACACTTTTACTACTATAGTATAAATTGATGAAACACAGAGCTCCGAATTTGAATACATATTCGAAGTAAATTAAATAGTAGGCCAATTTGTACGTTATGCAAAAACGAGTGAATGTTATGACTAAACAATATATACCGACCATCAGACAATTGAATAAAACAATGAATACAGCACATATATAATCTTGTTTTTTTTCTTCTCACGACTTCTGCACAGTTATCGAATATATTGTATTTCTGCACTCACAAGATAGTATTTATGCAGTAAAAAGGATAAAAGACATACAAAAATTTATCATTTAACAATACTTTGCTTGTAGATGTCATGTTGAATGTTTTAAACTCAAACTCAAACTCAAAGCATTTATTTCAATTAGACCATTACGGCACTTTTGAAAGTCAAAAATACAAAAAAGAAAATCAAAGCTACAGTCCCAGTCACAAGGCATAATAACTTGAGAAAGTACTGTTGTTGCCCATTCCCTAGCGTAGATCTCTATGGAGAAGAATGGGCAAGAAACTCCATGGACACTCTTTTAAAATCAAAATATTGTTACAAAATCTTGGTTACATCATTAATTTTGAGATTATACATATATGTGAGAACAATGTAGAAAGACGTGCACACTAAGAGCATCCAGAGTGAAAGATTAGATTAAAAATGTATGAATAAAGTAATTAAAATGAACCTTGGCAGCTAAGAGATGACCAGTCCCAACTGACAGCGCCCGTTCACAGACATGACGCATGTACCGGCGCCATTCAACTTAACCATATTGAAGGGAATTAAATGACCCGACACACCCGCCACCATCAGCGAGACATTTAAGTGAGCATGACATTCTCTCAGTCACCAAGGCACATTCAAGTCAATGAAAGATAAATAAATGTAAATGGTGGCTGAACAGTACAAAGTACTCACACATGTGCTATGCAATTATATAATACTAAGAACTGGAATCTATACGATGCAAGTATATTTTTACAATCTTCTGCAGCTTCCACAATACATTAACATGGGAATCAATTCTTCATCTTCTTCTTTACGTGTCGATGGACTCAAATAATGCCCGACCAGTACAAACAATTAGTTTGCCCCCCCACCTATGGTTGTGGAGCAGGACCAGCATTTAGCCAAGCATTTTTATCATCAATGTAATCCCCCAACTTATAATATGCTTGCCTACATAGTGTGCGTTTTATACAAGATTTAAATTTCGTCTCATTCAGTTGAAGAATGTGGGGAGGTATTTTATTGTAACACTAGCTGTTGCCCGCGGCTTCGCCCGCGTAAAGTTCGGTAATTGTCCCACTGAATCATAATAAAGGGATAAATAGTATCCTACATGTTAATCCAGGTTATAAACTATGTATGTGCCAAATTTCATAATCATCACAATTTATTATTATCATCAAAATCACCATCACTATCACAACCACCATCACTATCACTATCACTATCACTATCACTATCACTATCACTATCACAATCACAATCACAATCACTATCACTATCACTATCACAATCACAATCACTATCACTATCACAATCACAATCACAATCACAATCACATTCACAATCACAATCACGTATCACAATCACTATCACTATCACATCACAATCACTATCACTATCACACACTATCACAATCACTATCACTATCACAAACACAATCACTATCATCGTTATCACAATCTTTATCATCGTAATCGCAATCATTATCATTGTAATCACAATCATCATGATTACAATCGCCATCACTATCACAACCACAATCATTATCACAATCACCATCACTATCGCAATCACCATCATTAACTTGTGTTAATGATGGTGATTGCGATAGCAGATTGCGGTGTGATTGTTCACACCCACCATCACATTCACAATCGTTATCCTCGTTATCACAATCATTATCATCGTAATAACAATCATCTTCGCCACTATCACAATCACTATCTCTGTCACAATCACAATCACCATCACCATTACTATCACCATCACAATCACCGTCACTATCACAATCACCATCAAAATCACTATCACAATCACCATCATCGTTTTCAAAATAATTATCGTCGTTATTACAATCATTATCATCGTAATAAAAATCATTATCATCTCAATCACAATCATCATGATCACAATCGCCGTCACTATCACAAAATCAAGTTAAAACAATCACAATCACCATCACAATCATTCTCGCAATCACTATCCTCGTTATCACAATCATTATCATCGTAATCACAATCATCTTCATCATTATCACCGTTGCTGTCACAATCACAATCACCATCACCATCGCTATCACAATCACCGTCACTATCACAATGACCATCACTAACACAATCACAATCACCATCACCATCACAATCACTCTCACAATCACTATCCTCGTTATCACAATCATTATCATCGTAATCACAATCATATTCATCATTATCACCGTCACTGTCATAATCACAATCACCATCACCATCGCTATCACCATCACAATCACCATCAAAATCACTATCACAATCACCATCATCGTTACTACAATAATTATCATCGTAATCACAATCATTATCATCTTAATCACAATCATCATTATCACAATCTTCATCGTAATCACAATCATCATCATCATAATCATCAGCATCATTATCACAATCATCGTCATCGTTATCACAATCATCACAATAAATCAACAATAACCCTGTATAGAAGTCGAATCCGCCATCTTCTGGATCTCAAAATAAATGCCATTTTCGTAATCAGCGCCCCTGATAATCTCGGTATCGACACCCATATTGATTTTTAGACATTTCAACCCCATCGCACCCCAACAGGGAATGATTGTATTTCAGGTCCGCCACACAAAATTTTAAAATCGTTGTTTTTGTAATACACCCGACCCAGTTTACCACAAAAACAATACCTATGTTGAATTTCAGGCTTTGTTACCCCATTTCCCCCTTTAGGGGTTGAATTCTGAAAAAACCTGAAACACAAATGTTAACTCATTTATTGATTGGAGTACTGTTAAGTTTCGAATAAAGTAGTCTAACTAATCTTATTTCCCCATGTAATCTTTGGACTCCCGTTCCAACCCCTAAGGGGGTTAATTTTGAAAAATCCTTTCTTAATGCACCCCTTAACCTCATAAAGAACCTTTGTGCCAAATTTGGAATCTCTAGACTCAGCGGTTTGGGCTGTGCATTGATTTTTATACTTTGCCACCCCATTTCCCCCTCTTTGGGGTTGAATTCTGAAAAAACCTGAAACCCGTTTCCACTCATTTATCAATAGGAGCACTCCTGTGAAGTTTCGAATAAAATAGTCTAACTAATCTTGTTTCCCCATACAAACTTTGGAGCCCCGTTTAACCCCCATAGGGGGTGAATTTTGAAAAATCCTTTCTTAGTTCACCCCTAGACCACATAAGGAACCTACTTGCCAAATTTGGAATCTCTAGACTCAGCGGTTTGGGCTGTGCATTTATTTTTATACTTTGCCACCCCATTTCCCCCTCTTAGGGGTTGAATTCTGAAAAACCCTGAAACCCGTTTTACTCATTTATCAATAGGAGCACTCCTGTGAAGTTTCGAATAAAATAGTCTAAATAATCTTGTTTCCCCATACAAACTTTGGAGCCCCGTTTAACCCCTTTAGGGGAGGAATTTTGAAAAATCCTTTCTTAGTGCACCCCTAGGCCACATAAGGAACCTACTTGCCAAATTTGGAATCTGTAGAACCAGCGGTTTGGGCTGTGCGTTGATAGATGAGTCAGTCAGTCAGTCAGTCAGTCAGTCAGTCAGTCAGTCAGTCAATCAGTCAGTCAGTCAGTCAGTCAGTTTCTTCTTTTATATATTTAGATTTCAAACAGTACCCCATGAAAGATGAATCCACTTTAGCAAGCCTGAAACCTGGCTGAACTAGTTGGTCCCTATTTCTAGTGTTATAGTGGAGTCTGTCCCCTCTCTTACTGAATAAATGCCGATTTTTTCTAACGTACATGATGTTTTCATAGATGTATTGCAAGGTACTGTCATGATATTAATTTCCTTAAACAGTTCTCTTAGAGAATCGCGTCTACGTAATTCATAAATGGCTCTGATGGCTCTTTTCTGCAGAATAAATATAGACTCGATGTCTGCAGCCCGTCCCCATAGTAAAATACCGTATGACATAATACTATGAAAATAACTAAAATAGACCAGCCTCGCGGTATCAACATCAGTAAATTGACGGATTTTTCTAACAGCATACGCTGCTGAGCTTAGCCGTCCTGCAAGAGATGTTAGATGAGGACCCCATTGTAACCTTGAGTCGAGCGTGATTCCCAAGTAAACCGTTTTATCGACAAATTCTAGTTTCTCTTGATTCAATATTATGTCACAATCACTACTTTTGACATTTGGTAGAGCAAATCTAATGCATTTAGTTTTTTTCCCATTTAGTACTAAATTATTAGCGGTAAACCAATCGTGGACCTTCAGTAGCGCGTTATTTATGTCATCAAGATTAGTGGCACGTCTGTTTATTTTAAATATTAAAGAAATATCGTCAGCAAACAACACCATATGCGGATGGTTGTTAAATAGATGGGGTAGGTCATTAATATATACTATAAAGAGGAAGGGACCCAATATCGAACCTTGTGGTACACCCATTTTTACTTTTAAACCAATTGAGTTGACTCCATTTATTTGTACCTGCTGCTGTCTATCATGCAAATACGATTTTATTAAACTGAGCGCAAGTTTACCTAAACCGTAATGCTGAAGTTTCAAGATCAGGGTTTCGTGATTTACGCAATCAAATGCCTTCGAAAGGTCACAAAAGATTCCTATGGCATCCTGTGCCTCTTCCCACGCAGTAAATATGTGTTTTAATAAAGTGACACCGGCGTCAGTTGTACAACGTCCTTTGGTGAAACCATACTGTTGCTCGTGTAATATTTTATTAGTGTTAAAATGGTTAAGCATTTGATTGAGCATTATCTTTTCAAACACCTTGCTGAAAACCGGCAACACGGATACGGGCCTATAGTTATTGGTGTCTTTACTGTCCCCGGATTTAAAAAGCGGTATTACCTTACTGAATTTCATTAGATCCGGGAAGACCCCTTGATCCACGCACAAATTGAATATTGAGGCTAAATACGGCGCTACAGTCTCAATAATTGAGGTACAAGCTTTGATAGACATACCCCATAGATCTTCCGTTAATTTGATCTTGATTTGCTTAAAACCTTTTATGACTGTTATGGGGTTTATATGCTGAAATTTAAATTCATTTGGACAGGCTGAAACGTTCGCTTTCAATAAATCAATAGAGAGCAAGGAGAGGAATTTAAGGTTTCTGTAGTTTTAAGTGGGATACTGGTAAAGAAATTTACAAATTCTTGAGCAACTTCATTGTTGGAGCTCACAAGGCCACGCGATGTCTCTAGTGTGAAGTCATTACCTTGTTTTTTATTTCTATTAGTTTCACTGTTGATGATTTTCCAAACCGTTTTTATTTTGTTGTCGGCTGATTTAATCTTGTTGCTAATGAATAAGGATTTGGCTACCTTGCAAGTGTTTTTAAAAATTTTCGAGTAAGTAGCAACATATTTATTAAAAGCTTCAGTGTTGATGTAAGGCTTAAGGCCGTACAGCTCAAACAATCGTTCCCTACTTTTCCGAATACCCTGTGTTGCCCAGTCACTGAAAATAAACTTTGGGCCAATAGTTTTAGATTTCTTTTTTAAAGTATTATTAAATTCGGTGTGCACTACCGAAAAGAATTCTTCATAAAATACATTTGCATTGTTTCTAATATGACCCGGTATACTTAACTTGCTAATTAAATTATTATTAAATTTGTCTAGATTGCTGGGTGTTATTTGTCTAGTTTGTATCTGAATTCTTTGTAATTGTCTATTGTACGCGAAAGTAACCATCTGACCACTATGATCTGAAGGCAGGTAATTTACGATGGATTTATTTATGTAATCGCAGCAACAAAAAACATTATCGATACATGTAGCAGTATTTTGGTTCTGAAAACACATTTGACAAGTTAAATGATTTAAAGAGATTTAAGAATCTACTGCTATTCACATTATTCTCTATGATATTGACATTAAAGTCACCACAGATAATTATTGGTTTATTACCAGTTACAAGTTTTGCCAAAGCATCTTCCATTACTGACTCAAAGATAGAATAGTTCAGGTAATTAGGGGGTCTGTAAACGCACACTATTATATGCTTATCTAGCTCAACACAAGACAATTCAATGCTATGTTCAACCGATAGATCGACTATATCATTACGAGACTTAGATTTAATACAATTTTTTACTAGGATTAATGAACCCCCACGCATCTTAGATTTTCGGTTAAAGCAACTGCTCACATTGTAATTCTCATAATTTATTTGCATTACTTCATAATCTTTCATCCAATGTTCAGTAAAACGGATAATATCAAACTTAGTTTTTTCTAAAAATAGTTCTATTTCTAGTTCTTTGGAAGAAAGTCCCTGAATATTCTGGTGAAACAATTTTAAGGAATTCTGCTCAGCCCCTTTTTTACAGTTATTTGATTGCGAGCTAGAAGATACCTCGAAGTTGACGAGATTAACTAAATTGTCACTCGTACCTTCTATTGTCTTATTGACTAGTTTAAATCTAAGCTATTACTATTTGTATAATTACAATTAGTATAATTACTAATTTCCGTAGACCTATTTACAAAAAAACTGCGACATACCACATATGTCTGAGTTTATATTAAAAGCTAATAGCCGAGCTATTTGACGTCTAAAACTAATAGGCAAGTACGCATGGTTTCTGGTTGACTTCAATTTCTGAACGAAACTGTTAGTGTCGAAAAATGTCAACCTGTCACTATAATGACCAACTAGAAAATGCAAATGATTATTTATGGCATGGATAAAATGGTTTTGCTTGCTAGACAATTTCTTAAAGTACGGGAAGGAGCACAGAATTACTCTCTTACAATTTAGTTTTAATAGTTGAGTGACATTGTCCGTGATATCATCAAGTTTAACGTTAGAACTGTTACCTACAAGTACAGTTATAATGGTATTAGGATCAAATTCCTTCCGAGTTATTGATGTTATTATCTGGTTGTAAGAAGCCTGAGGAGTACAATAATTTAGAGAAGAATGACTCAGATTGTTACTAATTAACTTGCCTAACCCTTTTCCTATACTATCTGAGAACAAAATGGAGCATTGCATTGAGTGTGTATTACAAGAAGGGGGAGAACTACTATCTATTTGACCTACCTGTGATGAACCTTGTACAATATCTGGTGAATTTTGAATGGAGATACAGTCCGGAACACTGCTCAGCCGGGTCGGGTTCTCCGTTACCTCGGGTAGGAGAGTGTCCGGGCTGGATTCACTTTGTGATGTACATTGAGGGTTGTTGAAGGTCATCGTGTCTACACAGTCTGCATTACTATTACCGCTATCAACTAATTCGTTTGCAGCAAGGATATATTCCTTAATTTGTTTTTGAGAATTTACAAAACTAATAATAGTTGATTATGCACCGAGGGGCTAAAGTTGTGTCTTATGTCACGGGCGTCATATTGAATCTCGAGCGCAATGAATGATTCGGGATTTACCTCCCGAGCGCAGCGAGAGAGTTAAGAGTTTAACTCACGAGCGAAGCGAGGGAGTTAATACAAGAATCCTGAATGCAGCGAGGGATTCAAGCTAGCCCAAGACAAAGACACCTTTAGCCCAGAGGAGGATACTCTACTTTTTACACCTACTGTGAGAAAATAACAGTAAGAATAATTAACGAATATTATAGCCAATTACTATTACGGTATTACAGCGCGGTACGGTATTTGTTATTATTAATGCCAGTTTTAATGTTATTCCATTCCTTTTAAAAAATGGTTCGTAGATACCTAATTATTCTTACAATATTATGTCTTCGAAAACATGGCAACGATATGAAGAAGCAGTCGTTATAATTTTGTAGGAAATCGAGAATATCATCCACGCGTAGTAAGGGTATCGAGAATAGCTTTCCTCTTTCTGGCACCAAAGGGTGTTTGTTAGTACTATACTGCCAATTTAGCTGAGCATGTGAGATTCCAAATTCAAATCACATTATTGACCAGCGGGTCATAATGAAATCCAGTACAACATTATTGACCGGCTGTGCCCACGGCCACTAATGACTCACTTTAGGTTAAGGTTGTTTGATATATAATTTGACATTTTCGAGCAGGTGGAGTGAAAAAGATTTTTTTATGGGTCCTTCAACACAACCGATATGCCTAAAGGTGATAGATTAATTTCATTAGAGTCATTATAAAAGAACGTGTAATTTCTTATAAAGGGTGTAACAAGACTCTTAACGAAGCTGGAAAGCGCTTGTTCTCCCCGTTATTGCGATATTTTTTTTGTTCTACTCTTTACCTGGGAACATTCTAGTTACGAAGAAAGTAGGGGTCAAAGTTCCAACCTTTTCACAAGTTTTTTTTTTTTAAATACATGTTTTTAATGTATGAACTATACTTTGAAAATATCCACCTCCCCGTTCTATTCAATCCAGCCATCAGCACGATGTAAATTCGTGATAAAAACTCGTTCTTTTAATATTACTATGTGTATTATATCGGTTACTACGCTACGGTCACGCTAACAAGAAGAACAGTCACAATAATACACACCGTGTGAGTTTCAGAGTGTTTTCAAATGATATAGCTCTGTGACAGACGGACACACAGCAGAGCTTACTAATAGTCTCGTTGAGACCCTTTAGTTACAGAACTTTAAAAAGTGGTGTGACAGACTGGATGTGTGTTGAGTAGGTGTAAACCCTTTATAAAACCGTCAACCAAGCTTGGCTACGGAACCCTAAAAATTTTCAAGAAAAGAAGATGAGAAGAAGAGAAGAGAAGAAGAGTGGAGAAGAGTTTGTTTTATAATGGCTTAGCTTTGACGTCAAAATACAAGAAACGACAATAGGATGACGTCGTCATTATCTATAAATCCATGTAGGTAGATTTTTTAACTCCAAAACAATAATAATTCAAATGTGCTATTTTCATGAAAACAGTTTATTCATCAGTGATACTCACAGAAAAATTAACATCACACAAATACTCGGTTTACAAAAAATTGTATTGCAGCAAGATAACGTTAAAGTTAGTGAAAACTCCCATCAATCGTATTGGTAGCGCAGCGTCTACACAGAACAGGCCACACGCGGTCATCTTTCTGAACGTTCGTTTTGACTGTAGTACTTTCTTGTATAGATGTTTTTGACTTTCTGTAAATATACCATAAAACCTGTGAGTAACCGGTGAAGCTGGTAGAATTCAAAGGATTCATTAATCAAACGTTTTGTTTTCTTACAAATATCATGTTGGGAAGTACTTTATTTCTCAATAAAAGATTGGTTTGACGGACGTAAGTACAAGCGTACCTACATAATTATACGTATGTGAGATGATCTGAACATAATTGACGTCATTAGATAAATTGATTTGTCTATGGTATGATAAGATTAAAATAAGGTATTCTAGGATAACGAAACAGGAAGGTAGGAATAACGGCTGGCCAAGCATGCTTCCCTAAGGTACGCCGTAAATTGAATCTTCTCGTCTTCTCTTTTACAACTCCGTATTTAATTTACTTCGCAAACAACATTAACTGTCACGGTAAGGTTTTGCCCTGATTAAGTTGCCTAATTTCATCGTAAGTAGGATATTACGCCGATCGAAATTCTTTGACATGGTCATGTCAGTATCTTTGATAGTCATCAAGGAGACTGTGAAAGGCTTCAAACATTACATAATTATTTAACTATCAGTATCTTACTTGGACAACTTTTCCTCTTCAAAAGGTGTATGCATGCACATTCAGCTTCTTCGGCGGTCATAAAGAACTTCTCACAGTATATACTGTATATAGTTATAAGAATTATATTTTTTGTAACATATAAAATGGTTGTAAAACATCGGAACAAAGGCTAGAAAATTAAAATTATGAGAGTTAAAAACGTCTGCAGAATCGTGACACAGAAAATAGAAGACAAATAGATAAATATGCTTACTTTGGATCCAGCACGTACTCTCAGTGTATAAAGCATTAAGTGATAAATAACAAGATTCCGGTATATTGCACTGAATGTTAGATATAAAATCTGTGAAAGACCAAATATTGAACTAAGGTATTGTATATTTACACGAAATCTACTGGCAATACAGCTGTTATAGTAATTTTAGAACGAAAGTCGAAAGTGGACCTCGACAAATCACCTACGGAGTCCCCCAGGGCTCAATCCTCGGGCCACTATTATTTCTTATCTACATAAATAGCATCCATGAAATCGGTCTGATGGGGGATATAGCACTATACGCTGACGACACGAGTCTGTTCTACTCAGGTTCCTCAATATGCTCAATTATAGAACAAGCTCAACACGATCTGAACCTCCTACATACTTGGCTTAAATCAAACTTACTGACAATAAATATAGCCAAAACAAATTATATTATATTCGCAGCAAAAAACAAAAAGATTGGTCAGCACAGTAACTTACATATTGATGGTCAAATGTTGAAGAGAGTTCATCAAGAAAAGTATCTTGGTCTTATACTTGATGATCAATTAACGTGGAAACCACATATAGAAAGTATCAAAAACCAGCTCACATCACTAACAGGTGCGCTCCGTGGCATGGTGCGGTGTTTACCTAGACATGTGCGTTATACTATATATAACTCCATGGTTAAATCTCACTTAGACTATTTGATTGAGGTCTGGGGAACTGCTGCCAAATCAAACCTAAAAATACTCCAAATTTCCCAAAATAGAATAATTAAAACACTATTTAGATATAACTATTTAACTCCTACTGAAAAAATCTACAAAGAAACACAACTTATGAATCTCCTTCAAATATATAAGTACAACACATGCATACTTGTAAGAAAAATACTAACTAAAGATATACATTCTCAGATTGTATTCACAAAAAGGGCACAAACTTATAAAATTTTAACAAGACAAGCTAATGACATTTGCTTAACTCAGCCTAGAACTAAATATGGAAAGAGGAATATTATGTACGAAGGAGCCAACTTCTATAACAAACTACCTAAAGATATAAAAGAAATCAAATCGTCATACATATATAAGAAAACTTTAAAAAAATATATATTAAAAGATCTTTCCTTACAAATATAAAAAAAAATGGTGTAAAAATACTAAACGAAAAAGTAAAAAAAAAAAAAAAAAAACCAAAAAAAATAAATAATGATAGGTCATATAAACAAAAATAAATTATTACGTATTATGTACAAATATTAGCCGAAAACATTATAATGAATCGCTTATGTTCTGCACTGTGTCGTAGGCCTTAGTAAACACGCAACAACTATTAAATTGCACCCTACCCTCATCGCCCAAAACTTTTGTGTTCTTTCTTGTTTCTTGTGTGTAACCTACCTTCTTCTGAATTGTAAATTTTGTACTTGTTATGAACTAAACGATGAATGATAAGTAAAAGTATTATTGTAACGTAGTTTTAAGATGCATATTTGTTTTTGTTTTTATCTACGCTTACTGGCAGATAACATTGTAAATGTATTTATGTTTTTCTCTGTAAGTGAATTTGTAATTCTTTTGAGAAATAAATATCTTTAACCGTAGAACACAACGAAAGTGAAACAAGTACGGTAATCTTGCGTGAGTGATAGAATTTCAAGGTACGTCGGTTCTTAATGGGCGATCGACACTATTGCCAACGTGACTCTGTCAACTGGCAACATCATGGAAATTAGCAAAACTTACGCCCAGCAGATGGTAAAGTGTGGATGATCAATAATCATCGAAAGGTATACTAGGACTTCTTGATTGGTTTTTGAAAAAGGCTAATCTAATCAAACTATTACAAACTTACCAAAACTTGGAAGATTTCCTTATGCAGGTCGTAAACTTTTAAGATATTTTTGTATTTCTCAAACATTTTCAGACAATGTTCATCATTTTCGTCTTCATTAGACATTTTCAGAATGTCTATAATCCACTCATCTAGATATTTTTTTACCAATGTAATTATTCGAGTGGCTATAATTAAGTTGATGTCCAAAGTTGTGAACATTATATCGGAAATATAGTCGAAAACAAAATCGATCACATAATCGTAATAGGCTGAAAAATAATACACAGTACTTATAAAAATGTTGGTGAACATAATTGACGTAGTTGTAATCCAGTTCCAAGAAATAAAACTCGCGATACTCTGGCTGAAATCCATATCCCTGTGCACAGTTTGGATATTCAGAATAAGTAAGACGTAGTTGTTTTTATGGACTAAGTCCATTATGAACAACGTCGTGAATCCGAGCAAATAGGTGATGAAGTAGCATACGGCAAAGAGTTGTAAGATGTTACTCTCCAAATGCTTCATGTATATATCCGTGATGTCTACACTGTACGTACGATAGATTAACATTGAATTTATTAATAAAAAGCAGCAGAACGAAAATATTTGGTAGGTTTTTTCCCTCGGATAAATATGGTTAATTCGTACATAATATTTTGAAGCGAGTAACAGATTGAGAACAAAGTTAAATGATTGAGCTATTTTTTGGACTTCCCTATCCAGTCGATTATTGAGTAGAACTTTGAATGAGGTCTCAGGAAAGATTTTTCGAATTAGAAACATATTCTATAAACTATAAGTATGTGTAGTTGGATGTCTAAAGCCGGGTCACAATAATATATTTATGGAAGGGAATTATGTCAATTAATTATATACGGATCGTAAAACGTTATTTTCAAACCGAAGTAATAAATTATTTTTGTATTGCTTCATAGAGCACGGAATCTAACCGCCGCCGGCAATTTTTAGAGACGGCAGCAGTACAAATATTAAAATTATGTAGTATTCGTGCCACAGTACGTGCGTTGGAGTAAAAGTACAATAGTTCGATTTAATTCTGCCACAAATCGCCTTCAAAGTCAACATTTTCTATATTTCTCTTTGTCGTAATGCGAGTAATACAACGATACGCCTGGGTATATGGAAAGTGTTGACAATGCGGACTCTAGCAGTCCGTCGAAGAGTCTCCGTGCTCTGTGGTATCTTTACTGTATAATAACGAATACCTGGCCTTGACATGATTAAAAACCAACGTGTATTTTGCGTATTGATCGTATAAAAAATGTTGTAATTGTGCTAGTTAATTCTGAATAATTTTCAACATAAAAGTTCTTCATTACTACCTCTTTTTATAATAACGCAATTCTGGAACGTTTTGGGGTTTGAAATTCGATCCATGTTTCAGGTTGTTATGCAGCCTGTGCGATTTTAGTCCATAGGACATGTTTGTACTTTTAGGGGGAAGCACATTCCTACCCGAAAAAAGATCCAGTGTTGTTCAGAGTTTGGGACGTATGACCTCCTTCTTGTGTATGTTCCGTAACATACACATCCAGATCCAGCGAAAGGAACAAGAACAAGTATAAAGGAGCAGTGAAGAGGGCAATGGCACATGTACCATAAATAATAAAATAATCAATATATATCGCTGGACCATTACACACAGCGCCATGTAGTGCCACACTAAGCACCGAGGCTTGTGTCGTGGACACCAGATAGTTGATATACTACATAGATACTTTTTGTAAATACACACTTATTATACATATAAACATCCATGACTCGGATACAAATGCCCATGCTCATCACACAAACATTTGCTCTTACCGCGATTCGAACCCGGAACCCTAAGAATGTAAGGCAGCCTCACTACGCTGCACCATTCTTGTCATCGTGTAAGGTATACGATGACCCGAATGGTGCAGCGTATCGACGACATAATTAACTTGACTAGAACCGTGGAGACTGCACAGCTCTGCAATTTGCTTACTGAAATTCTCATCAACAACAACAAGCTACAAGAATGTTTTACCCCGTCATTTATTCTGTTCTTAGCAATAGCCTAAAGAACACTGCTAAGGGTGCCGATTCTCTGGTTAGGCAGCTGTATCAGGGGCGTGACTAAGGGAGCGGTATTTCTGAACAAGCCTCGTTTTGCTACTACTTTTGTTTACATTCCTGGATTATGTAAATTCTAGCAGGTAACTTCTCATTCGTCTTTTTGCATCAACGACGGTAGTCTAAAAATTAAAAATTAAATTTAATCTAAAAAAAACAATTAAGAGGATCAGTTAGACTACAAATGAAATCTTTCTTGAAAATGTTAAGGCCCTTCTAGCCCTAAAATTAGCAACTTTATTTGTGGTGGTTCAAACTTCGTTTGAAATACTGTTAGAATAAAGTTCTAATCAGCTTGCACTACAAAGCGGTTGTTACGTTAGTCACTGCGGCCGAATGGTGCGAAATGAGTGGTTTTTTGCGATTTACAATAAATCTATTGATTGGACTAAAAAACTAAAACACATGAGATCTGCTTTATAGTTAGTTCATTTAGTATGCAAAGTTTCATTATCTAATTTGAAGTCATTTTTGAATACCAGCGGTTTATTGTTCGATTTGGAGGTAACTTTGGATTTTTTTTCTATCGAGAAAAGTTTATGGAATCGTGCTTTCGTCACACATAACACTTAACATTAATCCTCAACTTTACCATATATTTATTTCAAAATAAATGCTGCAGTATTTTAGACGAAACGGAGGATAATGCTAAGCCATTTATAGCCCTTTAGTTAATTTGAGCAAGTCATTAGTTCAAAAACTTTACTATACTAAGTCATTGGTTTTTTTTGAGTCCTACGTTTAAGTTTAGAAATTAAAAACGACGAATATATGGATGGAATAGTTAGTCATTTTTCTATTTACAACAGCTAACACTAATTAAATATCATAAACATCGCATTTCACAGAAAATTCATTTGCAGCAATACAATAATGTTATGAGTCACAACAAATTCTACGGTATACATCCTGTAAAAACACAAAGCATTCATAAGCAACATAAAGCAGAACGCTTATTTTTGATATTTCCTGCCTCTTGAATAAATGTGATAATTTCGTACATTATATTTTGATGCCATGAAGAAATTAAACGCATAGTTGAAAGAATACACTAGTCTACGGATATCTTTATCCAGAAAATTACTTCGTAACGGGCGGGACGGGATCTCTGAGACGAATATTGGTATTGGTGTATTCATATTCTGTGTCAGTTTCAACTGTTTTAAGCCTGAAAACATTTCTCTCAATACCATTTTGTCGAGTACTGTTTTAGTTTTATTATAACACAACGGATTAATACTATTGTGTTCACATTTTAATGGACTGTTCAGTGTTCACACCACAGTTGGAGAAACAAATAATCTTCATGAATGTCTTGTTGGTTGATCCATTAGTAATATTAAAACTCTTAAAAGTATTAGGACACATTAATAGGTTCCATAAAGTTCGAAAGCATTTCTAGGTTGTCTAGCACTATTGATCGATTAACTAAATGTAGGCAGATAATGTAAAAACGATAGCTAAATGAGAGATTTTAAGTTCCCAAGCTTTATGGTTTTTTCATGGCTAATGATGTTACGGAACTGAAAAACTGCTGAGATGACGAGCAATAGGAGAAGTATGGAAGAAGAAGACATGCAGCGCCGACGAAAAATGAATTGGGATAAGGACAAGAGAATCTTAGATGGACAACAATTTGGCTATCAAAAATCATTGGGAACCGCCGATGCTGTTGAGGCATTAGTCGATGAGGTGATTTGCCATCTTAATGACAAACATAAGGTAGCAGGTGTATTTCTGGATCTTAGTTCTGCCTTCGACACGGTGGACCATGAAATTTTGCTGGCCAAGTTGGAACATTATGGTATAAGGGAGAACGTTCTAAAGCTATTTCGATCTTATTTGCATAATAGACGTCAATTCGTAGAGATTAAGACGGTAGTGGATGAAGAGCAAAAAATATTGAACTCCAATTTAATGACAGTATCTCGAGGTGTACCTCAGGGATCTGTACTAGGTCCAATTTTCTTCATTATATTCCTTAATGATTTAATTGAGTACATAAAGAAACGTTTTACAGACACTAGGCTCGTTATTTTTGCGGATGACACTAATGCAATAGTGTCCGCAAATAACTTAGATAATTTAGAAGTGAAAATCAATAACCTATTAGCAGCTTTTGAACACTGGTTTGGTACAAACAATCTTAAGCTCAATGTAAATAAAACAAAATGTGTACTATTTAAGTCGAACGTTCGAAACAACTCTAGTCTTGAGGTTTTGTCATGTGGCAACAAAGTTGAAGTGGTTGACCATGTAAAATTTCTAGGTGTTCACATTGATGCATTGTTAAACTGGAAGGTTGAGACATCGTCTGTAACGAAGTCTGTTAGCTCAGCATGCTACGCAATTAGAAGCCTGAGGGAAGAACTGACCTTGGCCCAGCTTAGGATGGTTTACTTTGCCTTGGTTGAGTCTAAGCTTAGGTACAGTATTGAGTTTTAGGGCAACAAGCAATAAGTACAATATCCAATCGGCATTTGTAATTCAAAAAAGAGCCCTAAGGACAATGCTCCGCTTAAAACAGATGGACTCGTGCAGAGACCATTTTATTAGACTTAATATTTTGACAGTGCCATGCCTTTATATACTGGTACTGCTAACCAGTTTTGTTAAGAACTTGCCCAAATCTGAAACCGAGGACCTACGACAAGTTAGAGTTAATACACGTAGGAAAGACATGCCTAACACAATCCAACCGAAGATAAACGTGGTTCATCACAGTCCTAGGTATCAATCAGTATTTCTATACAACAAGCTTCCCTTAGAATTCAAAAGCATTAATAGCGCAAACTTATTTAAAAACAAATTGAAGACATATTTATTGAGGAAGGGCTATTACAGCTTTGATGAGTACCTAGATGATAAGCGACAACCGTAATATTATTGTTTGACATTGTAATTGATATGTTGACTGTTATTATTTTTAATGTTTGTTGTTTATTTTATATAATTTTTTGCTTTTCTTTTTTAATACTAATTTTATTTGATTACCATTTTTCCAATATTTGTTTGATTGTATTATTAATTATTTTAAATTAACCATAGATTATTTATCGTTTCGAATTTGTTATTTTTATTATTTTTTTTTTTTTTGCCTGCGATTGTTGTCTTAGTTTGTAGTTTTATTTTACAAAATTTCTACACAATGTATATTGTTTCGAAATAAATGACTTTGACTTTGACTCTTGATCTTACTGAAAAAACCAAGTGTAACACAATGTTGGGTCAATTACGCACTGTACTGTCAATAATTGGTTTGTGGTATGCCCCAGGGCAGTATCTTTTAACCGAACCTGTTCTTAAAAGATTTTTATTTTAAACTCCATTTAAGTAAAAGTCTGGCACTCCCTTCCACTCGCTTCGGTAATTTTATGATTTCCCATACGAAAAAAAGGCTAGATTTTTCATAAACAGCATTTATTTACTCTATAAAAGTTTTTATTTCACAAAAAATGATATTGCAAAAGTACAATGATGTAATTCGTAATATATTTCATCAGACACATTGGTCTAAATAGAACAGGCCACACACAGTCATTCTACTGAATTTTAAATTAGCCCGTATCACATTCTTGCAAAGGTAATTATGGGTCTCTGTGGAAAAAGATGTCATAATTGAAAGGAACGCTAGGTAAAAACCTTTTTTTCTTTTTTTTCTTTTTAGGCACATCATCATAGCAAAGACGTAGCAGGTCTAGTTCGAAGAATTTCTGGCGTGGGTTGATCCCTGCCAGGCACTTTAATGTATGTACTTGTTCACCACTACTCTCAATTCGATAAAAGAAAACATCGCAAGGAAACTAGCATGTCCTAGCATTAAATATTCTAAGATTTCTTTTCGACTCTCACCAGTCCCATGTGTTGGATTACGGTCCACTTGCTCTGTCAGAAAGGAAGCGTGTGTCACAGCAGTAGGAACATTACAAGGTTCTACTCTATATTTATGCTTCCATAATATATTAAGTACTTACTTGGACAGTTCCTGTTTTTCCTAAGCTGTATACAAGCGATCTGAGCTTCCTCAACGGTCATGTAGAACTCCTCACAGTATCTACTATACATTATGACTATTATAAAATTCTTTCCAAACCACAAGGATAGAGCGAAAATAGTCAAAAATGTCTGCAAATTGAATGAAATCATCATTTTTAATGATCAGAAATTTATTTATTTTGTTCGCCCAAGATTCTGTACCTTGGGCGAACAAAATAAATAAATTTCTTTATTGGTATAAAAACACGTTAAAGAGACTCCAAAGCTAGGTTAGAGTACCTGTATTTCAGGAGCCAGTGGAAAGGATCAAATGACAAGTAATTGCATGCACCTGGAATGAGAATGCTTAGGGTAATGTGTGGTGTTAAGTGAATGGCTAGAATATAAATGAAAAAATAAAAGCAAGACAAAATTAAACAACACTTAAGCAGCGGCACTAGAGAGAGTGGCAAAAGAGAGCTGGTTAATGAAATAAGAGGCACCGGTGAATGAAGAAGAAATTTGAAATCGGCTACCATGCTATGAGGAAAATGTAGTGAACTACTTAACATAGTACAAACTTAAAGCTCCCAAAGTAGCGATGGATGGACTGTGTGGAAGATGATATGGTGGAAAATGAATTCTTATATAGACAAGACATTGGTGATTATGGTTAACACCATATTACAAATACTGATAATAGGAAACTATTGAGTGTTGAAATCACCGACAAAAAAATGCCTTGTTCAGGAAAAAAATAGTTTAACACTTACTTCAGTTCCCAATTGTGCAGATAGTTTCAGGGTCGATAACAGTAACTCGACAGAATAAAGACAACGGTAAAATTCGCAAGTTATTACTTGCAATACCTGTAAATTAAAATAAGTTATATTGAGTCACTAGCTGTTGCCCGCGGCTTCGCCCGCGTGCAGTTCGGTAACTGTCCCACTGAATCATACTAAAGGGATAAATAGTGTCCTACATGTTAATCCAGGTTGTAAAATATCTATGTGCCAAATTTCATAATCATCACAATTTATTATTATCATCACAATCACAATCACTATCACAACCACCATCACAATCACAACTTACTACCATCATTATCACAATCATTATCAAAATCACCATCACTAACACAACCACCATCATTATCACAATCATTATCACAATCACCAACACTATCACAACCACCATCATAATCACAATCACCATCGCTATCACCATCACCATCACAATCACCATCACCATCACAATCACCATCATAATCACAATCACCATCACCATCACAATCACCATCATAATCACAATCACCATCGCTATCACCATCACAATCACCATCACAATCTCGATCACAATCACTATAACTATGACTATCACTATCACTATTACAATCACCATTACAATCACCACCACAATCACTATCACAATCATTATTATCGTAATCAAAATCACCTTCATCATTGTCACCATCACTGTCACAATCACAATCACCATCACCATCGCTATCACCATCACAATCACCGTCACTATCACAATCACTGTCACAACCACAATCACCATCACAATCACCGTCACCATCACAGTCACTATCACAATCACCATCACCATCAAAATCACTATCACAATCACCATCATCTTTATCACAATCATCATCATCGTAATCACAATCATCATCATCGTAATCACAATCATTATCACAATCACAATCTCCATCACTATCACAATCACTATCACCATCACAATCACAATCACAATCACAATCACAATCACCATCACTATCTTCATCACAATCACCATAACAATCACGATCACAATCACTATCATCATTTTAGCAATCGTAATCTTAACCACTACCATCGTAATCACAATCATCATCATCACAATCTCCATTCTCGTCATCATCATCATTATCATCGTAATCACAATCATTATCATCGTAATCTCAATCATCATCATCTTAATCACAATCATCATGATCACAATCGCCATCACTATCACAACCACAATCATTATCACAATTACCATCACTATCACAATCACCATCAAAATCAATCAATCAATCATTATCAAAATCATTAACCTCGTTATCACAATCATTATCATCGTAATCACAATCATCTTCATCGTTATCACAATCACCATCACTGTCACAATCACAATCACCATCGCTATCACAATCACCGTCACTATCACAATCACCATCACCATCACAATAACCATCAAAATCACTATCACAATCACCATCATCGTTATCACAATCATTATCATCGTAATCACAATCATTATCATCTTAATCATAATCATCATTATCACAATCTCCATCCTCGTTATCACAACCATCGCTATCACCATTACAATCACCGTCACTATCACAATAGCCATCACTATCACAATCATCATCATCGTAATCACAATCATTATCATCATAATCACAATCATCATCTTTATAACAATCATCATCATCGTTATCACAATCATCATAATAAATCAACAATAACCCTGTATAGAAGTCGAATCCCCAATCTTCTGGATCTCAAAATAAATGCCATTTTCGAAATCAGCACCCCTGATAATCTCGGTTTCGACACCCATATTGATTTTTAAACATTTCAACCCCATTGCACCCCAACAGAGAATGATGGTAATTCAGGTCCACCACATTAAATCTTAAAATCATTGTTTTTGTAATACACCCGACCCAATTCACCATACAAACAATACCTATGTTGAATTGCAGGCTTTGTTACCCCATTTCCCCCTTTAGGGGTTGAATTCTGAAAAAACCTGAAACACAAATGTTAACTCATTTATCGATAGGAGTTTCCTGTTAGGTTTCGAATAAAGTAGTCTAACTAATCTTATTTCCCCATGTAATCTTTGGACCCCCGTTTCAACCCCTCAGGGGGTTAATTTTGAAAAATCCTTCCTTAATGCACCCCTAAACCTCATAAAGAACCTATGTGCCATATTTGGAATCTCTAGACTCAGTGGTTTGGGCTGTGCATTGATTTTTATACTTTGCCACCCCATTGCCCCCTCTTAGGGGTTGAATTCTGAAAAAACCGGAAACCTCTTTCTACTCATTTATCAATAGGAGCACTCCTGTGAAGTTTCGAATAAAATAGTCTAACTAATCTTGTTTCCCCATACTAACTTTGGAGCCCCGTTTAACCCCCTTAGGGGATGAATTTTGAAAAATCCTTTCTTAGTGCACCCTTAGACAACATAAGGAACTAATGTGCTAAATTTGGAAACTCTAGACTCAGTGGTTTGGGCTGTGCATTGAATTTTATTCTTTGCCACCCCATTTCGCCCTCTTAGGGGTTGAATTCTGAAAAAACCTGAAACCCGTTTCTACTCATTTATCAATAGGAGCACTCCTGTGAAGTTTCGAATAAAATAGTCTAACTAATCTTGATTCCCCATACAAACTTTGGAGCCCCCTTTAACCCCCTTAGGGGGTGAATTTTGAAAAATCCTTTCTTAGGGCTGTGCGTTGATAGATGAGTCAGTCAGTTTCTTCTTTTATATATTTAGATAAATGTTAAGATTTATCTACTAAGTTCTCCTAGGACTATAAGCCATGACGATCAAACGAAAGTCACTAACTCCACCAGTGAATGCCAGAATGTCAAATACTTTTTTTCAATGGCAATACGTACGCGACGCAACTTGGGTACTAAAATTTTTTTTTTTAAGTTGTTTAAGATGACACACCTTATTACAGTTGATTGATTATAAATTTTGAACGCAATTTCAGCGACGCGTACCTGGGCAAGAATCTCTGGGGATTTGTTTTGCGGCAGTCGCTTAGATACCAAAGTCGTCGGGTATCGAAGATATGCGTACCATTGTTAACAAGTCACACAAATAATTTAACCTAGGCGATCACGAAATATTTTTTTGAACTCATCAAGTCAAAACAAAACCCATATTAAGGGTTAAAGAAAAATTATCAATAACTTACCAATGCTTAAAAATTGTCTTATACAGATCGTAAGTTTTTAGAATGTTTTTATATATTTCGAGCAGTTTGTGGCAATGCTCATCATCTTCCTGGTCATCATTCAGCATTAGGATATCTTCAATCCACCTATCGAGGTATTTTCTTAACAATATTATGATTCGTGTTGCTATAACTACATTGATGTCCGACGCCATGATAAAAACGTCGGTCAAAGCATCAAGTATGATATCTTCATAGCGCGAGTAATCAAATGATACATAATACAAAGCATTTACAACCATATTAATACAAATATTTGTTACTATTGCGATCCAATTCCAAAAAATGTAACTTCGGTAACCTTTACTTATGTCCATGCTCCTGTGAATAGTTTGGATCTTCAATACTAATAAGACGTTGTTATATTTGTGGAATATATTCAGAATAAACATCATCGTGTAATCTATCATAAAGGTAATGTCATAGAGAACGTCGGAGAGTTCTATGAAATCTTTTTCTAAACTTGTCTTATGTCTACTCCTATGTGTTACATCAACAAAGAATATCTGGTAGAGACACACCCCATTCATGAATAACATAAAGAAGAACGCTAAAAAGTTATACAGTCTTCCATTTGGATAAATTCGATTATTTAGAACTTTATATTTTAAACCGAAAAAATAACGAAGAGTAAAGCTAAATGAATAATTAATTCTTTGAATTTCTTCGTCTAAATGATTATGGATTAACGCTTGGTTTGAAACTCGAACGTTAATTTGTTGTTGAGACATGATTTTTGTACCGTCTTTATCTTGTCGTTTCCAAAGACTAATGCTTGACAAATAACGTCAAGCATTAATTCTTTAATCAACTCGTAACGGAGGTCGTTTACTAATGGGACAAGGCACTTAAGAAATTAAAAAAATAAAATGTCATTTTATGTATCGATCGTATTTATAGACAGCTCATGTTTGCACTTGCTCACCTGAGCAATTTATTAATTTTTTTTTTGTATTTTTTGTAAAATATATAGGTATACATGGTGTAAACAGACTCTTCACGAAGCCGTCAATGAAGCATTCTGTACATCAAACGAAGTAACCCTCAGCAAAAAAAAATGCTGGGAAATGTTTTTTTTTTGGGGCGAAAACTCAAACTTTTCAGTAGGACTCAATGAAACGCACTTAAAACATTGTGCGTTAGATTGATTGATGGATTGAATAATACGGGGGTCGTGAAGGTGTTTAAAGTAAAGTTATAACATAAATTAGCATTATAATTAGCATAGCATTCATGCTAGCGAAGGAGGTGGCGGAACGTGAGAGGGACCTCACGTCACAGCCGCCGCGGGAGACGCTCCGGGCGTTGGGGGCCACCACGTGACCCTCAGCCACCGTAGGCGCGAGCCTGTGGACGGTGAGTTATGGGCTAGCTCGCCGTCCGTCCGTCTTATGATGACAGACGTGTCGAAGGCGCATTCGTGTTCCACGCGCGCCTCAAAGAGATGTCTGTCAGCGAAAAAGGAAAGGGCCGATGCCTACCGGGGCTGCGGGACTGTTTAAAAGAGATACCGTGGCCACGGAACACAAAGGGCTAAGAAGGAACATGGATGGGTTATAGTAAAAAAAAATGCCTTCATAATGCATCGACATATTATTATTGTGTTTACTACTCCTTTTTGTTCACTGTTTCTTTACATCGATTACCTAACGTCGAAACCCTTATTTCGTCGACGTTCGTTTATTCCATGTAATGTGTATATTACTTCGGCAAATACATAAATTGTAATAAAACGATGGTATATGTAGTAATGAAGCTTGATAACTGTAAAGGTAGCTCAGCGTCTATGGTAAACAAACTGCACGCGCTCATCTTCTTGAATGATGCTTTCTGTAGACGCTGAATGTTCTTGTAAACTCTTTTTTCTGGACCTGCTTCAAAGAATGTTTTACAGTACCAATTTATAATAAAATAATAATTTATTGAGAATATAAAATTTTTAAATAATAATAATATTAATATAAATTTTTACTAACCGGTACAATTCCTTGAATTTACGAGCAGAACGCAGGTACTCTGAACATCTCTCATTGCTGCATAGAATCTCTCACATTGCACGCTCAAATAATAGAAAGAAAGAAAGAAAGAAAAAAGTTTATTTGACGTCAGATAAAAGCACACACACATATAAAAAAAAAGATACAAAATAAGGAGGAAAAACAGCTGTGTGCCTCACGGCTGCGCCAAAAAGGTCCATTTCAGCATTGCGTGCCAGACAGGTGATGGTGATTCTGTCTGACGCTGGTCTTCCAATGAACCTTGAGGGGTATGAAAGTAACGGAAAACAGTTTCAAACAAAATGTATAGATAAATGGTTACTAATAAATATATAACGAGTAAATTAGCTAAAAGAGTATTTGTGAGTTCGGTTATAGAAGAATGTAAGTAGGTATATTAAGGTTGCACAAGTCAGTCATTCTTCCATACAAACGTAGTCTGGTGATTACTCGTTTGTTTGACGGTGTAGGTCCAAAATTAAAAATTGTATCAACTGGTATTTTCATTATCTAGCCCTGTATGGAAGCAGAATTGGAAAAAAAATATTGGTTTGGAAGTTATGACCGTCGAATCTTTCATATTTCAACACTAATTTTAACTCATCTTTGGGCGTAAATAAATGACCTAAGTAGTATGAAAATGGAAAAACTAAAACCATACAAGAATAGATAATTTATTCAAAAGTTAAAATATTTTTATTTTGAACAGATTCATCCAATAGATTTTTCATGATACCCGTACTCCCAAAGGACTGCATAAAGAATTTCGCGCGCCCGTTTTCGTTGTAAATCATATTGCATTTCGCTACAAGTTGCCACCCCTGTCAGTGGGGAAGAGGGGAAGCACGCGGCGCGTGAGTGTGCGCAGTGTCTGTGGGTGCACACATGCTCACTTGGTTAGCTGCCGCCCGGCACGTCATGCTGTCGTATTACGAGTATACTATTTTATAACATTGAACTCTGGCTTGAATTTTGGATACCGATATTTCTTTATTGATAGTTTGTGTTTATTATTTTGAATTTGTTTCAAATTTTACTGACCTTGGCATTGGACTTTGGATTCCGATTTGATAGTGATTTACGGGTGGCGTTTGAATTCGATTTTATTTATTATGAATGTTAGCAGATTTCTCCCCCATTTGTGGACCAATTCTCAAAATTATTTTTTTATTTCTTTTTTGTCCCATTTAAATTTGGCCAAGATCTGATGCTGATCTTCGGAGATATACAATAGAACTCTTAAAAAAATAGACGGAAATCTGTAGTCATTGTCGCTTGGATTTTTATTGTTTATGACGTAACATCACGCCTGTATGCTTTGAGAGAGTACGCAGATTTGTACAATACCCCCAGATTTCGAAAGTTAGGTACCTACCTATGTTTGCGGATGGATGGACAGAGATTTTGTTGGCATGTCAGATGTATTGTGAGAGCAATTTATGAATGTGTGAACCTTTACTTTGTTATTTTGTATATTTTAATGTTATCTCTTACCTACTCTTTTAGTTCTAGTTTTAGTTACAGTAATTGGTTTAAATACAACCGTTGTAAGTAGATAAATAAATGTTATGTTTCATTTATAGTGGATAAGCCTGTTACCATAACATGTATTGTTAATAATGTAGGTATAATAAATATTTATGGCGACTTGTTTGGGAACGACTACCACCATCAGCCTTTTCCCAACTATGTTGGGGTCGGCTTCCAGTTTTACCGGATGCAGCTGAATACCAGTATACATGGAGTATCTGCCTATCTGACCACCACAACCCAGTTAGTAACGTGTAATACGATACCCCTTGGTAAGACTGGCAGTCAGACTTTTAGGGCCTCTGACTACCTAACGACTGTCAAAGATCTACAAATGACAGCCCGACCAACGGCATAACGTGCTTTCCGAGGCACGGACGAAACTCGGTATGTAATGGGTGGTCACCCATCCGCAGACCAACCTAGGCAAGCACGGCTTAACCTAGCGATCGACCTGAGCGGCTGTTATTATTTAGCCACGAGCTCCGCTTGTTTGGGAACGACTAAAAATGGAAAAATAAATACCTAAGTAAAAATATTTTTTGCAAAAAATAAAACAGACTTAAAAAAAAACACAAACATAAAAAACACTTTGATTGATTTGGTGTTTTTGTCACCGGCTTCTGAAGCAAAAGTTATTTTTCACCTTTTTGTGTTTTTCTTTTTTTTTATTCTGTGATAATTTCTAAACTATTCAATCAAATGTTAAGCTGTAAAAGACAATTTTAATCTAAATTCAATTGTCAAGATAATGGACATACTTATTTGGATAAGGATTAATACTGCAAATAAGGTAGGTACCTACGTTGTCCTCGAAGCGGCGATCGGCGGCGGCGACCTCTCGCGTCCGGCCCTGGTGCAAGCCATGGTCCGGAGCGAGACGGAATGGGACGCCGTCACCTCCTTCTGCGAAGCAGTAATGCTAGAGAAGGAGGTGGCGGAACGTGAGAGGGAGAGAACCTCTCAACGTCCCGGCCGCCGTGGGCGCGGGCCTGTGGACGGTGGGCTATGGGCTAGCCCGCCGTCCGTCCGTCTCATGACGACAGGCCGTGTCGACGGCGCGTTCGTGTTCCACGCGCGCCTCAAAGAGAGTCAGCAAAAGGGAAGGGGTCCGTAAGGACCGATGCCTGCCGGGGTTGCGGGACTGTTCGAAAGAGATACCGTGGCCCCGGAACACAAAGGGCGATGAAGGAACATGGATGGGTTTTAGTCAGTAAAAGTCTGACACTCCCTCCTGCTCCGCCCAGAGCGGGAGGAGTTATTTGATGATTTCCCATCCGAAAAAAAAAAAAAAGGTAGGTACCTACGTCATATTTTTAAATAAAATTTCAAAGATAAAAATGGTTACTTAGGTACCTACTTTACTCTTTGTCTGGATAGAAGGTCAACCTATTCATACACGAAATATTTTCAGAGAATCATCCAACAGCTATAACGAAGCCATAGCAACGAAATATTTTTTTTACTGAGTAGGTAGGTACCTATATTTAAAAAATCTCTACTTGACCCACACAATAAATAGGTACTGGCTCCATATTTTAACAACATCCATTACGCTAGTTTACTACAATACTACGTCAGCGGCACAATGCCTATTGTTGATAAATGTATAATAAGACAATATTACAGACCGCTATTGTTAATAAATAAACAGCCAATAAACAATTTACAAAATAACATAATTTTTTATTTGATGAATCAACAACAAGACTCACAGTCACATCAAAGTCACGCTGTCGAAAAAGCAATTATCCTGACTCTGGCTGTACTAATCAGGAGTCGCCTGTGGTTTAATTATAGGTAACTAGCTAGGCTAAGTAAATACCTAGGTATTTAACATAAGTAGTAACATAGTTGCACAACCTATAAAAACAAGTATAGAAATAAAGTCATATCAATGAAATTATTTTTTAAAATAAATAACAATATCTACCTACATTTTCGCAAGCGAACTCATTGCCACGTCTCGCAAAGTCGCGGGTCTACCTATTAGGAATATTATAGGATGTATGTAGGAGCTTGTCCTTTCATAATAACAACTAAATTGGGTGCATAATAATTACGTTTCACTGAGTGATTGTCCTATGTTGTAAATTCCAACACCTATTAGTTTGAGTTTACGTTGTCCTTCAAACATAAATCGCATATACGCCAGCACGTGCCAACGATGATACTACACAATTGCTCCCGCGCCGCGCGCCACCGCTACAATGTCGTCCCGTCTTCAATGAAATTGCGCATGTATGCGTCACTCAGCGTTACGAGTGTGTATGTGTACGCGCAGTAGCTTCCTTCTGCTCTTTACAGCGTCTATCCCTTTTGCTCGTGATGTCGGATGAAATAGCATGCATTTTAACCCCGCCCACCAACTAGTTCGTTCCGCTAACTTGTTCGTTCTTAAGTATCGTATTTTGTTATAAAGTAACACTGGTAACAATAAATAAAAACAGAGATAAGTTCTTTTGGCTTAAATATTTTATAAAGAAAACAAGAGAAAAAAAAAAGGTAGGCAACCCATATTTTAGTTTTAACATAAAACCTGCATGAAATATAATATAAGTAAACTACAAAGAAAATAAATACGTGCACCTATGAGTGCAGGCTAAACAAAAACAAAATGAACCTAAAGTAGGTACAAATTAGGACATGGCTGGCGTCTTTCTGTCTCGCTTCCACCCCACCCTCCCGCCACCGTGCGCCCTCGCCTGCGCGCGCGACGATGAATTACGATACGATACGACCATCACCACATTTCTCCCGTGCACCTGATAACGCGATGACGTACTATGCGTCAAAAAGTCAGAGCGGTGCCGTTGGTGGCTCGGCGCCTCACGAGGCGACCCGTCCCGCTCCCGCGTTACCTACGTAGTTTCCTACCTACTTGTATCTTGGTCGACGCATAATAACGAGTAACGCGTTTTCTTGGGAATCGTGATACCGTCTCGAGCCGCTTGGATAGATATGCTTTGCCGATAGATGATAAACCTTATGTAAGTGTTTCTTTATACTTAATGTATACGTATATATTATGCTGTTTAATTTTTTTTTTTTTTTTGGAAAATTACTTTTAAGTACTTACAAAAATTAAATTTAAAATTTTCTTTTGTTTTTAGGGATCTTATGGATAATGGCAGATCATTCCAGCAGCGAGTGGCGGCATCTTGAAATATCCCCTGCATCGGCTGTGGTATTGACATTAGGGCGGATTGGCCGCGGAACGAGCAGAGTAGCTGTGGTATTCAACTATTCACTATACTTAATATGTTGCTGTGGCACTCAGTGTGTGTCAGGTTCGGTACGTGAAAGAAGATATGGCCAGTGCGTTTATAGCGTTTATATGATTGAAACATTAATTGTGACCATATCCAATTTCTGCTGTGCTGCTAACAAATACTGCCGCAATCGTGATCGGAATGTGTGTATAGTGCCCAGTATTCGTAATGGTGGGGGAATATTATTCCACACTTTAGATGCAGCGTATCGGAAACTACCTCTAAAAGCTGCTGTCCTATGAGACTGTGTCGATAATTGCTGCGCACATAGCCTAGGTGCACAATCTCGTCTACTAGCCATCCAACTTAACTTATCGTACAAATACTTCGGCTTCGTAGTCTTAATAACACCAAAAAGAAGACACGCTAGGTGTAATTTTCGCCTCGACTTCATTTTGAGCATACAGTTTTTGTTCAGATAAGGGGTGACATGACTTCTAGGGGGTACCGAGTAACAGAATCGAGCACACGCATTTTGGACTCTTTGTATGAGCCTATCCGTACGAGCCAGCAAACGTGGGCCGTAAACCGTATCAGCGTAATTTAGTTTAGATAGTACAAGGGTTTCGATCAGCTGTTCGCGAAGCTTTTCAGACAGGTAAGGCCTCATTTTATATAGCAGTTTCAGGCGGTAAAAACAGTTTCTCACAGAGTTAGCGACGTGTTTCTCAAACCTAAGGCTGTTGTACATACACAGCCCTAGGTTCCGCGCCTCATTAACTCGGTCAATAGGCTCGCCCATTAGAGTCAAATTAAGGCTCAAAGGTAGCTTCTTTAACTGCTGCCTCGTACCAAACAACATATACTTGGTTTTTACTGGGTTTAAAGCTAAACAGTTCTCATCTGACCAAGTGGCGATTCTTTCCAGGTCATCATTTAGGTCTTTAATAGCTGAGTCAATAGCGTCGGGCTTAAAGGATAAATATATTTGCACATCGTCAGCATAAATGTGATATTTGCATTTCTGCAGACACTTTATTATGTCTGCACAATACAGAATAAAAATAATCGGACCCAGGATAGATCCCTGAGGAACTCCTCTTTCTATAGAAGTAAGGGCCGAAGACAGGGTAGTACCGTCCGGCAACCGTAATTCTACGAGTTGTTTTCTGGCACTGAGGTAACTGTGGAACCACTGGATTGCATTGTTGTCAAAACCGTATTATTTTAACTTAGATAGTAACAGTGGTACATTTATGCAATCAAATGCACGGGAAAAATCAAGTAGCACCATAAGTGTGCACATACCCTTATCTTGGGCTGACAAAATATTATCGGTGACGTCCAGCAACGCCGTAGAAGTACTGCGCTGTTTCCTGAATCCAGATTGTAGGTCAGGTAGTATCTCGTTCTGTTCTAAAAACTTAGTTAATTGACGGCATACTACCTTCTCCATTACCTTTGAAAGACAGGGCAGAACACTGACAGGCCGCAAGTCTTTAACCTCAATAGGGTTTGGATTCTTGGGTAGAGGTCTAACTATTGCAATTTTCCATTGGTAGGGAAACTTAGCTGTCCATATCGAGCAATTAATCATGTCAGTGATAGATTCTAAGGTGTATGGCATAGTCAGGGTAAGCATGCTCAAGGTTATATTGTCGTAACCTTCAGCATTAGACTTTAAGTCAGATATGATGCGGGAGACATCATTTTGGTCTACCGGACCAAGTGTGAAAGTAGCTTCACTATATCTGTTGGTCTCATAAAATGATATAAGCGAAATGCTAGCTACTGGGTTTCCAGGGACAGTCAAAAAAGTGTTATTAATAAGGTCCGCGTTTCTAAAATGTGAGGGAAGGTCTAATCTTTGCTTAGAGGGTGCAAACGTGGATTTAATGTTCTTCCACAGTAATTTAGGATTATTAATTTTATTATTTATGTTGTGTTTGAAATATGCAATTTTTTCATGATACAATGAACTTTCAACTAAAGATTTTAATTGTTTGTAGTATTTTTTTTTATTTCTGATTGCGTACATCTATACTTGCCTAGTGCATTGTCTCGTAATTGCATCATAATTTTGATAGTGTCCGTAATCCAAGGATAGGATAGTTCCTTAATAGTGCAGGTTTTTAGAGGTGCGTGGACATCAAACAAAGATATTATGCAGTGATTAAAAGTATCGACCATCTCATTAATATCGGCTTGTTCAGACACACGCTCAATGTTTGATTGTGTTAAATCCTTAGAGAAACTTTCCAAACATATGTCTTTAATTGGCCTAAATCTAGTTACATAAGGTATAACGCTTTATATGAAATTCACTGATTAAAATGGAGTGGCCGGTAATCGAACCAAAGGATTCCACCGTCGTGTATCTAGGCTTTAGGTCTGTGCACAGTAGGTCGATCAGAGTTTCACTAGTATCTGTAAAGTGAGTCGGCATCGTGACTAGCTGAGAGAGACTCGTGTAATTTAAAAATTCTTGCACCTTTTTAGTTTTAGTCTCGCTAACGTTGAGCATATTTACATTAAAATCGCCGAGCAAAATGTAATGATCACAATGTCCCAGTGAGGTAAAAGTATTTGTGATGGCATCCAAGAAGAGGTCAATGTCAAGCCAAGGTGGTCGATACGCAGGGCCAATGGCAATTTTTTTTCCGCTTAGCGAGATTGTGAGCCACATCTGTTCGACGGAATCGAACTTGGGATCAACCGTGCCAGAACAGATACGCGCGCTCAGGCCCCGGCGCAGATAAAAACCAACACCCCCACCACGCCCCGCTCGAACAGCCGTAGGCCGCGGAGTGTGACGTAGCCGGTAGCCGGGGACAATAGGCGCGCGCCCCTCCTCACCCGCCCGAAGCCAAGTCTCGTTTATTGCCATAACATCAAAATTATGCCTGTCCATTGCACAAATCAAATCGTCATGGCCTGTTCCCAGAGACCCTGCGTTGAGGAAGCCAACCTTAAAATATCTACCACTTTTAGGCATCATGGCAATATTGAAAAAAGGCTACTAAACTTATCATTTGTTTTGACCTGTATTGCGTATTTGTTCGAAAATATCTGTTAAAAAATACTAACATTATTGACTTGAAAAGAAAAATTGTATAGCTATTTGGATAGGATATTGAATAGTAGATAAATGTAACTATAATATTTAGAAATCTGAATATGTTTGAAATTCGTGCTTGTGATGCTTGTATGTTGGTATAAATAATGAATATAATACGTTTATGTAGAAACCGGTTAATGAGCCCACTGAGTTGGGCCGCCGTATGACACACAGCTGCGACGATTAACAAAAACAATAGATCACAATAATTGTTGCGCCATGACCATTTAGCGACACACAGTATTGACGCCATGGGTACCTTATAAACTAAAAAACTATAAACTAAAAACACGCAGCAAAAATACATTGAAAACAAAACGGAATTTAAAAAGTTAATGAAAATAATAATAATTAGAAAGAAAAGTTTATCAAAATAATCGTTAAATTTAGGACAGCATGTGGCCGTCGGTAACCGACAGAGGTGTGGGTTCAAATACGCGCTGTATATCTGCCTCGCAGCTGATTTGGAAAGTGGCGTCTCCGGGTTTGTTACGGGCAAGAATACGGCCTCGTTTACACCACACAAATTGCCACCCGAGTCGTCCCCCAGCCTCTCGCGCCTTCCGAAATAATTCCCGATTTTGCTTGGTAAGACGCTCGTTGACGTAAAATCGCGCTGACGGGCCGGGCATCCCGAGATCAGCAGAAGTCATGCCACGACGTACTCGTGCGGCCTCCAACAACTCGTTGCGAAGATCGCGGCGCGCAAAGCGCACGACGAGAAAGCGCGGGCGGGATTCCACCGGCGTTGGCTGCGTTGCATTTATGCGTCTCCCTCCTAGTCGCTCGGCGCTCACAATATCGCGAGTCTACACATTTACGCCCATTTTAGACGCCACCAACATAGCCGTATGGACAGGGTTTTCACCACTCGCCTCAGGCAAGTTTGATATTTGTATATCTGTGGCTAGTAGCTCCTGATCGCGAACATTTATGTCACTCCGCAATTGGGCAATTAAATGATGCACATCCGACGACACCTGGGCGTGAACCGGTTTTTGGTTTTTCATAATGGCCACTCTTTCCTCCAAACTGCTCATACGGTCATTTGTGGACTTTAGAGACGATCTCAAATCAGCCAAGTCATTTCGCAGTAACTGAAACTCAGTCCGTACTGTGTTGATAAAATCTTCCTTAAACTTCCTCAGCTCGGAGGTGAAGTCTATGGAGAGTTCAGTAGTCGCATCCGAAGCAGTGACGTTAATTGGACTCGTATCCATGAGATTTACCGAGCTCTCATCCAGTGATTCCTTGGTCTGCCCTCGTACTGGCGTTTCGGACCGGTTGTCCCGCACTAGGTTCTTCTTGCACTCCGGGCAGTGCCAGGGAGATGCTATGGGACCTGTTTGGTTCAACCCAGCGCACTGCCGGTGATACCACAACACACATTTGTTGCATTTAGCGGCATCTACCGACGCGAGAAATTTACCGCAGGCTCCGCACTTGACCATCGTAAAATACTCGATCTTGTGTCTTCGATAGATCTACAAGCAGTTTGCCTTGAAAATGATAAATGGCGCTGTTTTCAAAATGTGCGTTACGGCAATTTCTATGGTGTTATGGCAAGATGTGACACCATAAGACGTAACACAGTAACTATGCCAAGAAACGCACACACTGAAGCTATGTCACTAAGTATTTTCAGACACTGCGCAAAACGACTGTTATTATTTATACGTATCGGGTAGAAGTTTAGCAGTACCAGAATGGTATGGAGTTTTTGGTGTTTTATTTATTGTACACAGCACTGATTCACAGGATAATAGCGTCACTTGTAAGTTGCAACTTGTTAATGACTTTCACAATAAAGTTTTTGTAAATAAAGTACTTGTTTTTATTTTAAGAACTTGAGATATATTTTGATACTGTCACTCGATAAAAAAAAAAAAAAAAAAAAAAGCATTATTACAATATTCTGTGACCGCTTTCTAATGAACCTGAGATTTACATAAAACATATAGGTCCTTTAATTGATTGTTTGCGCCCTTGAATGTAGATGCATTATCACAATAAATTGTTTGAGGCAGACCTCTTCTGGACTGAAACCTTTTTAATGCCGCCAAAAAACATGCAGACGTTAAATCAGATACCAACTCTAAATGTATGCATTTAGTAACAAATCATACAAAAACGCAAACATATCCTTTGGATATTACAGACCTTCTTATACTAGATTGCTTAATGCTAAAAGGCCCACAATAATCTATACCTGTGGCAATGAGGCCATCAGCTGTTGCGCATTTTGCGCCCTATATCTAAAACATGGGACACATTTATTTATAATACTTTTAACTATAGTTGTTGCGCTGACTATGTAGTATTTTTGGCTTAGATTGGACAGTGTCAACCTTAGACCTCCATGCATTAAAGCACAATGCTCATTTCGAATGATCAACCTTGTGAAATTGCAGTCCTTTGGCAATATTTTAGGATGTTTTTGTTCAAACGATACGTTGGCATTGTCCAATCTGCCGCCCACACGCAATATTCCTTCCTTATCTAAGAAAGGGCACAGTTTTCTTAAATTAGACTTTACAATAAGATTCCTTTTAATCATTGAAATCTCTTCGGCAAAATGTAAAGATTGTACATTTTTAATGATCGTGAGCATTGCTTGCCTATATTCATTTACATTTAGTGTTTTTGATAGCATACGATCCTCCTTCTTGGCCCTACAGTTTATGATAAACCGTAGCATGTAACATACCACTTGTTGAATTTTTAACAATGATGAAAACTTGGATGTAGGTATGACCTCATCAATTACATTACAATTCACGGATTTTTCATTCCTACCATCAATTATACTACTTATTTCCTTGTTACCAAAAGGAGTTACAACAAAATTACAGTTTTGCAACTCTAGAGGACCATGCCACCACAATGTGTCTGCTTCAAGCTCAGAAGGAGATAAACCTCTTGATAAACAATCTGCTGGGTTACAAGATCCACTAACATGGCCCCAAATGCAATCTTTTGTCAACTCACTGACTGCCATGGCTCTGTTTTTTACATAGATGTCTTTGGTAGGTGGGTTTTGTAACCAGCAAAGTGCTATCTGAGAATCACTTAACAAAGCTCTATTTCTAAATGAATAATTGGCCATTATACAACTAATTTTCGCATACAATTTTGCAAGGAGCAAACAGGCATTTAATTCTAACCTAGGTATTGTTTGCTTGGTTTTTAGTGGTGCAATTCTTGACTTGCCACAAAGTAAGTTTACAGAAACATTGTTGCCGTGAAAGGCTCTTATATATAAACATGCACCATAGGCAATGCTAGAAGCATCACAGTAGCCAATTATCTCTAGATAATCAGCATCATCCATTGCTAAACTACGTTTTACATATATAGGTTTCATAGATATTAAATCATGAAAAAATGATCTCCAAGGTACTAATAACTCCTCAGGGAGTGAAGTATCCCAATCAAAATTTTGCCGCCATACCTTTTGCATAAATTCCTTAGCACGCGTTACTATAGGGCCTGCCAAGCCCAAAGGGTCAAAGAAAGTACCAATGAAGCTTAAAACAGTGCGTTTTGTCCATACCTTAGCCAACTGACCACATGGCTGAGAAATAATGAATTGATCTGAATTGATATCAAGGAGGAGTCCTAAGGCCCCGATGGTCAAACTAGCATTGTTCAGGTCAATCTCCTTAAAGTGTTGTTCGCTGGGTGGAATCTCTGCCAGAATATCTGGATGACTGGCACACCATTTATGAAGCTGGAAACCACCCAGTGCGGTGAGCTTAATCAGTTCGCTGCAGACTAGCTTAGCCTGCTCTATAGCAGAGGCCCCGAATAGGCAATCATCCATGTATGAGTTGTTGCGCAGTACTGCAGCGGCTAGTGGGTACTGCTCTTCATAACGGCGGGCCAATTCAACCAGGCATCGCATAGCCAAGAAACTGGAACTGGTAACCCCATAGGTAACGGTCTGTAGCTGAAAACACAACAATGGATCATTTAGATTTTCTTTCCACAATATTGATTGTAGGTGAGTGTAGTCAGGATTTAGCGTCACTTGTTTGTACATGCGTTTTATATCTGTTAACATAGCATACTTGGGTGTACGGAACGAAATTAATATCTCAAACAGTTCCCTTTGAACAACTGGCCCCACGTGTAAAATATCACTCAAACTTTTATTCGATGTGGTCTTAGCGCTAGCATCAAAAACCACCCTGAGCTTAGTGGTGGTACTGCGTTCCTTTATTACCGCATGGTGGGGCAAGAAATAACATGACTCAAAGGGTATTCCAAGCTGAAATAATTCGACTTTCTTAGCATGACCTGACTTTACATATTCACTAATGAATTTAATATACTTGCTCTTTAGGTTTTGATCCTTTGAAAACTTTTTGCACAAAACATTTAGTCGCTGTAGTGCTACATTGAAGGAATTTCCCAAATTAACTTCTCTTATAGGAACTTTCAGAGGCAAACTCACTTGAAATCTATTGTCATTTAATTGGACAGTGTTTTGGAAATTTGTTTCACAAAACTCTTGACTGTCATGAACATTTTCATTTTTTAATTCAGAAGTATGCTGCTCCTCGCAAAATCTTTGAAGGATGGAATCAATGTTGTCCTCATTCATTGTAGCATGCAGTACAACACCTTCATTTGAAATATTTTGTGAAGAAAGACAAACATTGTCTTTGTACAACTTGCCAGTTTATGTAGCCAAACTTGGTTGCTAACAAAAATAAGTTATTCTTGGATAAACTGATTTTCCCTGCTAATATAATTTTGAACAGGATGTCAGAAGATATTAGAAATGATATCTCACCAGGAATATTAAACTCATTGTCAGCCAACATGACTGAATCTGGTAATTCAATGCCACTTATATTGAACCTTGTCTGCGGCAGATAGGTAGTGATGTTGTCCACCACAGAAAACAGTGCATTGCAACTGAAGTTAGTGTACATTGAATACATGGATAAATTGACAGCCCTTGCAACAGGTTTCTGTATTTGGCCGAGAGCTGTGACATTAACATTGTAATTGAATGTTGGTACATTTAACTTGCTAATGAGATCTTTATTTATAAGTGAGACTTGACTGCCACTGTCAACCAAGCCCCTTGCTGTGACATAGGATCCATTGGCTGCCCTAAAATTGACCTTAATGGTAGGCAGCAGAACCATGCCTTGAGACACTGCTTTGTTTGTGGATTTTGCCAAATTGCACACACTTTCCTCCAAGTGCAACAATGAATTATGATCTTTGCTTTTGCATATTGAACATTTAAAATGAAAATTACATTTCTTAGTGTGTGCATTAAGGCAAATCTTACACAATTTTTATTTTTCAACAAAGGCTGTTCGATCCTGAGCACTTATTGCTTGAAACTCCTTGCAAGAAAACACTTTGTGGGCAGTATCTTTGCAATATTTGCAAGCACTTATTTTTTTGTCACAAGCGTTAGTCAGACTTACTAACTTATTGTTAACATTATGATTTTTAGTTGAGGTAGACTTACCTGTAGATACTTGTGATTCCTCAAAGCTCATTGCTCTTCTCTCCATGTAATCCAAAAATTCTTCTAATGTTGGAAGCTTCGAGGAATCTCGATCGGAGTGGTATTCCCTGCAAGAAATCACATCTAATTTTCTCAACAAAATGGGAATGAGAATTCTGTCCCAATGCTGAGTTTGTTCACCGAGATTTTTAAGAGCTCCTAAATGTTGTCTAGCTATGGACACTAAATGCCTAAGATCTGTTGCAGTACCCTTTGGAATTGACTGGCAGTCTAGCAACGCATTTACATGATGGGTTATTAGCAGACACTTATTGTTATATCGCTTGTTTAATAATTCTAATGCGGGGGCATATGATTTGTTTTGTAAGGGGAGACCTTCAATTAAGATTAAGGGGTCACCTTTTAAGTAATTACGCAGGTAGCAAAGTTTTTGAATGGAAGTCAAGCTTTCTTCTCTGTCGACGATCGCCTTGAAGATATTTATGAAGGGTGTATATCCCGTGATGTCCTTTCCGTCGAAGCAGGTGATGTCCAGTTGGGGCAGCTTGCTGTGTTGACTGACTACCTGGGGACTGCAATCTTCCTTCTCTGGTGTAGCAGCTTTAGCCGATCCAGCTATCGTCCGCAGTTTCGCCATCACTCCATAATACCGCTCCTCTACCTCGCCATCGCAATCCTCCTCACCGGTGGCTAACATTAACTCCATGTTCCATTCCTTGTAGGATTCTAATCCTTTTTGAAGTTCCTCGATCCTTAGCTGTATACTTTCTATATCGATCAGCACCTGGCCCTCCTGCTCGATTGCAAATTTGGCGGCCCTGGACATTCTTCCCTTGAATTGTCCTATATGCATCCTTAGCTTCCGCATCGTTGCATCGTCAATAGTACCGCACTTTGATGCTGACGATGCTGTAGTTGCCGGTGTGGGCATGTTTTTCTCCGCTGGATCACACGCAGCGAGAAAAACACCTGATGAAAGCGATTACGGCAAACAAACAAACACGACGAAAATAAAATATCTTTGTTTGACGCTTCTGCCGAGTTCCCGCTTGATTTGTTTTGACACTGACACTACTGACAGATTCTTGAAAGTGACAGACGCGAAGTGAAGTTGACGCAGTGTCAATCTTTTGCTCACTTGACCGACTCGAAGCCAGCGCGATCACGCGATGACGTTTTATCTTCTGTCTCGCTTGCTCCAGGGCAAAAATGGATGCCTGCACCACGCGACCGGCAATGCAACGCGAAGAGACGAACACCGATAATTGTGTTAATATGACCGCCCACGCACTGATAACGATGGAGCACCTTCCCTGACTCGTTCTTTAGTTGTTTCGGCACCAATTTTGTTAAATAATCAACAAAATAATTTTAGATGAATATTTTATTGGCAAACTAGTTGCGTGGAGTTACATGAAAAATTGTAAGAGAGCGAGTGAAGGGGTGAACTTAAAATATATCGTTTTTCCACAGACTAAATAATAAAAATAATGAATGAAACTTTTTGTTTTATACAGGGCTATGCTCGGAGTGTTGGACGTTTATCATATATCAAACATGTTGTTACAATATGCTGCTCTCTCTGACTCTACGGTGTCTCGTGAGTATTTTACTTTCTCAATCCAAACGCGAAGACATTTCTCAATTAGTTTAAAAAATGGGAAAGAATATTTATATAGTACTTATATCGAAAATTATTAAGAAGTAAATTGAGGTCATATCCAAAATTTCCATGTCAAAAACTAAACAGCAAAACATTGTAAATCCAATGTAAAACATATATAAAATAAACACCCAAATCCAGTTGCAGATACGAAATCCTCGGAGTTCATTGCTATTTATTTGTAAGACTCGTAGAAGATGTTGAATTTTCAAGACCAATAAGATATTGTTGTAATTATGCATGATGTTCAAGACGAAGTTAGTGACGTCCCCGATTAAGAAGACAAGAAAGTCTATGGTGACATTCAAAATAAGAAAGAAACTGTGAACCCCCCAATTATTATCAATAACATCAATGATTAAACCGATCCAATTATACACAAGGACACTCTGATATGTTAACATGCAAAATACTCGAATGAAATTATAAAAGTAAGTATTAGAAGTAATAATGTTATCACAAATAGAATACTTCGCGCAGATGAAAAGTCTGTACATGAGATTCAACGGTCTTATTACTGATTGTAAATCTTTTTCTATCACGTTATTGCGTAATATTTCACTAGATGAGGTAGTTGGTATGTTCCCGATTATATCAGCGTCTTTGTTTGATTTTAAATATCTTTTGAAATACGAAAACATGTTGACTACGTGACAGTCTACGAGTCAATTTATTCAATGCTAGAACGTCAATCGATGGGCAAGTAATTAACAAGTACTTAATAAATTAGTGTTTTAATATTCATTGTTGTCGATTCCTTTAAACTTAATCTAGGCTATTGTTATCTGTTACTAAAAGGCACTGTGAGAAAAGGATGGCTATAGCTATGAACTAAGTGAGAGATGTCAAACTGGTTTATGCCTTGCGCTTCACAGAGTTTTTAGTTGACATGTTTTACGTGCACCCTTCATTTGTATGGAAATATAAGTTCCAATTATATTTGACAGTTATAAATAACGTCCGTCTCTTTCTCGTTTTATTCGAGAGAAAAGGATAGCAATAGCCTAAATTAAGTTTAGTTTGTGCACAACAGAATCGACACCATTGTCTTGTCAGTAGAAACTTTAATCAGTTGCCGTTAGAAGAGAGATAACCAATCCTACTTCTAACGACAACTGATTAGTGTCTAGTTTGGTTTCAAAAACTGTTGCCACAAACATTTAAACTCACACACACAAACGACCAGACCATTGCTCGCAGAACGGATGGCCGATGGGGCCGATAAGTTCTGGAGCGGCGACCGCGAACCGGAAGACGTTGCGTTGGAAGGCCTCCCACTAGGTGGACCGATGACCTGGTGAAGGTTGCAGGAATCCGCTGGATGCGAGTCGCACGGGACCGGTCAATGTGGTGACACTTGGGGGAGGCCTATGTCCAGAAGTGGACGTCTTTCGGCTGAAATGATGATGATGATGACACAAACGACCAGACCCGGAACAACTACGTGTAGGCCATACCAATATTTGTTCCGTGCATTGATCGAAACTAGCCGTGCATATTCGGTTCTTGGATATGCAGGACGCGTTTTTAAGAGTTTAGTTGACGACATAAATTGCAGTAGTCAGTCTGGGTTTAAACCTACGACCTACAACGTTTATAACTGGTTGGTGGGTATCACTGGGGCGCACTGATGACTTTGAAACTAACATATTTTCTAGTTTAGTGTTTGTAAATTACTTGTTTATCGGCTGGCTTCCATTCTGTAGCCATCAATCAGCTTTAATCTGACCAAGCAGTCACCGGCCTTGTAACGGGCATGTTTTCGTATTTCAAAAACTATTTTATGTTTTTTAAGAGCAACAATGTGTTAATGGAATATTTACCAACAGTCTCAACTAACGAAATATTGCTTAATAATGCAGTTGAAAAGGATTTATAATCAGTACTAAGACCGTTGAATCTGATGCATGGAATTTTTTTGTGCGCCAAGTATTCAGTTCATTAAGTGGTCTGCCTCAGACATTAGTCGCCCTATACAACACCCGTGAGTGTAAAGGGTTGGTTCTATTCTACTCTGCCGGATACCACACGGCTTAAAAACATAGTCGAACATAAAACCTGCTCCTTTTTTAAAGTCGGTCAAAAATAAGTACTTACATTTTCAACCACGTGGTGAGCAACTGCAGCGAGGTAACAGAACTGTTTGCCATCAGAAATGTCAAACACGTAATTAGCTATCCCATACTTTGGGTTGTTAATGAAATGTGACCGCACCTTTTCGATACATCCTGTATATTTTACGCATGTAACGAATCATCGTGCGTAACCTAAACTAACACGAAATATATTACAGATATGTATCTGAAATAAGAATATTAACCTGTCAAGTATTACTAAATTACTAGCTTATCGATTTCTTTCAGTTTTCTAGACCAATTCAACTCAAAGCCCTAAACATTCTATCGTCTGGTTTCAGACATGCTTTCATATTTCAAAAAATGTTCAAATTTAATCAGAAACGTTAAAATCGCGGATGTACCAACAGTTTCCTTTAAGGATACATTACTTAATAAAATGATTTGTAAAGATTTGCAATCAGTACTCAGACCGTTAAATTTGATGCATAAGTTGTTCATCTGTACGAAGTATTGTATCCGCGACAATATTATAGTTGCTCATAATAATGTTTATAATTTCCTAAGAATATTTATTACGTTCATATTTCGTTTTGCCTATTTGTATAATTCGATTCTTAATATTGACAAGTCTCAAAAGAGGAGCAATAACAGTTTCTTCTTATTTTTTGCCATTGATTTTTTTCGTATTTCTGATCGGTGATTTGATGAACAGCGTCACAAACATCATGCACAACTACTACAATGTCTTGTTGTTCTTGAAAATCCAACACGTTTATAAAGTCCTTCAATTGCAAGGCCAAGAATTAAGAGATTTAGTCGTCTGCAACTGGATTTGTGTTATAATTCTAAACATAATTTTTATTGGTTCTAACCTTAATTTTTTAGTTTTTCACAACTTAGATGTTTTCAATCATATTACGATTTACGCCTGCATTGTATACGATATGAATGTTGTGTATGCTTTTTTAATATTAAAAATATTAGAGAAATTGCTTCGCGTGTGGATTGGGAGAGTTCAAAACTCAAGAAACGCTGAAGATTCAGAAGTAGACATGCATCGGAATCTAATGTTTAATGTATTCCGAAATATACTAGAAAGCTACCTGATTATCGAGAAGACATTTCAACACATGGTTTGTTTATTAATTTATGAAGCTTAGCGACCTGCAGTTGATAATTTAAAGAAATAATATTTTATTTTTACAGATTGCATTTTAAATAATATTCACAGCTTACATTAGTTTGCGAAACGTAACAATGGTATTAACTTTAAGGAATGAAAGAGTAAGTACCTTGATGACATATTATTTTATCGTGCTGACTTAATAAACTGTAGCTACAAACTTTTCAGTATGTGAGTCGACTACTTCTGACTCAAATCTGGATCATGAAGAACAACATCATACTGATATGTTTGAGCGTGCAATGTGAGAAATTCTATGCAGCAATGAGAGATGTCCAGAGTTCCTGCGTCATGTTCACGAAGTCAAGACATTGTTCTGGTGTGTATTATTAAAGATGCTGTCTTTTGTGATGGTATGCAAACTTAATACCAGGTGAATGCGTCAAAACAGTATTGTATGAATATTCGATCATCGAATTCCACTTTTCTTATGAAATATAGTATTATCCTTATCAACATCGGAAGCAGCCATAATCCTACTATTCAGTAAAGGCCTGCTCCTTTAAGAGGTATGCTTCCCTAGTCTACTCGAGTCTCATCCATTTTTACCCGCGATCTTAAGTACTCTCAAATCTACGTAGCAACTGTCAAAGAAGCACCAAATGATTGGGATGTTCACGTTTATTTTAGATCAGGAAATGAGGGTTTGTAAGAACATCCAACGTATACAGAGAGCATCTTTCAAGAAGATGAGCGCGTGCGGTTTGTTCATCATAGATGCCGAACTATCTCTTCAATTGGCAAGCTTTATAACTTCTTATTCTATTGTTTTATTGCAGTTTGTGTATCTGTAACCAGAATCTGTAGTACATAATTATATGGTTTATGCATTTTTTGATATCTATTAATTATGACGTTTTTATTACTACCTCCTTCCAAAACAGTAAACGAAAACAAGTACTTACTTTTCCAACCAGGTGGTGAGCATTTTCAGCGAGTACCAGAAACTTTTGCCATCAGTAATGTCGACAAAGTAATTAGCTATGCCATATATTTGGGTCGAGTGGGTTCAGCGTGTGTATGGGTCAGCTGATTATTTTTCCCCAAGAAGAAAGTTGTTCAGTTTAAGGGTCTGTACTACACCTTTAAGGGCCAAGTTCACCGAAAAGATAACAGTCTGATTATCTAAAAACAGCTGTTTAAAACCTGTTTTCATTTTCACCAAAGCAAATCAACCGATTAAACACGCTAATCAACTGTTTTCTCTAACCCACCTCGGAGAGGTTGTTTAGAGTCCCGGTCAGTAGTTAATCGGTGTATTTTGACGTTTGTTAACTGCAAATATAACAAATTTTAAGGTTCCATCCAGATATTATTGTGAGAATTTAACATGCAGTCTGCTGTGAATTATATTTTGGAAGAGGATGACGTTTTGGACGAATTTGAAATCGTTGAAAGACTTTTGCGAACTCCTCGTTTGTATTCCACCAGACGACACTTCACTTCACACTAAACTAGTGACAATTTATTTTTTGTCATGCGTAAAATTAGGAATGCGCTTCTTATCCATTGTATTTAATTAAAAACTATTTCAAACGAAAATAAAGAAAACTTCAAAGAACAGATAATTTGATGGTTATAGAACTGTCATTTCAGATATAATGCCTCCTCTACACGTCTGCAGATGCGTCCGAAAACCTTTGATCTGTGTCAAAAAAACCGACAACAATCGGATTCGAGGCGGACGCGTCTGCGGACGTTAAATACCTACAACAGATGCACACATTACCCTTTCTACGTCGGTGGACGCATCCGAAAACGATGTCTGCAGATGCATCTGCAGACGCATCTGCAGACGTGTAAAGGAGGCTTTATTATAATATAGTGTATTATCTATGGGTATTGTTAGAAACTCTTTCTTCGATAGTCTGATTTCCGGAATCGACTATTCATTTTTAGTTATTTATATCTGTATTTAAATGTAATAATGTTAGAAACTCTTTCTTCTGTCATGATTTTTAAATATGTATTAATTAATAAGATCTACTGTGATTTATTTAAACTAATATTATGTAGGGTTTTTAAGATTTTAATAATTCGTTTTATTTTTGAGAAATGACAACACTGCCTAACCAAAATTGTTGTAGCGGGAAGGGGTAGTTGATAAAAAGTATGACACTCGGCCGAGAGGGCCCGATTCGTTTGAAGAAATTGTGGTGTTAAGATTAATAGTCGAATCTATGTCCGATAACTGATAAGTGTTGTAATTATTGCATTTTGTATAAAACGTGAAGTAATATAGAATTGTGTAAAACCAAATAATTTGAAAAGAGTAACAATGGAGTTTCTTGCCGGTTCTTCTCCATGGAATCGACCAACGCGAACCGTGCAACCTACTATTGTGAGTGATATCCTGACAAATTGTCTTAATTTCCCTGGCTTATAACAGTATACAGATGTTTCGCATTTGTACGGTTTATACGTGTTAAGTTACCCACCTTATTTGACTGTATTATAATCATTCGGTCTTTCATTCCTAAAACATACGTTTACATAACCGAGCTAGAATAAGTTGTGGTGAACACCAAAATTTCCACGTCATGTTTAAACCACTGCTTACGTTTAGCGGGCCGATTACGAAACAGTCGGTTGTTTTACTGTTGGTGAACTTGGCCCTTAATGTGACCGCATTTTTCTGATACATACTTATAATTGACGTATTTAACGAATGATCGTGCGTAACCTAAACTAACACGAAGTATATTACAGATATGTATCTGAAATAAGAATATTAAACTATCAAGTATTACTAAATTACTAGCTTATCGTTCTTCAGTTTTCTTGAACAATTCAACTAAAAGCCCTAAACATTCTATTGTCTGGTTTCAGACATGCTTTCGTATTTCAAGAAATGTTCAAAATTAAACAGAAACGTTAAAATCGAGGATGTCCCAATAGTCTCCTCTAAGGATACATTACTTAATAAAATGATTTGTAAAGATTTACAATCAGTACTCAGACCGTTAAATTTGATGCCTAAGTTGTTCATCTGTACGAAGTATTGTATCCGCGAAAATATTATAGTTGCTCATAATAATGTTTATAATTTCCTAAAAATATTTATTACGTTCATATTTCGTTTTGCCTATTTGTATAATTCGATTTTTAATATTGACAAGTCTCAAAAGAGGAGCAATAACAGTTTCTTCTTATTTTTCGCCATTGATTTTTTCGTATTTCTGATCGGTGATTTGATGAACAGCGTCTCAAACATCATGCACAACTACTACAATGTCTTGTTGGTCTTGAAAATCCAACACGTGTTTAAAGTCCTTCAATTGCAAGGCCAAGAATTAAGAGATTTAGTTGTCTGCAACTGGATTTGGGTTATAATTCTAAATATCATGTTTATTTGTTTTAACATCAGTTTTTTTGTGTTTTACGACTTAGCTGTTTTCGATCATATTACGATTTACGCCTGCATTGTATACGATATGAATGTTGTATATGCTTTTTCACTATTAAAATTATCAGAGAAATTGATTCGTGCGTGGATTGTAAAAGTTCAAAATTCAAGCAACAGCGAATATTCCGAAGGAGAAGAATATTGGAATATGATGTTTGATGTCTACCTGATTATACAAGATATTTACGAGATTATAGAGAAGACGTTTCGACAAATGGTTAGTCAGTTGTCAAATATAAGGGTACCTATATGAGTAGAGGAAGATCAAAGAAACAATGGAAGAACTGTGTTAAGAATGATATGACAAGAAAAGAAGTGTCTGATGAGATGACGAAAAATAGAGAAGTATGGAAGAAAAAGACATGCTGCGCCGACCCAAAATGAATTGGGATAAGGAGAACGATGAGTTGTCAAATACACATTTACAGAAATACATAAAAGTAGAAAAGAGAATAGCACAAGTAGACAATAGTAAACATTATTTACTAATGTGTTATGGCATGGATCAATGACATTTCTGATACAGAAGTGTTCATGCCATCGCTTAAAACAAACATTAACCCATGATTATATTTCGTGCGACAAGATAGTAAAGAATACTATCTTGTCTTTAATTTAAGACAAAAATCTGTGCATACACTCAGGTGTGTGTGTACAGTGTGTACAGTTTACATGAATATAATGCGATTGCTACACATTTTTTTTTACAAAAATTCTTTATTTTCAGATTGTTTATTATGCGATATTAACTGTTTACCTTAGTTTGCGTAATGAAGCAATGGTATTAACTTTACGAAGTGAAGCCGTGCTAGTAAGTATTGGGGTTATTATTTTATTATATACTATTGTATATATACTATTGTACTAATATTCTTATGCTTAATTACTCTGGGCCAGCACAAAACGTCTTTTCTATTATTTGCTCTTCTCCACTTTCGTCTGTCAGCCTTCTTCTTTTCCAGGTTCTTATTTTACAGTTTCCTTTTTTTTAAGTATTCTACCCCTAATCATTAGAAAAAGTTGTCCATTTTGATTGTCTGAATCACCACCTATGAGGTATGATGCATATTCTGTTACAAACTGTGTATATTTGAAAGTTACGTAGCTACTTTAAATGCTTTTTGTATTCAATTCTGGCATTGCGATACTATAAACTCTCATGAAAATATTATGGTACATTTTGTTAAACCTATATAGTACAAAGTTCAACGTTGCACCTGATGTTATTTTGGTTTTTGTTTATGCTATTGAGTAAATATATGCCCTTTACTATTTCAGCACAGCATTCGAATATTTGTAACTGAATCATGGAACTTGAAGTTTATTATTCTACTTATATGCTTGAGCGTGGAATGCGAGAGACTCTATGCAGCAATGAGAGATGTTCAGAGTACTTGTGTCATGCTTATGAAGTCAAGAAATTGTTCAGGTTGTACAATATTATTGTGCAAAGCGTATTCTGTGAATCATCATCATCATCATTTCAGCTGAAAGACGTCCACTGCTGGATTTTGGCCTCCCCTACGTGTCGCCACATTGACCGATTCCGTGCAACTCGCATCCAGCGGATCTCCGCAACCTACATTAGGGGATGCCCTAATGTAGGTTGCGGAGATCCGCTGCCTGTCTCTAGGTAGACCGATGGGTCTACCTAGAGACAGGCAGGCCTATGAATAAAATGAGTGTCTTAATTGTTAGACTCTCGTGTGGTCTTAGCTTAATGTTCGTCATTTTTGTAAGCGTTTTTGGATTAAGTACGCCTTATTATATTAAACTACCATCTCATAATATTTTAGATCCAGAAATAATGGTTTACAAGAACATCCAACGTGTACAGAAAGCATCATTCAAGAAGATGAGCGCGTGTGGCTTGTTTATCATAGACGCCGAGCTACCTCTACAGTTGGCAAGCTTCATTACTTCTTACAGTATTGTTATATTACAGTTTCTGTACTTGTAATATAATTGTCAGTATTATCCTTATTTGTTTATTTCCTTCCAATGTTAGACAATCATCCCATAATGTATTTGTAGATAAAACAAAGGTGTGAAATAAAATATTTCATCAACTTTCTTTAAAATTATTTGCACGATCCCGTAGTAGTCGGCACCTTACACTTGCAGTTTAAGTAAGAAGTGGCAAGTAAGTAAGTACTTGGAGTTAGGTGAGTTGACGTAAACACACACAGATTTTGTAACACTAAAAGTTTATTAGAATACCGATCACAAAAAAGTAAAAGTAGGTTGGATGCTAATCCGCGGTGTTCGCGTAAGTATGTAATTTGTCAACTAAATTAAAATTACATTAGACATGGTTTTAAATACTAAAGAGAAAAGTAGGTTGCTGCATTTGCAGCCTGACGTTATGTACGTAAACTGTACATGCTCCCGAGGGCAAAAAGCGGGATGAGCATCCAGTACATAAAACTTTTAAAAGTAAAAATCCCAAAAAATAAGTAATAAAAAGAACAGACAGTACAAAAATAAACATAAACTAAATAAATATAAACTTAAATAATGACTTTTACTCAAGTAATCACTTTGACATGTTAATATTAAGGACATGCACATGTACACAGGTAAATCAATTAATTAACTAGTAACTAAATGGTTTTACTATTAAGGTATAAGGTATCCGTCTCGAGTGTAGCTGTTAGTATTTTCTCAATGTCAGGAGTGGTGAAAGAACTACTGCATGTAATAATACATTGTGTATACTGCGAGAGTTTCTATATTGCCGTTGAAGAAGCTGAGATAGCTTGCATACAGCGTCTGAAGAATAGGAACTATACAAGTAAGCTTGAAAGACCAACGGCTTAATGCTTTCCGAGTCCTGAGGTGTCATACCGCCGGGACAACGGAGTTGTCTCCGATAAATATACAATTTTCGTGCCTGTCGTTTTTAGTCCGGCTGGATATTGCCGAAGAAACCTGTTTGTATGTTTGCTTTGCTGCTTTTTTTGGGTATTTTCCAACTTACAATCTTTACAAGTTTTTATACAAAATAGAAGAAATATAAGCGTCACGTTTCCGAGATATAAGCTATCGAAGTTAGAATACATTAACTTGTAGCACCACGTGTACAACGTCAATTTTATTAGCCACGTATGAAACCTGTATTGATCAATCATCAAATCAAAGTTTAACACAAGTTCTATACGTGGCTGATTGCTGGCTGATGGCTATTCTGAAAATAAAATAATATGGTGGAAACTAGGCAGGCAAGGCAAGTTGATATAATTTGCGTCTGCATGCCATGGTCCACCAGGATGCATGCTGCATGGCTAAACCAGGGAACTGTTACCTGCCGGACATGATTTGCAGTGGCCTGTGTGAAAAGCACTCGATCGATTGCGCGCCCAAGTTGACCGCTGCTAACACACTTGGGCAAAATGGATGATTATAGATCCTACCGACACTCAGTCCGACTGCGGAGACCAGACCAGACCATGGCACACTTGTTGTAATGACCTGTGTCCGTACATGTGCACATTATTATGATTTAAAATGCTACTGAAGCCGGGATTAACGTGGCCACCAATGGACCCATAAAATTTAATGACTTACCATCGATACGAAAGAAGAAGAGCCATAGTTTTGTTGCGTTCTAAGTCCTTATTTAATTTTAAGTGGAATTGACTTTCTTATAAAACAGTTCATAGTTCAATTCTCGTTTTATTAAAAAAAAAAAAAAAAATTGTTGCAGGTGGTGAAAAAAAACTTTCCAACAACGTTTTAAGAGAAAATCGAAGGTTCACGAAGATGACCGCATGTGGCCTGTTCTATATAGACGCTACACTACCAATGACTTTGATGGGACTTCTTACCAATTACGCTGTAGTACTACTACAGTTTGCTTTTCTATAAAATATGTATTAGGTGTATTCAGGATGACAAGTGAAATTCTTGTTGCTGTTGCTATGTGTATGTTATATCTATTGAAAAATAAAAGATCGAACAATAAGGCTTTACGTTCTTTCATCAAAGATTCAGCTAGTCTTCGTTTAATTGATGTGTTAAGTGACATGAACATAAGCAAAAGCCTAGGACAGGCTTTACGACGCACTTGACAGTGCAGCACGCCAAAAACATCTTTACCGGCTTCTGGAGCTAGAGAAAGTCGATGGATGAATGCCGAATGTAATGCTTAAAAGATTAAGGTGAAAGGTCATTTGGATGATGAGAAAATTAAGGATTTGAAAGACTGATCAATGAGGAGAATGACTGGAACTATGTGCTAGACAATAAACTAGTGAATGGTAATGTGGGTGATAAAATTGACTTTTGAAGGCACTGTTTCAATGGCTTTATGAAATGTCTTGCCTTTACGAGGTTTATTGGCAACTAAACAAATATAAGCCATGAAACTCTTTATAATGATTAAATTGACGTTAAAATTTAGCATGAATGAAGTAAGAAAGTCAAAAAAGTAAGTAAGAATGGTAAAACGTTAGGACTTGACGGTATACCAGTTAAAGTTTGGAAGTTAATACGGGTGGATGACTCACTCCCTGGTGTATGTTGTTTGCCGACGATATTGTGTTGGTTGCCAAGATTGACTTAAAGGTCCAGAGCAGATTAGAGATGCGGTGGCAATGACTAGAGATTGTTGGCCTGAAATTAAGTACACAGAATACTCCAGTCCGCTCGCCTGTGCCTCCCTTGCCGAAATGCCCATACCGATCTGTTCCGATTTCCAGCAACTCGGTTCCCTTGCCTAAGGGGATGACAAAGTAGATCGAGACGTAACGTACCGGATCAACTTAGATAAAATGGCGACAGGTCACTGGAACAAATTGAGGCCCGCGGGTGCCCAAGCTAAAGGGAAAAATATACAAGTCCGTGATTAGACCTGTCGTACTGTGTAGCGGAGATGCGAATGTTGAGGTGGATGTGTGGTGTGACAAGAATGTATAAAGTAAGGACAGTTACAGAAAAGTTAAAAGGTATTTGGATGTCTTGGTATGGGCATTTGATAAGGACGGGCGAATCGCGAAAAAGAATGATGGATACAAATATTGATGGACGACCAAGGTAACGATGGATGGATTGTGTGTGGAATGATATGAAAGAAAAAGGAGTAAATGACAGCGTGACGGTTCACAGAGGAGAATGGAAGAAAAAGGCGTGTTGCGCCGACCCCAAGTAACATGGGACAATAGCAGGAAGATGATGATGAAGTGACATTAACATGTACTTAAGCGTACCTTCTTGAGGCTCACCGAGCATTACCACCTGTGAGCCACCCTAAAAGTTTGCGTTCTTAGTGTGACCCAGCACTTATTAATACATTAATTTAGCTGTGATCATAAAAAATGTATATTGCTAACCTTTTTACATAATTAGACATGTGTGCTTACTTGACGATCAATACATTACCTATATGCGATTGAAAAACATAATGTCTCCTACCATGGGACGGAGCGAGTTGGGTGATTTTTTTTGTGTCCGTAATAAAAATAGTCAAGTCATGGCTTTTATACCAAGAGATGTATTACTCAATAATCGTCTAGAAACAGACGTGCAAAGAATGTTTTATCCTTTTGACATTCTACTGACTTTACTATTCTCTGCAAAATACCGTATAAAAGATAACTATATTAGAACAACCGCACACAAGGTCTGTGTGCTAAAGATTCTAAGCATTTGTTTTGTGGTCGGTGGTACTATTGATCGAGTATATCGAAAAGATACAAATCGTTTTACTCAGGATAACGATTCTGTTACCATGTTATTTCTTGGGTTTATTATACCAGTTACCCGTTGTCTTAGTTATTTAAGTAACTTTATACTCAATGTCGTGTACAAATACAAAAACATTTATCTCATAGTGTTGATTCAGATCATACATAAAAACATCGATTTCAGTAAGAGTGTCGGCAGTTTTGTAATATGGAATTGGATCTTACTTTCAACAATGTTTGCCATAAATTTGTTTGGTTTTATTATTTTTGGTGCATCGTATCATTACTTCAACTTGCTCAAATGTGTTATTGAGATAATATTTATCAGTATTGATATTGATTTTATTTATGCTATTCGGATTCTTATGTTGCTCAGTATGTATCTCGAACGATGGATTAAAAATGTTCGTCTGATGAATAATGGACAGGAAAATGATAAAATGTATTATAGAAAACTGTTTGAGACATATCAGAATATTTTAAAAGCTTACAGTGTGTACAAGACCGTGTTTCAATTTACGGTAAGTTGACCAATGAACTGAGTAAATATTATATCTACTACCGCAAACTGTTAATTATAAACGACCTAATGACTCCGCCTTCGGTCTGCACGGGCGTCTGTGGTAACATCTCAATGCATCGATATGTTTGTGCAATAATATTAAAAGACAAAGTAAGGAGGTTGGAAGATTTTTGTATGAAGCGTGATCTGTCTAATTTTTCTCTCTTAACGATTCCTCCAGTTTTTTTAGGATCATCAGAAACATATTTCCCTATGTCTTCGTTTTTTAGGGTTCCGCACCCAAAGGGTAAAAACGGAACCCTATTACTAAGACTTCGCTGTCTGTCCGTCTGTCTGTCCGTCTGTCCGTCTGTCCGTCTGTCTGTCACCAGGCTGTATCTCATGAACCGTGACAGCTAGACAGTTGAAATTTTCACAGATGATGTATTTCTGTTGCCGCTATAACAACAAATACTAAAAACAGAATTAAATCAATATTTAAGGGGGGCTCCCATACAACAAACGTGATTTTTTTGCAGTTTTGTCTAATGTTTTTAAATAATGGTACGGAACCCTTCGTGCGCGAGTCCGACTCGCATTTGGCCGGTTTTTCTGACGTATCCAGTGCATGTAATTAGTAAATTAGTCTTTTCCAATTTAGTTTTAATCTTTATTATGGTCATCAACCCGTTCAGTAGTTGGAATGAGACTTGTTATGCGATTATCTAAAAACTTTGTCACAGCTTTATATTAATAATATAAGTGAGAATGGTTCCCTAATAGAATGTCACCACCATTCCATACTTCTTGTTTAAAGAAAAACAATTCAAATACCTAGATCTGGGTGGGACGTGAGTACAGCAGTCATTGTGCCTATAGTCGTTTCGGCCATTGCCATTGCCAGGCTCTCGCTTGGCAGTTGGCCACCGGTAGCTCGGACCCTGTTCCCACCGCTGGTGGGCTACTATTTTTTATATTGTTTTATGTTGGAATATTTAAAAATGTAACTTCTGTGTGTTAAATCGCATATTTCTTTTATAGATACTACATCGCACGTTCAATGCGTTTTGCCGCAATTTATGTCTTATTGAGCTGATATTATTAACGCAAACTTATAAGGGACCGTCACCTGATGACGTAAGTACAATCTGATATTTTCTCTATAAACGTCTCATATATATTACACATCACACGTCATGGGATCACGTACATTTACGAACGCAACATCAGACGGCAGCGGCGTTTACAGTCACCCAAAGACACTAAACACTGGCCACAAAGCTGCTGCAGTTATAATTCCTATTGCGATATAACCGACCGATTTCCTAAAAGAGGAGGTTCTCAATTCGACTGTATTTTTTTTATTTGTCAGAACTTTCGACTGGGTGAACCGATTCTGATGATTATTTTTTATTTGAAGCTGGTGCTTACGTGTAAATTATGTAAAATTATCATTATTAATTATTATTCAAATTATTTTGTAGCTAAACGTGACTTATCCAAATGTTTCAAAATAAGAAATAAAAAATGTATAATGAATAAATATCATCTGCTGCATTTGATAAAAGAAGTGTTTGCCAAATAAATGTTTGTAAAACGAGTGTTTTTAAAAAACATTTGCGGAATCAGCTATTTGCGAAATAAATTGTATACGAAATGTTTTAAAAAAAACGAATGTCTTTTTAAAATCTGTTTTCAGTTTCCAGTCAATCAGGTAGCAATGAGCACGCTTTCAATACTTGGCATAGTTAAGGATATAATTCATGTGATTCTTCATTGTGTTTACTGTCAGAAGTTTTACACAACTGTCGAGAAAGCTGAGATAGCATGCATCAAGCGTATGAAGAATAGAAACTATACAAGTAAGCATTAAAGACTTATCCTTTTCTAATAATTATCCGCCTACTGTCATCGTCACCCAGCATGAGAAGGGCGGTAGGTAGTACTGGCCCCGAGTTTATCCTGTAGATTTGCACCCAGGCAGACAGATTTTACTAAGCATAATTACTTTTAGCATCACTGCCATAAACGAGGAAAACATAGTCGGAAAACCAGCATGACTTAGGACCACAAATTCTAAGTCATGTGACGCTGACGCCCATCTGTATTGTCAACTTGATTGAAAAGAATTCTGCAGTCATCACATTATTTATGTTCCGCTAAATTAAAACCAAAAAGATTATCTCATGATTGTTCAAAAATCAAATTATCACAACTAACTTTTTACAGACTTAGAAGAGAAACTTTACAAGAACATTTTGAAGGAAAACCGATTGTTTACAAAGATAACTGCTTGTGGCATGTTCTGTATAGACGCTGCCCTACCAATATCTTTAATGGGACTTCTTACCAATTACGCTGTAGTACTGTTGCAGTTTGCCTTTCTTTAAAATATACCGCTACTTGTGATCGGGCGTTTGATTCGCACGGGTGCAATCCAGTGCTACGAGTATATGGTTCTTTTAGCGCTAGAATAGCAGCTGTCAAGACGGTGTTATCCTAACTTCGTAATCCTAATCCTAACTAATATTATAAATGTGAAAGTAAGTTTGTTTGTTTGTTCGTTACCTTTTCACGCCTACACCACTGAACCGATCATCCTGAAATTGTGCATTATCAACTGTACTGAAACGGACATAGGGTACCTTTCAAAAAATACTGTTCGCGAGGAAAACAACAATAACGTTGTTATCATAATAGATGGAACCACGTGTCTTTCGAATCATGATTGAATTATATTATTACACAAGCAGAGTACAACCCGAATTGCGCGGATGCGTAGCTATTGACCAATAAACACGAGTCGTGTCATCGAATAGCTCTTTTTGTGATTATCATTTTGCTATTATAGGGGCCAGTCTTAATTCACTGTAGGAAAAAGTGTAATTGCCTCGTTGGTCTAGTGCTGGCAATTGCGGCTGCTAAGCATGAGGTCCTGGGTTCGATTCCCGGGTCGGGAAAATTGTTATCGGGTTTTTCCATCAGGAATTTCTCAGTAGCAGCCACAGAGTCCGTATTTGTGACAATAGGCTCGCCCCTCGTTTACATAGGACTTAAACTGGCTAAATGTGGGTCATAATAACAAATGACAGTCACAAAAAGAGCTTTCCAATTATCAATAACAGCCCATAACGTCCACTACTGGACATAAGCCTCTCCCATGATGGGAGGAATTTGCCGTAATCTCCACGCTTGGCAGGCGGATTGAAGATCGCAGTGATGAAAGACTAACAGAAAACGCAGCTGCCCATTCTCAGGTCTACGGAGGCGCAAGGTGTTCTGCCTCAGACATTAGTCGCCTTATACGACACCCATGAGTGTAATGGGTTGGTTCTATTTTACTCTGCCGGATACCACACGGCGGATTCCAATGATCATCAGGTCGCTATTGGTCGGTGGGTTCATTGCGCCTGTCCTCCAATTCAGTATTTTCTAGGGTAAAGCGTAAAAAATGTAATCATTAATAGTACGTACTCCGGAAAAACAAATGATTGTTCTATTTTTTTTCTGATATCATATCACGCAAAAAGAGAGTGTTCAAATATTACTAATTACAAAGGTTTTCTGTAAGTATCCCAGAAGTACCCGACCTGACGTATAGATGTCAGTTGTTGTTTGAAGTACCAATACATACGCATTTGCTAGTAATGAATATTAATATGCTTATTTCAATACATTATCGGGCATAGTGAGTTCTACCCCAAAAAACATAACTGTTATTACAACCAACAATATTAATGACATTGAACAGGATACTAAATATAAACGTTACGGAAGTATTAGATATCTACTCGACTATAGGTAAATATTCCTTTTCGACATCAAATAACATTAGACTTGTCAGTGTTTCAGACATGTTTTCTTATATTAAAAATTGTTCAAAATCCACCATAAGTTCTGTTGTTGTAGTGGACCATGTTACAATGGATTCTAGTAACAAAAACCAACGTAATAACGCAATTGAAAAAGGTTTACAATCAGTACTAAGACCGTTGAATCTGATGCAAAGTCTTTTCATCTGCGCGAAGTATTCTATTCGTGACAACATTATCACTCCTAATACTGACATTTATAACTTTTTAAGAGTATTTTGCACCGTCGTATATCGATGTGTTTGTTTGCATCATTTGATAGGTATGATCATCTATTTGCACAATGAATGGTGGGGCGTTTACAATTTTTTGTTCTGCTTGAGCTGCTCTGTTGACTTCATCTTCTACTTGGTCGGGGATTTTATCAATTGCTTCTCAAATATCATGCAGAGTAACCACAATATCTTGTTGGTCTTAAAAATTCAACACGTACTCAGAAGCTTCAGAGCCCTACAAATAAATAAAAAAGGCAAAGACCTCAGAAGTTTCATTGTCTCCAACTGGACTTACGTTGTCATCCTTAATATTCTTAGCATCAGTTTTTTCATTTGTTACTGCGTTACTGTACACGTAAGAAATGTTCTAACCTTTTGCGAAATTAGTACGTCTTATGCCAGCATTGCTTTCGATATTAACGTGGTGTACGCCTTGACCCTGTTGAAATTGTTGAAGAAAATGCTTCGTGTGTGGATTGAAAAAGTTCAAAAGTCAACAATCACAGCAGAATTAGAAACAGAGGGGTACTGGGATACAGTGTTTGATGTGTACCAGAATATGCAGGACATTTACATGATCATTGAGAAAACGTTTCGACACATGGTGAGTTTATTAAATAAAATTAATAGAGCTTAAAAATAGATAGAGCTCCTAGCTCGTGGCTAAAAATAACAACCGCTCCGGTCAATCTTTAGGTTTAGCCGTGCTTGCCTAGGTTGGTCTGTGGACGGGTGACCACCCATTACATACCGAGTTTCCTCCGTGCCTCGGAAAGCACGTTAAGCCGTTGATCCCCGCTGTCATTTGTAGATCTTTGACAGTCGTTACTGGTAGTGGCCCAAAAAGTCTGACACCCAGTCTTACCAAGGGGTTTGGGGTGCAAGTTTCAAATTTACGAGAAACGATAAGTTTTTAAGTGAAATTGTTTTTGGCCTAATATCTGATATACAGGGATGAAAGGAATACTTTTTTTCTGTTTTCCTTTGCAGATTCTTTTTTATACGATATTTAGTGCGTACCTTAGTTTGCGGAGCGTGACTATGGTGTTAATTTTTAAAAACTTACCAAAACATGCCATTGATGCTCGTGTAAGTATCAACATTATTCTGTATCTAATATTAAAACTACTGCTAATGATAATCGCTATTTTTAATACATTTTAAAATAATATTTTGTTATTAAATCAATTGTCAGTAAACCATATAATTATGTCGTTATTATGAATGGTTAGGCTATATTAAATAGCATTTCAATTTCCAGACACTGCTTCTGGCTATAGTGTGTTATGTATGGAATTTCAAGAATATCTTCGTTCTTACTTATCTAAGCGTGGAATGTGAGAGTTTCTATACAGCAATGAGAGATGTTGAGACTACCTGCGTAATGATCATGCAATCAAGAAATAGTTCCGGTAACGTTCTAACATAACGTTACAATGCTAAGGCGCGGGACAAATACAAGAGGCGTTGGACGGAGGTGTGGCGCGGGCGCGGAGCGGGTGAGGTGCGGGCTTGGCGCCGGTGCAGCGCAGAACAGTTGCGCTAACGGTGTCGGAAAGGCGAGGCGCGGGCGAACACAGGGATGCATTTGGGGAATTCGAGTGTTTAAAATTCTATATCGTCATGCATTTTCGCCGTCTAGTTCACCCCTGTGTACACTGTCGGCATGCCACTGCTAACTACAGGTGCGCCGAGGGCGAGGACGTGGCGCCCGCGCCGCGCCTACGTCGCACCGTCTCAGTATGTCTTGCGCCTCACCTCTTCTATACATTTTGTGTGAAATTTCAGAGACGCCCCGACGTCGGCGCTATGCCTGACGCCTCTCGTATTTGTCCCGCACCTTACACACACACACATGCACAGAACGCCACCTGCTACGATCCTTACATACTCCTTTTGCCTCTTCCACGTTCATACATCTGGTCATACACACACGCCGGTTGCGAGTACTACGCACCTGACCTTTCTGAAGAATTTCAACAATAAGTTCAAGTCCTTCTAGGGCCGTTGCCACTCACATCTGCCTTGAAAATACCTTTTGTTGTCGTCTTTCACTCTTCCTCTCCACATAACCAAATCTAAGCATAATTATACTTTTTAATTTTTGTCACTACATTTTTTGAACCGCAACGTTCCTGTGTAATGCTCATTCCTTAATTTATCATTCATAGTTACACCACACATGCTTCGCAATGAACGCATTTCCACAGCATTAATTCAACTTCCATGCCTCGTTTGCCACACCCAACATTCACTTCCATACACACTTGCATTACCCTTGATACTCATGCATAAAAAACTTATTTGCAGAGTCAGCAAAAAGGGCCTGCAAGAACATCCAGCGGAAACAAAGGGCTTCATTCAAAAAGATGAGCGCGTGTGGCTTATTCTTCATAGACGCAGAGTTACCTATACAATTATCGTCCTTTTTGTCTACGTACACTGTCGTTCTTTTACAGTTTGGTTTTTTGTAAGAACTAATAAATCATTTTTCACTTTTCTTCAGGCAAAATTGAGATCCCTTCTATAGCATTTTAAAATCAATTCTGCTTTTTAATCAATATTAAAATGATAGAGAGAGAAAAACTGATTTTCAATAATAAACGGATGCGCTCATCTCTAAGCAAATGGATTAAGAATCGAATACTGAATTCATCTTCAATTAAATAGGCCTCCTTCATTTAACCAGTCAGCTTGTATGTTAGCTAATGTATTAGTGCCATGAGCAATAACTTCAGTATAATTTATCTCCGTCGTCGTGGAAGTATAAAACAACGAGTCAAGGTTAACATTCCGTAGAATCATTCATTTCCACAGTATGAAATATACAATACTAGCTGTTGCTTCGCGACTTCATCTGTGTACGTTTTGTATTTCATCATTTTTAACACTTCCACATCTAGGATAAAAAGTAACCTGTGAGTCTCTAGGGTGACCCTCGAATCAAATTCCAAAATCTAAACCGATACGCAAGCTACACAGTACACAGTCGCATCCTTATTCAAAATTTTTAGAACCGACCTGGGACAAAAGGTTGTGTAGTGTGCGATCGGTTTAGGCTATTTCTGAAGGAATTCGATACGACACTTCCCAGGGCCCGGCAGTCTCGACATAGATAACGACATTATCGTTAACTTTCGATCGCTAAAATAAGAATGAAAAAATTCTGTTGCAATAACAATACTTGCGAGAATCGCATCTTGGATGTAGAGACTTGCGTTTCCCGCAAGCATCATCATTGCAACCGAATTTTTCATAAGTAATTAGCGATCGAAAGTTTGTGATTATGTCGTTATCTATGTTGAGATTGGCCGGCCCAGGTCTGTCTCTGTCAAACAACGATGGTTTCAGTGGTTTAGACGTGAATAGGTAAAAGGCAGACAGACAAAGTAACTTTCGCATTAACAATAATATAGATTTGAGGTTGGACATAAAACACTAAATTATATTAGTTTCTTACAAATCAAATAAAAAGCTTGATGTCTGGAATTCAGTTAGAAGGCAAGACAACCGAACCGATATTCTGTATGAAGTGACAGAGTGTAATAGTAAAGGGGAAAGTGTGAGCGGAATTTAAACAAATTAGTCAACAGTTTTAATCGTTATTTACAGAATTATTAGTCAACTCTATTCTATCATCTAAATATCTCTTGTCACGTGATCTTAGTTTCCGTGTCCTACTACTACCTACGTGAACAGACATGTATTCATATTCAGAAAACCGTTTAGAATCTCAAAGGAATGACGTAATTGAGACTATGCCATCAGTGTCATCTAACAAAATGAGGCATGGTAATGTGATTGAAAAAGATTTACAGTCGATACTAAGGCCGTTGAATTTGATGCAAAGTATATTCATCTGCGCAAAGTATTCTGTTCGTAACAACATCATTACTGCTAATACTTTCCGTTATAACTTAATCGGAATGTTTTACATGCTCATATTGAACTGTGGCTTCTTGCATGATAGCATCATTACGGTAGCGTCATTAAGTAATGAAAGAGGAAGTATTAATTGGTTGCTTTACTTAGGATTATCCGTTGACTTCATCTTCTACCTGACTGGGGATTTAATTAACAGTTTTTCAAATATTATACAGAGCCGCTGTAACATCTTGTTGGTATCGAAAATCCAAAATGTTTTTATTTCACTCAAGGTCCTTCAAACAAATAAGAACGAAATCAGGAATTTAGTTATCTACCACTGGACCTATATTTTTATCTTAAATGTATCGATGTTTAGTTTCATATTTTTTTACATTTTTTTTACCATTGAAATACAATTTTTCGTCATTGTTACGGCATACGCTAGCATCGCTTTCGATGTCACCGTAGTGTATGCTTTGCTGTTAGTGAAACTAATTGAAAAATTGCTACACGTTTGGATTGAAAAAGTTGAAAACTCAACAATAATTGAAAACTCAAGGCAAGAAGAATACTGGAATATGATGGTCGATGTGTACTTGAACATACAGGATATTTATAAGCTTATTGAGAAAACGTTTCAACAAATGGTTAGTTTATTTTTAATAGAGCTAGAGGAGAATACGTTTCAATTATCAAAATGAAAGAGTTTGTGATGTAGACTGAAACTTAAGTTTGCTACGTTAAGGTGAATGCTCCAGGGTAGTCCCCAAAATTAATTTTTTCTTACGTTTCTTGTAATTTGCAGGCTAGTGCTAGGTTGTATGTTGATAAAAATTGATTCGCGGCTGTAAGTAGTAAAGACTGACACCCATTCTTGACAGTTACATGAACTTGGAGGGTTGTATTGATGATTTTGATGATTATAATTATGTAACTACATACGTATTACAGCCACGAATCAAATTTTCATCAACAACCTAGCACTGGCCTGCAAATTGCAAAAAACGTAAGAACATTTGAATTTTGCGGACTACCCTGGAGCATCCATCCACCTTAAGTGAATCAAAGAGAGCGAGTAACCCAGCATGCCCGTGAGCCTAAAAATCAAAGAATGTGATATCTACCAACCCACACATACGATGAATTGAGGCCCGATTTCTCACACCGACAGGGTCTGTGATTCAACATGGGGAACGTTAAACTTGATCTTGTTTTAAATTATTTGTTTTTGGCTTCTTATGACTCTTTCTGTAGTTGTTAAATCACTACTACCCTCCTTTTTATACGGCCAACATACACTAAAAATAAACTTAGTTTTTAGAAATTATTTTATTTTATCCCGTTTTTTTCTTTCAGATAATATTTTATACAGTATTCACAGCGTACCTGACATTGAAGAACGTTGCCATGGTATTAATTTTAAGCAGGGAGGCAACAGATGACGGTGTAAGTGCTCGTATTATTCTATCCAGCTCACATTATTCCTAACCGATTCTTGAAGACGAACTCGATTTTTTTCTAGCAAGGTCGTGCCTAAGCAATAACTAGACCCTTAATTCCACCATATTCTGTTTGTCCACTACACACCAACTTCTATCGGTGCCTTGGAAAGCACGAAAGTGAAGTGACAGTTACACAAGTAAAGTGACATTCGTATATTTTTGTCAGTTGTTACGGGTCAGAACTCCAAAAGTCTGACACGCCGTCTAAATGTTTTACTTGGTAATTCGGTTATGGAGGTCAGAAGGGCAGTCGCTCCATATACATTACTGGCAACCAGCTGACTCCGATCAGACTGCATGCCAACCGCAAGACTAAGGCCCCTAGGACACGGCGTATTTTAAACGCTCAGACGACGCGCGTTTCAGGAACGCGCGTTTTCTGGGCCGTAGATGCCAATTTTTGCGTTTTTATAGATTCAAACGCGTTCTGTGTGTGTTCGTTATTCTGTTTGTCCACTACACACTAACTTCTATCGGTGCCTTGGAAAGCACGAAAGTGAAGTGACAGTTACACAAGTTAAGTGACATTCGTAGACTTTTGTCAGTTGTTACGGATGAGAACTCCAAAAGTCTGACACGCAGTCTAAATGTTTTACCCAGTAATTCGGTTATGGAGGTCAGAAAGGCAGTCTCTCCATATACAGCACTGGCAACCAGCTGCATCCGATCGATTATAGTTTATAGTATTATGCTATACTTACGCTTCATATTCACCATTCATAATACTACTAGCTGTTGCCCGCGGCTTCGCCCGCGTAAAGTTCGGTAATTGTCCCACTGAATCATAATAAAGGGATAAATAGTATCCTACATGTTAATCAAGGTTATAAACTATGTATGTGCCAAATTTCATAATAATCACAATTTATTATACACATCAAAATCACCATCACTATCACAACCACCATCACTATCACTATCACAATCACAATCACAATCACAATCACAATCACAATCACTATCACAATCACTATCACACACTATCACAATCACAATCACTAAGACAATCACAATCACAATCACTATCACAATCACAATCACTGTCACTATCACAATCACTATCACAATCACTATCACTATCACAATCACTATCACAATCACTATCACAATCACTATCACAATCACTATCACAATCACTATCACAATCACTATCACAATCACTATCACAATCACTATCACAATCACTATCACAATCACTATCACAATCACTATCACAATCACTATCACAATCACTATCACAATCACTATCACAATCACAATCACTATCACAATCACTATCACAATCGCACTCACTATCACAATCGCACTCACTATCACAATCACTACCACAATCACTACCACAATCACTATCACTATCACAATCACTATCACAATCATCATCATCGTTATCAAAATCTTTATCATCGTAATCGCAATCATTATCATTGTACTCACAATCATCATGATTACAATCGCCATCACTATCACAATCACTATCACAATCACTATCACAATCACTAACACAATCACTATCACAATCACTATCACAATCACTATCACAATCACTATCACAATCACTATCACAATCACTATCACAATCACTAACACAATCACTATCACAATCACTATCACAATCACTATCACAATCACTATCACAATCACTATCACAATCACTATCACAATCACTATCACAATCACTATCACAATCACTATCACAATCACTATCACAATCACTATCACAATCACTATCACAACCACTATCACAATCACTATCACAATCACTATCACAATCACTATCACAATCACTATCACAATCACTATCACAATCACTATCACAATCACTATCACAATCACTATCACAATCACTATCACAATCACTATCACAATCACTATCACAATCACTATCACAATCACTATCACAATCACTATCACAATCACTATCACTATCACAATCACTATCACAATCACTATCACAATCACTATCACAATCACTATCACTATCACAATCACTATCACAATCACTATCACAATCGCACTTACTATCACAATCGCACTCACTATCACAATCACTACCACAATCACTACCACAATCACTATCACTATCACAATCACTATCACAATCATCATCATCGTTATCAAAATCTTTATCATCGTAATCGCAATCATTATCATTGTACTCACAATCATCATGATTACAATCGCCATCACTATCACAACCACAATCATTATCACAATCACCATCACTATCACAATCACCATCATTAACACAATCACACCCACCATCACTTTCACAATCGCTATCCTCGTTAACACAATCATTATCATCGTAATCACAATTATCTTCGTCATTATCACAATCACCATCTCTGTCACAATCACAATCACCATCACTATCACCATCACAATCACCATCACTATCACAATCACCATCACAATCACCATCAAAATCACTATCACAATCACCATCATCGTTTTCACAATAATTATCGTCGTAATTACAATCATTATCATCGTAATAACAATCATTATCATCTCAATCACAATCATCATGATCACAATCGCCGTCACTATCACAAAATCAAGTTAAAACAATCACAATCACCATCACAATCATTCTCGCAATCACTATCCTCCTTATCACAATCATTATCATCGTAATCACAATCATCTTCATCATTATCACAGTTGCTGTCACAATCACAATCACCATCACCATCGCTATCACTATCACAATCACCGTCACTATCATAATGACCATCACTAACACAATCACAATCACCATCACCATCACAATCACTCTCACAATCACTATCCTCGTTATCACAATCATTATCATCGTAATCACAATCATCTTCATCATTATCACCGTCACTGTCATAATCACAATCACCATCACCATCGCTATCACCATCACAATCACCATCAAAATCACTATCACATTCATCGTTATTACAATCATTATCATCGTAATCACAATCATTATCATCATAATCACAATCATCATTATCACAATCTTCATCGTAATCACAATCATCATCATCATAATCATCAGCATCATTATCACAATCATCGTCATCGTTATCACAATCATCACAATAAATCAACAATAACCCTGTATAGAAGTCGAATCCGCCATCTTCTGGATCTCAAAATAAATGACATTTTCGTAATCAGCGCCCCTGATAATCTCGGTATCGAAACCCATATTGATTTTTAGACATTTCAACCCCATCGCACCCCAACAGGGAATGATTGTATTTCAGGTCCGCCACACTAAATCTTAAAATCGTTGTTTTTGTAATACACCCGACCCAGTTTACCATAAAAACAATACCTATGTTGAATTTCAGGCTTTGTTACCCCATTTCCCCCTTTAGGGGTTGAATTCTGAAAAAACCTGAAACACAAATGTTAACTCATTTATTGATTGGAGTACTCCTGTTAAGTTTCGAATAAAGTAGTCTAACTAATCTTATTTCCCCATGTAATCTTTGGACTCCCGTTCCAACCCCTAAGGGGGTTAATTTTGAAAAATCCTTTCTTAATGCACCTAAACCTCATAAAGAACCTTTGTGCCAAATTTGGAATCTCTAGACTCAGCGGTTTGGGCGGTGCATTGATTTTTATACTATGCCACCCCAATTCCCCCTCTTTGGGGTTGAATTCTGAAAAAACCTGAAACCCGTTTCTACTTCTTTATCAATAGGAGCACTCCTGTGAAGTTTCGAATAAAATAGTCTAACTAATCATGTTTTACCCATACAAACTTTGGAGCCCCGTTTAACCCCTTTAGGGGTTGAATTTTGAAAAATCCTTTCTTGGTGCAACCCTAGACCACATAAGGAACCTACTTGCCAAATTTGGAATCTCTAGACGCAGCGGTTTGGGCTGTGCATTGATTTTTATACTTTGCCACCCCATTTCCCCCTCTTAGGGGTTGAATTCTGAAAAACCCTGAAACCCGTTTCTACTCATTTATTAATAGGAGCACTCCTGTGAAGTTTCGAATAAAATAGTCTAACTAATCTTGTTTCCCCATACAAACTTGGGAGCCCCGTTTAACCCTCTTAGGGGGTGAATTTTGAAAAATCCTTTCTTAGTGCACCCCTAGACCACCTAAGGAACCTACTTGCCAAATTTGGAATCTGTAGACCCAGCGGTTTGGGCTGTGCGTTGATAGATGAGTCAGTCAGTCAGTCAGTCAGTCAATCAGTCAGTCAGTCAGTCAGTTTCTTCTTTTATATATTTAGATTTATCATGCATTTTATTTGTTTATATATCTACACTCAGCAAATCGATTTCAATACGATTCTTTAACTTGGAAATAGCTGAAATAAAATATTATTATAATTTTCATGTTGTGATGTTTACGTCAAGCGTCAAATTGTCAAACTGTCAGTTAGTTTTTTAATTCTCTTTCTGCTCAGTCTATGGTCTAGCTCTATGATTTCTCTTTTTGGTTTGTATAATTTAAATTATTTTTATCAATATGCTTAGCCAATGTATTTTATAAATTACTAGCTGTTGCCCGCGGCTTCGCCCGCGTGAAGTTCGGTAACTGTCCCACTGGATCATACTAAAGGGATAATAGTGTCCTCCATGTTAATCCAGGTTGTAAACTATCTATGTGCCACATTTCTTAATCGTCACAATTATTATTATCACAATCACCATCACTATCACAACCGCCATTATTATCACAATCACCATCACTATCACTATCACAATCACCATCACAATCCCCATCACTATCACTATCACAGTCACCATCATTACCACCAATTATCATCATTAACACAACCACCATAATTACCACAATCATTATCATAATCACATTCACAATCACCATAACAATCACTATCACAATCACCATCACCATCAAAATCACCATCAAAATAACTATCACAATCACTATCACAATCACCATCACAATCACCATCACAATCACCATCACAATCACCATCACAATCCCCATCACTATCGCTATCACAATCACTATCACAATCACCATCACCATCACAATCACCATCAAAATAACTATCACAATCACCATCATCGTTATCACAATAATTATCATCGTAATCACAGTCATTATCACACTCACCATCACCATCACCATCACTATCTCAATCACCATAACAATCACAATCACCATCACTATCACAATCACCATAACAATCACCATCACTATCACAATCATAATCACCATCACAATCCCCATCACTATCACTATCACAATCACTATCACAATGACCATCACCATCACAATCACCATCAAAATAACTATCACAATCACCATCATCGTTATCACTAGAGACCGGATAATATGCATTTGCATATTTGCATATGCATTTGCATATTTAAGCGATTTTCAAGGCTAATAGCATATTTTTACTAATACCTAGTGATGATGCATATTATTGCTATAATTTACAGTAGGTAGGTATTTTTCGAGCGTAAATATAAGCGCTAACATAGCACCCAAGTTCAAATTCTGCCCAGTTACCTCAGTAAATGTGGAGCGATCATTTTCGACCTATAAAAATATTTTGAATGATCGAAGACATAATCTTACCACTGAACATTTGGAACAATACTTGATTGTTAATGTTTACAAAAATATTAAATAATGTCTACTGTATCGATTAACATCTATCAATGGATAGTTTTCTATAAATGTATGCTGATTTTTTAATAAAAAATATAAAACTTAATAGTTTTTTTTATTTTATCAAATAACAATAAATTAAAAAGATACATACATAATAAAGTAAAACATAAATAAGACAAGTATTTACTAACAAAATACTTAAATCTAAAGGAATAATATTTACAAAACAAAAAAAACTCATTTAATGTTGCATATTCTGTCAGTTTTCGTGCATATTTTAGGCATTTTTCATGCATATTTGCATGCATATTTCAAGCTTTTTATGTTGCATATTATCCGGTCTCTAGTTATCACAATAATTATCATCGTAATCACAGTTATTATCACACTCACCATCACTATCTCAATCACCACCACAATCACCATCACAATCACCATCACAATCACTATCACAATCACCATCACAATCACCATCACCATCACAATCAACATCACAATCACCATCACAATCACCATCACAATAACCATCACAATCACCATCATCATTACCATCACAATCACCATCACAATCACCATCACAATCATCATCACAATCACCATCACAATCACTATCACCATCACAATCACCATCACAATCACCATCACAATCACCATCACAATCACCATCACAATCACCATCACAATCACCATCACAATCACCATCACAATCACCATCACAATCACCATCACAATCACCATCGCTATCACCATCGCTATCACCATCACAATCACCGTCACAATCACCATCACAATAACCATCACCATCACAATCACCATCACAATCACCATCACAATCACCATCACAATCACCATCACAATCACCATCACAATCACCATCACAATCACCATCACAATCACCATCACAATCACAATCACCATCACAATCACCATCACAATGACCATCACAATCACCATCACAATCACCATCGCTATCACCATCGCTATCACCATCGCTATCACCATCACAATCACCGTCACAATCACCATCACAATAACCATCACCATCACAATCACCATCACAATCACCATCACAATCACCATCACAATCACCATCACAATGACCATCACAATCACCATCACAATCACCATCACAATCACCATCAAAATCAGTATCACAATCACCAGCCGTCCATTGACTACTGAAAAATTAGGAAATAGATTAAAAAGCCTTATGTTAGAGAAAGTCTATTACAGCACTGACGAATTTCTGACTGACAAATTAATTTGACATGTATAATGACATCCTAATTTTTATTAATAATTGTTTAACATTTGATTTTTTTATTTGTATTATTGGATTTGTATTATTTGCTATGATGAGCTTATGACACTATTTTATTTTATTTTATTTGTACCTTTTAGTTTAAATATGGTCTAAATTGGATGGTTGACTGCTAGATTTGCTGTGTGTAATGGACGAATTTAAATTCACTTGATGCTGTGTAGAGTCCGACATATTATATTTGTACGCCGTTCAGGCAAAACATGACTGTCATAATTATAATTTGATGTAACATCTTGCATGCTATGTGTGTGTATACTCATGTTTTGGACAAATAAAAATTATCTTATCTTATCTTATCATCATCGTTATCACAATCATTATCATCGTAATCACAATCGCTATCATCATTATCACAATCACTATCATCGCTATCACAACCATTATCATCATATTCACAATCATCATCATCACAATATCCATCCTCGTCATCACAATCACTATAATCTTAATCACAATCATCATGATCACAATCGCCATCACTATCTCAACCACAATCATTATCACAATCACCATCATTATCACAATCACCAACACTATCACAATCAAAATCACAATCTCCATCACCATCACCATCACAATCACCATCACCATCATAATCACCATCACAATCACTACCCTCGTTATCATAATCTTTATCATAGTAATCACAATAACGTACATCATTATTTCAATCACCATCACCGTCACAATCACAATCACAATCACCATCGCTATCACCATCACAATCACTGCCACTTTCACAATCACCATCACAATCAGCATCACCATCATAATCACCATCAAAATCACTATCACAATCACCATCATCGTTATCACAATCATTATCATCGTAATCACAATCATTATCATCTTAATCACAATCATCATCATCACAATCTCCGTCCTCGTTATCACAACCATCGCTATCACAACCATCGCTATCACCATCAAAATCACCGACACTATCACAATCACCGTCACTGTCACAATCACCATTACAATCACTATCACAATCACCATCATCGTTATCACACTTATTATCATTGTAATCACAATCATTATCATCGTTATCACAATCATCATTATCACAATCATCATTATCACAATCATCATCATCGTAATCACAATCATTATCATCGTAATCAAAATCATCGTCATCACAATCATCGTCGTCATTATCACAATCATCATCATCGTAATCACAATCATTATCATCTGGATCTCAAAATAAATGCCATTTTCGTAATCAGCACCCCTGATAATCTCGGTATCGACACCCATATTGATTTTTAGACATTTCAACCCCATCGCACCCCAACAGGGAATGGTAGTATTTCAGGTCTGCCACATTAAATCTTAAAATCGTTGTTTTTGTAATACACCCGACCCAATTCACCATAAAAACAATACCTATATTGAATTTCAGGCTTTGTTACCCCATTTCCCCCTTTAGGGGTTGAATTCTGAAAAAAAAAACTGAAACTCAGACGTTAACTCATTTATCGATAGGAGTACTCCTGTTAAGTTTCGAATAAAGTAGTCTAACTAATCTTATTTCCCCACGTAATCTTTGGACTCCCGTTCCAACCCCTAAGGGGGTGAATTTTGAAAAATCCTTTCTTAATGCACCCTTAAACCTCATAAAGAACCTTTGTGCCAAGTTGGAATCTCTAGACTCAGCGGTTTTTGGCTGTGCATTGATTTTTATACTTTGCCACCCCATTTCCCCCTCTTAGGGGTTGAATTCTGAAAAAACCTGAAACCCGTTTCTACTCATTTATTAATAGGAGCACTCCTGTGAAGTTTCGAATAAAATAGTCTAACTAATCTTGTTTTACCAATTCAAACTTTGGATTCCCGTTTAACCCCCTTAGGGGTTGAATTTTGAAAAATCCTCTCTTAGTGCACCCTTAGACTACATAAGGAACCTACTTGCCAAATTTGGAATTTCTAGACTCAGTGGTTTGGGCTTTGCATTGATTTTTATACTTTGCCACCCCATTTCCCCCTCTTAGGGGTTGAATTTTGAAAAAACCTGAAACCCGTTTCTACTCATTTATCAATAGGAGCACTCCTGTGAAGTTTCGAATAAAATAGTCTAACTAATCTTGTTTCCCCATACAAACTTTGGAGCCCCGTTTAACCCCTTTAGGGGATGAATTTTGAAAAATCCTTTCTTAGTGCACCCTTAGACCACATAAGGAACCTACTTGCCAAATTTGGAATCTGTAGACCCAGCGGTTTGGGCTGTGCGTTGATAGATGAGTCAGTCAGTCAGTCAGTCAGTCAGTCAGTCAGTCAATCAGTCAGTCAGTCAGTTTCTTCTTTTATATATTTAGATTACGATTGTTTAATAACTTAATATTAAATGATTATATTTATAAAATTCTTTACGCACTCATGTATATGTCCTGGCCGACTACACTTGTCAGTTGAGATGATGGCCACACTAAGAAAACTAAGATTTGAAAGAAGAAGACTACTGGGGAGAAACGAGCTGATGGACGGCTGAAAAAGACGACTCTGAAATCTGATTTGAGGAGTATCAGAGAGCAGCTTGGTTTTGGCGGTGAGATTCTTAAACTGTCCAGGGGATCCAACGAAAGTTTCTCCTGGGACTTCTACTCCCGATGTTCGGAGGCTAACTACGTGCCTGTCCGTCTACTGGTCTCGCAGGGCTGTCCTACGTCTGGCCCTGAGTTCTGCACTGTCTTGCTGCTCAGCTGTCCTGGTGAACTCTGAGATCTGCGCTGCCGCCGTTTCTACTGCTTCAGAGCTCAACTTCAAGGTTACTCCGGTATCGACCTGCTACCCTGACGCCTGTTCCCGTTCTTACAGTGTGGTAAACTCATTATTGTCCATCTAAGTGCATAAACTTTAAAACTGAGTGCGTGCTAGGTAGTTTTTTATAACTAGCTGTATTTTTTATTTTTCCCCTCTATTAAAATTTAATTGAACAAGTCTGCTTATCCATTTATTTTAAATAGGAGCAAGTAGATCTGTTACAAGTTGAGAAAAGGGTTGGCAGATGATCACATCGCAGAGATTGTGGAAGTGTTCAAGAACAACCGAGAATAAGGCTACAGTCGTGGTCTTTTCCGCCTGATCAGTTAAATTTTGTTTCGATTAAATCAAGCGGAGGCGCTGAGCCACGCCCCCTTAAAGTTTAGATCTATTGGAAAAGCGTCCACTTTGGCGCGCAAAATAAGAATAACTCTCGTTTGGCGTGCGTCGTCAGTGTGCTCGGCCGATCGGTATCTTTTCATTAATTATTTCTATACAAATAAAGTCAACGGGGTGGGGCTAGACAGCGTTTCTACGTTGTAAGTGCAAGCAAAAATTAACTAAGTCCTAATCAGGCGGAAGTTTAGTACCTTGCGAGATACCAAATTCACTTAAATAAATCTTATCTGCTTTCTTTTCAGTACATGATTTTAAGCTTAGTTTCTCAAATCTGGAATTGGAAAAATGTCATCGTACTTATATGTTTAAGCGTGGAATGTGAGAGATTCTATGCAGCAATGAGAGATGTTGAGAGTACTTGTGTAATGCTCATGAAGTCGACAAATTGTTCCGGTGCGTATTATTTTTAATTGTTCATCATCATCTGCCTAGCCTTTTCCCAAGTTTTATTGGGGTCGGCTTCCAGTCTAACCGGATGCAGCTGAATACCAGTATTTTACATGGAGCGACTGCCTATCTGACCTCCACAACCCAGTTAGTACTGGGTAATACGATACCCTTTGGTAAGACTGGTTGTCAGACTTTTTGGGCCACTGACTACCTGTAACGACTGTCAAAGATCACAAATGACAGCCGGGACCAACGGCTTAACGTGCTTTCCGAGGCACGGAGGAAACTCGGTATGTGATGGGTGGTCACCCATCCACAGACCAACCTAGGCAAGCACGGCTTAACCTAAAGATCGACCCGAGCGGCTGCTATTATTTAGCCACGAGCTCTTCTGTTCGCTCAAAATTAATTATCAGCATAAACCTGCTCTTATCACAATGTGTTTGGGATCGGCGCAGAATGTCGTCTTCTTCCATGAAAAAGTCATTCAATCGAGTTACATGAACTTGGAGGGTTGTATTGATGATTTTGATGATTATAATTATGCAATTACATACGTCTTATAGTCGCGAACAATATACGTATTTTAATCAACATACAACCTAGCACTGGCCTGCAAATTGCAAAAAACGTAAGATAATTTGAATTTCGCGGGCTACCCTGAAGCATACATTCTTTCTTCCTTTCTTCGCTCAAAAGTATTTGCGCATTTCCTTTAAATTCATCCAAGCTTATATTAAGTATTGATTGGTAACTTTGGTGTTTTCCCTTTATCCCCAGTGCCATATCTTTATCAGCGGGGCACAACAGGAAAAATAAAAACAGTAGTGTCGTTGTCGCCACCAGTGGGGACAACGAGACTACTGTTTTGATTTTATTCTTAGAAGTCTGTCATATTATTCTTATTCTTGTTAGTTCATTTTTGCTTTTCTCTATTTCTTACTATGGAATCATTAGATACTGAATTAAGTTTTCTTTTGACAGACCCACAAAGAAGAGTTTGCAAGCACATTCAACGTGTACAAAAGGCGTCATTCAAGAAGATGAGCGTTTGCGGCTTGTTCGTGATAGATGCCGAGCTACCTTTACAGCTGTCAAGCTTCATTACTTTTCATACGATTGTTTTTTTACAATTTGCTTATCTGTAATTAATATGAATAAATCCCTCTTTGTGCTGTTTGTATGTCCTTTCTTTATTCTTCATACATTTTACGTTTTAAATATTTCTTAGGAAAACATAGAATGAAAGAAAAGAAACGCATGTTACAAGGTTAGAAATTCAAACATTGATGGATGAACACAGCCGAACAAAAAGGAATTGTAATTGTGAATAATTTAACCATCTATTGACATTAATGACATGACATAACAGCCATGAATTTGAATGACAACAAACAATACTAAGAAACGAAAAGCAATCAATCGGCAAGTTATTTACTAAAACTTTCTACTATTAATCATTCTAAACTCAACTGGACCATCGCTTGTTCTACATTTCTACATCAATCAAAAAGCAACCGCTTAGGAAGGCAAATATTATGTTTTCGTATTTTAAAAACCGATTAAAATCAAACAAAAGCATAATCATAATCCAGAATGTACCAACAGTTTCCACTAAAAAAATATTACTTAATAACGTGATTGAAGAAGATTTACAATCAGTACTAAGGCCATTGAATCTGATGCAGAGTCTTTTCTTGTGCGCAAAGTATTCTATTCGTGACAAAATCGTCACTACTAATAGTAATCTTTACAAAAATGCAGATGCAAAAATGCAGTCGAATTGAGAACCTCCTCTTTTTGGAAGTCGGTTGAAAAAAAAATTAAACGCATAAATCTCGCAGGTTCCCAGACACCATTGGGAACCAATTTTAAAAAAATACCTCAGTGATGGGGGACCTTTATGCTTCGTTAAGGGTATTTTTACGGGTACGTATCATAATACCTAAGTTTATCCTAACTATTTTCGATATAACTACCGCCCAAAGACCTACTGTTTAAAATACCTAAAGATCGTTTCACAGATTTTTGTAATTACTAAATAACGAAATCCATAAAGTAAAAATCCCCAACGGTTGACTCACCTACATTATGAACATAATGTGAATCAACCGTAATTTAATCGTAAATATGTAACCATTTTACACACACACACATTATACAGTTATGTTATCTCTATTTAGATCAAGGAAGAAAGTTTTGCCAGAACATCAAACGTGTACAGAAGGCATCATTCAAGAAGATGAGTGCGTGCGGTTTGTTCACCATAGACGCCGTACTACCTCTGCAGCTATTAAACTTTATTACTTCTTACACTATTGTATTTCTTCAGTGTTTCTTTGAAATAATGTCCAGTTTGATCGAATTTGTTTTTTTTTACAATGTTGCCGTGGCTACCAACAAATTAAAAGCAACACAGTGTATGTTGTTTTAACATAATGAACTATCTTTTGTTCGCGGCTTCGCTCACATTAATTTAGAATTTGACAATCAATTTTATTCAGGTTGTACTCTGCTTAGTATAATTCAATCATGCAATAATTTTCAATCATGATTCGAAAGACACGTGGTTCCATCTCTTATCCCGAAAAAAACAACAATAACGTTCTTAACCCAAAAGGTACCCAAAGTCTGTTTATGTACACTTGACAACGTGTATGCAAAATTTCAGAATGATCGGTTCAGTGGTTTAGGCATTAAAAGGTAACAAACAAACTTACTTTCGCATTTATAATACTAAGTTAGGATAGGATGTTACAGAAAGTACTATTACAAAGGTATACTACAACAAGCGATGTAGTAATTTATTAAAAGCCATTTACTTAAATACAGTAAACTATATCCAGAGATGTGTACCGTACATCAATTTGACTTCAACACTTAAACAACCGTGAAACTAACATGTTCTCATATTTCGAGAGGCATATCAAACCGAACAAAAACGCTGTTATTATGGAGAATTTGCAAACAGTCTCGTCTGCTGAAATAATTATTAGCGATGTTATTGAAGAAGATTTACAATCAGTACTAAAACCGTTAAATCTGATGCAAAGTCTTTTCTTGTGCGCGAAGTATTCAATTCGTAACAATATTATCGCTTCAAATACACATCTCTACAACTGTATAAAAGTGTTTTGCATGCTCGTATTTCAATTTGCCCATCTGCATAATTTAAACAGTGGAGTTGGTAATGAAATTGGGGACTAAGGTAATGAAAAAAAATACTGGTAATGAAACTGGAGACAATGATTTTTTTCATTACCTTAGTCTCCAGTTTCATTACCAGTAATTTTTTTTTCATTACCTTAGTCCCCAATTTCATTACCAACTCTACTGTTTTCATTACCATCAGCTGTACAGAATTTCATCGGTCAATATCTACTTATGTAATTCTTGATACAAATTCTCGTGAAAGTTGAAAATAAGTATATGATATAATAATGAAATCTTATATCAAACTGTAAAATTCTAAGCGGACACCGGTGTCCGCTTAGAATTTGACAGTATAATAGGGTTGAATAGAATATCACATAGAATAATATGAAAAATTAATTATCTTCATTTTAGTCTCATTACCCTCACCTTCAAAGCTGAAGGTAATCGATGGTAATGAAAATGAGGGTAATGTATTTTTCAAACTGTTTTTTATTTTACTCTGCAATTAATTGATTACGGTACATAATTATAATAATAAACATGAACATACATTATAACAATTGCCTTAAGACTAAAAGTATGAAAAAAACACAACCACTTATGTCAAAAATCCGCTGAATGTAATGAAACCGAAATTGGTTGAAGCGAGTAGTTGTCGAACTTTTTTAACGGTCGCGAAAAAATGGCGTGAGTCCTGCCCCGTTTGTTGTTGCTGGCCGACTGACCGGCAAGTGCGGAGGCGGGAGGGGTTGCTCGATCTAGGGACGATGTAATATACAGCACGATGTTTGATATTTCAAGATAGGCTGAAGGTAATGTAATATTTTTTACGACAAATTGTTTTTATCACAATGACTTAAAATAATAAGAATATTATATCTTCCAAAATCATAATTCATTTCCTTATGATGTACTTGAGGTTCCTCAAGTAACAATTCGCAGCATAAACCTCTACGTTTAATTAAATAAAAATGTTTTTCTAACTCGTCGCATCAAGGACACTGAGGGTAATGAAATTTAAGCAACAAAAATATTATTTTGAGTCATTAACTCGTCATGATTAATTTTAATTCTTCTTGGCATTAAAAGTTAGGCTACCCAATTATAGATAAAAAATATTGGTGGGCTTTTAGGATGTTTAGATTCGCCAAAATATTCACGGACATGTGATTTGCACAAAATCAGAGAAGTACCCGGGAATGATTTCATATATTGATCGATTTAATGGGGTTTACATTTTGTTCTACAGTTTATGCGTTGCCTCTGATCACATCTTATTTCTTATCGGAGATATAAAGAACAGCGTCTCAAATATCATACACAGCTACTACAATGTCTTGTTGATCTTGAAAATCCAATACGTACTCAGTCTTACAAATAAATAAGGTCGAACTCAGAGATTTTATTGTTAGTAATTGGATTTGGGTTTTCTTTCTCAATATTTATGGAATTATTTTCGTCGTTTGTTTTAATTTCATGTATTTCACAATTGTTGATATTATGACGATATACGCCTGCATTGCTTTCGATTTGAACGTTGTGTACGCTTCCTTCATACTGATATTGTTAGAGAAACTGCTTCGTGTGTGGACAGAAAAAGTTGGAAACTCAAGGAACAGCGACGTTCCGGACAGAGATGAGTACTGGAAAAAAATGTTTGATGTGTATCTGAAAATACAGGAGTTTTACATGATTGTCGAGATGATATTTCAAATAATGGTAAGTTTGTAAATAAAGGGTATTTTTAGCATCAAGATTTTTATTTTAGGTTGTTCAGTAAAAATAGTGGCCAAAACTTTAGAAGCCCCAAAAGCAATCAGTCTTATCATCATCTGCCTAGCCTTTTCCCAACTTAGTTAGCAGTTTTAAGTCTATGAGGCAAGTAAATAAGTACTGTCATTTCCCAAATATGTCAAGGTAATCATTTGCACCACTCTAGGTTTCTTACATTCAAAGATATTAGAATTTCATTGAATATACCCTAGATCAGCTGAATAAAAAAACAAAATGGCTGCCATTCGCGAGGTGTGGGGTTAGAAGTATTTATAAAAGTATATTTGTCGATAGAAATGAGTATATAATATGCACTTAAAGTATCGGTAACCGATAGCCAAACAAACTGTATTGATCAGCTATATTCAGTTGAAAACCAACAGTGGTGGACATGGTTTGAAAAACGCTAGGCAGACGATGACGATCTCGATCAAAATGAACGTGTAGATGAAGAGGTGATATTATTTTATTTTATTTCCAGATTACCTTTCATTTTATATTTGCGGCATTTGTTTGGTTGCGGAGCGTGGCTACGACGTTAACATTCATATCTAATGGAGAAATTTCAGTAAGTAAATAAATATTGTGAATTCTGTCGCTGAGCTTATTACTCACTTTATGGACGCGTTTGCAAAATTGATAGGAACAGAATCGAACTACTACATTGACACGGGTCATACACACAAGTGTACGCACGACTAACTGCGAGAATAGTAGTCAAGTGAACACATTTCGATACTTTGAATGATTCATTTTTTTTTTTACGTATTTCTTTGTAATAAAATTATGTTAGGTACGTACAAAAAAAAAAAATTGCTCTTTATATTTTTACGAATTACCTCCGGACTTGATGGAGTGACCTGAAGGTGTGCTTCAGTGACTGCTACTGGAACTTCTCGACGTTTTGTACTAGGTGAGGAGAGTTTGGGCTCGTATTGTTAGTTATGATGAGACCTTACCTTTCGACCTGATGGAGTAACCTGCAGGTGTACTTTGGTGACTACTACTGGAACTTCTTGACGTGTTGTACTAGGTGAGCCGAGTTTGGACTCGTTTTGATAGTTATGATGAGACCTTACCTCCGGACTTGATGGAATGACCTCAAGGTGTACTTCGGTGAATTAAAATGAACCTTGGCAGCTAAGAGATGACCAGTCCCAACTGACAGCGCCCGTTCACAGACATGACGCATGTACCGGCGCCATTCAACTCAACCATATTGAAGGGAACTAAATGACCCGACACACCCGCCACCATCAGCGAGACATCTAAGTGAGCATGACATTCGCTCAGCTACCAAGGCATATTCAAGTCAATGAAAGATAAATAAATGTAAATGGTGGCTGAACAGTACAAAGTACTCACACATGTGCTATGCAATTATATAATACTAAGAACTGGAATCTATACAATGCAAGTATATTTTTACAATCTTCTGCAGCTTCCACAATACATTAACATGGGAATCAATTCTTCATCTTCTTCTTTACGTGACGATGGACTCAATAATATTATTATACAAAATAATGCCCGACCAGTACAAACAATTAGTTTGCCCCCCCCTCCCCCCCCACCTATGGTTGTGGAGCAGGACCAGCATTTAGCCAAGCATTTTTATCATCAATGTAATCCCCCAACTTATAATATGCTTGCCTACATAGTGTGCGTTTTATACAAGATTTAAATTTCGTCTCATTCAGTTAAAAAACGTGGCGAGGTATTTTATTGTAACATTTCAAACAGTACCCCATGAAAGATGAATCCACTTTAGCAAGGCTTATCTAGTACAACACGTCAAGGAGTTCCAGTACCTCACCGAAGTACACATTCAGGTCACTCCATCAGGTCCGGAGGTAAGGTCTCATCATAACTAACAAAACGAGCCCAAACTCGGCTCACCTAGTACAACACGTCAAGGAGTTCCAGTAGCTCACCGAAGTACACCTTGAGGTCATTCCATCAAGTCCGGAGGTAATGTCACATCATAACTAACAAAACGAGCCCAAACTCGGCTCACCTAGTACAACACGTCAAGGAGTTCCAGTAGCTCACCGAAGTACACCTTGAGGTCATTCCATCAAGTCCAGAGGTAATGTTACATCATAACTAACAAAACGAGCCGAAACTTGGCTTACCTAGTACAACACGTCGAGGTGTTCCAGTAGCAGTCACCGAAGTACACCTGCAGGTCACTTCATCAGGTCCGGAGGTAAGGTCTCATCATAACTAACAAAACGAGCCCAAACTCGGCTCACCTAGTACAACACGTCGAGGAGTTCCAGTAGCAGTCACCGAAGTACACCTGCAGGTCACTTCATCAGGTCCGGTGGTAAGGTCTCATCATAACTAACAAAACGAGCCCAAACTCGGCTCACCTAGTACAACACGTCAAGGAGTTCCAGTAGCTCACCGAAGTACACCTTCAGGTCATTCCATCAAGTCCGGAGGTAATGTCACATCATAACTAACAAAACGAGCCCAAACTCGGCTCACCTAGTACAACACGTCAAGGAGTTCCAGTACCTCACCGAAGTACACATTCAGGTCACTCCATCAGGTCCGGAGGTAAGGTCTCATCATAACTAACAATACGACCCCAAACTCGGCTCACCTAGTACAACACGTCAAGGAGTTCCAGTAGCTCACCGAAGTACACTTTTAGGTCACTCCATCAGGTCCGGAGGAAAGGTCTTATCATAATAACAAAACGAGCCCAAACTCGGCTCACCTAGTACAACACGTCAAGGAGATCCAGTAGCAGTCACCGAAGTACACGAGGTCACTCCAAGTCCAGGACGAATAGGCTTTTAGAAACCCTACTTACACACTTTTTATAGCGAAATAAAATAGAATAAAAATCTACCTTGTGAAGTATCAAATTTGGTTTATCGAATATTTTGTGTTTGTTCAGCGATCTTTTTCAACTCGAGGCACTCCAACAGGCGATACGTGTCCACTCTCGACGGGGGTCGCGTGCGGACTAGTTTCATTCGAAATACTTTGCAATAAATCAAGACGGGTATCAAAAATAAAATAACCCCTAACGCAATCGATTAAGATTCATCCAGAAGAGAAAAAAATGTGAAAAAATAAGTTTCGGTTTTCATTTTTTCTGCGACTATTTAAAGCATTTAGATTAAAAAAAATCCTAGCATTAAGAATTGAATATGTTTGCCAACAAATAGTATTTTTAGAAATAGTAAAATATGTTAATAATAGCACAAAAAATGTACCTAAACTCAACCCGGTATCGTTAATTTTGTGAAAAATGGCAACGACAGATCGATTTTACATTATAAAAAACTAAAATTTTCGATGATCTAGTACCTAGCATTTAAAGATGAAGAACCAATCTATACGAGGTAGTCATTAGTTATATTGGATTTTGTTTGGTTATGCCATAAAATGTACCGAAAAACAGCATAATTTTGCCTGAAATGCAAACGCGCCCTTAAGCTCAGTGACAGAATTCGCAATACCACAATATACTCAAAACCTGGAATCGCTGATGTGGGCCATAAGACTGCTGGGTTGAAGTGGGATTGGTCGGCCCACGTCTGTAGAATGCATCAGGACCAATAGGCCAGAGTCGTCACGCAGTGGGTGCCAGAAGACGGGCATCGACGCCGAGTGAGGCCTAGAAAATGCTGGCGTGACGACTTAGAAGCGTTTGTGAGAGATTGGTCAGAGAAAACCGCAAGGCGAGGAAAGTGGAAGGCTATGGGGGAGGCCTTTGCCCAACAGTGAGACAATAGAGGCTAAGAAAACAAACGTCTTGGACTTATAGGAATCAATGAAATCGTGCAATCTAAAAACTAATCGATTGTTGAAGCGGTGTTTACGCCGTAATATACAGGGTGTAAACGGACCCTTCACGAAGCCGTCAACCAAGCATTCTGTACATCAAACTAACTAACTTTACGCAAAAATTATTGCTGGGAAACGACTTCTGGTTTTGGGATGAAAAATCACGTTTTACGATAGGACTTCAATGTTACGCACTCAAAACAATGTGCTGATGGATGCATTCAAAGTACAGGGGTCGTGGAGGTAAAAAGTATGTGTAAACTCGCCACAGCTCTACTTTCATGAAGAAAAATTCACCATATTGTTTATTTCCGTACTACTAACCGAATAAAACGTTATTCCTTTATTTTTAAAATTCACAGAAATTCACATAAAAATCATAGTTCCCCTTCCTTTTTGCTGACTCTCTTTGAGGCGCGCGTGGAACACGATCGCACCGCGGACTCGGCCTGTCGTCATGTGACGGACGGACGGCGAGCTAGCTGGCTCTCCGTCCGTCCTTGTCAGCAAAAAGAAAGGGGTCCGCACAAAGGGCGATGAAGGAACATGGATGGGTTTTAGTCAGTAAAAGTCTGACACTCCTTCCTGCTCCGCCCAGAGCGCGATGGGAAATCATCGGATGGGAAATCATTTGATGACTTCCCATCCAAGAAAGAAAAAAAAAGGGTTTGTGGAGATATTTAAAGTGAAGTTTTAACACTAAAAAGTGGTATTAAAAAATAACGACTTGTCACTTTGACCCCCAATATCTCCGTAACTAATGGTTCACATGTATAGAACAAAAAAGTGATCGCATTGACGGGGACAACAGGTGCCTTTCGACTTTGTTAAGGGCAGCCCTTATAATAAAATAAACTAAAGTGACAGTGGTTTAGACTTAAGATTTTTGTGTGAGATTCATTATTATAAAATAAATAAATAAATAAAATAAAATCATTTATTTCAGGTCCGAGACTCATATTAAACAAAAATACAACACATATAATTAATTGAAATTGCAGAATTACATTACAATTAAATTTGAAAACATTATTTAAAAACAAAATTAGATAGACACAAATACAAACACATAAATAATTGGAATGTCAGAATAACATTAGAACCATTATCGAACCAAACTAGATTAAATTATCAAGTCAAAAGTAAAAAGTAAAAATACACAATAAATTCAGAATAAATAAATGTCAAAATAAATTATCATAATATACAAAATGTGGAATTACAAGAAAGAAATTTAAATGTCAGATCAATGGTATTTAATTATATGAAAATATTACGCCTTAACAACATGCCGGTTACAGCAGTGCCTCATATAGGGACAGTCAAGTCTCCCCGCAATCATCACCAGGACAGTGTTGGAGCTGGCTCGCACCCTGCGCACCAAGGACGCGCACCGCTTGCGCATGGTGGCGTGGAAACAGTCGGTGCGCGCTTCCGCAAACATGCCCGAGGCACTGCAGAAACGAGGCAGCCCCAACACTGCCCTGAACGCATTGTTATACTGGACGCGGAGGGCGTTGTAGCTAGCTTGTGTGTAGCGAGCCCACAGACTGCACGTGTATAGAGAGGTGCAGTACGCCTTGAACAGGGTGATTTTAACTGGATTTGAACAACGTGCAAACCTGCGGGCGAGCATGTTTGCTCTTCTCGACAAAGCCCTCCGCTCCCGATCGATGTCCGCATGATCCCTGAGATCAGACGTGACCAAGTGCCCAAGGTACTTGAATTGATCTACTCTATCCAGAGGTAAACCATTCAGATAGAGCGGAGGCACCGTTTCAGGGTACTTAGCACCACCTGACGCAAAGACCATGCATTGACTTTTTGAGACGTTATATTTTAGACCATGCTCACTTGCGTAATCCTCACATATTCTTAGCAACCTCCTCAGACCACAGACCGACGCGCTCAATAGGACCATGTCGTCAGCATAGCTTAAATTGTTGACGCATACACCGTCAACATGACAACCGTCATGCTCACTGCTGAGCGCGACGATGAGTGCATCCATGTAGAGGTTGAAAAGGGTGGGCGAGGTCAGGCCGCCCTGCCTTACCCCACACTCCAACCGATACGGCTCCGACACTGCCTCCATCCACCTGACACTGTTGACCTGATGCGCATACCAATACCTGAAGATGGCCACAAGTTCACGTGGCAGGTTAATACTCGCAAGCTTATCCCACAGGATATCATACGCAACCAGGTCAAAAGCCTTGGATAAGTCGAGGAAACACGCGTATACGGGAGTCCTACGGTCCGTATAGTATCTGACGGTGTGCTTAAGACACAGTATGGCGCTCTCTGTAGACAGGTGTGGTCTGAAACCAAATTGGTTATCATGCAGATTTACGTGCTTACGCAGCTGTGTATTAAGCAAACCGTCAAACACTTTGGCTATGATAGTGGCCAGCGAAATAGGCCTATAGTTCGCTTTATCAGCAAGGTCACCGGTTTTATTTTTCACAACAGGCACCACCATAGATCTCATTAGATCCGAGGGCAGGTAAGAGTGGCTCACGCACAGCGAGAAAAACATCGCGAGGACTCGATTAATATGTGGGCCAGCATGTTGCAGGTGTTCAATGCTGAGACCGTCATGCCCAGGGGATTTGCCTCTCGTCATGTTCTTGATAATTGAGGCCACGTCTTTGGCCAAGTATCGTACCCCGACATCCTCATTAGGCAACCCAGCACTGAACACTGCACTTGCCGACCCCATAGGGGACTGTATAGAAAAATGCTTCCTAAAGACATTCGCAATTCCCTTATGGTCACTAACTCCATCGACGCTCACAGGAAGACTCGGCCTACCGGTTGCTTTGCTCGTGTGCTTCCAAAACCCACGGAAGTCACCACTGGAATGCTTCTCCGCAAGAGTATCCATCCTAATCTGCACTTCACGATCTTGGCATGCCTTCAATCGTGATTTAAACATGCTTCTGGTCTCACACATTTCCGCATACATGATGCCAGACCTGGGCCTACCACACGCTACCCACTCAGAAAACTTCAACCGAGCCTTTCTGTGAGCCTCTCTGACAAGCTCGTTCCATCCCCCTACACGCGGACCCCTCCCACCCACCCTGGTGTTCCCTCGACCCACCAAAGACGCATCACGAAGGGCAGACACAATGTCAGAGTACAACCTGTCTAGTGCACGCGTGTGACCAAGCTCATTACAATATTTGTCAGCACATCTTAGACACTCGACAGGAAAATCAATTAAATTCAGACGCTTATGACACTCATTGGTATATTTAACAACCTGTTTATCATTTCTAACACCCCACACAACGTTGTTATAAGTACTTGTAGTATTAGGTAACTTTGGTAAATTCAAGTTGCATTCAAGAACTAGGGGAAAATGGTCAGACCAATTAGTGTCATAAACAATAAAAACATTCACAACAGCTCGCTTTGCCGCCTGAGTCACAATACAGTGATCTAGCCAGCTACATGACCCGTGCGCCTCACTAACAAAGGTGTAAGCCCCCGAATCAGTACCCAGAAAATCAACATCCACACACGACCAATACTGCTCACTACAAAAATTACCAAGCTCGTTAAAAAACAATTCATGTAAATCAGCATTGAAATCGCCTAATACAAAAACAGACTCAATACCATATTCGTCTACAATTGCACTCAATGTACTTAGACAGTCCGTAAAGTCAGGCAAGTTCTCCACCGAATTCGTAGGCATGTAGATACTTATTACTACAATCGCCGGTTGAACACTTGTTATCTTAATAGCACATATACGAGCACTGACACACTTCAACACTGTCACTTGCTGGAAAACACTGTTTCTCCACAACAGTGCGACCCCGCCATACGGCCTCCTGCGCAGTATGCCAGCGGACGTGTCAACCGCCGACGTTCCCGTGCACCCGAAGCCACTGTTGATCGTGTTTAGAAATGATATATCATCTGGAAGCAACCATGTCTCTTGCAAGGCAATCAGATCACAGGTGTCACATAACTCCCTTATGCTATCAATGGAACGTTTCACATTTTTACAGTTAAAGCTGGCGAACCGACAAGTAGATTTATCCATTACTAGCTGTTGCCCGCGGCTTCACCCGCGTGAAGTTCGGTAACTGTCCCACTGGATCATACTAAAGGGATAATAGTTAAGTGTCCTCTATGTTAATCCAGGTTATAAACTAACTATGTGCCACATTTCATAATCATCACAATTATTATCATCACAATCACCATCACTATCACAACCACCATCATTATCACAATCACCATCACTATCACAGTCACCATCATTATCACTAATCACCATCACTATCACAACCACCATAATTACCACAATCATTATCACAATCACCATCATAATCACAATCACCATCACTATCACTATCACTATCACAATCACAATCACCATCACAATCCCCATCACTATCGCTATCACAATCACTATCACAATCACCATCACTATCAAAATTACCATCAAAATAACGATCACAATCGCCATCATCGTAATCACAGTCATTATCACAATCACCATCACCATCACTATTTCAATCACCATCACAATCACCATCACAATCACCATCACAATCACCATCACAATCACCCGCACAATCACCATCACAATCACCATCACAATCACCATCACAATCACCATCACAATCACCATCACAATCACCATCACAAGAACCATCACAATCACCATCACAATCACCATCACAATCACCATCACAATCACCATCACAATCACCATCACAATCACAAAAACATGATTGTTTCACAATCCCCATCACAATCCCCATCACTATCGCTATCACAATCACTAACACAATCACCATCACTATCACAATTACCATCAAAATAACGATCACAATCGCCATCATCGTTATCACAATCATTATCATCGTAATCACAGTCATTATCACAATCACCGTCACCATCACTATCTCATTCACCATCACAATCACCATCACAATCACCATCACAATCACCATCACAATCACCATCACAATCACCATCACAATCACCATCACAATCACCATGACAATCACCATCACAATCACCATCACAATCACCATCACAATCACCATCACAATCACCATCACAATCACCATCACAATCACCATCACAATCACCATCACAATCACCATCACAATCACCATCACAATCACCATCACAAGCACCATCACAATCACCATCACAATCACCATCACAATCACCATCACAATCACCATCACAATCACCATCAAAATCATCATCACAATTACCATTACAATCACCATCACAATCACCATCACAAGAACCATCACAATCACTATCACAATCACCATCACAATCACCATTGCTATCACCATCACAATCACAGCCACTCTCACAATAACTATCACAATCACCATCATCATCACAATCACCAGCAATATCACTATCACAATCACCATCATTGTTATCACAATCATTATCATCGTAATCACAACCATTATCATCGTAATCACAATCATGATCATCACAATCGCCATCCTCGTCATCACAATCACTATAATCGTAATCACAATCATTATCATCGTAATCACATTCACTATCATCTTAATCAAAATCATCATGATCACAATCGCCATCACTATCACAACCACAATCATTATCACAATCACCATCATTATCACAATCACCAACACTATCACAATCAAAATCACAATCACCATCACCATCATAATCACCATCACCATCATAATCACCATCACCATCACCATCACAATCACCATCACAATCACCACCACCATCACAATCACCATTACTATCATTATCACCATCACAATCACCATCACAATCACAATCACCATCATAATCACTATCCTCGTTATCACAATCATTATCATAGTAATCATAATCATCTACACCATATCACAATCACCATCACTGTCACAATCACCATCACCATCGCTATCACCATCACAATCACCGCCACTTTCACAATCACTATCACAATCACCATCACAATCACCATCACAATCACCATCTCAATCACCATCACAATCACCATCAAAATTACTATCACAATCACCATCATCGTAATCAAAATCATCATATCATCATAATCATCGTCATCATTATCACAATCATCATCATCGTAATCACAATCATTATCATCTGGATCTCAAAATAAATGCCATTTTCGTAATCAGCACCCCTGATAATTTCGGTATCGACACTCATATTGATTTTTAGACATTTCAACCCCATCGCACCTCAACAGGGAATGGTAGTATTTCAGGTCTGCCACATTAAATCTTAAAATCGTTGTTTTTATAATACACCCGACCCAATTCACCATAAAAACAATACCTATGTTGAATTTCAGGCTTTGTTACCCCATTTCCCTCTTTAGGGGTTGAATTCTGAAAAAAACCTGAAACACAAATGTTAACTCATTTATCGACAGGAGTACTCCCGTTAAGTTTCGAATAAAGTAGTCAAACTAATCCTATTTCCCCATGTAATCATTGGACCCCCGTTTCAACCACTTAGGGGGTGAATTTTGAAGGATTTTTCAAAATTCACCCCCTAAGTGGTTGAACCGCACCCCTAAACCTCATAAAGAATCTATATGCCAAATTTGGAATCTCTAGACTCAGCGATTTGGGTTGTGCATTGATTTTTATACTTTTCTACCCCATTTCCCCCCTCTTAGGGGTTGAATTCTGAAAAAACCTGAAACACGTTTCTACTCATTTATCCATAGGAGCACTCCTGTGAAGTTTCGAATAAAGTAGTCTAACTAATCTTGTTACCCCATATAAACTTTGGATCCCCGTTTGACCCCCTTAAGGGGTGAATTTTGGAAAATCCTTTCTTAGTGCACCCTAAGAGCACATGAGGAACCAATTTGCCAAATTTGGAATCTCTAGACTCAGCGGTTTGGGCTGTGCATTGATTTTTAGACTTTGTCACCCCATTTCCCCCTCTTAGGGGTTGAATTCAGAAAAAACCTGAAACTCATTTCTACTCATTTATTAATAGGAGTACTCCTGTGAAGTTTCTAATAAAATAGTCTAACTAATCTTGTTTCCCCATACAAACTTTGGAGCCCCGTTTAACCCCCTTAGGGGGTGAATTTTGAAAAATCCTTTCTTAGTGCACCTCTAGACCACATAAGGAACCTACTTGCTAATTTTGGAATCTGTAGACCCAGCGGTTTGGGCTGTGCGTTGATAGATGAGTCAGTCAGTCAGTCAGTCAGTCAGTCAGTTAGTCAGTCAGTTTCTTCTTTTATATATTTAGATTTATTTCACTATGGCCGGGCGCAGACGAATATCTGCTCGGATAACGGCGTTTAAAATACATAAAACGTCTGAATATAATACCTTTGGGCCATATATTTTCGTCCAGGTAAATAGGTAATTTCGATTCAGAAACAAAGAATTTGAATGCCTTGTGTCCTTTTTCCTTCTCCATAGTTATTCTTTCCAGAGATACCGTTTCCTGAGTCTTACCGCGTATATATACAATTATGTCATTCTCAGTGGTTTCACTATGTATATTCGTTATAAAGACAGGAACTTTCTTGTCTGCAGCTTTAAAATTACAATTCATATCACTCGCTATACCTGATTTGCCCCGATAGCGATAGCTGGATTGTTTTTTACGATATGTCACCTTTCTCTGTATAAGTTTGGATTAGGTGGTTTTTGGGTTTACTGTTCGTGTAGGAGCAATTTGAGGATTTTTAATATAAAAATGCGTGTGCTCAGGTTCGTAGTTTATTTGAGAGGGACCATAGATAGCATACAAACTTTTATAATAGAATAGCACAGATAACAAAAATTACTTAAAGGTAATAGACAATTTAATGTTTCCAACATACTCCGCCCGAAGAAAGATAATGTGACTATGAAGTTAATTAATAAATCTTTGAAAAATACATAAGTTTTCATTTACCTAACCCTTTTCTTGTACATACACAATATTATATAGCTAGAAAGTGGACTGTAGATTACTGAAATTGATATTATGATGCTCCAAGTTATGGTCAGCAAATAAAGTTTTTTAAATTCAAGTTACAACTGTTAGAAAACTACTAGAAAAGTTACATAAACACGTTGAGAAAATAAGACTCAATGTGACATGCCTTTGTTTATCTGTAAAATGAACACTATGAACGATAATTATACAATATGAATAACTAGGATATGAATGTTCAAATTGTTTTAACTGCTTGTCTAACAATGGTAGTAAATTTAAATGTTTAAGTAAAACTGAACTGAAACAAGACAATAACATGGTATAAGTACCTATCTATGGCAGTGCCATGAAACATGACTTAATGTAAGTATAAATAGATATTAAACTTGTACTTAAGTATCTTAAATTATTAAGCATATGACAAAACAAAACTCCTTTTACTTCTCATAAGCAATTTAAAATCGCTAAAATTAAGCAACAATACAAAAAATATTTTTAATGCTTAGTAGTTTAAACAACATGTTGCATATACATGCTTATCAAGTAGGCAAGGTACTTGAAATAACAAATTAAAAATAAAACTAATCTATTGGAAGTATACATACTTTAGTAATTGAAGTTTTATGAACATTACCATTAGCTTTTCTTACTTCTAATGCCCTAACAAGACCATCTTGGCCCATAAATACATTAGTTACCCTGGCCATAGGCCATGTCATAGGCGGAGTATCAAGCTCACGCAAGATAACCAAAGCATCTACTTGTATGTTAGGTGTTCTATGTTGCCATTTAGGACGGTTTTGTAATACATTTAAATACTGTTTGGACCAATATCTCCAAAAGTGTTGTTTTAAAGCAGTACATTTTTGCCAAAAATTCAGTCTGTTAGTGGGAACAGTAGTGACATCTTGCTCTGGAATGCAATTTAAAGGAGCACCTGTGAGAAAGTGTCCAGGTGTTAGATAGGAAAGATCCTCAATATCTGATGACAATGGAGTTATTGGTCTCGAGTTCAAAATTCCTTCTATTTCAACTAATACAGTATAAAGTTCTTCATAAGTTAAAACATGAGAGCCTAATACTCTTTTTAAATGATGCTTTACGCTTTTAACAGCACCCTCCCAGAGGCCTGCAAAAACAGGTGAATAACTGGGTATAAAATTGAACTTAATACCTAATTCTGAAGCTACAGTTTGAACTTGTGTTTGGTGATTTTTAGAATTATTTAATTTATACAATTCTGACAACTGCGTGTTCGCAGATTTAAAAGTGCCTGCATTATCACAATAGACATCAGACGGGACATTACGTCTTGCAATAAATCGCTTAAAACTAGCAAGAAATGTTTGAGTGTCTAGGCCTGAAACTAACTCAATGTGTATGAAACCTATACTAGGTTTCATTTGTTGCAAATCATTGAAAAAATTGAGCCATTCCTTTTGCAGAATATGTGAAGGAGTACAATCCCAATCTACATTTGAATGCCATAGTTTCTGCATAATTATCTTAGCTTGGACAAAGACTGGACTTGCTATACCTAATGGATCATAGAATTGACTAATATAACTAAGTATTTGTCTTTTAGTTTTAGGTATTTTACTACAGGGGGGACATTGAATTTTAAAAGAATCTGTTTGAATATCAAACTTTAAACCTAATGTTTTTATGTCCTTATTCAATTCTAAATCAAAAAGATGTTGCTGCTGCTCTGGAATGTCTTTCAAGATCATCTTGTCATTAGCTGACCATTTGTGCAATGCAAAACTTCCTTTACTTAATAATTGAATTAATTGTGACTTAGTTTCAATTAAATTACCCAAACTATTGTCAGTGTGAATGATATCGTCAACATATGTTGAATTGAGCAATACTGGACTAGCTAATGGGTATTCATTTTTGAATTTTGTAGCCAGTTCATACAAACATCTGGTTGCCAACCAAGATGAGCTTTTAAGACCATAACTTACAGTAGATAGTTGTATACATTTGAGAGTTTCCTCAGGGCTGTCCCTCCATATTATATTTTGTAAAGATCTTTGTTCTTCTGTAATATTTATGTTGCGAAACATGTGTCTTATGTCACAGACGAAAAAATATGTATGGAGTCTGAACAATAATAATATGTCAAACAATTCTTGTTGAACAATAGGCCCATTTAGTAACAAATCATTTAAAGATACTCTATTGCTTGTCTTCATAGATCCATCAAATACAGTTCTTAGTTTTGTTGTAACAGCATCCTGTTTTATGACAGCATGATGAGCAAAGAAATAAACCGGATCCTTTGAAAGATCATATAAAGAAATATCCACAAATGATCCATGACCTAACTCAATAAACTCATGAATGAAGTTTCTATATTCTGTATACAATTGACTATCCTTTTGTAGTCTTTTCTCGAGATTTAAAAATCTACTTAAAGCTAAATTTAGCGAGTCTCCTAGTATATTATTTATATCACAAAGTGGTACCTTTAAGGGCATGGAAACTTCAAATTTATCGTTATCCAGCTTGACTGTCTCCTTAAAATATTTCTCACAGTACTGTTGCTCTGATGTATGTTCAACAAAGGTTTCTGGTACTTTTTCATTTTGCCAGAAATTGTTCATATTACTATTTAAATCTGTTTCACATTTTTGACAAAAAAGAGCAACAGAAGAATCAGAACAAGTTTGTGTTAGTTTGCGAGAAATATTACCTGCTACAATGTAACCAAACTGGGTGTGAACTATACTAGGGTGTGCTGCATCACATGGTTGCATATGTTCATCCCGCGGCAGCAGGCTCTGGAAAAAGATATCAGCACCAAGTAAGATACCTATTTCATCGGTGATATGAAAGGAATCATCTGCTAACTTTAAGTTTTTAGGTAAATTGAGCTTTGAGAAATCAATAGAATGTTGTGGCAAGTTAGAAGTAATTTTGTCCACTACTAAAAGTTTGGCCTTTACTTTATATGGGTAAACACAAGAAAATATGTCCAACTGCATGGCAAATTGGACCTTCTTTTCTGTATTGGCTATACCTACTATATCAATATTATTGTGCATAAGCTGTTTACCTACTAATTTCGCAGTACTCGAATTGATAAATGAAGATTGGCTAGCGGAATCTAATAATGCCTTGACTATGATTTCTTGGCCATCCTTTGAAACAAGTTTGACCTTAGCTGTAGGTAACAAAATGTCAGTTTTGCTGCTAGGTGTACTCGTGTTACTAACATTGGAAACAGTTGTACTTTGAGCAGATTCTTGTTCATTTATAGAATGTAATAACGTGTTGTGATTTTGTTTACAAGTTTTACATTTAAAATGAAATTTACATTTACTTTGATGAGCATTAAGACAAGTTCTACACAATTTATTTTTATTAACAAAGTCTAATCTTTCACTAATTGAAGCTAACATAAAGGCAGGACAGTTAAATAATTTATGGTTCAACTTACCACAGAAGAGGCATTTAATTTCCTTATTGGTGGACACTACATTGACCACTTTAACCGTCCCTGCTTTGGCAGCATTAGCATTGCCAAGCTCCTTGCTTCGCTCGGAATTTTCCAAGGCTAAAGCCCGTGATTCTAGAAATTGCATAAGCATATCATAGGTTGGTCTTAAGGATTTCTTGTTTTGATTGTGCGTTACATGGAAGGCATTGGTTGTGTGGGGATCTAGCTTCTTCACAAGCAGGCAAATAAGGAAATTGTCCCATGCTTCAATTGACTCACCTAAATTTTTAAGCGCAGCAAGATGCTGTTTTGTATGAGAAATTAAAGAACGCAATGCTGAAATGTTAGGTTTGCTCATAGCAGGATAGTCAAGCAAAGCATTCAAATGATCCTGAATTATAGTAAATTCATTATCATAGCGATCTGACAGAATTTTCAAAGCCTCCTTATAACTAGACCCTAAAATAGGCAAATTCTTAACCAAATCATATGCCTCATCTTTGAGGAAGCCCCTTAAATAGAAGAACTTTTGAATATCATCTAAACCTTTGTCATTGTGTATAAAAGCATTAAACAACTCAATAAATGGTTTGTATTCTACATATTTGCCGTCAAATGACGGAATAGACACTTGTGGGAGCTTCAACGTTGACGATAAAGGCGTGGACTTTGTACTCTCGGTCTCCGCCCGCTTTGATAGCTCGGCGAGGCGTGCACGCAACTTAGACATGCTTTCATAGTAGCAGTCTTCCGTTTGCGTAGGATCTTCTGCACTATCCATACTACCCAACTCGTTATTGATCTTTTCGTACTCACCAAAAGTAGCTATTATTTTCTCCTCGTATAAAGTTATTGTATGCATGGGCATATTTGAAATGCCGCTATCAATGCGCTTCTGCATTCTAGTAAGCGTTCCTTTATACATCCCTCTGGAGTGGATCATCTTTTTCACATCCGATTCTGATTCTGCCATATTGACTTAGTTTTGAACACAAAAATATGACGACGAAGAAATTTTTCGTGAACGGCGTTCAAAATGGCGTCGCAGTTTTCTTGGTGTAATTCTAATTCTTTCTATGCGGCGCAGTCGCGTGGGCATAGATAATCAATCGATGAGATGAACGAATGAAAGAATGAAATTGACGCGCTATGTTGGCAACAGTGACGTCTTTGTAGGCGATCCGTGCGGCTATTGTCGCACAGATGACAGCTCGTCGCCCGACGCTATGTTGCGGTGATAGAGGGCAGCACGGCGCAGCACTGCTGTATCGACGCAGCCGGTTTGAAGCGGCGAAAAATGGCGACCCGATTGGAATGCCAATCGGTTACCACTAACCTGACCACAAAATCGACGCAATTTTCTCGTTGAAATCCTTGGCACAAACACGAAGGGTGGCTCGAAGGACCATTAAGTTTGGATTAGGTGGTTTTTGGGTTTACTGTTCGTGTAGGAGCAATTTGAGGATTTTTAATATAAAAATGCGTGTGCTCAGGTTCGTAGTTTATTTGAGAGGGACCATAGATAGCATACAAACTTTTATAATAGAATAGCACAGATAACAAAAATTACTTAAAGGTAATAGACAATTTAATGTTTCCAACATTCTCCATCCTTCGTTATCAGGATTTACAGTCACATCAGTTTCGTTCGAACACAACATATCCAAACGCGGCTGCTTCATTAAACAATTACCATTATTATCGTTTGCTTTAGCAGCGGGACACAGCTGACTCGCAGGTGCTGCTACAGGTGCGGGGCTCGAGTGCGATGATGTCACCGCCCGCTGTACGCGCCACTGATACGTAACTTGTCACACCGGTTTCGTGTTCGCTCGTCATCGCCGCCGCCCGGCCCGTCGCCGGCGACCGTTGCTCTGTACATGACTTACGCTCGGTTTGTTTACCTTCTACCCGCTCAATTTCTCGATATTGTGGTGTATTTTCTCTAGAACCATAATCCTTATTATTTTGTGCATCATGCAAATATGATAATCCCACAGGACCACTATCTAATAACCATGCACCACGCTTGGTATTCACTTTTGATATAGATGTAGTAGGGGGTAGCGAATCGTTCCTAAGGTGTAAAACCTCATCCTTTAAATCATTCAGATGATTCAGCGTAGCATACGTCGACTTGATTTCTTCAATTGAAGTTTGCATTCGCATGAGATCTTTCAGTAGCTTTGTGCAGTCTAGGTGGTCAAAGGTGACGGGTGGTAACTTTTCCAGTTGCCGTGCCACAAACACTGGAAGTTCATCCGGATGTGTTTTGAACAGTTTCATGATGTCTGCTAGGTCACGTTCTTCCTTGCCTTTATTTTTGCGAATAACTTTACGCAAGTCACTACGAATCGCATCAAACAGAAGAGATTTTGACAACTTAATCTCGGCACTGGTGAAAGCAGACTTACAGATTTGCACCAACGTCACTTCGTCAATAACCGATACTTTATTTTGAATGTACGATAACAATTCGTCGATTACGATGTTACAAGAATTGCACTTGATAACGTCCGTCATTTTAACTCGATATAGGTAATTAGCGCTGTCGAGGATACGCGCCCGTCACGACCGAGTGCGCGACCGAGACTGATTATTGCACTTAAAGATCTGGTTTGCTTAAATATCTACATTGTATTGTAGTGGGGCAACTATGCAGGCTGAAGGGAGAGAAAAAACCTTTCCCCTTATTACACAAAACTGTCTAGCTTATTTTAATTCAGGCTCGTCTTTAATTTCAGTATATCACAATATTAACATTTCTTATGTGGAACACGAAGAGTACGATCGTATCTAAATGTTTAAGTGTTCGATATGAGAGATTCTATGCTGCAATGCGAGATGTTCAAAGTATCTGTGTTCTCCTCATGAAGTCAAGACATTGCTCGGGTATGAGTTTTACATCTATTTGAACTTTTTGATGTTATCAAAGCAATATACTAAGAATACTGTTTTAAGCTTTCATGGTTTAAAACTAAATTTATATTGTCACTTACAGGATATCTTCCGTGATAGTCACGGAAGATATCCCGTAAGTGACAATATAAGTTTAATACACTAAGAATATTGAAAACTGTTAGAGGACCCGATTCTCTACCTGTTTTCCTAAGTATAAATTTACTAAATTTGTTATTATTTTTTTCACAAATTGATTACATGATGATGAAGATTGATTGATTGAGTTTTGGTATTTGATAGAATATCTATTAGTTTATTTTATTGTGTATATGTGTATTAGTATCAATATAAGTATATACATTCTCGCTAACAAGAAGTTAGTTTTTTAGGCATTGTTTTGTACCCTATCACTATGTTTTCCTATTTAACCCAAAGGTTAACTGGTAGAGAATGCCTTGTGGCATTAAGTCCACTTACGTACCACTCTTGTATATGAAGTTTAAATAAATAAATTACATTTTTAATATTTACAAAAAAAAAAAAAACTTAAAAAAAAATGTAGCCCACCGGAATCAGGAACAGAGTCCAAGCTACCGGCGGTTAGGGCTCCAGAGACAGGAACCTCCTAACAATACGAGCCGTGTCCAGGAGTACCGCTTTCTGAATCAAACCCTTGATCCAGCTGCCTAACGAGAGCCTCCTTAGGTATTGATCGAGGCTTAGTGTAAATGATTATTAACTACATTTCTTTTTCACTTTTTAGATTCTGAAAAAATGGTTTGTAAAAATATCCTGCGTGTCCAAAAATCATCATTCAACAAGATGCGTGTGTTATAGACGGCAGGGTAAACGGATAAGCAACATACTATTTTTCTACTTTAACGGAAATTAATGAGAATTAATGTGATTTACTGGGATTATAGTAAGGGAAACTACAAGGAACGTTTTACTGTTTATTTTTACAACAGATAAAATATACACATAAGCTTATAACACACATAGATTTACAAAAAGGTATCGTGTACCCCTAGCAATAACTATAAAGCCAAAGTTATCATTTAATATAATATGAGTTATTTATATAACCAAAGTTGGCATTGTAATTATAAATACCATGTAGACAAACACAAATCAAGTTAGTTTATTATTCTCATAATCACAATAATAAGTAACATAACTATAATTACATAATAATTTCAGCAAAGCAATAATATTGGTACTTAACTTTGTATAGAAGTGTTCCCGTCGGCAGCCAAACAAAAAGTGGCCGAACTGTCACCGTGTCTGGCTTTTATACCTCATTCTCCCGCCATAATTCAACCGATCGACTAATAAACAAACTATAAAGCATAGACCAAAAATATTAAAATGTTAGTAGATAATTAAACACTATTTTTGTAGATTAAATTAACAGATTAAACAGTACATTTAAAGATTTGAATAACTATTTTAAAGAGTAAAAATTACTATGACTTCCATTGACAGTTGGCAACATTTCAAGAAAAAAATACACAACACTTTAATCATTAAATTCTACCCACTTTATCACGGCCATGCTGACTTGTAGTTCGCTCTCGGACTACATAAAATAAAAAACTTAAAACTAATTATTACTAAATACACTTTTGTAAGGAAACTTAATGCTAACACATATTATTCATTGTTGTAGTCCAACTTAGCACATCAAAGGGACAAAACAACAACGGTCAGTACTTTCACATCAATCTAAACCTCTCACCTGCTGCACATGAGACGGGCTAGAACAAAGTAACTGACTTCAGCAGTTCCAATCAAATATTTTCTCATTGCATTTGTCACATCTGACATCTAATACATAATTTCCATAATGGGTACAATATAATATTATTTAAGAATAATACAAAAGTTACATTATTCGACATCATCAATCCATTCTCCAGACCATAGTCTCAATTTATCTTTGGCTACAGTTATATTTCTTAAATTTCCTATTCCCCTTAAGGAGTACCTATCATTAGCCATAGTTTATCATGACGCCTGTGGTCTTGGTTTACATAAACTGTATTTCCAACATCAAAAACATTATTATCTCGCCTTACGGTATCGAATCGAGTTTTGAATTTGTTTGCCTCATAACACAGATGCTGATAAGCAAGTTCACGATCTGCCCTAACATCTATGTTATCTTCAGGAATATTTATGTCATTCAAATGAGCTTGGATAGAAGGGATATTAGCATTACAGCCTATAAGCAAACGAATCGGTGTGAAACCCGTAGAACTCTGAATAGTGGTGTTTATTGACTGTTGTACCTTCCACAATCCGCTTGGCCAATCTGACGAGCCATTACAAGTAGTATTTAGCATATCAATCACTGTACCGACATATCTTTCTATTTGACCATTACCTCTTGGTGTGCCTGTAGCAACCATATGATGTTCTATCTGTAACTCACTAAATAAGGAACGAATTTGATTAGCACTAAAATTGGTGCCCCTATCTGTAATAACCATTGATGGGGTTCCAAATATAGTGATAATTTCCCTTATAATAGGCACTAGTTCGATAGAGTTCAGAGTTTTGAGAGGTTTTAGTAAACAAAATTTGGTAAACCCGTCGACTAAAAGTAGAATATGTTTGTATCCGTCACTTGTTTGTGTGAATGGACCTGTACAATCCAGATGGATTGTATGAAAGGGAATAGGGGTTTTATCAATGGGATGTAAATATCCTTGTTTTGGACCAGAATGACCTTTCCTTTCCACACATATTAGACAGTGCTTTAAATACTTTCTAACAAAAGTAGACATACGAGGAAACCAAAAATGTTCGCAAAGTTTTTTGATGTTGTCTGATGTTTTGGTAAATCCTACGTGGCAGTTTTCATCATGGAATAATTTTAGAAGGCTGAATCTGGATCCTTTTGGCACATATAATTTAGGTTCGTTAGGTTGTACTTTGTAAAACAACAAATTATTTTGTAATAAGTATTGATTTTCGTCTAATTCACCAGCTATAATTTGGGCTATTAAATTGTGTGTTTCTGAATCATTTTGTTGGGCGATTTCTAACCAAGATAGTGGTTCTTCAATCAAATTGATCATGCTAGAAAATTTTAGTGATTTACTATTGGTTTGTATAGTGGCAGTCTGTGGTGACAAAGAGCTAGATACTGATTCACCAGCAGGAGCGGAGTCCTTCACAGGATTACGGCTAAGAAAATCTACATGTCCTATGTATCTACCTTTTTTATATATAACCTCAAAATTAAAATCTTGTAAAAACGTCCACCAACGGGCAACGCGGGGAGATAAATCTTTTTTATTCATAGTGCTTTTAATAGAGTTACAGTCTGTAAAAATCTTAAACGTAATACCTAGAAGGTATACTCTAAAATTTTTTAAAGCATTATATATAGCCAAAGTTTCTAGATCATACGAACAATATTTGGATTCCGCGGCTGAAGTTCTTCGACTGAAATAAGCTATGACTTTTTTGATATTATTAATTCTTTGTACTAAAATGGCTCCGTAGCCTAAGGAACTGGCATCTGTATATAGTTCAGTTGGTAAACAAGGATCAAATACTGTTAATAATGGTTTACTAGACAAATGTTTTATAACATAATTTCTAGCCGTATCCTGTTCTATTCCCCACTCCCATTTCTGGTTACTTTTTAACAGACTTCAAAAAAGGCGGAGGTTATAAATGTTCGTGTGTATGTATTTTTTTTTTTTTTTTTTATGTATGTTACCTGATTTCTCTCCCATTTGTGGACCGATTTTCAAAATTCTTTTTTCATTTGATAGAGTACACTCCTGAGGTGGTCCCATTTTAATTTGGTGAAGATCTGATGCTGACCTTCGGAGATATACAATGGAACTCTTCAAAAAGAGACGGCAAATCTGTTGTGATAGCTCCAATCGGTTGGATGTTCATTGTTTATACAATATCATGACGGAACATCACGCCTGTATGCTCTGAGGGGGTACGCAGAAGTGTACAATTTACCTGATTTCTCTCCCATTTGTAGACCGATTCTCAAAATTCTTTTTTTATTTGAAAAAATATACTCCTGAGGTGGTCCCATTTTAATTTGATGAAGATCTGATGCTGATCTTCGGAGATATACAATAGAACTCTTCAAAAAGGGACGGCAAATCTGTTGTGATAGCTCCAATCGGTTGGATGTTCATTGTTTATACAATATCATGACGTAACATCACGCCTGTATGCTCTGAGGGGGTACGCAGATGTGTACAATACACCCAGATTTCGACAGTTATGGCATGTTATGTTCCATTTATTGGGGATAAGCCTATTACCATGACATGTATTGTTAACCATGTACAATGAATGCATAGCAAATATTTGTAAGTATAGGATATTACAACTAAAAATAGAAAAATAAAATAAAACTTTTTTGCCAAAAATAAAACCGACTTCAAAAAAAACAACAAACAAAAAAAACACAAAAAGAAAAGGACAAAAAAATACACTAAAAGAAAAACAAAAAAAAAAACACTAAAACAAAACCACAAAAAAGTGAAAAATAACTTTAGCTTCAGAAGCCGGTGAGAAAAACACCAAAACAATCAAAGGTCAAGATTCAGAAGTCGGTGACAAAAACACTAAATCAATTAAACAAGGTCACCGACTTCTGAAGCTTGACCTTTGATTGATTTGGTGTTTTTCTCACCGGCTTCTGAAGCTAAAGTTATTTTTCACTTTTTTGTGGTTTTGTTTTAGTGTTTTTTTTTTGTTTTTCTTTTAGTGTATTTTTTTGTCCTTTTCTTTTTGTGTTTTTTTTGTTTGTTGTTTTTGTTAATTTGGTTATAGGTGCAGTTCGAGTTGCGAAAGTAGGAATAAATTTGCGGAAGTAACTAGCTAGACCCATAAACTGCCTTACTTGCTTAACGTTTTTAGGGACAGGGGAGTTTACTAAATCAGCTATCTTTGCCTCAATAGGCCTAATACCTTCCTGTGTTATAATTCTTCCTAAATATTCTATACTATTAACAAAGAATTTACATTTTTTAATATTTATAGTAAATCCCGAACAGCATAATGCCCGAACCGTTTCATCTAAATAGTGAAGACCTTCTTCTATTGTTGAAAATGGAATTAAGATGTCATCTATATAAACTAAAAGAAATTTCAAGTGCTGTACAGCTTTTGTGATAGCTCTTTGGAAAACTGAGGGCCCATTACAAATACCAAATAGCATCCTTAAAAACTCAAAGTGCCCATCGGGCGTCACAAAAGCAGTGTATTTTATAGACTCTGATGCAACGGGAATTTGGTAAAAACCATTTTTCATATCAATAGATATGAAGAATTTTACTTTACCTAACTTATCGATTTGGTCCTCGATTAGAGGGAGAGGGTAGCGATCTTTATCCAAAATTTTATCTATACATAATCTATCAGTGCCGTCTTTTTTCTTAACTAAAATTACTGGATTTGCAAAAGGAGAGTCACTTTCACGAATTATGTTTTGCTTCAAAAGTTCTTGAATTATTTCATTAACCTTCTCTCTCTCTATCGGCGCCAATCGATAGGGGCGATAATTGATGATTTCATCTTTAATTAATCGTAACCTAAGTTCACCGGTTTTTACGGTAGTAGTTCCATCGAAGACAGAAGGGTATTTTTGAAAGATGTTTCTTATTTTATCTTGTAGCTCCAAATCTAAATGATCAATTTTTGAGGTTAATTCAATTAAATCGGATGTATCAGTAGAAATCATATTAACTTCTGTCTTAGTTAGAACCGACTTCCTAAATAGACGACTACCTAACGAATCTGTTACGATTTCTATATCTTGATATTGAACAGCGTTTCGACCTATTAATAAATTATACTGAAAATCATAGTCTCTAACAACATATATATCTAACTCTAAACAAACTGCTTCAAATTTAACCAGTACGGTAATTAAAGCAAAAACGTGTAATTTATTTTGACCTATACCGTTCAAATAAATTGATATTGGTGAAAAATGGCAGCCTAATTTTCTTGCAATTGATTCTCTTATCAGACTACAACTTGCTCCTGTTTATTGTATCTATGAGACAATCAATCGGAATATTATTTATGACAACTCTAGTTAATTTTAGTTCGGTTTTTCTAAAAAATTAACCTCTTTATTTGGTATTATAGTTATGGATGAAGAATTACTTGATTCAGCTTCTTGTTTATGATAGCAAACAGACTCAGTGTGCCCAATTTTTTTGCAATATGTACAAACTTTTGGTCCGTTAGGCTTAGATAACTGTGTGACTTGATTGACAGGTGTATGCGAGTTTGGTTTATTTTTGGGACATTGATAATGTATGTGAACAATCTTATGACAAGAAAAACATTTCTTTTCGTTGTTCAACTTAGGTCGTTTCGTTTCAGAGGGCCCAGCATTAGGATCTTCTAAGGGTCTTTTTTTTACTTTTACATATACTGAAAGCAGCGATGTAAGGGCAGCAGTAGTAGTGATACCACTATTTAGTGAAGCCATCTTAACGTCGACATCAGAAATTCCTCCACAAACTAATTCAACTATTAGGTCATCAGTAAAAGAAATTTTTGTATTACGAAGTAAACGTATTTTTTCTCTACTGTATTCACTATAAGAATCTGCCGCGTCTGATGTGTACAAGACTGCCCTACTGAGTTTCTCAGATAAGTTTTTCTTTTCGGGAAAAGCATCGATTATATCTATACGAAATTTTTCCCAGGATCTACCTTCAGTTGATTCCCATGATTCGAACCACGTGACGGCAGATCCTTTTAGGGCCTTACCGGCTTTAGCTGCCGTTTTGATACTGCTCCACTTCAAATCCGCACGGAGAATCTCGATGCTGTCACACCAACTCTTTGCTCCACAGTCGTTTTTATCCGGGTCGAACACCGCCAAGCGATGTCATCGTCCTTTTGTTGTGTCGTAGACACAGCATCTCGGATAGCTTTAAGAAGATTACCGATTGTCTTAGCGTCCATCCTGAAACACGAGATAGATATTATTAGCAAAAGTGATGCAAGGACAATCCCACTTCTGATGTTATAGACGGCAGGTGGAGGGACAGGCGTGTAAATAGCCGTGTATCTCTGCGGTTTGAGGACTAGATTCAAAATGCCTATATTTATCTGTGTAATTTTCAAGTTGGGAGTGGTGGCAGCAGACTGCGTATGGTGGTCTAACTCTAGCGCGTAAAGAAAAGCGGTACCTGGTTCTTCCTCGTTCAGCCCCGAAGGTCTTCACAGGTGGTACCACCTGCCTCTGCTTGGTCTTGCGCGCCGATCACCTACGTTTTCTTGGGCACAAATTACACAGACGCGGTAATATGGGATTATTATTAATTCCCGGTAGATCCCCAATGCTTACGGGATGATACTCAGGATTTTATGGTCTTGCGGGAGATGATATCTTAAGATTTTAAGACACGCGGTGAGACGTGTGCGTTCTGCGCGAGAGCACTATGACATCTGGTTCAACATGGCCACTGGTTCCTCCAAAAAACATGGCGGTCCCACACGCTATATCGATACACGCCTAAAGTCGGGCGCACCCACACGTCCTGATACTGCACACCAACCAACTTGAAACCAAGGGGCGGTACTCGCCACACCATACTCCCCACCTTGAAAGGTCTAGGGCTTTCAAAGCAGCTAATCTATGCGGCGCGGGTGCGGTTTAAGAAGCGGGGGTGACCTGTAAGTATTAAGTTGTTGGAGAGCATTAATGGGAATCTAGCAGCAGTCCGAAACACCATCACAATGATATAACGTTCGGGATCACTTATTATCTCCAGAGAATGAAATTGCGGTTTGATTTGACTAAGATGAGTCGAATTAATCTAAATTATAATAATTATATAATGGCGTGCCATTGAAACGTAAACCTACTATAAACTCTAAATTAAATTAAACTACTTATTAATATTACTTTATTGGGTTGGCAAAGGATACAACTTAGTGACAGGACGTTTATATGTACCTGACGCGGTTCTTATTGAAGCGACTCTAATTACACCATCAGATCCCGGGAAGACTTCCTCTATGATACCTAATGGCCAGGACAATGGAGGTACGTTACCTTGACCCAAGAGAACGACAGTACCGATCTCTATAGGGCGATTGGGAGTGCACCACTTCTGGCGAACTTGCAACGTGTGCAAGTACTCAACTCGCCATTTGTTCCAGTAGGATAACACAAGCTGATCCAAAAGCCTTTTGCGGTTTGTTAGGTTTATGTTTTCTTCTGTCAATTCCGAAGAAGGCAAATACGTGAGTGGACTGGACATAAAAAAATGCGCGGGCGTGAGTACCTCTGGATGCGGGTCTGATGAAAGAACACTAAGCGGTCGAGAGTTCAAAAGGCCTTCAATTTGCACCAATACGGTCGAGAGCTCCTCGTAAGTGAGAAGCTGTTTACCTATGACTCTAAACAAGTGAGTTTTAACACTCTTAATGTTCGATTCCCAAATACCTCCGAAGTGCGGAGCTCGCGGCGGTATTCTTTTCCACTCGATGCGTGATTTAAGAAGCTCATTTTTAATATCCGTTTGAACAGTCGAATTTAATAAGAAAGAATAAATATCATCGAGTTGCGCCTTAGTGCCAACGAAATTGGTACCATTGTCCGAGTACATGACAGACACTGGACCGCGGCGGGAAATGAATCTCTTAAATGCGGATAGGAAAGCCTCAGATGTGAGGTCCGACACAAGCTCGATATGCATGGCTTTAGTCACCATGCACACGAACAAACATAAATAAAGTTTCTGCGAACGTTGACCTCTTCGTCGAATAGGTACGTAAGCAAGCGGCCCGGCGAAATCTACACCGGTGTGTACAAAGGCCTTAGCATCACGGACACGGTATCCAGGAAGTTCAGCCATTTTGGGTACTGGATGCTTAGGATTTAGACGGAAACAAGTATTGCATTTCCGACAGCGGGAACGTATGACTGTTCGGCCATCCAATATCCAAAACCGCTGCCTTATGATGGACATCAATAACCCGGGGCCCGTATTGCAGTATGTATTATGATAGTGATCAATAATTAGATCGACTATGCGGTCGCGTTTAGGTAAAAGCGCAGGATGCTTGGCTTCATATGGTAAGTCAGATTTAGACAATCTGCCCCCAATACGTAAGATTCCGAAGCTATTAACGAAGACAGACAAAGAGCGCAACTTCTTAGAAGGAAGTTCGCCTGCTTTAATTAAATTTAAATCATTAGAAAAATGTACACTTTGAACCAATCGAATAATGAAGTTTTCAGTGGTTTTAATGTTTTCGACAGAGCTATGACTATGTAGTCTGCCCGTAAATTTAAGGATGTACATAAATACACGTAACAATTTATTCCATGAGCAAACACGGTCAGTTAAAGTATCTAAAATACGCGGTTCATTATTGGATGTTTCTACAAGAAAATCTTTGATTTAAACTCTGGCAATGTTTCACACTGAGTAGGAGAGAATTTTATAGGCCACTCGCTCATGGGATGATGGAGCCATGTAGGGCCGTTCCACCACAACGAGTGTTCTATTAAATCCGAAGGCAGCATGCCGCGAGACAGACAATCGCTAGGATTTTCTTTCCCTGACACGTGATTGAAACAAGCGGCAGGTATGTTTTCCTGTATTTGAGCAATGCGATTGCTGACAAAGATAGACCATCTATTGGGAGATGAGTGGATCCACGAGAGAGCTATGGTGGAGTCCGAGAAGGCGTAGACACCTGCAATAGGTACACGGGCGGAAAGTTTGTCTTTGACCACGCGAACAAGTTTAGACAGAAGTAAAGCGGCGACAAGTTCTAATCGAGCTAGCGTTGTTATTTTAGCGGGGGAAACTTTGGACTTTGCACATAAAAGCCGGACTGTGATATTGCCTATAGGGTTGGTAATGTGTTAATAAATACAACAGCCATACCCACTAAAACTGGCGTCGCAGAAGGCTACGATATTCACTACAGCTTCTCTAAAGACGCCAATGTGGCGAGGAACCTTTAGAGAAGAGAGCGAAGGAAAATCGCGCGTAAAAGTCGAAAACCGATTGGTGATGGAGTCCGGAGGAACTTCATCCCAACCTATTTTAGCTAACCAAAGTTCCTTAATTAATATTTTCGCGTACAGCACAACGGGTGCTACGAGACCAAGTACGTCGAACAAGCGGGCAACTAGCGATAGAATCGCGCGCTTCGTACATTTATTATCCACGGCGACTGTTGTCAAAGAAAAATAATCATCTGCGGGTTCCCAGGTTAATCCAAGAATTTTGAAATTATGGACATCATTATCCATGCCAGAAAAATTAACTGGTAAGCGGTGAGACTCTGGGAGAATCTCCAATAAAGCGGGTGAATTAGTGGCCCATTTGACTAAGTCAAAAGAACCTACCTTCATTAAGTCAATTAAATCGCGGGATAGACGCATAGCGATCTGTTCATCAGAAACAGAATTGACATAGTCATCCATGTAAAACTGAGTTTCCACCAATTTAGAAGCCTCAGGAAAGCGGTCGCTATGCTCACACGCCAAGTTACGCAGTGTGCGCATCGCTAAATAAGGACTAGGCTTTAGCCCAAAGGGAACGCGGTTAAAATTAAAGGTGCGAATAGGCTCATTTTTGTTGAAACGATACAAGATTCGTAAATATTTGCGGTGGTGCTCATTTACACCGATACGTAAAAACATCTGTTTTATATCAGCTGTCATCGCGACAGGGAGTGTACGAAAATCAATTAATAACAAGAACAAGTCGGCTTGTAAATTAGGTCCGACATGCAGAATGTCATTGAGTGACAACCCTGAGTGCGTTTTGGCACTAGCGTCCAAAACCACTCGAATGCTGTCTTTGTCCGGTCTAATGACGGCGTGATGCGGTATGTAGTAACCCTCTTCTGTCAATTCAGAGTTGGGTACCTCCGATAAATACCCCTGACTTATATAATCCGCGATAGTTTTATTATAATTCTCGCGTAGGGTTGGCACTAACGTGAATTTACGCTCGAGCGCAAGTAGCCGCCGGTGAGCGACACCGCGTGAGCTGCCTAACTCGGAAGGGGCGCGCGCGAAAGGCAAGTCGACAAAGTATCTGCGATCTTTAAATACGACTGAAGAATTAAAACTATTTTCACACTCTAATTCGTCTGGACTAATAAAACGTTGAGCTGGAATTTCCTCTAGCTCAAAAAACTTCTGCAAATTTGACTCGAGTTCAATGTCGGCAAGCGTGGTAAACGAAGATGTAATGATTGTGTGTTATATCACTATTGTAACAATCAATATCACCCATCAGTACATAACCGAAACTAGTCAATATAGCTGGGGGTGTGCGGGTGCCTGAGTCAACCCTATCTCCTAGGTAAATAAAAGGAAACAGCTGTGCTCCAAGCACAATGTCGATTCCGCCTGGTACATTCCAGGTCGGGTCGGCTAGCGGTAAGTTATTTAAATATGACATGTTATTATTGTCATTTAATCTAATAAATCTAGCGGGAAGTTTATCTGTAATGCAATCAACGACTAACGCTTGTATGTAATATTTAGTGTGAGAATTAATCCGAGATTCTATGTTGAGATGAACAAAGCCGTGTATAGGTTTTGATGTCATACCAACACCCTGTAAAGACGAATTGCGTAATTTAATTATGGGTAAGTTCAAACGTTTACAACAGTCCGCAGTAAATAAATTATTTTGCGATCCGTTATCCAACAAGCATCTGATAATCACCTTATCTCTGCTGTCCCTATAATATGCATATAATTGCGCGGTCGCTAACAAAATAGTTGACTCATTCGGTAAACAAGTCTTTGCCGCAGTTGTGAGTGATACGGAACTACTGGTAGCGGGTACTTGCTGCTCAAGCGATGACTCACCTTTTACTTCGGAGAAATGCAACAGAGAATGGTGTGTCTTTTTACAAATTTTACAAACGCTTCGTGATTTGCATTTAGCTAAAGAATGAGATAAACTTAAACAATTTATACAGCCACGTTTATTTTTAATAAATCGCCGGGTTAGAGGCAAAACCAACTATCATGATTTTTTGCAGTTTTTCACTTTAATATACCATTCTGTTAGCACTAGACAATTAACTTTAGGTTATGTAGGGTAGTGTATGGAATAAAATAATTGATTAATCATACAAGCATTTATTGTAAACTAAGACATTAATATTATTATTCAACGGGTTATTTACTTAATATCAGCAATGACATTACATCTCAGGTTATTTAAATAAGTTTCATGGCTTAAATAATGTTTTAAAAGAAAACACAGTACACAAAAATAGCAGAAAAATAGCAGTTATAAATTATAGCATTCACATATTTAAATATATTAACACAAATATAACTGACCTGGCTTTGCTTGAACAGATAGCAATATTTCTTCACAGAGTAACATTAACCACTTTAAAGTCTTTAAGCTTCGGCGTCGCAGGAGCAAGTGAACTGCGGACGGCCGTGCCGTCGTTTATATAACCTTGTACAAACAGGCGTTGCCAGCCAACCGTTACTTGATTCAAACAAGAAAGCGGTTGGCCGATAAAATAGATGACAACTGCGTACCGAATTTACTAAAATCCTAACAGCTCGGCCATCCTGCTAGAGCAAGTCCCTTCGCTCTTTTATTTTGAGACAATGATTTTTATCATCAAAATTATATAAATACATTAATAATCTCTGTTCAAATAACATGGTAATAATTTGTGCAATTCTCCATTATTGACAGTAATATACTTAAATTAGTAAAACAAAGAATATTACAATATTTATACGGTTATAATTTAGTTACAAACACAGTTTAAAGTGAAAACAAATACTAATAACTAAACAACAAAAAAAACAACGAACACTATTTTCAAATGCAGAACTAAAATAACGTTTTTTTTTTACGTTTATATACAAAATTTGGTTTAAGTTTTAGCACAGTAAATACAATTTACATTTTAAACTAAAAAAAATCAATTCTGTAATAATGTTCATTTTAATTATACAATAATAAATTGCAACAGGTAATTAAGCAGTATTTCCTATGCTGTATCGTTCGATTGTTCAGATTCCGATGCGTCGGCGCATTCGGAATCCGAACTAACTAAAATTTTGATTAAAACTAAGCCATGGTTTCATTTAAAAACTTTAACGATCCTGTAAATTTCCTTGAAATTTCATTATTAATTTCTTGGACTTGCCAGTATTCGGAATTTCCCTTCTCACACTTACTAAATCTCCGACTACATATGATTTGTTTTTAATACGCTTTGAATCAAACCTTACCTTATCTTTTATCTGCTAATTATTGATTTTTTTCTCTCGCTTTGCTTCTTTCTTTTCTCAGATCTTCTGACGAAATAAATATTCTATGACTTCGTCAATGACTTCACTCAGCCTGTTCTCAGTCTGACTTTTAATCGTATGCCAAATAATAGCTCTGAAGGACTCTTACCGGTGGGTTTGTGCACTGTAGTGTTCAGGGCAATCTGTACGTCAGGGACAAATTCGTCCCATGTCCTTTCCTCCTTACCATATGTTTTGGTAGAAAGGGCATCGACGATTGTTCTATTAAATCGTTCCACCTGAACATTGGCTCTCGGCGTGGCAACTGCGTTTAGGATATGTTTTATACCCAACGATTTTATAAATTAACGAAAGTTATTACTTGTAAGGGAAGTACCTTGATCGGTGATTAACCTAACGGGTGTTCCAAAATAACTTATGTGTTCTCGTAGAACTCTTATTGTAGTCGATGTTTTTGTATTCTTCACCGGTGAAATGTTAATGAACTTTGTAAAACCATCTATTATAACTAGAATATAAACATTACCTCTTTTGCTCCGAATGAACGGTCCTAGGTGATCAGCATGGATAGTATGGAAAGGTATCTCTACCTTTGGAATTGGGTGTAACTCACCTTGCTGTTTCCCTGTCGTGCCTTTATGGTGTGCACACTAAACATGATCGGACGTATTTTTTTATGAAGCGTCTCATCTTCGGAAACCAAAATGTTTGTTGAATTCTTGTAAGGGTTTTTTCGAAACCAAAATGACCGATGTCATCATTGTTCATTTTAACAACCTGCCAACGCACTCCTTTTGGTACTACCCATCGAAAACAATCAGCACCGTTGTAATTTAATAGACGATACACCTTACCGTTTTTTAGTTTGTAATTCTTAACTATTTCCAAAACCTTTTCGGATTCCGGATCATCCAAAATTCGTTTAATCCGGGAGATCTCTTCGTCGGTGGATTGGACCGTTGCGATCCAATCTTCAGTTTCGGTTGATAGAACGTCTAGTATATGATCTCCTATAACCGCCTTGTCTACCGGATTTCTACTTAAAGCGTCTGCGTGCATCATACTTGAACCCGGCCTATACTCTATTTCACAGTCAAACTCTTGAAGTTGGACCCACCAACGAGCAATTCGTGAAACTAGATCACGCTTTATTAGTGTTGTACGAAGCGCGTTGCAATCCGTTAATATTTTAAACGGAATTTACAAGAAGGTAAACACGGAATCTGCTGAGAGAGGCTACAACCGCAAGTGTTTCTAGTTCAAAGGAATGCATTCGTTGCTCATTCGGAGTAGTTTTTCGACTGAAGTAAGAGACAGGTTTGAGAAGACCTTCATCGCATTTTTGCATAAGGATCCCTGCAATGCCGTATTTGCACGCGTCAGTGTGTAACTGAGTCTCTTTTCGGATCGTAAAGAGCCAATATCGGACGAGAAATAAGAGCTTGCTTCAAAGAATCGAATGAATCATTTTGTTCTTTAGTCCATTTCCACTGACAATCCTTTTTTAAAAGATCCGTCAATGGTTTACATATGACGGCAAAACCTTTTACAAATCTACGAAAAAAAACTGGCCAAACCGATAAACTGCCTCGTTTGTGTTGGTTTTTCGGAACCGGGAATTTGAACACTGCTTCGATTTTATGAGTGCCTGGTTTAATACCCACAGGGCTGACTTCAAAACCTAAGAAGTCTATTTTATCAAAGAAGAAATGGCATTTGGAAAGTTATAACGTTAGTTTTCCTTTGCGTAAAAGAATGAGCACTTCCTGGAGCCTTACGAGACCTTCTTCAAACGTACGTGCTGGAATGAGGATGTCATCCATATAGACCAGAGCGTATTTGATCTTTGCTTCGGAAAGTATTTTATTTATTGTTCTTTGAAAAACTGAAGGCGCATTCACCAAACCAAACGGCATCCGAGTATATTCATATTGACCATCAGGGGTAACGAATGCAGTTTTATCTTGTGAAGATGTAGAAATAGGAATTTGATAATAGCCTGATGCCAAATCAAGGGAAATGAATAATTTACTACCAGCAAGTTGATCTAATTGGTCTTCAACTCTAGGGAGAGGATAATGATTCTTTTTAGTTCGTTTATTTAAAGCGCGGTAATCGATGCACAGTCGTTTTTCCCCGGTCTTTTTCTTGACAAGTACGATCGGACTTGCGTACGGCGACGAGGACTCTTGGACTATGCCTGCGTCAAGCATTTCACTAACCATATTGCGAACAAGGAACCTCTCCACTAATGACATTTTATAAGGTCTGTAAACTACCGGTTCAGAATTGTCCAACTCTATTATCATTTCCCCCGCAGAGGTGAGTCCCAACTCTTTCAAATTAGAAGAAAAACAATCTTTAAATCTATTAATTAAGCATTGTAATTGAACTTTTTGTTCATTCGTAATTGTGGGACCTACAAGCAAGTGTTCTTTTAAATCCGATTTATCAAAAGACACTACGGAAACCTCTCGAATAGCGTAACTAGGAAAGGCACGTGTCAACAATATATTTTGGGCAAAGTTTATTCGTGAATTGTTCATATTGAACACTATTACTTTACCTATACCCGATTTAAGATCGTATTCTCCCGGAAATAAATAATATTCACTACTGAGGAAACCTCTTACAGAACCATTGACATATATCTTCCCATTGTAATGATTGCATGAATTTACTAGAACAGTAACTATTTCGCCTGGTGCTAAAGAAATTACTTCCAAAACCCTCAAAAATAGTTTACGATCTACACCAACCTTTTCAAAAATTATTTCACTAAGCGTTTTGGTAATAACTATGTCAGGTAATTCTGTAAAAGTGTGTCCCAATAACACAGGATATTTTAGAGCATGATTTTCAACGATTAAAATTTCAATATTAGCTTCTATACCTTGAACGTTAACATCAACTTCGGACCTACCCAATGGACTAACATAATTTCCACCTATTGCCCTCATCAAGGGCAAATCTGTGGTGTCAACAGATAGTTTTAAACTATTAGCTTCGCTTTCCCTAATGAGGCTGCATTGGCTACCTAAATCAACGTGACATATTAATTCCACATTGTTAATTAAAATGTTGAAAATATATAAACTCACCTGACGTTAGTTCTGACACCAATTTTTCTTCAACAGTCTCCTTTTGGCTGTTGTCTTGTGGCTTTTGTTTCCTGAACCTACAGTAAGTACTTAAATGGCCCAACTTACTAAAATTAGTACACGTTGATACTGTCTTCTGGCATTGGATACTTTTGTGACCTTCTTCATTACAGTTATGACATACTAACCTTTTAGATTCAGAACCATTTCGTCTGGTAGGATCAGTCGTTCCAGCTCTCCTGTCATGTTTTCGACTTTTTTCCCCAGTATCTCTAATAGAACCCATTTTCACCGTTTTTATGTACTTCAGTACTTCTTCATGCTCCCGAAATTAAGCAGCTTGGGCACCTACTCTGACAGCGCGATCTTCAATCCCGTTTAGGATACAATCGACCACTTTACGGCCTTTTATACCGCATCTATTTAGTAGATTAGTTTTTCGTAGAAGTAGTGCTCCAATGATTCGCCATAACGGGCTTTTTTAGCTAGAATTGCTATTAGAAGTTCCGCGTAATCGTCCCGACAAGGAAAATTTTCTATTAACTTACTTTTCCATTCGGTCCATGAGTAAAGGACTGTGCTGAGACCCTGGTACCAAGTTTTTGCAACACCGGTTAATTTTGGTAGGGCAAAATGGATAGTTTCTCTTTCGTCCCAACCATAGATCTCTGCACACCCCTCCACCTTAGTAAGCCACATCAAGATAGTCTGGTCTTTTGTCATTGGATCAAATTCCGGAATGCCATTATTTAGAGAAAGTTTAGAGCTAGATCAGCCTTTTACAACTTTAACAATTTCTAAAAACTTATCTAAGATACTGTTAGTATTATCTTTATCATCTAAATTAGTGTTAACATGTTTGTGCGACTGAACATTCGGGGAATAATGACGTCGTTTTTTGTATATCATTAGTTGAATGATCAGAATTGCTACTAGTTCGTAGTCTTTTACTCCCCGAACGTCTGTCGCATACCATATCATCATTACTTTGACGCGTTTGTTGGTCAAGTCGTTTACGCGATGAGGACCGACCGTCTGAACTGCTACAAGAATAATTTACGCACCTTAAATTTCGTGACCTACGACGTCGGCGTACCCGTGACTCCCGGGGCTTAACTACGTTGCCTAGATGTATGTTCCGACAAGCGTGACTGGTGACAGCGTTTGGGCGACGATGTTCTTGATCTTTGAAGTTGGCCGTTACGAGGGCAGATAATCAAAGACTGGTCGCTTGAAGTATACGGTGAATTCATCTGTTCCCGATCTGCGCTTGCAGTCGCCCCTCTGGTTGACATGACTTCGTACCTACTTGATAGTGGCACCGTGCCCAAGTTTCTTATACTTGATAACAGCACTTGTGCCCAAGCCTTAAACTTGATAGCAGCACTGATGGTTAACGTGCCCAAGCCTTACACTTGACTTGATAACAGCACCGGTGATTAATGTGCCGAAGCCTTATACTTGATGGTTAACGTGCCCAAGCCTTACACTTGACTTGATAACAGCACCAGTGATTAATGTGCCGAAGCCTTATACCTGATGGTTAACGTGCCCAAGCCTTACATTTGACTTGATAACAGCACCTGTAATTAATGTGCCGAAGCTTTATTCTTGATAGCAGTACTGATGGTTAATGCGCCGAAGCCTTATACTTGATAGCAGTACCGATGATTAACGTGCCCAAGCCTTATACTTGATAGCAGCACTGATTATTGACGTGCCTAAGCACTACGATAACTAACTGAAACTATTCGTTTAAATGATAACATTTAGATATCACATTGGTGAGTTTGTATTCGAATACAACAAATTAAGTAGTTTTAAATGATAAAGCGTTGCAATAGTGAAAACATTTTCAGAGGTTAGTCCTGGTAAAGCAGAGTAATGATGTAACGCTTCCAGAGGGTAGCCCTGGCAAAGCCGTGTTATGATGAAATGCTTCCAGAAAGTGGTTCTGGGAAGGCTGTGTTATGATGAATAGCTTCCAGAGGGTAGCCCTGGCAAAGCTGTATTATGATGTGTTTTCAGTGGGTGATTCTGGTTAGGTTGTGTTATGGTGAAGTGCCTCCAGAGAGTGGCTCTGGCAAAGCTGTGTTATGATGGAGCGCTTCCAGAGAGTAGCCCTGGCAAAGCTGTGTTATGATGGAGTGCTTCCAGAGAGTAGCCCTGGCAAAGCTGTGTTATGATGGAGCGCTTCCAGAGGGTAGCCCTGGCAAAGCTGTGTTATGATGAAGTGTTAATTTTGGCAAAGCCATATTACGATTAAATGCTTCCACATTGCAATTAAATGCCATTTAAACACTAATGAATGATATTAAATAGAAAACTCACTGACCAACACAATGTTTGATAGTTTGAGAAAAAGAAAAACACTGCATGAGTTCACTAATAAGTAAGGTATAATGTCATTGCTTGTTTTATTTAAACTTATTCATTACTCACATACTTATTTTGTGATAAAACGTAGATCATTCAATCTCTATTCCCATGATAGTTATATTTAAAAAAAAAAGAAAAAAAAAATTCAACCGACAAACGATCCGTGGGCAGGATAAACAAGTAGGTAGTCTTTGTGTTGACTTTTACTCGTTTATCCCACTTCTGAATTGTTAGCACTAGACAATTAACTTTAGGTTATGTAGGGTAGTGTATGGAATAAAAGAATTGAATAATCATACAAGCATTTATTGTAAACTAAGACATTAATATTATTATTCAACGGGTTATTTACTTAATATCAGCAATGAAATGTCATTGCGATGTAATGACATCTCAGGTTATTTAAATAAGTTTCATGGCTTAAATAATGTTTTAAAAGAAAACACAGTACACAAAAATAGCAGAAAAATAGCAGTTATAAATTATAGCATTCACATATTTAAATATATTAACACAAATATAACTGACCTGGCTTTGCTTGAACAGATAGCAATATTTCTTCACAGAGTAACATTAACCACTTTAAAGTCTTTAAGCTTCGGCGTCGCAGGAGCAAGTGAACTGCGGACGGCCGTGCCGTCGTTTATATAACCTTGTACAAACAGGCGTTGCCAGCCAACCGTTACTTGATTCAAACAAGAAAGCGGTTGGCCGATAAAATAGATGACAACTGCGTACCGAATTTACTAAAATCCTAACAATTCGAATCAGTATTCGATTCTCTATCTAATGGTAAAACCAACTAAACCGCAAGACTTACCGTTCCTGAGTTACTGAATGTAAAAACAGATTAAATAGATAATAGACTGAAATAAGAAACGAATAAATAAAGATAGTGTATTTTTAGAGAATTAAAAACCTATAATTCGTATTATTTTGTCTAAATATTTCGAAATATAGATGCAAAAAATACCAAACTTTTTTAGTAGTTTTTAGTCCTACAATAATGTCAAAGAAAGGTCATATTCATTAATGGTAAAAAATAATATCTTGGATTAGCTCCTTTTTGTTCTTGATCATTCAAACTAAATAAATATAGTCGATTTTGGCATTTGGTTTTTTGATTTCTGTTTAGCAAATTGCCTAGAAGCAAAACCGATTAAATTATGCATTTCCCTGCGCTGCCGCTGTCGCTGCTGACTACAAACCAGATGCATCACCCACAATCATCGGTGATGAGACTGTACATGCCGCGGAAGTGCGAAGGTCGAGGCTTACTAAACGCGAAGACTCTCCACAACCGCGAGGTGTGCAGTCTCCAAGAATATTTTTTAAAACCCGAGGTGGGTATATGCCCCGAGAAGTGATCGCAGTGGACCAAGGGACTCACCCCGCTGTCCATGGCTAAAGAAAACTGGCGCAAACTTGAAGTACTACAGGCAAAACTTTCGGTTTCCCGAAAATGTCAAAGAAGCGAAGCCAGGATACCGGACGGTAAGAAGTCTACATCAGGCCCATGTAGGGCCCGGTAAAAGCACTCGTGAAGCTATTTGCCCTGCCACACCTCTTGCGGTCATTCGTGTCTAATGCTTTAGGGTTGCGCCAGTTTTCGTTAGCCAGGGAGAGAGGGGTGAGGCCTTTGTAAACTGAAACCACATCTCGGTGCATCTCCACGTCGTTGGCTTCTAGGAAGTATTCCCTGAGCCCTCACGGTTGTGCTGGGTCTTAGCATTTAAGAAGCCTCAGACTTTTACCCTGGAATATACCGCGCTCGATCCTTATCGGTTCGTTCCCCTGGATCTGTCGACATCCTGAATAGCGAAGGACCGTTCTCCAGTGCCCCATACATGACAACAGGAAGGTACGTAGAGTTGCATCTACTTTATACAACTCCAGCACCCTCATGGGCCATGTACGAGGCACAGAATCACAGGCCTTCTTGCAATCTATCCAACATGTAGACCCCTTCGGAAGTGCGAACATGTTGGACATATCAATGAGGAGCAGCTCCTCAGTACCGCGGGACCCGTTCCTACGTCCATTCTGAGAGGCAGAAACTCTGCTCCATTGCTCCCATGTGTCTAAACGGATGCAAAACTAAGGTCACGAAGTGGCTCTTGACATTAACTTATCACGAAACTGAAGACTTACTACGGATATCTATCGCTTAACCTAATGTAGTTAGTTAGTAAAGTAATATGTTATAATTACATTTTTATACAGACTTACATAGATTCTAGTTTTCACCATATTTATCTATCCCTCACGTTCACATACACACCCATACATAATAACATAAATAGGCCATATCTTGGTTGCATTAAATATAGTATTGTAATTAAATGATGATAAACTGTGCTCGTCTTACAACTACTGTTAAAATCAAAAATCAAAATCAAAGCATTTATTTCAAGTAGGCCAGTTACAGGCACTTTTGAATTGTCGAAACAAATATGAAAATTAAATGTAGCTACAGTCCCAGTCACAAGACATAAAAACTGTGAAAGTACTGTAGTTGCCCATTCCCTAGCGTAGATCTCTATGGAGAAGAATGGGCACACTCTTTTAAATCAGAATATTTTTACAAAATCTTGGTTACATCATTCATGTTGAGATGGTACATTATGTGAGAACAATGTAGCAAGATGTGCACGTTAAAGGTGTCCATAGTAAAAACAAAACAAAAACAATTCAAAAATAAAATTATTAAATTCAAATAAGCCGTGGCAGCCAAGAGCCGACCAGTCCCAACTGACAGCGCTCGTTCACGAACATGACGCATGTATCAGCACCATTCAACTCAACCATTTTGAAGGGAACTAAATGATCCGACACACGCGTCACCATCAGCGAGACATTTGAGTGAGCATGACATATCTCCTAACCGCCACGGCACATTCAAGTCAAGGAAAAAACGTAGGTTTCCAGCGACTGATAGCATTCTAGTACATAGCACTCACACAATATGCGATATGCGGCTATATAATAATAAAGATATTGAATTTATACAATACAAAGATAGTTGTACAATCTTCAGCAGCTCCAACAATACAATTAGTGCTATCCATTAATGCGCCCCTGTCCTTGTGGAGCAGGACCGGCATTGAGCCAAGCATTTTTATCAGCGATATAATCGTCCAATTTGTAATATGCTCGCTTACAAAGTGTGCGTTTAATACATGTTTTAAATTTTGTTTCATTCAGTTCAAGAATGCTTTGTGGAATTTTATTATAGCATCTCAAACAGTACCCCATGAAATATGAGTCTACTTTAGCGAGTCTGAAGCCTGGTTGAACTAATTGGTCCCTATTTCTAGTACTGTAATTGTGTCTGTCACCTCTTTTACCAAAAAGATGTAGATTTTTTCTTACGTACATTATGTTTTCGTAGATGTATTGACAATGTACAGTCATGATGTTTATTTCCTTAAACAGTTCCCTCAGAGAATCGCGCCTACGAAGATTGTATATGGCTCTGATGGCTCTTTTTTGCAGAATAAATATAGACTCAATGTCAGCAGCCCATCCCCATAACAGAATGCCATAAGACATTATACTATGAAAGTAACTAAAATAGACCAATCTAGCACTATCTACATCAGTAAATTGACGGATTTTTCTAATAGCATATGCTGCCGAACTTAGCCGCCCCGCCAGAGATGTTAAATGAGAACCCCATTGTAGCCTTGAATCAAGCGTAATCCCCAGAAAAACCGTTTTATCTACGAATTCAAGTTTCTCTTTATTCAGTACTATATCACAATCGCTACTTTTAACATTCGGTAAAGCAAATCTTATGCATTTCGTTTTTTTTTTTTCATTTAGTACTAAATTATTTGCTGTGAACCAATTATGGACCTGAAGTAGGGCATTATTCACGTCATCTAAATTTTGGGCCCGTCTATTGATCTTAAAAATTAGGGAAGTGTCATCGGCAAATAACACCATATTTTGAGGTTGGGTTTTCAGTAAATAGGGTAGATCATTTATATATACTAAAAAGAGGAAAGGACCCAATATTGAGCCTTGCGGAACCCCCATTTTTACTTTTAAACCCTGTGAATTAACACCATTTATTTGAACATATTGTTGTCTATCACTCAAATAAGATTTTAACAAACTAAGTGCAAGTTTACCTAGTCCGTAATGCTCAAGTTTCAAAAGCAATGTGTCGTGATTTACACAATCAAATGCTTTGGAGAGATCACAAAATATTCCTACAGCGTCTTGGGACTCTTCCCACGCCGCAAATATGTGCTTTATTAAGGTTACACCGGCGTCAGTTGTACAACGTCCCTTGGTGAAACCATACTGTTGATCGTGTAAGATTCTGTTGGTGTTAAAATGATTGAGCATTTGATTAAGCATTATCTTTTCGAACACCTTGCTAAACACTGGCAACACGGATACAGGCCTATAATTATTTGTATCTTTACTATCACCGGATTTGAAAAGAGGTATGACTTTACTGTATTTCATTAAATCAGGGAAAACTCCTTGGTCTACGCACAAATTAAAAATTAAAGCTAAGTATGGAGCTATAGTCTCAAGTATGGATGTACAAACTTTGATAGACATTCCCCATAGATCTTCGGTCAGTTTGATTTTTATTTGCCGGAAAGCTTTAATAACTATCATCGGGTTTATGTGTTTAAATTTAAATTCAGCCTGGCATCCAGACACATTCGCCTTTAGTAAACCAATTGAGACTTCAGGAGAGGAACTTAGAGCCTCCGTTGTTTTTAACGGTATATCGGTAAAGAAATTTACAAATTCTTGAGCTACTTCCTGATTAGAGCTTTTAGGACCACATGCTGTATCTAATGTGTAGCTAGTATTACGTGTTTTCTTCCTGTTAGTCTCGCTATTTATGACTTTCCAAACTGTCTTTATTTTATTTTCTGCTGTTTTGATCTTGTTGCTAATGTGCAAGGCTTTGGCAACCTTGCATGTATCTCCAAAAATTTTTGAATACTTAGCAACATATCTGTTAAAAGTTTCAGTGTTCATATAAGGCTTAAGGCCATAAAGCTCAAATCGTGTTTCTCTACTTTTTCTGATACCTCTAGTTGCCCAATCACTAAATATAAATTTAGGGCAAATACTTTTTGTCTTCTTTTCAAAAGTTTTGTTGAATTCAGTGTGAACTATTGAAAAGAAATGATCATAAAATTGATTTATATTAATATCGTCATGGCTCATAACACTTAACTTGTTCTGTAGGGAAATATTATACCTATTTAATTTGTTAGAAGTTATGGGTCTAAATTTAATCTGAATTTTTTGCAATGGTGTATTACACCTAAAAGTTACAGTTTGTCCGCTATGGTCAGACGGCAGACAATTAACTATGGCTTTATCTAAGTAATCACAATCGCAGAAAACATTATCTATACGAGTAGCAGAAGATGGAGTGACTCTAGTAGGTTCTATAAAAGTGTTGGTCAAGTCAAATGACTTAAAAAGATTCAATAACCGACAGCTATTTGAATTTTCTTCTAAAATATTGATGTTAAAATCACCACAAATAATTATAGATTTATTACTGGCTGCAAGTTTTGCCAGGACATCTTCCATTATTGACTCAAATAAGGAAAAGTTTTGATAGTTTGGGGGTCTGTACACACACACAATAACATGCTTATCTAGCTCAACACAGGACAGTTCGACGCAATGTTCAGCCGAGAGACCTATTATGTCGTTACGTTGCTTATATCTTAAACAATTTTTTACAAAAATTAAGGAACCTCCACGAAGCATAGTTTTACGATTATAGCAGCTACCCACCATATAGTTCTCATAATTAATAAGCATTTGGTAATCCATAAGCCAATGTTCAGTAAAACAAATAATGTCAAACTTACTATTTTCTAAAAACAATTCTATTTCTAATAATTTTGAAGAAATGCCTTGGATATTTTGGTGGAATAATTTTAAAGTGTTCTGCTGAGGCCCTTTTTTACTAGCTAATTGAGTGCAAGAAGATACCTTGCTGTTGGTAGGTTTAACAATATTGTTAATGGCACCTTCTGTTGTCTGACTTTCTAGTTTAAATTAATATTAATATCTGGAGAGAGCCCCGAGACTCCCGTGCCATCGCCAGACAACAAGATCCTATCACTAATATACCCTAATTGAGAATTTTCCACGGTGACATATGGATCCTCCTCAGTATAATGTTTGTAAACATCAATAGCACTAATGCTATATTTACTTAAGGTCACCACCTGTTCATTAGTATTATTACTAATAGTCGCAGTATATACAATATAACTAAACTTAGACATACTACTTATGTCTGTGTGAATATTATATGCTAATAGACGAGCTATTTTGTGTCTACAACTAATAGGTAGATACACTTTACCCCGAGTCGAACTAAGTTTATCAACAAAAGTGTTGATATCAAGAAATATAAGTTTGTCACTGTAGTGACCTGCTAAAAAATGTAAATGTCTATTTAACAAGTGAATATAATTGTTTTTTCTGTTACATAAATTTTCAAAATATGGAAAACTGCACAATATTATTTTATTACAATTTAATTTCAACAACTCTGAGACATAATCAGTGATGTCTTCCTTTTTAATCTTTGAACTATTACCAACACATATAGTGCATGTACATGTTCAAAGTATAGGCGAAGACGCTGGCACCCTAAACACAAGTTAAATCTTATATTGGGTGCCAGAGCTCATCGTAAACACTGTTGTCCCTAGTTAGTTATGATAGTTATGAAAGAATTACTCTCGATAATTATGTTGGTTGATTTTAGCTCTCAAAATGGATGTAGGAACTGTATAGACCGTTGGTAGATTAGTGATTGGTCTATAATTTTTCAGCTCCGCAGTACCACCCGATTTATGGTGCAGGAGGGTAATTCCTGCCGTCAAGAACTGGTGCAGCGACCCTGACTCGTAACGTTGATTGAAACTGAGACGTCAAGCGAGTGTGCGATCTTTGGAACCACTTGTTCCAGAAGCTGTGCAGTCCGTCCGGCCCTAGAGATTTCCAGTTAGGCAATGGACGGACAGCACGAGCTACGTTGGAGGATGATGATGATTGCCCCCATTTCTGGTATTGGATCACACGCTTGTTCAACCTCCCGGGTCTAATCGCCCTCAGTGTGACTGACAGGCACCGACCAGATGCTGCGCCAGAATGAACACATGGAGTCATCATCTGGCAGACGCGTGTCAGTTACATCTTGGTCCGGTCGCTCCCAAGCCCTATATACCCACCTTTCATCGCTTTAGAGTGTATCGCTCTACGCACCGCTTGTAGTGACGAATACAGCTTGCCTATGCACAGATCTTCTGCTTCAGGAAATCGATACGCTCTGTAATGTGAGCCAAGTAATATCCCGAGAACGCCGGCCTCACAAAGCTCATCACTCTAGGACGAGTATTGCCCTCCTTGAAGCAGATTAACTTGCTGATGAGTGCTCTAGCCTCACTGATACGCCGCTCAATTCTGCACTGCCAAGCTGGAACAGCTAATTTTGGTCGTGTAGCTCTGTCGCTGTTGGGGAATTAATCGTGAGCTACACGACATGCTGCTACAGCTCCACAGTACAGGTCTTTGCTACTGTCATAGCAGTTTGACAGCTGCGAATCTAGAGCACACATCAGCGCTTTGTTTTTGTTGTGCATAGGCAAACGATGTAGACGTGGTCTAAGTTCAGGCGGTGTGGAACGGTACTCCCGAAATGCACCCTCCAAAGTGCTTCTCGATTGTGCGTTGCACTGGGTACTCTCGGATATTTTAGTTAGGATGGCAAAGTGATTAATTATTTTAGAATTAATTTCTAAAGGCCAATTATTGTTTGTATCGATTACGAAGCTTTTATGTTCATACAAAGTAAAAAAATAATAAAAATAAATGCTTCTTGTTGTGACCTGTCGGTTTTATTTTCCGAGGGTTTTCTCGTACTGGCTGATACTAGCTAGTGATAGTAGTAACAAAATTTGAATGATTTAAGCAATACAAATCAGTAACTTATTATGTTAGTACAATTTAGCATTCTACATTCGAAGACATCTACTAAGAAACAGAAAAGCAAAACCAACTATTTCTCGTATTTTTTTAATTTGTTTCAAAATGAATGATTCTAGAATCCTCCGTAATAGCAAATTATGAAAACAATACTTAAACTCACGTAAATGCGAAGTCTGTTAAGACACAGGACCATTACTTTTTCAGATATGGCCGTATTTGCACTCTAGAGGCAAAACCAACTAAAGGGAGGGGTTTATTTATTTATTTAATATTTTTTGTACGAATGGAGTAAGTTTTTGTGTTCAGTATGTAACTGTTTGAAACTAAGATAATTATAGAACACGCTCATACATTTGCCACTGATATAATTTTACTACTAAGGACTTCATTTTAATAGCAAACTTTCCAAATGCTCTTACGGAAAATATTAAATTGACATTTTTGGTCTAAATAGTTGGTTTTGCCTTGTAACCCGGCGAAATTCGAAACGAGCTTGCGGTGTACTAATATCTTTAAATCGCGGATAATCAAATAGCCGATGTTCGACGCCGTCACTATCACACAGTGCACATTTACCATTTGAAACCGGTTCGCTGCGCGAAACAAATGACTTTGAACGACTATGAGCTAAACTAGACTTGGCGCGCGGTTCCGTCTGTGAATTATTAGCGTGTGAGCGCTGGAGTACCTTAACATAGTCTTGCATAAATGCTACAAACTCCGTATATTATGTAGGTAATTTTTCCCCACTCACACGGCTTTCAAACTGTTGAACAGTTTGCGCGTCAACCTTTCTTAAGCCACAGTGTAATAACACAAAATCCAGCAAGTCTGGAATGTCTAACTGCTTTAAGGCAGCGACCGACGCCGAATATCGTTCCACAAATGTATTAAGACTAGCAACATTGCCGGCGCATCCTTTAATGTCCAATATATTATTGAGATAATGAATGCCTAGACTACACTTATCTTGATACCTTTTAACGAGACTGTTCCACATAACGCTATATGTATCACCTGTGGGAACAATGCCTGCGGTTAGTTTTAAGGCATCATTAGTCAATTTACTGACCAAGTACTGCACACGTTGCGAGTCATTGAGATCAGTATTTAAATGAACATTGCTGCGGAACATTTCATAAAATATGGGCCAATGTTCTGTTTTACCGTCAAATGATGGTAATTCTATGGGTGGTAATTTTATGCGACTACCTCCCTTCGGCTCTGATGTTTCGCTGCTCGCAAGTATAAGATTACGTTTATATTTAATATGTGAATATAAGTCTTCAATAGAATTTAGACTCGAATAATCTGGAGCGGTTTCGTCAATCTCAAACTGCAATTCATTGATCTGTTCAATTATTTCTTCAAATTTGTTGTATTGTTCACTAATTGTTTCTGACTGCGCTAGGAATGATTCATTTGAGCGCGAATCAAAGTTCGAGATGGTTCTAGAAGCATTATACAAGCGATTAACTCGCTCGAAAATCATTTGTTTTTTAGCAGTAAGCTGAGCTAATTTAGCTTCTTGTTTGCGGGTAGCCATTTTGAGGCACTAATGAAGTTATGTACCTAACGTAATGACTTGTACTTATTTGTACTTAATTTTACTGGTGCCTATCCAGGCTCGAAAGGACCATCTAATGGAGGGACAGGCGTGTAAATAGCCGTGTATCTCTGCGGTTTGAGGACTAGTTACAATCTAACACCTGGATTGCGTGCTGATTCAAAATGCCTATATTTATCTGTATAATTTTCAAGTTGGGAGTGGTGGCAGCAGACTGCGTATGGTGGTCTAACTCTAGCGCGTAAAGAAAAGCGGTACCTGGTTCTTCCTCGTTCAGCCCCGAAGGTCTTCACAGGTGGTACCACCTGCCTCTGCTTGGTCTTGCGCGCCGATCACCTACGTTTTCTTGGGCACAAATTACACAGACGCGGTAATATGGGATTATTATTAATTCCCGGTAGATCCCCAATGCTTACGGGATGATACTCAGGATTTTATGGTCTTGCGGGAGATGATATCTTAAGATTTTAAGATACGCGGTGAGACGTGTGCGTTCTGCGCGAGAGCACTATGACATCTGGTTCAACATGGCCACTGGTTCCTCCAAAAAACATGGCGGTCCCACACGCTATATCGATACACGCCTAAAGTCGGGCGCACCCACACGTCCTGATACTGCACACCAACCAACTTGAAACCAAGGGGCGGTACTCGCCACACCAGCAGGGTAAACGGATAAGCAACATACTATTTTTCTACTTTAACTGAAATTAATGAGAATTAATGTGATTTACTGGGATTATAGTAAGGGAAACTACAAGGAACGTTTTACTGTTTATTTTTACAACAGATAAAATATACACATAAGCTTATAACACACATAGATTTACAAAAAGGTATCGTGTACCCCTAGCAATAACTATAAAGCTAAAGTTATCATTTAATATAATATGAGTTATTTATATAACCAAAGTTGGCATTGTAATTATAAATACCATGTAGACAAACACAAATCAAGTTAGTTTATTATTCTCATAATCACAATAATAAGTAACATAACTATAATTACATAATAATTTCAGCAAAGCAATAATATTGGTACTTAACTTTGTATAGAAGTGTTCCCGTCGGCAGCCAAACAAAAAGTGGCCGAACTGTCACCGTGTCTGGCTTTTATACCTCATTCTCCCGCCATAATTCAACCGATCGACTAATAAACAAACTATAAAGCATAGACCAAAAATATTAAAATTTTAGTAGATAATTAAACACTATTTTTGTAGATTAAATTAACAGATTAAACAGTACATTTAAAGATTTGAATAACTATTTTAAAGAGTAAAAATTACTATGACTTCCGTTGACAGTTGGCAACATTTCAAGAAAAAAATACACAACACTTTAATCATTAAATTCTACCCACTTTATCACGTGCGAGTGGCTATATCATAAATGCCGAGCTACCTGTCCAGTTTTCTAGCTACATCGCTTCGTACATTATTGTTTTTTTTGAGTTTACATATCTGTAATGTGAATAAATGCTTCATTGAATGCCGTTTCGTATTTTTACCCGACTGCGCCAGAAGGAGGGTTATGTTTTTCGAGAGTATGTATGTGTGTGTAATTGTTTGGCACGCTCTGTGGCCTGAACGGCTCGATGGATTTTAGCTTGAGAGGTGTCGTTTGATTTGTATTTACTGTGAAAGTGAAACTGGGTAAATCAAAATAAAAAAACAAAATGGCGGATTTTTGGCGCCAAATTCAAATGATTGGCACGCTCTGCAGCCTGAACGGCTTGATAAAGGGCTGTTGGTACTTAGCTAGAGAGGTGTCGTTAGATTTGCATTTACTGTGAGAGTGACACTGGGTGTATCAAAAAAATTGAGGATTTTTGGCGCCAAAATAAAATGTTTGGCACACTCTGCAGCATGAACGGCTCGATAAAGGGTTTATCATGAGGATTTTAAAACGGTATAATTTCATGGTAAGTAACTAAAAAGTGTAAAATAAAAAATAATTAAATAAAAAAAAAAAAAAAACCGACTGCATAAAAAGTAACTAATAACATTAAATAAAAACTGAAAAGAAAAAAACATGTTCAGGAAACAGGACACATTGACTGCAACAGTCGGGACCCATTAGATAATCTAGATTAAAATCATTACATCCAATATAATATGGTTCCCGACTGTTGCAGTCAATATGTCCTGTTTCATGAACTTGTTTTTTTCTTTTCAGTTTTTTTTTTAGTCGGCTCGATAACCTTTATCGAGCCGACTAAAAAAAAAACTCATGATGAGGATTTTGAAATGGTACATATGACTAAAAAGTGTAAAATAAAAAAAAATATTAAAAAAATTACATCAATTACATAAAACCAAACTGTATTCCTACTCCTCCTCTGTTCACACAGTACGTTTGTGGAACTCACTTCCGCCTAACATTCGAGATTCTAAAACATTATTTCTCTTTAAAAAGAAAAGAGCATTACCTCTCTTCTATATGGTAATATTCGTCATAATACCTATATGTATGTATATGTCGCCGCAAGAGGCTCTATCTGCTAAGATTTAATCTAATTATTAACACTCATAATTCTATTCCATGAACCTGCCATCTCTGCTTCGTGGTACAGTTATTACATCACTTGACAAATGAGTTAAGCGCCATCTATTGGCGTAACTAGCACTTAGATAGTTCGTGGTTTCAAATAGTAATTAAACAAAAGTCTAGCTAAAGACTCAGTAAGTCTTTAGCTAAATCTATAGTTAAAATAAGTAAGTATTTTATGACATTGGATTTGTAATTATTATTGTTCATTTTGACACAAGATTTTTATGAGGCAACACTACAGGCCGAATACGATTTGATCAATAAATCAATTAATAATTTGAAACTACAATTAAATCAGATTATCTAACTAAATTACAAACTAAAAAGTAACAAGATTATTTTACAGAACAATTTATTAGTGAAAGACTTCGTAGGTGTTCTTTGTACTAAATACTTTGATTTGCCGGAAATGGTTTTAAAAGATTGAATATTGTTGTAAAAAGTATTGAAGCGACTAATTAGCTTTAACTTGATAAAACCTTTGCATTTGTGAATATTGGTATTGTTTAATTATTAAAATGATTAATTATGAATTACTCTAGTATTGTTTGTAAGTTTTAATGAACTTATTATGTAATGAGTTACCTGTACTGTGTGGAGGACTTCCGCCCACACAGAAGAATGGACGCTTGAGTAACGGGCAGTCACGTTATCCTACGATTAGCAAAAACAATTGAAATACTATGTAATTATAAGTGTTTAATGAAGTGAACGTTATAAATTAATCAGTTTCTGTACCTAAATGGTTTCATAGAAATAAACGTTTGGAATTTGAGCCAAGTGCTGCGTGTGATTTCAAATACCCACCTACCTCTACCAACAATGAAGAATTGTAGGTGTCGCACGGCGATGTGATGGCTAGAGAAGTAGAGACTGAAAGACAAAGGCGGATTGGTGGCGGATGTCGCCAATATATGGGCAGAGTGTTCCTCTAGGCTTTCCCTGCCGTGATATATATTATAGGTAAATATTTACAATACTAGTTTTATTTTGACTGTAACTGTCGGGTCCCATTAAATAATCTAGACTAAAATCATAACATCTAATATGGGTCCCGACTGTAGCAGTCAATATGTCCTATCTTCTGAACATGTTTTATTCTTTTCAGTTTTTATTTAAAATTATTATTTTATTTTGTACGCAGTCGGGTTTTTTAATATTTTTTTTTAAAACAGCATTTCAATTTATTATCTACTCCAAGAAACCCATTTATAGTTATTTGTGTTTATGGCAAAATAACAGATAGTATATTTTCACTTGAAATAACGTTCACATGACATAATTTTCGCTATAAAAACAAATTACTTAATTTCATGCTTGTGATCTTTTGCTCTAAAAATATTTAGTATAACGTTTCTTTGCTCTAAAAATATTTAGTATAACGTAAATTTCATATAATTTTCAATTTGTATAAAGTTCTTTTTTTATATAACGTTCGGTGATGACTCTTGAAAATAACTTATAGACATGGCTTAGAAGTGAGATGGGTCTATAATTCTTTAGTCGGGCATTGTCACCCTTCTTAAAGAAGGGTACAACCACACCCCTGCACCATGCTGTGGCGTCCCCTTGAGTATGACGAAATCAAACAGCTTCTGAAGCCTTTTTTTTTTAGGATGGGAAATCATCAAATGACTCCTCCCGCTCTGGGCGGAGCAGGAGGGTGTGTCAGACTTTTACTGACTAAAACCCATTCATGTTCCTTCATCGCTCTTTGTGTTTCGGGGCTACGGTCTCTCTTTCGGACAGTCCCGCAACCCCGGCAGGCATCGGTCCTTGCGGACCCCTTCCTTTTGCTGACTCTCTTTGAGGCGCGCGTGGAACACGAACCCGCCGTTGACACGGCCTGTCGTCATGAGACGGACGGACGGCGAGCAAGCTCATAGCCCACCGTCTACAGGCCCGCACCTACCAGCCAGCACCTACCTACCAGGTGGTGGAACCGAACGCCCGGAGCGTCTCCCGCGGCGGCCGGGACGCTAAGAGGTTCTCTCCCTCTCCCGTTCCACCACCTCTTTATCTAGCATTACTGCTTCGCAGAAAGAGGTGACGGCGTCCCATTCCGTCTAGCTCCGGACCATGGCTTGCACCGGGGCCGGACGTGAGATGTCACCGCCGCCAATCGCCGCTTCGAAGACACGGCGGTGCTCCGCCCACGCGGGGCCCACCTCCACCGTGTGCTCCACCGTGTCCTCCGGTCGATCCTCGCAATGGAAACACCCGGGCGTTTCCTCCCGCCCGATTCGGTGCAGGAACCTCCCGAAACAACCGTGTCCGGTGAGGACCTGCGTCAGGCAGAAGGTGAGGACGCCGTGGCGTCTCTCAAGCCACTCCTCAAAGAGCGGACTTATCGCCACTATTGTGGCGTGCCCTGCGCGGGGTTGCGACAATCGCTCTCTCTATGTCACCATGAGATCCCGCCAGAAGTCTGTCCACTGAGCGACAATTTGCTGTGGCAGCGGAGTTTCCCCCCGGCGTAGCGCCTCCGCGCGCCATTCATGAAGGCGCGCGAGGACTATCGCCTCCAGATCCCATGGCGGCAATCTGGCAAGGAGGCTCGCCGCCTCGCGGCCGATCGTGCGGTACCCACGGGCCAGCCTTACGGCTACCAGCTTTTGGGGCCCGTTCAGGTAGTGGGCTGCACGCAGCCTCAATGAACGCGCCCACACCGGGGCCCCGTAAAGGGCCGCACGACTCCCGCGTAGAGCCTCCGGCATGAGGCGTTTGGGCCCCCCAGGTTGGGCAGGAGCCACCTGAAGGCAGCCCCAGTCCGTTCAAGTTTCGGGGCCAAACGTTGGAAATGTTCCACGAAGTTCCACCGGCTGTCGAGGACAAGTCCCAGGTACTTCAAAGTCGACTCGACACCGATGAATACCCCTCCTACCGTCAGTGAGGATCCCAGAGGTGGCGCATTCCAAGGCCCATGAAAGCACATGGCCTCGGACTTGTGCAATGCCACCTCGAGGCCCAGTTGCCGGATCCTCTCAACGATTATCGCAACCCCGCGTGTCATGATTTCAGCCGCCACCGCATGCGACCTCCCCTGTGCCAGCACCAGCGTGTCGTCTGCATAGCAAACCACGCTGACGCCGCTAGGGAGGTCGGCGCGCAGCACCCAGTCGTAACCGATGTTCCACAAGGACGGCCCAACGGCAAGATAGATCTCCACGTAGTCTACAATCTCTTTCGGAGATGATGGGTTCTTTGACTACGTTTCTCCATGCAAGTTGATATAAGTCACAGAACAAATCTCTAATTTCATTATGACGACGTGTTATTAGACCACCCTTTTTATTACATAGAGCATGATTGACATTGAATTCATCGCAGCCGCAGCCATCACATGATGGCATAGAGACTGGTAATCTGTGGTAACGTATAATGCAAGTGCGTTTCTAAACTCTAATGGGGACAGATCGAAATGGTCTTTCTTAGTCGTTATGGTAGATAACCAGTTGGAGGATTTAGTTTTAATTTTTGTCGAAATTAAACGTTCAATCGCTCTTCTCTTGATAGGAGAGAGTTTGACTAAGACGGTATCCAAGAGTTCGTCATTGAGAGAGTCTTTCTCTTTGCGGTTTTCTTTTTGTGCATCTTTGAGGGATTTATGATGTTGAGAGAAGTCCATATGTGTATTTTCAATCAGAGCAGACTAATATCATTACATCCAACATGGGTCCAGACTGTTGCAGTCAATACGTTCTTTTCAGTTTTTATTAAAAGTTATTAGTTATTTTTTAAGCAGTTGGGTTTTTTAATTTTCTTAATTATTTATTTAATGATGTCTAGGCCAGGTATTCGTTATTATACAGAAAAGATACCACAGAGCACGGAGACTCTTCGACGGACTACTAGAGTCCGCATTGTCAACACTTTCCATATACCCAGGCGTATCGTCGTATTACTCGCATTACGACAAATAGAAATATAGAAAATGTTGACTTTGAAGGCGATTCGTGACAGCAGTACATCGAACTTTTGTATTTTTACTTCAACGTACGCACAGTGGCACGAATACTATATAATATTAAAATTTGTACTGCCGTCTCTAAAAATTGCCGGCGCGTAGATTTCTTGCTCTATGAAGCAATACAACATTAATTTATTACTTCTGTTTTGAAAAGAACGTTTTACGATCCGTACCTATATAATTAATTGACATCATTCCATTCCATAAATGTATTATTGTGACCCGGCTTTAGACATCCAACTACACACGGATAAAGCTCATACAATATGTTCCTAATTCGAAAAATCATTCCTGAGACCTCATTCAAAGTTCTACTCAATAATCGACTGGATAGGGAAGTCCAAAAAATAGCTCAATCTTTTAACTTTGTACTCAATCTGTTACTCGCTTCAAAATATTCTGTACGAATTAACCATATTTATCCGAGGGAAAAAACTACCAAATATTTTCGTTCGGCTGCTTTTTATTAATAAATTCAATGTTAATCTATCGTACGCACAGTGTAGACATCACGGATATATACATGAAGCATTTGGAGAGTTACATCTTACAACTCTTTGCCGTATGCTACTTCATCACCTATTTGCTCGGATTCACGACGTTGTTCATAATGGACTTAGTCCATAAAAACAACTACGTATTACTTATTCTAAACATACAAACTGTGCACGGGGATATGGATTTCAGCCAGAGTATCGAGAGTTTTATTTCTTGGAACTGGATTACAACTACGTCATTTATGTTCATCAACATTTTTATAAGTACTGTGTATTATTTTTCAGCCTATTACGATTATGTGATCGATTTCATTTTCGACTATATTTCCGATATAATGTTCACAACTTTGGACATCAACTTAATTATAACCACTCGAATAATTACATTGGTAAAAAAATATCTAGATAAGTGGATTATAGACATTCTGAAAATGACTAATGAAGTCGAAAATGATGAACATTGTCTGAAAATGTTTGATAAATACAAAAACATCTTAAAAGTTTACGACCTGCTAAAGGAAATCTTCCAAGTTTTGGTAAGTTTGTAACAGTTTGATTAGATTAACCTTTTTCAAAAGCCAATCAAGAAGAAAGTTATACTCTTCGATGATTATTTACAAAATCCACACTTCACCATCTGCTGGGCGTAAGTTTTTCTAATTTCCGTGATCTTGCCAATTGACAGAGTCGCGTTGGCAACAGTGTCGATCGCCCATTAAGAACGACGATGACCGGCGATTCTATCACTCATGCAAGATTACCGTACTTGTTTCACTTTAGTTGTGTTCTAAAGTTACTATAATAGCTGTATTGCCAGTAGGTTTCGTGTAAATATGCAGTACCTTAGTTCAATATTTGGTCTTTCACAGATTTTATATCTAACATTCAGTGCAATATACCGGAATCTTGTTATTTATCACTTAATGCTTTATACACTGAGAGTACGTGCTGGATCCAAAGTAAGCATATTCATTTATTTGTCTTCTATTTTCTGTGTCACGATTCTGACGACATTTTTAACTCGCATAATTTTAATTTTCTAGCCTTTGTTACGATGTTTTACAACCATTTTATATGTAACAAAAAATATAATTCTTATAACTATATACAGTATATACTGTGAGAAGTTCTATATGACCGTTGAAGAAGCTGAATGTGCATGCATACACCTTTTGAATAGGAAAAGTTGTCCAAGTAAGATACTGAAAGTTAAATAATTATGTAATGTTTGAAGCCTTTCACAGTCTCCTTGATGACTATCAAAGATACTGACATGACCATGTCAAAGAATTTCGATCGGCGTAATAAGCTACTTACGATGAAATTAGGCAACTTAATCAGGGCAAAACCTTACCGTGACCGACAATGTTGTTTGCGAAGTAAATTACATACGGAGTTGTAAAAGAGAAGACGAGAAGATTCAATTTACGGCGTACCTTAGGGAAGCATGCTTGGCCAGCCGTTATTCCTACCTTCCTGTTTCGTTATCCTAGAATACTTATTTTAATCTTATTTTAATCTTATCATACCATAGACAAATCAATTTATCTAATGACGTCAATTATGTTCAGATCATCTCACATACGTATAATTATGTAGGTACGCTTGTACTTACGTCCGTCAAACCAATCTTTTATTGAGAAATAAAGTACTTCCCAACATGATATTTGTAAGAAAACAAAACATTTGTTTAATTAATCCTTTGAATTCTACCAGCTTCACCGGTTACTCACAGGTTTTATGGTATATTTACAGAAAGTCAAAAACATCTATACAAGAAAGTACTACAGTCAAAACGAACGTTTAGAAAGATGACCGCGTGTGGTTTGTTCTGTGTAGACGCTACGCTACCAATACGATTGATGGGAGTTTTCACTAACTTTAACGTTATCTTGCTGCAATACAATTTTTTGTAAACCGAGTATTTGTGTGATGTTAATTTTTCTGTGAGTATCACTGATGAATAAACTGTTTTCATGAAAATAGCACGTCTGAATTATTACTGTTTTGGAGTTTAAAAATCTATATGCATTTGTATACTACGATGACGTCATCTATTGTCGTTTCTTGTATTTTGACCTCAAAGCTAAGCTATTAAGTTTTGAAACTTTTTAGGGTTCCGTAGCCAAGCTTGGGTGACGGTTTCGTAAAGGGTCTGTTTATACTTACTCCACACACGTCTAGCTAAAGGGTACCAACGAGACTCTATCACTACGCTCTGCTGTATGTTCGACTAAGCGGTCACATCAAGAGTTACGAAACGCAATTATGTTTTACACCGGTGATATCTTCAAAATAACTTGACGGACGGAGGAGTATTATTATGACCATTTTAAAAATATTTTATTAAAGAGAGTAGAAAAATGATAGTCTGCTGATACTTCTTAGCGTGTCGATGGCAATCTAAATTGTGCTAGCCTGGAACTGAGCCATTAGCTTGGCGCCTTCAGTTGCGTACATCAGTTCCTGTAATGAACAAACAACAGGGCACTTAGGACATAATATTAAGTACCCCATCGTTTGTGGAACAGCACCACATTTACACTACAGGGCAGTGTCATTAATGAATCTCCACCTGAACAGGTTTTCCTTCCTGCGGTCAGCCTGGGTCGGGGGTCTATTTAAAGACTTCCAGGTCTGCTGATTAATGTATAAATTGTAATGAAAAATTACATGTTTTAATATAATTACTCTAATGATACTAATCTATCACCTTCATCGGTTGTGTTGATAACACCTACTATGAAAACATTTTCTTTTAATTCCTTACTAAGTAGTCTAAAGAAGGACGCATAAAAATTTATTTTAGTCGTTTTTGATAACAATCAACATGACATCTACAAGCAAAGTATTATTAAATGATGAATTTTTTAGTGTCTTTTATCCATTTTTCTGGATAAATACTATCTTGTGTGTGCGGAAATACAATATCTTCGATAACTGTGTGGAAGTCGTGAGAAGAAAAAATATTTTTTGTGCTGTATTCATTAATTGTCTGATGGTTGGTTTGTACTGCCTCGTCATAACATTTACGCGTTTCGGCTTAACGTACCAACTTGCCTACTATTTAATTTACTTCGAATATGTATTCAATTTTGGAGCTCTGTGTTTCATCAATTTATACTATAGTAGTAATAGTGTGCGTTTGCTATCAATTCTTCATGAGATCAACAAAAGCCTTTATAGTGGCAAAGATTTAAAGAAACTGAAGATTTCCACATGGGTGTCTATTGTCTTAATCTTATCGAACTGTATTGCCTTTCTAGTTTTCAAACTCGTTTGCGACCTACACTGGTCTTTCATAAGATGTATTCTTGTATTAATATCTACACTCATGGATGTGGAATTAGTACATATAACGACTATTGTTAATTTACTGAGTTATCAAACTAGAATCTGGAACACTATTGTGGAAAATCCACATTTTGGCAAAGTTAATGATGACGAAATAATAGTGGACAATGAAACAGTGTTGGAAGAAATTATTGATGCATTAAATTCTGTTAACGAAGCTTGGAATCTTCTAAGGAATTCCTCTGGACTTATAGTAAGTAACACATTTTACTGTGAGTTCTATTATTTTGATTGATTATTTCGCCTAGTTTTTGACTCATTCCCCTTTAAGATGGAACTGAATAATACATATAATTATTTATCTTTGTTGTAGATCGTCTTTCACTACGTTACCACGTTCATACAATCTACGTTTTACGCAGAAGTTCTTATATTATGGGCGAAAACGGATTCCGTAAGTATTTATTACAGTTCAACTCTCAATATTTTATGTATATGTTATGGTCAAAGATCGTGAGGAACTCGTGATTCAGATACAGATTCCTATTTCTGCCTTTGACTGATGTATTTTACGCAAACCTAGGAATACCTTACTTTTTACAAATTACATATCAGCGCTGTTTGATGAAATTGCTGTATAATAGCTTTGATCTTGGAAAAAAGCGGAATACGGTGCTGGCAATTTGGTATACGGAGTAGACGATTTAAAAAACAAGAAAAACTTAGCATGCAAGAGCGAGCGAAGCGAGCTCAGTACTTGTGCCCCAACTCCGACAGGTTAGGTTTAAAGGAGATGGCCATATGAGCGATCTAAGACCCCTCCATCCCCTTCATGTTAGGTTACTTTAAACCCTGCAAACAGAAATGGGAGCAGCGGCGGGGCTTCGTCGACTACGCCTTATTGAAAAATATTGATATTTGCCTTGAATTTTAGATCAAGTTACTTAACGGCTAAACTCCGATTTAATTTATTTATTTATTTATTAGTAAAGGTTCACCAACAGCTTATGTGTATAACATTTAGGTATACATTGGTTTAACAGTCTTGGACTAACACAGTTGCCAATTACAGGTTAACCAGCATTCACAAAAATAAGTGTTAACATATGAGAGATTAAAATTAAAAATTAATTAATTAATTTAAATTAATTATTTAGTCGTATTGAGTGTCGACGTTGGACTGTCTCAGTTTGCCTCACCTAGGATTAGACATAAATTCGTAGTCAAACGCCGAAACACGCTATTGGTTTAGATTTTGACTAAGACAACCTGAAGTTAGGCTAGCTAAACCTAGAAGCACCGGAGCTTCGAAGTTTGACTATTACATATACATTGTTTTCAGCCGTCATCTCGGTATTAATTCTGTCATTAGTATGTCATCTTTATAATATCTTTCGTGTATGCTGCCATTGACATTCACACTCCAATTTTTCCGCACGATGTGTTAATTTTAATTCGTACAATTGTAGGAGGAAGACAACATGATTCTAAGCCACGCCGTTGGTATGATGCTGTTGCTATCCAGAACATTCTTTGTGGAAACGCAATTATCTATTGTTTGTGAAGGATTTTACAGAGAAATCACAACAGCTCGTACTAATGTAATTTTGAAATTATCACAAGAGTGTAAGTAGAGAGTCTTCTTTATTATAATAATATGATGGTCAATGATGCTCCGGTGAAGGGGCTCACTTACAATAACGTTTCTAAGAAAGCTTGAATGTATTGTCTCTTAACGATAGTAGTAGTTCAACGATCGTTTCTTGATTCCAGCGCCCGCGCCATCAAAAAGGGTTTGGAAAAACTTGTATCGTACCATACAGGGGGAGTTCGAGAAGCTCAGTGCGTCTGGAGTATTTGTCGTAGACGCGGCAACACTGTTACATTTCTGCGACCTTGTCACTACTTATATTATAGTACTGCTGCAGTTTGCGTTTCTGTAATGAGTATTTAAATGTTTTGAGGCCTATTTTTGACCTTTTTGTTGAAAATGAATATAATTTTATTTTGCTTGACTTGTTTATTTTTTTATACTTTGTGTTTAATTAAAATAAAATTACCACCCATTACATACCGAGTTTCTTCCGTGCCTTGGAAAGCACGTTAAGCCATTGGTCCCGGCTGTCATTTGTAGATCTTTGACAGTCGTTAAGTAGTCAGAGGCCCAAAAAGTCTGACAACCAGTCTTACCAAGGGGTATCGTATTATCCAGTACTAACTGGGTTGTGGAGGTCAGTTAAGCAGTCGCTCCATGTAAAATTCTGGTATTCAGCTGTATCCGGAAAAACTAGAAGCCGACCCCAACATAGTTGGGAAAAGGTTAGGAAGATGATGACGTTGAAACAAATAACTTGTGTCTTCGCAGCACATCGGCCAGAATCCACGAAGACGCAAAGCAGAATCACGACTCCCGAGGGAATATAATTCCTACAAACCCTTCTTTCTGTATGATTTTATACAAAAGTTGGGCATCAGAATATGGTCGGGACGGTCAGGACAGTGACAAGCTTCCTGCTTTGAGATCGTTGTATGTTTTCCACCCACCAAATAAATCACGTAATGCCTCTTTGGCTAGTCAGTCAAATAACTCAGGTTTAACATTAGTTACCTTGATAGGCTGTACCGTTAGTGGAAGTGAAGGGTTTTGAGCTTAAATCAAACAAGATTTACGTAGATAAACAGGGATTTATTTATAATAGCAAACCGAAAACAATTGAGTGCGTCTTACAACGACGACGGTGAATTAGACAGAGAGAGAGACTATGTGGAAAGAGACAGACAATTTCAATTTCTGACGTTGATATTCGTTTTGTCTGTCACTGTCATGTCGTGTGACGTTTACATTACAATCGACTATGAATACCACAGATGATATTAGGTTTATTTATTTATTATCTTCAACAGATAGCCCGCCACAGATAATTTGTGACGACGCCGACGTAGGAGTTTGTATAACGACGCAATAAAATTGATATAAAAATTGATATTTCATGGTTTGTACTCGTAGCTGAACCCAAAAATATCGAAATTTTTATTCTGTTTTATCGTATTTTGATAATTATCGATACCCATCACGTCTTTGGACTATCTCAATCGCTAGTTACTTTAGTTTCACCCAGAGACTGTTAATTCTACGTAGGTAAAGATTTGAATTTAGCTTTTATTCATAGACAGGTATTTCAATCGAGATTCATGCGCCAGCTTAAATTTTCAATACGGGCTAAATAATATTAACGTTGTAGGAAAACTCTTTAAAATATTTACCAATTCATAAAAAATATCAAACTCGATAATATATTATGATGAGGGTACTATCTATTGATCAAATGTGTCATACATATTACTTAGAGTACCTTCAAAATATTTAAATGCTATGTTTTAAGTAATTATAGCACCAACGATGTTATCATTGTCAGTACAAGTTCAACTAAGCTACTAAAAACAATGTCCATTGAAATGACGGGGAAAAGTGCCATTAGGGAAAATCGTGTTCTATTGAAAAATGTAGTTGACAAAGACGTGCAGTCGATGCTATTACCTTTGAATTTGATGCAAAACATTATGTTTAACCCAAAATATCGCATCAAAAACAATTTTATCGGTCCAATTGGCATCATCCACAACTTTGTGTCATTGATAGGAACTGGCATATTCATTTATGCGTTATTTCACCGTCTTTATATTCGTCATGTCGAAAAAGGGTAGATGATAATTTTTGTTCAGTACGTCATTTCTTTGTTTGACTGCGGATACTACAGCATCGGACTTGCAATGAACTTCATCAGCGGTATTTTCAGCACTAAAGCTTATATCTCATTCGTTTTAATTTTTCAAAACATTCACAGGTTCCTTAATGATAGCAAACGATCCGAGCACATCAAATTTTGGAATTGGTGCAGTGTTATTATAGCCGGCAGTTTCTTTATCGTCCTTTTCCTCGGTTGTGGTTTGAAACTTGGTTTGCCTTACTACTACGTCTTGAGTGGTTGCTCTTTTGTTAGTTTTGATTTCAATTACATTTATGCCATTCGGCTCCTGAAACTTTTGGAAGATAAATTAATTTTATGGAATACCCTTGCATTGAATTTGCAAGGAATTGAAGACGGAGGTGAAGTCAAACGAATATTTAATGCTTATGTTAATATATTGGAAGGTTATGAAATCTATAAAGTGTGTTTTCGAAAAATAGTAAGTAGTCACAGAAAGTTTAATTGAACAGTTATTTTTGTTAAATTGTGTGTGGAACTGAATTTCAATTTAAATTCATATGAGAAATCTTCCATTTCAGATTTTTTATTACACCGTAGAAGTGTTCATTCACTCGCTAGTTTATTTCCAAGTAGTAATTGAAATGATAAAACTAGGTATGCAACAAAATCACCTGGTAAGTGCTTAAATAATAAAGTTGAGTGGTATTAAAAATACATAATGTTTGGTGAGCCAGTGAGGCGAGGTCGCGACAGGCCGCGAAGGAGATGGCGGGACCAGAACAGGAAGGAGGACGCAGGGTTTGTGAGAAGTGGAAAGAACTTTGCCCAGCCAGCAGACAGAAGAATCGACAAAATGACAGATTTATTTTGTTCATTTGTCATTTTGACGATTTTTTCGTTGACAAAACCGTTTCTACGGTGGTAATGCTACGCGGGCAGGAGTAGGACAGAAAAGCCAAGTAAAGCCAAAAGATATGGTACTGTGTGTGTCTGACTATAAACTGTATATGTATATTTTTGTAGGAATTTGCAGTGACCACGTGCTTTGCCGTTTACTTTTGGTCGATGAAGAATTTAACGCTGCAAGCAATATTATGTCGGTATTGTGAGAAATTCTACAGTGCAGTGGAAACGATTCAAGATTGTTGCGCTATTATTTTGAACTCGGATTGTACAGGTACTTTAAATGGTTAATTTTAATTAGCTAACAAACGAGAACGAAATCGATTTTTTAACACAGTAAAAACAAAAACATATTTGATGAATTGTATAGGGGGGTCAACTTCCGCAGATTTTATTATCATCTTCCTGAACTTGTCCCATGTTATTTGGGGTTTGCGTAACACGTTGTTTTCTTTTATTCTCCCCTGTCCGTTGTCACGGTATCATTTACTCCTTTTTCCTTCATGTCATTCCTCACACAATCCGTCCATCTTTGGACGTCCTCTCCCTCTCGAAACATCAACATTTATATTCATCCCTCCTCATCACATGCCCATGTATTTACTTCTCGTTGTAGTTTTACCATTTTCTCAGATGAAGTGAGGCGACTGTGCAGAAATGTACAACGACTACATCGAGCATCATTCAGAAAGATACGCGCTTGTGGTTTGTTTGACGTAGACGCTGCGTTACTATTACATTTGTTGAGTCTTCTCACGAATTATATCTTTGTACTACTCGCGTATGCGTTTTTGTAATCTATGTTTTTTTAACATTAATTTTTTTTTTTTGGAAAATATAAGTTTGTTTTGTTTTAATTACAAGATCTGCTTTCATATTAACAGCAACAGCAAAATATTTTATAAATTACGATTTACCTTGTTGTGAGGCGAAGGGGAGACCTCCCCTTCGCCTCACAACAAGGAAGCAGCCAGTGTTCTGGGAACGTGTAAATAATTCTTCAGCAAAAATAAAACTGATTTGGAAGCTCATGATTATAAATCTATACGAATAATATAAAGTGGGAGTGGTGGTGGCCAAGTGTTGGTGACTCCGACTTACGAGCAGTAAGTCGTAGGTTCGAATCCAGGCAGGCGCATTACTTAGTGTTATTTATTTCATCACCAATAATCTCATAACATGTGAAGGAAATCATCGTGAGGAAACCGGCATGTCCGATCAATAATAATACCTAAAACCAACAAATCGAAGACATGTCACATCTACCAAGACGACTGGGCCCACGTGTTGGATAATAGCATATTCTCTCTCATAGACAGGACGCATTATAGATAGATTATGCTATTATAAAGAGGTAAAGTTTGTTAGTTTAGATGTAAGGGGGAATCTTCGGATGGCTCCGAAAATTCTTTCAGTAATGTGCAGCTCGATTATCTCTGAGTGTCATTAAATATAATCAGGCTCCCTTTGGGCACGTGAACAAAGTCGAACAAACGCCGCCATTTTATCTTACCAATAAAATTTATTTTTGTTACCAGTAACGCTCTTGAAATATCCTTGTAGCACTGTATGTCTGGGTCAAATTTAAATTATTGTGTAATTATTATTATTATAAATATTTTTAATGTCCAACCCAATTAATTTTCTTTTTTATCACGGGCAAAGTTGGGTTTTTCCATCAGGAATTTTTCAGTAGCAACCATGGAGTCTGGATTTGCGACCGGTTGATGACAATAGGCTCACTCTCTATTATATGGGACTTAAATATAAGTGGCGAAATGTGGGTGTACTATTAGGTACACAACTGTCTAATCCTTTGAGAATTACAGGCATGATGGTATGTGTACTTGTATACGACTGCCCAAAAAAAGGAGTGTTATGTTTTCAAGGTCCATGTGTGTTTGTATGTATGTTTGTGAATTTCTTTATTCCACCATTACTTCTAAGCGCCTAAACCGATTTCGATGTACCGTACGTGGTATCGTTAGAATTCTTGTATTACCCCTGGTAACCTAAGCTAAAGAAAAAAAAAAATATTGGATACTGCAATATGAGTATCAAATTAAAGGGGTCATGATGAGGATTTTAAAATGGTATAAAAAAATGTAATTTCAGCCAAGTTTCGTTGTCGAAGACAACCAGCAACAGGTTATCACTAAGTAATGTGTGTAGTTTTTCTCTACCAAAAAAAAGTTTTGCTCTACCAAAAATGTTTTGCTCTACCAATAAAAAGTTTTGCACTAGCAATAAAATGTTTTGCTCCACCAAAAAAATGTTTTACTCTACCAAAAAAAAGTTTTGCTCTACCCTATTATCAAAAGAACGTTATTGTTGTTTTCCTCGGGAATAGTACTTTTTTCAGGATAAAAGGTACCCTATGTCCTTTCTGTGCACTTGACAACGTAATATGGAATATTTCAGGATGATCGGTTCAGTGGGTTAAACATGAAAAAGTAATAAACTATACTTTCTCATTTATAATATTAGTTAGGATAAACGCAAAACCAAAACAGAATTCACTCTTACCCTAAGGTCGCGTTCCCACTTTTTCGTGTCGACAGATAGGTTATCGTGTAGTTTTAGGTGTCGTGGCTTGTGTATTTAAATGGAGGTGTTCACATATAGGATGACGCGATTACTGTCATCTACGACTTTTACCAATTAAAAACCAACGATAAATTAATCATCATAGTGGGAACGCGGCCTAACAGTGATATCCCAAAGTCGGTTGGAAGTCGGTTAATAATTATGAAAAACACGCTTGTGGCCAAAACTGACGTTTATTTTAACATTAGACTTGTACAAAACCTTTCTTCGTGAATCGAAGGCTCCAAATGAATGACAAAGACTAGTGGTCATAATAGTACCAGGCTCACAGAAATGCAAACTGCAGTAACACAACGGAATAGTTTCTGATAAGTTCCGCCAGGTGTAGTAGTAGACACACGTCTACGTAGAACAGTCGACAGGCGCGCATATTACTAAACGACGCGCGATGTACGCGTCTCACGTTCTTGCACAACTTCTTGTCTTCATCTGTAAATATGTACTTGTAATCAAAATGATCAGAGGCTCATACCGGAATAATAACGGCCACTCGGGGTGATCTTAAGGTCAAGCCGCACTTGCCTAGGTAGGTCCGTGGATTGTTGACCACCAGTTACATACCGAGTGTTTGATTTCCTCCGTGCGTCGGAGAGCACGTTAAGCCATTTGTCCTGGCTGTCATTTGTACATCTTTGATAGATGTTACAGGTCTCACCCAGATAAGCAGTCGCTCCATGCAAAATACTGGTATTTAGCTACATCCGGTTAGACTGGCAGCTGACCCCAACATAGTTGGGAAATGGCTTGGCAGATAATGCCTTGTTGTGAAAATGATTCCCTTTTTTATCCTGAATTTAACTTGCTTTTGTATACGAACCTGTGCAGTTTAATTTCAGAATGAGAGCGCACGTGTCCTGAGAATCCTCCACAGCGATATAAAAAGCTTCGCAATACAAGCTCAGTGTGATCTGCAAAATCAGGCACTTGAGCATCCAAGCATATATTGCTACGGTTGATGATAGCATTATGAACTTTAAAATAAACAGTAATATAAAATTTTGCTGAGAATATTTATTTAACCTTTTGACCACCGGGGCATAAACGCACGTGCGTACCCTTTACGTCAAGCCACAATTTCACCTAGCATTTTATCACATACTAGCTGTTGCCCGCGGCTTCGCCCGCGTGCAGTTCAGTAACTGTCCCACTGAATCATACTAAAGGGATAAATAGTGTCCTACATGTTAATCCAGGTTATAAACTATCTATCATCACAATTTATTATTATCATCACGATCAGCATTACTGACACAACCACCATCACTATCAGAACCACCATCATTATCACAATCAGCATCATTATCACAACCTCCAGCATTATCACAATCATTATCACAATCACCATCACTATCACAGTCACCATCATTATAACAATCACCATCACAATCAACATCACTATCACAACCACCATCAATATCACAATCATTATCACAATAACCATCACAATCACCGTCACTATCACAATCACCATCACAATCCCCATCACCATCGCCATATCCATCACAATCACCGTCACTATCACAATCACCATCAAAATCACTATCATAATCACCATCATCTTTATCACAATCATTATCAGCGTAATCACAAATATTATCATAATCACCATCACTATCACAATCACCATCATTATCACCATCACAATCACCATCACAATCACAATCACCATCACAATCACAATCACCATCACAATCAACACAACCATCACAATCGCCATCATCACAATCACAATTACTATCACAATCACTATCATCATTATCACAATCATTATCATCGTAATCACAACCATATCATCTTAATCACAATCATCATCATCACAATCTCCATCATCGTCATCAAAATCATTATCATCGTAATCACAATAATTAGCATCATAATCACAATCATTAGCATCGTAATCTCAATCATTATCATCTTAAACAAAATCATCATGATCACAATCGCCATTACTATCACAACTACAATCATTATCACAATCACCATTACCATCACAATCACCATCACTATCACAATTACCATCACCATCGCTATCACCATAACAATCACCGTCACTATCATAATCACTATCACAATCACTATCATCGTAATCACAAACATTATCATCGTAATCACAATTATTATCATCATAATCTCACAATTGCCATCACTATCACAACCACAATCATTATCACAATCACCATCACAATCCTCATTATCGCAATCATTATCATCGTAATCACAATCATCTTCATCATTATCACAATCACCATCACTGTCACAATCACAATCACCATTACCATCACCATCGCTATCACCATCACAATCACCGTCACTATCACAATCACTATCATAATCACCATCACAATCACCATCACATCACTATCAAAATCACTATCACAATCACCATCATCGTTATCACTTTCTATGATCTGAGGTTATCACAATCATTATCATCGTAATCACAATCATTTTTTAACATTTATCAAAATATTCTGGAAGCTTACAAATTATACAAGACCATTTTTCAGGCGTTGGTGTATATGCATGTGTAATAAATTGAATATTTTAAGTGGGATATTATGCTAGAAACAAATTCCATAAGATCTGGCTACTTTTATTTTATCTCTTTTTTAATGAAAACAATTTTATACATATTAATATTCCTTTAATTCAAGCAACTAAGGCCCATACAAAATACAATACAAATATTAAAATAAAATTACAACTTATATAAAAATATATTAAAATATACTAATACACACAAAATATAACTTATACTAGCACTACTTAATACTAGCTGTTGCCCGTGACTTCGATCGCATGGAAGGAGAATAAAAATAGCCTAGGACCTATTCTCAGACGTACCAAATATACACAAAAAAAATCATAAAAATCGGTCGAGTTCGTTAACAAACACTATGACACGACATATTTATATATATATTTTTTTTAATCAAATGATATTAAAAAAAAAACAAAATGCAAATTATCTTCAAAGATCTTCGGACATAATTTAAAATTCTTCTTTTACAGATATTATTTACCACGGTCTATGTTTTTCTGCGCAATTTATGTTTTTTGGAGATGCGGTTACAAATGGAGAAAGAGTCAGCAAAATTAGTGGTAACATTTAGACTTTTAATATTTCTTGCTTGTCAAGTCGGGTACAGATTATTAGCTACACAAAACTAGCTGAGTGCAATAAGCCAAAAAATACTCAAAAGGTGGAACGAAGTTTATAGTGGTCGGATTTTAATGGAATCATTTGGTGCTCAAAGAGGGTGTTACCTGGAAAGATTTCCGGGAGTTTTGAAAATGGTGATTTTATAGTGATTTATATTTTTCGACGTGCACTTTCCGAATTTTCATTTAGCCACCACGTATCTTTGCCGCTCTCGCTACCAAATTGGAAAAATGGCTCCCAAAAACAGTTTTTTGACGATAACTTCTTTCCGACTCATTTTGCGATAAAAATAGTTACTAATAAATTAAACTACCGAAAATTGCCTACTACCTATATAATATGTTCAGTTATTTTTTAATCAAAATCAAAATCAAAATCAAAGCATTTATTTCAAGTAAGCCAGTTACAGGCACTAATGAACTGTCGAAACAAAGATGAAAATTAAATGTAGCTACAGTCCCAGTCACAAGACATAAAAACTGTGAAAGTACTGTAGTTGCCCATTCCCTAGCGTAGATCTCTATGGAGAAGAATGGGCAAGAAACTCCATGGACACTCTTTTAAATCAGAATATTGTTACAAAATCTTGGTTACATCATTCACGTTGAGATGGTATATTATGTGAGAACAATGTAGCAAGATGTGCACGGTAAAAGTGTCCACAGCAAAAAAACACAAACAAAAAAAAATACAATTCAAAATAATTCATTCAAATAAGCCATGGCAACCAAGAGATGACCAGTCACAACTGACAGCGCCCGTTCACGGACATGACGCATGGATCAGCACCATTCAACTCAACCATTTTGAAGGGAACTAAATGATCCGACACATGCGCCACCATCAGCGAGACAATAGAGTGAGCATAACATACTCCAAACCGCCAGGGCACATTCAAGTCAAAAAAAGACGTAGGTTTCCAGTGAATGATAGCTTTCTAGTACATAGTACTCACACAATATATCTCACATAATATAATATATATATATTTATATAATACTAAAGAGATTGATTCTATACAATGCAAAGATAGTTGTACAATCTTCAGCAGCTCCAACAATACAATTTAATGCTATCAATTTATGCGCCCCTGTCCATGTGGAGCAGGACCAGCATTGAGCCAAGCATTTTTATCATCGATATAATCGCTCAACTTGTAATATGCTTGCTTACATAGTGTGCGTTTAATGCATGTTTTAAATTTCGTCTCATTCAGTTCAAGAATACTTTGTGGAATTTTATTATAGCATCTCAAACAGTACCCCATGAAAGATGAGTCTACTTTAGCGAGTCTGAAACCTGGCTGAACTAGTTGGTCCCTATTTCTAGTACTGTAATTATGTCTGTCACCCCTTTTACCAAAAGGGTGCAGATTTTTTCTGACGTACATTATGTTTTCGTAGATGTATTGACAATGTACCGTCATGATGCCAATATCCTTAAACAGTTCCCTTAGAGAATCGCGCCTACGAAGATTATATATGGCTCTGATGGCTCTTTTCTGCAGAATAAATATAGACTCAATATCAGCAGCCCGTCCCCACAGCAAAATGCCATAAGACATTATACTATGAAAGTAACTAAAATAAACCAGTCTAGCGGTATCTACATCAGTATACTGACGGATTTTTCTAATGGCAAAGGCTGCTGAACTTAGCCGCCCCGCAAGAGATGTCAAATGAGAACCCCATTGTAGCCTTGAATCAAGCGTAATCCCCAGGAAAACCGTTTTATCTACGAATTCAAGTTTCTCTTTATTCAATATTATATCACAATCACTACTTTTAACATTCGGTAAAGCAAATCTTATGCATTTGGTTTTTTTTTCATTTAATACCAAATTGTTTGCTGTGAACCAATTTTGGACCTGAAGTAGGGCATTATTCACGTCATCTAGATTTTGGGCCCGCCTATTTATCTTAAAAATTAGGGAAGTGTCATCAGCAAATAACACCATATTTTGAGGTTGGTTTTTCAGTAAATAGGGTAGATCATTTATATATACTAGAAAGAGGAAAGGACCCAATATTGAGCCTTGTGGAACCCCCATTTTTACTTTTAACCCCTGTGAATTAACACCATTTATTTGAACATGTTGTTGTCTATCATTCAAATAAGATTTTACCAAACTAAGTGCAAGTTTACCCAGTCCGTAATGCTCAAGTTTCAAAAGTAATGTGTCGTGATTTACGCAATCAAACGCTTTGGAGAGGTCACAAAAAATTCCTATGGCGTCTTGAGACTCTTCCCACGCAGTAAATATGTGCTTTAATAAGGTTACACCGGCGTCAGTTATACAACGTCCCTTGGTGAAGCCATACTGTTGATCATGTAAGATTCTGTTGGTGTTAAAATGATAGAGCATTTGATTAAGCATTACTTTTTCAAAAACCTTGCTAAAAACTGGTAACACGGATACAGGTCTATAATTATTAGTATCTTTACTGTCCCCGGATTTGAAAAGAGGTATGACTTTACTGTATTTCATTAAATCAGGGAAAACTCCTTGGTCTACACATAAATTAAAAATTAAAGCTAAGTAAGGGGCTATAGTCTCAAGTATGGATGTACAAACTTTGACAGACATTCCCCATAGATCTTCGGTTAGTTTGATCTTTATTTGCCGGAAAGTTTTAATAACAATCATAGGGTTGATGTGTTTAAATTTAAATTCAACCAGGCAGCCAGACACATTCGCCTTTAATAAACCAATTGAGAGTTCAGGTGAGGAAATAAGAGCCTCCGTTGTTTTTTGTGGTATATCGGTAAAGAATTTTACAAATTCTTGAGCTACTTCCTGATTAGAGCTTTTAGGACCACATGCTGTATCTAATGTGTAGCTAGTGTTACGTATTTTCTTCCTGTTAGTCTCATTATTTATAACTTTCCAAACTGTCTTTATTTTATTTTCTGCTGTTTTGATCTTGTTGCTAATGTGCAGTGCTTTAGCAACCTTGCATGTATTTCTAAAAATGTTTGAATACTTAGCAACATACTTGTTAAAAGTTTCAGTGTTTATAAAAGGCTTAAGGCCATAAAGCTCAAATAGTCTTTCCCTACTTTTTCTGATACCTCTAGTTGCCCAATCACTAAATATGAATTTAGGGCAAATACTTTTTGTCTTCTTTTCAAAAGTTTTATTGAATTCCGTGTGAACTATTGAAAAGAAACGATCATACAATTGATCTATATTAATATCATCAAGGCCCATAACGCTTAACTTGTTCTGTAGCAAAATATTATACCTATTTAATCTGCTAGAAGTTATAGGTCTAAATTTAATTTGAACTTTTTGCGATGGGGGTGTATTACACCTGAAGGTTACAGTTTGTCCACTATGGTCAGAGGGTAGACAATTTACTATTGCTTTATCTAAGTAATCACAATCGCAGAAAATATTATCTATACAAGTAGCAGAAGATGGAGTGACTCTAGTAGGTTCTGTAAAAGTGTTGGTCAAGTCAAATGACTTAAAAAGATTTAATAAGCGAATGCTATTTGCACATTCTTCTAAAATATTGATATTAAAATCACCACAAATAATTGTAGATTTATTACTGACTGCAAGTTTTGCCATCACATCTTCCATTATTGATTCAAACAAAGAAAAGTTTTGATAGTTTGGGGGTCTGTACACACACACAATTACATGCTTATCTAGCTCAACACAGGACAGTTCAACGCAATGTTCAACCGAGAGACCTACTATGTCATTACGTTGCTTATATTTAAAACAATTTCTTATTAATATTAGGGATCGAATCAATAGTTTCAGCGTACGAGAGCCGCAAGAAACATCTGCACGAACGCGCGTTTTTCGTATATGTTAAGAAATAATATTTCTCTACGCATTGAAAACACGACTCTGGTTGCAGTCACATGAAAACCTGAAAATCAGGCCACTGTGTACTTTGTTCCACATTTTTATCTAATTTCACTCAACTAAACATGCATGGAAGACGTTGCTTTGGAAGGCCTCCCACTAGGTGGACCGATGTCCTGGTGAAGGTTGCGGGAATCCGCTGGATGCGAGCCGCACGGGATCGGTCAATGTGGTGACACTTGGGGGAGGCATATGTCCAGCAGTGGACGTCTTTCGGCTGAAATGATGATGATGATGATGAAACTTGCATTGCAGTTGTATTGTAGTGTGTTCGGGTACGCATTAGAATATATGGTTAATGTAGCATTGTAAGTCGTGTTGCAAATAATCTGCACTCTGCACTCTGCTCTGATTATGACAGCAGAGGTGATCGTTCGGGATACGGGTTATCACATTTTCCAAACTCTTTTAAACGTATAATAAAATAACTTTACAGCTAATTTGGAATCAGGGTTTGAGGACTGTCTTCATTGAATTTGTTACATTTCTATGGATAATCAAGGATATTTTAATGGTTATTTATCACAGTTTTCAATGCGAAAAGTTCTACTTAGCCATTGAGGAAGCTGAAACGGCGTGTATACAGCTTATGAAGAACAAGAACTGCCCAAGTATGTACCACCATCATCTTAATGGCATCTTTCTTGACGACCTGAATGGCGCAGCGATAGTGAGGCTGCCTTACGTTCTTGGGGTCCCGGGTTCGAATCCCGGTAAGAGCAAATGTTTGTGAGATGAGCATGGACATTTGTGTCCGAGTCATAGATGTTTATGTGTATAATAAGTATGAATTTACAAACAAAAAGTATCTATGTAATGTATACACTATCTGGTGTGCACGACACAAGCCTCGTTGCTTATTGTGGCACTAGATGGCGCTGTGTGTAATGTCCAGCGATATTTATTATTATTTTATTATTATTAATGCCCTTGTCCTAAATACTATTTGGGGCCGCGTTTTCTTCTTCCATTCTCCCCTGTCAGACATCACGGCATCATTTACTCCATTCTCTTTCATATCATTCTTTACACATCCATCTTTTGTCTGCCCAAGTACAGTCCAAAGATATTATATTCATAATTCATCCGTATGTCATTTAAGAATGCCTTTTCAACAAAAATGATGATGAGTGTGAAGATTTTATGGTATTCATTTAAGTTTTTCTTCCAGACGATCAAGTACGTCTTTGCAAGAAAGTGCTGCAGGCAAATCGTTCGTTCAGCAAGATAACCGCGTGTGGCCTGTTCTATGTAGACGCTAAGCTACCAATTTGTTTCATAGGGCTTCTCGCCAGCTATGTTATTGTCCTGTTGCAATTCGCTTTTCTATGAAACAAAACAACTACTCAATTCAATAAACAGGACTTGAAAGATATGTTTCAGTTAGATTGACAGTTTAAAATTCTCTTGGAACCATCAAATACGCTGTTGTTGATGCTGTTCCTGTATCAGTAGTTGTTGCACACCCAGGTTGATGCCTATTTTTACTGCTCTGATAAAGTATCAAGACTATCTTGGAACCGTCGAATACGCTGTTGTTGATGCTGTTCCTGTATCCGTAGTTGCTTTTTACTGCTCTGCAAAAGTATGAAGACTTAAGGTCATGGCACAGGCACACTATACCGGCACCGCTCCAACCCAGCAATTAACTGGTCAATCAAATAAGAGCATTAAGTCGTGTGTCGTGTAATATAATTGTTTATCATATCGGCGACAAAAAGGAAGTGTTTCGGAAGTACTCTTCACCAATAAATAAAATATAAAAGTAATTTTGTGTTTTCTTTAAATAAATATGCTATTAAATTCATCTTTATTTTCTTAAGCTTTGTTCATGAAGCAATCTACGCCCTTACCGGGTACCGCTAATAGTGTAGCGTGGTATGCGCATATACATGCATCCATCTTTTTACACGACTGCCAAGGAAGTGCTATTCTACTGTTTTTCGCGCGTATCTTGTACGTATATTTCTTTGTAAGCTTCATGACCGCGTATCTTCCGAATGGCTGAATGGATTTCGACGATGAAGATATCGGACCAACAGGACGACGACGACAACGCTCCAGAAGTGACTGGGGTAGACCTGAGAGTGGCGGTACGCAGGCTCAGTGCCAAAAATACCGCCCCGGGACCCGACGGCTTGCCTGGCAAAGCCTGGGTCCTGGCCTCAGAGGCTCTTGGGCCCCGACTGGAGGGGCTCCTAAGCGCATGCTTGGAGAGAGGCCAGTTCCCGCTTCGTTGGAAGACGGGGAAGCTGGTCCTCATCCGGAAGCCGGGGCGCCCTGCGGACTCTCCGTCCGCATACCGGCCCGTGGTGCTGCTCGATGAGGTGGGCAAGCTCTTTGAAAGAGTCATTGCAAACCGCCTCGCCGAGCACCTTGCGGGGACTGGGCCGGACCTTGCGGAACACCAGTTTGGTTTCCGCAAGGGGCGCTCAACGGTGGACGCCATCATGCGCGTGAGAGCCCTCACGACGGGGGATGCGGTGTCCAGGGGTGGGGTTGTCTTGGCGGTGTCTCTCGACATCGCCAACGCTTTCAACTCCATGCCCTGGAGCTGCATTAGGGAGGCACTCCGGTATCACCGGGTGCCGACCTACCTCCGTCGAGTGGTCGGGGACTACCTGACGGATAGAGCCGTTATCTACCCCGGTCGCAGCGGAGAATGGAACCGGCGAGAGATGTCGTGCGGTGTTCCGCAGGGATCGGTTCTGGGGCCGTCCTTGTGGAACATCGGTTACGACTGGGTGCTGCGCGCCGACCTCCCTAGCGGTGTCAGCGTGGTTTGCTACGCAGACGACACGCTGGTGCTGGCACAGGGGGGGTCGCACGAGGCGGCGGCCGAAGCGATGACACGCGGGGTTGCAATAGTCGTTGAGAGGATCCGGCAACTGGGTCTCGAGGTGGCACTGCACAAGTCCGAGGCCATGTGCTTTCATGGGCCTCTGAATGCGCCACCTCCGGGATCCTCACTGATGGTAGGAGGGGTATCCATCGGCGTCGACTCGACGTTGAAGTACCTGGGACTTGTCCTTGACAGCCGGTGGAACTTCGTGGAACATTTCCGACGTTTGGCCCCCAAACTGGAGCGGACTGGGGCTGCCTTCAGGCGGCTCCTGCCTAATCTGGGGGGGCCAAACGCCTCCTGCCGGAGGCAAATTGTCGCTCAGCGGACAGACTTCCGGCGGGATCTCATAGCGACATGGAGAGAGCGACTTTCGCAACCCCGTGCAGGGCACGCCACAATAGTGGCGATAAGTCCCCTCTTTGAGGAGTGGCTTGAGAGACGCCACGGCATCCTCACCTTCCGCCTGACGCAGGTCCTCACCGGACACGGAGTGTTCGGGAGGTTCCTGCACCGAATCGGGCGGGAGGAAACGCCCGGGTGCTTCCATTGTGAGGATCGACCGGAGGACACGGTGGAACACACGGTGGAGGTGTGCCCCGCGTGGGCGGAGCACCGCCGTGTCCTCGAAGCGGCGATCGGTGGCGGCGACCTCTCGCATCCGGCCCTGGTGCAAGCCATGGTCCGGAGCGAGACGGAATGGGACGCCGTCACCTCCTTCTGCGAAGCAGTAATGCTAGAGAAGGAGGTGGCGGAACGTGAGAGGGAGAGAACCTCTCAACGTCCCGGCCGCCGCGGGAGACGCCCCGGGCGTCGGGGGCCACCACCACGTAGCCCCCGGCCACCGTAGGCGCGGGCCTGTGGACGGTGAGCTATGGGCTAGCTCGCCGTCCGTCCGTCTCATGACGACAGGCCGTGTCGACGGCGCGTTCGTGTTCCACGCGCGCCTCAAAGAGAGTCAGCAAAAAGGAAGGGGTCCGTAAGGACTGATGCCTGCCGGGGTTGCGGGACTATTCGAAAGAGATACCGTGGCCCCGGAACACAACGGGCGATGAAGGAACATAGATGGGTTTTAGTCAGTAAAAGTCTGACACTCCCTCCTGCTCCTCCCAGAGCGGGAGGGGTTATTTGATGATTTCCCATCCGAAAAAAAAAAAAAAAAAGGGCAGGAAGATGATGATAACTATGTTTTTGCTTAGCCTTCTTAACTCTCTTAATTTTCATCAATAAAAGCGGAAGTAAAATTGATTATTTCTTCATTCAATCCAATCATATCTACCAAAACTGTGACAATCCAATTAATGTTTTCATCATTAGTCGTATTAGTACGTATGAGTTGTGACGACGTAAACAATTACTTTTATAGTTGATTAAAATGTAAACAAACAACTGTTATATTAAGTTGACGAAATTTTCATTGAAATGAATGACAGTTCAGTTCTGATACGCACTCGTCCGGTTGTTCAAGTGACTTAGATATGAAGACACTAATCAATATAAACCCTATTACCAACAATTTCTTGGATAAAAGCTTCCAGAACACTCTCCTTCCTTTTCGGTGTTTACAGCACATATTATTTATATCAAGGTTCTCTATTAAGTACAATTGTATCAGGCCTCATCGTGTGTCGTACTATATCGTGTCTCTCATTGGCACTCTTGGATTTTTAACATTTCACATAGAAAATCTTTTAGCAAGGGAATTTGAAGGAGTAATCAATCAATTCCTTGTTGTCTTTATCAAATTCAATGTCATCTTGATAGTGGTTCCTTTCGTTTTGTTCTTCACACTTAACATTATACATAGAAAAGAACACGTTCAAATGATTTTAGAGATACAAAGAGCTTTCAGATTAATTAATTGACGACCCAAATGGCGCAGCGGTAGTGAGGCTGACTTACGTTCTTAGGGTCCCGGGTTCGAATCCCGGTCGGAGCAAAATGTTTGTGTGATGAGCATGGACATTTGTTTCCGAGTCGTGGATGTTTATATGTATAATAAGTATGTATTTACAAACAAAAAAGTATCTATGTAGTATATCAACTATCTGGTGTCCACGACACAAGCCTCGTTGCTTAGTGTGGCACTAGATGGCGCTGTGTGTAATGTCCAGCGATATTTATTTATTTATTATTTTTATTTATTTATAATTATAAAAACTACAAGAAGTCTATCAAAAGGAACTGGCTCGGAATTGCACGCCATTGTATTTTTTATATCATCGGTGTGTTGCTAACCCGAAACTTAAAATTAGCGGCATATTTTTATTCTTTGGTTTATTTTGATGTGAACTTTACCTATGGTGTTTCTATAATTGCTTTGATAAGAGATGGTATTATTTCGTGGATATCTGAAGTTGAATACTATAGTATTCTCAGTTTGGAGCTGGAAGACGATAAATATGATGATAAAATAAAAAACTTTTCCAAGCATACGTCCATTTAATGGAAGCATATGCTGTTTTCACGAAAATATTTAAGTTTGCGGTAAAGTGGTCGTTATTTATGATATTTGTAGAAAAACTTTGTCATCATCATTCTCTTGCGCTTGTCCCAATTCATTTGGAGTCGGCGCAGCATGTCTCCTTCCATACTTCTCTATCATTCGTCATCTCATCAGATACCTTCTTTCGTATCATACCCTTCACACAGTCCATCCATTATTTCTTTGGTCTTCCTCTACTCTTATACAAATCCAAATTTTTTACTCACAACTTTCCTCACGACTCAGTGTTTTCAATTTTCAGGCCCTATTTCAAGCATTAGACACATTTTTCTTGAGTATACTTTATCTTCAAACTTTGATAGAACTAAATAGGTCTGGGGCTACTCATTATGGAACGGTGAGTATACCATAGTTCTGATACTGTTAGCCTGCGTCATCCCATTGCTGGGCAAAAGCCTTTCCTCATGACTTTAGCGAATCTAATATTTTGAGAATCTATTTATATTATGCGAACAAAGGTCCAGTTGTTATAGCACAGCAGTTTTATTAAAATAATTATAATCAATTATCTCTTGACTGCTTCGTTGGTCTAGTGGTGGCAAGCGGAACTGCTGAGCATGAAGTCCTGAGTTCGATTCCCAGGTTGGGTTTTTCCATCAGGAATTTCTCAGTAGCAGCCATGGAAACTGGATGTAAGCCACCAAGCCCCTTCCCCCTACAAAAAAGTAAAGGATTGCATTCAATGACGTATTATACTATATAGACACGTCATGAACCAACATCGCGGCGCTTAAAAACGGCGAAAATACTAGAACTACTTATAAGCGTGAAGAAAGAGATAGAAACTATGACACCGAACAGCGGGATGCCTGTTGCGAGAGGGAGATAAATATACATCTTCAGTCACGTCACAGGATTTATTAAATTATAAACAAACGTAGCGTCGCGCGACAGGTTGGTGCGTAACTAAGCGCGATGTGGCCAATTGGCTTCATTTCATGTTGTCATTTTAGAGTGCGGACAACGTATCTATAGTTTATATATCATTGATTGCATTTCCGATTTTCACAAGCTTTGTTTTTATTTGCAGTATGACGTCAACACGTTTGGACAGGTGACTGTTCTTTGGGTATTGAAGAATGTTGGTTTCGTCGGTATGTTCAGTAGGTATTGCGAGGAATTCTACGCGTCTGTCTCTGAAGCTGATGCTGTTTGCTGTCGATTGCGGAGGAGTCTGCAAAGTACTGGTACGACGAGTTCTTTTAACTTAAAATTCAGTCAACATGATTTTATTTCTGACTTTGTATTGTTTGTAGGTAGTTTGGTAGTCGTTTTTATCGCAAAGATTTTCTTTTCTGGAAGTAAGTTGATTTTAAGGCTCGTACAGAATGGTCCAAAAAGTGACATCATAAAAAAAAAAAATTAAACTCCTCACGCCCAGGGTATCCGAAAATATCACATACTAGCTGACGTCCCGCGTTTTCACCCGCGTAGTTACCGTTCCCGTGGCAGTACGGGAATAAAATATAGCCTGTAGCACTCACGAATAATGTAGCTTTCTACCAGTGAAACAATTTTTAAAATTCGTTTATTACTTCCGGAGATTACCCCCTACATACAAACTTACAAACAAATGTTACCTCTTTATAATATTAGTATAGATATGTTCCGCGACTCCTGATAGTGTTCGAGTTAATTCTTGAAAACAATTCTTGAAAATTGTATAGGAACCGCTCTAAATAAATTCATTTTTATTTTGACACGGCTTTTTCACATTCTTTAACGTTATTTAGATGCATTTTTTAAATCTTATTAGCATCAAGAGTAACAAAAGGCCATGTAAAAATAAATATCGTTTTTTGTTTGTGACTTACAAACTTAACTTTTTTATAAGCTAATTTTACTATACACATTTATTTATATCTCAAATTATAACCGCTCTATGTTTTCTATTTCAGTTGAAGCTAAGAGACTTTGCAAGAACGTGCTGCGCGTGTCCCGAGCAGACTTCCAAAAGATGACAACTTGCCGGCTGTTCACGGTCGACGGGCGTCTACCCCAGGAGTTTAATAATCTGATACTGCAGTACATGTGTCTGACGCTTCAATTTGCTATCATATCATTTATAAAATATAATTCTTAAATAAAAACAGGATTTTATTTCAAATTAAGAAACACAGGAAGGGAAGTCTTTCATTAAAAGAAAACTCACTGGCATGTGTTAATTGCAAAGAATTTAATAAGTTTTCTTAAAACCCATTAAAAGTGACACTTCTACAAAAAGGCAAACTGCGGCAGTACGATAACATAGCTATTAATAAGTCCCACCAAACATATTGGTAGTGTAGCGTCCACGTAGAACAGTCCACACGCAGTCATCGTACTGAACGTTCGATTTGTCTGGAGCACTCTCTTGCAAAGATGTTTTTGATTAACTGTAATAAAAAATAATTTAATGAGATAGTTATGGTTACATATTTTTTATTAAATCAAATAGTGATATTCCGAAAACGAAACTTAATATAGTTTTTTTTTAATATTAAATCGGTTTACTCATAATTGGGGAAAAGGCTAGGTAGATTAGTGCCAGTTCTCTCTGAATGACAATAAAAAATTTGAAAGGAATCTTTATGTAGATGGAACAACATCTACCTAGCCTTATATCTACTATTGGGGTTTGGGCTTATTTGAAGTCAGTTATTAATCTGAGCCGATGCAGCTGTTTACCAAACAGCGACTGCCTATTTGAACACCAACCTATTTTCATCATTAAATCAAACAGGTTTTTTTTTTTTGCTTAGCTTAAATTGTCCCGTTGCTGGGCAAAGGGTGCGTGTACGTGCGTGCGGCTCTCTCCGGCCAATTTCTCACAAACGCCTCTAGGTCGTCACGCCAGCGTTTTCTAGGCCTCCCTCGGCGACGACGCCTGTTTTCTGGCACCCACTGTGTGGTGACTCTGGCCCATCGGTCCTGATGAATTCTACAGACATAGCCCGCCCAATCCCACTTCAACCCAGCAGTCTTGTTCACCACATCAGCGATTAAAATTTTAGTAAAAGAAAAATCGTCGACATCCTAGAAAAGTTGTTAGTTTCAACTCACTTGGACAATCCAGTGTTTTCGTTAGCAAAATACTCGCCGTTTTAGCTTCCTCGACTGTCATATAGAACTTCTCGCAGCAAACGTTATTTATAATCAACAGGACCATATTCTTCATGAGATTTAAAGATGTCACCATGATGAGAGTAATCTGCAAAAAAAACGTGGCGATGAAATCTTATAAGACATAATAATACCTGTATTTTACATGGAGGGACTTCCAATCTGAAATCCACAACGTACTTAATATGCGATATCCCTTAGTAAGACTGGTAGACAGACTTTCGGGCCACTGAGTACCTACCTGTTACGACTGTCAATGATCTACAATGATAGCCGGGTCTTATGGCCTAACATGCTTTCCGAAGCACCGAGGAATTTAGGTATGTAATGGATGGTCTCCCATCCACAGACCGACCTAGGCAAGCGCTGCTTGGAGATCAATCCGTGCGGCTGTTACTACATATTTAGCCACGAGCTCAAAAATTTTAAAGAGAATAGAAAAAAAATAGGCTATCTATTACCGTTCCTAAAGGATATATTTGCATTTTAAGCATTTGTAAGCTGGTCTCACAGTAACATAAGGTAAGGCAAAATGTGTCCACAGTGTAATATAAGACCTGTAAAAGATAAACATTTGATGGGTACTGTTAGGATTGGGATCTGCCCCTGAATAACATTGTATTCTTATTTATACACGACACTCACAGGTGAACGCAGACTTAGCCGCACCGCAGTCGCCGCATTCGAATTTTTCTATGCAATCTCGCACACAGAGATAGCCACAGATTGCGCACAGATACAGATTACATAGAACTTTAGACGAAGAATTGGAATGCGGCGACGATGGCGCGGCTATGTCTGCGTTCACCTTGGTCACAAGATTCAAATCAAACCATACATACATAATATTCGGCTTTAGCCGTTACCCGGTTTACGTCGCTATGAGTTCACAACCGCTCATAGCCAACGAGGTCTTGGCGTTTATCAAACATGCCATTGACTACATGGACGAAGTAAGCATCCTGCAGATCTGCAAGTCCAGTTTCAAGGAGGAGGAGATCAGCGGTGCCAAGCTGCTTCTGTTCCAGTCGCTCGGCAAAGTCGAGCAGATGCAGTCCCGCCGGAGGGATGGTGGCCAGAAGTGTGTGCAGGACATCATCACATTGATGAAGAGCACCGACCCGGACGACGTGCCCGCTTTTGTGGCGAAGGAGCTTCATAAGCTGCCCCCAGTCACGTTTGACCACGTCGAAGTCACCAGGTTGCTGCAGGACATCACATCTCTCAAGGCAAGCCTGGTCGAGGTGCATTCCAAGTTGGAGGCGTCGAATAACACCATTGGTGAACTACGTGCCGAAGTAGAGTTGTTGCGCAACGCTATAAAGGTAAATAGGTCGCCCGATGCCACCAACGTGAACACACGTTGCGGAGCGAGAAACGCTAGCGTCGGCAGTTTTAAGTCGGCGAGCTCAACTGCGTCACCCGCTGCTATCGCACGCGTTGCAACGCGCGCCGCCGAAGTTGCTGACTCGGTGCCGGTCGAGGCAGTGACGTGTGTAGGTACGTCGACCCCTAAACGTGCCTATGCTGCTATTGTCGCCACGCACAAGAAGGGGGGAAATAAGAGCTGCTGCGAACCTGCCAACAGGGATTCGAAACAGCATGGCCCAGCAACGGCCACGTGTGACGAGGATGGCTTCGTGAAGGTGGAGAGGAAGAAGAGGAAGAAGCCTCCTAGTCGGAACCAGTGCGGAACCGCGCTGGCAGGACCCAATATGCTGCGTCCGGCGATACCAACGACGCAGCTCTATGTGTCCCGGCTACATCACACCACGAAGGTTGAGGAGATCGTGGAGTATGTCCGAGCGAAGACCAGCTGGACCTTGAGGGTCGAGAAGTTAGAGTCGAGCCACAACACGAATTTTAAGTCGTTCGTGATGCGAGTTCCGACTCATCATATTGAGACCTTCCTCAAGGAAGAGTTTTGGCCGAAGGGTGTCATGTATCGGCGATTCCGCGGAAGGCTACGCGACACCACGCAGCGCAACATGACGCCGTCTCTTCGTGTTCAATAGTTTAATTCTCTTGATTTTGCAATATGTATTAGTTTATTATTCTTGTTAATTATTATTTTGTGTATTTTATCTATGGGCCTTAGTCGCCTGACAATAAAATGATTATTATTATTATTATTATAATATTGTCACTGCTTTTTACCAAGGGACTAGGCAAAAGCTACAGAACAATGGCTTCTGATCAGCCATTATCACTTCAAGTTTGCTCACGCCAATACAGAAACTGTAATTAATGAACTGCGGCAGCCGTACTGGATCCTCAAATTGAGGAACGCCGTTCGATCAGTTGTCCATAGATGTCATTTGTGCAAGCTGCTGAAAAGCACAACCTTCAACGCAAACAAATACAACCCAAAGGTAAATCCCCCAAAGCCAAGGGGCTTATAAAAAAAAGTAAATCATCTTTGGCTTTTCCATCATTGTTAAGGGTAATATAATCTTACTTTGACTAGACTAGGAAGTATCTTACATAACCTGACAGCATGGAAATAAATTTTTAATGTAGAAAACATTATTTTCAATATTAATTTATTTATAATTTGTTTTTGTTCATCCATGACAGCATAGCAAACTGCAGTATCACAACAGTGTACTCCACCATAAGACTATTGAACTTCTGAGGCAGACATCCGTCGATCGTAAAGATCCGACAAGCTGTCATCTTGTGGAAGGCTGCTCGTTTCAGTCGCTGTACGTTCTTGCAAAGCCTTTTAGCTTCCACTGAAAAAGAAAGAAACAAAACTGTAGAACAAGCGTAAGATATTCAGGATGTAAATGGATCCTTTACGAAACCGTCAACCAAGCATTATGTACATACATTAAACTAAGTTACTTAACTTAACTTAAGTTTACGCAAAAAAAATTGCTGGAAAAAGACTTTTTTTCTTTCTCTTAACAGCAACAACAACAGCCCATAACGTCCACTGCTGGACATAAGCCTCTCCCATGATGGGAGGAATTTGCCGGAATCTCCACGCTTGGCAGGCGGATTGGAGATCGCAGTGATGAAAGACTAACATAAAACGCTGCTGCCTATTCTCAGGTCTACGGAGGCGCAAGGTGTTCTGCCTCAGACATTAGTCGCCGTATACGACACCCGTGAGTGTAATGGGTTGGTTCTATTCTACTCTGCCGGATACCACACGGCTATTGGCTAATGGCTTTTTTCACTAAGACTCAATGTGACGTACACAAAACATTGTGCTGATGGATGAATTGAATAGCGCGGGAGTCATGGAGATGTTAAAAGTAAAATCTAATACTAAAAACATGTGAAAATGTAGGAACTTTGACCTGAAAAATGAAAAAAAAAATCCGTTCACGCAATATACCCATTTTATTTGGAAAGTGATAAAAAAGTCATCTGGTATATATTTTGCTCTAACGTTCGTGGCTTTGTGTATAGTTTTACCTCGTGAGGAGCTTATGGCTATAACAACGGCCGCACGGGTCAATCTTTAAGGTTAAGCCGTGCTTGGCAAGGTCGGATTGTGGATGAGTGACCATCATTACATACCGGGTTTCCTCCGTGCCTCAGAAAGCACGCTAAACCGTTGATCCCGGCTGTCATTTGTAGATCTTTAACAGTCGTTACAGATAATCAATGACCCGAATGTCTGACAACCAGTCTTACCAAGGGGTACCGGCAGTCATACTGGTATTCATAGGCTTCCGGTAAGATTGGAAGCCGACCCCATTAAATTTGGGAAAAGGCTAGGCAGATATGATATGTACAGTCTTACCAGTACTTTGCAAACTTCTCAGCATTCGACAGCAAGTAGCGTCAGCATCAGAGACTGACATGTAGAAAAACTCGCAGTGAGTGTTGAACACACTGACGAAACCAACATTCTTTGTCACCCACAGGATGATGACCAATAAAAAAGTCTCGACTTCGTACTGAAATTCAAGTAAAGGAAATTATAGTTAATACAGGATGACTTTTTTATCACTTTCCAAAAAAAAAAATTGTTATAATAGGTGAACGGAGTAGAAGCAAATGGCATACTTAATCTTTTATTATTTCTTTGTTCTAATATGAAAAAATTACTTGAAATTTGTAGCGTTTTTTGATGATATACCAATTTTATTCTAAGCTGTGGAAAAAAGAAAAAAAATAAACTAGGTATGCCATAAGCTTCTACTCCGTTCACCTAATATACCCATTTTTTATCACTTTAAATAGAATGGTATAAAACGAGTAAACCTATCCTCATCATCAGCCTATACTGTTCCCCCTGCTGGGACACGGGCTCTTCTCAATGAGAAGGAATGGGCAGTAATCCACCACGCAAAGTCATGCCGGTTTCCTCACGATGTTTTCCTTCACCATTTTGAGAGCAGTGGTTATGAAATAAATACCACAAAGTAATGCGCTGGGTTCTAACCCACGACTTACTGTTCACAAGTCGGGGCCTCCACCACTGGGCCACCACTGCTCTCCTCTAAATCCTATCCTATCCTATCTTACTCTAGTGAGTAAGATAGGATAGGATAGGATAGTTTAAACTAGTGTCTATACTAATATTTTAAACAGAAAATATTTTCTTGTTCGTTTGTTTGTACCGAATAATCTCAGAAACTACTAAACCGATTTTAACCATTTTTTCACCAATAGAAAGCTAAATTATCAGGAAGTAACATACGTTATAATTTATTTAAAAAAAAAATAGAGATCGAAACTTATGCAGGTGAAATCGCGGAGCGCAGCTAGTATTTCTATTATAAATGCGAAAAAATTTGAGGATAGATGGATGTTTTTTACTTTTTCACGCAAAAAATACGGACCAGATTTTGAAGAAATTTGGCACGCAGATAGTTTATAACCTGAATTAACACATATGATACTTTTACAGGTAGTCAGACAATAACGAAACTCCACGCGGGTGAAGCCGCGGGCATGAGCTAGTCCTTTATAAAGGTAAACATTTCCCAAAACAATAATGCTGAGTTTACCGCGTAATCCTGTTATACTGCCGGAACGCGTATCTACGACAAATCGTCATCACGCGTAGTTTTAGATAACTTCAGTTTAGTTCGCGGATCCACGTTCGCGGCATACCAAACGGTTTCCATCTTCGCTAGTATTTGGTCAATTAAATTAGTGTAATACTTACTATGCCGTAGTGTGTTACACCAGATTTTTTTATTTCTATAAATGTTTGGAGATACAGTAAACTGTGAAAGAATGTGTCCATTGCTTGAAATAAGGTCTGGAAATAAATATCATTTACCATCAGAATATTAGATGAAAAAATTAAACACATTCCACGAAATTTCAGTCTTACCGAATACGTAAATATTTTCTTGAAAACATTAAAAGCTTCCATCAAATTTACGTATGCCTGGAAGAGTTTTTAAATTCATCATTGTAAGTAACTTCTTCATTCTCGGAACTCAGCTTGCTATAGTGCTCGACTTCAGATATCCACGAAATCATTCCATCTCTTATCAAAGCGATTAAAATAAAACCGTAAGTTATGTGTACGTCAAAATAAATCAAGGTATACACATACGCAGACATCATGAAATTACGAGTCAAGAATACACAGACAACAAAAAATATGAAATGGCGTAAAATTCCGAGCCAGCTCCTTTTAATTGCATATTTGTAATTCTTGTGGTTGATTAATTTAAACACTTTTTGGATCTTCAAAATAATTTGGACGTGATCCTCTCTTTGAATTATATTTAGTAAGTAAAATAAAAAGAAAGGAATCACCAACAAGGTGGTATTAAACTTGAAAAAAAAACTGACGAAAGGGTTCGTTACATCGTCAAAATCTCTCAAGGAAAGTTTTTCTAGATGAAAAATTATAAATACAAGAGTACCAATGAGCGATACGATATAGTAAGATACACGATGAGGCCTAATGCAATTATACTCAATGGAGAATCTTGATATGAAAAGCATGTGCTGTAAACACCGAAAAGGAAAGAGCATTTTTTGGAAACTTTTATCCAGAAAATTATCGGTAATAGGATGTATTTTGAACTTTGTCTTCATGTCTAATTTAACAGTTACAAACGCTTAACAGAATACTAAGGTTAGTACTGCCGCTCACATGAAATATAAATTTAATAATTCACGTAATAAAATATTGTTTCAACTACCAGTACATTACCAGAAATAAATAATGGTCGTCGTTTGTTTTATCAAGAATCGTTAGTATATTAAACATTTCATGGTCATATAATTAAAGATGATTGAATTTAGGACTCGAAAATAAACATAAGGTTAGGGTACTCCGCAAAAGCGGTAGCGATAGCAGTAAAGTCCGCTATGAAAATGTAGCCGTACCGGCATGGTGCCCTGAGTTCATGTTCATCCATGTCCTTTTATTAAACTGAACCTGAACAAACCTTAATTAAAAAAAGCTGAGGCCCAGGCACTTTCTAGCCGAGGACACACTCGTTATGAAAGGTTTGAAATTATTCATAATCCGTTTCCGAGATTAGAAATTTTGCGAGTAAGATTTTTCATTATTTTGTTCAGTATTTTGTTGTTTGAAAATAAATTAGAAAAAGGTTTTAACTGGCTAATTACGTTAATTATTAAAAAAAAATTACGTCAGCCAAGTCTTATTATAGTCAATTTTATAGGTTGTCACCTTGACACATTATCTTACGAATCTCACGTGTTAGTGTATTTGTGTAGCATTAAATGGAGAAGAATAGAGCAGAATAGAGAAGAATAGAGAAGAATAGAGAATAGAGCAATGAACAATATCATGCAACATAATGACACAATATTCGGTACACGACTTACAACGACACGACAAATTTATTAGATCTAGATCTTATTGATAGATGAAGTAAACTGAATACAATGAATAAAACAACCTTGATTCACCTAATAAATGGATATTGATTTCCAATTCTGATAAAGAAAATTCGAAAGTGACGCCAGTGACTTAAAAGTTGTGAGGTCATCGGTTGTCATAGTAATAATGTGCATATACGGTCGACGAAGCTATTTGGTTTACATTTTAACGTGCAAATTTTATTGTAAAATGAAAAAGCAAATAGCTTGGTCGACCGTAGATGCACACGTAAACGATTATAGGGCAAGAAAGGAGATGACTTTAAAATTATGATTAATAGAGAAGCGTGGAAGTAGACCGTGCCGTAACGCACCGGATCAACTCAGGATGGATGAAATGGCGACAGGCAACTGGAACAACTTGCGACCAACGGATGCCCCTCAAGTTAAAGGGGAAAATATACAAGTCCGTGATTAGACCTGTCGTAGGTACTGTATGGATCGGAATGCTGGGCTGTGAAGAAGATGGCCGAAAAAAGATTGCATGTAGCGAGATGAGAATGTTGAGGTGTGGTATGACAAGAATGGATAAAATAAGGAATGAGTATATAAGAGGAAGTTTGAAAGTTGCGCCAGTTACAGAAAAGTTGAAAGGGAATCGACTGTCTTGGTATGGGCATGTAATGAGGAGGGAAAAATGTGACAAAAGAGTGATGAATATAAATGTTGATGGATGGAGAGGGAGAGAAAGACCAAAGAAACGATGGATGGATTGTGTGAGGAATGATATGAAGGAAAAAGGTGTAAATGATTGTGTGACGGTTGACAGGGGAGAAAGGAAGAAATAAACGTGTTGCGCCGAACCCAAGTAACATGGGATAAGGGCAGGAAGATGATGATGACAGAACCGTGGAAGAAGAAGATATGCTATGCTGACCCTTAATATATAGGGATACGTAGAGTTAGAATGTTGATGATTTATTGAATTCTTATTGATTGACACTATGTAGTTGTTTTTTTTTTTTTTAATTAATCTAGACTATTCAACAGCGTTATATATCTTTGATGCAATTTATGACATTATAATTATTAAGACCAAGTAAACGATGGATGGACTGTGTAAAGGATGATTTGGCAAGAAAGGAGGTGTCTGATGAGATGACGAGTAATAGAGAAGTACGGAAGAAGAAGACATACTGCGCCGACCACAAATTAATTGGGATACGGGCAAGAGAATAGAATCTTCAAAGGAAAGCAAACTGTAACAGCACAATAGTATAGTGGGTAAGAAGTGCCAGCAGACGTAATGGATGACAAGCATCTATGTAGAACAGGCCACATGCAGTCATCTTGCTGAATGATGCACGATGCAGACGCTGGATATTTTTGCACAACTTCTTTTGAGCATCTGTAAACAAATAAATTTAAATAACTGCAGTACTATTGAATTAGCCACAAGCCGCTTTAAGCCGTTGGTCCCGGCTGTAATCTGAGGCCCGAAAGTCTAACAACCAGTCTTACTACAGGATATCGTATTACATTTTACTAACTGGGTTGTGGAGGTCAGATAGACAGGCTCTCTATGTAAATACTGGTATTCAGCTTCATCCGTTTAAACTGGAAGGCGAATCCGACATACTTGGGAAAAGGCTAGGCAGATGATATGAATTAGCCAAAAAGCTTTAAAGTATATAAATAATTCCTAAAGTTGTCTACCTGTACAGTCTGATGCTAAAATAAATTCACATGAATCTTGGGCACACTTAACAGCTTCATAGAACGCCTGGAGCTGCAAACCAAGTGAGATGTGTATAGCATAATTTTTCACTAAGCAGAAACATATTAGAATCGATAGGAGAGGATTTTCATGCTAGAAAAAATAAAAAAAAGAACATTAAATAACGTATTCATCTGCCGCTTCGTGATAATTATTATCTCAAAAACGGTTCTCTTACTATCTTAGTTTTATACTCAATCTTGCTGTATTCAATTACGATTTGAATATCGATCAAACTTTGCAAAATAGCTGATGTAGTATGGTATAGGATCTGGAAATAATAATAAATACAATTAAACATAGCCCAAAACCATACGAACAAATGCAGATGACAAACACACAAATAAACCTTCTAAATAGTTACGGAGACGTTGGGGGGTCAAAGTTCTAACTTTTTCACAAGTTTTTTTTTTAAATACATGTTTTTTTATGTAAGATTTTTCAACCACCGTATTATTATATTATATATTTGACGACCCGATTGGCACAGCGGTAGTGAGGCTGCCTTACGTTCTTAGGGTCCCGGGTTCGAATCCCGGTCGGAGCAAATGTTTGTGTGATGAGCATGGACATTTATTTCAGAGTCATGGATGTATATGTATAATAAGTATGTATTTACTAACAAAAAGTATCTATGTAGCATATCAACTATCTGGTGTCCACGACATAAGCCTCGTTGCTTAGTGTGGCACTAGATGGCGCTGTGTGTAATGTCCAGCAATATTTATTTATTTATTTATTTTTATTATATCCATCCATCAGCACAATGTTTTTAGCGCGTTACATTGAGTCCTACCGCAAAACTTGATTTTTCACCAAAAATGAGGCATTTGCCAGCAATATTTTTGCGTAAAATTACTTAGTCTTATATACATAATGCTTGGTTGACGGTTTCAAGAAGGGTCCGTTTACACAATAAAAAAAACATAAATATCATTAAACTGTAATATTTTGTACTTACTGGTAGTTGATAAACGTTTCTGACAATCTTGTAACACTTTAATATTAGATCATAACTTTGATACATTTTTGCTGTCTGTAGTTTACTGAAGCTATTCTTCTGTATCAGTAATAACTGAATATTCCACAGCTTAAATTGATCATTCAATAACTTAATTAGTCTTATTCCATAAATCATATTTGAATCAAGAGTCGCCATTATCAATTTATATAAGACGATATTCCACGGAGGTTTATAGAAGAATACATTATCATATATTACGACCAACATGAAAAACATAGCGATTGAAGCCACGCTCATCCAATTTCTTATGATGAGAAGTTTAACATCGGTGCCCTGACTCAGAAATCTATACACTTCTTGAAAGTACAAAATAAATAAAACACTCTTTTTGGAATAAATTAAGTGAATAGTCGAGTTTAAAATGAAACCCAAACACTTAAAGGTACATTCGAAAATAGATGCGAATTTCAAGAAGTCAACTGGACAGTATCGTCTGAAATTATCATCAAGCATTATTTCCAAGAGACGATGAATATACGTTGTCAAAAAAATTACAGCACCACTTATTGATAAAAACTTATTAAAGAAATTATTTTGAAATATGAAATTGTTCTTGATGTGATATTTGGGATTAAGTAGTAGAATTTGCATCAAAAACAGTGGAAAAAAAATTCGTTGAATTTCTTTGTCAACTTTGTTATTTAAATTAGGTTTAACACTTATTCCGATTTCAGTATCACTATTCCTGTTCAGAGTCTCCATTTTGTGTTACATTCACTGAGGCAAATGTAGGATAGTGTATTTTAAAGGATCCAATACACTAACATTTTCATGCTGACAGTTTAATTGTTTGTTTAAAACTTTATAACCTTCATAGCTTTTAACTGAATGTTTAATTAAGTATATATAGGAAGCGTCGTAAATGAAAGACGTACTCGTAATTAAATTACTTTCATAAGGCCCGGACTCCACCAAAGCGGAGATGTGTGAAGCGGAGAGCAGAGGAGACGAGATGCGTAAAAGCTAGGATGTATCCACTTGCCGGGGCTGCGGGACTGTTCGAAAGAGATACCGTGGCCTCGGAACACAAAGGGCAATGAAGGAACGGATGGGTTGCCATGGCAGTAAAAGTCTGACACTCCCTCCCGCTCCGCCCAAAGCGGCAGGAGTCATTCGATGATTTCCTATCCGAAAAAAAGGGTGTATTCACCGAAGCTGTGCGGAGAGGAGAGGATATCGGCAAAGCGGAGACGAGAAGTGTACATAACAAAATTCGTTAATACGTTATCATAGATTACAATCCAGATAAAAAACGTGAAGATTGCAGTCACAAACATCCAAGTCCTTATTATGAAACGATTAAGACCAGCGGCATTACTCATAAATCTATGCACTTCTTGAAAGTACAAACGAAATAAAACACTCTTTTTAGAGTGAATCCAGTTATTAGTCAAAATCATGATGAATCCCAAATTCTTGAAAGTGACATCGGAAATAGATGCGAATATCAGGAAATTAATCGAAGTGTATCGCCTGACATTGTCGTCTAGTATTACATCCAGTATATGATGGATATATGTTGTCAAAAAAATCACCGCCCCACTAATTAATATGCACTTATTGAAACCATTATTTAGATTTATGAATTTTTTCTTGATGTGATATTTGGGATTAAGCAGTAGAATTTGCATCAAATTCAGAGGAAAGAAAATTCGTTGTTCAACATCTTTGTCGACTTGGTTGTTAAATTCTGTTTTAACGCTTGTTCCAATTTCAGAATCAATATTCCTGTTCATAGTCTCCATTTTGTCTACCATTTACTGCGGCAAATGTAGGATTGTGTGTGTATGCTTAAGGACATAATAACATATTCTTGACGAAAAAGCTGTCAGCTTAAATGTTTTTATAAGAAACTTCCAAACCTTATTAATTTCGTTTGAAAGTGTAAAGAAGGCACATTAACGGAATTAACTTTGTCATAATTACTTGAGAGTAAGTTTTAAGTAAGTTACTAGGTAATTGATAATCGCTTGCAATACTATTATTTTTCTTTATCTATTTTCGGAAGGATTAACAAAATACGTTCAACTAACTGTGAACTAACAGTATTTACAAAAACAAACAAACACGTGCGTTGGTACTGAGCATTCGCCAAAACTGCGAGCTAGACAGCGGTCTGCATCTTGTGATTTAGTGGCCTTAGATACTTTAGAATAAGCATAGGTTATTCGAGACGTAAGTACTTATATTTCTGGTACCACCTCATGCCTCAGTTCGATAAAGACAATGTATGGTATATAATTGTTTAAAAAGTGGTGGTGTAAAGGTTCCGTTTGAAACCCAGTGACATTCAAATAGCCTTTATCAAAAAAAATATACTTCGCTTTTGGGTTGCCTTCACGGTCGCCGCTCCAGTATTATTGGCCCCATCGGCCATCCGTTCTGCGAGCAATGTGCCCTGCCCACTGCCACTTAAGCTTGGCAATTCTTCGGGCTACGTCGGTAACCTTGTCTCTCTTGCGGATGTCATCATTTCTGATTTGATCACGCAAAGAAACTGTGCGGTTCAGAATTAAGGTAAACTGTTACACATACACTTGTGTCACTCCCAGGAGTTACTTTTTTCATCTCTATTCGCATCGCTATGAATATCAAAGATTTAGAGGTCGAAATTACGATATAGAACAGAATCTGAAACAAAAAATAGTAAAACTCACTCAAAATACTGTCAATAGTAACATTTACGAATAAAAAAAGTTAAACGCACCAACTGATTAAAAGTCTTCTCAAATATTTTATAGGCTTCTGTACAGTCTTACACTGTACACGTTTTGCTGACGCGGTGCCTTGCACCAAACGTGCGTCATTTTGGATACTATAAAACCACACTCATTACATTTAATGAGTGAATGCAATTACTGCAACGCGGTGACTAACATTAGAGAAAGGAATCGTCAACAGTTCTACTTGTATTTTATACGTAATAAATCTAGTGTGAACCAAGTGATCTTTTCTGTACGCACTTCATCTCAACAACATCTTTGCAAGTGTACGCACCGTACAGCTTCTAAAATTTCCAAATAAACCTCGAGCATTGTTTTCCAATATTTAACGTTTTCTGAACTTTGAACGCTTCCTGACATTTTCACATTTTTCACCCAAATTTTCTTCGTCTTCGTCAAGAGCTTCATAATTCTTGTCGCGTACAAAATGTTCACGTTGAGGGATAACCAAATCTGATTGGTGATAGTCAAGCCAAAACCCATAAAATCAATGACGAAGTAAGAGAAAATCATCCAAGCAATATGATAAAAGTTCAAAATTAGAGCATGTATCCAGTTGGGACAAATAAAAATTTTGAAACATTCGTTTATTTTGAGATTGCTAAAGATAGCCTGGATTTTTTTGATAAATAATACGTTGTTGTGTTTCTGAATAATATTAGTCCAGCAGTTTAAAAAATTACCCATAACAAGTACAAGATAGACATAGATCTTAGCCCAATGTTGGATATATTGGAAACCTGTCACATCCTCTGTGAATGTGAATCCAAATATTGACAAATAGCAGGAACAGATAAATATAAACGTAGCTCAAACGGAAATAGTGTTGTAGAAAACACTATTTGTTGTGTTAATGTTGTCCATAATCTTGTACTTCGCACAGAAAAGAATAGCTTGCATGAAATTTATTGGCCTTAACGCTGATTGTAAGTCTTTTCCAAGTAAGTTGTTAGTTGGTGATCCATTACTTTCAGGAGTCGCGGTAGGTTGCGTTTCAATAACGAAGTCGTTTCCATTTAATTCTCTTTCATCAGTGATGGTTGATCCCACGATGTACGAAGACAAAGGCATGTTAGTTACAGCATGTAGCTAAAGTTTGATTACTGTTCGCTTTCTTCGATCAATAGTTTTTTTTTATTTGGATGACATATAATTCGAATTTAATTATGCTTCCAATATTATTAGTATTTTAAATGTCATAATTATTATAGGGAAATTCAAAAAGTCCAAAAGATGTGACCATGTCTGTTTTACGAATTTTAACAGGATTTTCTCCATTTGCTGTTATGCTTTTAATAGATCTAGGGTATTGAAAACGGTTCAAACCTATAAGTTCTGGTGGAAATCGCCTGGTCCCAGACCATTATCAGGAACTGTTTTCCTGTCCAAAGAGACTTCTGTACTGCCATCAATGAAGTTGGGCCAACATAAAGGGTGTAAAAAGACCCTTACCGAAGCCAAAAGGTACTTGTTCTCCCCGTTATTGCAATCATATTTTTGTTCTACAGAATACCTGGGAACCTTTTAGTTACGGAGATATTGGGGGTCCAAGTTTCAACTTTTTAATTTTTTTTTAAATACATGTTTATAATGTATTTTTTTACTTAAACACCCCCAAGACCCCGTACTATTTAATCCATCTATTAGCACAATGTTTTGGGTGCGTTACATTCAAAGAGATTTAAAAGAATGAAGTTGGTTACATTTACAAAATTTTTGAAAAATTAATTTTGGCACAAATGCAAAGTTTTTTTCAATAAACATAAGTTATTGCATAAAAAACAGTTCGGTTTCACAAGGGGTCGTTCAACTACTGATGCCGGTGTTGAACTTTTAGGACACATTTATAATGCCTGGGAGGACAAATGCGATGCTTTGGGCATTTTTTGCGATTTATCTAAAGTTTTCGATTGCGTTCTTCATGAAACATTAATCAGGAAACTACACCACTACGGAATCCGTAACGCCTCTCTGGATCTTCTTATTTCATATTTGAGTAATAGGATTCAGAGAGTTGATGTTAACGGGAAGAGATCTCCCGGATCCGTAGTAAGAATGGGGGTACCACAGGGCTCAATTCTTGGTCCATTTTTGTTTCTTATTTACATAAATGACTTGCCTCACCTCATAAAGGATAATCATGACATAGTATTGTTTGCAGACGACACTTCTCTTTTATTTAAACTCAAACGTCAGCAGTTAGTTACGGATGATGTTAATAGTGCCCTGGCAAAAGTCGTTAATTGGTTTAATGTTAATAACCTACTCCTAAATGAGAAAAAAACTAAATGTATTAAGTTTACGATACCCCATGTAAGACAAGTGGAAACTACTGTACTAATTAAGGATGAAGAGTTGAAACCGGAAGATAGCACAGTGTTCCTAGGCATAACTTTGGATGCCAAGCTTCAGTGGGGCCCGCATATAGACAAATTGTCAAAAAAACTTAGCTCTGCAGCATACGCCGTTAGAAGGATTCGCGAGTTAACTGATTTAGAGACAGCCCGTTTAGTTTACTTTAGTTATTTCCATAGCGTGATGTCGTACGGTATTCTCCTGTGGGGCAATGCCGCCGATATTCAGACAATATTTGTTTTGCAAAAAAGGGCAATTCGTTCAATTTATAAATTAAGTCCCAGATACTCCCTCAGAGAAAAATTTAAAGAGATTAATGTTCTTACTGTCCCTTCTCAGTTTATTTATGAAAACCTTTTGTACGCACACATAAATATTAATTTGTTTAAAAAATACAGTGATATCCACAACATAAATACGAGGAACAAACACAAAGGGGAATGACAATTTTAGGCCCAGACTTGCAGATGGGATTGGTTTCCCTAAAAAATATGTCAATATTTTTCCCATGTCTTCCACGTCTTCATTAGTCTGTGCAAGTCAGCAACATTTTTTCGAAAATAATAAATATTGAAACAACTAAATTAGTGAAACATGAACAAAAATTAATTTCTAAATGTTGCCTTTACAAAAAAATGTTAACCGATATTTAATTAATCAGAATAATCAGTCATAATTATCGCAAGTCGTCATGTTAGTCACAAAGTCTACTTCGTGTATGTATTTGTCAGCACTGCTCGCAGGGCGCGCAGCAATCCAGCAGTACTACTGTAACTGTATTGTCGGTCGCCGTACTGTAGGATGCTGAGCCGACGTCATGACAGTGATATGGTACTTGGGAAGGGCACGGCATCAGAATAATATTTTTCCCCCGGCACAATTTATGTGTAATGTTTTAGTGGTGTATGATGATGAATTGAATCAATGAAGATGTAAAACTACAATGTTTGTTGTATTATTTGACTCCCAGTTAATTAAGCTCATTAATAAATTCAAATAATGTATAAGGTATGTAATATTTAACATAACCAGTACCTACATATTGATGAAACTAAGAATCTTAAATAACTTAAAAATGCAAAGTTTTTTGTAAATCATTTCTTTTACTAATTAACTATTGGAATTGTCCCCTATTATTATCATAAATTTTATATGTGTGCACAGTGGGCCTAAATTACTATGGCAACTTGGCATTCCCTTTGTTGTTCCTGCAACGAGGCTCAAAAAAATAGGGGGTACGTTCAGATGCCAATGTATACGTTTTTACAATAAACTTCCGAGCCAAATTCAAGCACTAAGCCTATATAAATTCAAATCGTTTATAAAACGGAAGCTGTGCCTGAAAGCCTACTATCATGTTAATCACTATCTCGAAGATAAAAAGGCTTGGGATTAAGCTGCTCCAATGAAATTTGCTCTGTGAATGTCGAAGCTTCGGACTTCGCTTGTTTATTATTTATTCCTTTCTTTTCCTTTTTTATTTTTTCTTTTCCTTTTTTTATACACTCTGACATTTAATGTTTTGACATGTATTTTATTATTTTTTATACACTCTGACATGTAATGTTTTGACATGTATTTTATTATTTTTTACTTTATTATTTTTTTATTATTTTATTTGAAATTTACTGATTTGACATGAATACTTATTTTGTTAAGTATTTTACTTTTTTTTATCATCATTGTGCCTTTTAAGGTTTTTTGTGATTTTTATTTACATTCTTTTTGAATAGAACTTGTTATGAATGTTATATGATTATTGTGAATGTGGGGACCATGTGGGTCACATTTATATTTTTGTTTATTTTTTCCCACAACTGTCTGACAGTTTGAGTACTCTAAGCGACCTACCCAAATGTCCTTTCTTTGGTATTGTTCGTCGTTTCGTTGAGCTCCTTGAGTTATAAGTCGAGCTACACGTTAACTGACAAATACTTGCACTGACTGGACAGGTCCACTCAAAACTGTATGGTTCTTTCTTCAAAAGACCATAATATCAGACACTAATCTGCATAGTCCTCATGTGAATTGAGCAAGATTGTCTGGACTTGGTCTTGTCTTGTTTCGGCTGTTTCTTCTCAGAGTAGTCAGGTACGAAACACCGGCCCCATCTAGTTTTAAAAAAATGACGTGTAAAAGTGTTTGTAAAAACCTACTTGCAAAATAAACATCATTTATCATTTATCATTGAAATTTACCATAAAACGTGATTTTTCACCTAAAAAAAAGTCGTTTCTCAGCGATAAGTTTTGCGTAAAGTTACTTAATTTGATGTACTATAACAGTCAGAAGTCGACTGCCAATCTCGCAACACAATGGCAAAGCAATATTAGTTGTACTATAACAGTCAGAAGTCGACTGCCAATCTCGCAACACAATGGCAAAGCAATATTAGTTGTACTTATGACCTTCTTCTATAAGAACGTTTGACAACACTTACACATTAGCAACTTGTTGCCCGCTTAAGATTGTTATTACAAATTTCAATGAGTTGTGTAAGTGATACGGTGGCCAAATTGGTTAGCACTGCGCCTCGCATGGCGAGTATTCGGGTTCGAGTCTCACATCAAACATGAAAAACATTTTTTAAGTATTACATGTGAAATATAAATGCCGAGTTGTTAACAAAATATAATGTTAAAATATATTCCACAACTAAACGAAGATTCTTTCGTTTTACAATAATTTTCAATCTTAGCGTCGTTATTAAAATATGAGGGTAGATTTGAAACAAAGTGATAAGTTCACTTTGTTTCAAATCTACCTGCATATTTTAACTACTTTACTAGTTCACATAAATTATTCCACTATTCGCTGTTGTTGGTTGGTGAACATAGTTACGAGCGTTTGTGTTATCTTGCTGTTGCTATTTTAGTATTCTTCATTTATTCTTCATATATTACCATTATTGTAATAATAAATTACCTTTATAATATATTTATTATAATATCTATTTGTTCAAAATAACTTACAAAAATAAATTATTAAACATAATTAAATAAAACATAAAAAACCGGTCCATCTTGGATTCGAACTCACATCTATCCCGATCACACTAGCCTCGTTACCGATCTAGCTAATGTTAACTTACGCAAACTTGTCAAAATTTTGCATTACTATGAAAAAAATAATCAGACGGTGATAAAAAGAAGTTACTGATATTGTCATCCTTGTCTAACATTGACCACATCTATATTATTACTCGTAGCGATGCTACATGTTAGCGTTGGAACATCACTCACACGGATAAATATGCGTATGTGTGTATAGGCGCCGCAGCTCGTATAGCGCAAACGATAATGTGCATTGCGGTGGAAGTGGAATTTTGACCTTTGACTGTACAGAATGCTTAGTTGCAGTCAACTAAAACTAAACGAAGCAGTCTTCGTGAAGAGTCCGTTTAAACCCGGTATTTCGTGCACAAATAGTTTTCCAAGAAGATTTTTTTCCTAATTTCTAAGTTTAGAGTGTTCAATAATGTGAACAGTCAGACATTAAGAGCATTTTTTTGTGATTCGTAAGTTCTTCCCACTTAAGCGGATGTACTTTTAAAGCTAGACCCAAATCGGAAGAAAGAGGGAAACGAAATAAACAAAAATATTCTTCATATCATTAAAAGACATAAAATCGTTTTTGTGAGAATGTTACAGAAACTCAAACTGTAGTATAACGATAGTGTAAGTAGTGATGAGAGCACACAAACGTAACGAGAGCGCGGCGTCTATGATGAACAGGCCGCACGCATGCATCTTCTTGAATGAAGTCTTTTGAACTCGTTGGATATTCTTGCAGACTCTTTTTTGCGTTTCTGCAAAACATTTTTATAAAAAGAATTTTTTTTTATAGTATAGAAGAGATTTAAGATGTACTTTTATTTACTACTATTTTTTTTTATATAGAGTGAACAAATGAAAACAAACTGTTAAACAATGTGAAACAATCTGTTTTAAAATATATTATTTTCTTATGTTGCCACTATTTTCATTTATTTTTACTATAATTTTTAAATTAAATAGATATACAGCATAATTATGCATACACTTATTAATATTATAAATATTTCATGTATAATTATATTAAAAGCAGGCTGAGTGCGATTCCAAATCGCACTCAGCCTGCTTTTTACCAATCCAAAAGCAACGTGGGTCTTTTTTATTGATTTTAGTTTAACTTACTTGAGCGTCTGCTTGAGTTTGTAAGTTGTGTACAAATACTCTGAACTTCTCTCATAGCTGAGAAGAATTCCTCACTCTCCACGCTCAAAAGTATGATCAAGAGCATGTTTTTTATAATCCAAGTTAGAGATACAAATGATACAAAGGCAAACTATAACAAAAAAGAAAATGATGAGAGCAACACTTTTTTATCAATATTTACAGAGAAGCATAAGATTATATGAAAACAAGACCATTGAAGGGGATTCGTCAATGTAGCCCCCAAAAATGGAGCGCGCTGTGTTACGTTTATCAAAATTCAATACATGACTATTTTGACATGACCGTAAAGCTGCGTTTCCACCAGAGAGGAGCAAGGATGCATAGTGAGAGTTGTGTGTGAAACTAACCAATCACATAGCTAAAGTACCTCAAGCTGTGAAAAAGAAGCGATAATATTGGTTAGTTTCACACTCATCCGTCGTGTTCGGTGGAACAGCTGCAGCTCATTTATTGTTGTCTCTTTTTTTTGCCCCATACTTTTGAGTCGAGTGGGAAGTTAGGCACACCAAACTTCCAAATGTATGGGGCAGCTCATTATTAGTTCAGTTTGAGATTCTGTGCCACACTCTTCAAATATGACCACACCACCCTGATACACGCTGTAAATTTTAGATTGCACTTAAGTATTTTAAGGACGGACGGAATTTAACGTTATAGTCCAGGATTAGATAACAGTTTGAATCACTCTTACATAACTGTGACTCGCAATAGTTATTTTTTTCATCTCTATTCGCATTACTATACAGATCAGAGATTTGGAGGCTGTAACTAATATTTGGAACAAAATCTGAAACAAAAGGAAACAAAGACGATCATTAGAGTCCTGAGAGAATAGAGTCCTGTGATAAATACCTAAATAAATAAATAATATAAACTTACCAAGTGATAAAAAGTCTTTCCAAATAATTTATAGGCTTCTAATATTTCCATGTAAACTTTAAACATTTTTCTCCAATAATTTTCGTTTTTTTGATTTTCATTTTTAACATTTTCAACCCAACTTTTGAGAGACTTTGTCAAGAGCTTCAAAATCCTCGTAGCATACAAATTATTTATGTCAAAGCTTAGCCAAACATACGTGGTAAAACTTAAGCCCAACTTAAGACCCATAAACTCAATGACGCAGTTGGAAAAAATAACCCAAAAGATATGATAAAAAACCAGTGCTGTAACAGAAACCCAGTTGGGAAAGATCATACGCTTCAACGTGTCGTTAATTTTAAGGCGCGAACAGATCGCCTGGATTTTCATGACAAACAGAACATTGCTGTGCCTCTGAATAATATTGATGCAGCAGTTCAACAGGCTACCTATGGAAAGCACAAAAAAAACATAGATTTTAACTAGTTGCTGATAATATTTGTATCCTGTCTCATCATAACGTAATATAGATGCAAACGTGAAATAATAGGAACACCATGTTACAATGAGTACGGTGAACACAGAAATGATGTTATAGAAAACACTGTTTGTCGTTATCATGTTGTCTCGAATCCTGTACTTTGCACAGAAGAAAACAGCTTGCACCAGATTTATTGGCTTTAGCGCTGATTGTAAGTCTTTCCCAAGTAAATTTTTAGTTGTCGATCTTCTATTTTCAAGAGTCGCGGTAGGTTCTGTTTCAAGAATTATGTCGGTTCCACGTAATCGTCGGTCATGTCTAATAAATGAAGAAACAATGTAAGAAGATGAAGACATGTCAGTCATTGAATGTAGTTGACTCTCGATTGGAGTGCGTCAATGTGTGTTGTGTATCAATATTTTTTACCTGACTGAAGGAGGGTAATGTGTTTATTTTAATTTGGAAGAATAAATATATAACATTAATTTAATTATGTAAACTTCTTTCATAAAATGTTGGTGTTGACCTCGCATAAATAGAAACCGTAATTTGTACTATGACTCGTATCGACTTTGATACATGTGAAAAAACAGATAGTGCACTAGAGTTTATTTGACAAACACAAATTGCGTAGACAATCAGCATAGAGAAATACTAGGTGTTGCTTTGCATCCTGGTCAAATTCAAGGAGGTATCTATGCTAATGATTATCAACCCGAAACAATAATAAATGGGTAGGTTTTTTTTCTTATTCACGGAAATCGGTAAGTATAAACCACTCGTATTAAAGCACAGCCCGTCCGTAACTGGCCCTATAACCGCGCCTCCACACACACAAATAAACGCTCGAAGAGACATGTCGCGCGATGGGTGATTCTTCTATTACTTTCGTGTTATTCCGAAATACTGTCAAATATTAACAATTTAAAATAGCAGTTTTATTAATTGTTTGATCGGGTATCGTAATTTAAATTGATTATTCTATGTGGTGGGTAAATTCACCAATTTTATAAGACGTTATTGGAAAGGACAATGGCAGCCACCCATACATTAATTTAGCTGAGATTCAATTATTGCGTCTTAAAATAAAAAGTATTTTGTTTAACTCGGCGTCAACTTCTGAATTAGTTTATGCAAGAATTTTTGTCCGAGAAGGCCGAGATAAATAGAAATTCAGTCACGAACTTTTGTAGGTTATGTCTATGGTAATTCCACCAATTCGAGGAAGATAAGGTGCAAACCCACCTCGGCGCATGCTGTGCGGGCACGCGGCGCATTTTAGCTACGTAGATTCATTTGTTTTACTTCTTTCAGCACAATGCGCAAGCGTCTGCGGCATTTTTATTACTAATAACCAACCAACAGGGCAAAAAGACTATTATCCCAAATCTAAAAAAAAAAATAACTCGGTTTGACAACTGTTGTCAAACCAAGTTATATTTTTTTCAGATTTAGAATAATAGTCTTTATGCTCGTCATTAATTGAAAGTAATTCATTTATTTTTACACTACAATATTAATACCTCCCCTATGTAACACTTCTACTTAGAAATAAACAGTATTGTTAATTCATTTAGTCCGTTTTATTAAAATGGCAACACTAAATCTCAATGAAAGAATCAAATAACTTTTCAATTATATTAACTTTTTTATCCGGCCTTAACTAGTTAATGTGAAAATTTGAAAAAAACGTAGAAAAATGATGGAACTGCTTTCGTATTTAAGTCACTTTTAGACGCTCAAATAAAATTCAGCTAAGATTTCCTTTAAGATTTGACGAAAAAAGAAATCATCATGATTCTCTTGCCCTTTATGCCATTCATTTCATTTGGGATCGGCGCAGCATGTCTTTTTCTTCCATACTTCTCTATTTTTCGTCATCTCATCGGTTACTTCTTTTCTTGCCATATAATTCTTAACACAGTCCATCCATCGTTTCTTATTCCTGTGTCGAAAACAGGAATAAAGTTGAAAAATAGAATATTGTTATTTTTCAGATCCTGTATTACACGGTGGGAACGTTAACTTGCTCTCTTATACGAGTCCAAATGATTATTGAAATGTTAAAATACGCTGTGGTGGTCAATAACATAGTAAGTTGCGTTAATTTTCATCTTTTTTTAGGGCAAGTTATTGCACCTTTTTTTTCGCATGGGAAATCATCAAATGACTCCTCCCGCTCGGGGCGGAGCAGGAGGGAGTGTCAGACTTTTACTTAAAAGTCTGATACTCCCACACTGTCACACAAAGGGCGATGAAGGAACATGGATGGGTTTTAACCCATCCATGTTCCTTCATCGCCCTTTGTGTTCCGGGGCCATGGTATCTCTTTCGAACAGTCCCACAACCCCGGCAGGCATCGGTCCTTACGGACTCCTTCCTTTTTGCTGACTCTCTTTAAGGCGCGCGTGGAACACGAAGGCGCCGTCGACACGGCCTGTCGTCATGAGACGGACGAACGGTGAGCTATCCCTTAGCCCACCGTCCACAGGCCCGCGGTGGCCTCTCCCGTTCCACCACCTCCTTCCCTAGCATTACTGCTTCGCAGAAGGAGGTGACGGCGTCCCATTTCGTCTCGCTCCGGATTATGGCTTGAACCAGGGCCGGACGCGAGAGGTCACCGCTGCCAATCACCGTTTCGAGGACACGGCGGTGCTACGCCCACGCTGGGCACACCTCCACTGTGTGCTCCACCATGTCCTCCGGTCGATCCTCGCAGTGGAAACACCCGGGCGTTTCCTCCCGCCCGAAGTTATTGTACCTTAAGGTGGAAGCGCCGGGATAGTCCGCGAAATGCACTTTTTCTAACGTTTTGTACAATTTTATTTGGGGCTGATTGTAGGCTACAGGCTCAGCCACGCGGGCTGGCTCGAGCAAGGGTAGGAGAGACTATGGAACGGGAATTTTAAATAGAATTTTTGGAACTGGAGAGCCACTGCAATAAACCTTTCCCGTTGGGCCGCACTAACGCATGGCGTCACCTGCGCAAAAGTGTACGAATAACAATTTCACGACCGCGGGAGGTTTCCGCTGTCGAACGAATTTGCAAATGGGAAACCATTAAATGGGAAACCATTAAAGTTAAATGGTTGTTAAAAAGATCTTTCACGAAGCCGAAAGGCACTTGTTTTCCCCGTCATTGTGATAATTTATTTTTTCGGGACCATAACTGGGAATTAACCTCCCGTTATAGAGATATTGGAGGTCAAAGTTCTAAAAAAATGTTTTTTTAAATACAAGTTTATGATTTATAATAAAATTTACCATAAAAAAACTCTTTCTTTTTTATAAACTTTACTTTTAATACCTCTATGACCCCTGTACTATTCAAAGCATCAATCAGCACAATGTTTTAAGTGCATGATATTGAGTCCTAACGTAAAGCTCGATTTGTCACCCAAAATAAAACTCGTTTCCCAGCAGTATTTTTTGCGAAGAGTTAGGTACTCAGTTTGATGTACAAAATGTTTAGTTGACGGATATGTGCAGAGTTCGCTTACACCTTTTTTATTGTTATAGGGCGTAGCTACTGATGGGTCGCTGTCTATTTTATTGTGGATGGCAAAAGATTTGATGTGGATGACAATATTGAGCATGCAATGCGAGAAATTCTACATAGCTATTGAAAAAACTCAAGATTCTTGCGCACGCATTTTGATGTCAAATTGTTCAGGTATTTTTTTATCTTTTTATTCTGCGTTTGTTAGAAGGCTTAGACCAGTGGTAATTGCTTATTGTTTAGTTTTTCTAAAATGACTGTCAATGGGCAATCCCATTGACCGAAAATCTTGGGTCAATACCCAAGATTTTCGGTTTCTTAGTTTTGAATTTTCCCTGATTAAATTAAAGATGATAAAACGACCCTGTTTACGCTCTCAGAACTCGTTTTGAATCACACAATCTATTAAAAAGCAATATTTTTTTTTATTTTTCGACAGATGTTCAGAAAAGGCTATGCAAGAATGTACTGCGCTTACATCGAGCTTCGTTCAGCACGCTACGTGTGTGTGGCCTGTTCTACGTAGACGCTGCGTTTCAATTGAGTTTGATAGGTCTTGTAACTAATTACACTATTGTGTTGTTACAGTTCGCAATTTTGTAAATCAACGCTTCAATAATGATTAAGTTGTTAATTTTAATTATAATGTATTCCTACAAATCAGTGATGCCGTTCCGGTATCATAGAGTTTGGGAGGCTTTTCCTGCTGCGTGATACGGCTGTAGTCGACTTCGAAATTGTATGTAATTTCAGCAAACTTTCAAATCATAGATAACTTTGTTGGTTTTGCCCAAAGAATGTCTAGAAAGGGATAATAATATTCAATACTATGTCTACGTGTGTTGACAACCTTCTTGGTATGTTATCTTAGTTGTCTATTTTTGATTTTGTTTCAAGTGATTTTTGTCAGTGGTCTTCCCTTCAACACATTGTATAGAATATTCCTACTTGCTTATTAGATTTTTATTGCCATTACTTGGTTTTATTGCACCACACCTCATAATCCCATACAGTCCATTCCTATCGTCAACATTTTTGGTCCTTCGACGGTTTTATTTCATATACATTTTGTCATTTTCACATCGGTAAGTACCATTTTTAGCATTACGACATGAACACGCGTAGTAAAACCAAAGCCTTGGCAATGTCATCTCATAGTATCGCCCGTGATTCACCTGTAGAACCTTCAACAACCACTCACGAGCCCGTAGCGTCTAGAGTTAGTGCCGGTGACGATGCGAACAGCATGCGCTCTGCGCAGACTAATTCTAGCGCTTCATCCACCACGCTGAAAGCACGCAAGGCCGCCGCGGAAGCCGCGTACAAGCGCCGCCAGTTCGAAAACATGAAGGTGCTACAGCAGCAGCTCGCGGAAGTGGAGGAGGCCGAGTACCGCGCGGAGATTGAACAAATTGAAGCGGAGGTTGAAGGTAAAAGTAGGCGAAGTACTACGAGTCAAAAACGAACGCAAGAATGGGTGAGAAGTATTTCTACAATTCAAGTAAACGAAGGAAATATACCAAAAGAGGTCTCACAGCCTGCTCATTTATCAATGAACCCTCAGGCTGCTGCTCCATTATTAGCAGCATACCTCGATAATCAGGCAGGTTTCGTTCCCCAAGTACCCGGGCTGGCCGCCACGGTGTTGCCACCCTCTTATACGGGCTTGGAGGAACAGCGCCACAATATACCTGTATGTAATAATGAGTTTTCTCCCTTGCTTTTACAAGCAGTCGCAGACACTGCCGCTGCAGCGAAGTCTTTGGCTGTCGCACAGAATAAAACACAAAAAACAAAAATAGAGCTTTTCGCATTTACTGGAAATGCGTCTCAGTGGCTTCAATTTAGAAAACTTTTTGACACTACTAAACTCTCATACACCCCCGCAGAGAATGTTGCGCGCTTACAAAGCGCGCTCCGTGGGGCCGCACGCGAGTCCGTCGCGTCGCTGCTCATCTCTGCAGAGGACCCGGAGGAGATCATGCGCGCCCTCGAGCGAAGCTTTGCGTGCCCTGAGATGATTGTCTTCGGTGAGGTACAGGTGTTGAAACAACTGCCACGGCTCGGTAATGACCTCAAAGAAATAGGTACCATTGCGAATAGAGTCAGAAATAGTCTTTCTACGATAAAATTACTCAATCATCATGACTATTTACACTCACCAGAACTTTTTCACATTATACTAGGTAAATTAAACCCTATGATGAAAATGAGATGGTCTGACTATGCGTCAGAGGTATCAAACCCTCTGTTATCAAAATTAGAAGTTTTGTCCGAATTTTTAACTCGTGAACATGAGCGTTATATTAAGTTTGCTTTGTCTCCTGACTTAAGTCTTTCGCAAGCTACACATCAATCGCACGTGATTCAGTCTGTCAATAAACCATTAAAACGCGAGAACATTCATTCTGTGTCACACAATAAAATTAAAAGTAACGATAAAACAGAATGTGTTTATTGTAAAAAAAACCACAACGTTAAAAACTGCGACGAAATTAAGTCTTTGTCAGTTGACGAAAGATGGCGTTGGTTACGTGAGAACAAGATTTGTTACAAATGTCTTAGGCGTGTTTCTCATCAATGGAAATCTTGCAAAGTAAATCCTTGTGGGGTCGACGGTTGTTCTTTTCGCCACCATCCTCTTTTACATGGTAGGCAGGATACGTTAACGTCATCGCCTGCATCCGAAAAGCAGTCGTTTAACAACACTGTGTGTGCAGCTGCGTCTCTTAGTGACGTTCCGTGCACGTCACCCTCATCAGCCGCCCCGCTCGCGCTCCAGCCAATGGAAGAAAAGGTAACGGTTTCTAATACAGGTATCCATGAACATTTCAAGATGTCATCACAAACCAATGCGTTTTTAAAAATAGTACCAGTTGTTGTTTCTGGTCCAGCCGGCGACTATGAAACATACGCTCTTCTTGACGACGGCAGTACAGCGACATTGATTGACTCAAACGTGGCTGCTCGTATAGGGTTATCAGGACCGCAAGAACTTATAACTATCAACGGTGTCGGTGGTTTACAGAAAAGTACAAACATTTCATATGTTAATTTTTACATACAGGGTAAACATGAAAATAACAAATACTTAGTTAGTCGTGCTAGGGCTATGCAAGCACTAAATTTAAGCACACAAACACTGTCCAACCAAATGGTTGAATCATACAACCATTTAAAAGACTTAGCTCATTTTCTAATTTATAGTGACGCTGTACCGACCGTGCTTATCGGCGCTGAGCACTGGCATCTATCGATAACTCACGAGGTCCGCACTGGACGCCGCAATGAGCCTGTCGCTTGTCACACTTTGTTGGGTTGGACATTGTATGGAGTAGCTTCTAGTAAAACTAAACCAGTCGTATTTATTAACCACTGTCAGTTAGACCAAGCCGAACTATCGGAATACGAACGTTTAGAACTTCTCATAAAAGAGCAGTACAAACTTGATTCACTTGGTATTTCCAAGCGTGAGACTCTTCATAGTAAGCAGGATTTGCGTGCTATTGAGATTTTAGACGCGACTACTACACGTTTGCCAACTGGTAGGTACGAAGTAGGACTCCCATGGCGAGATGACATTCAGTCTATTCCCGACAGCTATCCTCAAGCTCTCTCACGTTTCTTGAGTCTAGAGAAACGCATGCTCCGAGAACCAGAGTTTGCTGGTCCTTATAAACAGTTTATTGATAATATGCTTACTAAGGGATATGCGGAGGAGTGTGATCCTACCACTTACTATCGTAATTTTACTGGTCAAGAAAATCTTAATAATATAATCAGTCTCAATTCAGGGTGTTCTAAACAGAATGCGCCCTTTTCGACAACAAATCGTCCTGGAGCAGTTTCTAGTTCTAATTCTAGTATGAGGATTAGGTGGTACTTGCCACATTTTGGCGTGTATCACCCACAAAAGCGTAAGCTTCGGGTTGTTCACGATGCGGCTGCTACGAATCAAGGAGTGTCTTTGAATTCCTTGCTTCTCCAGGGGCCTGATCTATTAGAGAACTTATTAGGTATTCTTTTTAGATTCAGAGAGGGCCGTGTCGCAATGTCTGCTGACATTAAGGAAATGTTTCCTCAAATACGAATTCGAGAGCAGGAAAGGGACGCATTACGGTTTCTTTGGCGTGATGTTCAATACAAAAATACAAAGCCTATAAAAGAGTATCGTATGACTGCTGTTATCTTTGGAGCGTCGTCCAGTCCATTTACTGCTCTGTACATTAAAAACAAAAACGCCAGGTCTCATCAAGATTTGTATCCAGAAGCAGCCAACGCTAGTGTTTATAGTTGTTATATGGACGATTATCTTGATAGTGTGGACGACGTCACCAAGGCTGCGCAGCTGTCATCTGATATAGTCACTATCCATCGAAACGCCTGTTTCGAAATGCGTGGCTGGATCTCTAATAATCAGGAAGCGTTACGTCTTATTCCAAAAGAATTTCATGCCGCACAACCGACTGAAGTGAAACTTGGTAATAATTCCACTATTATAAATAATGTCTTAGGCGTTTCATGGGATCCTTTATCAGATACTATAGGTTTTAGGACCGGTTTAGAAAGTTGTAGGTTTCAAGGCTCTTTAAATAAGCGAAAAGCGTTGTCTCATCTTATGAAAATCTATGACCCGTTGGGATTACTTGGGCCAATCGTTGTTAAGGGCCGAATCCTACTCCAGGAGGCCTGGAGAAAAAATATTGACTGGGACACACCATTTCCACCCTCAGAGGTTATGAGGTGGAGTGAATGGTTAGAAGAGCTCGTTGAAGTATCATTTTTTAGTATTCCACGCTGGTACGCTAATGAAAATGGTGAACCTTTATACAGGGAATTGCATGTGTTTGCTGATGCGAGCGAGCTTGCCTATGCCTGTGTTGCTTTTTGGCGTTTTACGTATGCTAACGGCATCGTCAAACTCGCCCTTATTGCCAGTAAGGCGAGAGTTTCGCCATTAAAACCAACATCAATTCCACGCTTAGAGCTGCAAGCTGCTTTGATTGCTTCTCGCCTTGCTGTCACAATCAAAGATTGTCACAAAAAGAAGCCCATGCGCACATATCTGTGGACGGATTCGAGAACCGTTCTTGGTTGGCTGAGGAGCGATGCACGAACATTCAAGCCGTTTGTGGCTCATAGAGTCGGGGAAATAACCGAAAATTCATGCGTTCAAGATTGGCGATGGGTCCCAACCGACTTGAATGTTGCTGACGATGCCACTCGTATAAAGCCTCTGCACCTGAATCCCAACCATCGATGGTTTTCGGGTCCTTCATTTCTTTTAGAGGCCCCAGAAGATTGGCCTGTAGAACCAGCTGGCCAGCCTATAGCTCGGGAGGAGTATAAACGTTCTCCTGTGCTTTTGGTTGCTCATCTGGTTGCGACAGTAGATTTCAGTCGTTTCAGTGACTGGCTTCGTTTGCTCCGCGCTACTGCTCGCGTTTTGCAGGCTGCGGCCAAACTCCGTTCATTTTTGGACCGTACTAGACTCACTGTCCCTAACACCGATGTTAGAGACCGCCGTTGTGCAAGTTTACCTGCGTCCACCACTCTATTATTGCCTTTGTCAGCTGAGTTAATGGAAGCCGCAGAAAGGCATATCCTGCAACGCCAACAGGCAGAAGCGTTTGCCGAAGAAATTCAGTGCATCGATCGAGACGAAACGATACCCAAGTATAGCCGCTTGTCAAAGCTTTCACCAATGATGGGAGAAGATGGTTTGTTAAGATTGGTCGGAAGAATTAGAGCCGTCGAAAATGTCAGCTCCGATGTGAAGCGCCCGATACTGTTAGATGGTCGCCACCATGTCGTCCGTTTGTTGGTGCAATATTTCCACCGCAGAGCTGGTCATGCCAATAATGAGATGGTAATTAATGAGTTGAGACAAAAATATTGGATTCTTCGAATTCGCAGCATCGTCCGGAGTGTAGCCAGCCAATGTTTGTTCTGCAAGATAAGGAAAACAAAGCCAATGAATCCAAAGACAGGAGATCTCCCGGCACAAAGGCTTGCTCACCATCGCCGTCCTTTTACATTTACGGGCTTGGATTATTTTGGCCCCATCTCTACTGCAATTGGCCGAAGAAGAGAAAAACGTTACGTTGCCCTTTTTACCTGTATGACTTCCAGAGCCATTCATTTGGAGCTGGTGCATTCCCTCTCTGCTGATTCTGCAATTATGACTTTGCGTCGCTTTGTTGCAAGAAGAGGAACTCCTGACACAATATATTCGGACAATGGCACGTGTTTTGTTGGTGCAAACCGAATTCTTCGTGATTTTTACCAACCTGAAGTCGAAAACTTTGCTGCCAATAGAGGAATAAAATGGAAGTTTATTCCTCCCGCCGCACCATTCTTTGGTGGATGTTGGGAGAGGTTGGTGCGCAGCGTGAAGGTGGCTTTAAATGCCACTTTGGAAGAACAAGCCCCCAAGGAAGAGGTCCTTATAACTCTCTTGTTAGAAGCCGAAGCGATTGTCAACTCTAGACCTCTGAGTCACGTTTCGGTTTGTCACGAGGACCAAGAAACATTAACTCCATTTCATTTTTTAATCAAGTTCTACCTTCGACTCTAGACGACCGGGATTTATTAAGAAGAGCGGACTGGCGAAAAGCTTTAAGATTGGCTGATCATTTTTGGCATCGCTGGGTCAGAGAGATTCTGCCCACTATGCAACCACGGCAGGTCGGGGACAGCAGAGAACCAGCTTTGAAAATTGGTGACATTGTATTCATCGTGGATGAGAACATGCCGAGAGGAACTTGGCCACGAGGCCGTGTTTCTGGAACTTTTCCCGGCAAAGATGGAGTAATTAGAGTGGTGGACGTAGCTACCTCAGGTGGCATACTTCGTCGGCCCACCAAGAGGATTGTCAAGATTTCCACATAGGAGACCCATTGCATTATTTTGTGCACTATCATGCACAAGGGGGTGGAATGTTGACAACCTTCTTGGTATGTTATCTTAGTTGTCTATTTTTGATTTTGTTTCAAGTGATTTTTGTCAGTGGTCTTCCCTTCAACACATTGTATAGAATATTCCTACTTGCTTATTAGATTTTTATTGCCATTACTTGGTTTTATTGCACCACACCTCATAATCCCATACAGTCCATTCCTATCGTCAACAACGTGTCTTAAAAAAATTAAGTCCAAAAAGTAATTCATACAATTAAAATAAGCTCTAAGTGCGCAGTCATATAACTAATGTTAATTGTTGATGTATCACTTGTGAGTAAGGGTCATCGAACACTATTTAAAAATGGAGAGTATTTCTACCTGTCTTTTGATACTAAATAGGTTTTTGTTTGGGCGTAACTTGCTTGCTGTGAAGCGATGATACGGCCTAGGGTGGAGCATTGTCTTATTTTTCTGACCTTGTCTAAGTACACATAAAATGGAGTTCACGTCTATATACAAAGTTGTCTGTTTTGGTGTGGACATGGTGAGAAAGGATGCATGTGAATATGGATGGATTGTGTGAGTATTGATATGTTGCTAGAGGAGATTGTAAGAAAAAAAAAAGTGTTGCGTCTACCCAAAGCAACATGGAACAAGTGCAGGAAGATAATCGAAATAATCAAAAGAGGCGACTCCTTTGAGTACTTTTACTTAGCGTTATTTTTTAAAACCTATTTATTTTCGGATTTTGCTATCTATGCTCATAATATATTTTGAACAATTCACATACTTGTACGAAGTTGATGGGCGTAGGACAGTAAAAAATAATTACGCGGGCGAAGCCGCGGGCAGACGCTACTATTTTAATGAATATTGATACCGTTAATCATGATGAGAGAGATACGCTTATATAAACTATTCATTAATATAACACTTACAAACTAGGAAGGTACTGGCTTACATTTACTTACAAAATAATGAAAACAATAATTCGAAATATCACACAAGTTCTGTCCTAAATATCGGACTATACTACTACACTATACTTATACTTACTATACTTCATTATACTATACTATACTTTATAGCGGAATTGAACATGGCTAGTCGAGAAGTTTATGACAAGCAGTAGACATTTTTGGGTGAATTACGATGTTTTACAGAGAACTCAGCACGAAGTCTTGGGTGCGATTTCAAATTCTATGGATTTTTCCATGTGAAATATCTCAGTAGCAGCCCTGAGTCTCAAAAATAAAAATGGGCGGGCGAAGCCACGGGCGGACGCTAGTATTTTAATGATTATTATTTCCCTTCATCATAATGAGTTAGGGTTGCGCTGTTAGAAACTATTCATTAATGTAGCACTTACGAACTAGGAAGGTACTGGCACACAGTTACTTACAAAATAATGAAAACATTTCGAAATATCAGACAAAAAAGCTCTGTGAAAAATATTTTTAACAAAACAGTGGACAAGGATGTGCAATCAATGCTGTTTCCTTTGAACCTGATGCAATATTTTATGTTCTGTCCTAAATATCGGATTAAAAATAATGTTATAACTCCTAATGGTTTTTTATCCAATTTCATTTCAACGATTGCGACACTAGTATTCATTTCCTTATTGATCATGCGTGCTTTGATGGTATCGACTTACACTGAATTGATCAAAAGTAATTTTTCCAAGTTTGTCACCGCATATTTTGACACTGCGTACTATAGTTTGGGGCTCATTATCAATTTCGTGATCGGGATCATTCGATCCAACGAATCTGTAAAGTTTGTCCTAACTTTTCAAGAAGTACACAAATTTCTCAACGATGAATCCAGTAGTAAGAACTTCATCATTTGGAGTTGGATCATTGTAATCGTGGCTATGTGTGGCTTTGTCTCTGTATTCACTTGTATATGTATACTAATTGGCTTTCCCTACATTTCCATTTTTTATTGCTACCTTGGGAGTTGTTTTGATAACAATATTGTTTATACCATTCGAGTTACTCAGTTATTGGAAAGTAAAGTTGATCTTTGGAGTATTTACTTTTTGAATTTTCAAAAATCAGAAAACGCGCACGGCGTATACTGCAAAAAAGTGTTTCAGGCCTATGTTGACATATTAGCGTGTTATAAAATCCATAAAGATTGTTATCAGCATTTTGTAAGTGTTTTATAAACTAATTATTATAGTGTTGACTAATTATTATAGTGTTGTTGACATTTTTATGTTACACATCTTTCATTTAATAAACCTTGTTACATTTCAGATAGTTTATTACATTTTAGAAATATTCTTTCATTCTCTGAGTTACATCCAAGTGACAATTGAAGCATTTAAAATGGGCGGGCTGTTTGATGACACAGTATGTATCATTTGAGTTTTTTGATAATGTGTGCCAGCTGATTATTATGTAAATGACGATTGACTGAATTACCAAACAGATCAATTAGAAAGTTGAAGATAATTTGCCTCTTTACAAAGCGGTAGGCTTCTATTGAAAAATGGAGGACAAAAAATGTCAAATCCCAACTTACTACACCTTGTGCGGACGTCGTGAAGCAAACACATTACGCTACAATAGTTGTTGTTGTTAATCGTTTGAATATTGATGTTTTACAAAATGATAAGCTTGGTGTCTTGGGTGCTATTTCCAAGTCAGGGAAAATTTTATTGGATTTTTCCATGTGAAATTTCTCAGTCGCAGCCCGGAGTCTCAATTAGTGCAACGTTACTGAAATAGACCCCCCCTACATTATACGAGCCTCTAAATTGCTAAACCCTTCGAAAAAACAGGAGTGATGCTATGTCTTGTATTCCTGTTCACGAACACTTATTTTGTTGCAGAAGACTTTAATTTTAGGAGTGCTGGTTACAAGTATATGGTTGGTGAAGGATTTAACTTACCAAACTGTGTTGAGCAAAGGATGTGAGAATTTGTACTTAGCTATTCAAAGAGCGCAAGATTCATGTGCATATATTTTAATGTCGAATTGTTCAGGTAATTTTCTATCCAAGCTTTTCAAGAGTTCATGTTAATAATTGGTTACGGTTTTTAATGTTCCATCATCAATATATTATGAAAAAAATATTATGAACGCAGGAAATTGTTGTTTTTCCCAGGATTGGCATATTTATGCGCACGTAGAGCGGTGCTGCATCCTGCGTCAAAATTCCAAACCTGGATCTTTTTCGTGGAATTTGCTCTTAAAAGAAACGCCTGATTCCATAACGTGTTAAGTTATTCAAGTTTAGAAATGCCCTTTTGTTTGATTAAAAAAAAATTTAATAGAGAGCTTGTATCTTATGCTTTAAAATAATTAATTTTGAATGTTTGGCAGACGACCAGAGAAAACTGTGCAAGAACGTACTGCGCTTACATCGAGCTTCGTTCAACAAGATACGTGTGTGTGGCCTGTTCTACTTAGACTCTGCGTTACAATTAAGTCTGATGAGTCTTCTTACTAACTATATTGCTGTGCTGCTACAGTTTGCATTTTTGTAATTGATGCTGAATTTTATTTATATTTTTTTCAAACAAGTACTTTTTATCTGTTTTATTTTATATGATATATTATGTTATAGAAAAACGTTTCGTTAACAGAATTCATACTCAAAAACTGAATGTTTGGATGGAAAACAGTGTATACGAAAGTTTTTGATATATCTCCAATAAAGAATATTAAATGTTGTTGTCCTTTAAATCTAGGTACAACTGTTTAATTAAATAAATATATCCTAGAGTTGATAAAAAACAGCCTGTCTATGCTTTGTATATGGATTATACGTCAAAGGCCTTCGATTGGGGCAAAACTCTAGACTTCCTAAAGGCATACATCAGTAATAAAACTCAGACTACGAGTATAGTCAAATTTTGTTCTAATACGAAACATGAAATAAATAATTAGTCCAAAAGTTACGTAGTTATTGGGGGTCAAAGTTCCAACTTAAAGGGGGCCAACTCAAAGGGTCCAACTCAAAGGGTAGATGGCGTTGTCTCGCTTAACACCTCGATAAATTAGCTCCGTGTTTACATTCAATTTAAAAATATTTAAAATCATGCTTTGGTGTTAAAAACCAGTAAAATATATGTTTAAAGGCCTAATTCGCCAGTGTAAATGTTATCAATGTGACTAATTCGACAGTGACTGAAATAATTAGTGTTAAAATAGCAACCATGACTGTTCGTAATAAGCTACAAAAGTGACAATTAAAAGTAACAATAACAGTGATATTATCAGAATCAATACAATCAATCAACCAAACTATATTCAAAGTGAACATAATCAAACTATTTAACATAAAAAGTGTTCGCATTAGTGTCTCAAACAAAGGTGCCTACATCAAGTGGAAAAAAAACCTGTTACATTAGTCATACAAACCGCTTTGCAAAATTAAAATTTGTCGTCGTTTAGCATACGATACTTAATTTCAACGTAGTGTCCAATCTACATCGTGGCTTAGATAAATAAGCAACTACATGTGACAGACGTTCCCTGCACATACCAAGTTCGAATCCGAGTCACACATCAATATCTTTTTGTGAGATTTAATTTCATCCAAAACAACTTTGTACATTTAGTTACTAAAATTGCTAACAGAGGGCGCTTCAGTAACATCGCTACGACTCATAGTCGCGCAGGAATATGGATACAGATAATATCACACTTCGTAAGCAGAACACTGGCTCTTTGACTAACCTATCTGCCTTGACAAATGACGATGAAAAAGCAATATTTGACACCACAATGTTACATTCGAGATTTTGTCCCTCTAGTGTTAATGGAACAAAAGCCCAGATGCAAGGTGGGTTGGTAATAAAAGACAAAGAAACAACATACTATCTCAAACAACAAAAGTTTCTTTATATAAACTTAAATATAAAAAAGATAATGCCAGCCAGCGTTAAATTCAGTCGGTTTGAGCTATGGTTGTGGGGGATTGGAGATAAACCCAGTAATGTTCCTTTTTCAAAAGTTTAAATCAAATTAAAGTAAATAAAGTATAATTAAATTAAATTAGTTCTTACTAAAATATCAAGATACAACCTTCCAGTTTAGTGAATACTAATAGATATTATATGGGCGCCAGGGACTTGAACAGTCCCGGATCCCGGAGCCGACGAAGATGTCCCATATACTTCCAGTTAAACGTAGGTGTCGAACCCGGGGTCCTTTAATTTAATTAAGTTGAAGACCGGCTTCTAATTTGGAAAACCGGGCAGGTGATACACGGGTTCATATATGAACCAGTAGAAAATAAATTTAAAAGGTGTCAATTTATATAAAAAAAAACCGTCCCGCCTGCGCAAAATCGCTAGGCGGACTCTGCTACTGCACGACCGTCTCCACTGGAGGCCTTGAGTGGACTCGAGGAACGGGTCTCGCGTCCAGGTCCCAGAGGCTCGTCTAGATCCTGGCGGCGAGACGAATCGCTCGAGTTGCCTCACCTGGAATTGACAATACGGGGACCCTATTATATAAGGGGAAACCATTGTACTTTCCTTGAGAATGAATAGAGGGGAGGAGCTAGGAGATCTAAAGGCTAAACCATTAGCCGGTCAACGTGGCCTACGTGGCCGCTAGAAAACACAATTGAATGAGCTACGACTTCTGCTTGCCTAACCCTGCGTGGTTGGATAACAATAGTAATACTCACAGTTCTGTAATGATGAAAACACTAGAACGCTTGATTCGACCGGCTGTAGAACGGGGTCCGCCTATTTCATCTGCGGATCCTTTCAACGCATGGAATCCTGTAATAAATATCCAGTTGTCACGTCAATATCCTTTTAACGACCTGGGAAGGACTCAGAGATCACTTCCAAACACTAATTCACCAAAATCCTTACCTTGTAAAACATGAGATAAAGTTTGTAACTTGCCTCAGGCTTGATCAATAGCAAATTGACGCCCGTGACCTTCCATTGTCCTGTCATGCCTCCCAACCGGAATTAGGCGGAGCACCTAGAAAATCTCCCCTGTTTCAGGTAAAACTTATAAGAGCACTGATGACCGAATCACTACCTCAAGATATTTAATTCTTGAAAATCCCTAACAACTGTCCAACATGACGTTTATACTCTGAAAGAATAACAATTTTCAGGATCCAAGCTGACAAACTAATTATTTCTTAGTTCTAACACTAAAGTTTGTCCTAAGTGGAGTAACTTTTCCCCTCACTCCTTCGGCGAATTGAGAATGTAACACCTGGTCACACTAAGCCATTGACATACCACAGATTAAATATGGATTGTGAGGTCCGCGATGCTTCTAGAAAAATCTCCATAATAAAAAAATAATTTCACTTCCGTTTACGGTTAAAAAAAACAATTAAGTATTTCAACCAAAAGCTGGAAATTATTAAGGATTGGTCTATACGATATTAGTTCGATGATTTCCAATGAAAATGTTAAAATGTATCGATTAAAACTAACTGCATATCGCAGCCGCTAGATGTCGCCTCTAACTGTCAGAAACTGACGTTTAACCGAATGACATTTGGAATGTAAACAATCCCAGCTTAACTAAGAAATGATGGGCCTAATTTATTATGAAAACCTGTTTATTATGGTTTTGAAAAGTGAGTTTCTAAATAGTCCAGTGACAAAGTACGGATGCAGAGATGACTCCTTCTTCAAATCGCAACCCAAAGTCATTTGCATAAACCACAATGAACATTTCACTTGGAAATCATGGAGATCATTATTGGAGACCTCACAATTTACAACGTATGCTCACAGGTAAATGTTAGGTACAAAAAAAAACAACGTAACAACAATGATGAGCATACCGGACAGCCTACATGATTATAACTACGACGACACTGTTAACGACTTAAACGAACAAATAAGTACACTGAAGAAGCAACTTTCGAGTGCTCATCAGGAAATAGATGACCTTAACAGCGAAAACTTCCGATTAAAATCCGATTTACAAAAAGCTCTTAAGACTGTCGAGACATGTAAAAAGATCTGCATAACGCCTGACAGAAAAATTAGCACACCATCATCATCTAGCAAACAAAAATCCAAGCATTATAAGAGGGTCAGAGCCCATTCGTCCCCTAAGATTCGCACCCTGTGCCCACTCGTCCCCTGAAACTTTTGAGGGGCCCATTCGTCCCCTGAAGAATATTTATTTTTATTCATTCTTCTAATATAAGTACATGTATATGTGTAGGTATACTGCAGCTTGGTAGTCCTGGTACAGTCGCGCAGAAAAGGGTAAAATAAAAAATATAGTAATTCGGTAGATATCATGTTTATTTCAAATAAGATTAAGTTTAATAAAATGCCTCTATGCATTAAGTCAGTCTTCAAAATAATTAATCAACTTTTGGTTTCTTGTACATTTGTAAATATTTAGCAAAATATATTATTATAATATCTTTATGCAGTAAAATAAAACTGTAACTATTTAAATAAAATCTCAGTAATAACTGAGTTTTAGACTAATTTACATCCAGTGTACAAACAAATAACCAAATATCAATACCAATATAACAAAAATAACAATTAATTGTTACTACTTTGTACAGTCAAAGAGATCTACAAAATAATGCAATATTACAATAACTTTGTATAAAAGTAATATAAAAAGTATGTGTGAGACTGCACCAGCAGACTCACGATGTCCGCGATTACGCGGAGCCCTAATCAAACAATATTTGTCCAATTGACAAAGGAAAAACAACTATTTAACTATTAGATATAACTTACCCATCACGTTGGAACCGGAGATGTGGCGCATTCCCTGGTCACGTCTTATCTGGGTGGGGTGTAAGTATAACTGTGCTTGTGTTGTGTTTGTAAGGTCATGTAAGATTCGACGGTGCCAAAGGACGCGCTCGGCTCGTACCGTCGACTCCCGGAACAAACCTTCAGATCCCACACGTGGCACCTTTCACCAATGTTCAACTGAATTTTATCCCAGTTTGCTAACCCAATCGGAGATGTACAAGTCCAGCACTGAATTTAGGAAATTACCGGCGTCCCAATAAAACACAAAGGCCGGCTACATAAGCTACAAATCACTCGCGGACACGACCCAAAATGGCGAGATTTCTCAATTTTCACTCAATTATCAACAAAATAACAAACACCGATCAAGATTGTATCGGATTACAATAACTCAAAGTTTCAATCAATAATTACACGACAGCCGCGTGCATCAAAAAATACAAGACACGGAGCGACCATTTTTCAACCAAAATTGCACTGACAAGCAAACGTCATCGCACAGATTCGCACAGACAACGAAACGTAATCTGTCAAACGTCAAAAGGTGCGTTCAGAAACTTGGTGGATGAAACATCTACCCCCCCCGGACGGGCCGTCCCGTCCGCTAATCAATTGGCAGTCTTGACAAGGTTGCGACCGCTCTCTTCATAACCGACTCATCCACTAAAACCTCAGCAAAACGAGGTACCCCGTCGGTGCCAGCCACCATATTGAGAATGCGCCCCCGGCGCCAATACAGAGGCTTAAGGTTGGCATCCTTAATAAGGACGAGGTCTCCTATCTTGGGCGGATGAGTTTTATCAGTCCACTTGACGCGCTGCTGGAGAATGTGCAGATACTCTAAGCTCCAACGCTTCCAAAAGCTCTGAGTGAGCTGTTGCACCAACTGAAACCGCGATAGCCGATTTTGACTCACATCAACAAAAGGGTACTCAGGCAGAGCGACAAGTGGCTGTCCAATCAAGAAATGGCCCGGGGTTAGAGCCTCCAAATCGTTAGGGTCCGAAGAGAGCGGGCACAATGGACGCGAATTTAGTACCGCTTCAATGCGACAAAATACCGTAGCTAATTCCTCAAAGGTGAGAACGGTGTCTCCCAGCAATCTCCGCCAGAGTCCCTTTGCCGCTTTCACCGTGGCCTCAAAAAAACCCCCCCAATGGGGGCAGGCTGGCGGGTCAAACAACCAAGTGACCCCTCGACGGGCCAATTTGTTACCAATGTCAACCTGGCTCTCATTAAGAAAGTCATACACTTCTTTCAAATAGTTACTTGTACCCTTGTAGTTGGTACCGCAATCAGACCTGATCAGAGAAGGTAACCCACGGTGAGACGTAAATCTATCCAAAGTTGCCACAAAGGCCTCCGTCGAGAGGGAGGATACCAGCTCCAAGTGCACTGCCTTAGTTGACAGGCAGACAAATACGCACAAATAAGCCTTGACAATTTTACTATTGCGAAGGGTAGACGTCTTTATCGAAAAGGGACCAGCAAAGTCCGTTCCTACGCCTGCAAAGGGCCTCGCCTCATTGACACGATCAGCAGGCAAGTCTCCCATCTGGGGCTGCATCGTTGGGGCCTTAGTCCGATAGCACGGTATGCAACGGAAGACGATGCTACGAATGGTACGACGAGCCGACAAAATCCAAAACTCTCGCTGCAGAATGGCCAACAGCGCATTGCAACCGGCGTGCGAGTTCTTAATGTGACGATCAGTCACCAACAATTTAATCAAATGGCCCGCCTTGGGCAACAAAATGGGGTGACGGACTCCATAAGGAAGGCTAGAGTGCCTCAACCGTCCTCCAACGCGCAAAAGACCCGTTTCATCCAAAAAGGGGTTCAACTTACTAACGGCTCCCGACAACTTAACTCTACCGGACTTCAAGGTCTCGATCTTCTTCTCAAAGTGTACGGCCTGCACAGAGCGAACCCACAGGAGGAGTGACTCCTGTCGCTCTTGAGGAGAGAGAACCGGTGACAGGCGCTTGTCCCCTGGATTCCTAGCATTGTGACCAAAACGCGTGATCCACGAGGTAACGTTCAACAATTTGTCGAGGGAGCTGTATCGATTCAACAAAATATCAGGATCAAAGGGAGGGTCCTTCGTCCCAACAGCGAGCACCTTAAGCCCGGGCAAAGGATCCGACATCAAAACCGGCGTTCGAGGCCAATTATCCTCGGGGCGAGTCAGCCAATCCGGTCCCCACCAAAGGGGGTGCACAATCAGGCGGGGGGCCATGCACCCACGTGAGGCTACGTCGCCGGGGTTCAAGTCTCCAGGCACGTGCCTCCAAATCAAAGGCGTTTCGGAATTTTGTATCTGTGACACTCGGTTCGCAACAAAGACCTCCAAGGAGTGGACGGACGTCTTCAACCAGCACAAAACAATTTGACTGTCCGTCCAGGCGTAAGAATTCCGAATGTTCACAGATCCACCTAAAGTTTGAGCAACGTGATTCAAGAGACGCACAAGAAGCGCCGCCCCTGACAACTCTAGCTTAGGGATGGTCAATGCCGTCCGGAGGGGGGCCACCTTGCTCTTGGCCATGATCAGTGACAACTTCACCTGGCCTGTCGCGCTGACGGTGCGCAGATAAACAACAGCTGCATAACCGTGCGAAGATGCGTCACAAAACCCATGAAGGGTAGCAGTATAGTTCCCAGGGGGGAGGATAACGCGTGGTAACGCGACCTCGTTGACCGCAGGAAGTGCGGATACAAATTGGAGCCAATCTTCCAAAAGGGTTTCCCGAAGTGGCTCATCCCAACCAAGTTCCGCGGTCTAAAGGCGCTGGAGAAAACATTTCGCCCAAAACAATACCGGGCATATCCAACCATTCGGGTCAAAGGTTCTCGCGACAGTAGACAAACCAGTCGTTTAGTCCAAGTGTGTGGTGACTCCAAATCGACATCATACGTAAAGGTGTCTTGGACTGGTCGGTACTGAACGCCGAGAACGGCCAACATAGCAGGGTTGTCAGCATTTTCAAACAAATGAGGATCCTGCTTATGATCCTCTTCCACATCTTCCAACAGTGCTGGCGAGTTGGACACCCACTTACGCAACTCATAGCCAGCGGAATCCAAAATTTGAACCAACTCGTCACGCAACAGGATAGCTTCCTCAACCGTGGAAGCCCCAGTGCAGACGTCATCAACATACAAGTCCGTTTTCAAGATGGCGGACGCCCGAGGGAACTTCAAGCGTTCTCGGTCCGCGAGCTCCCAAAGCGAACGAATAGCAACAAAGGGGCTCGATCGAAGGCCGTACGTATTCGTGTTGAGCTCATAAACAACCATGGGGTCCCGGGGATTCTCTCGCCACAGGATCAACTGATAACGTCTGTCATCCCGGTGAATGACCGTTTGTCGGAACATCATTTTGATGTCAGCCACAAAGACTACTTGATGACGACGAAAAGACGTGATGACATCACAAAGGTCCCTCAACAATTTGGGGCCGGAGTGCAAGCAATCATTCAAAGAGACACCAGAGGAAGTCCGCGCAGACCCATCAAACACTGTGCGCAGCTTACCGGTGGATGCCTTGAGGACCGCGTGATGCGGCAGAAAGTAATGCTCAACTGAGCGCCAATCCAAATTTGACACCGACATGTGTCCCAAGTCTGCGTACTCACGCATGAAATCTAAATATTTCTGCCGCAGCACCGGATCCCTGGCCATACGGCGCTCCATCGCCAACAATCTCTTCTCGGCCATAGGTCTGGACTCGCCGAGAGGTGGTCAAACTGCAACAAAAGGCAACCGTGTTACGAGCCGACCGGAACGGAGTCGACCTGTGTTGTTCTGATAGAACAACTTGCACTCCTCATGTTCCGGGTTCAAGCGGGCCACTTGCGGTGGCTCCTCAACCTCCCAAAACCTCTGAACAGCGTCAGAGAGAGCGGAGCCACACGCCAACGCAAAATCAGGCTCAGGTGGAAGGCTCCCCTTCAACACTGGGCCCATCACCGCAAAGCCAAAGATGGTCGAGACAGCCACCAAACCGTTCGGCTGCAAGACTTTCATATTACCCAACAATATTCTCCCTAGTACATCGGAACCCAATATCAAATGAGTTGTATTAGGGGAATCAAACCGGCGGTCAGCCAAATCCAGGCCTGACGTCAACCGGACAATATCAGGCGACAGCTGACGTTGGGGATGACAGCCCAAAATACTCGTCAGAACAATGGCCGAAGGAAAAAACTTAGGGTCCAAACAACTCACAGGAGTGAGCCCAAATAAGGTTTGTCCCTCAACAGTCGGGATAGGTGTTTCGCCTATTCCATTAATCGTGCCTGAAAAGGCACGGACATCCAGGCTCACCCGACCCGCTAACCAAGACGACAAAAGGCAACCCTGGGCTCCCGTGTCCAAAATGGCACGGACCACAACAGAGTCCCCCGTGGGTCCCCAGACCCTGACCGATGCCGTTGGCAACAAAACCGTGTCGATCTGGGGAGGTAAGTTAGCGGGACAGGCGCCAATTTCCTAGTAATGCCTGGGCGGCGACCGATCGCCGCATCCAGGCTGGGGTCTATCCCGATGAGGATAGTAGTCAAACTCCTCATCCGCGCGATGTCCCGAGCCGCGCGCCATCGCTGGAGGGGCATATCCCACTTGACGCCTGAGTGGCGGGGGGCGCGTCTCCAAACGGGGGCGTTCCGCCAACGGAGGGGAGGGAAGGCGGTGCTGGTTTGGCCAATGTTGCCTACCAGCAGCTGCATAATCGCCTTCACGAGGGGAGGTCAATCGGCGGTCGCGCGGCTCCCGATCAACTGGCGCGGGGGGTGGAGTACGGCGGTCAAAGTTGCGGGCCCCTCCTCGACTCTGATCCGGCGAGCGAGAAGCCCGGTGCTCATCTCCATCATACCCCCCCCTGCGCGAACTCCCATCAGAGGCTGGTCTGTCAGAGCGGTTCGCGTTGGCGCACAAAACTTCAAGATGTGAGCCCCTACAAATTGAACAAGGGCGGGGGTTGGGGCAATCCCGATGAAAATGATTCCCCAAACAAGAAAAGCACAAACGGCGTGCATTGGCAACTCGGCGGCGGGCACTCACGTGCAACTCCAAGAAGGCCGCGCAAGTGACTACGGCATGTCCCGTGGCCTTACAATAGCCGCAAGCAAGATTACTCTGGGTGCCACCAAAACGGGGGGCAGGGCGGCTATCACCAGGCCCGACAGTCCTAGTCCGTCCCTGGGCCCTCGGCCGAGAGGGCGGTTGGCTTGACCCCGTGGCACCACGAGCGTTGTCGAGGAAACGACACTCATCCTCCAAAAATTTGACGAGGTCTTCAAAAGGGGGAAGATGGGTGGCACTATCCCCACCATACTTCTGCTCAAAACGGGACCTCAAGTCTGACGGAAGCCGCTGCAACACTAGGTGCACCAAAAGATAGGACCAATAGTCCACCGGCAACTCCAATCGTTTCAAGGCGTTGGTCGCTGCCAGCAATGGATTCAATAGGTCAGCACGCAACGCTGACATGCTGGTGATGGCCGGCAACCCCAAGATCTGGTCAATATGGACATCAGCCAGGCAACGTTTGTTCTGGTACCGTCGGGATAGAAGTTCCAGAGCAGTGGGATAGGCCGAGTCGGTCACCGGCAAGTGCTGCACCAAGGCTCGAGCCTCACCTCCTAGGGCTGACAACAAATAAGCGAACTTCTGGGCCGGTCGGAGGTCAGAGCGCGAATCAACCAAACTGTCAAATAGGTTCCTGAAGCTTAACCAATGGTCCAAGTGACCGTCAAAATGTGGCAGCTCCAGGGTAGGCAGTCTACCCAAAAGTCCGGGGCCTGCAACAACAGAGGTCTCTGTTTTGACCTGGGCAGGGTCCCGACTCTTCAAAATTTCCCTGGCGCGCATACTTATTATGTCACTCAGGTTCAACATCTGGTCATAATCCGCAACAACCTTATCACGGGCTGCTTGACCCAATGTTTCCAGGTCCAAGTCCAAAATCACTTCATTGAAGCGAGCAAACAAAGTGTCAACCGCACTCAATCTCGCATTCAACTGCTCATACCGGGCAAGCGTGGCCTCTTCCAGGTCTAGACGCTCAGCGGTCGCAGCAACAGAGGCAAACCATCTTAGCTGTGAGGTCAATCCACCAATGGCTTGGTTTACAGCTTTCAATGAAGCCATTGGGACAAATATCAAATAAACAAATTAAATTCAATTAAATAATCAACAGGAATAATTTTCCCGGACCCAACTACAATTTAAACCAAATAATAAAACTTAGTTTGAATTATTACAAGTTCAAATCCGACCCTGTACAAGCAATACCTTGTTTATACAATAGCAAATTAAAGTACAAACCACAAGGGACACTACATATCTTAATATATTATGTCAAACAATCTATGTTTAATTTGAGTCAGGCCGACGGCAACAAATCAGACTTCTCAATACTTTTAACTCGACAATAAGTGGTGAATTTAACAATTAAACCACGCTCTGCTACCAGTTGTGTGAGACTGCACCAGCAGACTCACGATGTCCGCGATTACGCGGAGCCCTAATCAAACAATATTTGTCCAATTGACAAAGGAAAAACAACTATTTAACTATTAGATATAACTTACCCATCACGTTGGAACCGGAGATGTGGCGCATTCCCTGGTCACGTCTTATCTGGGTGGGGTGTAAGTATAACTGTGCTTGTGTTGTGTTTGTAAGGTCATGTAAGATTCGACGGTGCCAAAGGACGCGCTCGGCTCGTACCGTCGACTCCCGGAACAAACCTTCAGATCCCACACGTGGCACCTTTCACCAATGTTCAACTGAATTTTATCCCGGTTTGCTAACCCAATCGGAGATGTACAAGTCCAGCACTGAATTTAGGAAATTACCGGCGTCCCAATAAAACACAAAGGCCGGCTACATAAGCTACAAATCACTCGCGGACACGACCCAAAATGGCGAGATTTCTCAATTTTCACTCAATTATCAACAAAATAACAAAAACCGATCAAGATTGTATCGGATTACAATAACTCAAAGTTTCAATCAATAATTACACGACAGCCGCGTGCATCAAAAAATACAAGACACGGAGCGACCATTTTTCAACCAAAATTGCACTGACAAGCAAACGTCATCGCACAGATTCGCACAGACAACGAAACGTAATCTGTCAAACGTCAAAAGGTGCGTTCAAAAACTTGGTGGATGAAACAAAGTAAAATCAGTCTTTATCAACTATGTAAAACCAACATTTTTACTAACTACAAATACACATGCAAAATCACAATGTCCTAGAAACTAACAAAATACAACTCTTTTACAAAAATCAGCCTTGATTGACCATCATAAAATATGCAAAAAAATAGTCACAACACATATATAGTCAGTCAGAACACATATCAACAGTAAATAATCACTTCTTATTTTTTTGTATATTTAACAAATACATACTTACATGCAAAATCATAATAACTTAAATCTAAAAAATTATAACAGTACAAAAAAAATACTAAAATCAAGGTAATTATTGAAGACTAGATAAATCAACATATTTTTCTTTGTATATTTACCAACTACATGCAAAATCATATTAACTTAAATCTAACAAACTATAACTACAATAACAAAAAATGACTAAAATCACAATAATTATTGAAGATTAAACAAATCAATATTATTTTAGTATAAAACTAATTGTTTTTTCATTTTAAATTAAGAATATATGAAAATTATAATTACGAAAAAAAAATTGCTATACATATTTGGGAGTAAATAATTTAGTTTGGACTTTTTAGTCAAAATATGACTGTAGTATTTCACCATAAAGTGAATTACCATCAATAATAATACTAATCATATTCCAGGATTCAAATGAGATAATTCGATTCAATTATGTTAAAAATATTATTATTATAATATTACCAGTATTGTTTATTCCGTTAGGCGAACTTCATTTAATAAAAGACCAAAGACACATTGAACAGTCTCGTATTCGCAATCACTTTCAAGAACCAATATGTCACGGAGGCAGCCATAACATACAAACAAAGCACCTTATCTGTTTTGTAACCCGTTTTTTTAACAAGCCATTCATGAGACGAGAGACAATATTACATCGTAAGCCTATCGTCAAGATATATTATTATCATGACAGATTATCATTGATCATAGCTCTTTTTTCAATGTTCTGTTATGATTTAATAAATTAATTCCGTTAATAAACTTTTCACAAGTGTACTATGTTAACCGTTTCTTATGTAAAATATAGCTAATTTTATCTCAGGGGACCAATAGGCACATGAATAGGTGCCGAATCTTTAACTTATATTGTATATGTCGCCGCGAGGACACCTATAAGCTAAGCTTATTACATAAAGTTATTGATTGTAACTAGTTGAATTATAATTTCTTATTCCATAAACGATAATACTGCCATCTGTGAGATACTCTGGCAACTATTATAACACCTGTGGTGCCATTGACTAATTTCGTTGGAGTATCAAGCTCAACAGCGCCATCTGTTGGCTTGTCTTAATCAGTATCACTTGAAAAACAATTATCAAACTAAACTCGATGTTCTAGCTAAAACCATCGTTATAATTAACATAAGAATATTTGTTTAACAACTTTAGGGTTTCATTCATATTAGCAATTAATAGTTAATCACTTGACATTATGATTCGGCGTCACCTGTCAGGGAAAATGGCGCCGAATGTGATTTTACCGTCAATACCTGAATGTTTACATTTAGTACGAGAACTAAGTAAGTCTCAATAATAGATCCCAACTTTAAAATAATAAGACTATTTTACACAGTGATTTACTAGTAAAAAGCTTTTGTTTAACATAACTGTTTATATCACCGGAAATGTTCCATGATAGCACAGATTAAAGACTAAAAAGTAATGAGACAACTAGTTTATTATTAATGATTGAAAACGTGTTCAAATTGGTGAATTCTGTCATTATTTAATAGTAACACAATTATTGTAAAGTGTTTCATTATTATTTGTGAGGCTGATTGAATTTACTATAAATAATAATAAATAAATAAATATCGGTGGACATTAACACACAGCGCCATCTAGTGCCACACTAAGCAACGAGGCTTGTGTCGTGGACACCAGATAGTTGATATACTACATAGATACTTTTTGTTTGTAAATACATACTTATTATACATATAAACATCCAGGACTCGGAAACAAATGTCCATGCTCATCACACAAATATTTGCTCCAACCGGATTCGAACCCGGGACCCTAAGAACGTAAGGCAGCCTCACTACCGCTGCGCCATTCGGGTCGTCTAAACTATTGTAATAAGTTGCTGAACCGATATTGTGGTACTTCCGCCCACTCAGAATGGACGCGTGAGCGTCGAGCAGTCACGTTATCCTAAGATTAGCAAAACAATTGAAATGCTAAGTAATTATAAGTGTTTGTGAAAATGAGAGTGTACCTAAATGGTTTAATAGAAATAAACGTTTGGAGTTCGAGTCAAGTGCTGTGTGTGATTTCAACTACCCAGTACCCACCTACCTATCTACCAACAATGAAGAATCGTATCGCAAGGCGATGTGATAGATGACTAAAAGACAATATGGTGGCGGATGGCGCCAATATTGGGACAGTGTTCCTCTAGGCTTTCCCTGCCGTGATATATATATATTAGAGGGGACGAATGGGTACCTTAAAAATAATATTTTTTGTTAAAATATTAATTGGTCCCCTACCAGGAGACCAATGGGCACCTATATAGGGGCCGAATCCACAACTTTTATGCTGGGGTACGAATTTTAGGGGACGAATGGGCTCTGACCCGTCAGTCCGGTGAAGTTGCGTCGCCGCGCGAAAATATTTACTTAATAAATTGATATTTTGGTGAAATGTGAGTGTTTGTGAGTGAATTAGTGATTTATTGGGTTAATTACATTATAGTGAATGTGTGTGCAGCCGGGTTTCAACCAGAGGTACGTATATTTCAAATTCTGAGACAGTTTTTTTGGTCACGTGACGTAAACAAATTCCCGATTTTGATCATCATCTGCCTAGCTTTTTCCCAACTATGTTGGGGTCGGCTTCCAGTTTTACCGGATGCAGCTGAATACCAGTATTTTACATGGAGCGACTGCCTATCTGACCTCCACAACCCAGTTAGTACCTACCGGGTAATACGATACCCCTTGGTAAGACTGGTTGTCAGACATTTTGGGTCTCTGACTACCTAACGACTGTCAAAGATCTACAAATGACAGCCGGGACCAACGGCTTAACGTGCTTTCCGAGGCACGGAGGAAACTCGGTATGTAAGGGTGGTCACCCATCCACAGACCAACCTAGGTAAGCACGGCTTAACCTAACGATCGACCCGAGCGGCTGTTATTTTTTAGCCACGAGCTCCTCAAAAATTCCCGATTTTGATATATATCGAATTGTTTGTTTTTTCAATGGCTAGTGAATACCATGTGTGATACATCATTGGAAAGGGCATTTCCTGTGAAAATAAGTGAAGTTTAGAGTGAAAAAGTACAGGATATATAACTATATATCCTGTACTTTTTCACTCTAAACTTCACTGAACAAAAAAAGACAAGAAATGCTAAGTGCGTTTTTACGTTAGTGGAATTTCTTCAATCAATCCCATGTATTTCTGTATTGGATAGACCTATGAACTTAATATTTACACATAAGTTCCTCTATAAATGTAGCTTACAGATAGTAACTTTAGTTTTATGTTCCGTGAAACTGTATAGTCGTAAATAATAATTTAATTTTATTGAAAAAAAAAAAAAACCCGTCGGAAAATGTTTTGTGCCAGTGTTATGCCTGTAAATATATATTTTTTCACTATGAAATGTGTGTTTTTTTTGTTTTCGTATGAAGATAGAACCTTTCCACCAAAAAAGTCATAAAATATGTATGTTATCGATCTACTTTTCGAAATAATCTTTTTTATATTTCACATAATGATATTTTTCACAATAGTCTATGTTTACAGCTCAATATCAAATATTTAGAGACGAAATATCAACAAACATTTGAAACAATTCGAATGACTCATTCATAAGCTGCAATAAAAACATAACTTGAGACGACGGACGCGCCGAACGCGTCGACAAATAAACACTTTGTTACTAATACTAATAGAGCTATGGTGTAGAACAAAAAAATTATTGCAATGACAAGAGAACAAGGTGTCGTTCGGCTTCGTTAAGAGGTGTTTTTATGTTTTACACCCTTTATATTATATTTTTTTTTTTCGTGTGGTGTATGCATTAAATGCATATAATTCGGTATTCATAGATACCTTTCTTTTTATTAATTTTTTCGGATGGGAAATCATCAAATGACGCCTCCCGCTCTGGGCGGAGCAGGAGGGAGTCTCAGACTTTTATTGACTAAAACCCATCCATGTTCCTTCATCGCCCTTTGTGTTCCGGGGCCACGGTATCTCTTTCGAACAGTCCCGCAACCCCGGCAGGCATCGGTCCTTACGGATTCCTTCCTTTTGATGACTCTCTTTGAGGCGTGCGTGGAACACGAGCGCGCCAACGACACGGATAAATAGATACCTAATAGACAGTTTAAATGTTTAGATACTTTTTAAAGAGGCTATTTGATTTTATTTTTTGTATGTGGTCGACACATCATATAAACATTTACTTTGTCTTTTAAATATTTTCTGCGTGGCACGTTGGCGTAGCACTTCATTATTTTTAATTTTGTATCCACTTAAATTAAATTAATCTTTCCTATGTACAGACTATTAGGAATATTAATTGCGTCATCAATATTGATCCTATCATCAGGGCATCAATAAAATTCATTGTAAGCATTTATCAAAAAGTGTCAGTTGAAGCTACAAGTACAACCATGTCACGGAAAAAAAATATCATCACGAAGTCATTCCCAGCGTTAATCGATAATAATCGTTTGGAAAAAGATGTACAAAGAATAGCATACTCTTTTAACTTTCCATCAAATCTGTTGTTGACTTCAAAATATAATGTTCGAAATAGTCACATTTATCCTAATGGAAAAAAATACCACCTTTTTGTTCCATGTTATTCACGAACGCGTTGAGTTTGCATATTATTATGATGTTCTCCGTAGATAAAATTGATGCTACCCAGAGACGTGTGATAGTTGTTCTGATGACGTACTACTCCGCTATGTACTTCCTCACTTATGCGATTTGGTTCACCATGAATTTCATTCTGTGGTTTATAAATAAGGACAACATCGTGTCACTTTTTTTGAGGATTCAAACTATACATAGGAGCATCGGCTTTAGTAAGATCTCGAACTACGTTACTTGGAATTGGATCTCAGTTGTTACTATTATCGCCCTTGAGATGGTTGTTTTTATCATGTTCTTTACATCATGGGGCTACTACAATGACGATGTCAGTTTTAGTTTTGTTGTTATTTGTGACATTAGGCTCATCGTATGCGATACTGATCTATTAATGGCCACCCGAATTATAATCCTGCTGAGGCACTATCTCAACGAATGGATAAGGGATGTCCGGATGATAAAAGATGAACAAGATGACGAGCATTGTTTAAAAATGCTTCAGACATACCAAAATATTTTAGAAGCTTACGATCTGTTTAAGATTGTGTTCCATGCAGTGGTGAGAAGGTCTAGAGAAGTTATTTAAAAAAAAAATTAGAAGAAACGTAAAAAATATTAAATCCGTTATTGTTTATTTTGTAGGCAATGTATCACACTGTCGGTGCATTTCTTCGCACTCTTTGTGATGTCGTCATGGTAATACAGCATGCGCCGGCTGTTATTTTTGATTTTGGAAACAAAGTAAGTATAAATGATTTTTCGATTGGTCTGTTTTATCTTAGATGTACTGTAAAACATAACATATTTAGGGTTCCGTACTCACGGGTTTTTCATAAAGAACGTGTGATGGTATCATGTTGGCATAAATATGAAATACGAAGGTCTACGGTCCCTTGGAGACGGGGTGCCTGTATTGGGTGGCCGGGGTGCCAGTGTGAATTGAGATGCCATTGCGCGGTTGAGGATGTTATTTGTTTGTTTAGAGTAAATATTACTAACATAGTTTATAAGTTTTCATTGTTACTAACAAATATAGCCTTTAAGTATACCTATCTATGTTAAAATGTTTATTATTAAGATACTAACAATACTAACCTAATACCTAAGCATCATTGTTACTAAACTACTAACAAAGCTATGGACTTTAGTCTAAAATAAAGTTTAACTTATTTTATTTATTTAGCATTTTGAATTTTGTAATGGCGTTTCAATTCACTGCTGGTCAGCCTTTTGTGCTATTGTAAAATATTAGTGTTTAGTTTTAATTTAGTTTAGTTTTTGTTATTGATGGAAAAGTACCTAAAGTAGTAACATAGAAGCAGAATGTTTTATATGGGAGCTACATCTGCCAACAAACTGTTTTACAGTTTGGCAGAAGTAACATTTTTTGTAATACGAAGTCACCTCGAATAAACGCTTTTTAATTTTTTCATTTTTCATTTCATTCCTGATGCTGGAGCACAAATGTTCTCTCCGCAGGAGATTACGGGCTGTAATTCAGTAGGCCCAGGACAATTTGGTAGATTTCAAATATCTTTGAATAATTGGTTTTAGGACGTGTCAGTTTTCTCACGATGAGAAAACGATGTATAAAAGTTAAAATAAAATTGATTCCAATTTTCCAGGCTTTGCTAGAGAATATGGTGACAGTTATGTATATGGGTAATGAAGAGTTTAGGGCTACTAGTAACACTTATTATATTCTGCGAGAAGTTCTATGTAACGGTTGAGGAAGCTGAGATGGCGTGTATACAACTAATGAAGAACACAGACTGTCCAAGTAAGAATGTTTTGGGCCGAGATGAATAAACGTAATTTCGGCATTTCTTTGTACAGTCTTCACAGGTTGCAGTTACAGCAACTCCGAATGTGAGAAGCCGACATCGCTTTATTTCATTTAAAAAAGCGTGTCCTGTTTCTACAACGAATATGATCAGGATCAACATAAGTTATTTGCATAATGTCAACTCAATAATCTTTTGACATTTCCATAATCGATAGAATAATATGTCAGTTTGGCTGCATTCTTAGTTCGTCTGCCATATAAGACACGCAGATCTTTTGGAAAACAATAAAGTTAATTCCATCTTTATAACAATAAAAAAATATAACGCTATTTCGTTACTTTGTAGAATTCGGAACCTCCTTGATTCCCGTTTTGCAAGTTAGAATCAAATTCTGCCATATTTTTTTTCCAGAAAGCCAAATACATCTTTGCAAGAACGTGCTACACTCAAATCGACTGTTCACCAAGATGTCTGCGTGTGGCCTGTTCTACATGGACGGCACGTTACCGGCACAATTGATGTGGCATATTACTACACACATAATTGTTTTCCTACAATTTGATTTCCTGTAAAACGAATGGTGAAGGGAACTTCGTGAGAAAATCAATATATCCTAGAACCAAAGATTGGAAGACATGTTACATCTATCAACCATGTATCAACCGAACTGTGCTCGTAGGATGGGATTCGGCTCACCTAGTTTCATATGGAGGAGACAAATGTTCTAGTATTGAGAAAGTTGTAGTCTGATTATGCCTAAGAACAACTTTTAACGCTATTGGATGAAAAATCAGCAGCTCTTCGACAACGTGTCTTAAAATACGCAGTCAAAGTGGCCTCTGCCCTGCCTGCCACTGACGACGCCTTGGATGTGGCAAAGTTTTGGGTCAAGATCTCAGACACCTGTTAGCTGTCCATAAACATCTGCAACATTTGCTCGTGTTATATTTATAGTGCAATAAATTGATCCGTTGTTTAAATACTAGTTTCGATTTGTCAAAATATCCAGCACTATAAGTAATTGTAGATTTAAAGGACACCATCATTTAAAATTCTTTATTGAGAATATTTCACACGCTAACATGTACACATTTTTCTATCCACACATTCAGTTTTTTTTTGAGTATAAATTCCAAAACGTTCAAAAAGTTCTTTCTCAAACTCAAACTCAAAGCATTTATTTCAATTAGACCATTACGGCACTTTTGAAAGTCAAAAATACAAAAAAGAAAATCAAAGCTACAGTCCCAGTCACAAGGCATAATAACTTGAGAAAGTACTGTAGTTGCCCATTCCCTAGCGTAGATCTCTATGGAGAAGAATGGGCAAGAAACTCCATGGACACTCTTTTAAAATCAAAATATTGTTACAAAATCTTGGTTACATCATTAATTTTGAGATTATACATATTTTTTTTTTTTTTTTTTTTTTATTTATAATCATAGTCTTAGTACAGGTTATGTTTGTTTTGTACCATTAAACCAGACATGGTTTGTATTGGTACTCACATTCGCTAAAACAACACTGCTTAAAAATACCAGACATAAATAATAAGTAAAAATGTAGGTACATGAAAAATATTTTATGCGTAAACATCTATCAGTAAGTAGAAGTAGCACGTAATGTTTTGAATATGAGTCGCCCGGTATTGGGCGCTCGTATGAAAGCCGGTTCTAGTCAACGCATACAGGTTGTTTCGTTTTTATATTTTTGTATTAGTGTTATGTATTTAAGTATTGTCTTGGACTATGTTGTTTAAGCAGTTGTAATAGTATTTTTTGTATTTTTGTTTAAAATTTTTCACGTTTATTTCATCTTTTATAGATTTAGGTATATCATTGATTATTGTGGGAATTAGAAATTTTACTGTTCGCCTACCATAAAAGTTTCTGGCCTGAGGTACTATTAGTTTATTCCTGGTGATACTTCTTTTAATTATTTTATGTGATATGGGTATTTGAATGCTTTGATTATTAAATTGCTCAAATAAGAGGGCCATGTCGATTCTAGTCTGTACTGGCAAAATTTTACAATATTTAAATAATTCGATGACATTATCTTTACTTTGGTGCTTTATTTTTCTGGGTACGATGAGTTTTAAAAGTCTAACTTGCAATTTGGAAATTCTTTCAATGTATGATCTAAATGTTCGCCCATAGCTCGTAATTAAATGTAAATGATCACGGCAGGGAAAGCCTAGAGGAGCACTCTGCCCAAATATTGGTGCCATCCGCCGCCAATCCGCCTGTCTTTCAGTCTCTACTTCTCTAGCCATCACATCGCCGTGCGACACCTACAATTCTTCATTGTTGGTAGAAGGTAGGTGGGTATTTGAAATCACACACAGCACTTGACTCAAATTCCAAACGTTTATTTCTATGGAACCATTTAGGTACAGAAACTGGTTAACTTTTAACGTTCACTTCATTAAACACTTATAATGACATAGTATTTCAATTGGTTTTGCTAATCATAGGATAACGTAACTGCTCGTTGCTCACGCATCCATTCTTCTGAGTGGGCGGAAGTCCTCCACACAGTACAGGTAACTCATTACATAATAAGTTCATTAAAACTTACAAACAATACTAGAGTAATTCATAATTAATCATTTTAATAATTAAACAATACCAATATTCACAAATGTAAAGGTTTTATCAAGTTAAAGCTAATTAGTCGCTTCAATACTTTTTACAACAATATTCAATCTTATTTTAAAACCATTTCCGGCAAATCAAAGTATTTAGTACAAAGAACACCTACGAAGTCTTTCACTAATAAATTGTTCTGTAAAATAATCTTGTTACTTTTTAGTTTGTAATTTAGTTAGATAATCTGATTTAATTGTAGTTTCAAATTATTAATTGATTTATTGATCAAATCGTATTCGGCCTGTAGTGTTGCCTCATAAAAATCTTGTGTCAAAATGAACAATAATAATTACAAATCCAATGTCATAAAATACTTGCTTATCATAATTTTAACTATAGATTTAGCTAAAGACTTACTGAGAGTCTTTAGCTACACTTTTGTTTAATAAATTACTATTTGAAACCACGAACTATCTAAGTACTAGGTAAGCCAATAGATGGCGCTTAATTCATCTGTCAATTAATTAAGTTCTATGTATTAATTGTACTGCCAAGCAGAGATGGCAGGTTCACTAGTTTTATCATGGAATAGAATTATGAGTGCTATTAATTAAATTAAATCTGTAGAAAGACGAAGAATGATGTAGAAAGACGTGCACACTAAGAGCATCCAGAGTGAAAGATTAAATTAAAAATGTATGAATAAAGTAATTAAAATGAACCTTGGCAGCTAAGAGATGACCAGTCCCAACTGACAGCGCCCGTTCACAGACATGACGCATGTACCGGCGCCATTCAACTCAACCATATTGAAGGGAACTAAATGACCCGACACACCCGCCACCATCAGCGAGACATTTAAGTGAGCATGACATTTTCTCAGTCACCAAGGCATATTCAAGTCAATGAAAGATAAATAAATGTAAATGGTGGCTGAACAGTACAAAGTACTCACACATGTGCTATGCAATTATATAATACTAAGAACTGGAATCTATACAATGCAAGTATATTTTTACAATCTTCTGCAGCTTCCACAGTACATTAACATGGGAATCAATTCTTCATCTTCTTCTTTACGTGTCGATGGACTCAAATAATGCCCGACCAGTACAAACAATTAGTTTGCCCCCCCCCACCTATGGTTGTGGAGCAGGACCAGCATTTAGCCAAGCATTTTTATCATCAATGTAATCCCCCAACTTATAATATGCTTGCCTACATAGTGTGCGTTTTATACAAGATTTAAATTTCGTCTCATTCAGTTGAAGAATGTGGGGAGGTATTTTATTGTAACATTTCAAACAGTACCCCATGAAAGATGAATCCACTTTAGCAAGCCTGAAACCTGGCTGAACTAGTTGGTCCCTATTTCTAGTGTTATAGTGGTGTCTGTCCCCTCTCTTACTGAATAAATGCCGATTTTTTCTAACGTACATGATGTTTTCATAGATGTATTGACAAGGTACTGTCATGATATTAATTTCCTTGAACAGTTCTCTTAGAGAATCGCGTCTACGTAATTCATAAATGGCTCTGATGGCTCTTTTCTGCAGAATAAATATAGACTCGATGTCTGCAGCCCATCCCCATAGTAAAATACCGTATGACATAATACTATGAAAATAACTAAAATAGACCAGCCTCGCGGTATCAACATCAGTAAAAAAGTTAAATATAGATTAAATATAAAGATGAAAGTTAGGTAGGTGAGTGCTCAGAGTGACCTTACAGTTTTGTGGATCCTATCCAGGAAAATGTAACGTTACAGCGTGCCGTTTGGTGGAAATCATCCATAAGACAGACGGGACAGAAACGTCTCACAGTAGGTGACCGAAGAAACTCCGGCGATTTGGACTCGTTCTTGACTGACTGGCTGGAGAAAACAAAGCATATGGAGAGCTGGAAAGGAATAAGTAGGAGCGATTCTGTAGTGGGAAAGTAGAGGCTAGTTTAAAAAAAACAGTCTTTGCTGATGTGATAGTCTTCTTTTTTATCGTGTGGTTAGTGCCTTATCTGGTGTCAGAGTTTTTATGCCGTCTATGGGCCTCTGACTTGGCTTAACATGCCGTCAAGAAATATCTCTCAGGCATGCAGGTTTCCAAACTAAGTTTCCCTTCACCGAAGCAAGTGATAAATATACAATACGCACATGAATCCGAAAAATCAGAAGTGCGTATCTTGGGTTCAAATTTGAGACCTGTCTTGGCAGCCCGACGGTCACGCCGCAAGGATGTGACAGTGAAAACGCTATTAATAAATCCGATTCACACATGCATTTTATTTTACAGAAAATAGAACTGCAGCTGTACAATAGCGTAATGGCCAACAATTCCAACCAAGTATATCGGTAGCGTAGCGTCAACATAGAACAGGCCACACGCGGTCATCTTACTGAATGTACGATTAGTTTGTAGCACTTTTTTGAAAAGTTGTTCTTGACTCTCTGCGAAGAAAAAAAATTGCATTGTAATGATATGCTTATAAGCATTGTTCTGTCAAATGTATAGTAGGCTGCATCAATTGCAGTAACGTGGGTTTGAACGTAGGTGCTTTCAAGAGGGTCACCACATCGTGAAGCTGACTTTACCAATCAACATCAAAATGGATGTTGAATGCCTATTAAACATCTTTCTGAAGTGTGAAAAAATAAAACCGTTTTCAAAAAACACAAAAAGGTGAAAAATAACTTTAGCTTCAGAAGTTGGTGACTTTTGTTTGATTGATTTAGTTTTTTTTTGTCAGCGACTTCTGAAGCTAAAGTTATTTTTCACTTTTTTGTGTTTTTTGAAGTCTGTTTTATTTTTTGTAAAAAAGTTTTTTATTTTTCCTTTTTTAGTTGTTCCCAAACAAATATTTGCCATGAATTTATTTGGCATTGTTAACAATACATGTCATGGTAATAGGCGTATCCCCAATATGAAACTTAACATACCTTTTTTTTCGGATGGGAAATCATCAAAGTGGAGTGGAGCGGAAGGGAGTGTCAGACTTTTACTGACTAAAACCCATCCATGTTCCTTCTTAGCCCTTTGTGTTCCGGGGCCACAGTATCTCTTTAGAACAGTCCCTTTTGCTGACATCTCTTTGAGGCGTGTGCGGAACATTAACGAACTGTCAAAATCTGGGTGTATTTTACACATCTGCGTACCCGCTCAGAGCATACAGGCGTGATGTTACGTCATGATGTTGTATAAACAATAAACATCCAAGCGATTGCAACATTCACGGCACATTTGTTGTCTATTTTTGAAGAGTTCTGTTGTATATTTCCGAAGATCAGCTTCAGATGTTCACAAAATTTAAATGGGAAGCACCAGCTTTCAAATAAAAAAAGAATCATCAAAATCGGTTCACCCAGTCGAAAGTTCTGAGGTAACAAACACAAAAAAAAAATACTGTTGAATTGAGAACCTCCTCTTTTTGGAAGTCGGTTGTAAATCAAATCCGTCGAATCCGAATTCCCAAGGAATTGCAATGATTTTGGCGATTAATTTTATTCATATTGATCTGCTTAGCCTTGCCTTTCCCAACTACGATGGAGTAGGCTTCCAGTCTAAACAGATGCCGCGGAATTTTACATAAAGTGATTGCTTGCCTGACCACCACAATCCAGTTAGTATAAGATTTATAGTGAACTCAGGTTAAAAGTGCTATTGGGTTTTTCTTCCAGGAATTTATCTGTAGCAGCCAGGCCCGCCCCCTATTACTTGGGACTTGACCATAACCGGCGAAATGTGGGTGTATCTCTGCCGAACCCTTCGGTGATTACAGGCGTGATGTTATGGTATATTAAGACGTATGAACGTGGAAAGAAGATTAGACAACATACGAACCTTCACGCTGCGCTGCAAAACGGGATTTTTTGACGTAGGCAAAACAACGTCAAATGGAATTGGGCAGGTCATGACATGTAAGCAGCATGCATAACCACTGCTGGGCAAAAGTCTCCACGCCATGGGTGACTTGTCTCAATCAAATGACTCCTCCCGCTCTGGGCGAAGCAGAAGGGAGTGTCAGACTTGAACTGACTAATGAAATGTTCTTTCTTCACTCTTTGTGTTCAAGGGCAGCAGTATCTCTTTCGATCAGTCCCGCAGCCCCAGCAGGCATCGGCCCTTGCAAACCCCTTCTTGTGTGCTGACATCTCTTTGAGACGCGTGTGAATCACGAACGCGCCTTCGACACGGCCTGTCGTCTTAAGACGGACGAACGGTAACCTAGCCCATTACTCACCGTCCATAGGCCGGTGCCTACTGTGGCCGGATGCCACCACGTGGCCCCCGACGCCCAGGCCGTCTCCTGCGGCGGCTGGGACGTAAGGTTCTCTCTCTCACGTTCCGCCACCTCCTTTGCTAGCATGACTGCTTCGCAGAAGTAGGTGACGGCTTCCCATTCCCTCTCGCTCCGGACCATGAACGACATGGGTGACCGGCCCAGAGAGAGGTGGAGAGATTACCTGGACGCGCACTGTGATGGCTGGTTCGTAGATGAGTCGCAAGAAGTATGTAAGGATCGCAGCAGGTGGTGTTACGTGGTTTCTGCTTACCCCCATTGGAAAAAGGTGTGAGGTTATTATGTATGTATGTCGTTAGCCGTGTGGTATCCGGCAGAGTAGAATAGAACCAACCCAATACACTGACGGGAGTCGTATAAGGCGACTAATGTCTGAGGCAGTACACCTTGCGCCTCCGTAGACCTGAGAATGGGCAGCAGCGTTTTCTGTTAGTCTTTCATCACTGCGATTTCCAATCCGCCTGCCATACGTGGAGATTACGGCAAATCCTCCCATCATGGGAGAGGCTTATGTCCAGCAGTGGACGTTATGGGCTGTTGTAGTAGTAGTAGTAGTATGTCGTCTTACTTGGGTAAGTCTTGTTATTCATAAGCTGTATACACGCTGTTTTAGCTTTCTCAACGTAGAGTGTAGAATTTTTCACAGTAAACTCCGTGTATAACTATTAGTGTTAAATCCTTTACGATCCACAAAATTAACGTGATCTTTTTAAACCGTTCCTGAAAATCGAAGAAAAAACTGTGATTAATCACATGCAATAAAGTTACACGGACTAAAATTATTTAAAAATCTCGTGAACTTCTCATCGAATTATTTTTATTAAGAATTATTCATAACCTTTTATCATAAGAAAAAACTGTGATTAATTAAGTTACACACACTGAAATTATTTTAAAAAATCTCTTGAACTTCTAATCGAATTATTGTTATTAAGAATTATTCATAACCTTACATCGTGTTCCAGTTCTCCTGGTACGTGTGGGCGTATAATAAAGTTAACGTAACATAGGGCGCGATGAAAAGCGCTATATGTTTGATATAAAGTCTGCAAACGTAATAAAAGGTGTACAATGCGCTGATTATCGTCTGTGCACCCTATGAACAATGTGCACAGCAAAATAAACTATATCGTTTCTGTGTATACAGGGTGTAAACGTACCCTTCTTGAACCCGTCAACCAATCATTCTGTACATCAAACTAAGTAACTTTACGGAAAAAATATTGCTCGGAAACCATTTTTGTTTTGGGGGTGAAAAATCACTTGTTACGGTAAGACTGTAATGTAACGCACTCAATACATCGTGCTGATAGATGTCGTGAAGGTATTAAAAGTAATTTTACAACACTAAAAACTTCTATTAAAAAATTATCTTGTGAAAAAGTTGGAACTTTCACCCCCAATGTCTCCGTAACTAGAAGGTTCCCAGGTAGTCAGTCTAGAACAAAAAGATATCGCAATAACAGGGAGAACACGTCCTTTTCGGTTTCGTTGAGGATAATTTTACATCCTTTATACACAGCAACATTACAGGGCAAATAAAAATTGATCTAAGAAACTTAAATACTTACCGATATCTGAAAGATTTTATTGTGCAAATAATAAACTTTTAAAATATTTTTGTATATCTCAAGCAATTTTACACAACGCCCACTATTCAGTAACTTAATTTCCTTAATCCATTCATCTAGATACATCTTTAACAATATTATAATTCGGATGATTATTACAAAATGAACATCAAATGCAGTATACATTAAGTCACAGATAGTGTCTATGAATTGACCGATTGTGTAATTTTCAAAACATGCAAAATACTTTGCAATAAGGGTAATCATGACAGTGATAATTATGGTGATCGAGATCCAGTTCCAAATGATAAAACTCCTTATACTCTTTCTGAAGTCTATGTTCGTATGTATAGTTTGCAACGTCAAAATAAGTAAGACATAGTTGTCCTTATTACACACTCTGGAGCAAATTATAGAAAAATATCGAGAGTTTAATAGACCTCTATATGTGGCCTTCATAGACTACAGCAAAGCCTTTGATAGCATCAGCCACTGTTCGATCTGGAACGCACTGCAACATTCAAAAGTGGAACAAAAATATATTAACATCCTGAAATATATTTATAAAAATAGTACGAGTAGGGTTAAGCTAGAAGTCAGAGGAAATGAAATAAACATCGAACGAGGAGTCAGACAAGGAGACCCTCTGTCACCAAAGCTTTTCATTGCAGTGCTTGAAAATATATTTCGAAAACTAGACTGGTCTAAGAAAGGAGTGCAAGTCAACGGGCGATACCTAAACCATCTAAGATTCGCTGACGACATAGTTATAATAGCCGAAACTTCTAGGGATCTGGAGGAAATGATGAGATCACTAGATCATGAAAGCTCAGAAATTGGCTTAGAAATGAACGTGAGTAAAACGAAGATAATGACCAACAACCAAAAAAGACCAATTGTGATAAAAGGAAACAGTATAGAATACGTCAGCAGTTATGTATATTTGGGAAAGCAGTTATCTTTCAACAAGTTAAGCAATGAAGAAGAGGTAACAAGAAGAATCAATATAACGTGGAAAAAGTTCTGGTCACACAAAGAAATTTTAAAAGGAAATTACAGTTTGCATCTAAAAAAGACAGTATTTGATACATGTCTTTTACCATGCTTACTCTACGGCTGCCAAACTTGGGTGTTTACCAATAAAATTAAACAAAAAATTAAATGTACCCAAACGGCCTTGGAAAGGAGCATGCTACAGCTCAGGCAAATAGACAAAGTAAAGAATAAACATATCAGACAAAAAACAAAAATAACTGATGCTCTCTCACATGCACTTAGACTGAAATGGAGGTAGGCTGGGCACATCACACGTTACATAGATAAAAGATGGGCCATAGAAACCACACGCTGGAAAGGTCCACAGGGAAAGAGGAATGCCGGCAGACCTATAAGACGGTGGGCTGATGACATTATCCAGGTGTCAGGAAATAACTGGACAAATACAGGCAAGGACAGAAATTTGTGGAAAGAGCTGGAGGAGGCCTTTACCCAAAAAGGGGTCCATATTTCAGTGAAAGAAGACTAACCACACTAACAATATACAATAAGCAAATTTACTAATACCCTACTAACAACATGTAATGTAGCAAAGAAATATGGAATAAATGGCTTTTTTATTTATTTATTTTATTTTTATTAGTTGTCCTTATGCACGATATCCAGAATGAAATTTAACGTGAATCCAACGGAACTAGTAACGAAGTAGGAGGTGACAAACAAGGAAAACCTATCGTAACGAAACTTTATCTTGATATCCTTAACATAGTATGTAGATCATAGGCATATAATTAACACAATGTACGCTAACATAAAGTCTATCTTGAGTAGTGCCTCGGAGAAAACTCGAATTGCCAGTAAAATAAATAAAAAGACATGTATTGTAGGGTGGAACAAGCACGTAGGAGAATCACACAGGAGGGCTCGGCTTAGTTTCAGTAACTGGGTTCTACAGGGGAAGCCGCGCGTGGGGCCCCTGTATTTGAGTATGTGTGAAACACGTAAAGAGTTTAAAAAGAAATTGAAATGGTGCCAGGATAATACCGACCAAATAAAAATGGACATACTGGCAGCAAAGCATGAGGCTAAAGATTTTAGCAGTTTTTGGAAAAATACGGGGCAGTTGAATCCTAAGCCGAGTGTTCCTGTGAGCGTCGACGGTGCAGTGGGGCATCAAAATATTGCAAATGTTTTTAAAGATCTGTTTACTGTAGAGCCAATGCCATGTGATTTTGGTAATTTAAGTAAACCAGACGTCAGACCTGGTGAGAAGTATGATCGAATTACGCCCTCAGACGTGAAAAATGTCATAAGAAAGATGAAGCGTGGAAAGTCACCTGATCATGACGGAATAAGTATAGAGCATTTGCGTTATGCGGGTGTACACTTGCCCAGAGTCCTGAGTTTATTGTTTAATTTTTGTATAGGACATTCCTTTATTCCGGATGATATGATGAAAACAGTAGTGGTTCCAATTATAAAAAACAAAACCGGGGATCCATCTGACAAGCATAATTACCGCCCTATATCATTGGCCACAACCATGGCGAAGGTCCTTGACAGTCTCATGAACGCGCAACTGAGCGAACACCTTCAGATACATGACTTGCAGTTTGGCTTCAGACCTAACCTGTCAACGGAAATGGCAATTATGTGTCTGAAACAAACTGTAAGGTACTATACCGACAGGAAGACACCAATATATGCGTGTTTTCTTGATCTTTCAAGGGCCTTCGACCTGGTATCGTATGATATTCTTTGGCATAAACTGCTTGAAGAGACCACTGTGCCGAGGGAGCTGGTATCTCTCCTCAAATATTGGTACAGTAATCAAAAGAATGCTGTCAGATGGGTCAACACGCAGAGTCAGGAATATTACTTGAAGTGCGGAGTTAGGCAGGGCGGGTTGACCTCCCCGAGTTTGTTTAACCTCTTTGTTAACCAGCTGATTGGCAGGCTCAGCGGATCCATGGTCGGATGCTCAATAGACGGAAGAATGATCAACAATATTAGTTATGCGGACGACATGGTTCTGCTGAGCCCGTCAGTGAGTGCACTCAGGAGACTTCTGTTCATTTGTGAATCATATGCGCTGTCACATGGACTCAAATATAATGCGAGTAAGAGTGTTCTCATGATATACAAAGCAGGGAACAAGGCTCCCTCGAATGTGCCGCCAGTTAAGATCAGTGGGTCGGTACTAAAGAGGGTGACTAAAATAAAATATTTGGGTCACATGCTGACGGATCGGCTACAGGACGATGAAGACCTAGAGAGGGAAAGGAGGGCGTTGGCAGTGCGCTGCAATATGTTGGCCCGCAGATTCGCACGATGTACCACAGATGTAAAACTGTTACTTTTCAGAGCCTTCTGTCAGTCTTTTTACACGTGCAGTCTGTGGATCAACTTTACGCGGCGGGCTTACAACGCTCTGCGTGTTCAGTACAATGACGCGCTGAGGGCAGTGTTGAGGAAACTCAGGTACTGCAGTGCTTCCGCAATGTTTGCGGACGCTTACATCGATGACTTCTTCTCCATCATCAGGAAAAGAACTGCATCGATGATGAGCAGAGTCCGTGGTAGCACCAACACTGTCCTCAGAGCGTTAGCGTGCAAAATTGACAGTCCGTTTACTGTGTACTGGGCAAGTGTACACCTGCACAGAAATAGGAAATAGAGTGTATTACCATTGTGCACTTATTTAACTTGTTTGGTTTACTAACAAATTACTAACACCTTTTTATTTTTTCTATTATTATTTCTTTTATTATTTTTTTGTGTGTACTACTAACAACCCTACTAACGCTTTCTTTGTAAAAATGTATATGGACGTGTGTCTAAAATAAAGATATTATTATTATTATTATTAACAAAGTCCATGGTGAACATCTTCAGTATACACAACGCGTTTATGATTAATAGAAGAAAAAACGCAAACACTTGATATATTTTGCCATTTGGATAAATATGGTTATTTTGCAGTCTATATTTTGGAGTCAAAAAGAAGTAGAGTGGATAAATGAACGCATGCACGATTTTTTGGAAGTCTTTTTCCAGACGATTATAGAGGACTTTAGGTGATAAGATTCTTGGTGATTGGGACATGTTTACTGTCAACTTTAACAGTTCGACACAGTATGAGTAATAGTCAACTCAAAATACTTAAACAATTATGTTAATGATCAATTTCGAGTGGATATACAATTATTGTGTTTACATTACAAATATTAAGAAAGACTGCCTCGGGTGGTTTAATAGCCGCAAGCGCGCATGAGGTCTTGGGTACGATTCCCGGGTCGGACAAAGTGTTATTGGGTTTTCCCATCAGAAATATCTCAGTACAAACCACGGAGCCTGGAACTGTGCAACATGTAATAAGGGAACCATTGTTATATAGGACTTTAACAAAACTGGTGAAATGTGGGTGTTCTATTATGTACACCTCTGCCTAACCCTTCGTGGATTACAGGTGTGAAGTTGCGTTATATTTAGAAAGAGAGAATCTCGTCCCTCCTACAGGAATATCCTACTCTACTTTGGGTCATAAAGCAATAATGTTGTAAGAAAGGGTGGCAGGTCCCCTGATGTGATCCATGTGTCAGACAAAGTTAGAACACGTTCAATCAAATTATGCTGTAGTTCGGTTCAAACTTAATGGCGGCTTCGAAGTTAGCTGCGAGTGACGGTTTGCGCAGGAATAATGCTTTAAACTTTATGGCGATTCAGAACATCTGATGTAAAGCTGCGCAGACAACATAGACCAGCTGCTTTTTAGACGAAATTATATTATCCCTTCCGAACCGAACTATATCTATTAATTATTATATTGTTATACAACTTGTAAACGATCGATCTTAGTAATTTGTCTTGGTGTGGACATGTAATGAGGAGAGATTAAACGCATGTGACCCAATAGATTGATGGACATGAATGTTGACGAATGGAGTGGGACAGGAAAGCCGAAGAAAAGATAAGTTATGTATGCTAAGGTAAGTCATCATCATCATTTCAGCCTGCAGACGGCCACTGCTGGACATAGGCCTCCTCAAGCGTCGCCACATTGACCGGTCCCGTGCGACTCGCATCCAGCGGATTCCCTAAGGTAAGTATATTATTATTTTTTTACTTAAATGAGTCACAATGAATGTCATTTATTTGTTTTCTAGGGATATTAATGAGGAAAATTATACTATTTTGTATAACAATAAACAATTATTGACTAAGAGTAAATCAGTATTTACGTGTTTCGAGACTATAGTGCACGAATTATGGCGATGTTGCGGAAAAAACAGACTAATAGTCAAGCAAAACGTGTAACTTATCACACTCCACGCGATTCAGGTAACATTATAATCATCATCATCATTTTCTTGCCATTATCCGAATTAATTTGGGGTCGGCGCAGCATTTTTTCGTCTTCCATGCGTCTCTATTACTTGTCATTTCATACTCATACATTCATACTCAAAACAGGTATCAATACACATATTTAATTTGACGAGTTTGTTTCACTACTCGAATATCGCTTCAAACATAATTTTCCAGTTATGGAATTCAGTTGAGAAGCTCTTGGCGAAATGCTAATAGCCACTCAGGTCGATCTTTACGTTAAACCGCTATTGGTGGTCCGTGAAATGGACCCATTACAAACAGTTTCCTCTGAGCCTCGGAAAACACGTTAAGCCGTTGGTTTCGGCTGTCATTTGCAGTTCTTGGATAATTTTTACAGGAAGTCAATGGTTCGAAAGTCTGAAAACCACTTTTACCGAGGGGACAAATATTACCCAGTACCAACTGGGTTGTGGAGGTTAGATTGCCAGTTGCTCCATGTAAAATACTGGTATTCAGCAGCATCCGGTCAGAACGGAAAACGAATTCATGTAGTTGGGAATAGGCTAGGCAGATGATAACCGAATTTCTTAGACGCAAGACAATGTTGCCAGTTTTTGGGCTAGTTATTAGCTGACAGAAATATTTTCTGTCACTTACGGGATATCTTCCGTGATTGTTATTTATTTCGAGCTCGCAATATTTCGGCGCTGTTGCAAGCGCCATGATCATGCTAAGTGGTAACCTTTCTGTCGCACTCACGACGAGCAAGTTGACAACTTTTTTGTTTTTATTCCATTCTGTTGTATTCTAAATTTTTGTTTTGCGATGTATGTTTATTTATTTGTTTCTAATTTTGTATGCACGTCATGTACTTTCGACAAATAAATATTTTTCTTTCTTTCTTATAAACCGTGAAAGCTTAAAACATTCTGCCACCATTCATTAAGGGCTATATATCCCTCAAATGGCTTAGCATGATCTTCCGTTACGCCTAAAATAAGGCAGCATTAATCTTGAAATAAATATATGGTAAAGTTGAAGATTAATGCTAATTCCAATGTGTGATGTAAACACGATTCCATAAACTTTTCTTGATAGAAAAAAAAACAAAATTACCTCCAAATCGGACAATAAACCGCTGGTATTCAAAAAGTACTTCAAATTAGATCATGAAACTTTGCATACTAACTGAACTAACTATAAAGCAGGTCTTATGTGTTTTATTTTTTTAGTCCTATCAATAGATTTTTTTAAATCGCAAAAAACCACTCATTTCGCACTATTCGGCCGCAGTGACTGACGTAACCACCGCTTTACAGTGCTAGCTGATTAGAACTTTATTCTAACAGTATTTCAAACAAAGTTTGAACCACCACAAGTAGAGTTGCTAATTTTAGGGTTCGAAGGGCCTTAAACGAGGAAAATTAACATAATTACGTTATCATTGCAGGATAAATTATTAATAATACTTGTTGTTTAAATCATAACAATGCGTCATTTATAGGAAAATAACAAGACAATTTGAGGATAACAAAAAAGGTACTCAATAAGCTGCTGTTTTGTGTAGTGTTTACTTACCATCGAGTATATATATAAATACAGTATTAAATATTTTCATTGACTTTTATAAAGAATGGTTCTTTTAACTGAGTACAGTATGGGAGAGTACGGACAGTTTGGGGTAATTTTAATCCATAAGAGATTAGCTCTTGCCCGCTGCTTCGCTCGCGTTAATTTAGAATTTGACAATCAATTTGGGTAAGAAAAAACTCCTAACACACTACTAAAGTTTCTGCAATAATATAATGGGGTAGATGATACACCAATCAATTGAGATACTTTTTAAGAGCTGTCAAAACGCGGTTCTCTCATAGATTTTGTATGGCAATAGCAAACTGTAACGTCACTGTTTAGTCAACTCAATGACTCAACTATTTATTGATTTCAAAGCGACTAAAACTCGAATTTGGCAATTAATCGAAAATAAATCGGGTTTTCAGGCCCAAAAAAAGTGTTTTTTTTTTTATAGAGATTGGTGTCTTGGAATTATTGTTTTGTGGTGTCATCAACCCTATTCAATCATGATTCGAGAGACACGTGGCGCCATCTTTTATCATAAGAACATTGTTATTATTTTCCTCGAGAACAGTACTTTTTTTCGGGATGAAAGGTACTCAATATCCGTTTCTGTATACCTGATAATGTTTACAGGGTTTAAACAAACCCTTCACGATGCCGTCAACCAAGCGTTATGTACACCAAACTAAGTAACTTTCCGCAAAAATTATCGCTGGGAAACTACTTTTTTATTGGGGTGAAAAATAACGTTTTACGGTAGTACTCAATGTAACGCACTCAAAACATTGCGCTAATGGATGGATTGTATAGTGAGTGTTAGTGCGTGTTTAACGTAAACACCCTTCATTGTAAACATGTATTTAGAAAAAAAAAAAAAAAAAAAAAAATGTTTGGTATTCAGCTGCATCCGGTAAAACTGGAAGCCGACCCCAACAAAGTTGGGAAAAGGCTAGGCAGATGATGATTTAGAAAAAAAACCTTGTGAAAAAGTTGGGATTTTGACCCCCATATCTCCGTAACTAGAAGGTTCCCAGGTATGGTGTAGAACAAAAAAAAATATCATAATGACGGAAAGAACAAGTGCCTTTCGGCTTCGTTAACGGTCTTTTTACACCCTTTGCGCAAAATTTCAGAGTGATCGGTTCAGTGGTTTAGGCGTGAAAAGGTAACAAACAATCAATTAAACTTACTTTCGCATTCATAATATTACGTATAGTTAGGAATAATACATGGAAACTTTCTAACGAAACTTTATCTCTTTTTCAATCAAAACAATTTTGCTATCTATAACGTTTTGGTCAAGTGTGATTTTTCCAAAAATAAGTGAGAATGGCTTTAATACCATTCGACTCTGTTTCTGGGAAGAATAATTTCTGAATCGTGATCTTTTGTTTTTTGATGATGAGTAGGAACAGTGACGGGTCGGGCATAAGTATGGAAGGAAGACGAAAATCGGGACAGCCGAAGTTGGTCAAATTTTGATAACATTATCAAAATTTTTCAATTAAAACAATAGGCTAGTATCCACCATCAATAAATTGCAAATCTATTTAGTCCGTCAGTTATAGTATTGGAAAATAATGAACAATGAATATTGACAAAGATAAAACGCATCAAAACTCGGGAGCCCCACTCCCGAGTTTTGATGCGTTTTATCTTTGTGACGTGACGTCACAACGCACTAAAAATTATAGCACGGAGTGATGTATGTATTGATAATTTTAAAAGCGTTGTTAATTTTGGTTTACGTAACAAAAGAAAAAAATAGATGTCAAATATTTTTTGATAATCTAACTGACGGACTAATTAGATTTTATCAGGATACAAGCCTATTCTTAGAAAATTAGGCTATTTTCCACACCTAGACCTTATAGTTGAGAGCAAGTCTAAACGATCTCATAAATCCCATGAAGTCAAAGACTGAATTTAATACTTTTAAAATTTTAGGTCAAGAACTTCTAAAGGATGAAGACAACAGTTTTTTGGACCCAGGACTGCAGCGTCAGCTGAAGTCCAGGAGTTTGGACAATAGACATGGAATCCGGTATGTGTCTCTTCGTTCTCTAAGATTTCTAGGTCAACAGTAGTCCAATCAATTTTTTTTTAATCCCGCGTGGTTCTATTCGCCCGTTTCAATGTACCATTATCTACTTAAGACTCGTCAAAATGTTAGTATATAGTCAAATCCCTTTTTTTTCAGGTTGGACGTTCCAACAGCCAGTAATGGTGGGACGGTTAAGCCGATCTTCCCGGCAGCCTTTGCAACGAACCTAACTGTGAACACTTTGGAGATCCTGGAAGGAACTCTTACGATGAGACGAAGCACGACACATGTAACCAAGCTGAACACACGACTTATAGAATCGATTCCGGGAGGTGACACCGCGTTTATGAGCAGGTCAGAAATAACCCATTCCCCACAAGCTACAAACACGCGCACACGTCGCATGCATATTGCAACAGCAAAAGCAGAAAAAAATGGTTCCGAGTATGCCAAGAGAAACCGCAACGTGACTTGCAACGTACTGGTACTCACACGTGAAGTTTGGTACAGATTGTATGCAACGCAATACGCAAGGCAAACACGGGTACAATTTGGAGGGCCTCCGTGCACATTAAAGCCACCTTTTACCAGGTCAATGGTCCCGCTTGTGAGTGCCCTACCAACGCTGCGCCGTCCACCAAGCGGTTGCTCTTCCAGAACCTTTCAGTTTTAGCGACTATCAGGTCTCAATTTTGATTGTCGACTAAAGATTTTCCCATTTTTGTAAGTGATAGACGAAAATAATAGTTTTTATTTTCTTGTCTATAAATCAAGATTAGCGAACAACCATATCCATCGCTTCCCATCAGGCGTGATCGAGGTCAAGAGCAGGCCCATTTTGCAATAAAAAAAACTCCTACGGGTTACTTTGAACCTGGCTTTAGATAACTGTAAATAATATCCCATATAATATTGTAGGTTGCCGAATCCGCTGAATGCGAGACGTACAGGACCGTTAATGTGGTGACACTTGGGGGAGGCCTATGTCCAGCAGTGGACGTGTTTTGTCTGAAATGATGATGATGACGATAATATTGTAAAAAAAATATTGGTTGTAGAATGATGGCAATGGGTGCCAACGCAAATGCGACGTGCCGCTTAACCCATGTGTCAGCGTGTCACATCGCAGCCTTGCACGACCACGATGCCCTAGACCTGCTGCTCAGGTCGGGAGCAGACAGCTCCAGGTCCGACAAACAGGGCAGAACACCACTCCACTTAGCCGCCTGGGCTGGAAACGTAAAGCAGATTGCTTTACTGCTGAACTTTCCCGAAGGTATATTGATTTGTTGTGACATAAAATCAATCCATTTCCATATGGGCTTTTCTTTTTTTGCTACTACGTTTAACGAAGTACCTTCAGTAATATTTTAAAGTCTCTATGAGAGACATCATGGAACGTCAGTTTTTTTTTTATTATTGTTGTCGAAATCAAAGATGTGTCACTTTATTTTCAGCTCTGAGGAAAAGTGTGGTAGATCATGTCGTATTGTCACCTGAAACCGTGGAAGAAGTTACGAGACGTAGTCTACCGGTGAATAAGTTGACGAACGTACCGTGTCGTCTTAACATCGAGTCCACTCTGCCAGGTGAATGGAGCGACGGCTTGGAGCACAACTGTAGAAATATTAAAGAAATTGTGAGTGCTTTGTGTAAATAATTTCATCACCACTGCTCTCAAAACGGTAAAGAAAAAAATAAAGCGGAAACCAAAAATGTTAATACCATGTGACATCTACGAACCCGCACTGGGCCCGCGTAGTGAGTAGTGGTCGCGGTTTACTACTCTCACAGAAAGGAGGCCTGTGTACCAATAGTTAGATGAATGAGAATGAGTTGATCATTCTTTTTTCAAAAATATTATGTATGTATGTGTGTATGTATGTGTGTGTGTGTATGATAATATGGGTACACCTACAAAACCACCGAAAAATGTGTTCCGCGCAGCAGTGGCAGGACACTTTTTCGTTTATTCTACATTTCACTACAAGTCAAAATGATACAAAAGGGATAGCTCGATAAAACCAATAAGATAAAAAGAGACAGATAGTGCTGTTCTATGTCTGGACTTTGGAGTGCACGACTCTTTGTCGTACTCACGACAAAAATGTATTTCCCATCTCTTTCTTTTTTATCCTCCAAATATCAGAATAATAGGAAAATAAATGAAAAATATTAATAAATCGAAATATATTGCGTAGTTACATGTGGTATGAGATTCCTTGTGTTTTATTTACTTTGGTTGGATGAATATAAATGTCGATGGATGAAGAGCTAGAGGAAGACCAAGGAAACGATGGATGGAATGTGTAAGGAATGATATGAGGGAAAAAGGTGTAAATGATTGTGTCACGGTTGTCAGGGGGGAATGGAAGAAAAAACGTGTTGCGCCGACCCCAAGTAACATGGGATAAGGGCAGGAAGATGATGATGATGATCTGTTTCTCACCAACGCGTCGCGCGAACTGAGTCCCCGCCCGCGCACGGGAAGACTTAAAGCAAGCGCGTAGGTATGCTGGCATCACTTGCTCGTGTTCGGATTTTGTTATTTTGTGATGTCCACCATTGTCCACTGACTCCGATTGCCTACTCATCTCCCCTACACAAATTGACACCACGCCCAATCATGTCAGCAGGCATGACAGCTATCTAAGAATTACCATTGAGAAGAGAGGCAAAGGAATCATCATTCAGCCTTAAAATGTGTTGATAAGAAATATGGAATAAACTCTTAAAATTATAAAATATGTTTATAGTTTTGATCTATTCTTTAAAATACTTAAAGATAGACCTTAAATATATATTTTAACCCCTTCAAACTCTCAGTCGAGATTGATTGATTATGATTTAAAGAATTTGTTCCAAGCCCTAATTCGTCTACGAAACAGCGACGGGAGGATACAGCCTACAGTTCGTCGACGACCATAACCACGCTAGTGAATACAGTTTTAATCAGCGCTACACGCTCGATCAATCTCAAGGCTGTCTCGACGACGAGCTCGTCGCAGCTTACAGCCATAAAATTGTCTTTTAGAGAATAGCACTGCTGGCAGTACTTGTTTCACTTTCGTAGCGTTTTAAAGTTACTATGACAGCTGTACAGTAGGTTTCGTGGAAATATACAGTTCCTTAGTTCAATATTCTGTCTTTCACAGGTGTTATATCTGACATTCAGTGCAATATACCGGAATCTTGTTATTTATCACTTAATGCTGTATACACTGAGAGTACATGATGGATCCAAGGTAAGCATATTTATTTCTATAATATCTTCTATGTCACGATTCTGTAGATGTTTTTAACTGTCATAATTTTAATTTTCTAGCCTTTGTTCCGATGTTTTACAACCATTTTATGGCTATCAAAAAATATAACTCTTTTAACTATATACAGTATACACTGTGAGAAGTTCTATATGACCGTCGAAGAAGCTGAATGTGCATGCATACAACTTTTGAAGAGGAAAAGCTGTCCAAGTAAGATACTTGATGATAATATAATGTTTGAAGCCTTTGACAGTCTCCTTAATGGCCATGTCGAAGAATTTCGATCGGCGTAATATCCTACTTATGATGGAATTAAGAAACTTAATCTGGAAAAAAACCTACCGTGAGCGAATGTTGTTTGCAAAGTAAATTAAATACGGAGTTGTAAAAGAGAAGACGAGAAGATTCATAATTTACGGTGTACCTTAGGGAAGCATGCTTGGCCAGTCGTTATTCCTGCCTAGTCGTTACCCTAGTATACATTTTTTTAATCTTATCATACCATAGACAATTCAATGTATCTAATGACGTCAATTAAGTTCAGATGATCTCACATAATGTATAATTATGTAGGTACGCTTGTACTTACGTCCGTCGAACCAATCTTTTATTGTGAAATAAAGTACTTTCCAACATGATATTTGTAAGAAAACAAAACGTTTGCTTAATGAATCCTTTGAATTCTACCAGCTTCACCTTTCTTTCCAAAAAATTGATTTTCTCACCGGTTGTATGGTATATTTACAGAAAGTCAAAAACATCTATACAAGAAAGTACTTCAGTCAAAACGAACGTTCAGAAAAATGACCGCGTGTGGCCTGTTCTGTGTAGACGCTACGCTACCAATACGATTGATGGGAGTTTTCACTAACTTTAACGTTATCTTGCTGCAATACAATTTTTTGTAAGCCGAGTATTTGTGTGGTGTTAATTTTTCTGTGAGTATCACTGATAAATAAACTGTTTTCATTAAAATAGCACGTCTGAATTATTACTGTTTTGGAGTTTAAGAATCTATATGCATTCATAGGCATCATCTATTATGATGACGTCATAATATATTGTCTGTTATTGTATTTTGACGTCAAAGCTAAGCCATGAAGTTTTTAGTCTTGTAACTTTTAAGGGTTCCGTAGCCAAGCTTGTTTGACGGTTTCGTAAAGGGTCTGTTTATACCTACTCCAGACACATCTAGTCTGTCGCACCACTTTTTAAAATTCCGTAACTAAAGGGTACCAACGAGACTCTTTTACTACGCTCTGCTGTATTTTCGTCTATCACAGAGCTTTGTCTTTTCAAAATAGAACTAAAGCGTTCACATCAAGAGACACGAAATGCAATTATGTTTTACACCGGCGATATCTTCAAAATAACCTTTAGACGGACTTAACGTACGTGTACAATAGGCTAGTTTTCACCATCAATAAATTGCAAATCTATTTAGTCCATCAGTTAGAGTATTGCAAAATAATGGACACGTATTTTTTGTTTTTGTAAATCAATGATTATTGACAAAGATAGTGAAAAGTAAGTAAAAGATACTCGAAAGTGGGGGCTCGTGACGTCACAACGCACTAAAAAATATAGCACGGCGTGACGTTTTGAGAATTTTAAAAGCGTCGTATCTTCGTCAATTTTGGTTCACGTAACAAAAGAAAAAATACCTGTCAAATATTTTTTGATAATCTAACTGACGGACTTATTAGATTTTTTAGGAAACAGTATTATTATGAACATTTTAAAAATATTTTATTAAAGAGAGTAGAAAAATGTTATGCTACTCTGCTGATTCTTCTAAGCGTATCGATGGCAGTCTAAATTGTGCCGGCCCAGAACTGAGCCATTAGCTTTACGCCTTCAGTTGCGTACATCAGTTTCTGTAATAATGCGTGTGTAATAATGTGTGTGTGCGTGTGTTGTTTTTAGGCTAAGGTATTTATCTATGGGTCTTTGTTACCTGAAATAAATGGTTTATTATTATTATTAATGAACAAATAACAGGACACGCAGGACACAATATTAAGCGCCCCATCGTTTGTGGAATAGCACCATATTTACACTCCAGGGCAGTGTCATTAAACAATCTCCACCTGAACAGGTTTTCCTTGCTGCAGTCAACCTTGGTCCGGGGTATATTTAAAGACTTCTAGGTCTACTAATTAATATATAAATTGTAATGAAAAATTACATGTTTTTTATTTAATTACAGTGATACTAATATATCACCTTCATCGGTTGTGTTGATAACACCTACTATTAAAACATTTTCTTTTAATTCCCTAATAGTCTGAAGAAGGACGCATAAAATTTTCTTTTAGTAGTTTTTGATAACAATCAACATGACATCTACAAGCAAAGTATTGTTAAATGATGATTTTTTTAGTGTCTTTTATCCATTTTACTGGATAAATACTATCTTCTGTGCGCGGAAATACAATATCTTCGATAACTGTGTGGAAGTCGTGAGAAGAAAAAACATTTTTTGTGCTGTATTCATTAATTGTCTTATAGTTGGTTTGTACTGCCTCGTCATAACATTTACGCGTTTCGGCTTAACGTACAAACTTGCCTACTATTTAATTTACTTCGAATATGTATTCAATTTCGGAGCTCTTTGTTTCATCAATTCATACTATAGTAGTAATAGTGTGCGTTTGCTATACATTCTTCATGAGATCAACAAAAGCCTTTATAGTGGCAAAGATATAAAGAAACAGAAGATTTTCACATGGGTGTCTATTGTCTTTATCCTATCCAACTGTATTGCCTTTCTAGTTTTCAAACTCGTTTACGACCTACACTGGTCTTTCATAAAATGTATTCTTGTATTAATATCTATACTCATAGATGTGGAATTAGTACATATAACAACTACTGTTAATATGCTGAGTTATCAAACTAGAATCTGGAATACTATTGTGGAAAATCCACATTTTGGCAAAGTTAGTGATGACGAAATAACAGTGGACAATGAAACAGCGCTGGAAGAAATTATTGATGCATTAAATTCTGTTAATGAAGCTTGGAATCTTGTAAGGAATTCCTCTGGACTTACAGTAAGTTACACTTTTATATTTTACTGTCGGTTCTATAATATTGATTGATTATTCCGCCTAGTTTTTGACCCACTGGTCTTTTTTAAGAAGGAACTGATTAATACATATTATTTTGATTAATTATGTTTGTTGCAGATCGCCTTTCACTACGTTACAACGTTCATACAATCTACGTTTTACGCAGAAGTTCTTATATTATGGGTGAAAACGGATTCCGTAAGTATTTATTACAGTTCAACTCTCAATATTTTATGTATATGTTATGATCAAAGATCGTGAGGAACTCGTGGCCAAATAATAACAGCCACTCGGTTCAATCTTTAGGTTAAGCCATGTTTGTCTAGTTTGGTCTTTGGACCCGTCCACTGTGGACCACCCATTATATACCGAGTTTCTTCCATGGTTCGGAAAACATGTTAAGCAGTTGGTCCCGGCTGTCATTTGTAGATCTTTGACAGTCGTTACAGGTGGTCAGTGGCCCAAATAGTCTGACAACCAGTCTTCCCAAGAAGTATCGTATTACCTAGTACTAACAGGGTTGTGGAGGTCAGATAGGCAGTCGCTCTATGTAAGATACTGGTGTTCAGCTGCATCCGGTTAGACTAGAAGCCGACCCCAACATAGTTAAAAAAGGCTAGGCAGATGATGATGTTATAGTCAAAGATCGACATGTCAGCCTCTTCGCGGAATGTTTGGTTTATCCTAGGTTTAATGAACGCCTTTTATCAAACCCAAGAATAGATTCTTTAGAGATTCCTATTTCTGCCTTTGACTGATGTATTTTACGCAAACCTAGAAGTACCTTACTTTTTACAAATTAGATATAATAAATAAAATAATAATAAAAACGTTTATTCATCTCCACAAGTTACATTGTTTATAGGTTGACACATAGTTTGGCAGAAAGTTGTAATTTGTGGAAGATCTGGAGTCTAAACTAAGCATAGGCCTGTATTTTAGAACTCCAGGCCCCCCATCACATCATAAATAGTGGTTGTCAACGTGGACATAGTACGAACATTGGTGACGGCGTGTATGTGCATGTTATGTGTGTCTGTGTGTGTGTATAATATTTAAGTATGTATAGATTTATTGCATAATTAGTATTTTATGAATATGTATATATATACAAATATATTTATATGTATTTATACATAGGGAATATATACAATGGTATGATTATAATCTTACCTACAAGTATGTGTACGCAAGTATGAACTACCAAGCCTGCCTACTTGGCTATCTCAAGTAATTTTTCTGTTTCCGTATAGTTTAACTGTAACAACAATTTGATAATTTTAGTTTTACACTCAATTTTACTACAGTTCGCTATATTTATAATTGTATTTAGTTTGTTGTACAATTCACCTCCACGGAAAGGGAAGAATATTTGCGCAAAGGAAGTACCAACAGCAGTCGTCTCACAAACTGCGAAGTTTCTCCTGGAGAGACCTATGCGTTTTCTCCTTTCTTCGGATAGGTTTGAGTGTTGGAGAAGTGTACAATACGTACAGCTGGCGTACAGTTAGTACCTTAGTTTCCTCATAAAGAGTTATGGTGTTGAAAAGACGTGGCTTAGATAAACTAACTTTTAGTATCAACCTTTGGGCTCTTTCTACTATTATTAGTTTTGTTTTACATGCCCCTCCCCAAGTGGTAATGCAATAGCCAATGATTGATTGCACTAGAGCCTCATATACAATTCTCATCGTTCGTTTGTCAGCTACGTCACGAAGTCCTTTAAAAATGTAAGTAAGCTTCCGTATTCTTTTAGATAGAAAACTAATGTGGTTTTCAAAAGTCAAGTTTGCATCAATTTCAACTCCAAGGTATTTAAGACTTTTTGTAGGCTTAATATTGGGACAATTACTGTTTGGAGTTGGAGGGAAATTACATTTATGTGATATCAGCGCTGTTTGATGAAATTGCTGTATAATAGCTTTGACCTTGGAAAAAAAGAGGAAAACGGTGCTGGCATTTTGGTATACGGAGTAGATGATTTATAAAACAAGAAAACCTTAGCATGCAAGAGCGAGCGAAGCGAGCTCAGGACTTGTGCCCCAACTCCGACAGGTTAGGTTTAAAGGAGATGGCCAAGTGAGTGAACTAAGACCCCTCCATCCCCTTCATGTTAGGTTACTTTAAACTCTGCAAACAGAAATGAGAGCAGCGGCGGGGCTTCGTTGACTACGCCTTATTGAAAAATATTGATATTTACCTTGAATTTTAGATCAAGTTAACTTTACGGCTAAACTCCGATTTCCGATTTCTTAGGGTTAACAATAGACCAACGACTAGATTTGAAAAGAGTAACCATGGAGTTTCTTGCCGGTTCTTCTCCATGGAAACTACCACGCCGAACCGTGCATTGTGAAATAAAAAAGTGTATCGCATCCAGTGTGTTTTCATAGCACGAAACCCGTCTACAGCCCACATAAGCTCGAGCCTTACGAAATAAATTCTTGACAATACCGAAATATATATATATTTTTTTAAGTTTCTAATTTTTTATAATATTGTTTAGATTAATTGTTAATTTAGTTTTGCATTTACTTCGTGATGATTGCATGGAAGACTTCCTGAAAAAAAATATTGTTTTTAATCAATAGATTTTGTCTGTTCATATTTGTACGCTTCACGGCAAAACATGGAGAATCTAAGTTTTACATTGTAACATCTCACACACTGTGTAACAACCCATGCTTACAAATATAAGTTTCTTATACTTATTCTTAATCGTATTGAGCGACGTTGGACTGTCTCAGTTTGCCTCTCCTAGGATTAGACATAAATTCGTTAGTCAAAGGCCGAAACACGCTATTGGTTTAGACTTTGACTAAGACAAACCTGAAGTTAAGCTAGCTAAACCTAGAAGAAGTTTGACTATTACATATACGTTGTTTTCAGCCGTCATCTTGGTATTAAATTCTGTCATTAGTATGTCATCTTTATAATATCTTTCGTGTATGCTGCCATTGACATTCACACTGAAATTTTTCCGCTCGATGCGTTAATTTTAATTCATACAATTGTAGGAGGATAACAACATGATTCTAAGCCACGCCGTTGGTATGATGCTGTTGCTATCCAGAACAGTCTTTGTGGAAACACAATTATGTATTGTTTGTGAAGGATTTTATAGAGAAATCACAACAGCTCGTACTAATGTAATTTTGAAATTATCACAAGAGTGTAAGTAGAGAGTCTTCTTTATAATAATAATTATGATAGTCAATGATGCTCCTGTGAAGGGGCTCCCTTACAATAACGTTTCGAAGAAAGCTTGAATGTATTTTCTCTTAACGATAGTAGTAGTTCAACGATCGTTTCTTGATTTCAGCGCCCGCACCATCAACAAGAGTTTGGAAAAACTTGTATCGTACTATACAGGGGGAATTCGAGAAACTCAGTGCGTCTGGAATGTTTGTCGTAGACGCGGCAACATTGTTACGTTTCTGCAACCTTGTCACCACTTATATTATAGTTCTGCTGCAGTTTGCGTTTCTGTAATAAGTATTTAAATGTTTTGAGGCCTATTTTTGACCTATTCTTTTTGAAAATGAATATAATTTTGCTTTTATTGTTTTTACTTTTTGTGTTTTAATAGTCAAAACAGTGGAAAAGTTGCCAAATATTGCCTTATTGCTTTGTGATTGAGTGGGATTGGCTATTAGATTAAGTACCAATAATTGAACACACAAATGTCCAGAGGCCGACTTGAAGCTCGTCTGTTAGGCAGCATAAACGCTAGAGCCCTATGCTAAATCACACTCTTCTATGACATAACCGCTTTCTTAGCAGGACCAGACAGAACCGTGGTAACTGGTATCAATATGTCCTCCTCAAAAGTAGTCGTTTCGCTATTTAAGTAAAATTACGTGCTTCTCAAAGGTAGTGGTTTCGCCATTTAAGTAAAATTACGTGCTCCTCAAAAGTAGTCGTTTCGTCATATGAGTAAAATTACGTGCTCCTCAAAAGTAATAGGTTCGCTATTTATGTCAAACATGTCGAATTAAATAACTTATTGTATCAAATTCGGGCTGTGTGCTGTAAAGACACAGCCAGAATTTGATACCACTCCAGTTTAATCAGCAGGTGAAGAAGATAAACAAAAAAAGGCTCCCGAGCATTGCTCCCGAGGGAATATAATTCTTACCAACCCCTGGTTCTATGGCTTAAACAAAAGTTGGGATCGGAATAATGGTCGGGAGGGTCAGGACAGTGACAAGCTTCCTGCTTCGAGATCGTTGCATACAACGATTATGATACGTGATTTTTTTGGTGAGTGGAAAACATATTTTCCACTCACCAAAAAAATCACGTAATGCCTCTTTGGATTGTCAGTCAAATAACTTTGGTTTTACATAGTTACCTTGATATGCTGTCATGTCAGTGAAAGTAAAGGGTTTTGAACATAAATCAAACAAGACTTACATAGATAAACAGGGATTTATTTATAATGGCAAACAGAAAGCAATTGAGTGCATCTTACAACGATGACGGCGAATCAGATAGAGAGAGACAATGTGGAAAGAGAGACAATTTACATTTTTGACGTTGACATTTGTTTTGTCTGTCACTGTCATGTCGTGTGACGTTTACATTACAATCGACTATAAATACCACAGATTATATCAGGTTTATTTATTTATAATCTTCAGCAGATAGCCCACCACAGATATCTGTGATGACGTAGGATTTGGTTAGGTATATCGACGCTATTAAATTTATCTATAGATTGATATTTCATGGTTGCTTGCGGAACCCAAAAATTTCGAAATATTTCTTCTACTTATCGTCTTTTGACAATTATTATTATCGATACCCATCACGTATTTGAACTATCCCGATCCCTAGCTACTTTAGTTTCACCCAGAGACTGTTAATTCTACGAGTATGTGGGTAAAGATTTAAATTCAGATTTTATCTATAGATAGGTATTTCATTCGAGATTCGTGTTCGAGCATCATTTTTCAAAAAGGGCTAAATAATATTAACGTTGTAGGAAAACTCTCTAGAATATTCACCAATTAATAAAAACATATCAAACTCAAAGGGTCCCCTGAACACAATGATCAATTTTGATCAAATGTGTCATACATATTACTTAGAGTACCTTCAAAATATTTAAATAATATGTTTTAAGTAATTAAAGCACCAACGTTGTTATCATTGTCAGTACAAGTTCAACAAAGCTACTAAACACAATGTCCATTGAAATGACGGAAAAAAGTGCTATCAGGGAATATCGCGTTCTACTGAATAATGTAGTTGACAAAGATGTGCAGTCGATGCTATTACCTTTGAATCTGATGCAAAACATTACGTTCAACCCAAAATATCGCATCAAAAACAATTTTATCAGGCCAATTGGCATAATCCACAACTTTGTGTCGTTGATCGGAACTGGCATATTCATTTATGCGTTATTTCACCGTCTTTATATTCTTCATGTTGAAAAAAGGGACGATGATATTTTTGTACAGTACGTCATCTCTTTGTTTGACTGCGGATACTACAGCATCGGACTTGCAATGAACTTCATCAGCGGTGTTTTCAACACTAAAGCTTATATCTCATTTGTTTTAATTTTTCAAAACATTCACAGGTTCCTTAATGATAGCAAACGATCCGAGCACATCAAATTTTGGAATTGGTGCAGTGTTATTATGGCCGGCAGTTTCTTTGTCGTCCTTTTCCTCGGTTGTGGTTTACAACTTGGTTTGCCTTACTACTACGTCTTGAGTTGTTGCTCTTTGGTTAGTTTTGATTTTAATTACATTTATGCCATTCGGCTTCTGAAACTTCTGGAAGATAAATTAATTTTATGGAATACCCTTGCATTGAATTCGCAAAGAATGGAAGACGGAGGTGAAGTCAAACGAATATTTGATGCATATGTTAATATAATGGAAGGCTATAAAATCTATAAAGTGTGTTTTCGTAAAATAGTAAGTGGTCACAGAAAGTTTAACAGAACAGTTATTTTTGTTAATTATGTGTAGAACTGATTTTCAATTTAACTTCATATGAGAAATCTTCCATTTCAGATTTTTTATTACACCGTAGAAGTGTTCATTCACTCGCTAGTTTATTTTCAAGTAGTAATTGAAATGATAAAACTAGGCATGCAACAAAATCACCTGGTAAGTGCTTAAATAATAAAGTTGATAATAAAAAAAATATAAAGTTGATAAATAATAAAGCTTTTCTGTTGGATCACATACTTTGCCTGCTACACTGCGCTAATAAAAATACATAATATTAGGTGAGCCAATGAGGCGGGGTCGTGACAGGTCGCGAAGGAGATGGTCGGATGAACTGGACAGGTTCTGACCGGAACAAGAAGGAGGACGCAGGGTTCGTGAGAAGTGGAAAGTATTTTGCCCAGCCAGCAGACGGAATAATTGACAAAATAACAGATTTCTTTTGTTCATTTGTCATTTTGACGATTCTTTCGTCGATAAAACCGGTCTACGGTGGTCATGCTACGCGAGTAGGAGTAGGACAGAAAAGCCAAGTAAAAAAAAGATTTGGTACTGTGTGTGTCTGACTATAAACTGTATGTATATTTTTTTAGGAATTTGCAGTGATCACGTGCATTGCCGTTTACTTTTGGTCGATGAAAAATTTAACGCTGCAAGCAATATTATGTCGGTATTGTGAGAAATTCTACAGTGCACTGGAAACGATTCAAGATTGTTGCGCTATTATTTTGAACTCGGATTGTACAGGTAGTTTATATGGTTAACTTTGATTAGCTAGCAAACGTGAACGGAATCGATTTCTTAACACAGTAAAACCAAAAACATATTTGATGAATTGTTTAGGGGTCAACTTCCGCAGATTTTATTATCATCTTCCTGAACTTGTTCCATGTTATTTGGGGTCAGCGCAACATGTTTTTTTCTTCCATTCTCCCCTGTCAGTCGTCACGGTATCATTTACTTCTTTTTCCTTCATGTCATTCCTCACACAATCCATCCATCGTATCTTTTGGTCTTCTTCTCCCTCTCGATACATCAACCTTTGTATTCATTACTCTTTAAGTCACATGTGATTCATCCCTCCGCATCACATGCCCATGTATGGTAAAACTACAAAGAGAAGTAACTTTGTAGTTTTACCATTTTCTCAGATGAAGTGAGGCAACTGTGCAGAAATGTACAACGACTATATCGAGCATCATTCAGAAAGATACGAGCTTGTGGTTTGTTCGACGTAGACCCTGCGCTACTATTACATTTGATGAGTCTTCTCACTAATTATATCGTTGTACTACTCGCGTATGCGTTTTTGTGATCCATGGTTTTTTAAATTAAATATATTTTTTAAACATAATTTTGTTTTGTTTTAATTAACCTTGATTGAGTTATGTTGTCCAGTTCAGCATTTGTCGTAACAGCAATAACAAAATATTTTATGAATTAGAATTTGGGACCCCTTTGCCTCTCACCAAGGAAGGGCAAAATATAAAAAAAAAATTGTTGTTGTATTGTGGGAAAATAAAAACTGTTTTCTTAGCAAATACTTACTGATTTGAAAGCCCATGATTATAAATCTATACTAATATTATAATATTAGTAAAAAAACAGTTGAGTGTAGGAGTGGCCACGCTCCCACTTTATAAAGTGGGAGCGTGGTCAAGCTGATGACGAAAGTGGGAGTGGCGGTGGCCAAGTGGTGGCGGCCTCGACTTACGAACAGTAAGTCGTGGGTTCGAACCCAGACAGGCGCATTACTTTGTGTAATTTATTTCATCACCACTGCTCTCTAAACGGTGAAGGAAAACATCGTGATGAAACCGGCATGTCCTAGAACCAGGAGTTCGAAGACGTGTGACATCTACCAATCCGTACTGGGTCCGCTTGGTGGATAATAGCGCAATCTCTCTCACAGAAAAGAGGCCTGTGTCCTAGCAGTGGGGACATTATAAGCTGATTTCATAACCAGCTTATACATCTAAACTCGCATACTTTACCTCTTTTACTATAAATAGGTAAAGTATGCGAGTTTAGATGTAAGGGGGAATCTTCGGAACGATTCCGAAAATACTTTCAGTAATGGGTAGCTCCATTATCCCCGAGTGGCATCAAATATAGCCAGGCATGTCGTGAAGATAGATAGATAGATACGCCATTTATTTAGTGCACACAAAAGACATACCACAAAACACAGAAGTACGATTAAATGATACAAATTAACAATAATATGATAAAAAACAAGGTGCCAATGTACAAAAAAAAAACATATTTACGAAATAAGTAGGTATGGTAACACCATGACATACTTCACATAAAATAAAATAACGATTATACACAAGGTGCGGTGTGCGTTTCAAGGTTGCACCAAATGGGAGTCCAGCTCAGCATGTGTCAGGCATGCACTTGACGCTGATATTCTGTTGGATCCCTGTAGTGACATACGGACATCGAGCAAACAAGAGTATTTTGCGTGTATTAGTGTGTAGTGTGTATTTTCTCAGCTTCGTTTCACTACCGAAGACAACCAGCAACATGTTATCGCTAAATAATGTGTAGCTTTGCTCTACCAAAAAAAAAATCAAAGGCGACATTCAGCTAGGTATATCTTTTACATACTTTATGGCAGGCTTATGTTCCAGGAACGGCAAATTGAGACTTATTTGCTTGCTTTTTCCCGCGGCTTCGCCTGCGTTAATTTAGAAGTTGCCAATCAATTCGCACGATTTAAGTTTCTATAATAATATAATTCAACCATGATTCGAAAGACACGGGGTGCCATCTATTATCATGAGAAAGTTATTATTGTTTTCCTCGGGAACAGTATTTTTTTTCGGGATGAAAGGTAACCCTATGTCCTTTCTGTGCTCCTGACAACGTCATATGCAAAATTTCAGGATGATCGGTTCAGTGGTTTAGACGTGAAAAAGTAACAAACAAACTTACTTTCTCATTTATAACGTTAAGTTAGGATTAGGATTACAAAACCAAAACAGAAATCACTCTTACCCTAAGAGCCAATTTCACCATACTCTGTTAAATATCTAACGGACTGTTAAGTCACTTAACGAGCTGTTAAAGTTATCGAGTGTCCCACCACGGGTTAACGGATGTTAAATTCTCTTAACAAGTCATTAAATCTAATTACTGCTTTAGAGGTCCGTTAGACAGCTAACAGACGGTCAAAATCAAGATGGACGCTGCTGCATACAATTTTATTTTCAACAATGATTTGTTAGAAAATTAAGAATGTTTAGATGGCTTAGACAGAATAGTACGAAGGCAAAGAAGTTTTAAAGAACAGCGTTCTTATTTCGAGGAGTACGACGATTTTGATTTTTGCACGATATTTCTTTTATCAAAAGAATCAGTCCTGGATATTTTGCCCTCGATTGAAGATAAACTGGAATACCCCTCAGATCAGTAAGTCATGTAATAGGTAGTACCTTTAGATTCCTCAAAATTGTTTCTAGGAATTGTTTTTGTAGGTACCTACTCATTTATCTTAATAAGTGTATATCAAACCAACCTAACCTAATCTTCATTTTGTTACAGAATAAATATAAATCAATTTCACCCATAAATCAGCTTCTTCTGACAATGCGATATTATGCAACTGGCTCCCAACAAATAACAGTAGGAGACTATTAATTGTGGAATAAGCTTTTTTTGTTTTTTTCGACATTTTTCACAAACTAGGGTATTTAATAAACGAAATTATCAGTCTCCAAACTCAACAACCACCACAAAAAGTAACACAAAGCAAACCTCAAATCATCGTGACACTTGACACTATTGACATTTCGACCGGTTTAAAATCAAAAGTAGGCGCAATTATAAAGAAATGCAACGGACCAAACGTCATTTGAAATTGTACGACTGACGTATTATACGACTAGATACAAAATTGCGTTTTCCGTACTGACGACATATCAAAAGCTAGCATTTCGATTTGGTCGGTTGAAAAAAGAGCGAATGACTTGCGAGTCATTTAGTTAAATCTTCAATTTGCTAACGGCCTGTTACATTCTTCCCGTAGGACGTAATATGATTTAACAGCTCTGTTATTATTAACAACTCATTAGTTAATGACTAATTAAGATTTAACAAACACTGTATGGTGAAATTGGCCCTAAGGCCGCGTACCCACTTTGTCGTGACGACGGATAATCGTGTAGTTTTAAGTGTCGTGGCTTGTGTATTTAAATGGAAGTGTTCACATATAGAACGACGCGATTACTGTCGTCCACGACTTTTACCAACTAACGATAAATTAATCGTCACTACACAGTGGGAACGCGCCCTAAAAGTGATATCCCAAATTCGGTCGGAAGTCGTATTAAAAATCCCCTAATGTAAACCCAACCTCAGGCACATAAAGGTGCGTACAGACTATATAACATAACATTGCTATATAACATGTTTCAGATAATGTGGACACTGAATGTTATAAAATGTCAATGTCAATATCATCATATCAATATCAACTCAGATTTCTCAGATGTTTTAACTAGCACAGATCCAAATGAGAGTGCGGAACAACTCATCTCCATTATAACAGACGCAATTAATCAACACAGTACGCTAAAAAAAGTCCCTAACAGGAAGCTGACTATTAAAACGTGGATGACCTCTGGCCTCCTGAGGTGCGTGCGAAATCGGGATCAACTCCATAAAAAAGCAATGCAAAATCCTAAAGACCTTACGGCTAAACTAATATATTCTAGATACCGAAATTACTTGAACAATTTACTGAAGACTATTAAAAATAATTCTGACCAAAAAGAACTCCTGATGGCCAATGGTAACCCCAAAGCAACTTGGGATATCATAAAAACCATCAGCTACAAGAACACCTCACCCATAAGGAAGTCAGGAGAACTCCTTAATATGTGCAGCGATCCAAAGTCCTCTGTCAATGCTATAAATAAGTATTTTGCAAACGTTGGAGCGGATCTTGCTAGGCAAGCAGCGCAGGGTCGGCGTGTAACTCGCCCAAACTTTGAATTTGACAGCTTAATAAATCCTCAAGGTAACTCATTCGTATTACTTGAAACGAATTTCTCAGAAATTGAAAATATAATTATGGAGTTAAAGCACAATTGTGCAGTAGGTCACGATGGCATACCAGCCTCAGTTATCAAGTCTGCCAGACATGTACTTGTTCCTGCAATAACGCATATCTGTAATTTATGTATCCTAAAAGGTATTTTCCCGATACTTTTAAGAAGGCGTTAGTAACACCAGTATTTAAAGGTGGGGATGGAGACCGTGTCGAGAACTATAGACCTATATCTGTACTCACCACACTGTCCAAAATTATGGAAAAGGTCCTGAACAAAAGATTGCATAGTTATCTTGAATGCAACAACATAATTTCGCCAAACCAATATGGTTTTAGGAAAGGCGTATCAACAGAGGATGCTGTTCTTGAACTGACAAACCAAACTGTCAAGAATTTTGATTCTAGGACTAAAACTATAGGTATTTTCCTTGATTTAGCCAAAGCTTTCGACACGGTTTCTACTCCCATCCTTCTACATGGTTTGGAAAGCTTGGGAATAAGAGATATCGCTTTAAACCTCTTCCGTGACTATCTCACAAACCGTAACCAACGAGTTAAGGTAGACAACTACATCAGTGACGATGTGAATCTAACCTTTGGCGTACCACAAGGCAGCGTGCTAGGGCCCACCCTTTTTCTTCTATTTATAAACAGATTGTGCCAGCTGTCAATCCCACACTGCAAGATACTCGTGTATGCAGATGATACTGCGCTTATCGTGTTTCATCCCACAAGTTTCTGAACGCAGTTTTTTGAAGTTTGACAGATGACGTTTCAGTTGTCAGTGCGATGACGATTAGTTGTCAGTGCCATCTTGGTTTGGAAGAAACTCGCTTCCGTTTTTGTTTTTGATGCACGTTGTTGTCGTGTAATTGTTGATTGGAACCTTGAGTTAATGTTAATCCGATACAATCTTGGTCGGTTTTTGATATTTTGTTGATAATTGAGTGAAAATTGAGACATTTCGCCATCTTGCGTCGTGACCGCGAATAATTTGTTGGTTAAGTAGCCGGCTTTTGTGTCGTTTGGACGCCGGTAACTTCCTGAATTCAGTGCTGGACTATTGTAAATCCCCACTTGAGTTAGCTAACCGGGATAAGATTTAGTTGGACATTGACTGAAAAGTGCCACGTGTGTGATCTTGGAAGGTTTGACCAGGCAGTCGACGGTACGCGCTGTGGGCGTCCTTTGGAATACCGTCGAATCTGACCAAACTACACATGCACAACACAAAACACATTTACACTTACACCCCACCCAGATACGACGTGACCTGGGAATACGCCACACATCAGTCCAACGTGATGGGTAAGTGTACTTAATAATTGTTTTCCCCTTGTCGATTGGACGAGTATTATTTTGATTAGGGCTCCGCGTAAACGCGGACATCGTGTGTCTGCTGGTGCAGTCTCACACAACTGGTAGCAGAGCATGGTTTAATTGTTAAATTCACCACTTATTGTCGAGTTAAAGTATTGAGAAGTCTGATTTGTTGATTTGTTGCCTGACTCAAATTAAACATAGTTAACATTGATTGTTTGACATAATATGTTATGATATGTAGTGTCCCTTGTGGCTTGTACTTTAATTTGTTGTTGTATAAACAAGGTATTGCTTGTACAGGGTCGGATTTGAACTTGTAATAATTCAAACTAAGTTTTATTATTTGGTTTAAATTGTAGTTTGAGTCCGGGAAAATTATTCCTGTTGATTATTTAATTGAATTTAATTTGTTTATTTGATATTTGTCCCAATGGCTTCATTGAAAGCTGTAAACCAAGCCATTGGTGGATTGACCTCACAGCTAAGATGGTTTGCCTCTGCTGCTGGAACCGCTGAGCGTCTAGACCTGGAAGAGGCCACGCTTGCCCGATATGAGCAGTTGAATGCGAGATTGAGTGCGGTTGACACTTTGTTTGCTCGCTTCAATTAATTGATTTTGGACTTTGACCTGGAAGCATTGGGTCAAGCAGCCCGTGATAAGGTTGTTGCGGATTATGACCAGATGTTGAACCTGGGTGACATAATAAGTATGCGCGCCCGTCAAATTTTGAGGAGTCGGGACCATGCCCAGGTCAAAACAGAGACCTCTGTTGTTGCAGGCCCTGGACTTTTGGGTAGACTGCCTACCCTGGAGCTGCCACATTTTGACGGTCACTTGGTCCATTGGTTAAGCTTCAGGAACCTGTTTGACAGTTTGGTTGATTCGCGCTCTGACCTCCGACCAGCCCAGAAGTTGGCTTATTTGTTGTCAGCCCTAGGAGGTGAGGCTCGAGCCTTGGTGCAGCACTTGCCGGTGACCGACTCGGCCTATCCCACCGCTCTGGAACTTCTATCCCGACGATACCAGAACAAACGTTGCCTGGCTGATGTCCATATTGACCAGATCTTGGGGTTGCCGGCCATCACCAGAATGTCAGCGTTGCGTGCTGACCTGTTGAATCCATTGCTGGCAGCAACCAACGCCTTTAAACGATTGGAGTTGCCGGTGGACTATTGGTCCTATCTTTTGGTGCACATAGTGTTGCAGCGGCTTCCGTCAGACTTGAGGTCCCGTTTTGAGTAGAAGTATGGTGGGGATAGTGCCACCCATCTTCCCCCCTTTGAAGACCTCGTCAAATTTTTGGAGGATGAGTGTCGTTTCCTCGACAACGCTCGTGGTGCCACGGGGTCAAGCCAACCGCCCTCTCGGCCGAGGGCCCAGGGACGGACTAGGACTGTCGGGCCTGGTGATAGCCGCCCTGCCCCCCGTTTTGGTGGCACCCAGAGTAATCCTGCTTGCGGCTATTGTAAGGCCACGGGACATGGCGTAGTCACTTGCGCGGCCTTCTTGGAGTTGCACGTGAGTGCCCGCCGTCGAGTTGCCAATGCACGCCGTCTGTGCTTTTCTTGTTTGGGGAATCATTTTCATCGGGATTGCCCCAACCCCCGCCCTTGTTCAATTTGTAGGGGCTCACATCTTGAAGTTTTGTGCGCCAACGCGAACCACTCTGACAGACCAGCCTCTGATGGGGGTTCGCGCAGGGGGGGGTATAATGGAGATGAGCACCGGGCTCCTCGCTCGCCGGTTCAGAATCGGGGAGGGGCCTACAACTTTGACCGCCGTACTCCACCCCCCGCGCCAGTTGATCGGGAGCCGCGCGACCGCCGATTGACCTCCCCTCGTGAAGGCGATCATGCAGCTGCTGGTAGGCGACATTGGCCAGACCAGCACCGCCTTCCCTCCCCTCCGTTGGCGGAACGTCCCCGTTTGGAGACGCGCCCCCCGCCACTTAGGCGTCAAGTGAGATATGCCCCTCCAGCGATGGCGCGCGGCTCGGGACATCGCGCGGACGAGGAGTTTGATTACTATCCTCATCGGGATAGACCCCAGCCTGGATGCGGCGATCGGTCGCCGCCCAGGCATTGCTAGGAAATTGGCGCCTGTCCCGCTAACGTACCTCCCCAGATCGACACGGTTTTGTTGCCAACGGCGTCGGTCAGGGTCTGGGGACCCACGGGGGACTCTGTTGTGGTCCGTGCCATTTTGGACACGGGAGCCCAGGGTTGCCTTTTATCGTCTTGGTTAGCGGGTCGGGTGAGCCTGGATGTCCGTGCCTTTTCAGGCACGATTAATGGAATAGGCGAAACACCTATCCCGACTGTTGAGGGACAAACCTTATTTGGGCTCACTCCTGTGAGTTGTTTGGACCCTAAGTTTTTTCCTTCGGCTATTGTTCTGACGAGTATTTTGGGCTGTCATCCCCAACGTCAGCTGTCGCCTGATATTGTCCGGTTGACGTCATGCCTGGATTTGGCTGACCGCCGGTTTGATTCCCCTAAAACAACTCATTTGATATTGGGTTCCGATGTACTAGGGAGAATATTGTTGGGTAATATGAAAGTCTTGCAGCCGAACGGTTTGGTGGCTGTCTCGACCATCTTTGGCTTTGCGGTGATGGGCCCAGTGTTGAAGGCTGCCCCTCCACCTGAGCCTGATTTTGCGTTGGCGTGTGGCTCCGCTCTCTCTGACGCTGTTCAGAGGTTTTGGGAGGTTGAGGAGCCACCGCAAGTGGCCCGCTTGAACCCGGAACATGAGGAGTGCGAGTTGTTCTATCAGAACAACACAGGTCGACTCCGTTCCGGTCGGCTCGTAACACGGTTGCCTTTTGTTGCAGTTCGACCACCTCTCGGCGAGTCCAGATCTATGGCCGAGAAGAGATTGTTGGCGATGGAGCGCCGTATGGCCAGGGATCCGGTGCTGCGGCAGAAATATTTAGATTTCATGCGTGAGTACGCAGACTTGGGACACATGTCGGTGTCAAATTTGGATTGGCGCTCAGTTGAGCATTACTTTCTGCCGCATCACGCGGTCCTCAAGGCATCCACCGGTAAGCTGCGCACAGTGTTTGATGGGTCTGCGCGGACTTCCTCTGGTGTCTCTTTGAATGATTGCTTGCACTCCGGCCCCAAATTGTTGAGGGACCTTTGTGATGTCATCACGTCTTTTCGTCGTCATCAAGTAGTCTTTGTGGCTGACATCAAAATGATGTTCCGGCAAACGGTTATTCACCGGGATGACAGACGTTATCAGTTGATCCTGTGGCGAGAGAATCCCCGGGACCCCATGGTTGTTTATGAGCTTAACACGAATACGTACGGCCTTCGATCGAGCCCTTTTGTTGCTATTCGTTCGCTTTGGGAGCTCGCGGACCGAGAACGCTTGAAGTTCCCTCGGGCGTCCGCCATCTTGAAAACGGACTTGTATGTTGATGACGTCTGCACTGGGGCTTCCACGGTTGAGGAAGCTATCCTGTTGCGTGACGAGTTGGTTCAAATTTTGGATTCCGCTGGCTATGAGTTGCGTAAGTGGGTGTCCAACTCGCCAGCACTGTTGGAAGATGTGGAAGAGGATCATAAGCAGGATCCTCATTTGTTTGAAAATGCTGACAACCCTGCTATGTTGGCCGTTCTCGGCGTTCAGTACCGACCAGTCCAAGACACCTTTACGTATGATGTCGATTTGGAGTCACCACACACTTGGACTAAACGACTGGTATTGTCTACTGTCGCGAGAACCTTTGACCCGAATGGTTGGATATGCCCGGTATTGTTTTGGGCGAAATGTTTTCTCCAGCGCCTTTGGACCGCGGAACTTGGTTGGGATGAGCCACTTCGGGAAACCCTTTTGGAAGATTGGCTCCAATTTGTATCCGCACTTCCTGCGGTCAACGAGGTCGCGTTACCACGCGCTATCCTCCCCCCTGGGAACTATACTGCTACCCTTCATGGGTTTTGTGACGCCTCTTCGCACGGTTATGCAGCTGTTGTTTATCTGCGCACCGTCAGCGCGACAGGCCAGGTGAAGTTGTCACTGATCATGGCCAAGAGCAAGGTGGCCCCCCTCCGGACGGCATTGACCATCCGTAAGCTAGAGTTGTCAGGGGCGGCGCTTCTTGTGCGTCTCTTAAATCACGTTGCTCAAACTTTAGGTGGATCTGTGAACATTCGGAATTCTTACGCCTGGACGGACAGTCAAATTGTTTTGTGTTGGTTGAAGACGTCCGTCCACTCCTTGGAGGTCTTTGTTGCGAACCGAGTGTCACAGATACAAAATTCCGAAACGCCTTTGATTTGGAGGCACGTGCCTGGAGACTTGAACCTCGGCGACGTAGCCTCACGTGGGTGCATGGCCCCCCGCCTGATTGTGCACCCCCTTTGGTGGGGACCGGATTGGCTGACTCGCCCCGAGGATGATTGGCCTCGAACGCCAGTTTTGATGTCGGATCCTTTGCCCGGGCTTAAGGTGCTCGCTGTTGGGACGAAGGACCCTCCGTTTGATCCTGATATTTTGTTGAATCGATACAGCTCCCTCGACAAATTGTTGAACGTTACCTCGTGGATCAGGCGTTTTGGTCACAATGCTAGGAATCCAGGGGACAAGTGCCTGTCACCGGTTCTCTCTCCTCAAGAGCGACAGGAGTCACTCCTCCTGTGGGTTCGCTCTGTGCAGGCCGTACACTTTGAGAAGGAGATCGAGACCTTGAAGTCCGGTAGAGTTAAGTTGTCGGGAGCGGTTAGTAAGTTGAACCCTTTTTTGGATGAAACGGGTCTTTTGCGTGTTGGAGGACGGTTGAGGCACTCTAGCCTTCCTTATGGGGTCCGTCACCCCCTCTTGTTGCCCAAGGCGGGCCATTTGATTAAATTATTGGTGACTGATCGTCACATTAAGAACTCGCACGCCGGTTGCAATGCGCTGTTGGCCATTCTGCAGCGAGAGTTTTGGATTTTGTCGGCTCGTCGTACCATTCGTAGCATCGTCTTCCGTTGCATACCGTGCTATCGGACTAAGGCCCCAACGATGCAGCCCCAGATGGGAGACTTGCCTGCTGATCGTGTCAATGAGGCGAGGCCCTTTGCAGGCGTAGGAACGGACTTTGCTGGTCCCTTTTCGATAAAGACGTTTACCCTTCGCAATAGTAAAATTGTCAAGGCTTATTTGTGCGTATTTGTCTGCCTGTCAACTAAGGCAGTGCACTTGGAGCTGGTATCCTCCCTCTCGACGGAGGCCTTTGTGGCAACTTTGGATAGATTTACGTCTCGCCGTGGGTTACCTTCTCTGATCAGGTCTGATTGCGGTACCAACTACAAGGGTACAAGTAACTATTTGAAAGAAGTGTATGACTTTCTTAATGAGAGCCAGGTTGACATTGGTAACAAATTGGCCCGTCTAGGGGTCACTTGGTTGTTTGACCCGCCAGCCTGCCCCCATTGGGGGGGTATTTTTGAGGCCGCGGTGAAAGCAGCAAAGGGACTCTGGCGGAGATTGTTGGGAGACACCGTTCTCACCTTTGAGGAATTAGCTACGGTATTTTGTCGCATTGAAGCGGTACTAAATTCGCGTCCATTGTGCCCGCTCTCTTCGGACCCGAACGATTTGGAGGCTCTAACCCCGGGCCATTTCTTGATTGGACAGCCACTTGTCGCTCTGCCTGAGTACCCTTTTGTTGATGTGAGCCAAAATCGGCTATCGCGGTTTCAGTTGGTGCAACAGCTCACTCAGAGCTTTTGGAAGCGTTGGAGCTTAGAGTATCTGCACATCCTCCAGCAGCGCGTCAAGTGGACTGATAAAACTCATCCGCCCAAGATAGGAGACCTCGTCCTTATTAAGGATGCCAACCTTAAGCCTCTGTATTGGCGCAGGGGGCGCATTCTCAATTTGGTGGCTGGCACCGACGGGGTACCTCGTTTTGCTGAGGTTTTGGTGGATGGATCGGTTATGAAGAGAGCGGTCGCAACCTTGTCAAGACTGCCAATTGATTAGCGGACGGGACGGCCCGTCCGGGGGGGGTAGATGTTTCATCCCATAAGTTTCCGAACGCAGTTTTTTGACGTTTGACAGATGACGTTTCAGTTGTCAGTGCGATGATGTTTGGTTGCCAGTGCGATCTTGGTTGGGAAGAAACTTGCTTCCATTGTCTTGTTTTTTTGGTGCACGCTGCTGTCGTGTAATTATTGATTGAAACTTTGAGTTAATGTTAATCCGATACAATCTTGTTCGGTGTTTGATATTTTGTTGATAATTGAGTGAAAATTAAGACATTTCGCCATCTTGCGTCGTGACCGCGAATAATTTGTTGGTTAAGTGTATAGTATTATGCTATACTTACGCTTCATATTCTCCATTCATAATAATATTTATCATGCATTTTATTTGTTTATATATCTACACTCAGCAAATCGATTTAAATACGATTCTTTAACTTGGAAATAGCTGAACAAAAAATAATATTAACTTGTAATTTTCATTATTATAATTTTCATGTTGTGATATTTACGTCAAGCGTCAAATTGTCAAACTGTCAGTTAGTTTTTTAATTCTCTTTCTGCTCAGTCTATGGTCTAGCTCTATGATTTCTCTTTTTGGTTTGTATAATTTAAATTATTTTTATCAATATGCTTAGCCAATGTATTTTATAAATTATTACGATTGTTTAATAACTTAATATTAAATGATTATATTTATAAAATTCTTAACGCACTCATGGATATGTCCTGGCCGACTACACTTGTCAGATGAGATGATGGCGACACTAAGATTTGAAAAAGGAAGACTTGGGGAAAAACGAGCTGACGGACGGCTGAAAAGACTACTCAGAAATCTGATTTGAGGAGTATCAGAGAGCAGCTTGGTTTTGGCGGTGAGATTCTTGAACTGTCCAGGGGATCCAACGAAAGTTTCTCCTGGGACTTCTACTCCCGATGTTCGGAGGCTAACTACGTGCCTGTCCGTCTACTGGTCTCGCAGGGCTGTCCTACGTCTGGCCCTGAGTTCTGCACCGTCTTGCTGCTGAGCTGTCCTAGTGAACTATGAGATCTGCGCTGCCGCCGTTTCTACTGCTTCAGAGCTCAACTTCAAGGTTACTTCGGTATCGACCTGCTACCCTGACGCCTGATCCCGTTCTTACAGTGTGGTAAACTCATTATTGTCCATCTAAGTGCATAAACTTTAAAACTGAGTGCGTGCTAGGTAGTTTTTTATAACTAGCTGTATTTTTTATCTTTCCCCTCTATTAAAATTTAATTGAACAAGTCTGCTTATCCATTTATTTTAAATAGGAGCAAGTAGATTTGTTACAAGTGGCCGGCTTTGTGTCGTTTGGACGCCGGTAACTTCCTGAATTCAGTGCTGGACTATTGTAAATCCCCAATTGGGTTAGCAAACCGGGATAAGATTCAGTTGGACATTGACTGAAAAGTGCCACGTGTGTGATCTGAAGGTTTGACCAGGCAGTCGACGGTACGCGCTGTAGGGCGTCCTTTGGAATATCGTCGAATCTACATAACTTACATGCACAACACAAAACACATTTACACTTACACCCCACCCAGATACGACGTGACCAGGGACTACGCCACATCTCCGGTTCCAACGTGATGGGTAAGTTGTATCTGATAGTTGAATAGTTGTTTTCCCTTTGTCGATTGGAAAAGTATTATTTTGATTAGGGCTCCGCGTAATCGCGGACATCGTGAGTCTGCTGGGGCAGTCTCACACAATAATCAAAAGAAGACGGCAGTTGGTTCTAAGCTGACATAAAAATAAAAAAATATTTTTGTTTCATTGATTAAAGTAAAACCTTAGTATAGCCTCAATGTAACAAGTACTTTTGTATAATTGAAATTTCTTATTCTATGTTACCACGCACTTCTACTTATTACTTTTTTATTCGTATACTTCATATTTCGAAAGAAGGCTGTGAGCGTTATCAACATGTCCTTAAAAAGTTCCACGTTATTCCGGAAGGAAAAATTCAACTCAATATTGTTAATAAACCCACCAAAAGTATTGCTAAATAATCGTCTAGACAAAGAAGTTCAAAGAATGTTTTATCCTCTAAACTGTCTACTTCTTCTTCTTTTTTCTCCTAAATATGCTATACAAGGTAATTATATTAATCCCAACGGACTGAAGCGTAATCTAATGTCTTTTTTAAATGTGCTTTTTATAATAGTGCATTCCTTTTATGACATGTATGTCGATTATATCTCGTATGGAAGTGTTTTCGTAGTGATTGTTTTTAACTTCACGTACATGTACTTTACTTTCGGCGTGATAATGTTGGTTGTACTCAACATCGTTCACAGTCAAAACAATATGTTACTCATCAATATTTTCCATTTTATACATAACAGTCTTAACAGTAAGAATGTCAAGAGCTTTATTAAATGGAATTGGATCACAGTGATAAATACACACATCAAAAGTATCTAGGGATCAACATATATTTTTGCAATAACTTTTCTCCTGATTGATATTAATTAAAATTTTCTTTAAGGATTCATCAAATAAAGTGTTTTCGTTTGTCACAGTAACGATAAACCAAGTCACCTTTGCATTAATAAAGAAATTTGCCATTTTCCTAATAAAGGGATTTTTGACATTTGAACCACTAACATTAAAGTTCGAAAAAATGACTGAAAACACAGTTTTCTTTAAAATTTTATTGAGTAACTTAAACAATTAATAATCCGTGTTTCTACCGCGAACACTAACAACACAAGAACATCGGTTTGGCATACTCAAAATGAGTTCATCCAAATCACGCTGTGGAATGGCCGCCCATGTTCGTTGCAACAACAAAAAAAGGTCTTCTTGCGACTGGATACCCTCCATATTCGGCAGAGCTCTTCTCTGTAGCATATCCCATGCATGCTCAATCGGGTTCAAGTCTGGCGACTGAGCAGGCCAGGGCAGGACATTGATGTTAGCTGCGGCGAGAGTCTGTCTTACAACTCTTGCGGTGTGCGGTCGTGCATTATCATGCATTAACTGAAATAAGGGACCGATTTGCACTTGTAGAGGAACGATGACGTCTGATACAATCGTCTCAGCATAAATTTGAGCGTTGAGGTTGCCTCTGATCCAAATTAACTCAGTTCTTCCGCCGATCCAAATACCCGCCCATACCATGATGGTTCCACCACTATAAGGATGGACTTCCTGGCAGGATTTTAATCGCTGTTGGCGTCCAGGGGTTCTCCAGTGTCGTATACGTCTTGTATCCGGTCTCATACCAAAACGAGACTCATCAGAAAAGCACACGAAACGCCATTGTTCTTCTGCCCAATTTCTGTGTTCAAGAGCCCATTGATATCGAATTCTACGATTGTGCATTGCTATAGGTGGTACCCGTAGCGGTCTTCGGGAATGAAGGTTCACTTCATGCAAGCGGTTTCTGACTGTTTGGTCGCTAATTAAGTTCCCTGAAGAGTGATGAAGCCTCACGGCTAACATCATGGCGGTTATTGTTGGAGCTCTTCGAGTTAAGATTTGAATGTATCGGTCTTGTCTCCGTGTGGTGCAGCGATACCGTCCTCCATGGCGCTCAGCCACGGTACCAGTGCTTCGGTAACGTGTCCAAAGTCGACTGATAACACTCTGACTTGTATTCAGAGCTAAAGCTACAGTACGTTGCCGGGAACCAGCTTCTATCATTCCCACGGCTCTGAGCATTTCTTCCCTGCTTAAATGACGTCGCCGCTCCATAATAACGTTGGTTTTAATCAGTAGTAGGGAAACAGTAGCACTAATAATGTCTTCAATGCGTTGTATGTTTTTATAGGGAAAATATTGACAGCTTATTTTCATCTTTTACTCGAATTTGATTGAGAGTTCCTGATTCAAATTATGAAATGCACCAAAAAGGATCCATATAAATTTATAAAATCATAAATTTATTACAAAGCCACATCTCAATCTCAAGAAATCCGCATAAAAATGCTTGATCCCTAGACACTTTTGATGTGTGTATTTTCAGTGTCAACACCTTTATTTGTGTGGCATTTTATGCAACATTTAATTTTAGTTTTTTAACATTAATTCGTACCCTCTTGTATACCACATTTGACACGAATATTCTCTATGCGATTCGTGTTTTGGTATTGTTAACAAAATATGTCAATGAATGGATCAAAAATATCCTGAAGCTAAAAGATGAACAAGAAAATGATCTAATGATAAATAATGATGATTTCTGTATCAAATTATTTAGCATTTATCAAAATATTCTGGAAGCTTACAAATTATACAAGACCATTTTTCAAGCATTGGTGAGTAATTCTATTTGATTACTGTCATGAACTTTTACTCAAACGTGCAGTGTTCCACACATGAGGAAACAAAACAGGGAGAGAATTGAGAAATAAGTATTTTGTAATAGTAGATTGTATCATAAGGGAGCAAAATAATATTTTTACGGCGAGGGCGCTTTTTTGAATCCAGAGCGAAGTGAGGGATTCTAGAGTAGAATCCCGAGCGTAGCGAGGGATTCTTTAATAGAATCCTGAACGTAGCGAGGGATTCAAAGTACGTCGCCCGAGCCAAAAATATATTTTGCGCCCGAGTGATACACTCTACTTTTCATCACCCACTATGAGAAAATAAAAGGCGCCTCATAATTTTAACCGACTTCAAAAAGAAGGAGGTAATTCGACTGTTTTTTTATGTATTTACACCGATTACGCTGATATTTATGAGCCGATTGACGTGATTATTCTTTAGTTTGATGCGGAATAGTTGCCATTTGGTCCAATAAAAATGTAACATAGTTTGGCCCAGTAGTTTTCATTTTATGAACATTTTTACTTCAGTCGTGTGGTCTAATTAAATTTCAACATGTAAAATAAATGCATATCTAATATTTGGATAGGATATTACAACTAAAAATGGAAAAATAAAAAAACTTTTTTGCAAAAAATAAAACCGACTTCACAAAACACAAAAACGTCAAAAATAACTTTAGCTTCAGAAGTCGGTGACAAAAAAAACTAAATGAATCAAACAAAGGTCACCGACTTCTGAAGATCTAAAGTTATTTTTCACTTTATTGTGTTTTTTATTCACTGTCACTTGAAGAACTCATTTTTCAAAACAAAACCATGAATTTCTAACAATTCATGAAAATTGACGAAAACGCGGTCTGTAGTTCGCGCGTTTTTAATTTGATTTCTTTTTTTTATTCAGTCAGCGCGGCGGCCAGTGGCGCGACTGGGCCGTCGTACCAGCCAGTCTTTATTCAAACAATATTTGCGTTCGATTTCTTTTGGCGCTGAACACTAAGATGTTCCAAATTCAAAAAGTGCGCCGCAATTATCTTTGCGGCGCACTTTTTGAATTCGGAACATCTATAAAGAGGATTAAAAACTCATTACTGCCCGCTAAAAGTTTCTTATAGAAAACACCACCTTTGGGTGCACTTAAAGGCGAACCAAGTCATCCTTTTCGAATAGATGGGATGAAAAATGTATTGCGGTCCCGCAGTGCCCAAACGACCGCGCGCAGAGCGCGAAAGACCCAACTGTAGAAAATACCAATTAAAAGTACAGAAAAATGTTTCATAGTCCCCTGATTACTTCTCCAAAACTTGACTGATTTAACAACTTTTTTCATTACAAATTAAAGAAAAGTTTTGGCCATGTTTGAATGTTGTCCTTTTTAGGGTTCCGTAGTCAACTAGGAACCCATAGTTTCGCCATGTCTGTCCGTCCGTCCGTCCTCGCTTAATCTCTGTGACCGTTAGCCCCCATATATGTAAAGTGGGAAGTGATTTTTTTTTTTTTATTTCAACCCTAACGTGTGATATATTGTTGGAAAGGTATTTAAAAATGAATAGGGGTTTCCTTAAATCATTTAAAAGTAAAAAACAATGTGTCTGTTATAATAGCTTAAGTGTAGGTAGGGCTTTAGTATTAAGATAATCCAAATAAAACAGTTGTTTCTTACTACATGACAAGGTCTTTCACTTAGCCTTTTACATAATACTACATGGTGTCAGGTGTGGATTATAAGCAATATTTCAGTGTGAAATAGTTTACTGATAGAGATTTTCGCACGGAAAATATGTCGGTGAAGGCAGAAACAACTCAAGTGAAGTCGGAGAATATTTATATGGCGCTTCAACAGCCGGCCGCCATGAGCGAGGAAGGCAACATGGCTACCAATTGGCGTGAATGGAAGCTGGCGTTTGATTATTATTTGATTGCGGCTGGAAAAGAAAATGCAATATCCAAGGAGAAGTGTGCATTATTTTCATTATAAGTGTGTGTGAAAGTGTGCGGAACATAGAACTTGAGCGATTTTTGGGTATGACAAATTATTTATCAAGGTTTATTTCGAGTTATACTACAGTAGCTTCTCCGTTAAGAACTTTGTTAAAGAAAGAGGTGGAGTTTGAATGGGCGCACGAGCACGATATAGCGTTTGAACAATTAAAAGCAGCAATAAGCGCGGCCCCAGTTTCACGTTATTACTCTCCGGAGGAACAGGTGACGGTGTCAGTGGACGCGAGCTCGTACGGGCTGGGAGCGTGTCTGCTGCAGGACGGCCGGCCTGTAGCTTATGCGGCGCGCACGCTCACTCCCACGGAGCAACGGTGGGCACAAATCGAAAAGGAAATGCTTGCTATTTACTTTGGGTGTGTAAAGTTTCACCAATATATTTATGGTCACAGTGAAATAATAGTCGAAAGTGCTATGGCACTTTCGACTATTATTAGCCATTGGAAACAATTTTTCGAAAAGCTCTCAATGAAACTCCACCGAGATTACAGCGGATGTTAATGAAGTTACAAGCGTACTGTTTGAACGTGGTATATCAGCCGGGTAGGTTGATGCATATAGCGGATGCGTTATCACGAGCGGCTGTAGATCGTGGCTCGGGCGCGGAGGTGTGCGAGAGTGACGTCACTGTGCATGTAAATGCAATGAGTGTATGGATGCGACGAGTGAACGACTGGAACAAATAAAGTCTGAGACAGGTAAGGATTCTGTTATGTTGTCGGTAATGGAATATGTGGTATTTCCCTCTATATTATCGGCTCTCAGACGCGCGCACGTCCGTTCACGTTCGCAGTTCAAAAGTAACTCCTGTACGCGCCGAGAGACGACACAATGCTTCCCTCTCTTTCACTTACAGACACTACATTCTTTCCTTATTTTATTTTTTTGTTTGATGAGATAATTTTCACTTCATCCATCTAATCGTCACCCAAAGCCGGGATCTCATTCGTGGCCTGCGGCCAACATTTAGGCCGTCCAATAAACCCCTGTTTGTTTTACTACGTTCCTTAAGAACGCCGAGTCCCACCTGACTCCATAGTCTCTACCAGACCCGATCTCCGCCAGAGCCACCCACGCACCGTGCTTCCTTAAACTGCTACAAGCAGACACCGACTTCTACCGGACTACGGCTATGAAATGGTTACTGGTACGGTCCTACCAACTAAACTAAGTTTCCCCACTATCTCCGACTCTAAATTTCTCTACTTCAAACGGTATTTGGCCCTCGGGCATTCTCCTTTACCTATGATTCGCGTACTTGTAAGTACGCTTAGAGGTTAATGCTCTCAATGTGTAGCGATCCCCTCTAATACTTTTACAACTGTGAAAGGTTCTTTATATTTGGGGTCCAATTTAGTCTTTTACAGTCGTGCCTTAGTGCTCTCTACCCTTTTTTTATATAGCGCCGACTTTCCGATTAACCGAGCTGAGAGAACTAACTTGTTTGAGATCTGCGTCAGTATCATCGTCGTAAGCTATAAGACTAAGAAGGCGCGCGACTACCGACTAGTAATTCGAGCAGGCTTACTTTTGCCACCCTATTGACCGTACAGTTTAGAGCCCCCTGCACATCTCCTAACGCACCCTGACACGACCTATCTTCGTTTGCTTCAACTACGGTAAGCATATATTTTAACGTACTCATTGTGCGCTCAACTTGACCGTTAACTCGCGATGATCCCGTAGCTATTAAATGAAGCCTAAAGCTTTACTCTCTCACAAAATTCCCTAAACTCGTGACTTGTGAAACAATGATCTTGACCGGAAATAATCCGTACCGGTGCTCCAAACAATGATACGCTCCTTGTCACAGCTTTTATACTATTGGCGGGGTGGCAATACGCATCGTATGATGTAAAAGGACAAACTGTAAACGTATCAATGAGTACGAACACATACTCCTTGTTAGCTCGTTTTCCACTGAGCTCACTTGTCGCATCGATGTGTACCGAGTGCCAAGGTACCGCAACCTATGTAGTAGGGTGCAACTCTGCCTGTACCTTGCATGAATGACACTTTGCTTCTTTACATGTAACGCAATCTTGTTACGAGGAGACTTAAAAGAGTTATAGTCGCTTACCACAACAAACTTTCTTCCATCTAAATATAAACGAAAACATGTAACGCGATCTTGTTACTAGAAGACTTTAAAGAGTTGCAGTCGCTTACCACAACAAACTTCCTTTCATGTAAATACAAACGAAGACATGTAACGCAATCTTGTTACGAGAAAACTTAAAAGAGTTGCAGTCACTTACCACAACAAACTTCCTTCCATGTTATTATAACGAAATTGTTTTACACCATTTACTACGCCCAACCTCTCAAGCTCATATGAGTGATGCCTCGATTCAACCCGAATTGAAGGATGGCGAACGGATGCGGGCTAGCATGTTATCCTCCAACATAAACAAATCACTTTCCACAATCACACCCGAACCTTTTCCCTGAAAACAATGGACACGATGTTCGCCTTCACCAAAATTCGAAGGGCCTTGATCAGCATTTGGGACACACATGTCATCAGACTACCGTTGGTCCACCCAAAAGACATCGACACAAATCACAACTAAAACCAGCGTAACTTTTGCAACCTGTAACAACGTTAATGCATGGTTACGTTGAAACTTTAAAAGTCAAATTTAAACATTCCGAAAGCTGGACGTCCCATTCCCTCTCTGACCTCAGAATCACATCAAGTATCAAATCTTCTATCCAAACACATGGCCTCCATCTCGAGAACAAAACGCTGTAAACTAGTGTAATTAGCTCAATTAAGTCGCGAAATCTGAACCGAAATCAACTGTAACGGGTATCTATCCGGTTTTGTTTAACTCACGATAATTTTAAATTATCGTGTGTATACACATACGTTTCCAACAGTCACATTTTTCAACAACAAAAATGTGAATTGCTAGGTCTTGTTATTTTGGCATCTTAATAATTCATTCACTCGTTCGCGCACTACTTTTCTTTGTACCGGCGAGCAACGATAAGACCGTTTTCGTACCGTCTCGTTTGGATCTATTAAACGGAATTCTAGTATGTAAGTGATAACGCGGGTATTTGTAAAACCGAAGATAACAATTCAATATTCTGTTTTTATTTTTTATAAACTGACAATTCATTGCTTAGGTTCTCATGAAATATCAATGTGTACAGTGTACATCATGCAAATTCTATATAACTTGCTGAGAAATTATTGTGGCACAGGAAGAATAGCATTGCTCTTTGTTGCTGTAAACAATATCAATATCTTCTTTTCTAACGTTCCCATCTAGCTCCGATAGATCCTGCTTCACCATCGTACTCAATTTTTCAAAAGTAAAACTTGCCATCATATTTTAATTTGTGGACATTGAAATAAATAAAGAATGTCTAATTTAGGTCACCAAATGGTCATCATCCTTTTATCAAACTGACACACTAATTATTTATTTCATGCAGTATTTATTCACACCATTGTCCAAATTAAACTAACAATGTTGTATGAATTGTCTTCAAAATTCAATAAACGGGCGTTATCTCTACACAAAACTTCATATTACGGGCATCACCAGTTTGTATTATATATGTACTATGCCACTATTGTTTGACTTTGTTTTAACTGTAAACCATAATTTTATTTTATTTTCAATATTCGTTACTTAACAATTCCATTAATGTTTGCATGTCTAACATAAGGTATATTATACAAGACTCACCCATCTTATTCCAACATCTTATTTTATGTGCCTGCAATCTATGCAAATAAATTTTACTGCACTTCACTGTACTTCGTTTTACTTCACTTTACTTTATTCCACTTTACTTACTTTACTTCACTTTCCTTTACTTCACTTTACCTTACTTCACTTTATTTTACTTTTCTTCACTTTACTTTAATTCACTTCCCTTTACTTCATTTCGCTTTACTTCACTTTATTTCACTTTACTTCACTTTCCTTTACTTCACTTTCCTTTACTTCACTTTCCTTTACTTCGCTTTACTTCACTTCACTTTACTTCCCTTTACTTCACTTCACTTTACTTTATTCCACTTTACTTCTCTTTACTTCAGCTTTCTCCCACTTACACTCTGACATACCTACGTCAGTATCTATTTACAGGCATCACCTGTAGTGAATTAAATTACGAAGTCCTACCAGGCGTCACCTGTTTCCGGACTACCAGGCATCATCTGGTAACATCATGTACTAACAGGTATTATCTGTTATCATCATGTGCATACAGGCATCACCTGTAGTAAATTAAATTACGAAGTCCTTACAGGCGTCACCTGTTTCCGGACTACCAGTCATCATCTGGTAACATCATGTACTAACAGGTATTATCTGTTATCATCATGTGCATACAGGCATCACCTGTAGTAAATTAAATTACGAAGTCCTTACAGGCGTCACCTGTTTCCGGACTACTAGGCATCATCTGGTAACATCATGTACTAACAGGTATTATCTGTCATCATCATGTGCATACAGGCATGACCTGTAGTAAATTAAATTACGAAGTCCTAACAGGCGTCACCTGTTTATGAACTACCAGGCATCATCTGGTAACATCATGTACTAACAGGTATTATCTGTTATCGTCATGTGCATACAGGCATCACCTGTAGTAAATTAAATTACGAAGTCCTTACAGGCGTTACCTGTTTTCGGACTACCAGGCATTATCTGGTAACATCATGTACTAACAGGCATCATCTGTTATCATCATGTGCATACAGGCATCACCTGTAGTAAATTAAATTACAAAGCCCTAACAGGCGTTACCTGTTTCCGGACTACCAGGCATTATCTGGTAACATCATGTACTAACAGGCATCATCTGTTATTTAGTCCATACAGAAGGAGACCAGTACCTGGGCAATACTATACCCATTGGTAAGACTGGATGTCAAACCCCTTGGCTTCTGACTACATATAACGACTGTCAAAGATCCACAAATGACAGCCGGGACCAACGGCTTAACGTGCTTACCGAGGCACGGAGGAAACTTGGTATGTAATGATGGTCACCCATCCACGGACCAACTTTGGCAAGCATAGCTTAACCTTGGTCGACCCGTGCGGCTGTTATTATTTAGCCACGAGCTCCTCCATCATCACTTGATACAATAATCTAATATTGATTGAAAGCGACGCAAACAAGCAGTTTGTCCTACTACTCATTTCCACACCGCTTTCTCCCGTCGCATTTTGGTTTTCTTTGCCAACTATTTGTACAACTAAAATTGATAAAAGTTTGTAAATTTCTTCATTACCAAATAATCATTGCAAGATTAAAGTCACAAAGTTGCAAAAACTAGACTATAGAGCAGTTACTTCTCATACCCTTGATAATCATTTTGTACGGACTCATCACCGTTCATTTTTCTGTTTACTCGGTAACCCTTTATAGGCCAACGATGCGCGTCATAATTTAGCATATTATAACAACATGCTTAACGAATTAAAATATAGTGAACTTACAAGTGGGTAGCCATCAACAACTGAGAGAAATAATCACTTTTACTCTAGTACTGTAACTTACTCGTACTTTAAACAAACTTAACTACGTAATGCATCTCAGTGGAACGTGTTTCTCTAAACTTATGAACTTTCACGAAAAATCAGTATACGGGGTAAATTACTACAACGCGTACACATTTAATAGTTTGTGACTGTGTTACTCGACACATCCACCCCCCCACCATCATTTTATTTATTATTTATTTTGATCAGTGGGTAGTCTCATATTTTTATTAATTAAAAATAGGTGCACCAACAGTAGGTACAATACTATTACATTTATCGATAAGAGTACACATGTTACAGTTCTAATGTATGTTTCAATATGTGTACACAGCATTCTTAGTACAATAAAGAGATCAAATAAGTGACTTACAGTAATAAGGTGGTCATCAGCCTACCTTTCCTCACACACTTCAGTTGCACACATTGACTATTCACCTCACTTGCACATTTCACTGGACAGTTTACTTCACATCCTTTACACTTTATAATTTTTTTTTTTTGTTCCAATGGATCATTTATCTACGTTTTCGAATTAGCCATTGCATTGTATGTAAGCTACATTTCATTCGAGGTGAGTGTTATTCTTACAATTATGTTTATTATAACTACGTGAACCTTTGTGAATAGAGAAAATAAAGAAATTGTATTATTGTACTTCACGGGACCTCACCTTAATTTGTACTGTAATTTTAATTATTTTGAGCAATCATAACTTCAATCTTAAAACACCGTACACCGTCTTTTTTTTTCATGTTATTTAATAATAAAAGCACACAGTAGTCCTGTTAATCCTCGTCGCCAAAATGTGGTATTTCCCTCTATATTATCGGCTCTCAGGCGCGCGCACGTCCGTTCACTTTAGCAGTTCAAAGGTAACTAACTGACTGTACGCGCCGAGAGACGACACAATGCTTCCCTCTCTTTCACTCACAGACACTACAATCGTGACACTTGACACTATTGACATTTCGACCGGTTTAAAATCAAAAGTAGGCGCAATTATAAAGAAATGCAACGGACCAAACGTCATTTGAAATTGTACGACTGACGTATTATACGACTAGATACAAAATTGCGTTTTCCGTACTGACGACATATCAAAAGCTAGCATTTCAATTTGGTCGGTTGAAAAAAGAGCGAATGACTTGCGAGTCATTCAGTTAAATCTTCAATTTGCTAACGGCCTGTTACATTATTCCCGTAGGACGTAATATGATTTAACAGATCTGTTATTATTAACAACTCATTAGTTAATGACTAATTAAGATTTAACAAACACTGTATGGTGAAATTGGCCCTAAGGCCGCGTACCCACTTTGTCGTGACGACGGATAATCGTGTAGTTTTATGTGTCGTGGCTTGTGGATTTAAATGGAGGTGTTCACATATAGAACGACGCGATTACTGTCGTCCACGACTTTTACCAACTAAAAACTAACGATAAATTAATCGTCACTACACAGTGGGAACGCGCCCTAAAAGTGATATCCCAAATTCGGTCGGAAGTCGTATTAAAAATCCCCTAATGTAAACCCAACCTCAGGCACATAAAGGTGCGTACAGACTATATAACATAACATTGCTATATAACATGTTTCAGATAATGTGGACACTGAATGTTATAAAATGTCATTTTTTGCGATTTATCTAAAGCTTTCGATTGTGTTCTTCATGAAACATTAATCAGGAAACTACACCACTACGGAATCCGTAACGCCTCCCTGGCTCTTCTTATTTCATATTTGAGTGACAGGATTCAGAGAGTTGATGTTAAAGGGAAAAGATCTCCCGGATCCGTAGTAAGAATGGGGGTACCCCAGGGCTCAATTCTTGGTCCATTTTTGTTTCTTATTTATATAAATGACTTGCCTTACCTCATAAAGGATAATCATGACATAGTATTGTTTGCAGACGACACTTCTCTTTTATTTAAACTCAAACGTCAGCAGTTAGTTGCGGATGATGTTAATAGCGCCCTGGCGAAAGTCGTTAATTGGTTTAATGTTAATAATCTACTCCTAAATGAGAAAAAAACTAAGTGTATTAAGTTTACGATACCCCATGTAAGACAAGTGGAAACTACTGTACTAATTAAGGATGAAGAGCTAAAAGCGGAAGATAGCACAGTCTTCTTAGGCATAACTTTGGATGCCAAGCTTCAGTGGGGCCCGCATATAGACAAACTGTCGAAGAAACTTAGCTCTGCAGCATTCGCCGTTAGAAGAATTCGTGATTTAACTGACTTAGAGACAGCCCGTTTAGTTTACTTTAGTTATTTCCATAGCGTGATGTCGTACGGTATTCTCTTGTGGGGCAATGCCGCCGATATTCAGACAATATTTGTTTTGCAAAAAAGGGCAATTCGTTCAATTTATAAATTAAGTCCCAGATACTCCCTCAGAGAAAAATTTAAAGAGACTAATATTCTTACTGTGCCCTCTCAGTTTATTTATGAAAACCTTTTGTACGCCCACAAAAATATTAATTTATTTAAAAAATACAGTGATATCCACAACATAAACACGAGGAACAAACACAAATTTGTTGTTCCTGCAACGAGGCTCAAAAAAATAGGAGGTACGTTCAGATGCCAATGTATACGCTTTTACAATAAACTTCCGAGCCAAATTCAAGCACTAAGCCTAAATAAATTCAAATCGTTTATAAAACGGAAGCTGTGCCTGAAAGCCTACTATCATGTTAATCACTATCTTGAAGATAAAAAAGCTTGGGATTAAGTTGCTCCAATAAAATTTGCTCTGTGAATGTCGAAATTTCGGACTTCGCTTGTTTATTATTGATTCCTTTCTTTTATACACTCTGACATTGAATTTTTTTTGACATGTATTTTATTATTTTACTTTTATTTTTTTATTTTTTATTGTTTTATGTGACATTTACTGATTTGACATGAATACTTATTTTTTTAAGTATTTTACTTTTTTATTTTATTATCATTGCGACATTTAATGATTTTTGTGTTTTTTTTTTTACTTACATTCATTTGAAAAGAATTTGTTATTAATTTTATTTGATTATTGTGAATGTGGGGACCATGTGGGTCACATTTTTATTTTTTGTTTGTTTTTTTCCCACAACTGTCTGGCAGTTTGAGTACTATAAGCGACCTTCCCAAATGTCCTTTCTTTGGTATTGTTCGTCGTTTCGTTGAGCTCCTTGAGTTATAAGTCGAGCTACACGTTAACTGACAAATGCTTGCACTGACTGGACAGGTCCACTCAAATCTGTATGGTTCTTTCTTCAAAAGACCATCTCAGACACTAATCTGCATAGTCCTCATGTGAATTGAGCAAGATTGTCTGGACTTTAAAAGAGACTATGACCTCTGAGTTTGTTTCGGCTGTTTCTTCTCAGAGTAGTCAGGTACGAAACACCGGCCCCATCTAGTTTTAAAAAATGACGTGTAAAAGTGTTTGTAAAAACCTACTTGCAAAATAAACATCATTTATCATTTATCATTTATCATTTGTCAATGTCAATATCATAATGTTGACGTGTTATAAAACACAAGAAATATAATATGTTACATAGTTTGTACGCACCCTTAGAACACTAGGCACAACATCACAAAATTGGACTTTTAGAAACAAGCGTCACATTCATCTTAGAAAAGAAACACTCTTTAGATCAGGACTTCCAACCAGTGGGGCGCGCATCCGTAAGAGGGCATAGAGTGATGGCAAGGGGGGCACGGCATGCGTTTGGCACCAATAGGGCACATGACCAGAAAATGTTCAGGAAGAAATAAACAATAAAGCCGATTCGGCCATGAAAGATGGCTTTCATCTCCTTGACGTTGGATCAGTTTTGGATCTAATAGTTTCTTGATGTTGCTCTTGCTTTGCGAACACTAAATTGTTCTGTTTTCCTCGACATATTGTATTTGACAGGTTTTATGTCACAAAATAACATTTTCATTCGCCCCGGGAAATTAAAATGTTATTTATGATCTTTGGAGTTTCGATACAAAAAACGGTTGGGAAACCCTGCTTTAGATGGTCCGTCGTTACATATTAATTCGATAATCACCTATATGCCAGTTAAGATGAGAATAGCGGTCATTGACCCACCTACATTTATTAAACTTCTTAACTTTGAAAACCAAAAATAAGCATGTTCAAGTCTGGAATCGTCATCTATCGTGATCTTCAACATTTTTGTAATGAAAAACGATACATGGTTTATTTGTTTTGGTTCTTACGAAGAGATATTAGGGAAAGGGCAATGACCGCTATTCTCATCTTAACTGGCACCAACTATAGCTGTCGTATTTCAGTCATAAGTTTACTCTTGATATTTAATTACGGTTATGTATATTATTTTTTTTTTCCGTTTTATGTCTTCAGGTTTCATATGTTTGCCAGAAAGGGCACTTTATTTATAAGTACTACTCCCGTTTTTCCCTCTTTTATCTTTATAAACGTTGAAAAAGATGAGGTCATCGTAAACTCCTTAATGACATGTGATTGATCAGGTCTCCACAGATACCGAAGAGCGTCTCTGTCCTGCTCTCTAACCATCATCATCAACATCTCTTTGATATCCGCGGTTATTCCGATGCGACCCTCCCGGAAACGAAACAGAACCTTAAAAAGCGGCTGAAGTAGGTCAGGACCGAAAAGCAGTAAAGAATTCAAGCTGACTCCTTCATTCCTAGCAGCTGCATCATGAACTGCCCTGACTTTTGGTTTTTGGGGGTGGTACACCAAAATGTGGTGGATAAAGACGAAAGCGCCAGATTTGCTGTCACGTAATCCGTCAGGTTTGTGACCACAGTGTGTGTACACATTCCTCTGCATAACACTTCGCGATCAAGTTGCCTATGAACGCATGCTTTAGCAAACTCGGACACTTTAGTCGTACGTCATTCTAAACTTAAAAAACGTGACATTGACTGTGGGTAGCTGTCTGGAACACGCTGTATATCGTCGCGCCACGGCATGCCTACTTCAAACCGACCAGAAGGCAATCGTTTGAAAGTCACTTCCAAAATGTCGACTGCCCGCTAGTCTTGTTTACTATGCAGAGTTTCCGTTAGTAATACCTATAGAGTCGAGATTATGTTGTTCCTTAATCCATTTTTGTGCACCTGTCGAGGTTGTAGACACAATCACTTTTTCACCGGTCGGTTCAGCAGCATTTGACGTAGGGTGTGTAATATGTTCAACAGTTATTGGGTGTGTAACGGTATTTGTGGCTTGCTCGTTAAGTGTATTGACGAGCGGCGGCGATGGCTGCCGGTGAAGAAGCGCGTTATGCCGTAAAGGGCAGCCATCAACGCCAAATGGATTCACTTTGCAAGTTTTCCACAGGTGTGGACTAGTGGAATGTATGCACGAAATAAAGAACCGTCTTGCTGCAAAGCTAGTTTATTACTGCTCATCGGTACCCTCACTACCAAACATGTAGCTCATTATGTTAGTACATATACTTATAACTATGTACATACAGTACATCTCCTTCCAACATTAATTTGAAAACCTGTAACATTAACAAATAAAACATTCTTACTAACAATATACAAAAATACTTAATGTTCTTATAACTACCTATTCTACTTAAAATATTTCTTATAACAAACATGTTTTATGGGCCTCTTAGAACGTCCGACCGGAGTAGTGTTTACAACATTAGGATTAATATCCTCATTTGGACCGCTACTCTGTTGTACATCCGATCGGATTCTGTCTTCCATCACTTCGCAAGCCTCCACCCAATCCTCATCGTCCGATCCCTTCTGATCCCTCACATTATCATCACTTATTGCTACGATATTCCTATCTCGGCTAGCCGTGACCGGCACCTCCCTCTCCTCCATAGTGCTAGCTGCAGCTGGAGACGCGGAAGATTGCTCATTAGATAGTGATGCGGAGGATGAAGACTGCAGTGGCGATGACGATGGAGTGCCCGGCGCCGACACTGGCAGTGGATTGCAATCTGGTTCATTGTGGATACCGGGCGCTACCTCTGACGACGGACTAACAACTGCTACATCACTATTATTCGAAGTAGTATATTTTCTCATTTGATCTACGTGTCTGTTACAGCTAGTTCCGTAATCGTTAAAATAAATTTCATACATCCTATTACCTATTTTCTTTTTAACGACACCTAAACTCCACATACATTTTCTTGTGATAAACCATTTCGCCCATACAGTTTCTCCTACTTGAAAACACCTCTTACACTTTATTACTGTTTGTTCTGTGTTTTTATCTAAATTTTTGCTTTGTGGTAAAACCAAATCCAACCTACATCTTAAATTACGTCCTAACATTAACATAGCTGGCGTGTGACCAGTCGCGCAATGAATATAATATTAGTAAATAATAATAAATAAATAATAAATAAATAATAAATAAATAATAAATAAATATTGCTGGACATTACACACAGCGCCATCTAGTGCCACACTAAGCAACGAGGCTTGTGTCGTGGACACCAGATAGTTGATATACTACATAGATACTTTTTTTTTTTGTTTGTTTTTAAATACATACGTATTATACATATTATAAACATCCATGACTCGGAAACAAACGTCCATGCTCATCACACAAACATTTGCTCCGACCAGGATTCGAACCCGGGACCCTAAGAACGTTAAGCAGCCTCACTACCGCTCCGCCAATCGGGTCGTCAAATATTAATCAATTAGTATTAATAGTATTCCTAAAATCAAACAGTAAACCCTGTAATTTTTCATGAATATCCTTATGACATAATCTGTCTTCTGCGAACATGCATTTGATCATTTTCTTACATGTTTTAACAGAGTTTTCTGCCTGCCCGTTACTAGCTGGATGATAAATAGGCGAATTTAGATATTCAATTCCATTCACTCGACAAAATGTATGAAACTCCGCTGAGCTAATTTTTACATCATTGTCTGATACAATAACATAAGGCACACCGAATCTAGAAAACATGTCTTTCAATTTTTGAATAAGAGCATTGGTAGAAGTGCCGCGGTCCATTTGAACACATTCCACCCATTTGGAATATGCATCAACAACAATAAGGTACACTGCCTGCCCTATAGATATATAGTCAATATGTATACGGTACCAGGCGGACGGGGGGCGCGGCCAGGGCGCGGGCGGCGCGCGCGGCGGCGAACTGCGCACGCTGGCGCACGCGCCGCACGCTCCCACCCATCGCTCAATATCGGCATCGATCCCCGGCCACCACATTCGACTACGAGCCGAAATGTGCCGAATGCAATTCTTTTAACATATTGTCCCTATAAATTGCCGGAATTATTATTATTTCATGAACGCGAAACAAACAACCTTCTATAACTTCTAAATCCGTTTTGCAATGAAAGTACGGCGATATATTTTTACATTGTATTTTCCTTGGCCAACCATTATTCATATATTTTGTAACTGTTTTCAATACACTATCCGCAGCAGTAGCGCGTCTAATGTCATCGAACAGAACCGGTTCGATGCTGGCGTCTAAAAAAAGAAAGTACTTTGAGGACCCGTCCTCTTGCTTATCGTTATCACTGACCGCTATTGATAACGGCGACCGAGAAAAATAATCCGCTATTTGATTGTTTTTAGCGTCTACGTACTGTACCGTATAGTTGTATGCACCTAAAATTATTGCATACCTCTGTAGACGCAGGGCGGCCGTGACAGATATAAGATTGCGTTTGCCAAAAATTGATAACAATGGCTTATGGTCCGTCTTCAAAATAAATGGCTCTTGACGGCCATAAAGATATTGGTGAAAATGTTTCACCCCGTATATAATAGCCGTCGCCTCTTTTTGAATTTGGCTATAATTCTTTTCACTTGCCGTCAGTGATCGTGATGCGAACGTGATTGGTCGCTCCCGTCCGTCTGCGTCCCGGTGCGCGAGCACGGCCCCGAGCCCGCACGGCCCTGCGTCCACCGTTAATACCAGTGGTGCCTCCGGCTGGAAGTGCGCCAGCACCCTCTCGCTGGCAAGCTCGGTTTTAACGCTATTGAATGCCGCTTGCTGTTGCTCGCCCCACTGCCACTCTGGGCCCGTGCGCAGCAATTCATTCAGCGGACTCAGTACAGAAGATGCACACGGAATGAAATTCCTGTAATAATTTATTACGCCTAGGAATCGTTTCACTCCTAATGCGTTGGTAGGCGCAGGTGCATTAAGAATTGCCTCGACTTTACTTGGACACGTTCTCAACCCGTTCTTATCGATTACGTAACCTAGATAAGTCACACTACTTTAAAAAAACACACATTTGTCTTTTTGAAGACGCAATCCTGCATCTTGTATTCTCCCTAATACCTCTCGTAATCTAGATACATGGATTTCCCTTGTTTTTCCCGTGATACAGATGTCATCTAGCCAAATACTTACTCCCTCTATTCCAGCTAGCAATGTTTCCATTGTTCTTTGAAATAAGGCTGGCGCATTGGCCAAACCATAGACTAGACGAGTATAAGCAAACAGACCCCTATGTGTATTATTTGCTGTAAATTTTTTTGATTGCTCCGACAGGCTAAATTGGTTATATGCGTTACTCAAATCAATTTTGCTGTATGCTTCCCCTCCACTTAACTTAGAAAACACTTCCTCTATCCGTGGTAAAGGATACTTGTCCACTTTTAGGTCTTTATTTAGAGTACAAGAAAAATCACCAGCAATTTTTAATTTACCGTCTTGTTTCAAAACCGGTACTATGGGTGTTGCATATTCTGAATAATTAACCGGCACGAGAACCCCTAAACTAACTAATCTATCCAGTTCTGCACTGACTTTGTCTTTTAGAGCAAATGGTACGGGCCGTGGCTTAAAAAATTTTGGTGTGGCATTGTCTTTCAAGTGCAAATCGACCTTAAACTTATTATAACATCCTAGTTCGTCTTTCCATATATCGGGGTATTGGTCCAAAAACCGTTGCACTTCCTCAATGCTTTCATTCTTAGTACATACTATACTGTTATTGGCTGTTGCAAAATAAATTCTGAATTTGGTCATGAAATCACGGCCCAACAGAGGTGGTCCACCGTTTTCTATAACATACATTTTGATGTCATGGGATAAACCTGAATATGATATTTCAGCTATTAAATATCCTAGGGGCGTGATTTTATGACCATTGTATAAACACATCTTAAGATCACTTTTATGCAACATACAATGTGGAAAGTTAAGTAAATACAACGCTTTAGAAATAACCGTAGTTCCTGACCCGGTATCTAACTCCATGTCCATATCTATATTGTTCACATTAACTGTAATTTTAATTGGATTATAGTCAACGTACCTCAAGTTATAAAGTTCACACTCTTTGCAAACGCTTTCTTGAGATGTCTCCGCTTCCTCCGTGTCAATTTTATTCAGATCTGACTTCTTTACCACACATAACCTTTTCAAATGACCTTTTTGCCCACAAATAAGACACTTGTAGTTCTTAAATCTACACTGAGACGCATTATGATTTTTCAAACCACACACTGCACAACGGGATTGTTCGCCGTCATCACTTTTTCGCCCAGGCGCGGCACCGGCGGTACCAGCCGCGCGGCTTCCGCCCGTACCAGCACCGGCATTGCGCGCGTCGCGGCGTCCACCTGCACGCGCATAGAACACCTGCTCCTCCTTAACCACGACGTCGGCGCGTGCCTGCCGTGCACACGCAGCCTTTTGAGCGACTTCTAGGGCCTGACCAAAGGTTAGGGTCTTTGAGTCACTCTCGAATAATCGGTCACGCTCCGGTCCCGAATAATCGGTCACGCAGAAGCGTGTCCAGTTCTGAACCAAAATCGCAGTACACGGCCAGCCCTCGCAGCCGCGCAGCCCACTCCTCGATGCTCTCTCCGTCGGATTTAGTTGCTTCATAGAACTTCGCCCTATCGGCGAATGTTGACCTCTTTGGCGTGAAATGATTATTGAGTACATTCACTAGCTCATTATAGGTGATTCCTTCGAGCTTATTCGGATGCACAAGATTCCGAACCAGACGGTAAGATTCGTCCGAAAAATGCGTTAACAACACTGCACTTTTGTTGACGTCCGAAATATTGTTCAACTTTATGAACTGTGTCAATCTGCCGTGAAAAACTTCCCATTCGTGGAGTTTATGGTCAAAAATGCTCAAAACTCCTATGAAATTCGTCATTTTCTATAAACACGCGGGTAGAAATAACTCGTCGCCAAATGGAATGTATGCACGAAATAAAGAACCGTCTTGCTGCAAAGCTAGTTTATTACTGCTCGTCGGTACCCTCACTACCAAACATGTAGCTCATTATGTTAGTACATATACTTATAACTATGTACATACAGTACAATTAGCCTTTAAGCACCTAAAGCAAACCTTCGCTTCACGCCACTGCCATCTATCGTCGATGGACAAAGATTTAAAATTTTAATGATATGATATATTTTTGCAAAATACTCATTCTCGAGGAGTAAGGAGTATGTTACCAAATGCTTATCAATTATGAGAACTATATGGTGGGTAGCTGCTTTAACCGTAAAATTATGCTTCGTGGAGGTTCCCTAATATTAATAAGAAATTGTTTTAAATATAAGCAACGTAATGACATAGTAGGTCTCTCGGTTGAACATTGCGTTGAACTGTCCTGTGTTGAGCTAGATAAGCATGTAATTGTGTGTGTGTACAGACCCCCAAACTATCAAAACTTTACTTTGTTTGAATCAATAATGGAAGATGTTATGGCAAAACTTGCAGTCAGTAATAAATCTACAATTATTTGTGGTGATTTTAATATCAATATTTTAGAAGAATGTGCAAATAGCAGTCGCTTATTAAATCTTTTTAAGTCATTTGACTTGACCAACACTTTTACAGAACCTACTAGAGTCACTCCATCTTCTGCTACTTGTATAGATAATATTTTCTGCGATTGTGATTACTTAGATAAAGCAATAGTAAATTGTCTACCCTCTGACCATAGCGGACAAACTGTAACCTTCAGGTGTAATACACCCCCATCGCAAAAAGTTCAAATTAAATTTAGACCTATAACTTCTAGCAGATTAAATAGGTATAATATTTTGCTACATAACAAGTTAAGCGTTATGGGCCTTGATGATATTAATATAGATCAATTGTATGATCGTTTCTTTTCAATAGTTCACACGGAATTCAATAAAACTTTTGAAAAGAAGACAAAAAGTATTTGCCCTAAATTCATATTTAGTGATTGGGCAACTAGAGGTATCAGAAAAAGTAGGGAAAGACTATTTGAGCTTTATGGCCTTAAGCCTTTTATAAACACTGAAACTTTTAACAAGTATGTTGTTAGTATTCAAACATTTTTAGAAATACATGCAAGGTTGCTAAAGCACTGCACATTAGCAACAAGATCAAAACAGCAGAAAATAAAATAAAGACAGTTTTGAAAGTTATAAATAACGAGACTATCAGGAAGAAAATACGTAACACTAGCTACACATTAGATACAGCATGTGGTCCTAAAAGCTCTAATCAGGAAGTAGCTCAAGAATTTGTAAAGTTCTTTACCGATATACCACAAAAAACAACGGAGGCTCTTATTTCCTCACCTGAACTCTCAATTGGCTTATTAAAGGCGAATGTGTCTGGCTGCCTGGTTGAATTTAAATTTAAACACATTAACCCTATGATTGTTATTAAAACTTTCCGGCAAATAAAGATCAAACTAACCGAAGATCTATGGGGAATGTCTGTCAAAGTTTGTACATCCATACTTGAGACTATAGCCCCTTACTTAGCTTTAATTTTTAATTTATGTGTAGACCAAGGAGTTTTCCCTGATTTAATGAAATACAGTAAAGTCATACCTCTTTTCAAATCCGGGGACAGTAAAGATACTAATAATTATAGACCTGTATCCGTCTTACCAGTTTTTAGCAAGGTTTTTGAAAAAGTAATGCTTAATCAAATGCTCTATCATTTTAATACCAACAGAATCTTACATGATCAACAGTATGGCTTCACCAAGGGACGTTGTACAACTGACGCCGGTGTAACCTTATTAAAGCACATATTTACTGCGTGGGAAGAGTCTCAAGATGCCATAGGAATTTTTTGTGACCTCTCCAAAGCGTTTGATTGCGTAAATCACGACACATTACTTTTGAAACTTGAGCATTACGGACTGGGTAAACTTGCACTTAGTTTGGTAAAATCTTATTTGAATGATAGACAGCAACATGTTCAAATAAATGGTGTTAATTTACAGGGGTTAAAAGTAAAAATGGGGGTTCCACAAGGCTCAATATTGGGTCCTTTCCTCTTTCTAGTATATATAAATGATCTACCCTATTTACTGAAAAACCAACCTCAAAATATGGTGTTATTTGCTGATGACACTTCCCTAATTTTTAAGATAAATAGGCGGGCCCAAAATCTAGATGACGTGAATAATGCCCTACTTCAGGTCCAAAATTGGTTCACAGCAAACAATTTGGTATTAAATGAAAAAAAAACTAAATGCATAAGATTTGCTTTACCGAATGTTAAAGTAGTGATTGTGATATAATATTGAATAAAGAGAAACTTGAATTCGTAGATAAAACGGTTTTCCTGGGGATTACGCTTGATTCAAGGCTACAATGGGGTTCTCATTTGACATCTCTTGCGGGGCGGCTAAGTTCAGCAGCCTTTGCCATTAGAAAAATCCGTCAGTATACTGATGTAGATACCGCTAGACTGGTTTATTTTAGTTACTTTCATAGTATAATGTCTTATGGCATTTTGCTGTGGGGACGGGCTGCAGATATTGAGTCTATATTTATTCTGCAGAAAAGAGCCATCAGAGCCATATATAATCTTCGTAGGCGCGATTCTCTAAGGGAACTGTTTAAGGATATTGGCATCATGACGGTACATTGTCAATACATCTACGAAAACATAATGTACGTCAGAAAAAATCTGCACCTTTTTGGTAAAAGGGGTGACAGACATAATTACAGTACTAGAAATAGGGACCAACTAGTTCAGCCAGGTTTCAGACTCGCTAAAGTAGACTCATCTTTCATGGGGTACTGTTTGAGATGCTATAATAAAATTCCACAAAGTATTCTTGAACTGAATGAGACGAAATTTAAAACATGCATTAAACGCACACTATGTAAGCAAGCATATTACAAGTTGAGCGATTATATCGCTGATAAAAATGCTTGGCTCAATGCTGGTCCTGCTCCACATGGACAGGGGCGCATAAATTGATAGCATTAAATTGTATTGTTGGAGCTGCTGAAGATTGTACAACTATCTTTGCATTGTATAGAATCAATATCTTTAGTATTATATAAATGCATAGCCCATATTGTGTGAGTACTATGTACTAGAAAGCTATCATTCACTGGAAACCTACGTCTTTTCTTGACTTGAATGTGCCCTGGCGGTTTGGAGTATGTCATGCTCACTCTATTGTCTCGCTGATGGTGGCGCATGTGTCGGATCATTTAGTTCCCTTCAAAATGGTTGAGTTGAATGGTGCTGATCCATGCTTAAAAAAACTTATAATTTGTATTCTTGTGTTTGCATAGTGTACAGATTGAATTTTTTGTAAGAAACCTTTTACACATTTTTTCCTAGAATTTGAAATAATGCCATCGTATTTTTTCCATTGATTCCAGTATGCTTTGCTCTCATTCATATCTCTAACTTGGATTATTAAGAACATGCTGATACTGACATGTTTGACTGTGGAGAATGAGAGATTCTATTCAGCTATGAGAGATGTTCAGAGTATTTGTACACGACTTTCAAACTGCTCAGGTTACTCAGGTAATATCACAAAATACAAATTCTCCTGTAGAGAAAAACATAATTCATCATCATCATCTTCCTTTTCTTATGTTACTTGGGGTCGGCGCAACACGTTTTTTTCTTTAATTCTCCCCTGCCATCCGTCACGCTATCATTTACTCCTTTTTCCTTCATATCATTCCTCACACAATCCATCCATCTTTTCTTGGTCTCTGGATCCATCAAAATTTATATTCATTACTCTTTTAGTCAAATGCGAAACAGTTGATACCCTTTCAACTTTTCTGTTATTGGCGCAACTTTCAAACTTCCTCTAATATAGTCATTCCTCACTTTATCCATTCTTGTCACACCACACATCCACCTCAAAATTCCCATCTCTGCTAAATGCAATGTTTTTAAATCTATCTTCTTTTAAAATAATGATCCCTATTGCGTATTAAATATTTATACAAAAAATAAAAAATAAATCTGCAAGAATATCCTCCGACTTGAAACTACCTCGTTCAAGAAGATGAACGTATGTCGCCTGTTCACCGTTGACGCTGAACTTCCCTTGATCGTTTGTGCTCTCATCACTACTTACACAATCGTTATACTACAGTTTGAGTTTTTGTAAATCTACAATTAATACACTTTTGTTATACTACAGTTTGAGTATTTGTAAATCTACAACTACACTTTTGTAACACTACAGTTTGAGTTTTTGTAAATCTACAACTTAGATCTTAGTTCTATCTAGATTTATATTTGTGTCTTTAGCCGAGTTTCAGTCATCTGATTTGTTTGGGAAATTATTAAACCAATTTTAAAATTCCAGCATTAAAAGTGTTCAATTTATTTTTATCATACCATTATAAAATTAAATAAAAACCGTAACATATTAGGGCTGAATCGGATTTTTTAAGAGTCAGATCAAGATCAGTCAGGGTCTGAGAAATAAAAATCAACAACAATAATACACACACACACACACAGGCGATTTTAAGTATCTCTATTATGCCATCGGGCACAGATATGAAGTATGTGTACGTGGTGGCTTTCGATGCCCGGGGCGTCTCCCGTGGTGGCCGCGACGTGAAGTTCTCTCCCTCTCACGTTCCGCCGCCTCCTTTTCTAACATTATTGCTTCGCAGAAGGAGGTGACGGCGTCCCATTCAGTCTCGCTTCGGACCATGGCTTGAACCAGGGCCGAACGCGAGAGATCACCGCCGCCAATCACCGCTTCGAGGAGACGGCGGTGCTCCGCCCACATTGGGCACACCCCCATCGTGTGCTCCACCGTGTCCTCCGGTCGATCCTCGCAGTGGAAACACCCGGGCGTTTCCTCCCGCCTGATTCGGTGCAGGAACCTCCCGAAACAACCGTGTCCGGTGAGGACCTGCGAGAGGCGGAAGATGAGGACGCCGTGGCGTCTCTCAAGCCACTCCTCAAAGAGGGGACTTATAGCCACTACTATGGCGGGCATAAACTGAAGTCAATTTACCAATTAAAAATTAGTCTGTTGCCAGCAGGAATATCATTCCAGTGAACATCTCTAGGGAAAATGGCAAACCCTTGAGTTTATTTCTTGTCAACAATGATCACTGTTGCATCGCAAATGACAACCTCGTGAACTTAATCAAGATATTTCATCAATTTTCTTGATATCTGAACTTATTCATGACCGATTTTTGTGTGTTATATTTATTTAATAAGTATATTTTTCTACGCGGAAACCTACTATTACTAATGCTAATTACATTTCACTGGAATAAATAAACATTAGATATTTAATTAGAAATCTATTGATTTTTGGACGTAATTATTATTTAAGTTTCACTTGCCGTAGTGGATATGTCGTCTTTAATCGTGTGTTCAGCTAACAGGGGGATTAGAGATACACAAGAATCAAAAGGAAATTACATCATTATTGAAACGGAACCTACCACGACCATTGAAAATAATGGATCATCATCTAAATATTTGATCGGAAAGGATTTGCAATTAGCATTAAAGCCAATAAATCTGATGCAAGCTGTTTTCTTTTGTGCGAAGTATAAGATTCGGGACAACATTATCATGACTAACAGTATTTTCTACAACATCGTTTCTGTTGTCGGTATGTGTATTTTAACATGGGGCTGCTGTTATTTGACGTTTGAATCTCCGTTAGGATATGACCAGATAGGTTTCAAATTTTACCAATTTTTGGTGAAAATCTACTTTTGTTTTGTACTTTTTACGGGTGCGTTTTTGAACTGCTGCTCCAATATTATTCAGAAACATAGCAGTGTTTTGTTTGTCCTGAGAATCCAGACTATCTATACAAGCCTCGAAATAAACGAAGTCTTGAAACGTATCATCATTTCCAACTGGGTTTATGTTATGACTCTGATTTTTTATCATATTGTGTGGATTATTTTTTCTTACTTCGTCATTGAGTTTGTGGGATTTAAGATGGGCTTACCCTTTACCACTTACGTTTGGTTAAGCTTTGACATGAATATTTTGTATGCCACGAGGATCATGAAGCTGTTGACGAATTCGGTCAAAAGTTGGGTGAAAAAAGTTAAAATGTCAGAATCCGATGGAAAGTCAGAAAACGAGGGTTACTGGAAAACAATGTTCGGCGTGTATATGGAAATATTAGATGCCTATAAATTATATGGGACGACTTGTCATAATTCGGTATGTATCCATATTTATTTGTTTGCATAAAACAAAACTCACACCAGTGTGAATACATACACAAACTCACGCCTTTTCTCAGTGGGATAAGGAGAAACTACAAAACGCCACCTGCTACGATTCTTACTTACATACGCCTTTTGTGTTGTCCACGTTCATACATCTGGTCATACACGCACGCCAGTTCCGAGTACTACGCACCTGACCTTTCTAAAAACCTCGTCAATAAGGTCAGTGTATGTCCTTCTAGGGCGTCACTTACATCTACCTTGTAAATACTTTTTGTTCGTCGCCTTTCTCTCATCCTCTCCACATGACCAAACCGTCTAAGCACATTCTTTTCTGTTTTGCTATTCTCGCCAGTGTACTTTTATAATTAATCGTGTTACTTGTTTCAGATTTTGTTCTATATCACAGTTCTAACCTGCAAATCTTTGATCGGGATAGTGATGCGAATTGAAATGAAAAAAGTAACTACTGGAAGTAACAGTTATGTAAGAGTGATTCAAGCACCTTATTTAACCGTAGAACGAAAGACCTGTCCCACCACCGAGGTCGAAGCCAATAGCTGATTACTCGTTACATCTAAAATATTTCTCCCTCGTTTCGAAAAATCTTAGTAGGCTGGCTGACTTTTTTGTTCTTCGTGGTCATCTTCTCCATCATAGTCTCGTAAAATTCCAAGCTTATCCTTCAGATCAGAATGAGTGATAACGCCGTTGAGCATAATCTTGTAAATCTCCATGTCTTCGAAGCCGTCGATTACGACAGGAAAAAAAAATGTCTAATACACTTTTCTGTTTTAGTTTGCTTTGTTATCGTTTATATCTCTAACGTGGATCATAAAGAACATGCTACTTCTCATACTTTTGAGTGTGGAAAGTGAAAAATTCTTCTCGGCCATGACAGAAGTTCAGAGTATTTGTACACAATTAACAAACTCAAGCAGTTGCTCGGGTAGGTAATATTTAAATGTATTTAAAAAATATATACATACAAAACATTATGCCTGTAATTCCCAAAGGGTTAGGCAGAGATGGACCTAATAGTACACCTACATTTCGTGAGCTTATTGCCTATCAACCGGGCGCAGTTTCAGGCTCCGTGGCTGCTACTGAAAAATTCCTAACGGAAAAACCAAATATCACTAGACCAGCGAGGCAGTCCGGTAGATTACAAAAAATATGATTCCTGGGTCTGGCATTTCCATCATTAACAGGCACGGAGTATTATTTTGTGAAGTTGACGTTTGAAGGCTCGCCCCATGTTATACGGGATTTAAAAACTAATACCTGGCGATATGTGGGTATGTCAGGTTTACCTCTTCCTAACCCTTCGGTGATTCCAGGCGTGATGTTATGTTCATATTTTTTTTTCCAGGTACGCAAAAAAGAGCCTGCAAGAATATCCAACGAGTTCAGAAGACCTCGTTCAAGAAGATGCACGCGTGCGGCCTGTTCATCATAGACGCCGCGCTCTCGTTACGTTTGTGTGCTCTCATCACCACTTACACTATCGTTATATTACAGTTTGAGTTTCTGTAATCATTAAAAGTCATGGTTTGTTTCCGTCATATACGTTTGAAAACAAATAAAATCATTAATTATCGCCCATACCGTTTGGCACCGATTGAAAGGGAGAGGGTGAAAAAAATTATTGACGATTTGATACAAAAGAAAATCATACAAGAAAGTGAATCTGAATTTGCCAGTCCAGTTCTCTTAGTAAAAAAAAAAGATGGCAGTGACAGACTCTGTATAGATTACAGAGCACTGAATAAAAATATTGAAAAGGAACGATATCCCCTACCTCTCATCGATGACCAGATCGACCGATTAGGGCAAGCAAAATACTACATTTCCATTGACATGAAAAACGGTTTTTACCAAATTTCCGTAGCTCCTGAATCCATAAAGTATACCGCTTTCATTACACCCGATGGTCATTTTGAATTTCTAAAAATGCCATTTGGTATATGCAATGGACCTTCAGTTTTTCAAAGGGCTATAACAAAGGCTGTACAACACCTTAAGTTTATTTTAGTGTACATAGATGACCTTTTAATACCATTTAGCTCTATCCCAGAAGGCCTTGATTATTTAGACCAGACACTCAAAGTTTTAAGTGATGCAGGGTTTTCCATTAATTTAAGTAAATGTAGGTTTTTTGAAACTAGCATTGAATACTTAGGCCGTACTATTTCACATGAAGGTGTAAAACCTAGCCAGAAAAAAGTGTCTGCTTTAGTCAATTCACCGATCCCGGCGAACGTCAGACAAGTTAGACAATTTATGGGACTCGCAAGCTATTTTAGACGATTTATACCAGAATTTTCTACTAGGACTTCTTGTATTACTAAACTCGTAAAAAACGACCAAAAATGGGAATGGGGATCGGAACAGGAGGAAGCTCGTTATTATATTTTGAACTGTTTAACAAAAGAACCTTTATTATCCATTTTCGATCCGAACTTAGAAACAGAATTACACACTGATGCTAGTGCAATAGGATACGGTGCCATACTCTTACAAAGACATAGTGGTCTAAATAAGGTAGTCGCATATTTCAGTAAAAAAACTAGTCCCTGTGAGTCCCGATACCATTCCTATGAATTAGAGACCCTTTCTATATTCAATGCATTAAAACATTTTCGTGTCTACCTATTGGGAATACATTTTAAGGTTATTACTGATTGTAATGCCATAAAATCCACAGTTAATAAAAGGGATCTTTCTCCTCGGGTCGGACGATGGTGGACTTATTTGCAAGATTTTTCTTTTGAAGTTGTATATAGAAAGGGCCAGTTCGTTAATCATGTCGATTATCTTAGTCGTAATCCAGAAGTAGACCACGCTTTAAATAATACATCTCATGCCTTGTCTAGTGTACCAGTTCCTTTTAAAGCAGACAATGTATTATCTGTCAATCTAATAAATTCACCGCCACCGCGATCTTGGTTAGAAACTGCTCAGGACAGCGATCCGGAAAGTCAAACCCTAATAGAAAAAGTTAGAGCTTGAGATTTAGATTTTAACCAGTACATGGTCCGAAATAATTTATTGTATTACAAAATGGATCCAACAGCCGCACCTAAATTATATATTCCAAAAGGAAGTAGGCTGAGTATTCTTCGTTTGTTTCATGATGAGAATTGCCATGTGGGTTTAGATAAAACTCATCAAAAAATACTTGAATACTTTTGGTTCCCTGGAATATGTAAATTTATAAAAAAATATATTGCTCACTGCCTAGTTTGTGTAGAAAAGAAAACTCATCATGGACCAAAGCAAGGATTTCTCCATCCAATAGAAAAGATACCTATACCTTTCCATACAGTTCATTTAGACTGCACAGGACCTTTTCCACAATCTCATGACGGTTATAAACATTTACTTATTATGATAGACGGTTTCACAAAATTCTGTATTTTAAAGCCACTAAAAACAATGGGGGCCCAAGAAATGATCGATATTTTACGTAATTCTCTCACTGATTTTGGTACACCATCCTTAATTATTACTGATCGTGGAACAAATTTTTGTTCAAGACAATTACAGAAGCTATTTGATAGCTGGCAGGTTAGGCATCACATGATAGCTACTGGTACCCCACGTGGAAACGGCCAAGTAGAACGATACGTATCCACAATTACAAATATGATTAGCACCTCTTGTACTGACGTGTCAGACTGGCCGAGCGTTTTGTGGAAAGTTCAACTGTCCCTAAATACCACAATTCAAAAATCAACCGGATTTTCACCTATGCGGCTGCTTTTAGGCAGAACTTCTAATGTTCCTCACATACAAGCCCGATTAGACGAAGTAATTGAAAATAATGAAGACGAAATTATAGATGTAACTTCTGATAGGCAATTGGCACGACAGCGCCTTATAAATGTAGCTAACAAATATAAAAAACGTTTTGATCAAACTCGTAGAGATAATATAGAATATAACATAGGCGACACAGTTTATGTAAATCAGGACCATTAGACGACATGACAAATTAAAGGCAAAATTTAAGGGACCGTATGAGATAATCAGTATATTAGAAAATGACAGATTTTCATTAAGGGGTGTTGCACATTTGAGAAGTATAACAGTCGCCAAAGAAAAACTTCGTCTATGGCCTGGTAATTGGGTTGAACAAAACGGTAATGCAGAAGGTAATGTTGTCTAATGTGTGTAGTTTTAATTTAATTATAAAATGATGATGATTGTGTTAAAATGATGATGATGGAGATAAAATGATGATGATGGAGATAAAATGATGATGATGGAGATAAAATGATGATGATGGAGATAAAATGATGATGATGGAGATAAAATGATGATTTTGATAAAATGATGATTGTGATAAAACGACGATTGTGATAAAATGATGATTGTGATAAAATGATGATTGTGATAAAACGACGATTGTGATAAAACGACGATTGTGATGAAATGATGATTGTGATAAAATGATGATTGTGATAAAACGACGATTGTGATAAAACGACGATTGTGATAAAATGATGATTGTGATAAAACGACGATTTTGATAAAACGACGATTGTGATAAAACTACGATTGTGATAAAACTACGATTGTGATAAAACTACGATTGTGATAAAACTACGATTGTGATAAAACTACGATTGTGATAAAACTACGATTGTGATAAAACTACGATTATGATAAAACTACGATTGTGATAAAACTACGATTGTGATAAAACTACGATTGTGATAAAATGATGCTTGTGATAAAATGATGATGATTCTCATGTGGTGATTATGTATTTTGAATATTTTATTATGTAATGATGACTATCTTGTACTTCGAGAACGAAGTACATGTCAGTATGGCCGTGTTAGAATATTATTATTATTATTATTATTAGTTATGTTGATTCAAACCACACATTAATATCTAAAGTTAATTTGTTAATTAATATACGTATTTCTAATGTACACTGCCGATTTGTATAAAATTAATTCGATTTTTAAAGTTTACTCAAAAACCGTTATTCTATGAATTGATTTATATTATAAACATACTCAGTTATTATTTATTTAAAGTAAATTCATCATTTTTGGATAAGTCATGTATTTTTAAGCTAAACTCTGATTTTATTAGCCGTTATTGATAAATCTTCATTTAAATAGTTTGTCCGTTTGTAACTGTCGAGTAGTGTGGATTCTTGTATAAAAGACGTTGCCTCGCCTAAGCGGGGCCACTGGCTGGGTATCAGTCATCGAGGTCGGACATCACCTTGTACTAGAGGCTGAATAAACAATAGCTAAGTATACTTGTTTACTATGTTTTTTTTATTATCTTTGTTATATTTATGAATTATGAAGTGTTAATGTTATCATGATGTTTGGTGTATATTAAATACAGATCATAAGAGTTAGTTTATTAATTATGGTTGGATTATTGCTGTTTAACGTAACGTTGTGTAATATACACCACAACAGTTAATTGTTATACACTACAAGATGAATATAATGTTATTATGAACTGAATCCCATTGTTTATATTTTCCATACATACCTAATAAGTAATGAAGAATAAATATTTACATACATCTAATTATATATTTACGATAATTATTTACATGTATACCCTCTAATTTTAACACGCGCGTGTGGCTATATCATAAATGCCGAGCTACCTGTCCAGTTTTCTAGCTACATCGCTTCGTATATTATTGTTTTCTTTGAGTTTACATATCTGTAATGTGAATAAATGCTTCATTGAATGCCATGTCGTATTTTTACTCGACTGCGCCAGAAGGAGGGTTATGTTTTTCGAGAGTATGTATGCATGTATGTATGGCACGCTGATATGATGATGTCACGCTGATATGATGATGGCACGCTCTGTGTCCTGAACGGCTCGATGGATTTTAGCTTGAGTGGTGTCGTTTGATTCGTACTTACTGTGAAAGTGACACTGGGTATATCAAAATAAAAATAAAAAATATATGCCGTATATGCAGTAGACTGGATAGAAGACGGGGAAAGAAAATGCTGGAGTGGAGACCACGGACGGGACAGAGGAACGTGGGAAGACAACCGACTAGGTGGACAGACGATCTCACTAAAGTGGCCGGAAGAAACTGGATAGCCATGACACAAAACCGCCAAAAGTGGAGAGATTTGGAAGAGACCTACACTCAGCATTGGGTGGCCAAGGGTTGAAGAAGAAGAAGAAGAACTAAAAAGTGTAAAAAAAAAAAAAACCCGATTGCATAAAAAGTAACTAATAACATTAAATAAAAACTGAAAAGAAAAAAACAAGTTCAGGAAACAGGACATATTGACTGCAACAGTCGGGACCCATTAGATAATCTAGATTAAAATCATGACATCCAATATACAAGGTGTAAAAGACCTCATTACGAAGCCTTCTGTACATCAAACTAAGTAACTTTACGCAAAAATTATTGGTGGGAAATGACTTTTTTTTTTGGGTGAAAAATCATGTTTTGTGGTAGAACTCAATGTAACGCACTCAAAACATTGTGCTGATGGATGGATTGAATAGTACGGGGATCGTGAAAGTGTTAAAAATCTTACAATAAAAACTTGTATTTAAAAAAAAACTTGTCAAAAAGTTGGTACTTTGACCCCCAAACCTCCGTAACTAGAAGGTTCCCAGGTATGGTGTAGAACAAAAAAATGATCGCAATGACGAGGGAAACAAGTGTCTTTCGGCTTCGTTAAGAGGTGATTTACACCCTTTATATGGTTCCCGACTGTTGCAGTCAAATTGTCCTGTTTCATGAACTTATTTTTTTCTTTTCAGTTTTTTTTAAATTATTTTTTATTGAGTTTACATAATATCTGTAATGTAAATAAATGCTTCATTGAATGCCGTTTCGTATTTTTACCCGACTGCGCCAGGAGGGTTATGTTTTTCGAGAGTATGTATGTGTGTATAATTAGAGATTAAACGAACTTACCTGTGAGTGAAGTTCGATCCTAATTATATGAAGGCTTCGTCCGAAGAGATTAGCATTTGATACACTTGTAGTAACGCGTAGTACACACCATTCCACACTATTTTGAGAATATTTGATTTCTTCTATCTCCATTTTTTATTTTTTTGATATTTATTTTACTGAGGGTAGATTAGTCCACTTGATTCCTGCGCTCGCAATCCATCTTATTTAGTTTAGAGTCTAGCCCATTAACTTAATATTTTACGATTGATAGGGGTAGACACCGAAAGAGTGGGTGGGAGGGTTGCTAATCTCTTCGGACGAAGCCTTCATATAATTAGGATCGAACTTCACTTACAGGTAAGTTCGTTTAATCTCTAATTATATTTCAAGCTTCGTCCTCGAGATTAGCATTTGATACACTTGTAGACTTTTAGAGATATGAATCGTAAAATATAATTGAATGAAATCCAGAATTTATAAGTTGCAAAGTATTTAATATTGTTGTAAACAAAACAAAAAATATTAATATTAATTAATGATTACTTAATTTTACAATTTGTTCTAATTACTTGAGTAACTAAGCGGTTTGCTTATTAATTGAATTATTTATAATAGCCATACCAAAACAATCATTAGATACATTATTATTAACAGGTCTACTATAAAATTTTGCAAATGCCTGGGAGTTATGGCTCCAACCAGCAGCTCTCCTAATTTGGTCAATATTAACACCTAACCTCTGCGCAGCTGATGTGGCAGCATGCCGAGTACTATGCGCAGTGAACGTGGAAGTATCAAATCCGCTTAAACTTAGGGTATGCTTTATCCATCTAGATAAAGTTTGTGCACCTACCGATTTATGAGGTTTTTTAAAACTGATAAATAATGTGTCAGTATTGATTCTAAGTTCCTCCGTTATTTCGAGGTAAGTGAGTATAGCTTGTGCTGGGCAAATCTCTGGCTTTTTATCAAAAAACGGAATAACTAGCATGGGTTGAGATGCCCCAATTCTAGAAGTCTTTATTAGGTCGGAAATTTTAATTTTAATTTCTTTAGAAGACCTTTCAATATTACAGATTTTAATATTGGGTTCCTCCTATCTGGCAGAATCTTGATGCTCCAAAAATTTATTTGGCATAACACACTTGGCATAATTTTCTTTAAACGAATATTTTTAAGGCATAAAAAATATTTAACATAGTTATTGTTTGGCCGAATGTTTGTATGTCCGAATTTACAATGGCATACTTATAAGATGGCAGAATATTATTTGGCATAATTACCTTTGGCAATGTTCAAATTCCGCATAATTTCTTTTAGAATAATGATTATTTAGAGCGACTATTATTTGGTACAATTTCACTTGACATACTATGAAGATGGCAGAATTCCATTTAGAATTATTTCCATTTCTATAAAATAGCAATTTTAACCTTAAATTAGAATAAAAATATTGTCCTACAAAGACAATATGTTACGCTAAAAAAGTTAGTGACAGAAACGAATCGCTCCAAAACCGACTCCACGTAGTCTTGTCTGCCCTACCCCTAGAGTGTAATTTAAATCCGCGAAGGCACGGAAGGGTGAGGCGGCCCGTGAGCTGAGGAGCAGGTGGTTTTAACGCTCGCCGCCGTAGCTGAGGCTGGCCGGCTTGGCCGGCCAGCAAGCCGAAGCTGCGGTGGTGAGCGTAAAACACATCTGCGACAATAAGCTCGCGTGGGACCGCCGGAACCCTGCAGCGCCGGAGCCGTGACAGAAACCATGCCTGCTGCATGTTGCATGCTGGCTTGCATGCTGCATGCTTGCTTGCATGCTGCATGCTGGCTGCACGCATGGTGTATGCTGGTTTGCATGTTTGCATACTGCATGCTTTTTTGCACGTTTACATGTTTGCATACTGCATGCTTGTTTGCACGTTTGCATGTTTGCATACTGCATGCTTGCTGCATGCGTGATGTATGCTTGCCTGATCAGAAATATGCAGCAATTAACATTATCATTGTATGTTTGTGGCGAAAAAAAATAATGTACTATTAATTTTATTATTATGGTAAGAAATACAAAATTATTAAAACTATGTTTTTTTTGTTATGTGATAGATCAGATGAGGCTTTCCATTATTTTTCATAATGAAATATATGCCAAAAGATGATTCTGACTGTAAACTTTCTGTAATATGATAGTTCTGCCTTTTAATGACTATCAATATGAAATTTATGCCAAAAGATGATTCTGACTGTGAACTTTCTGCCATAAGATGGTTCTACTTTTAATTCTTATGCATACGAAATTTATACCTAAAGATGATTCTGACTTACAAAATTATGAGTTTTGAATGTATGATAAATGAGTGTCTGCCACACGATTTTCTGCGAAATGAAGTTTATGCCATCTACTGTTATGCAAAGTAATATTATGACATAAAAAGTTCTGCTATAAAGGGTAGACCCTTTAATATTTGATAAAGTTTGCACCCTATGTGCAGTGACAAGAGCTAGCAGAGTAACTAATTTCTTTGTAATTCTTTCAAGGCTTAGTTCTTGGTTAGGATACCATTTTTCAAGTTTATTTAATACCAGAGACGTGTCCCAAATCTCGTTATACTTAGGCAGAGGGGTCTAGAACGAAATACCCCTTTAAAGAATCTTTGTATATCCTCATTCCCGGAAATGTTTTCTTTAGTAATTAAACTTAAAGCCGACCGGTATGAATTTAAAGTTCCGTATTGGGCACCACCATTATACGCTATTTATATTATATTATATGTTAAGAAGTTCATAATATTTGGAATTGATACCTCGTACATGTTCAATTTATTCTCATTACAATAAATGAACCACTTTTTATAGCACCCTTCATATTGTTTATAAGAGTTCTCCGAGAGTGAATTAAGCAATATATCCATAGATGAAGGTGGGATACCTCTTCTTATCATCGCCTCGCGGATAAGATAAAACCCGACTGCGTACAAAATAAAATAATAATTTTAAATAAAAACTGAAAAGAATAAAACATGTTCAGAAGATAGGACATATTGACTGCAACAGTCGGGGCCCATATTAGATGTTATGATTTTAGTCTATATTATTTAATGGGACCCGACAGTTACAGTCAAAATAAAACTAGTATTGTAAATATTTACCTATAAAATACATACATATAGGTATATGACGAATATTACCGTATAGAAGAGAGGTAATGTTCTTTTCTTTTTAAAGATAAACAAAGTTTTAATAAAGTTTATAATTTTCAATTTGTATAAAGTTCTTTTTTTATATAACGTTCAGTGATGACTCTTGAAAATAACTTATAGACATGGCTTAGAAGTGAGATGGGTCTATAATTCTTTAGTCGGGCATTGTCACCCTTCTTAAAGAAGGGTACAACCACACCCCTGCACCATGCTGTGGCGTCCCCTTGAGTATGACGAAATCAAACAGCTTCTGAAGCCTTTTTTTTTAGGATGGGAAATCATCAAATGACTCCTCCCGCTCTGGGCGGAGCAGGAGGGTGTGTCAAACTTTTACTGACTAAAACCCATTCATGTTTCTTCATCGCCCTTTGTGTTTCGGGGCTACGGTCTCTCTTTCGGACAGTCCCGCAACCCCGGCAGGCATCGGTCCTTGCGGACCCCTTCCTTTTGCTGACTCTCTTTGAGGCGCCCGTGGAACACGAACCCGCCGTTGACACGGCCTGTCGTCATGAGACGGACGGACGGCGAGCAAGCTCATAGCCCACCGTCTAAAGGCCCGCACCTACGGTGGCCGGGGGCCATGTGGTGGAACCGAATAGAGAATAGTGGGCTGCACGCAGCCTCAATGAACGCGCCCACACTGGGGCCCCGTAAAGGGCCATGATGGACCGCACGACTCCCGCGAAGAGCGCATGAGGCGTTTGGGCCCCCCAGGTTGGGCAGGAGCCACCTGAAGGCAGCCCCGGTCCGTTCAAGTTTGGGGGCCAAACGTTGGAAATGTTCCACGAAGTTCCACCGGCTGTCGAGGACAAGTCCCAGGTACTTCAAAGTCGACTCGACACCTATGGATACCCCTCCTACCGTCAGTTAGGATCCCGGAGGTGGCGCATTCCAAGGCCCATGAAAGCACATGGCCTCGGACTTGTGCAATGCCACCTCCAGACCCAGTTGCCGGATCCTCTCAACGATTATCGCAACCCCGCGTGTCATGATTTCAGCCGCCGCCTCATGCAACCTCCCCTGTGCCAGCACCAGCGTGTCGTCTGCATAGCAAACCACGCTGACGCCACTAGGGAGGTCGGCGCGCAGCACCCAGTCGTAACCGATGTTCCACAAGGACGGCCCTACGGCAAGATAGATCTCCAGGTAGTCTACAATCTCTTTCGGAGATGATGGGTTCTTTGACTACATTTCCCCATGCAAGTTGACATAAGTCACAGAACAAATCTCTAATTTCATTATGACGACGTGTTATTAGACCACCCTTTTTATAACATAGAGCATGATTGACATTGAATTCATCGCAGCCGCAGCCATCACATGATTTTGGCATAGAGACTGGTTATCTGTGGTAACGTAATGCAAGTGCGTTTCTAAACTCTAATGGGGACAGATCGAAATGGTCTTTCTTAGTCTTTATGGTAGATAACCAGTTGGAGGATTTAGTTTTTTTGTCGAAATTAAACGTTCAATCGCTCTTCTCTTGATAGGAGAGAGTTTGACTAAGACGGTATCCAAGAGTTCGTCATTGAGAGAGTCTTTCTCTTTGCGGTTTTCTTTTTGTGCATCTTTGAGGGATTTATGATGTTGAGAGAGGTCCATATGTGTATTTTCAATCAGAGCAGACTAATATCATTACATCCAACATGGGTCCAGACTGTTGCAGTCAATACGTTCTTTTCAGTTTTTATTAAAACTTATTAGTTATTTTTTACGCAGCTGGGTTTTTTAATTTTCTTAATTATTTATTTAATGATGTCTAGGCCAGGTATTCGTTATTATACAGAAAAGATACCACAGAGCACGGAGACTCTTCGACGGACTACTAGAGTCCGCATTGTCAACACTTTCCATATACCCAGGCGTATCGTCGTATTACTCGCATTACGACAAATAGAAATATAGAAAATGTTGACTTTGAAGGCGATTCGTGACAGCAGTACATCGAACTTTTGTATTTTTACTTCAACGTACGCACAGTGGCACGAATACTATATAATATTAAAATTTGTACTGCCGTCTCTAAAAATTGCCGGCGCGTAGATTTCTTGCTCTATGAAGCAATACAACATTAATTTATTACTTCTGTTTTGAAAAGAACGTTTTACGATCCGTACCTATATAATTAATTGACATCATTCCATTCCATAAATGTATTATTGTGACCCGGCTTTAGACATCCAACTACACACGGATAAAGCTTATACAATATGTTCCTAATTCGAAAAATCTTTCCTGAGACCTCATTCAAAGTTCTACTCAATAATCGACTGGATAGGGAAGTCCAAAAAATAGCTCAATCTTTTAACTTTGTACTCAATCTGTTACTCGTTTCAAAATATTCTGTACGAATTAACCATATTTATCCGAGGGAAAAAAACTACCAAATATTTTCGTTCGGCTGCTTTTTATTAATAAATTCAATGTTAATCTATCGTACGCACAGTGTAGACATCACGGATATATACATGAAGCATTTGGAGAGTTACATCTTACAACTCTTTGCTGTATGCTACTTCATCACCTATTTGCTCGGATTCACGACGTTGTTCATAATGGACTTAGTCCATAAAACAACTACGTATTACTTATTCTAAACATACAAACTGTGCACAGGGATATGGATTTCAGCCAGAGTATCGAGAGTTTTATTTCTTGGAACTGGATTACAACTACGTCATTTATGTTCATCAACATTTTTATAAGTACTGTGTATTATTTTTCAGCCTATTACGATTATGTGATCGATTTTATTTTCGACTATATTTCCGATATAATGTTCACAACTTTGGACATCAATTTAATTATAGCCACTCGAATAATTACATTGGTAAAAAAATATCTAGATAAGTGGATTATAGACATTCTGAAAATGACTAATAAAGACGAAAATTATGAACATTGTCTGAAAATGTTTGATAAATACAAAAACATCTTAAAAGTTTACGACCTGCTAAAGGAAATCTTCCAAGTTTTGGTAAGTTTGTAACAGTTTGATTAGATTAACCTTTTTCAAAAGCCAATCAAGAAGTCCCTTGTTATACCCTTCGATGATTATTTACAAAATCCACACTTCACCATCTGCTGGGTGTAAGTTTTTCTAATTTCCGTGATCTTGCCAGTTGACAGAGTCGCGTTGGCAACAGTGTCGATCGCCCATTAAGAACCGACGATGACCGGCGATTCTATCACTCATGCAAGATTACCGTACTTGTTTCACTTTCGTTGTGTTCTAAAGTTACTATAATAGCTGTATTGCCAGTAGGTTTCGTGTAAATATGCAGTACATTAGTTCAATATTTGGTCTTTCACAGATTTTATATCTAACATTCAGTGCAATATACCGGAATCTTGTTATTTATCACTTAATGCTTTATACACTGAGAGTACGTGCTGGATCCAAAGTAAGCATATTTATCTATTTGTCTTCTATTTTCTGTGTCACGATTCTGCAGACGTTTTTAACTCTCATAATTTTAATTTTCTAGCCTTTGTTCCGATGTTTTACAACCATTTTATATGTAACAAAAAATATAATTCTTATAACTATATACAGTATATACTGTGAGAAGTTCTATATGACCGTCGAAGAAGCTGAATGTGCATGCATACACCTTTTGAAGAGGAAAAGTTGTCCAAGTAAGATACTGAAAGTTAAATAATTATGTAATGTTTGAAGCCTTTCACAGTCTCCTTGATGACTATCAAAGATACTGACATGACCATGTCGAAGAATTTCGATCGGCGTAATATCCTACTTACGATGAAATTAGGCAACTTAATCAGGGCAAAACCTTACCGTGACAGACAATGTTGTTTGCGAAGTAAATTAAATACGGAGTTGTAAAAGAGAAGACGAGAAGATTCAATTTACGGCGTACCTTAGGGAAGCATGCTTGGCCAGCCGTTATTCCTACCTTCCTGTTTCGTTATCCTAGAATACCTTATTTTAATCTTATCATACCATAGACAAATCAATTTATCTAATGACGTCAATTATGTTCAGATCATCTCACATACGTATAATTATGTAGGTACGCTTGTACTTACGTCCGTCAAACCAATCTTTTATTGAGAAATAAAGTACTTCCCAACATGATATTTGTAAGAAAACAAAACGTTTGATTATTGAATCCTTTGAATTCTACCAGCTTCACCGGTTACTCACAGGTTTTATGGTATATTTACAGAAAGTCAAAAACATCTATACAAGAAAGTACTACAGTCAAAACGAACGTTTAGAAAGATGACCGCGTGTGGTTTGTTCTGTGTAGACGCTACGCTACCAATACGATTGATGGGAGTTTTCACTAACTTTAACGTTATCTTGCTGCAATACAATTTTTTGTAAACCGAGTATTTGTGTGATGTTAATTTTTCTGTGAGTATCACTGATGAATAAACTGTTTTCATGAAAATAGCACGTCTGAATTATTACTGTTTTGGAGTTTAAAAATCTATATGCATTTATATACAACGATGACGTCATCTATTGTCGTTTCTTGTATTTTGACCTCAAAGCTAAGCTATTATGTTTTGAAACTTTTTAGGGTTCCGTAGCCAAGCTTGGGTGACGGTTTCGTAAAGGGTCTGTTTATACCTACTCCACACACGTCTAGTCTGTCACACCACTGTTTAAAGTTCCGTAACTGAAGGGTACCAACGAGACTCTATCACTACGCTCTGCTGTTTGTTCGACTAAGCGGTCACATCAAGAGTTACGAAACGCAATTATGTTTTACACCGGTGATATCTTCAAAATAACTTGACGGACGGAGGAGTATTATTATGACCATTTTAAAAATATTTTATTAAAGAGTGTAGAAAAATGATAGTCTGCTGATACTTCTTAGCGTGTCGATGGCAATCTAAATTGTGCTGGCCTGGAACTGAGCCATTAGCTTGGCGCCTTCAGTTGCGTACATCAGTTCCTGTAATGAACAAACAACAGGGCACTAGGACATAATATTAAGTACCCCATCGTTTGTGGAACAGCACCACATTTACACTACAGGGCAGTGTCATTAATGAATCTCCACCTGAACAGGTTTTCCTTCCTGCAGTCAGCCTGGGTCCTGGGTCTATTTAAAGACTTCGAGGTCTGCTGATTAATGTATAAATTGTAATGAAAAATTACATGTTTTTATGTAATTACTCTAATGATACTAATCTATCACCTTCATCGGTTGTGTTGATAACACCTACTATTAAAACATTTTCTTTTAATTCCTAACTAAGTAGTCTGAAGAAGGACGCATAAAAATTTCTTTTAGTCGTTTTTGATAACAATCAACATGACATCTACAAGCAAAGTATTATTAAATGATGAATTTCTTAGTGTCTTTTATCCATTTTTCTGGATAAATACTGTCTTGTGTGTTCGGAAATACAATATCTTCGATAACTGTGTGGAAGTCGTGAGAAGAAAAAACATTGTTTGTGCTGTATTCATTAATTGTCTTATGGTTGGTTTGTACTGCCTCGTCATAACATTTACGCGTTTCGGCTTAACGTACCAACTTGCCTACTATTTAATTTACTTCGAATATGTATTCAATTTTGGAGCTCTGTGTTTCATCAATTTATACTATAGTAGTAATAGTGTGCGTTTGCTATCAATTCTTCATGAGATCAACAAAAGCCTTTATAGTGGCAAAGATTTAAAGAAACTGAAGATTTCCACATGGGTGTCTATTGTCTTAATCCTATCGAACTGTATTGCCTTTCTAGTTTTCAAACTCGTTTGCGACCTACACTGGTCTTTCATAAGATGTATTCTTGTATTAATATCTACACTCATGGATGTGAAATTAGTACATATAACGACTATTGTTAATGTACTGAGTTATCAAACTAGAATCTGGAACACCATTGTGGAAAATCCACATTTTGGCAAAGTTAATGAAGACGAAATAATAGTGGACAATGAAACAGTGTTGGAAGAAATTATTGATGCATTAAATTCTGTTAACGAAGCTTGGAATCTTCTAAGGAATTCCTCTGGACTTATAGTAAGTAACACCTTTATATTACAAGCTTTTATTTAGTTTCACCTGTCCCGGTGTTTGTCTGTAATCAAATCTTGCAAGTTATATTTGATCCACTTCCCGGTTACCGATTGAGCTGAAATTTTGCACGCATATGTTTATCGCGGGGCAATGCAATATTATGATAACATGGAGCTGATCCAATGATGGAGCTGGAAGGTGGCCAAAAGGAACTCCGTTATAAAACGACATAACCCCATCGAATTTGGACTCGTTTGATTCGTCTTGATGAGTGCTTTGTCTTTAAATGTTATCCAGGGTCTGATAATGGAGCTGAAAAGTGGCCATAGGAACTCCGTTATAAAACGACATAACCCCATCGAATTTGGACTCGTTTGATTCGTCTTGATGAGTACTTTGTCTTTAGATGGTATCCAGGGTCTGATGATGGAGCTGGAAGGTGGCCAAAGGAACTCTGACAGAACGACATAACCCCATCGAATTTGGATTCATTTGATTCGTCTTGATGAGTGCTTTGTCTTTAGATGGTATTCAGGGTCTGATGATAGAGCTGGAAGGTGGCCATAGGAACTCCGTTATAAAACGACATAACCCCATCGAATTTGGACACGTTTGATTCATCTTGAGTACTTTGTCTTTAGATGGTATCCAGGGTCTGATGATGGAGCTGGAAGGTAGCCAAAGGATGTCTGATATAGAACAACATAACCCCATCGAATTTGGACTCGTTTGATTGGTCTTGATGAGTGCTTTGTCTTTAGATGGTATCCAGGGTCTGATGATAGAGCTGGAAGGTGGCCATAGGAACTCCGATATAAAACGACATAACCCCATCGAATTTGGACTCGTTTGATTGGTCTTGATGAGTACTTTGTTTTTAGATGGTATCTAGGGTCTGATGATGGAGCTGGAAGGTGGCCATAGGAGCTCCGATATAGAACGACTTAACGCCATCGAATTTGGACTCGTTTGATTCGTCTTGATGAGTACTTTGTCTTTAAATGGTATCCAGGGTCTGATGATGGGCTGGAAGGCGGCCATAGGAACTCCGATAAAAACGAGAGTGTGGGCTCGTTTGATTTGTTTTGAAGAGTACTTTGGTGCTAGATGGTAACCAGGGTCTGTTGATAGAGCTGGAAGATGGCCATAGGAACTCAGTAATTAAACGACATATCCCCATCGAGTTCGGGCTCGTTTGATTCATCTTGATAAGTACTTTTATGCTAGATGGTAACAGGGTCTGATGGTGGAGCAGAAAGATGGCCATAGGAACTCAATAATAAAGCGTCACTTCCGTGTCGAGTTTTATTCATCTTGATGGGTGGATCGTTTTTAATGGGTGGTGAGTGTGAGTGGTAGTGGTTTGGTGGACGTGAATATGTGACACCATCTTAGGGAAAATAAGTTCATTCCCCAACGCCAAGGTGAGCACGTGCAGTGCTGAATAGTATATACGTAAGGGTGTATAAATATGACATATTGCTAACGTTGCGCTTGCGCCTCAGGGTAACAGGACGAACCCTGTTGTACTGAAGCCCTTATCCCCCTACAATGAACCTCTGGGAGGATGGACCGTTTTTGTCCTATACTCGTGGGAACAATATGAACGAAAATTACTAAAAAGTTAAAAATAAAATTAAAAGAAAAAAATACTTTTTAAAAACAAGCTTTTATTACTTAGTAATAAAAAAGAACTAAAAAGTTAAAAATCAAATTAAACCTGATAAGAAAAATAAAAGCGTGTTACATTTTTTAGCATAACTATACCTTCATTATTTTTCTTTTGCAATCAAAATGTAACACGCTTTTATTTTTCTTATCAGGTTTAATTTTATTTTTAACTTTTTAGTTCTTTTTTATTACTAAGTAATAAAAGCTTGTTTTTAAAAAGTATTTTTTTCTTTTAATTTTATTATTACTTTACTGTGACTTATTATTTTAATTGATTATTTCGCCTAGTTTTTGACTCATTCCCCTTTAAGATGGAACTGAATAATACATATAATTATTTATCTTTGTTGTAGATCGTCTTTCACTACGTTACAACGTTCATACAATCTACGTTTTACGCAGAAGTTCTTATATTATGGGCGAAAACGGATTCCGTAAGTATTTATTACAGTTCAACTCTCAATATTTTATGTATATGTCATGGTCAAAGATCGTGAGGAACTCGTGGCCAAATGATAACAGCCGCTCGGTTCAATCTTAAGGTTAAGCCACGCTTGTCTAGTTGGGCCTGTGGACCCGTCCACTGTGGACCACCCATTACATACCGAGTTTCTTCCATGCCTCGGATAACACGTTAAGCAGTTGGTCACGGCTGTCATTTGTAGATCTTTGACAATCGTTACAGATGGTCAGTGGCCCAAATAGTCTGACAACTAGTCTTCCCAAGAAGTATCGTCTTACCTAGTACTAACAGGGTTGTGGAGATCAGAAAGGCAGTCGCTCTATGTAAGATACACCAGTATCACACCACTGAACACCAGTTCAGCTGCATTCCGGTTAGACTGGAAGCCTACCCCAACATAGTTAGGAAAAGGCTAGGCAGATGATGATGTTATAGTCAAAGATCGATATGTAGCCTCTTCGCGGAATGTTTGGTTTATCCTAGGTTTAATGAACGCCTTTTATCAAACCCAAAAATAGATTCTTTAGAGATTCCTATTTCTGCCTTTGACTGATGTATTTTACGCAAACCTAGAAATACCTTACTTTTTAGGGTTTCGTACCCAAAGGGTAAAAACGGAACCCTATTACTAAGACTTCGCTGTCTGTCCATCTGTCCGTCTGTCCGTCTGTCCGTCTGTCTGTCACCAGGCTGTATCTCATGAACCGTGACAGCTAGACAGTTGAAATTTTTACAGTTGATGTATTTCTATTGCCGCTATAACAACAAATACTAAAAACAGAATAAAATTAATATTTAAGTTGGGCTCCCATACAACAAACGTGATTTTTTTATAATAATTGGTACGGAACCCTTCGTGCGCGAGTCCGACTCGCACTTGGCCGGTTTTTACAAATTACATATAAGCGCTGTTTGATGAAATTGCTGTATAATAGCTTTGACCTTGGAAAAAAAGCGGAAAACGGTGCTGGCAATTTGGTATACGGAGTAGATGATTTAAAAAACAAGAAAAACTTAGCATGCAAGAGCGAGCGAAGCGAGCTCAGGACTTGTGCCCCAACTGCGACAAGTTAGGTTCATAGGAGACGGCCAAGTGAGCGATCTAAGACCCCTCCATCCCCTTCATGTTAGGTTACTTTAAACCCTGCAAACAGAAATGGGAGCAGCGGCGGGGCTTCGTCGACTACGCCTTATTGAAAAATATTGATATTTACCTTGAATTTTAGATCGAGTTACTCAACGGCTAAACTCCGATTTAATCGTATTGAGTGTCGACGTTGGACTGTCTCAGTTTGCCTCTCCTAGGATTAGACATAAATTCGTTAGTCAAAGGTCGAAACAAAAGTTTGAGATCACTTTGAAAAATCGAAATCTTTTTTGTTACGGTAGATTATATTATGATTTCTTCTTCTTTTTAGATTCTTTATTTAAAAATATAGATTTAGAATATAAAACAATAAAACAGTTCAATTGTTTTTCCATATAAAAGGGCTTTCAGTCCTAGCTTACGCTCATTCAGAAATCTGATTTAGTCAATTTTAACGGATTTAAAATACTTTTTCGCGGAAAGTTGTGATTGAAAAAATGCCAAGAGGATTATCAGAAGTTTTACGAGCAAGAATAGTAACTTTGAGGGAATAAGGATACACCACGAGAGAAATAGCACGCAGAGTTGCTATATCCCAATCCTGTGTCGTGACCACGTTGCAGAGGTACCACGGGATGGGTAATTTAGCTGATCGACCCCGCAGTGGTAGCCCAACTGTTTTGACAGCTGCCCAAAAGCGCTATATTAGATTGCTGGCAGCTCGTGACCCAGCAATAAACGCTACTAAAATTAAATCAGAAGTTCGGGCCGCCTCTGGGCTTGAAGTTAGCACTCAGACCATTCGGAATTGCTTGATTACGAGGCTGGATTACGAGCACGGAGGTCTTGGCGAGCTCCTCTGAATTCCCGGCAACGTCAACAACGGAGATTGCAGTGGGCTAGGCTTCGGCAAGATGAAGAAAACATTTGGCATAACTGTCTCTTCGTTGACGAATCGCGAATCAGTACTCATCCAGATAACCGACGTGTGCGTGTCTGGAGAAGACCAGGAGACCGTGAAAGGCAAAGAACTGCCACTGGAACAGTTCAGCAAGGCGGGAAATCAGTGTCCTTTTGGGGTGGTATTATGATTGGAGCTAGAACGCCTTTGATCCCGTATAGAGGCTTCATGACAGCAGACATGTATAGAGCAGTTGCTGTCGATGGAATTGTCAGACCATTCTGGGGCACCAATTTGTACTGGTCGACGATAATGCGCCCACCCATCGAGCTCAACGAGTCAATGCTGCTCTCCGAGAATACGACATCACAAGGTTAGACTGGCTTGCCGGCTCGCCTGACTTAAACCTAATAGAGCACGCGTGGGATGCTCTTAAGCGAGCTGTTTGGAACCGTCAGCCACGTCCCCAGACAGTGCCAGAGCTTAGGGAAGCCGCTTCAAGAATGGAATAGGTTACCCCAAGAAATGCTGGATAACTTGATTCTCAACATGCCCAGGACGATCTTCGCATGACTGTGTTTGAGCCAGGGGAGGAGTTATATTATATTGAATATAAACCTTTTATTAATAAATTGTTGTTTGGTTAAACAGTCTTTTTCTTTCTATCAAAGGAGACAATTTTTTTTGTTTGGAGAACAGGCCACCCACATAAATTGTAGCAGATATTAATAAAACGTATATAGATTTATTCCTTATAATCTCTAGATTACAGTGGTAATATTAGCTAAGCCATGTCTAACCGCAATGATGAGAAAATCGAAAATGAAAACGTAAATCTAACAATAAACAATAACAATAACACGTCTGTAGCAGTCTCTGAAAGTACTTGAACTCTACACATTGCGTTGAAATCTCACTGCACAATTGACACAACGACCAGCAGATGCCATTTTCATAAAATAGTTTTTATTATATGCGAAAAAATCGCAGAAATACTTTCACGAAAATCGAAATGAACTGAAAGAGTAAATGTCAAATGAAGTTCAACAGTCTGTCAACCACTAAAAAGACGGATTTACAACGTTCCGTGCCACGATGATTTTCTATACCATCTAAAAGATTTTAGCAGAAACCTTAACAAAGTAGCATTAAAAAGCTCACAATTTAATATTATTTCTTTTTAATTATGTTCTATTATAATTAAAGCAGATATTATTACCAATGGATACCGTACTTTTTTTTGTAAACGGAAAAACCGCCCCTATTTACGTAAGTATTTTCTGTCAAATGACATTGACCACAACAGGAATGATTTGACTCGCAAGAAAATATCATAATATAACTTATTTATTATGATTTTAAGATTCTGGTTTCGTTTCTATGTAATCTTTCGTGTATTACTATAACAAAATGGTTACTTTTTTTTGGTGTAATCTAAATCTAAATATATAAAAGAAGAAACTGACTGACTGACTGACTGACTGACTGACTGACTGACTGACTGACTGACTCATCTATCAACGCACAGCCCAAACCGCTGGGTCTACAGATTCCAAATTTGGCAAGTAGGTTCCTTAGGTGGTCTAGGGGTGCACTAAGAAAGGATTTTTCAAAATTCACCCCCTAAAGGGGTTAAACGGGGCTCCAAAGTTTGTATGGGGAAACAAGATTAGTTAGACTATTTTATTCGAAACTTCACAGGAGTACTCCTATTGATAAATGAGTAGAAACGGGTTTCAGGGTTTTTCAGAATTCAACCCCTAAGAGGGGGAAATGGGGTGGCAAAGTATAAAAATCAATGCACAGCCCAAACTGCTGAGTCTAGAAATTCCAAATTTGGCAAGTAGGTTCCTTATGTGGTCTAGGGTTGCACTAAGAAAGGATTTTTCAAAATTCAACCCCTAAGGGGGTTAAACGGGGCTCCAAAGTTTGTATGGGTAAAACAAGATTAGTTAGACTATTTTATTCGAAACTTCACAGGAGTGCTCCTATTGATAAAAGCGTAGAAACGGGTTTCAGGTTTTTTCAGAATTCAACCCCTAAGAGGGGGAAATGGGGTGGCAAAGTATAAAAATCAATGCACAGCCCAAACCGCTGAGTCTAGAGATTCCAAATTTGGCACAAAGGTTCTTTATGAGGTTTAGGGGTGCATTAAGAAAGGATTTTTCAAAATTAACCCCCTTAGGGGTTGGAACGGTAGTCCAAAGATTACATGGGGAAATAAGATTAGTTAGACTACTTTATTCGAAACTTAACAGGAGTACTCCAATCAATAAATGAGTTAACATTTGTGTTTCAGGTTTTTTCAGAATTCAACCCCTAAAGGGGAAAATAGGGTAACAAAGCCTGAAATTCAACATAGGTATTGTTTTTATGGTAAACTGGGTCGGGTGTATTACAAAAACAACGATTTTAAGATTTAGTGTGGCGGACCTGAAATACAATCATTCCCTGTTGGGGTGCGATGGGGTTGAAATGTCTAAAAATCAATATGGGTGTCGATACCGAGATTATCAGGGGCGCTGATTACGAAAATGGCATTTATTTTGAGATCCAGAAGATGGCGGATTCGACTTCTATACAGGGTTATTGATGATTTATTGTGATGATTGTGATAACGATGACGATGATTGTGATAATGATGCTGATGATTATGATGATGATGATTGTGATTACGATGAAGATTGTGATAATGATGATTGTGATTAAGATGATAATGATTGTGATTACGACGATAATTATTGTGAAAACGATGATGGTGATTGTGATAGTGATTTTGATGTTGATTGTGATAGTGACGGTGATTGTGATGGTGATAGTGATGGTGATGGTGATTGTGATTGTGATAATGACGAAGATGATTGTGATTACGATGATAATGATTGTGATAACGAGGATAGCGATTGTGAATGTGATGGTGGGTGTGATTGTGTTAATGATGGTGATTGTGATAGTGATGGTGATTGTGATAATGATTGTGGTTGTGATAGTGATGGCGATTGTAATCATGATGATTGTGATTGAGATGATAATGATTGTAATTATGACGATAATTATTGTGAAAACGATGATGGTGATTGTGATAGTGATTTTGATGGTGATTGTGATAGTGACGGTGATTGTGATGGTGATAGTGATGGTGATGGTGATTGTGATTGTGATAATGACGAAGATGATTGTGATTACGATGATAATGATTGTGATAACGAGGATAGCGATTGTGAATGTGATGGTGGGTGTGATTGTGTTAATGATGGTGATTGTGATAGTGATGGTGATTGTGATAATGATTGTGGTTGTGATAGTGATGGCGATTGTAATCATGATGATTGTGATTAAGATGATAATGGTTGTGATTACGATGATAATGATTGCGATAATGATGTAAGTGATTGTGATAGTGGTTGTGATCGTGATTGTGATGGTGATTGTTATGGTGTTTGTGATAGTGATTGTGATGATATTGGTGATTGTGATAATGATGGTGATTGTGATTACAATGATAATGATTGCGATTACGATGATAAAGATTGTGATAACGATGATGGTGATTGTGATAGTGATTGTGATAGTGACTGTGATAGTGACTGTGATAGTGACTGTGATAGTGACTGTGATAGTGACTGTGATAGTGACTGTGATAGTGACTGTGATAGTGTCTGTGATAGTGACTGTGATAGTGATTGTGATTGTGATTGTGATAGTGATAGTGATTGTGATAGTGATTGTGATTGTGATTGTGATAGTGATTGTGATAGTGTTTGTGATTGTGATAGTGATTGTGATAGTGTTTGTTTGTGATTGTGATAGTGATTGTGATTGTGATTGTGATTGTGATAGTGATTGTGATAGTGATTGTGATAGTGATTGTGATAGTGATTGTGATAGTGATAGTGATTGTGATTGTGATAGTGATAGTGATTGTGATAGTGATTGTGATTGTGATTGTGATTGTGATAGTGATTGTGATTGTGATAGTGATTGTGATTGTGATAGTGATTGTGATTGTGATTGTGATAGTGATTGTGATAGTGATTGTGATAGTGATAGTGATAGTGATTGTGATTGTGATTGTGATAGTGATAGTGATTGTGATAGTGATTGTGATAGTGATTGCGATAGTGATTGTGATAGTGATTGTGATAGTGATAGTGATTGTGATAGTGATTGTGATAGTGATTGTGATTGTGATTGTGATTGTGATTGTGATTGTGATTGTGATTGTGATAGTGATAGTGATTGTGATAGTGATAGTGATTGTGATAGTGATTGTGATAGTGATTGTGATAGTGATTGTGATTGTGATAGTGATAGTGATTGTGATAGTGATAGTGATTGTGATTGTGATTGTGATAGTGATAGTGATTGTGATAGTGATTGCGATAGTGATTGTGATAGTGATTGTGATAGTGATTGTGATAGTGATTGTGATTGTGATTGTGATTGTGATTGTGATTGTGATAGTGATAGTGATTGTGATAGTGATTGTGATAGTGATTGTGATTGTGATTGTGATTGTGATTGTGATTGTGATAGTGATAGTGATTGTGATAGTGATTGTGATAGTGATAGTGATAGTGATAGTGATTGTGATTGTGATTGTGATTGTGATTGTGATTGTGATTGTGATAGTGATTGTGATAGTGATTGTGATTGTGATAGTGATAGTGATAGTGATAGTGATTGTGATTGTGATTGTGATTGTGATTGTGATTGTGATTGTGATTGTGATTGTGATTGTGATTGTGATTGTGATTGTGATTGTGATTGTGATTGTGATTGTGATTGTGATTGTGATTGTGATAGTGATAGTGATGGTGGTTGTGATAGTGATGGTGATTTTGATGATAATAATAAATTGTAATGATTATGAAATTTGGCACATAGATAGTTTGTAACCTGGATTAACATGTAGGATACTATTTATCCCTTTATTATGATTCAGTGGGACAATTACCGAACATTTCGCGGGCGAAGCCGCGGGCAACAGCTAGTAATATATAAAAGAAGAAACTGACTGACTGACTGACTGACTCATCTATCAACGCACAGCCCAAACCGCTAGGTCTACAGATTCCAAATTTGGCAAGTAGGTTCCTTATGTGGTCTAGGGGTGCAATAAGAAAGGATTTTTCAAAATTCACCCCCTAAGGGGGTTAAACGGGGAATCCAAAGTTTGTATGGGGAACAAGATTAATTAGACTATTTTATTCGAAGAGTGCTCCTATGGATAAATGAGTAGAAACGGGTTTCACGTTTTTTCAGAATTCAACCCCTAAGAGGGGGAAATGGGGTTGAAAAGTATAAAAATCAATGCACAGCCCAAACCACTGAGTCTAGAGATTCCAAATTTGGCGTATAGATTCTTTATGAGGTTTAGGGGTGCATTAAGAAAGGATTTTTCAAAATTCACCCCCTAAGGGGTTGAAATGTGGCCCCAAAGATTACATGGGGAAAGAGGATTAGTAAGACTACTTTATTCGAAACTTAGCGGGAGTACTCCTATCGATAAATAAGTTAACATTTGTGTTTCAGATTTTTCAGAATTCAACCCCTAAAGCGGGAAATGGGGTAACAAAGCCTGAAATTCAACATAAGTATTTTTTTTATGGTGAATTGGGTTACATTAAATCTTAAAATCGTTCTTTTTGTAATACTCCCGGTATTACAAAAAGATGGCTTTTAAGATTTAATGTAGCAGACCTGAAATACTACCATTCCCTGTTGGGGTGCGATGGGGTTGAATTGTCTAAAAATCAATATGGGTGTCGATACCGAGATTATCAGGGGTGCTGATTACGAAAATGGCTTTTATTTTGAGATCCAGATGATAATGATTGTGATTACGATGATGATGATTTGATAATGATGACGATGATTGTGATGATGATGATTTTGATTACGATGATAATGATTGTGATTACGATGATAATAAGTGTGATAACGATGATGGTGATTGTGATAGTGATTGTGTTTGTGATGGTGATTGTGATAGTGACGGTGATTGTCATGGTGATAGCGATGGTTGTGATAACGAGAATGGAGATTGTGATGATGATGATTGTGATTACGATGATAATGATTGTGATATCGATGATGGTAATTGTGATAGTGATTTTGATGGTGATTGTGATGGTGATTGTGATTGTGAAAGTGGCGGTGATTGTGATGGTGATAGCGATGGTGATGGTGATTGTGACAGTGATGGTGATTGTGATAATGATCAAGATGATTGTGATTACTATGATAGTGATTGTGATGGTGATTGTGATTGTGTTGGTGATTATGATAATGATGGTGATTGTGATAATGATTGTGGTTGTGATAGTGATGGCGATTGTGATCATGATGAATGTGATTAAGACGATAGTGATTGTGATTACGATGATAATGATTGTGATTACGATAATAATGATTTTGATGGCGAAGATGGAGATTGTGATGATGATGATTGTGATTACGATGATAATGGTTGTGATTGCGATGATAATGATGATAGCCATTGCGATTACGATGATAATGATTGTGATAACGATGATGGTGATTGTGATAGTGATTTCGATAGTGATTTTGATGGTCATGGTGATTGTGATAAATATTGTGAGAGAGGCGGTGATTGTGATGGTGATAGTGATGGTGATTGTGATTATGATAGTGATAGTGACGGTGATTGTGATGGTGATTGTGATGGTGATTGTGATGGTGATTGATATAGTGATGGTGATTGTGATAGTGATGGTGATTGTGATAATGACTGTGATTACGATGATAATGATTGTGATGACGAGGATGGAGATTGTGATGATGACGATTGTGATTACGATGATAATGGTTGTGATTGCGATGATAATGATTGTGATAATGATGATAGCGATTGTGATTACGATGATGATGATTTGATAATGATGACGATGATTGTGATAGTGATTTTGATAGTGATTGTGATGGTGATTATGATAGTTATTGTGAGAGTGGCGGTGATTGTGATAGTGATTGCGATGGTGATTGTGATGGTGTTTGTGATGGCGATTGTGATGGTGATTGTGATGGTGTTTGTGATGGCAATTGTGATGGTGATTGTGATGGTGATTGTGATAGTGATGGTGATTGTGATAATGACTGTGATTACGATGATAATGATTGTGATGACGAGGATGGAGATTGTGATGATGACGATTATGATTATGATGATAATGGTTGTGATTGCGATGATAATGATTGTGATAATGACGATAGCGATTGTGATTACGATGATGATGATTTGATAATGATGACGATGACTGTGATAGTGATTGTGATGGTGATTATGATAGTTATTGTGAGAGTGGCGGTGATTGTGATAGTGATTGTGATGGTGATTGTGATGGTGTTTGTGATGGCGATTGTGATGGTGATTGTGATGGTGATTGAGATAGTGATGGTGATTGTGATAGTGATGGTGATTGTGATAATGACTGCAATTACGATGATAGCGATAGTGATGGAGATTGTGATTGTGATAGTTATTTTGATATTAATTGTGATGGTGATAGTGACGGTGATTGTGATGGTGATAGTGATGGGGATTGTGATGGTGATTATGATAACGATTGTGGTAATTAAAAAAAAAAAAAAAAAACAACGCTTTATTTGCTAAATCAAAATAACAACCTTGCACAGTTCAATAAGTTACAAATAAGCAGTAGAGGTAGTTACAATTTTTGTTTGTTATGTGTCGTGTGTGTAATTATAGTGGTTGTGATAGTGATGGTGATTGGTGATAATGATGGTGACTGTGATAGTGATGGTGATTGTGAAAATGATGGTGGTTGTGATAGTGATGGTGATTGTGATGATAATAATTGTGATGATTATGAAATTTGGCACATAGATAGTTTAAAACCTGGATTAACATGCCGGACACTATTCTCCCTTTAGTATGATCCAGTGTGACAGTAACCGAACTTCACGCGGGCGAAGCCGCGGGCAACAGCTAGTATGAATAATATTTATGCAACATCGAAGAGGGCCTAAAAAAACTGTCTCCTTTCTGTTACAATTACATTACGATTAATTACTCAATGTTTATTTATGAAAAATATAAAAATATTGTATTTTTTAATTTCAAAAAGCGTATCTCTGTTTAAAGAAAACACCTCAAAGATTTTTTCTTAAAAAGTTCAATTTAAAAAATTATATCAGCTTATGCTCGCAGCAGTGATCGCAAACTTTTTTTGATGTGAGTACATTGTTTTCAGCTGTCATCTCGGTATTAAATTCTGTCATTAGTATGTCATCTCTACAATATCTTTCGTGTATGCTGCCATTGACATTCACACTCAAATTTTTCCGCACGTTGTGTTAATTTTAATTCTTACAATTATTGTAGGAGGATGACAACATGATTCTAAGCCACGCCGTTGGTGTAGTGCTGTTGCTATCCAGAACATTCTTTGTGGAAACGCAATTATGTATTGTTTGTGAAGGATTTACAGAGAAATCACAACAGCTCGTACTAATATAATTTTGAAACTATCACAAGAGTGTAAGTAGAGAGTCTTCTCTAAAATAATAATATAATGGTCAATGATGCTCCGGTGAAGGGGCTCCCTTACAATAACGTTTCGAAGAAAGCTTGAATGTATTGTCTCTTAACGATAGTAGTAGTTCAACGATCGTTTCTTGATTTCAGCGCCCGCGCCATCAAAAAGGGTTTGGAAAAACTTATATCGTACCATACAGGGGGAGTTCGAGAAGCTCAGTGCGTCTGGAGTATTTGTCGTAGACGCGGCAACACTGTTACATTTCTGCGACCTTGTCACTACTTATATTATAGTACTGCTGCAGTTTGCGTTTCTGTAATGAGTATTTAAATGTTTTGAGGCCTATTTTTGACCTTTTTGTTGAAAATGAATATAATTTTATTTTGCTTGACTTGTTTATTTTTTTATATTTTGTGTTTAATTAAAATAAAATGACCACCCATTACATACCGAGTTTCTTCCGTGCCTTGGAAAGCACGTTAAGCCATTGGTCCCGGCTGTCATTTGTAGATCTTTGGCAGTCGTTAAGTAGTCAGAGGCCCAAAAAGTCTGACAACCAGTCTTACCAAGGGGTATCGTATTATCCAGTACTAACTGGGTTGTGGAGGTCAGTTAAGCAGTCGCTCCATGTAAAATTCCGGTATTCAGCTGTATCCGGTAAAACTAGAAGCTGACCCCAACATAGTTGGGAAAAGGCTAGGAAGATGATGACGTTGAAACAAATAACTTGTGTCTTCGCAGCACATCGGCCAGAATCCACGAAGACGCAAAGCAGAATCACGACTCCCGAGGGAATATAATTCCTACAAACCCTTCTTTCTGTATGATTTTATACAAAAGTTGGGCATCAGAATATGGTCGGGACTGTCAGGACAGTGACAAGCTTCCTGCTTTGAGATCGTTGTATGTTTTCCACCCACCAAATAAATCACGTAATGCCTCTTTGGCTAGTCAGTCAAATAACTCAGGTTTAACATTAGTTACCTTGATAGGCTGTCACGTTAGTGGAAGTGAAGGGTTTTGAGCAAAAATCAAACAAGATTTACGTAGATAAACAGGGATTAATTTTATAATAGCAAACAGAAAACAATTGAGTGCGTCTTACAACGACGACGGTGAATTAGACAGAGAGAGAGAGAGACTATGTGGAAAGAGACAGACAATTTCAATTTCTGACGTTGACATTCATTTTGTCTGTCACTGTCATGTCGTCGTGTGACGTTTACATACCACACATGTTATTAGGTTTATTTATTTATTATCTTCAACAGATAGCCCGCCACAGATAATTTGTGACGACGTAGGAGTTTGTATAACGACGCAATAAAATTTATATAAAGATTGATATTTCATGGTTGGTACTCGTAGCTGAACCCAAAAATATCGAAATTTTTATTCTGTTTTATCGTATTTTGATAATTATCGATACCCATCACGTCTTTGGACTATCGCGATCGCTAGCTACTTTACTTTCACCCAGAGACTGTTAATTCTATGTAGATAAATATTTGAATTTAGGTTTTATCCATAGACAGGTATTTCAATCGAGATCCGTGTTCGAGCATCATTTTTCAATACGGGCTAAATAATATTAACGTTGTAGGGAAACTCTTTAAAAATATTTACCAATTAATAAAAAAATATCAAACTCGATTATATATGAAGCTTTATCTATACTAATAATATTATAGAGAGGAAAACTTTGTTTGTTTGTTTGTTTGTAATGAATAGGCTCAAAACTACTAAACCGATTTAAAAAATTCTTTCACCATTAGAAAGCTACATTCACCTTGAGTAACATAGGCTATATTTTATCCCCGTACTACCACGGGAACGGGAACTATGCGGGTGAAACCGCGGGACGTCCGCTAGTATAGTATAATAAGGGTAATTAGGGTATAACTATTGATCAAATGTCATATATTTATTACTTAGAGTACCTTCTAAATATTTAAATGCTATGTTTTAAGTAATTAAAGCACCAACGATGTTATTATTGTCAGTACAAGTTCAACCAAGCTACTAAAAACAATGTCCATTGAAATGACGGGGAAAAGTGCCATCAGGAAAAATCGTGTTCTATTGAATAATGTTGTTGACAAAGACGTGCAGTCGATGCTATTACCTTTGAATCTGATGCAAATCATTATGTTTAACCCAAAATATCGCATCAAAAACAATTTTATCGGTCCAATGGGTCATGTATGAAAATATTAAATTGTCTCAATTTTTTTTCTGCACTTATGAATAAGCTAATACTATCTACAAAAAAAGTATCAGATTTATCTGATTAGTATTTCCAGAGAAATAAATTAAATTCTGTTAGAGGCGGCCATCGACGGTAAGCAACGGATTTTTATTCAATTTCCTTAGCCTACTCAATTAAAAAGTAAAAACTGTCTGACATCTGTCATAACTTGTCAATTTGTCTTATGTGTCATAACATAACTTATAACCTCACTTTTCCCCTCTTGCTTCGTGTTTGTTTGTGATTTTGTGGATATATCTTTACGACGACCCTCACGCTTTGAATACTGGATTAGATTTCGACTGCCTTCGCGACGACGCCCACGCTTTGGACACTGGATTAGATTTTGATTGCTTTCACAACGACCCCACGCCTTGTACATTGGATTACATTTCGACTGCCTTCACGAAGACCCGACGCTTTTGATATTGGATACGTAGTGCGCTTATAAACGGATTCATTCTGTTGTTTACAATGGATTCCGAACACCAGAAATGGCGTGAGCCTAAAAAATGTTTCATACCGACATGCCCTAACGACGATTTAAAGAATCCAGGCATGCTATTCTTTAACATTCGGAAAGAATTGAAAGAAAGATGGTGTCATTTGGTAAACAGAAACTGTCCCAAACGAAATCTTTATTGCTGCGAGGCCCATATAAATGTAAGTTGAAAATGTAAATTTCTTTGCTATCCAGACTGGCTAGAGCTAAATTTATCTGCTACTGCTATAATATTATATTTTCCTTTTGCAGGCCGAAGAAGATATAGAAAATTATACGCAGTGGATTTCGGGTGTTAGAAAACCAAAACTGAAATTGGATGCTGTCCTGAAAAATATTTCTGAAAATGTTTCTAGTGCAAATAACCCGGAAAATAAGATCATAGAATATTGCGAGTCCAACACAGGCATAAGTGTGGTAAGTGTGGTTTGTAAGTAGATATCTGTATACTATTTTTTCACTAACTGTTTTTAAATGTTTACTTATATTTTTAGGTTCATGAAGAAGTTCAATGCTGTGTTATGACAACCAGCAAAGCTGTTGTAGTAAAACCAACGATGATAGACAAAAGTACAAATTTTCGAGCCAGGAAAGTTGTAGGAAAACCGATGCCGTCTGTATGGTCACATAGTGCTGATGATGAAGAAAGTCTCCATCAGTCTGGGTCAGTTGTTGGCACATCAAATTTAGAATCGTCTTCATCACAGACATGTGGCCAAACCACTGAAAAAAGAGGAAGAGAGCATATTATGCAGCTCATTAAAAATAAACCAAAAATGTATATTGGTTTACCAAAAAATTTTTGGTGGCTCATTGAATTTATATGCCAACAATACTCATGTGTAGCCCTTCATATCATCATAACATTATTTAAAATAAAAAATAGTGATTCATTTGTTAGAATGAGTGAACAATTTGAAATTGCAAGATCAACAATTAAAATGTTATTTGAGAAAAATTTGAAAATACTTGCGACATACTTCCAGAACTTTATTTATTTGCCTTCGCCAGTTGAAATAAAAAAAAATCTACCTCTTGTATTTAAAATCCGATATTCAAATGTTCAGTGCATAATTGATTGCTTTGAGATCCAGATTGAAAAGCCAAGTGATCCTGTTAGGCAAGCTCAGACATGGTCACAGTACAAATCAGCCAACACTATAAAATATTTGATTGGATGCACTCCTGCTGGATTGATATGTTTCATATCAAAAGGATTTGGTGGAAGAATATCTGACAAAGCAATCACAGAAAAAAGCAATTTTGTTGATATTCTTCCACTAAATGCTGTAATAATGGTAGATCGAGGGTTCAAAGAGATAGAAGCAATGCTATCAGTGAAAAATATAAAAATTCTTCGCCCTCCTAGTGTATCCTCTAATCAAATCCTCAGTAAAAGGGAAGCTATTGAAACGAAAGTTATTGCGAGTTTACGAGTGCACATAGAGAGAGTAATACGTAGAGTCAGAGAATTTCATATGCTGAAACCTCATTCCGTCATTAGTCACAGACATGTCAAATATCTTGATGAAATTGTAATGATTGCATGTGGTTTAATAAATTTGCAAGAAACCATCATAAAGGAGTGTTGATTACCTATAGAAGTTACTGCTCCTAATGGAAAAACTTACATGAGCCTACTTTTCAGGTATCGGTGTTGTACCAAGTATATACTTATGGTAAATTATCTGTAATAGACAGATAATTTACCATAAGTATATACTTGGTACTTTGAGCAATTTCATGCCAAATTAATAAGGTAAAAGATATAAAATATAGTTGTATATAATAATAATTTGATGACTAGTAAGAAGAAGTGTGTGATAAATTAGTACATAATAAGTAAGATGTTCACAAAAGTTCCTTATAGACATAAGTAAGTAGTAAGTGTAGTCTTACTAATTTTAAGCAGTTGTTTGTATCAAATGTTTTTATTGTGTTTCTTTCAATTTAACTAGTAAAAACAAAAATAAATAAAAAAACATAAACATACAAAGTTTTATTTTAAAAACATCAGAGGACAGTACATTATTTATTGTGCCGGACGGGCGTTATCCGCTGATGGCGTGGACACGTGTACCTGGTTCTCTGCCTATACCCTATTACTACCGGGCGCACGTTTGTACTATACTTCGCCGCCAGAGGGCGCTGACCTCCTACACCTGATTAACTGCAGCTGATCATTCTTCGCTATCTCAGGTCGTTGACCTAACGAGGGGGGATAGGGGTTACTGGGAAATAAGACACTTATTTAACTTTCATGACTGTACAAGAAGCGATTTCAGGACTGATTCGCGCACAACTTATTCACTGTTTCTTGATATATATTTGCCGTACTGATGACTACGATTTTAAGAAAAGTCGAGTTTACTAAGGTACTCCAGAACTTTACTATAACGAGAGCCCTGATTTCGCCTCCTGATTTCGGAAAACTTTAATGAAAATTTGATTATGGAAATGTACAATCTTTCTGCAGATTACAAATTTGAGCTTATGTTTAAACACATTATATACATCGCCACAATTCTACATAACGTTATTTATGTACAGACATAAAAACAACGAAAATCTTTATTAAAACATGGAAATTATTACCAAAAAACCAGACAACTTTTCCAAAAGTGTTTGGATGAAGGGTCTTACAGGCTGAATTACACGAAAGCTGTTGCTGTGACTGTAAGACGAGTATATAGCCCATCTAAAGCTGTTACTTATTTTTTCGTGTCTGTATCTTTCAGCCTGTAGCGATCCTTCAACTGAAAATCTGTAAGACAATTTTTTCTCGTTTTTGTCTAATATGGCCGCGCTAGACCGTCATACTCTCGTCTAAGTGGTTCAACTATAAGCTAAGTTATAAAAAATTACTATATCCAGGCCTAGGTCGCAACCTAGGCTACCTGGACCTCGCAAAAGCGTTAAATTACACTAAAAAACTCCACTTGCGAGCCTATATGTGTCCAGCGCGTCTGAAAATTACTATGTAAACTATTCTAAATTCACTGATGGCACTTGTTATTTCACTATATTGCCCATACACTGACTCTACACTATATTTTAACTATAAGCAACACTCTATATGCTGGATTGGTGACGTTCGTCGCGAACATTTATGATCTTTACTTTGGCTTTTTCATAGGTAGTTGTGTAAAAACAGTTCACTCACACAGATAATTTTTTTAAGTTTAACTTTGAGCACTATTTAGAATTTTTGGAAAAACATTAGCTTTCCAAAATTCTTCAGCCTGGCTCATTATATTGACAAGATATTGTTCATCATAATCAACAAAAATTTTCGTTAATTTGCCATTTTCTTCATATTTTGGATCAGCTAGACAGAATAAACACTTTGTTTTTTTTGCTGCCCGCATTTCTAATTGCATCTGGGCCATACATTTGTCAGATATTTTATCTCCATTAATGTAGTTTTTCATAGTCTTTTCAGTACTGGGGCACTTTATTTCAATGACATAGTCATTACAGACTCCGTCTGGTGATGCGCCAAAAATCCCATTAATGAGTAGGAATCCAGAATCATGTATGTTAGTATTTAAGTTTTCCTCTAGATTCTTTACTATTTTCTTCTCCAGTATCTTGCCTCTTCGCATCGCCTTTGTTTCTTCTAGCTTGTATCCGCCCAATAATTCTTCAACGAGACTACCATTTGGTGTCTTGCAATGCGCAATCTCAAATAGTTTTGATCCAGTTATCCTTCCCTGTCTCATACAATGCCATAACTTTGAGTCAACTTGTTTCATGGTTTCTTGGAAAATTTTTTCTTTCATGTCCTCTACCTTACTGCTACTAAAAGCTTTAAAGTTTTCAAAAGTTTGATTATATTCTTTCAAAGTAAATTCAACCATTAAATCAAACACACAGTAACTTGTTAGTTTTTCTGGTCCTGCATAATTTATGTCGTGTGTTACTACAAGAGCTTTGGAACAAGCATGTTTTTTTGCTTCAAGTCGAAATTTCTCCAAAACAGTGTTGTCTTTTGGCCCTATTTCGATGGCCTTGCCTTTAAATATTTCTTTTGCAGTTGCAACTTCTTGACGTGCAGAAGTAAGGCCTGGCTTGTTCCAGTAGCACTGCACACTGGTGGGTTCAGGTTCAGAGCTTCGTTTCTGTAGCAATACAGAAACACCAAAGTATGTTTGCATCCACCTGGAAAGCAGATTTAAATTATTTTAATTGAATAACATTTGATTCATTCGTACATAGGAAGGTACCTTATATTTGTATAACCTTACAAAACAATTAAGCACTTTCTTTTGCACTTGTTTACTACAATTTATGGTTAAGTGAGGGGGTGTTCTTTTTAGCTGGATCCTTAGAGTATAAGTACATAAAACTACAGAGCGCGCTCATCACCCAAGTCTCAGCCGTCCAAGTGTAAGCAAAAGTTATATAGATTTCTGTACTACTTATTTCTAGATATATACACGAATATAGATATATACATATATATAGCAGCAGGGAGCAGCGGTGGCCCAGTGGTGGCGGCCGCGACTTACGAACAGTAAGTCGTGGGTTCGAACCCAGGCAGGCGCATTACTTTGTGTAATTTATTTCATCACCGCTGCTCTCAAAACGGTGAAGGAAAACATCGTGAGGAAACCGGCATGTCCTAGAAACACAAAATTCGAAGACATGTGACATCTACCAACACGCACTGGGCCCGCGTGGTGGATTAAAGCCCATTCCCTCTCATAGAGAGGAGGCCTGTGTCCCAGCAGTGGGAACATTAATAGGCTGATGATGATGACATATATATAGATATATACACCTAAATCGTGAGAAATAAGGTTGACTTTCCTACGTCTTACTGTTCATATCCGTGCTTACTGCTCAAACTCGCTTGTGCACGCTCATAGTTTTATCTATACTTACTCTAAGGCTGGATTCTAATAGATGAAAGGGATATAAATAGTTTAGTGTATCATTACAAAACATCTTACCAGCAGCAGCAGCACATCCATCACATGTTGCATCCATTATTATGTCATTTGATGCATCTACAAAAACTTCAGCGACATAATATTTACTGGACAGTTTATGTTCTGGAGAGATTCTTGCTCTTACATGGCAAATATTTCCACTCCTCTTTACCTCTACATAGCCTACGGCATTATCGACGTATGAAGGTCTTGAAGACCTGAAACAGAAGATTAAGTTCATCAAAGTCGGATAAGTATGTAAATTATCATCAAAAAACTTTTCCCTAACAGAATTTGAATATTTGCAAAACAACACTTACATTGAAGCTTTCACTCCTCTAATTTCAGCGATGTTGTGCTTGTCACTGCTTTTCATGTATTCTAATATCATAAGCATGTCTATCTTAGGTAAGTTTGTCGAGTTCGCACGAACATAAGAGGCAGTATCCATAATAAATAGTTTACGGCAGCGATCTCCTGATCACTATTCCCAAAACGGTGAGGTTGTCGTTAAAGACTTTCGAGATTATTATCCAATTTCCAAAAGCGTAGGGTCTTCGTAAAGGCAGTCGAAATCTAATCCAGTGTCCAAAGCGTGGGGGTCGTCGTGAAGGCAGTCGAAATCTAATCCAGTATTCAAAGCGTGAGGGTCGTCGTAAATTTACATCCATAAAATCGCAAACAAACACACGAAGCAAAAAGTGAAAAGTGAGGTTATATTATGACAAATTGGCAAGATTTGATGGATGGATGTCAGACGGTACAGATTATCTACAGTTTTTACTTTTTAATTGAGAAGGCTAAGGAAATTGAATAAAAATCCGTTGCTTACTGACGATGGCCGCCTCTAACAGAATTTAATTTATTTCTCTGGAAATAATAATCAGATAAATCTGATACTTTTTTTGTAGATAATATTAGCTTATTCCTAAGTGCAGAAAAAAAATCGAGACAATTTAATATTTTCATACATGACCCATTGGCATCATCCACAACTTTGTGTCGTTGATCGGAACTGGCATATTCATTTATGCGTTATTTCACCGTCTTTATATTCTTCATGTCGAAAAAAGGGTAGATAATATTTTTGTTCAGTACGTCATCTCTTTGTTTGACTGCGGATACTACAGCATCGGACTTGCAATGAACTTCATCAGCGGTATTTTCAGCACTAAAGCTTATAATTATCTCATTCGTTTTAATTTTTCAAAACATTCACAGGTTCCTTAATGATAGCAAACGGTCCGAGCACATCAAATTTTGGAATTGGTGCAGTGTTATTATGGCCGGCAGTTTCTTTGTCGTCCTTTTCCTCGGTTGTGGTTTTAAACTTGGTTTGCCTTACTACTACGTCTTGAGTTGTTGCTCTTTGGTTAGTTTTGATTTTAATTACATTAATGCCATTCGGCTCCTGAAACTTTTGGAAGATAAATTAATTTTATGGAATACCCTTGCATTGAATTCGCAACGAATTAAAGACGGAGGTGAAGCCAAACGAATATTTGATGCTTATGTTAATATATTGGAAGGTTATGAAATCTATAAAGTGTGTTTTCGAAAAATAGTAAGTATAACAGTCACAGAAACTTTAATAGAACAGTTATTTTTGTTAATTATGTGTAGAACTGATTTTCAATTTAAATTCAAATGAGAAATCTTCCATTTCAGATTTTTTGTTACACCGTAGAAGTGTTCATTCACTCGCTAGTTTATTTCCAAGTAGTAATTGAAATTATAAAATTAGGCATGCAACAAAATCACCTGGTAAGTGCTTAAATAATAAAGTTGATATGTTCTGCTTTTCTGTTGGATCACATACTTTGCCTGCTACACTGCGCTATTAAAAATACTTAGTATTAGGTGAGCCAATGAGGCGGGGTCGTGACAGGTCGCGAAGGAGATGGCGGGATGAACTGGACAGGTTCTGACCGGAACAAGAAGGAGGACGCAGGGTTCGTGAGAAGTGGAAAGTACTTTGCCCAGCCAGCAGACGGAAGAATAGACAAAATGACAGATTTCTTTTGTTTATTTGTCATTTTGTCGATTCTTTCGTCGATAAAACCGGTCTACGGTGGTCATGCTACGCAGGCAGGAGTAGGACAGAAAAGCCAAGTAAAGCCAAAAGATATGGTACTGTGTGTGTCTGACTATAAATGTATGTATATTTTTGTAGGAATTTGCTGTGACCACGTCCTTTGCCGTTTACTTTTGGTCGATGAAGAATTTAACGCTGCAAGCAATATTATGTCGGTATTGTGAGAAATTCTACAGTGCAGTGGAAACGATTCAAGATTGTTGCGCTATTATTTTGAACTCGGATTGTACAGGTACTTTATATGGTTAATTTAAATTAGCTAGTGTGACTGTATGTCTCATGCCTTAAATTATCAAGCAAATATCTTAGGGTTGATTCTTATTTAAATCAAGAACATATTTGATGAATTGTATAGGGGTCAACTTCCGCAGATTTGATTATCATCTTCCTGAACTTGTCCCATGTTATTTGAGGTTTGCGTAACACGTTGTTTTCTTCCATTCTCCCCTGTCCGTTGTCACGGTATCATTTACTCCTTTTTCCTTCATGTCATTCCTCACACAATCCTTCCATCTTATCTTTGGACGTCCTCTTCCTCTCGAAACATCAACATTTTTATTCATTACTCTTTAAGTCACATGTGATTCATCCCTCCTCATCACATGCCCATGTATTTACTTCGCATTGTAGTTTTACCATTTTCTCAGATGAAGTAAGGCGACTGTGCAGAAATGTACAACGACTACATCGAGCATCATTCAGAAAGATACGAGCTTGTGGTTTGTTCGACGTAGACGCTGCGTTACTATTACATTCGATGAGTCTTCTCACGAATTATATCGTTGTACTACTCGCGTATGCGTTTTTGTAATTTGTAAAGGTTTTATAACATTAAATAGTTTTGTTTTGGAAAATATAATTTTGTTTCGTTTTAATTACAAGTTCTGCATTCATATTAACAGCAATAGCAAAATATTTTATAAATCACGATTTAGAGACCCCTTCGCCTCACACCAGTGTTCTGGGAACGTGTAAATAATTTTTCAGTAAATTAAAACTGATTTGGAAGCTCATGATTTTATATCTATACTAATATTATAAAGTGGGAGCGGCGGTGGCCAAGTGGTGGTGACTCCGACTTACGAGCAGTAAGTCGTGGGTTCGAATCCAGGCAAGCGCATTACTTAGTGTTATTTATTTCATCACCACTACTCTCATAACATGTGAAGGAAATCATCGTGAGGAAACCGGCATGTCCTAAAACCTTCATAGTTAGTAAACTATTATTGATCGAAGGTTTTAGGACATGCCGGTTTAAAACCAACAAATCGAAGACGTTACATCTACCAACACGCACTGGGCCCGCGTGGTGGATGATAGCCTATTCGCTCTCATAGAGAGGAGGCCTGTGTCCCAGCAGTGGAAACATTATAGATAGATTATGCTATTATAAAGAGGTAAAGTTTGTTAGTTTAGATGTAAGGGGGAATCTTCGGAACGACTTTGAAAATTCTTTCAGTAATGTGTAGCTCGATTATCCCCGAGTGTCATTAAATATAGCCAGGCTCCCGTGGGATACTTACCAATCATAACGCAAGGGAAGCCGCTGCCAAAAACCAGTTCATTTTAATGAGGGATTTTCATTTTAGCTCTTCCCTAGTCGCTGGATAGATGGTGCTAGGAGTTAGTATAATAATGCAAGGAACGGAACTTAGAAAAACTGATTTTAACAAAGCGCGAGAAAACTAGGTTATATTCGGAAGGTTAAGCAAACGAAAGTGTCAGTCAACGAGAGTATGTGACGTGATACAATGTTTTTTTTTCCAAGCATTTTGGCTTTGGCAACTATCATAGTAGTTCAACGCCATCTATAGATTTCTTGGAAACTAAGTTTTTTTTTTTTAATATCTCAAAAAGAAAACCTCTCATTGGCAAAGAATTTGGGCACGTGACCAAATTCGAACAAACGCCGCCATTTTGTCTTACCAATACAATTATTTTTGTTACCAATAACGCCCTTGAAACATCCTTGTAGCACTGTACGTCTAGGTCAAATTTAAATTATTGTGTAATTATTATTATAAAAAAAACTTTTTAACAAAAAATAAAACCGACTTCAAAAAACACAAAAAAGTGAAAAATAACTTTAGCTTCAGAAGTCGGTGACCTTTGATTGATTTACTTTTTTTGTCACCGACTTCTGAAGCTAAAGTTATTTTTCACTTTTTTGTGTTTTTTGAAGTTGGTTTTATTTTTTGTTAATTTTTTTTTTATTTTTCCATTTTTAGTTGTCCTCAAACAAATATTTGCCATGAATGTATTGTCAAATTGTTAACAACACATGTCATGGTAATAGGCGTATCCCCAATATATGGAAGTTATGGAACTTCACATACCTTTTTATACGGATGGGAAAACATCAAATTACCCCTCCCGCTGTCGGCGGAGCGGAAGGTAGTGTCAGAATTTTACTGACTAAAACCCATTCATGTTCCTTCTTAGCCCTTTGCGTTCCAGGGCCGCAGTATCTCTTTAGAACGGTCCCTTTTGCTGACATCGCTTTGAGGCGCGCGCGGAACACGAACGCGCTAACTTAACATACCTAACTGTCGAAATCTGGGTGTATTGTACACATCTGCGTACCCCGTCAGAGCATACAGGCGTGATGTTACGTCATAATGTTGTATAAACAATAAACATTCAAGCGATTGCAACATTCACGGCATATTTGCCGTCTATTTTTGAAGAGTTCCATTGTATATCTCCGAAGATCAACATCAGATGTTCACAACATTAAAATGGGACCACACGGGAAGCACCAGCTTTCAAATAAAAAAAGAATCATCAAAATCGGTTCACCCAGTCGATAGTTCTGAGGTTCTTTAATAATTTTTGGCATTATTATTCAAATAAGTCCAATAATTTTAAACCAAGAGTCCTACCCACTTCATAAAAAAGTTATAGACATGAAATCAACTTAAAGTTTAATTTAATTTAATAATCTTATTAAAGTATTTTGTGTAAGACTCATAAGCCTACCACAGTTACCAATTTATTAATCACATATTCCAGTCTATTCTCATTTTCTTCTTTCATTTCTAGCTTTCCTAATTTTGTCCATTCAATTAGTTCTCACCATTCTTTGTACTTCTACTTTCAGTTCTATTCCCTGAAACCATGCCTGTGATGACCCGTAAGGCAACTACCCAGGAGTTACAGGCTAAGTTGAGAACGGCCCTTGATGAACTTAAGGAAGCAAACAGCAAATGTCAACAGCTGTTATTGGATAGGGAGGAACATGAGGTTGAAATCGAGAAGGTCGTTCACAAAAACACAAGCCTGAAACGGGAGCTAGTGGACCTGCACCAACAATACATGGATGTTGTTCAGGAACGGGACAATCTGCGGGTGGTCACAGATGGTTTCAACGACTGCAGTAACCATTATGAAATGGCTTTATGTAAGGTTAGGGACTTAGAAGTTGAACTGCTTCATGCCAACAAACAAATTATTGAGTTTCAGAAAGAAAGAGAATGTACTCAGGTTAGGGAAACAGATCACCTATATAATCAATTATTAAATTCAAATTGCAACCCACATTTCTTAACAACAATAGATCTTACTGAAGATTCTATTCTGAAATATAATTGTAGTAGTTATAAAGTAAGCCAAAATAAAATAAAGAAATATGCAAAACTAAATAGAATTATAAAAAAATGCAAGAAATTTAAAAAACAACAAAAACACAGTTCCAAAAATATTCAACTAATAAAAGAACGTGTTTTCCTCATAAAAAAGTTGAATAATTATCAAATTAAATTAGAGGATAGTAAGAAGTTTTATGAAATAGACACTCAAAACTTACAGTCTGAAATTCAAGTTTTAGAGCGTCAACTAAAGTCATGTTATTCTATGTATGTAAATTCTCAAAAACAAATTAAGGAACATATCCTTGCTGCAAACGAATTAGTTGATAGCGGTAATAGTAATGCATACTGTGTAGACACGATGACCTTCAACAACACTCAATGTACATCACAAAGTGAATCCAGCCCGGACACTCTCCTACCCGAGGTAACGGAGAACCCGACCCGGCTGAGCAGTGTTCCGGACTGTATCTCCATTCAAAATTCACCAGATATTGTACAAGGTTCATCACAGGTAGGTCAAATAGATAGTAGTTCTCCCCCTTCTTGTAATACACACAGTTGTTGCTCCATTTTGTTCTCAGATAGTATAGGAAAAGGGTTAGGCAAGTTAATTAGTAACAATCTGAGTCATTCTTCTCTAAATTATTGTACTCCTCAGGCTTCTTACAACCAGATAATAACATCAATAACTCGGAAGGAATTTGATCCTAATACCATTATAACTGTACTTGTAGGTAACAGTTCTAACGTTAAACTTGATGATATCACGGACAATGTCACTCAACTATTAAAACTAAATTGTAAGAGAGTAATTCTGTGCTCGTTCCCGTACTTTACGAAATTGTCTAGCAAGCAAAACCATAATATCCATGCCTTAAATAATCATTTGCATTTTCTAGTTAGTCACTATAGTGACAGGTTGACATTTTTCGACACTAACAGTTTCGTTCAGAAATTGAAGTCAACCAGAAACCATGCGTACTTGCCTATTAGTTTTAGACGTCAAATAGCTCGGCTATTAGCTTTTAATATAAACTCAGACATATGTGGTATGTCGCAGTTTTTTGTAAATAGGTCTACGGAAATTAGTAATTATACTAATTGTAATTATACAAATAGTATTAGCTTAGATTTAAACTAGTCACTAAGACAATAGAAGGTACGAGTGACAATTTAGTTAATCTCGTCAACTTCGAGGTATCTTCTAGCTCTCAATCAAATAACTGTAAAAAAGGGGCTGAGCAGAATTCCTTAAAATTGTTTCACCAGAATATTCAGGGACTTTCTTCCAAAGAACTAGAAATAGAACTATTTTTAGAAAAAACTAAGTTTGATATTATCTGTTTTACTGAACATTGGATGAAAGATTATGAAGTAATGCAAATAAATTATGAGAATTACAATGTGAGCAGTTGCTTTAACCGAAAATCTAAGATGCGTGGGGGTTCATTAATCCTAGTAAAAAATTGTATTAAATCTAAGTCTCGTAATGATATAGTCGATCTATCGGTTGAACATAGCATTGAATTGTCTTGTGTTGAGCTAGATAAGCATGTAATAGTGTGCGTTTACAGACCCCCTAATTACCTGAACTATTCTATCTTTGAGTCAGTAATGGAAGATGCTTTGGCAAAACTTGTAACTGGTAATAAACCAATAATTATCTGTGGTGACTTTAATGTCAATATCATAGAGAATAATGTGAATAGCAGTAGATTCTTAAGTCTCTTTAAATCATTTAACTTGTCAAATGTGTTTTCAGAACCAACTCGAATTACTACAAATACTGCTACATGTATCGATAATGTTTTTTGTTGCTGCGATTACATAAATAAATCCATCGTAAATTACCTGCCTTCAGATCATAGTGGTCAGACGGTTACTTTCGCGTACAATAGACAATTACAAAGAATTCAGATACAAACTAGACAAATAACACCCAGCAATCTAGACAAATTTAATAATAATTTAATTAGCAAGTTAGGTATACCGGGTCATATTAGAAACAATGCAAATGTATTTTATGAAGAATTCTTTTCGGTAGTGCACACCGAATTTAATAATACTTTAAAAAAGAAATCTAAAACTATTGGCCCAAAGTTTATTTTCAGTGACTGGGCAACACAGGGTATTCGAAAAAGTAGGGAACGATTGTTTGAGCTGTACGGCCTTAAGCCTTACATCAACACTGAAGCTTTTAATAAATATGTTGCTACTTACTCGAAAATTTTTAAAAACACTTGCAAGGTAGCCAAATCCTTATTCATTAGCAACAAGATTAAATCAGCCGACAACAAAATAAAAACGGTTTGGAAAATCATCAACAGTGAAACAAATAGAAATAAAAAACAAGGTATTGACTTCACACTAGAGACATCGCGTGGCCATGTGAGCTCCAACAATGAAGTTGCTCAAGAATTTGTAAATTTCTTTACCAGTATCCCACTTAAAACTACAGAAACCTTAAATTCCTCTCCCTTGCTCTCTATTGATTTATTGAAAGCGAACGTTTCAGCCTGTCCAAATGAATTTAAATTTCAGCATATAAACCCCATAACAGTCATAAAAGGTTTTAAGCAAATCAAGGTCAAATTAACGGAAGATCTATGGGGTATGTCTATCAAAGCTTGTACCTCAATTATTGAGACTGTAGCGCCGTATTTAGCCTCAATATTTAATTTGTGCGTGGATCAAGGGGTCTTCCCGGATCTAATGAAATTCAGTAAGGTAATACAGCTTTTTAAATCCGGGGACAGTAAAGACACCAATAACTATAGGCCCGTATCCGTGTTGCCGGTTTTCAGCAAGGTGTTTGAAAAGATAATGCTCAATCAAATGCTTAACCATTTTAACACTAATAAAATATTACACGAGCAACAGTATGGTTTCACCAAAGGACGTTGTACAACTGACGCCGGTGTCACTTTATTAAAACACATATTTACTGCGTGGGAAGAGGCACAAGATGCCATAGGAATCTTTTGTGACCTTTCGAAGGCATTTGATTGCGTAAATCACGAAACCCTGATCTTGAAACTTCAGCATTACGGTTTAGGTAAACTTGCGCTCAGTTTAATAAAATCGTATTTGAATGATAGACAGCAGCAGGTACAAATAAATGGAGTAAACTCAATGGGTTTAAAAGTAAAAATGGGTGTACCACAAGGTTCGATATTGGGTCCCTTCCTCTTTTTAGTATATATTAATGACCTACCCCATCTATTTAACAACCATCCGCATATGGTGTTGTTTGCTGACGATACTTCTTTAATATTTAAAATAAACAGACGTGCCACTAATCTTGATGACGTAAATAACGCCCTACTGCAGGTCCACGATTGGTTTACCGCTAATAATTTAGTACTAAATGGGAAAAAAACTAAATGCATTAGATTTGCTCTACCAAATGTCAAAAGTAGTGATTGTGACATAATATTGAATCAAGAGAAACTAGAATTTGTCGATAAAACGGTTTTCTTGGGAATCACGCTCGACTCAAGGTTACAATGGGGTCCTCATCTAACATCTCTTGCAGGACGGCTAAGCTCAGCAGCATATGCTGTTAGAAAAATCCGTCAATTTACTGATGTTGATACCGCGAGGCTGGTCTATTTTAGTTATTTTCATAGTATTATGTCATACGGTATTTTACTATGGGGACGGGCTGCAGACATCGAGTCTATATTTATTCTGCAGAAAAGACCCATCAGAGCCATTTATGAATTACGTAGACGCGATTCTCTAAGAGAACTGTTTAAGGAAATTAATATCATGACAGTACCTTGTCAATACATCTATGAAAACATCATGTACGTTAGAAAAAATCGGCATTTATTCAGTAAGAGAGGGGACAGACACCACTATAACACTAGAAATAGGGACCAACTAGTTCAGCCAGGTTTCAGGCTTGCTAAAGTGGATTCATCTTTCATGGGGTACTGTTTGAAATGTTACAATAAAATACCTCCCCACATTCTTCAACTGAATGAGACGAAATTTAAATCTTGTATAAAACGCACACTATGTAGGCAAGCATATTATAAGTTGGGGGATTACATTGATGATAAAAATGCTTGGCTAAATGCTGGTCCTGCTCCACAACCATAGGTGGGGGGAGGGGGGCAAACTAATTGTTTGTACTGGACGGGCATTATTTGAGTCCATCGACACGTAAAGAAGAAGGTGAAGAATTGATTCCCATGTTAATGTATTGTGGAAGCTGCAGAAGATTGTAAAAATATACTTGCATTGTATAGATTCCAGTTCTTAGTATTATATAATTGCATAGCACATGTGTGAGTACTTTGTACTGTTCAGCCACCATTTACATTTATTTATCTTTCATTGACTTGAATATGCCTTGGTGACTGAGAGAATGTCATGCTCACTTAAATGTCTCGCTGATGGTGGCGGGTGTATCGGGTCATTTAGTTCCCTTCAATATGGTTGAGTTGAATGGCGCCGGTACATGCGTCATGTCTGTGAACGGGCGCTGTCAGTTGGGACTGGTCATCTCTTAGCTGCCAAGGTTCATTTTAATTACTTTATTCATACATTTTTAATCTAATCTTTCACTCTGGATGCTCTTAGTGTGCACGTCTTTCTACATCGTTCTCACATATATGTATAATCTCAAAATTAATGATGTAACCAAGATTTTGTAACAATATTTTGATTTTAAAAGAGTGTCCATGGAGTTTCTTGCCCATTCTTCTCCATAGAGATCTACGCTAGGGAATGGGCAACTACAGTACTTTCTCAAGTTATTATGCCTTGTGACTGGGACTGTAGCTTTGATTTTCTTTTTTGTATTTTTGACTTTCAAAAGTGCCGTAATGGTCTAATTGAAATAAATGCTTTGAGTTTGAGTTTGAGTTTGAGTAACAAACACAAAAAAAAAAAAATAAAAAAAAAATACAGTCGCATTGAGAACCTCCTCTTTTTGGAAGTCGGTTGAAAATAAAAAATATGTTTAATGTCCAACCCAATTAATTTTCTTTTTTATCACGGGCAAAGTTGGGTTTTTCCATCAGGAATTTCTCAGTAGCAGCCACGGAGTCTGGATTTGCGACCGGTTGATGACAATTGGCTATTATATGGGACTTAAAAATAACTGGCGAAATGTGGGTGTACTATTAGGTACACAACTGTCTAATCTCTTGAGATTTACAGGTTTTGCTCCACCAAAGAAATGTTTTGCTCTACCAAAAAAAAGTTTTGCTCTACCAAAAGAAGTTTTGTCCACCAAAGAAATGTTTTGCTCTACCAAAAAAAAGTTTTGCTCTACCCTATTATCATAAGAACGTTATTGTTGTTTTCCTCGGGAATAGTACTTTTTTTCGGGATAAAAGGTACCCTTTGTCCTTTCTGTGCACCTGACAACGTCATATGTAAAATTTCAGGATGATCGGTTCAGTGGGTTAGACATGAAAAAGTAACAAACATACTTTCTCATCTATATATATTATATATACATATAATAAAACAGTAGAAAAACTGTGTCTGTACATTGAATATATTAAAAAAAAAAAAATTGAGGGGGGTTTAGAAACAGGAAAAGAACATGAATCAAAAAAAAAAATTCTGTCTGTTTGTCTGTTTGTTTGTACACGCTAATCTTCGGAACTACTGGACGGATTTGAATGATTTTTTTGTTGTTGTATAGGTATTAAGTCTGGGCAAGATATAGGCTATAATTTATCTTGGAAACTTGAACAACAGACCAGCTGAACTATAAGAGATACAAAAATGGTACCATAGCAAAAATTTTTCCACGTGATGGGCATTTTCTGCTGACAGAATAAATTTGAAGATCTGGAACACCTGATGTGGAACTCCAAGAGCCCAGCTACACTAACATATATATAGGAATGACGTTTTAGCAAAAGTTGTTCAATCTGATGAGCACTCTCTGTTGACTTATAAAAATCAAAGATCCGGAACACCTGATGTGGAACTCCAGGAGCCCAGCTACACTAACATATATAGAGGAATGACGTTTTAGCAAAAGTTGTTCAATCTGATGAGCACTCTTTGTTGATTTATAAAAATCGAAGATCTGAAACACCTGTTGTGGAACTCCGAGAGCCCAGCTACACCATAACACATATAGGAATGACGTCTTAGCAAAAGTTGTTCAATCTGATGAGCACTCTCTGTTGACTAATAAAAATCGAAGATCTGAACCACCTAATGTGGAACTCCAAGAGCCCAGCTACACCATAACACGTAGGAATGACGTCTTAGCAAGTGTTGTTTGGTCTGATGGGCATTTCCTGTTAACTTTTATCTTGGAAACAAACACCTGATGCAGAACCGCAACAGACCAGCTGAACTATAAGAGATACAAAAATGGTACCATAGCAAAAATTGTTCCACGTGATGAGCATTTTCTGTTGAAGATCTGGAACACCTGATGTGGAACTTCAAGAGCCCAGCTACACTATAACATATATATAGGAATGAAGTTTTAGCAAAAGTTGTTCAATCTGATGAGCACTCTCTGTTGACTTATAAAAATCGAAGATCTGGAACACCTGTTGTGGAACTCCAAGAGCCCAGCTACACCATAACACATAGGAATGACGTCTTAGCAAGTGTTGTTTGGTCTGATGGGCATTTCCTGTTGACTTTTATCTTGGAAACAAACACCTGATGCAGAACCGCAACAGACCGGCTGAACTATAAGAGATACAAAAATGGTACCATAGCAAAAATTGTTCTACGTGATGAGCATTTTCTGCTGTGAGAATAAATTTGAAGATCTGGAACACCTCGAAGATCTGGAACACCTGTTGTGGAACTCCAAGAGCCCAGCTACACCATAACACATAGGAATGACGTCTAAGCAAGTGTTGTTTGGTCTGATGGGCATTTCCTGTTGACTTTTATCTTGGAAACAAACACCTGATGCAGAACCGCAACAGACCAGCTGAACTATAAGAGATACAAAAATGGTACCATAGAAAAAATTGTTCCACGTGATAAGCATTTTCTGTTGAAGATCTAGAACACCTGATGTGGAACTTCAAGAGCCCAGCTACACTATAACATATATATAGGAATGAAATTTTAGCAAAAGTTGTTCAATCTGATGAGCACTCTCTGTTGACTTATAAAAATCGAAGATCTGGAACACCTGTTGTGGAACTCCAAGAGCCCAGCTACACCATAACACATAGGAATGACGTCTTAGCAAGTGTTGTTTGGTCTGATGGGCATTTCCTGTTGACTTTTATCTTGGAAACAAACACCTGATGCAGAACCGCAACAGACCGGCTGAACTATAAGAGGTACAAAAATGGTACCATAGCAAAAATTGTTCTACGTGATGAGCATTTTCTGCTGTGAGAATAAATTTGAAGATCTGGAACACCTCGAAGGTCTTGAACACCTGTTGTGGAACTCCAAGAGCCCAGCTACACCATAACACATAGGAATGACGTCTTAGCAAGTGTTGTTTGGTCTGATGGGCATTTCCTGTTGACTTATAAAAATGTTTAGTCTGATGGGCATTTCCTGTTGATTTACAAAAATGAAAGATCTGGAACGTCTCGAATCGTCTCGCGCATCCCGTTGTATTCCCGTCCCCGGGCTCTTAAAATTTGATATAAGACGTTTCAGATCTTCGATTTTGACGACCCCGTTGTCGCTGGCATAAGCAACAGGATCCGCGTACGAAGTCGCGGGCAAAAGCTAGTTTATAATATTAGTTAGGATTAGGATAACGCAAAACCAAAACAGAATTCACTCTTACCCTAAGGTCGCGTTCCCACTTTTTCGTGATGACAGAATCGTGTAGTTTTAGGTGTCGTGGCTTGTGTATTTAAATGGAGGTGTTCACATATAGGACGACGCGATTACTGTCATCTACGACTTTTACCAATTAAAAACCAACGATAAATTAATCGTCACTACATAGTGGGAACGCGGCCTAACAGTGATATCCCAAAGTCGGTTGCAAGTCGGTTAAAAATGATGAAAAACACGTTTGTGGCCAAAACTGACGTTTATTTTAACATTATACATGTACAAAACCTTTCTTCGTGAATCGAAGGCTCCAAATGAATAACAAAGACTAGTGGTCATAATAGTACCAGGTTCACAGAAATGCAAACTGCAGTAACACAACGGAATAGTTTCTGATAAGTTCCGCCAGGTGTAGAAGTAGACACACGTCTACGTAGAACAGTCGACAGGTGCGCATCTTACTAAACGACGCGCGATGTACGCGTCTCACGTTCTTGCACAACTTCTTGTCTTCATCTGTAAATATGTACTTGTAATCAAAATGATCAGAGGCTCATATCGGAATAATAACAGCCGCTCGGGGTGATCTTAAGGTGAAACCGCGCTTGCCTAGGTAGGTCTGTGGATTGATGACCACCCGTTACATACCGAGTGTTTGATTTCCTCCGTGCCTCGGAGAGCACGTTAAGCCGTTTGTCCTGGCTGTCATTTGTACATCTTTGATAGATGTTACAGGGCTCACCCAGATACGCAGTCGCTCCATGCAAAATACTGGTATTTAGCTGCATCCGGTTAGACTGGCAGCTGACTCCAACATAGTTGGGAAAAGGCTTGGCAGATGATGCCTTGTTGTGAAAATGATTCCCTTTTTATCCTGAATTTAACTTGCTTTTGTATACGAACCTGTGCAGTTTAATTTCAGAATGAGAGCGCACGTGTCCTGAGAATCCTCCACAGCGATATAAAAAGCTTCGCAATACAAGCTCAGTGTGATCTGCAAAATCAGGCACTTGAGCATCCAAGCATATATTGCTACGGTTGATGATAACATTATGAACTGTAAAATAAACAATAAGATAAAACTTTGGTGAGAATATTTGTTTAACCTTTTGACCAACGGGGCATTAACGCACGCGCGTACCCTCCACGCCAAGCCACAATTTCACCTAGCATTTTATCACATATTTGTGTCGTTTGGCATACAGGACACGCGCTAGCTTGTCACCTATTATGATGACTATGACGGTCAAAAGGTTAAAGTCAAAAGTCGGAATGCTACCCAGGAAAAAGACGGATGGAAAATAACTAGAAAGAAAATTGTATTTATTTGGCATTAAAAACACCTATAAAATTTACAAAATAAATAAACAAATAAAACTAATAATGCCGAAAGGACCTCAGCTCAGCATCATGCCTGATGGCAACACAGTGTACAACCTGACGCTGATTTTCAGGTGCAGCCCACAACTACAAGTAGCGAAGATGGGAATGGTGACGTGGATTAAAATAACAAGTGAGTACTTATGTATATATTCAAGAAGATTTGAAGGTGGCGTCTGTAAACAAGAATATTTTAAGGGTTCTCTTTGTATGAGCATTAATTGTGATCATGAGGAATGAGGTGCATGTGACTAAATAAGTGATGAATATAAAGGTTGGTGGATGATAAGAGAGATCGATAAACTAATAGATTGATCGTGTCGAAAGTCAAAGCAGTAAATGATAACACGGTTAGTAGGAGATAATTGAAATAGAAAACAATGTTATTTCGACAAATTGTGATAAAAAATCCCAGAAGACAACAATTGCAACAAAGAAAGAAGCAGAGCTAATATTCGATACTTACCCATTCTTTTGATTGTTTAGGTTTTTTGTAGAATTTGATCAAAAGTTCAACATAAACCAACGAATGAAAGAAATTATTTACTGTATAGTAAACAATCTGAAATATGCATAAAATAAAACGGTTAAACATTATTCGCCACCGCTACAAAAAAAAACTAATCGAGAGTATGTTCTGGAACTAACCACAACTTGAAAAATCTTTTTATAAATGTTGTAACTTTTTAATATTTGAACGTAGACTCCAAATAATCTTTTACGATTCACTTCGTTCTGTTGTTCAACGAATGAGTTGAAAATCTGATGCTTCCACTGAACAACTTGATCTTCGAGCAACTTACTATATCTGATTGCATGAATTAAATCAACATCAAAAACTATAGGGCTTGTTGCAGTCAGAAAGACATAGAACGGTAGATTTGCGTGCAAAATTCGATTGTAAATGAAGAATGAAATGAAGACGCAAAGGATGACAGTCATGCTAATCCAATTGTTTCGAGTAAAACTTTTGAAATTGACATCACAGTTGAGAACTCGATAGATTTTTTGAATGGTCAACACAAATGACATATTTTCCTTTGATAGAATGAGTTTGGTAATGAAGCTAAATAAAAAACCGGTACAGTCAAAAACAAAGTCCCAATACACGGCGATTTTTTGCATATTGATTATTCTCCATTCCACCACTTTATCATGGGACATATCTGACATTCGATAACAATACAAAGAAATTGGTATGACTGTTCCGCAAAGCAACAAAAAATTATATAAGACATCATTTGGATAAAGGACATTGTTTGTTATACGGAATTTTGGACTTAACATAACGGTTTGCGTCAGAGTCAAAGGTAAAAGCATTGCCTGCATATCTTTATCAACGGTATTATCCGAAAAAACTTCGTCTTTTAGATCATAATTCACAATATTCCGTGGTTTTCCTAATGAAAAGGACAACATTTTGAACGAACTATCTGAACACAAATGAACTCTTAAGAAAACGAAATATGGAACATTTATAACTAGAAGCACTTAATTGATTGGCTTTTATTATAAGGTCTTTTAACGTACTTACAACCATAGTGACAGTAACCTGACGTAATCACAAGCAATGGTATAAGCACAAGTAATGGTATCATCTTTCGCTATTTAAACCAATGAGCTCAAAGAATATAAAGACAAAAAAGAAATTGATAAACATTCGGTCAGTTTGCATCTCGACACAGTTCAAATTCCGAATAGTAGGTCAAGACGATATACAAAGAAGAGACTAAAAAATATGCGTTCCGTTGTATTCATTTATAGATATGAAGTGTATGTGTATCTGAAGGGAAGTCCACGGACCTGCATACGAGTAGATGGTAATTGGTTTTTAGTAAAAATATGACAGAAAATAATGACAAATAATGTCGGGACAAGACTTGTTAATGAAAGTTCCAAAGAAATATTTATGGCGTATCGTATTGTCGTAGTGTCGTATTTTATATAATTCCATTTTATACAATTCTTCTTTATCGTGTAGTTAGTCCCTAACGAGGTGTCAAAGTTTTTATGCCGCTCATGGGCCTCTGACTTGACTTGTGAGAATTGCCATGCCGAGAATAATTAAGCTTTTGGAGAAACAGTTCAAAGCTATTAACGGGACATAATTTTTGCTGCGAACCGGGTGACCTGTTATAAAATGTTTAGGAAGTTTTACCAATCCCATAAAAATAATCAATGCAAAAAAGCCATTTATATCATGCACGTTAGTGGGCGACTAGTTACGGATTCGCAATAAAAATCTTCAAAATTCGGTGCTATTCTGGCAGCGTGAAATTAATTTTAACTGAACTCAATTAAACAATTAAAAATTAGTCCGTTTCCAGCAGGAATATAATTTCAGTGAACATCTCTAGGAAAAATAGCAAACCCTTGAGTTTACTTCTTGTCAACAATGATCACTGTTGCATCTCACATGACAACCTCGTGAACTTGATAAAGATATTTCATCAATTTTCTTGCTAATATCTAAACTTATTCTTGAACGATTTTTGTGTGTCATATTTATTTAATAAGTATATTTTATACGCAGAAACTTATTAGTACTAAGGTTAATTACATTTACATTGATATAAAATTCACGCGATTAAATAACCATTATATTATGTTTAAATTAGAAATCTATTGATTTTTGGAAGCTATTATTATTTAAGTTTCGACTTGCGTAGTGGATATGTCGTCTTTAGTCGTGTGTTCAGCTAACAGGAGGATTAGAGATGGACAAGAATCAAAAGGAAATGACATCATCATTGAAACGGAACCTACCGCGACCATTGAAAATAATGGATCATCATCTAAATATTTAATCGGAAAAGATTTGCAATTAGCTTTAAAGCCAATAAATCTGATGCAAGCTGTTTTCTTTTGTGCGAAGTACAAGATTTGGGACAACATTATCATGACAAACAGTATTTTCTACAACATTTTTTCTGTTTTCGCTTTGTCTATAATAACTTGGGGCTGCTGTTATTTTACGTTTGAGTCTGCGTCGGGACATGACCAGATAGGTTTTAAATATTATCAATATTTGGGGAAAATCTACATCTGTTTTGTACTTTTTACGGGTGCGTTTTTGAACTGCTGCTCCAATTTCATTCAGAGACACAGCAATGTTTTGTTTGTCTTGCGAATCCAGTCTATCTATACAAACCTCGAAATAAACGAAGTCTTGAAACGTATCATCATTTCCAACTGGGTTTATGTTATGGCTTTGATTTTTTATCATATTGTGTGGACCTTTTTTTCCTACTTCGTCATTGAGTTCTTGGGACTAAAGATGGGCTTAACCTTTACCACTTATGTTTGGTTAAGCTTTGACATGAATATTTTGTATGCCACGAGGATCATGAAACTGTTGACAAATTCGGTCAAAAGTTGGGTGAAAAAAGTTAAAATGTCAGAAGCCGATGGAAATTCAGAAAACGAGGGTTGTTGGAAAAAAATATTCGGCGTGTATATGGAAATATTAGAGGCCTATAAATTATATGGGACGACTTGTCATAATTCGGTATGTATCCATATTTATTTGTTTGCATAAAACAAAACTCTCACCAGTGTGCATCCATACACAAACTCACGCCTTATCCCATAGGGATAGGCTGAAACTACAGAATTCCACCTGTTACGATTCTTACTTACATATTCCTTTTGCCATACACGCACGCGAGTTCCGAGTACTACGCACCTGACCTTTCTAAAAACCTCGTCAATAAGGTCAGTGTATGTCCTTCTAGGGCATCACTTACATCTACCTTATAAATACTTTTTGTTTGTCGCCTTTCACTCATCCTCTCCACATGACCAAACCATCTAAGCATATTCTTTTCTCTTTTGCTTTTCTCGCCGGTGTACTTTTTTAATGAATTGTGTTACTTGTTTCAGATTTTGTTCTATATCACAGTTCTAACCTGCAAATCTTTGATCGGGATAGCGATGCGAATTGAAATGAAAAAAGTAACTACTGGAAGTAACAGTTATGTAAGAGTGATTCAAGCACCCTAAAACCGTAGACCATAGACCTGTCCCACCACCGAGGTCGAAGCCAATAGCTGATTACTCGTTACATCTGAAATATTTCTGTCTCGTCTCGAAAAATTCCATGCTTATCCTGATACAGGATTATCCTAGTACAGGCATCATACATTATTATACCTACATTGTTAGTTTTTAGATTCATATTGTATTTTACCTTTTGATATTCTGAATAAAGATTTATTATTTATTATTATTATTATTCAGATCAGAATGAGTGATAACGCCGTTGAACATAATCTTATAACTCTCCATGTCTACGATACCGTCGATTACGACAGAAAAAAAAATTTCTAATACCTACACTTTTCTGTTTTAGTTTGCTTTGTTATCATTTATATCTCTAACGTGGATCATAAAGAACATGCTCCTTGTCATACTTTTGAGTGTGGAAAGTGAAAAATTCTTCTCGGCCATGACAGAAGTTCAGAGTATTTGTACACAACTAACAAACTCAAGCAGTTGCTCGGGTAGGTAGTGTTTAATGTATTAAAAAAATATAAATATACATAACATTACGCCTGTAATCCCCGAAGGGTTAGGCAGGGGTGTACCTAATAGTACACCCACACTTCGCCAGTTATGTTTAATTAAGTCCCATGTAGTAAGGGGCGAACCTATTGCCATCAACCGGGTTCAGGCTCTGTGGCTAAAATTCCTGACAGTGTGGCAAATTAAAAAAATGATGATTCCTGGGTCTGGCATTTCTGTCAGTAGCAGGCACGGAGTATCTGTGAAGTTGACGGTTGAAGGCTAGCCCCATGTTATACGGGATTCCAAAAACAATACCTGGCGATATGTGGGTGTAATATCAGGTTCACCTCTTCCTAACCGTTCGGGATGCCAGGTGTGATGTTATGTTCATATGTTTTTTTCCCAGATACGCAAAAAAGAGTCTGCAAGAATATCCAACGAGTTCAGAAGACCTCGTTCAAGAAGATGCACGCGTGCGGCCTGTTCATCATAGACGCCGCGCTATCGCTGCATTTGTGTGCTCTCATCACTACTTACACTATCGTTATACTGCAGTTTGAGTTTCTGTAACACTCTAACGAATGTCTTCTTTTTATTGTTCATAAATCAGTCGAAGATATTTTTTTACTTTCTGTGTCCCTCTTTCCTTTAATTTTGGCTTTGCTCAAAATAACAATTGCATAAAGTCATCATCACTTACCTAGCCTTTTCCCAACTATGTTAGGGTCGGCTTCCAGTCTCCGGTTACGCGATTGCTTAGGTTGGTCCGTGGATGGGTGACCACCCATTACATACCGAGTTTCCTTATTGCCTCAGAAATCAAACGTGCTTTCCGAGGCAATAAGGAAACTCGGTATGTAATGGGTGGTCACCGTGGCCATGTCATGTGTGTCATGGGTGGCCGTTGGTCCCGGCTGTCATTTGTACATTTTTACAAGTCGCGGTATAAACTGGCCTATAAAGAACTCGTAGAATGTTACCCTATTACTAAGACTCCACTGTCCGTATGTCCGTCTGTCTGTCACCAGGCTGTATCTCATGAACCGTGATAGCTAGACAGTTGAAATTTACACAGATTATGTATTTCTGTTGCCGCTATATCAACAAATACTAAAAACAGAATACAGTTAATATTTAAGGGGGGCTCCCATGTGAGAGGGAGAGAACCTCACGTCCCGGCCGCCGCGGGAGACGCCGCGAGCGTCGGGGGCCATGTGGTGGCACCCGGCCACCGTAGGCGCGGGCCTGTGGCCGTCCGTCCGTCGAAGGCGCGTTCGTGTTCCACGCGCGCCTCTAAGAGAGTCAGCAATAGGAAGGGGTCCGCAAGGGCCGATGCCTGCCGGGGCTGCGGAACTGTTCGAAAGAGAAACCGTGGCCCCGAAACACAAAGGGCGATGAAAGAACATGGATGGGTTTTAGTCAGTAAAAGTCTGACACTCCCTCCTGCTCCGCGCAGAGCGGGAGGAGTCATTTGATGATTTCCCATCCAAAAAAAAAGGGGCAACCCAGACCAGAGATTTTTTGTGTGTACAAGTCTGCGACAGACAAAACTCTGCGACAAATTTTGCGTGATTGATGTGTTTGACCACTTTTTCGTCCACTATAAGGCGATCAGTAGGATCCTTTCCATCAGTAGATCCCTATAGTGGACAAAAAAGTAGCCCCAATGTAGCCATATCTTTTGATTTTTCTCGTCAAATGGTCTCTTATTAACCGTATCAGGGTCATGCTTAGTCATATTCATATATTCATAGTCATATAAAAATGGAAAAATAGAAATGGAAGAGAAAATAATTTTAATTTATTACTTGTTTTCAGGTCCCTTGATGTAATCAATCACTCACGACATAAGTAATCAAAAGAAATATTTTTTTCATATACTAGTCTTATTCAAATATTGTTATAGTGTCAAGTGTTGGAAGCAGACAGTTAAAGAAAATAATATTAACAATGTGTACAATTCAAAATATCTCTCATAGGACCTCAATCAAAGGGTTTCTCAAAAATAGGCTGGACGAGGACATACAAAGAATAGCTCAGTCTTTTAACTTCACACTCAATCTATTTCTGGCATCAAAATACAATATTCAAAACAGTTACATTTATCCAAGACGAAGAAGATATCAAATATAGATTGTTTTTTTTTTCTGTTGTACTCATAAATTCACTGTGTATCTATCGCATGTTTGCTGTAGACATCACGGATATTTGCATGAAGCATTTGGAATGTAACCTCTTGCAACTCTTTTCTACGTTCTACTTCGTTACATATTCGATCGGGTTCACAACGTTGTTCATTCTGGACTTAGTTCATAAAAACAACTACGTCTTACTTATTTTGATGATCCAAACTATACACAGGGACACCGATGTTAGCAAGAGTATTCGAAGTTTTATTTCTTGGAATTGGATTTCAACCATAGCTATTATATTCATCAACATATTTATAAGTGCTATTTATGCATCATCTTATTACGATTATGTCATCGATGTTGTTTTTGACAATATTTTTGATTTTATGTACACAACCTTAGATGTCAATGTAATCATAGCCACCCGATTAATTATATTGCTAAAGAAATATCTACATGAGTGGATTAAAGAAATTCTGACGATAAAGGATGAACACGAAAATGATGAACAGTGTCGAAAATTGTTTGAGAAATACAAAAATATCATAAAAGCTTACGATTTGTACAAAAACATTTTCGCTTCCTTGGTAAGTTAGTTTCTATAATAGCTTTACAAATTCAACGATTAATCTTACAAACATAGCACTTATTCTAATGAAACCATTAACAGTAAACTTATACTGTCATTTACGTCATGTCTTCCTTGATTACTCTTTATTTTGATCTCCCGATATTTCGACGCTGTTACAAGCCCATAATCGCGGGTTGACTGTAGAATGCGGGTGGATGGAAATAAAATTGTTAGGAGCAGACAAATCTGTCTACCCTTTCTTTGTCTTTTGCTATGCGCACTACTGGAGCTCGACACTAAATCACGGCAAAAAGCGACCAGGGCGTAGCGCTTGCAACAGCGTCAAAATATCGGGAGCTCGATATAAAGATTAATCACGGAAGATATCCCGTAAGTCACAGTATAAGTTTAGTTATAAACCGTAAAAGCTTAAAACAGTATTTTCATTAGGAATAACTTTTGTAATGTCAAGGAGTCGGTCATATTAGTCAGAAAGTTGATGCTAGTTGCTCGTTCCATTATTTTGATGTTTGCCGCGAAGCAATATCCTTGTACCGTGAATTGGTTCCTTAAATGCTCCGTTATCTCTTATTTATATACAACTAACAATAAGATTTTTTGTTTCACAGATTTTATATTTTACATTCAGCGCAATATACCGGAATCTTGTTCTTTACCAATTAATGCTTTATACACTGAAAGTTCATACCGGACGTAAAGTTAGTGTATTTTTTTTTGTTATTAATGACTTTTATTTTTCAATAGACAGTTCACCTTTAAATGTATGGATATTTAATAATGCTTTATCTAAAATATTAATTTATGTAATCGAGCTTTGTTCATGGATGTACGTTTTATTTCATCATCATCATCATCATTTCAGCCGAAAGACGTCCACTGCTGGACATAGGCCTCCCCCAAGTGTCGCCACATTGACCGGTCCCGCGCGACTCGCATCCAGCGTTTTATTTGCTGGTTCTTATTTGTCGTTTTTGTTTGCAACTCTAATTTTGGTATTTACTTTCCAGCCGATGATTCGAAGCGTTGCGACTAATATATGGCTAATAAAGGATATCACACTTATTACTATATACAGCATATACTGTGAGAAGTTCTATATGACTGTAGAGGAAGCTGAGTCGGCGTGTATCCAGCTTATGAAGAATAGAACCTGTACCAGTAAGATCTTTCGTCAAAAACTCTTACTTCAATAGTAAGAGTTTAGTTTTACTATAGATTCGACAAAGGCTTTTGATTTAGTCGTTCTCATTTTTTTTTTGTGGGATACAACTTGCTTGCTACTGAAAGTAACGTAGCTAGTCGATTAAAAATAAATTAAAATAGGGAAACTTGGATGGCTTTCTCGCAAATTGGCGAGAAGAAGCTCACAATCCTGAGAAGTGGAAGGATTGAGGAGGGCTTTGCTCAGGAGAGGGACAATAGCTAACTAAAGAAATAAAGGAAACAGAAATAAGCTTAGATAATTTATTTCTGTTTAAAATAAAAATGTTTCTACAAATTTTAGAGTACTTCTGGGGAGTTTGTTTGGCTCGTTGGTATCATTCCATTTATTTTGTTACAGAGGTTATGTCTTGGCATACCGACGTTTTAAATGTATTCCTAAATAACATAAACATAATCATCAGCCTATATTAAACCATGACATGGACTGTTGAGAATATCACGCCGCGCGGACGCCGCCGGGCGACCGCGGGCGGGGAGCTGAGGCCGCGGAGGGGGCCTTCTTTTCTATGGTCCTGCTTTTCTATGGTCCTTCTACGTGTTATTGACCAGTTACTGGGAGTGACAAGCGGATTTGCAAAATTTTGAAAACGGCCGTTAGAAAATTGGACTTCGAGATCAAGACGACTTCTCGCCCCTTCGTGCGAATCTGGTTCCAGTCTTCGATCATCATCTACGGCGCCTTGAGAAGAGGCGTATTTGGTGGAGCAAGCAGTTCTTCAGTGGTCATCGTAGCTGGGTCATCGCAGCGTAGCAGCCCAAGCAGAGCCCGAGAACTTCGCAATCCATTTGAAGCAAGAAAACGTTTGGTTTGGACAAGCAGTCAACGGATTTCGTGAGATCTTTCCATATTCTTACTAACATTTGTACATAACTCATAAACTAACTTTCATTCCCACTAGAGTATTAGTTAGTGCATTAGACCAGTGAATCATACATTAGTAGTACCTTTTCGTCGTAGTGAGTATTACCCATCACATACTACTAGTTATTTACTTGTTTAACTTGTAGAATTCATCATACACTTTCAGTCCTTATTGTTTTTTTCCTTGTAGTTTAGTGTCATATTTCAAGCCATTCAAGTAGATTTGTCCCATTTATGTAGAATAACACCCATTAATAATTAGTAATAAGTGCTTATTAATCTAGTTTATCATTAGATTGTAAGATAGTGCCATAAGTTCACCTTCACCATTTTTTTTTCTCTTCACTGTTTGACAGTTAATATTCAAACAATTTTTTTTCCAACCGCCTACTGGTTTTGAATAGCAACGCTTTCTTCGATCAGCTGTTTGCTCTTTGTTGTTCTACAGGCGCATTATAGTGTATATTTCAGTGCTTTTAGCATCTATTCTTAAATTCAATTCCATTTTCAAGTTTTTCTTGCCTACTTGCTATCCTTTAGCGCTAACAGCTACCTACGTATTTAGCCATGGCTGAAGAAACGAAGATTAAAGAGCTTTCAAAAAAACGTGCCTCAGTAAAATCGCAGCTTACTCAATTCACAACTTTTATAACTACCACTAAGTCTTGTGAACAGCTTAGCGAGGAACAACTTGTCAAGTTAGAGATAAGAATTGAGAAAATAGTTTCCTTATATGCCACCTATGATCAGTTACAGAGTCAATTGGAGTACCTGTCTGCACAACCCGACGAGCAATTTTCCGAACGTGAGAAATTTGAGTGCAACTACTACAAGCAACTTGCATCTGCTCGCGCGCTTCTGTCACAGCATCGCGCTCAACTGGCATCTAAGGTAAGCTCCAATGAACAACTTTCGATGGTTACTAGACATAATAATGTTAGACTTCCTAAAATAAATCTACCTCACTTTAGCGGCGGTTATAAGGATTGGTTGGAGTTTAAAGATATTTATATGTCATTGATTCACGAAGAGAAAAGTATAGATAACATCAACAAATTTCACTACTTACGTTCGTCACTTAATGGCAGCGCAGCACTAGTTATTAAAAGTTTAGATTTCAGAGGGGACAACTATGACAATGCATGGCAATTGTTATGTGAAAGGTACGATAATAAGCAATTATTAATAAATAATCATCTTCAAGCTTTATTTAATGTGGAACCACTTCAAAAAGAAAGTAGCCAGGGTTTACGTCAGATCGTTGATGTAACCAACAAAAACCTGCGGTCACTAGCAACGCTAGGGCGGTTCGTACAGCATTGGGGTGACATGGTCCTACATTTAATGGCATCAAAGTTAGACCCGGTTTCTAGCAGACAGTGGGAAGAGTATAGGAACACTCTAACTGAATATCCATCCTTAGATATGTTCACAAAATTTATATCTAACCGCTGCAATCTTTTAGAAACGCTTGAGGAGGCTCAGAGTTTAAAATCGAAGCCAGAGTCATCGCACAGTAAGCCAAAAAGTTTTTCTGTCACAACAAGTAAGGGAAAATTTAATATTTCATGTCCCCTATGTAAACAAAGTCACTACATATTTAGTTGTGATCAATTTAAGGCGCTCTCAGTCGCTGCACGCCTATCAAAGGTGAAAGACTTTAAACTTTGTTTAAATTGTTTACGACCAGGTCATTTGGAGGCTACTTGTCCACTTGGTCACTGCAAGTACTGCACAAAAAGGCATAATACAATGTTGCATTCTCATGATGATGATCCTAGCTCTAGTAAGGAGCATATAACTTTAACTGGTACTAATCATGAATTTTCAACTCGTCATGTATTACTTTCCACAGCTTTGGTCAGAGTCACGGAACATTCCGGGATGCCGCATAGCGCCAGAGTCTTACTTGACAATGGAAGCACGGCAAACTTTGTTACCAAGGACCTTTGTGGTAAGCTACATTTACCTATTCGTAGTGTAAGCTCACACGTTGCAAGCATAAACAGTCAAGTGTCTACCATTACGCAATCATGTTCTTTACATTTACAGTCATGCGATGGGTCATATCACATTGACATTGATTGTTTTGTCTTGCCCAATATAACCACTCATATACCTCATACATACATAGACTTAACTGACTTGCAACTACCAGCAGGTGTAAGTCTGGCTGATCCATCTTTCAATGTCCCTACTTCCATCGACATACTTGTTGGAGCCGACATCTTTTGGGGTGTGATTGGTCGCAATCGTATACAGCTAGGTAGACATATGCCGACGCTCTTCGAGACTAAGCTCGGATGGCTCATATCAGGCAATATGCCTCAACCTAACATAGCTCATTCATCAGTGTGCATGTTCTCGCATGACAAGCACACACACGTACAGGAGCCCATGGATCTGTCAAGATTTTGGGAACTTGACTCTATCCCACCTAAGTTCAATTTCACAGCCGAAGAGCGAGCATGTGAAGAGAACTACATAAAAACTACTAGGCGTGATGCAGATGGTCGTTTCATAGTCACCATACCCTTAAAGCAACCTCTTGAAGCATTAGGTAACTCGTTTGAGATGGCTAAACGTCGCTTTCTGTCGTTAGAGCGTAGACTTGAGAGAGATCCAATACTTAAGCATCGCTACGTAGAATTCTTGCAGGAGTATGAAGCATTAGGTCACATGAGCGAAGTACCTCAGCCTTCTTCATCTCACGCGTATTACCTTCCACATCATGGTGTTTTCAGAGAGTCCAGTACAACGACCAAGCTTCGAGTTGTCTTCGACGCATCAGCCGTCACAACTTCTGGTAAGTCGTTCAACGACATTCAAGGCATAGGACCCACAGTACAGGATGACTTAATATCCATATTGTTGAGGTTTCGGCAGCATAAATACGTCATATCGTCAGACATCGAAAAGTTCTTTCGTCAAATCGTAGTTGAGGAATCGCAGCGACATCTACAACAGATATTGTGGCGCTCTGATCCATCATTACCACTTAAAACCTACACATTAAACACCGTTACTTACGGGACAGCATCAGCTCCGTTCATTAGTACACGATGTTTGTCTCAACTGGCAAAGGAAGCAAACACCACACACACACAACAGTCAATACAACACGATTTTTACGTCGACGATTATCTGTCTGGAAGTGACTCTATAAAGAGCACTATTGCGCTTTGTAGAGATGTCACGAGCATACTTAAGACTGCACAACTCAATCTTCGCAAGTGGCAGTCTAACAATACACAAATACTTCAGGCAGTCACTACTAACACACTTGATTCATCCACTCATACCACATCCACACCAACACACACAGACACACCTAACACAGTCAGCTTGAGCATTGACGAACCAAGCAAAACTCTCGGTCTTAATTGGCGTTGTCAAACTGACTGTCTTAGATTCTCCATTCACATACCTGAACATACAGATGCTATTATCACAAAACGACACATACTTTCCACAATAGCGCAAGTATTCGATCCTCTAGGTCTTGTCTGTCCGTGTATCATCGAGGTCAAGGTCATAATGCAGAGATTATGGATAGACAAGTGTGCATGGGACGACGAGGTTAATGTGGATATTAAAAAGTTATGGCTGAAGTTCACACAGACTTTACCACAGCTTAATCTTCTCACCATACCACGCTGGGTGGTATGTGATAGCCCTTTATCTGTGGAAATCCACATTTTTACAGATGCGTCGGAAAAAGCATACGGAGCTTGCATCTACATTCGTTCCGTAGCTAGTAGTGGCACCGTTCATGTTCATCTGCTCACGTCCAAAAGTAAGGTTGCACCGATAAAGTCGACCACAATCCCAAGGCTAGAGCTTTGCGGAGCCTTATTAGGGACAAGGTTGTGTGCAAAAGTACTAGAGTCGTTAACACTTAAACCTAACAAATGCATATTCTGGTGTGATTCGATGATTGTCTTAGGTTGGCTGTCTGCTTCACCTGACACGCTCAAGCCGTTTGTCAGGAATCGAGTTTCGGAGATACGGGAAGGCTTTGGTGCTTATACCTGGCGCTATGTGCCCTCCAAGGACAACCCTGCAGATCTTGTCTCCCGTGGTCTGAGCGCTGATCTTATAGGTCAATCTTCCATGTGGTGGTCAGGGCCTTCATTCTTACTTACAGACCCATCTCTTTGGCCTTCAATGCCTAACACAGACGTGAACACAATCCTACCAGAACTATTAAAATCACAATCCATTCCCATTAATAATCAATCATTACCTATCACTAATCCTACTATACACAATAATTTATTTCAAACTTTAATCAATAATTCATCTAATTACTCACATTTACAACGCTTAATAGCATACGTATTTAGATTCATTAATCGTGCTAAAGGAGTACATACTCATAGTCTTACCCTTACTAATTCAGAGTTGTCCTACAGCGCTGATTTCATAATGAAAACAGTACAAAGGGAAATGTTTCCTGAAGAGTACGAACTACTTTCATCAGGTAAACCATTACCCAATAAAAATCGCCTTAAGAAATTATCCCCATTTATCGAGTCTGGTATTATACGAGTCGGGGGCAGATTAGATAATTCTTGCTACGATTATAACGTCAGGCACCCAATCATTATCTGCAGCAAACATAACTTAACTAAGCTTATTTTTAGTACCTATCACATACGCCTATTCCATGCTGGTCCACAGTTACTCTTAGCCACAATAAGACATGAGTATTGGCCTTTGGGTGGTAGAAACCTTGCCAAATCAACCGTTCATAAGTGCGTAAAGTGCCAGAGATTCAATGGTAGAACTGTTCAACCCATCATGGGTAACTTGACTAAGGAACGAGTTCAACTAGAGTTTCCCTTCCTAGAGACTGGCACAGACTATGCCGGACCCATCCTCCTAGCTGACCGCAAAGGTAGAGGATGTAGATTAGTAAAATCATACATATGTGTTTTTGTTTGTCTAGCCACCAGCTCGGTTCATCTGGAGCTTGTCTCAGACCTAACGAAACATGCCTTTATTGCAGCACTGAATAGGTTTATTGCTCGTCGTGGTAAACCAAAGACCTTCTACTCAGACAATGGTACAACCTTTATTGGCACTTGTAACGAAATAGCTGCCATATTACAACAGGACTTTTCTTCAGAAATGGCAGATACAGGTATTAATTTCCACTTTATTCCGGCATACACCCCACACTTTGGTGGCTTATGGGAGTCTGCCGTGAAATCAGTAAAACATCACCTTAGGCGTTTATTAGGCCTCGCACATCTCACTTACGAAGAGATGTCTACGTGTCTGATTCAGGTTGAGGCAATTCTAAACTCTCGTCCTCTCACTCCTCTTTCCACTGATCCATCAGACCTATACCCCTTAACCCTTGGGAGATCTCTCACATCCCTGCCGCATCCGCAAGTCACCAACCAGAACATCTCCAGCCTGAAACGTTTCCAGCGTATTGAGCACCTGAAGCAACAGTTCTGGAATAGATTCTCTAACGAGTATATCTTTTACCTCCAACAGAGAACCAAATGGACGGACTCCGATGGGGTGCTTGAAGAGGGAGCCATGGTGATGCTCAAAGAGCAACAATCACCACCACTGATGTGGCCACTCGGTCGTATCGTACGTCTCATACCTGGGAGGGACGGAATAAGCAGAGTCGCAGACGTAAGAACGAAGAGGGGAATAGTCCGACGTGCTTACAACACCATCTGTCCTCTTCCAGTCTAACAATTGAAGACAAGTCTTCAACGCCGGGAGCATGTTGAGAATATCACGCCGCGCGGACGCCGCCAGGCGACCGCGGGCGGGGAGCTGAGGCCGCGGAGGGGGCGCTCGACCAGCGAGCCCGCGCCGGCCGGCACAGCACTGCGTCATCGTCCACCGAGCGATTCATTACGCGTTATTTTTCTCGCCTATTCAAATTCATGTGACCGTTTGTTTTCCTTTGTAAAATCTTAATATACAGTCCACTATTATTATCCAGTCACCGCGTTTTAGTCCTCTCAACACCCTGAGGATATCACCCACTTCTTTCTATGGACAAGACAGTGACCTTTCTAGCATCAGACAAACTAATTTTAATTTGTTAAAATTCAGTTTCACATGACATCTGGAATAGAATAAAATGTACTGTGTTGAGCAATAAATATTTGAATTTGGATCTTTTAATTGTCTGTTTGATGATTTCTTTACAGAGAGTCAAAAACATCTTTACAAGAAAGTACTTCAGTCAAAACGAACTTTCAGTAAGATGACCGCGTGTGGCCTGTTCTGTGTAGACGCTACGCTACCGTTACTATTGATGGGAGTTTTCACTAACTTCAATGTCGTCTTGCTGCAATATAATTTTCTGTAATATATATTCATAAGATGTACTTTACTTTGATTATTTTGTGTCATTACTGATTACAATGTTTTCGTAAAAATAATTTATTTCGTCACCAATACTTGCAACATTTCTATCATTGGCTGCATTTAAATCCTGGAATGTGCAAGTAGTTGTGCAGGATGGGCAAGAAAAGAGATCCCGGTGGTTTTGTAATACGTAAGCACCTGCAGCTAAAAATCGGGGTGCAGAAGAGACTAAGCACGGTCCAACTTGGATTCACCCAAAAGCTCTGTAAATCCTACCGCACTGTTTTACTTAATGTGTCTCTAGTGCTGAGACACAACAATACTGCGGCTTATTTACCAATCGCGGTGGCTACGTGCCTAAAATCATTTTGAAACATTAACGCCAAAACATCTTATCTTTTCTTATCAGTCAAATAAAGCCAAATTCATGGGTATGAAAAACAATTTTCTGTTTTATTTTCATTTAAATTTCTCCGCCAATAAAAAAGACCCAATTACAATATTGAAACATTTTTTTTATATTTCTAAATCATGTGGTTAGTGCCTAACCAGGTTTCGAGAGTTACACAAAAATAGAATTTAGTCCTCATCAAGGCTTTTAGTATAATTAAAACGCTGAGTACTTGTTAATTAATTAAAGTCGTTATATCAAAAGGAGTTAGCTAGTCCAACTTAACTGACCGGTTGTAATAACGTTTACACGTGTGCTCTATCATTGAAAAGTTGCGTTTAAAAAAAAAGATAAAAATAGTTTTCAAAATATAGGAGAAACACTCCGGGAAAGCAACCGCGTGAAGGTTCTATCAACGTTATAACAACAATGTGATTGATAAAAATATGCAGTCGATGCTTTTACCTTTAAATCTGTTAAAAACAATTGTGCATTGCCCCAAATACATCATCAAAGACAGTGTTGTATCTCCAAATAACTTAATTACAAGATTTTATTCGTTCTGTGGAACATTGTTTTTTCTCTTGATATACATGTCGGGTTGTCAGGATTTTATTTCACTACGCTCGAGCTTATGTGGGCAGAAGACGGGTTTCGTGCTATTGTTACATTTGAGATTTTGTCCCTCTAGTGGTAATGGAACAAAAGCCCAGATGCTAGGTGGGTTGGTATTAAAATGCAAAGAAACTACAAATTATCTCAAAAAATATAAGTTTATTTATTTAAACTATATAAACTTAACTATTAAAAAAAAGATAATGCCAGCCAGCCTTAAATTCGGTCGGTTTCGAACTATGGTCATGGGGGGTTGGAGATAAACCCAGTACTGTTCCTTTTTCAAAAGTTTAAATCAAATTAAAGTAAATAAAGTATAATTAAATTAAATTAGTTCTTACTAAAATATCAAGATACAACCTTCCAGTTTAGTGAATCCTAATAGATATTATATGGGCGCCAGGGACTTGAACAGTCCCGGACCACGGAGCCGACGAAGATGTCCAATATAATTCCAGTTAAGCGTAGGTGTCAAACCCGGGGTCCTTTAATTTAATTAAGTTGAAGACCGGCTTCTAATTTGGAAAACCGGGCAGGCGATACACGGGTTCGTATATGAACCAGTGGAAAATAAATTTAAAAGGTGTCAATTTATATTAAAAAAACACTAAAACAAAACCACAAAAAAGTGAAAAATAACTTTAGCTTCAGAAGCCGGTGAGAAAAACACCAAATCAATCAAAGGTCAAGCTTCAGAAGTCGGTGACCTTGTTTAATTGATTTAGTGTTTTTGTCACCGACTTCTGAAACTTGACCTTTGATTGATTTGGTGTTTTTCTCACCGGCTTCTGAAGCTAAAGTTATTTTTCACTTTTTTGTGGTTTTGTTTTAGTGTTTTTTTTTTGTTTTTCTTTTAGTGTATTTTTTGTCCTTTTCTTTTTGTGTTTTTTTTGTTTGTTGTTTTTTTTGAAGTCGGTTTTATTTTTGGCAAAAAAGTTTTATTTTATTTTTCCATTTTTAGTTGTAATATCCTATACTTACAAATATTTGCTATGCATTCATTGTACATGGTTAACAATACATGTCATGGTAATAGGCTTATCCCCAATAAATGGAACATAACATGCCATAACTGTCGAAATCTGGGTGTACTGTACACATCTATGTACCCCTCAGAGCAAACAGGTGTAATGTTACGTCATGATGTTGTTTAAACAATGAACATCCAACCGATTGGAGCTATCACAACAGATTTGCCGTCTATTTTTGAAGAGTTCCATTGTATATCTCCGAAGATCAGAATCAGATCTTCACCAAATTAAAATGGGACCACCTGAGGTGGTCCCATTTTAATTAGAAAAGAGTATACTCTTTCAAGTAAAAAAAGAATTTTGAAAATCGGTCCACAAATGGGTGAGAAATCAGGTAAATTGTACACATCTGCGTACCCCCTCAGAGCATACAGGCGTGATGTTATGTCATGATATTGTATAAACAATGAACATCCAACCGATTGGAGCTATCACAACAGATTTGCCGTCCCTTTTTGAAGAGTTCTATTGTATATCTCCGAAGATCAGCATCAGATCTTCACCAAATTAAAATGGGACCACCTCAGGAGTATACTTTTTCAAATAAAAAAAGAATTTTGAGAATCGGTCCACAAATGGGAGAGAAATCAGGTAAATTGTACACTTCTGCGTACCCCCTCAGAGCATACAGGCGTGATGTTCCGTCATGATATTGTATAAACAATGAACATCCAACCGATTGGAGCTATCACAACAGATTTGCCGTCTCTTTTTGAAGAGTTCCATTGTATATCTCCGAAGGTCAGCATCAGATCTTCACCAAATTAAAATGGGACCACCTCAGGAGTGTACTCTATCAAATAAAAAAAGAATTTTGAAAATCGGTCCACAAATGGGAGAGAAATCAGGTAACATACATAAAAAAAAAAAAAAAAATACATACACACGAATATATAACCTCCGCCTTTTTTGAAGTCGGTTAAAAAAAAAACCGTCCCGCCTGCAATAAATCGCTAGGCGGACTCTGCTACTGCACGACCGTCTCCACTGGAGGCCTTGAGTGGACTCGAGGAACGGGTCTCGCGTCCAGGTCCCAGAGGCTCGTCTAGATCCTGGCGGCGAGACGAATCGCTCGAGTTGCCTCACCTGGTATTGACAATACGGGGACCCTATTATATAAGGGGAAATCATGGTACTTTCCTTGAGAATGAATAGAGGGGAGGAGCTAGGAGATCTAAAGACTAAACCATTAGCCAGTCCACGTGGCCTACGAGGCCCCTAGAAAACACAATTGAATGAGCTACTTCTGTTTGCCTAACCCTGCGTGGTGGGACAGCAATGGTAATACTCACAGTTGGGTAATGATGAAAACAATTGACTGCTTGATGCGACCGGCTGTAGAACAGGTCCGCCTATTTCATCTGCGAATCCTCAACGCATGGAATCCTGTAATAAATATCCAGGGATCACGTCAATATCCTTTTAACGACCTGGGAAGGACTCAGAGATCACTTCCAAACACTAATTCACCAAAATCCTTACCTTATAAAACACGAGATAAAGTTTGTAACTTGACTCTGGCTTGATCAATAGCAAATTGACGCCTGTGACCTTCCATTGTCCTGTTATGCCTCCCAACCGGAAACAGGCGGAGCACCTAGAAAATCTCCCCTGTTTCAGGTAAAACTTACAAGAGCACTGATGACCGAATCACTACCTCAAGATATTTAATTCTTGAAAATCCCTAACAACTGTCCAACATGACGTTTATACTCTGAAACAATAACAATTTTCAGGATCCAAGCTGACAAACTAATTATTTCTTAGTTCTAACATTAAAATTTGTCCTAAGTGGAGCAACCTTTTCCCTCACTCTTTCGGCGAATTGAGAATGAATCACCTGGCAACACTAAGCCATAGACATGCCACAGATTAAATATGGATTGTGAGGTCCGCGATGCTTCTAGAAAAATCTCCTTAATAAAAAAATAATTTCACTTCCGTTTACGGTTAAAAAAAACAATTAAGTATTTCAACCAAAAGCTGGAAATTATTAAGGATTTGTCTTTATGATATTAGTTCGATGATTCTCAATGAAAATGTTAAAATGTATCGATTAGAACTACAACTGCATATCGCAGCCGCTAGATGTCGCCTCCAACTGTCAGAAAGAAACTGACGTTTAACCGAATGACATTTGGAATGTAAAGACAATCGCAGCTTAAATAAGATAATTATGAATCTAATTTATTATGAACACCAGTTTATTATGGTTCCGAACAGTGATTTATCGTCAGGAAGTGTTACTAAATAGTCCGATGATGAAGTACGGATGCAAAGATGACTCCTTCTTCAAATCGCAACCCAAAGTCATTTGCATAAACCACAATGAACATTTCACTTGGAAATCATGGAGAGAATCATATTGGAAACCTCTCAATTTACAACGCATGCTCACAGGTAAATGTTAGGTACCAAAAAAACAACGTAACACTATGAAAACACACTGGATGCGATACACTATTTTATTTCACATTGCACGGTTCGGCATGGTAGTTTCCATGGAGAAGAACCGGCAAGAAACTCCATGGTTACTCTTTTAAAACAGATACACTGAGTCTAACAAATTACTTGACAATACACTTAGACACATTAACACTGGGCACAATGATTCGGGTACAGTTTCAAGACTTCCTAACTCCGCTGCCATCAGACATAGAATGTCCGCCTCGCCGCGTGTTGTTAACATCAGGACTCGTAGGTCGCGTGATGTCACCACTGGCGCGCTTTCGATACATTCGCACGTCCTTACTCATGACCTGATCTGACATACATATTCAGAATTTGCAGTTTGTTTGTAATCTACATCAACAAATCTATCATTTTCTGCTTCTCTCTATTTCCGACTTTATTTTCCACTTCAATGGATTCTCCATTAACTTTATAATTAACACCATTCAAACAAATAGTCATGTTCAATTTGTCGAAATATTCAAGACATTGATAGATGTTTTGGTGGTAAAGTTAATTTAAAGAATTTTATGTTTGGTAACTGGATCAGTGTACTAACCATTTTCTGCTTTTATGTTGTCATCAGCACCATGTTAATCCATCATCCATAAGTCCCCTTGAGTATCACAATCGTGCTTATTGATGAAGCGTATTGCAATCGATTGAAAGAAGTCTACATGAAATTATTTGATTGCTACAATAAAAACAAAAATTCGTTTAAAAAATTTGTAAGAATTTTTCGATGTTTCTATTTTTATACGTTTTGTCCCGATTCACCCTCACGTCGTTTTCATTTAAATAAATATTATTTTTAAATACCTATTATTTTCCAGGGAACTAGTTTTTTGCCTTATCTGCGTCGTCACCTTAAGTCGTGATTTTTTTTTCTCTTCTGTTATCACTATTTTTTTGTTAGCCTATTTGAGTGTCGGACTGCTGTGCAAAGGCCTCCCATTTTTCCATCCAAACCTCTCTATTCTGTGCAATATCTGCCCATGTTCGCCTCTCAAGAGAGGTCAGATCGTCACACCACCTTCGCCGCGGTGTAACTCGATTTCCTCTGCTATCACTATTAGAGTCAAACGAAATTCCTTTAATTTTTAATTATCTCACGCAATGCTATTAACTATAATTTGCAGATTCTACATCACTACTTTGAGATTTGCTTCTGCAGTATAATTAACATTTAAGTATGGATTAGTCTTGGCAAATTGTTAATGAAAACTGGTTTAACTGTAAGTTCAAAAAAAACCTTTAATCACTGTTTTAAGCTTTCTCGGTTTAAAACTAAACTTGTATTTTCACTTACGATACGACGAAGATGAAATTTTGTGTTTTGGTTAAAATCACTAATATCATGAAAAATGACGTTATTACGTAAAATTATCATCCGTAAACCGACTTTACAGACAACCAGTTTTTTATTTGAAAGAATTATTCATGCTGCTTCGTTGGCTTAGTGGTAAGAAAGGCGACTGCCTTCCTAGTTTTTTGCGTCCGCGCTGATGTAGGTGACGTCTGTCACACTCGTACTAGCCAAAACCATACGGTGTTCTTCAACTACCTTGAGCCAGGGTGCTGGAGTACTTCGGCAGTTCGTCACGGTCCCGCGATAAGCCGAGGTCGTTACTAACTGGGCTTCCACTGTAGCTAAAAATATACCCTCTTAAACTGCAATTTAATATAAGAGCATAAACGCACGCGTGCAGTTTCACCGCATTTTTTATCACATATTTGTGTCGTTAGTGTACATGGCAAAAGGCAAAAGGATATCCGATTAATTTGCATTACAGAAACTGAAAAGGTATTATACAAAAATGTCTTGCGACTCCATCGAGCAACGTTCAGAAAGATGCATGTGTGTGAACTGAAATGCATGGATACAAAGCTTCCTCTCCATTTGGCTGTGGTACTGATCCACTATACTTTTGTACTTCTACACTTTGAGTTTGTTACATAAAACTATAATTAAAGATTTCTATGTTTTTTTTTTATTTTATTTTTTTATCATCATCTGCGTAAATTGTAACTCGTATCTCAACATCATTTTGAGAAAGCTAAAGATCACTCCGAAAGGTCTTAGGAATTACAAATTACCCGGCTCTCTTCTTAATAAGCAACAAACCGTCAAAATCAAAATCCAGAATTTATTATTTTGAATGGCGTGAAACTATGTTTGAGATGACGAGCAATAGGGAAGTGGATGAAGAGAAAATGCTGCAACGACCCCTTAAATTGGGATAAGGGCAAGAGATAAAAAACCCCAAAACGTTATCACGTTTCACATTTGAGCAGCATTGTATACTCTTTTCAGTCATCATTGCGAACCTTTTTTTTTGGATTGTAAATCATCAAATGACTCCTCCCGCTCGGAGCAGGAGGGAGTGTCAGACTTTTACCGACTAAAACCCATCCATGTTCTTTCATCACTCTTTGTGTTCCGGGGCCACGGTATCTCTTTTAAACAGTTCCGCAGGCCCGGCAGGCATCGGCTCTCACGCGTCTCAAAGCCAGCAAATAGAAGGAGTCCTTCCATTTGCTGCCATCTCTTTGAGGCGTACGTGGAACACTAACGCGCCGTCAATACGGCCTGTTGTCATAAGACGGACGGACGGCGAGCTAGCCCATAGTCATCGTCCACAGGCCCACGCCTACGGTGGCCTGCTTGATGACTGCTTCCCAGAAGGAGGTGACTGACGGCGTCCCATTCCATCTCACTCCGGACCATGGATTGAACCAAGGATGGATGCGAGAGGTCACCTCTGACTATCACCGCTTTGAGGACAGTCTGACCCCATGATGGTCTGTCCTCATGATCTATTTATAAAAAAGTAGCCCGGCCACTTTCTTAATATTAAAAAAAAATGCTTTAACGATATTAAATCGTCAACGCCAAACACATTATTTGTAGGATAACACCCACTATTGACTTAATAGCTTTTTAATTTCTCACTAGTCAGACGATGGACGTCTGAAAACTGACATGTGTTTTCGATAAAATAACAATATGAAATCTACAAGCAAAGTATTGTTAAATGACGACTTTCTTAGTGTCTTTCATCCTTTTTACTACATACATACTATCTTCGGTGTGCGAAAATATAATATCTATGATAATTGTTTGGAAATTGCAAAAGGAAAAAACTTTCTATGTGCTGTATTCATTAATTGTCTGATGGTGTCTTTTTACGGCCTACTCATGCAATTCACTAGTTTTGGTGATGTATTTAAAATGGCCTACTATTTTATTTACTTCGAATATGCGTTCAATTTTGGAGCTGTGTGTTTTCTCAATTTATATTTTAGTGGCAATAGTGTGCGTTTGCTGTCAACTTTGTACGATATTGACAAAAGTCTTTACAGTAGCAAAGATTTAAAGAAACTGAAGATCGTCACATGGGTGTCAATTGTCATTATCATATCCAACTGTGTTGCCTTAACATTTTTCAAAGTCGCATTCGACATGAACTGGTCTTTCATGAGAGGTATTTTCGTATCCATATCTGCGCTCTTGGATATGGAATTATTATATATAACGATAACTGTTAATATACTTATTTACCAAACTAGAATCTGGAACACTATTGTAGAAAACACACATTTTGGCAAAGTTAATGATGACGAAATAACAGTGGACAACGATACAGCGTTGGAAGAAATTAATGATGCTTTAAATTCTGTTAACGAAGCTTGGAATCTAATAAGGAACTCTTCTGGATTTATAGTAAATTATAATTTTATATTTTGAAGTCTGTTTTATAATATTGATGTTTCCTCCGCCTAACCTATTAACAGAATCATTTATTCTAGATGAGACTAAATATTCTAAGATTATAATATTTTATTTCAGATTGTCTTGCACTATGTAACAACGTTTATACAATCATTGTTTTACTCTGAAATCCTAATAATGTGGTCAAAAACGCATTACGTAAGTATTTGTTAGTGTTATCAACTTTTTTTCTCTTCTTCTTTTAGGCACATTGCTCGTAGAATGAATGTCCGATATGGCCGAAAATTTCTGGAGTAGCGGCCGCGAACCGGAAGACGTTGCGTTGGAAGGCCTCCCACTATATGGACTGACCTGATGATAGTTGAGGGGACCCGCTGGATGCGAGATGCACGGGACCGGTCAATGTGGCGACGCTTGGGGGAAGCCTATGTCCATCAGTGGACGTCTTTCGGCTGAAATGATGATCCTTGTAGAGGGGCAAAACACGTAATACGTCTTTTTTAAACTTTCACGATCAGAACATAATTATTATAATACACATTTAAACGGGTAACACGTAATACGTGTCGGTTTGTATACATGTAGCATGCTTACTAACCTTTCTACAATTTGTGTATTATTTTTGAGGATGGAAGGGCGTGGGCGCATTCTGAATCCAAACCTGGATCTATTTGCGGCATGAAAACGAAATATCTTGTAGATCATTTATTGGCATAATATTATCATCTTTATATAAAATATCCGTTGCTCACACCCAGCCGATCACATTTATACTCTTTCCTACGATGTATTAACGTTATTTCAATCATTTTTAGGGACAATACAATAACATGATTCTTAGCCATGCCGTTGGTATGGTACTGTTGCTCTCCAAGGGATTCTACGTGGAAACGCAATTGTGTGTTGCTTGCGAAGGGTTTTACAGAGAAATTAATGGAGCTCATACCAATGTGATTTTAAAACTATCCCAAAATTGTGAGTATATACAAATATTCCATGAACAGAAATTACCTAACATTTTTTATTATGGTTTTTCATTTTTTTTTGTTAGAAATTAAGGGCATACATGTAAATAATTACGTAAATATGAAATTAGATGTATGTAAATATTTATTCTTCGTTACTTATTAGGTATAAATGGAAAATATGAAACAATGGGATTCAGTTCATAATAACATTATATTCATCTTGTAGTACATAACAACTAACTGTTGTGGTGTATATTACACAACGTTACGTTAAGCAGCAATAATTCAACCATAATTAATAAACTAACTATTATGATCCATACTTAATATACACCAAACATCATGATAACATTAACACTTCATAATTCATAAATATAACAAAGATAATAATAAAAAAAACATAGTAAACAAGTATACTTATCTATTGTTTATTCAGCCTCTAGTACAACGTGATGTCTGACCTCGACGATTGATACCCAGCAAGTGCCCCCGCTTTGGCGAGGCAACGTCTTTTATACAAGAATTCCCACTACTCAACAGTTACAAACGGACAAACTATTTAAATGAAGATTTATCAATAACGGCTAATAAAATCAGAGTTTAGCTTAAAAATACATGACTTATCTAAAAATGATGAATTTACTTTAAATAAATAATAACTGAGTATGTTTATAATATATATCAATTCATAGAACAACGGTTCCTGAGCAAACTTTAAATATCGAATTAATTTTATACAAATCGGCAGTGTACATCAGAAATACGTATATTAATCAACAAATTAACTTTAGATATCAATGTGTGGTTTGAATAAACATAACCTAAAACAATAATAATATTCTAACAAGCTCATAAAAATCACTTTTATTTACTGAACACAGGATCAAATACACAATTTTGTTTTTGCTAGCATATTATTGTCCCACTGCTGGGCAAAGGCCTCCTCTTTCTCCTTCCATACCTCTCTATCTTGTGCGAGCTCCGCCCATATTAGCCCCGCAAACATGATCAGTAGGCCTATTACGTATCTTTATGATATCCAGTGACTATCAAGCTTCGGTTGTACACCTAACTTTGATGACAACCGAGAATGTTATAATATTGGTATTACGTATCACACTGAGTGGATATCACTTTACAGTAACTAACAGCCCGGGTACAGTGTAACGACTTTCACTAAAGCCACTTCAAACTCAGTGGTCATCAATTTGTTACGAAAGCGTCTGTCAAAATGAGTTACGGTGACTATCAGCCACGATGACAACCAATGACGTCATATTTGATCGCGACTGGTCATACATAATACGAAACTAACCTTTTGATAGTTAATTGATGGACACTGAGCCCAGTTACTATAATCTCGAGCTGTCAACAGAGATATTTAATAGCCCTTTAGATCGTCACGCCACCTTCACTGAGGTCGACCTCGACGACGCTATCCTTCTTCAGGCGTCCAGTGTGTGACGATCTATGTCCATCTCTCGGATTAATCCAATCTGTCACCCCGCTTTGTCCCCTAAGGGTGACAGATAGGAAAAAAATGTTTGAAACCTAAACCACTAGTCTTTCATTTAATGTAATGTTGCAGTATGTGTGGTATTACTTTTAAGAATTAATATATTCAATTCTGTGGGGGACAAACAGCTATAAAAAGTTTCATGTGATGAAACTGTTAAGGAGTGAATAAAGTTCGAACTGTCCCCTCATTGCTAACAGGGGGACAGATCAAACAATTTTTTCCTATCTGCCACCATAAGGGGACAAAGCGGGGTGACAGATCGGAATAATCCCATCTCTGCGGGTGCAACCGTGCCACGTGGCCTGCCCACTCCTATTTTGAGCCTGGCTGTTTTTTCTCCAACATTAATAACAAAATTAAATAAATGTTAAAAGCACAGTATGTAAAACTAGATGAACTGATGGAAATAGATGAAGGAGGTTTTTTACCTTACATAATAAAATTATGTTATTATTTATTTTATTTTTGCTCTTTATTTCCAGAGTAGCCCGAAAAATTCAAATAAATTGATTAAAATATTGTTCGCGACTGTAAGACGTATGTAGTAACATAGTTATAATCATCAAAATCCAACCCTCCAAGTTCATAAAGGCTTAGCAATGACTTTGACTTTGAAAAAGTCATCGCTCGCATCGGTGTCGCTTTCACCTTAATGTCATTTTAATTGCATGGATAAATAAATTAGCATGAACTTGACCTAGCATAAAACGGAACGCGATAACATAGTGGTCCATTTTCCGTTTAGGAAAGAATGCGTTATATTATAAAGTTTATTTCTTTGATTTTAGTGCCATCTAAAAGGATCTGGAAGAACATGTATCGTATTATACAAGGTGATTTTGAGGAGCTTAGTGCATGTGGAGTATTCGTCGTAGACGCGGCTACACTGTTACATTTCTGCAACCTTATCACCACATACATCATAGTACTGCTGCAAATTGCGTTTCTGTAATATTTGAATGTTTTGACTTTGTATTATTTTACTGTTGCTGTGAAATTAAATAATTATAATGTTTGAATTATTTTGTCAATTATTTTGTCCTTACAGTTGAACATTTCAATATTGATTGGTAGTTGGAACGGTGTAATATGTTTTACTCATTAACTTTCTTGTGCCTTAGTTTGACTAGGATCTAGATTTAATGATTTCATAATTATGTATAGATTATATACAAACATAAAATTATAAAACGAAATATAAAATTACAAAAATAATTAAAATATAGTACAGAATTAAAACGAAAGACGTTGAATACCGGAATTTAAAATACTGGTATTCAGCTGCATCCAGTTAGACTGAGTCAGGCAGTCAGATGATGATGATAAAACGAAAGAAATTACCTTTGATCAAAATAATTAAATACTCGTAAATGCTACTAATTTCAGAAAGAAAAACATACGATCGATAGGAAGAAACAAAAAGGGTTAACTTTGAAACAAATTATAATAAAAACTGTGACTAATATTTTCATAAACTTTTGTGAATGTTTATTATAATCGTCTAGGGTAGTCCAAATTGTGACGTCATACAAAAAGTAAGATGTCCTAACACAAAATTACAACAAAAACTATCTAATTTGGGCGATTAACTATTTATTGCATTGTTCGATACATTACTAAAATTGTTTTGAAGTGAGATGGGGTCCGGCAAGAAAAATAAATTCAACAAAATACATTTAATTGAACGAACTTACGGAATTAATTTACCCAAATTAAAAAAATATTGATTGGTAAACGCACGATACTGTTAAGACTCAAATGCTTTGAGAAGCAGATATGCCGTCCAATACTTCTGTAGTGCCTCCAACTGACGGAGAAAAACGAGAATTAAAAGAAAACGATGTTATTCTTGAAACAGAATCGACTAATGAAAGTAGTGCCCCAGCACCAGATAATGTACTGGAAAATGATTTACAATCTGCGCTTAAGCCAATGAACTTGATGCTTGCCATGTTCTTTTGTGCTAAGTACAAGATTCGGGAGAACGTGATTTCGACAAACAGAGCTTTCTACGACATTATTTCAGTTGTGGCTGCACTCACAATATTGTGCGGTCACTTTTACTTGACCCTTGCAACGTTTTCAATAAATTTCCAAGGTTTTGGATTTGTTCTACATTTAACTAAATGGAATACTTTCTTTTTATTTACCTTGTTTAGTCTTTTGAGATGCTACACCAATATTATTCAGAAGCAAGATAACGTGCTCTTTGTCACGAGAATTCAATATGTCTACAGAATTCTCAAAATTTATGAAGGTTTTAAACATTTTATTCTACCTAATTGGGTTTGTGTCATTGCATTAAACTGTTTCCATATTTCTTGGATGATTTATACCTATTTTATATTTCGACCTATTGAGATTGCACATATTTTTACCTCTTATTGTTTCATTTGTGTTGACATGTATATTTTGTATGCTGTAAGGCTAATGAAGCTTATCTTGAAGCCTTTACAAAATTGGATTAAAAATATTCAGATGTCAGAATGCGTTACAAATTCACTAAATGATTTTATTGGAAGACAATGTTTGAAGTGTATGTGAAAATATTAGAAACTTATAAAATATTTGAAAGGACTACTCATCTATTTGTACGTATAAATAATGAAGCACACAATATCTTTCCACAGAAAATCTTTGTACAGAATCTGTCACAGTGCAATGAAGTTTTAATTTCATTAATTTTTATTTTCAGGTTTTATTCTACACCATACATACAATCTCCAAGTCTTTGATTGCTATATTCCTACGTATTGAGATGAAAAAGATAATTCCGCGGAGTGATAATAATATACTTGTAAGATAGTAAATATTTGCGATGTCTTAATAATGGAAGAAACGAAATGTTAAAATACCTTATAAATTCCATTCCAGTTTTCTGTACATTCATTTATATCTCTAACGTGGATCATTAAGAATATGCTCCTGATAATATTTTTGAGCGTAGAGAGTGAGAGATTCTACTCATCTATAATAGAAGTCCGGAATACTTGTCTACAACTAACAAACTCAAGAGAATGTTCAGGTAAAAGCAATATATCGGTGAATTTAGAAATACATGTAACTCTAAGAAGTGATGAATATACAGGGTGGAATTTTTCAACGCCACCTGGAGGGAAATAACTCTAAATACTGGAGAAAGCTAAATTTACTCAAAGGAAACATTCCTTTATTTCTATAAAGAAACAAATGTGCATTCACAGATTTCTGAGAATTCACTTGCCACACTCGGGAATCGAACCACCTAAAATCCGAAAAAATAACACCAAGTACTTTTATGGCATCAATCGATCGGATGGAGAAGTAACCGGATGGACCTTTGAGTAAAAGTGCGATAACTTATCAAATTGAATTTATAACTTTAGACTCCATGGTTTTCCTTTCATTTAATTTATCATGTTTGTTAGAGAGACTTGATCCATATGATTGACCCTATCGATTGATATAAAAAACGTAAGTACAGGATATATATTTTTTAATTTTAGTCTGTTCGATTCCCGCGTGTGGCGAGCGAATTTTCGAATATCTGTGAAGACAGATTGATTCTTTTTAAAAATAAAGGAAGAGTTCTTTTGAGTAAAATTTGCTATCTCCAGTATTTAGGGTACTTCCCCTCCAGGTTGCGTTTATAAATTCCACCCTGTATATGATGAGGGAGAGAGTGATTAACAAATAGTTGAAGGAATTGTGTGAGAGGATGATATGAAAAAAAAAATGTGAATGATAGCGTCACGCTAATCATGATCTAGAAGAAAAACAATTGCACTGTTCATGTTTTATGTAACATAAAATGAGGGCAGGGCGAAAATGATTATAGAACTCAGGTTTCTGTAACTAAAGACACTGATGAGGTATGTTATGTGGGAGCCGTCCTTAAACATTTTATTTTAATTTAATTTTTGTTTTTATAATAAATCCTTACGGGGATGAGTGGTTGATGATTCGTGATTGAAACGATCTGACTCCAAATTAAAAACTATAATCAAAATTCTACAATGAAGACCGCGGCCGAAGGTATATGAAAAAATGTATGGATGCGAACGCGTATGCTCGCTAAGGCGGTTGATGGTAAGTGTCGGAGGCAGGTATACCGCGTCCCGCGCGCCCTCCCTCCGGAGCTAGTGATGCGCCGGAACATCCTCCGGGGCCTTGGAAGCTGCTGCTTCCAAAGTGGGAACTGCTGCTGGCTCCAGCAACGGGCACAGGTACTTGATACCTCGTCGGTAAGTGCCAGTGCTAGTCTTCACCTCTGCCACGCGTGCTACTCCATCTTTGCCTGGAAACAGACAAACCACTCGCCCCAACTTCCATTGCATAGGTGGAGCATTTTCTTCCTTTAACAGGACCAGGTCTCCAGGTTGTATAGGTATGCTAGGAACACGCCATTTGTGCCTTTGCTGTAAATTAGTCACATACTCCAGCTGCCAACGTTTCCAAAACTGCTGACGAAATGACTCCAACCGCAGAAATCTGTCTGTTATGTTAAAGCCGGTTTGCTCCAAATCTTGTGATGGTAAGGACGTTAATGGTCTTCCTATTATAAAGTGCTCTGGAGTTAAAGGATGTAGGTCATCGGGACTAGATGATAAAGGACAAATGGGACGACTATTAAGGATCGCCTCGATTTGACTAAATAGAGTTGCCAGCTCTTCAAACGTTAGGTGCCTCTGTCCTAAAATGCGTTTTAAGTGATGTTTAGCTGACCGTACGCAGGCCTCAACTAGACCTCCAAAGTGTGGGGAGTACGCAGGCTGAAAATTAAACTTAATGCCTTCTCCGGAAGAAAACTCCCTCACGTCATCAGCACTAGAAGTTAGGAAGTCTCCCACTTCCTTTGCGGCTGCGACAAAATTACGGCCGTTATCGGAAAAGAATTCTACAGGCTTTCCTCTGCGAGAGATAAATCGACGCAAAGCCAAGATGAAGGCATCCTTTGAGAGCTCGCTGACAGCCTCTAAATGAACACACTTATATCTAAGGCGTACGAATATACAAAGATAACATTTCGTTATTTTACATCCCCTTCCCTTCCTGTCGGTTATTAAATATGGTCCGGCAAAATCGACAGCTGCGCTGCCAAAGGGATAACCGGGATTTACACGTTGTTCAGGTAATGAGCCCATAAGAGGACTTGGTGTCTCACCCCTAACTCTTCTACACCTAACACACTGTCTCGCAGTGGTACGAGCCAAGTCTCTGCCAGCAATAGGCCAAACGGATTCTCTAATGGTGTAAAGCAATAGCTGTGGACCAGCATGAAGAAGACGCAGGTGTTCCTGTTGAAATAACAATTTAGTAAGCCCATGTTTGGCATGAAGCAGCATTTGATGGCGTGTATCAAAGGGATAGCAAGACAGAGTCAAGCGTCCACCGACTCTTAATATGTTTTCACTGTCTAAGAACGGATTCAATGAAATCAACTGACTTTTGGAGTTAAGAACTCCTTTAGTACGAATGACTTTGATATCCTTAGCAAAACTATCAGCTTGAGACAAATATACAAGTTTTCGAAAGGAAAGAGAGAGTTCATCAGGCTGTAAGGCACCCACTTTTTTGTTGTTCACATTTCTGCAATTGTAAATAAATCGAAGCAAGTAACTGAGCACACGCTGAATGAATTTTAATTTTGAATATCGATTAAAGTCTAGCAATGATTGCTTACTATTTTCATTTTCATTTATAGTGTTAACATGGACTTTAACTTCAGGCAGTTCGGGAATATTTTTATTATTCGAATCAAACGATGGCCACAAAGACTCATGTTGAATTAAAAAGCCAGGACCATTCCACCGTATATCTAAATTATTATTTTTAATTAAATCTACGCCACGCGAAGCTAAGTCAGCAGGGTTGAGGTGAGTGGGAACATGACGCCATTCGGAGTCTTTTGTTAGCTCTAAAATCATTGCAACCCTGTTAGCTACAAAGGTTTTTAATTTGTCGTACCTCGTACCTAGCCAAGCTAACGCTATAGATGAGTCACTCCAGTATATTTTACGAACAATCACACAACGCAGGGCGCGTTTCACGGCGTCCGCGAGCTGCGCGCCCAAAAGACAAGCACACAACTCCAGGCGCGGAATAGTTGTTGGCTTAACCGTGGACACCCTGGCCTTGGCGCAAAGCAGTCGTACTGTGATGACGCCTTGCTTATCAGTAGATTTTAAATAAGCGCAGGCTGCATAAGCCGTCTGTGAAGCGTCACAAAAACAATGCAGTTCTGTTCGGGTAGGTTCTTTACATAAAACATGCCTTGGAATGCGTAATTCATGAGGATGCTTCATGTTGTTGACGAACGATAGCCATGATTGGCCGATTTCATGGGGCACGGGTTGATCCCAGTCAATTTTTTGTATCCATAATTTTTGGATCAATATTTTAGGCTTAATTGTAAAAATACTTAACATTCCAAGCGGATCAAACACTTTACATGATTCAGATAATATTGATCGTTTAGTAATTTTAGGGTTATTTTCATAATTTGTAGGAAAATGTATGAAATCTTCCTTAGGATCCCACCCGACACCTAATGTGTGTGACGATGAGCTAATGATGAGATCCCTTTGGGCTTTTTCCTGATCAATCAAAATTGATGGCAAATTTGAACGATACTTTCTTAAGTTAAAACACCCTGCAGCAAGTGCATTATCTACAGACTGTTTTATATACAATAAATCGTCTTTATCGTCACTTCCGGTTAATAAGTCATCGACTACGAAGTCGTTTTGAATTATTTGTTTTATTTTGTTATCCCTACAGTCCTCACCAAGCTGCCATAGACAACGAGTGCTTAAGAAACTGGAACTGGTCAAACCATAAGTGACCGTATGGAGCCTTAATGACCTTATAGGTTCTGTGCTATGATTGCGCCACAATATCATTTGCAGGTCTCGGTCACTGTCTTGAACTTGTACCATTCTGTACATTTTTTCGACATCGCCTGATAACACGTACGAATACGACCGAAATCGAAGCAATATATTAAATAAAGAGTCTTGAATATGTGGACCTGCACTTTGTAAATCATTTAATGAGTAGCCAAATGTCGTTTTAGCACTACCATTAAAAACAACGCGTAATTTTGTCGACTCACTGGACGGACGTAAGACAGCGTGTTGAGGAATGAAATAAGACTGCTTAGGAATCAATTCACTGGACTCGGATAAATGACCTAACTCAGCATACTCTTGTATAAACTGTGAGTACATATTTTTATGGTTTGGATCTCGCGCGAACCTTTTTTCAAGTGATAAAAATTGTCGTTTTGCTAAATTAAAGGAGTTTCCTAAGCATTCCGGTTCTGTTACAAGAGGCAACCTGACGTGAAAACGACCATTTTCATCCCGGTAGGTATGTTGTACAAAATGGTTTTCACACTCAATTTCTTCGTCAGTTAACTGATTATTTTTTTGGGGAACTTGCTCTAGTGCCCAAAATTTTGTTAACTCATCATTTAATGATTCATTGGAGATAATTTCCTTACTTGAATTTAAAACAAGATGATGACATTGTACAGTGTTGACAAGGCATTTGCTGTTGGATATAAACGGACCAGTCAATAACCAACCTAGCTTGGATTTAAGGGTAGGCAGTAGGTAGGTAGGTAGATCATGTGACACAGACGAAGTTGCGCGGGTCAGCTAGTATTGAATAAAGAGAAATTTGAATTCGTAGATAAAACGGTTTTCCTGGGGATTACGCTTAATTCAAGGCTACAATGGGGTTCTCATTTAACATCCCTTGCGGCGCGGCATATGCTATTAGAAAAAATCGTCAATTTACTAATGTAGATACCGCTTGACTGGCCTATTTTTTACTTTCATAGTATAATGTCTTACATTATTTTGCTACGGGGACGGGCTGCACATATTGAGTCTATATTTATTCTGCAAAAAAGGGCCATCAGAGCCATATATCTTCGTAGCGCGATTCTCTAGGGGAACTGTTTAAGGATATTGGCATCATGACGGTACATTGTCAGTACATCTACGAAAACATAATGTAGGTAGGTACGTCAGAAAAAATCTGCACCTTTTTGGTAAAAGAGGCGATAGACATAATTACAGTACTAGAAATAGGGACCAACTCGTTCAGCCAGGCTTCAGCCTCGCTAAAGTAGACTTATCTTTCATGGGGTACTGTTTGAGATGCTATAATAAAATTCCACAAAGTATTCTTGAACTGAATGAGACGAAATTTAAGACATGTATCAAACGCACACTATGCAAGCAAGCTTATAACAAGTTGGGCGATTATATCGCTGATAAAAATGCGTGGCTCAATGCTGGTCCTGCTCCACATGGACAGGGGCGCATAAATTGATAGCATTAAATAGAATTGTAGGAGCTGCTGAAGATTGTACAACTACCTTTGCATTGTATAGAATCAATCTCTCGTATTATATAATCGCATAGCCCATATTGTGTGAGTACTATGTACTAGAAAGCTATCATTCACTGAAATCCTACGTTTTTTTCTTGACTTGAATGTGCCCTGGCGGTTGAGAGTATGTCATGCTCACTCTAATGTCTCGCTGATGGTGGCGCGTGGGTCGGATCATTTAGTTCCCTTCAAAATGATTGAGTTGAATGGTACTGATCCATGCGTCATGTTCGTGAATGGGCGCTGTCAGTTGTGACTGGTTATCTCTGAGTTGCCATGGCTTATTTAAATGTTTTTTTTTAAATTATATTTTTTGTTTTTACTATGGACACTTTTAACGTGCACATCTTGCTACATTGTTCTCACATAATATACCATCTTAACATGAATGATGTAACCAAGATTTTGTAACAACATTTTGGTTTAAAAGAGTGTCCATGGAGTTTCTTGCCCGTTCTTCTCCATAAAGATCTACGCTAGGGAATGGGCAACTACAGTACTTTCACAGTTTTCATGTCTTGTGACTGGGACTGTAGCTACTTTTAATTTTTATCTTTGTTTCGTCAATTCAAAAGTGTCTGTAACTGGCCTACTTGAAATAAATGCTTTGATTTTGATTTTGAACATTACCATACACTGAAAACAAACAAGAAAGAGCGTAGACCGATTTGTCTGTTCATAAACACCCACCCGTAGTAACTTCAGTTTATCCGTGATCAAGATCATGGTGCTTGCAAGCAAGTACCGACATATTGGGAACTCGAAACTGATAGAAACGTATGGTAGGAATTTCGTTAATATCACAAATATAAACGAAATGCATATCTTTTCGGCTTTAAAATAATTTTCTAAATTGGTGCGCAAGACACACAGGCAATGTTCTATTACTACTTACTTTTACTGCCGTGTTTAGCAAGTTTTTTTTTTTAACATTTATTTCGCAATCTGTCCTACAGACATTCAGCAAGTTGTTATATAGGTAGGTTAGTTGACGTGGGGGCACAATGTCCAGTGACATAGCCCTAATTATTTTTCCCTTTCTTATAGGTCAGCAGGAGCCTTTCTCTTCAATCTTCTGAATTTTGAATCATCTCTCATTAGTACAGTTGCTAGTATGTTTGGATGTTTTTGTAGTCTTTTCTTATAGGATTTCATACAGTTTTGTATCTCTTCTTTGACAGTTCTCATTTTTAGGTCATGGTGTATCTGTTGGTTTGTGACATACCAGGGAGCTTTTGTGATTGTTCTAAGCATCTTGGATTGAAATCTCTGTAATATCTCAAGTTTAGCAAGTGGATCGGTGATTTTCGAAGCGCATACTTTTTCTAGTAGATTTGTATGATATAATCGAAATTATTTTCTCACAGAAGTTGTAATATTTTTTATTGGAAACCGTAAAAATCACCCAAAAACCACCTCCTCACAATGCGAGCCGTATCGAGGAGTACTGCTTTCTAAATCAGGCCTTTGTTCCGACCACCTTGCGAGAGCCTCGAGAGATATTCGTCGAGGCTTTTGGCCATCGGGCAATCTGTAAAATGACAATCGGCACTGTGATAGCCGAACTCACATTCCACATGTCGACAACCTCGTGCGCCAAGTTTGTGAATTTTTATTTGTTTCTCTTTTCCAGCTTTCACGACGTTATCGTCATGTGGGATTATAAAATCGATGAGCCAGGTTGAAGCGCCTGTGAAGCTTTATTATAAGTCTTTGCAGTCTTTAAAGCTTTATGCTAGTTCTCTTTAGCCATGGACAGCAAGGTATGTCCCCTGTCCACTGCAACCACATCTCCTTGCATATCCACCACGATGCGGGAGTATTTTCGTTTTGGGAGTAGGTATTGTAAAATGTACATAGTAACTTTTACTTTTGCTATTCGGTCAAATTAATTAAAGTGGAATACTCGTTATTGGTTTCGTAAACAATTGACGATAACGGTATGTGTTTGTTTCTTGTGCTATAGTAATGAATTTATCCTAAGTGGTTTAATACGTTTACCATCCATTATTGTATCACTTGTTCAATAGAAAGGTTCTGTGTATAGTATCTTTAAAAATGAACAAACTCTTAAGTATCCAACAAAATTATCCTGTAAATACTGTCTTAAATGAAATTGTAGACAAAGATGTGCAGTCAGTACTTCTACCTTTAAATCTGATGCAATATGTTTCTTTTTGTCCAAAATACCGCATCAAAAATAATTTCATAACTCCGAATAGTTACATCTCTAATTTTGTTTCGACGGTTGGAACTTTAGTATTCATACATTTACCACACCTACTTGCACACCTACTTTTACAGAAATTATACTGAAGTAATTAGTTTTGTTTATATTAGTTTTTATTTACACTGCATCTTTTATTGTTTCGGAACAATTATGAATTTCGTAATTGGGGTCATCTATACCAGAAAAGCTGTCAAGTTTGTCCAAACTTTTCAGAAAGTTCACAGATTCTTAAACTGTGATTCCAGTTTCAGAAATGTCACCTATTGGAACTGGATTATTGTCATCGCGTCTATCTGTAGTTTTGTCATTGGTATCGTTCCTATTTGCGTATTGCTACGAGTACGTTTCTTTTATATTTTCGTTTACTGCTTAGTGATTTTCTTTGATTTTAATATACTTTATGCCATTCGCGTATTAAAATTGCTGGAAAACAAAATTGTTCAGTGGAATTTTCAAGCTTTAAACATTCATAAAATAGAAGACACCCACGAAACACATTTTTGCAAAAAAATGTTAAATGCTTACGTTGGCATATTAGAATGTTATGACATACACAAAGTTTGTTTTCAGCAATTCGTAAGTATCTTTCTTTTAGCAAATTTACGACTCCACCGTGAAATATTTTTATTTTATTTTATTAGACTTGACGAAGCGTGCATGGCAGAATCACCAAGACGGGTTGGACGGTTGCATATATTGATGAATATCTCTAACTTGATCTAATCAAATCTTAACATTCCAAGTCAACCAGAACAAAGAAGTTGTAAGAGACTTCAAAATGCCTGGACGAGCTATTGGGTGTTAAATTCTGACAAAGGGCGACCTTCCTGTGCCCCTCAAGAAAATATTTGTGTGTTTTTATATCCTTTCATATCAAAATGTTCTCGTTTTTTCAGAAACTTTATTATATCATAGAAATATTTAGTCACTGTCTGGTTTACGTTCAAGTGGTCATCGAGATGGTGAAAAATCCAGCAAAAGTCGGTCACGTTGGTAACGTCACGGTGAGTATTTTAGAATCTTTTTTTACTATCGATATCCATGGCATCAACAGATGTGCTGCCTATCAAATCTGACCGTGCAATATCTTTTCAATTTTCGATATTTTCGTGTATTATCAGTGAATAGTTTGTAATTATTATTTGTGTTTGTTTAGCCGTGTGGTATCCGGCAGAGTAGAATAGAACCAACCCATTACACTCACGGGTGTCGTATAAGGCGACTAATGTCTGAGGCAGAACACCTTGCGCCGCCTTAGACCAGAGAATGGGCAGCAGCGTTTTCTGTTAGTCTTTCATCACTGCGATCTCCAACCCACCTGCCAAGCGTGGAGATTACGGCAAATTCCTCCCATCATGGGAGAGGCTTATGTCCAGCAGTGGATGTTATGGGCTGTTGTAGTAGTGTAGTAGTTTGTAATTCTTTACGTTCGTTTAGAATCAGTGTACTTAATCATGTTTATTTAGTTCCAGAATGCAATATTTCTACAGTCACTGTATTTATTATGTTGGTTGATAAAAGATTTGATGTGGCTAACGATGCTTTGCAAGCAGTGCGAGAAATTCTACCTTTCTGTTGAAAGTGTACAAGATTGTTGCGCAACAATATTGAATTCCAACTGTTTAGGTAATTGATTTTGTACTAGTTAGAGCCTGCGGACTGCTTCGTCCGCGTTAAGTGGTAAGTTTGTATTAAAATACATAATTCATCGTTTCCTTGCCATTTGATTATGTTTTTTGGGATAAGGGCAACACTTTTTCTTTTTCGGATCTCCGTAGTTGATCGTTATATCATTGACTTTTTTTTAACACTTTAAAAACGAAAGTACCTACCATACAAGATGGATTTATGGCCACGAAATCGTTATTTACCATACAGTATAACGCGCATGGACAAAGTGTGGAAGCTTTATCATACATGTGTTTTCTTGCGGGTTGGCGAGGAAACACATGTATGATAGAGCTTTTTTACAATGAAACACTGTCGTAGATGAAATCCATCGTTTTACATCAAGCGACAAGTTCAAAAACATGCTGTCATGCAAAATAAAAAAGTAAATTGTTTATCGAAAGGAAAGTATTATTATTTGGGCACTTTCCTTCAAATTACATTAATCCGTAACAATTATTGTTAAATCACAGATGATGCGAAAAGACTGTGCAAGAACGTGCGGCGCTTGCATCGAGCATCGTTTAGCAAGATATGTGTGTGTGGCCTGTTCTACTTAGACGCTGCGTTACAATTAAGTCAGATGAGTCTTCTTACTAACTACACTGTTGTGTTGCTACAGTTCGCATTTTTATGATTAAATTAATGTTAACTGCGAATAGTATTTTTAGTATTCCTCATTCTTTCTTTCTTTCTATCGATACGATATCGCTTTCAGAGAACTATTTTTAGATATTTTTTTGTACCATATCACAATATTGTCATATTCAACCCAAAGGTTGGTACTATGGTAGAGAATGCCTTGTGGCAATAAGTCCGCCTATGTACCAGTGTTGCAAATGAAGGTTAAATAAATAAAACTTTGTATTTCTACAACGTTTTATCAAATAAACTAATTGGTGGTTATTGGTGCCGATTCCCTTGTTCACAAACTAAACTAAATTTAAGTTGAATGCATCTTTTTCTTTCTATTTCATTATGAAAAGGACAGAAGATAAATATTAGTTTAATCCTGTCAAATTAGTCAGCACCTGACGTAATTTGATGTAATTTTAGTAGTCAACTTTTTAATCGCGTCTAAAACTTGTATGGCGCTGATTAATTTGACAGAACATAACTAAAATTTATCTTCTGTCCTTTTCTTAATGAAATAGAAAGAAAAAGATGCACTGAACTTAAATTTGGTTTAGTTTGTAAACAAGGCAATCGGCACCAATGTCAATCCAATGACAATAATTAAATTTAAGTGACATAAGGTACCGGAAAGTTTTCAATCATCATGAACGCCGATTGAACGGCACTTTTTCTAGGCCCTATTGAGCAGTTCATGGGGAGGGAGGCCTATGTCTAGCAGTGAACATCTTTAACTTCTCGTTTATCTATGTAGATCTATGTTTGAAAATAAGTTGCCGTAGTCTGCTGAAGCGTATGCGTACGCTACACGTATTTTTAAACGTCGCGCCGTGTGTTTGTCTGCGTTCCATCGCGTTCGGCGCACAGTTTCGCCCGGCATATCAAGACGTTAATCTTATACAATGTTACCTGTAATCCTGTATAATTCAGTATTTACTTTATAATAATATCGCATAGAACTTATTTTCAACCAACTTCTAAAAAATGAAGAGGTTATGTATTCCACCAGCATCTTTTTTACACGCTTTATTTTTGAGGAAGCTCGCGCAATTTCCGCGATTTTCTTGTTACAGTGTAAAATTAATACAGAAAAAGGATTTGTATGAGATACTACAACTAATTCCGTTAAACTAAAAAAAAATTATTGCAAAAAAATATAACCGACTTCCGAAAGTATAGTTGTTTCCACTTTTAGTGTTTCTTTTTTAATAACTTATTGTTTTCAAATAACTCGAGCTCTTTCAATTATGTAACTAGCCTTTTTTTCTTTTTTTTTCGGATGGGAAATCATCAAATGACTCCTCCCACTCTGGGCAAGCAAGAGGGAGTGTAAGACTTTTACTGACTAAAACCTATCCATGTTCCTTCATCACCCTTTGTGTTCCGGGGCCACGGTATCTCTTTTGAACAGTCCTGCAAGCCCGGCTGGCATCGGTCCTTGTGGACTCCTTCTTTTTGCTGACTCTCTTTGAGGAACGCGTGGAACACGAACGCGCCGTCGACACGGCCTGTCGTCATGAGACGGACGGACGACGAGCTAGGCCATAGCCCACCGTCCACAGGCCTTTGCTACATTTATCATTGATGCTTCGCTCCTATTAGTTACTTTTACATCATCACGCCACCGCGTGATGTGTGTTACAGTAAGATAGAGAGTGATACCTATTGCTTTGTGATTTTTCACCCCAAAAATAAAGAGACCTCTCCTATTTATATTTTTTCAATACACTTCTTCGAAAACTGGTCCATAACGCACTACGGTTAGGGACAACATGCAATGTATTTTACACGCGTGCGTTTTTTCCATTTTCCCGCATGTGTGCGGGAATGAATATTGCCACAGATAACTATAATACCTATACTTAGTCTAATTTGGTTCAATGCCTGTGCGGGAATATAAGGGATTTGCTTCATGAAAATTGCAAGAATACTCGATGCAAATAAAATAAAATATATTTGGTGTTATTTAGACGGATTTTTACAAACAAGAGACTACAAAAGACAGCATATGACATATGAACAAAAAAACTGAACATGGAAACATTAAGTACAAAATAACTGATTGCCAGTTGCTGCTATGTGTTGGTCCAGCGCTCCAACATGCCCCCGGGCGTTGATAACAACGGTTTTAACCAGATTCTGAAGACACGGGCAATGGGCAGATTCTGTTGAATGCCCGCCGAACGACTCCAGTGGAGGTCTGGATATCAGCTACACGAGCAATGCCATCAGTTCCCGGGTGAACAGCCACAATTCGTCCAAGTCTCCACTTCAGAGGAGGAAGAGAATCTTCCTTAATCACGACTAAGGAGTTTAATTTTAGACCATCCTTGCAGGCACGCCATTTGGACCGTACTTGTAATTCTGCCACATATTCCTTTGTCCATCTGCTCCAGAAGTGTTGACGGAGTTGCTCAATTCGTTGGAAGCGAGACAGATGGTTTGCAGAGTAATCCCGGTAGTCAGGTTGCGGCAAGGAAGTAAGAGACCGCCCAATAAGAAAATGTCCTGGCGTAAGCGGAGTATAATCTGCAGGATCTGAAGACAATGGTGTCAGTGGACGAGAGTTCAAAATGGCTTCAATCTTAGCTAGCGCGGTGTAAAGCTCCTCAAAGGTCAAATTACAATTTCCCAACACTCTTTGAAGGTGGTATTTTGTTGACTTGACACCGGCCTCCCAGAGTCCACCGAAATGCGGGGTATATGCGGGTATAAAGTGGAACTTTATTCCATCGTTTGCTAAACTTTCACCCAAGGACGAACTATTTAATTTTAAAAATTTAGAAAAATCGTTGTACGCACCTACAAATGAGGTACCGTTATCCGAGAAGATGTCAACGGGTTTACCTCTACGAGAAATAAATCGATACAAAGCCAGTAAGTAACTATTGCTAGTTAAGTCACCAACGAGCTCCAAATGGATGGCCTTGGTTGTAAAACAAATGAAAATTGCGACATACACCTTTACCAGCCTGCATCCACGACCTTGACGACTAGCACACATAATTGGGCCGGCATAATCAACGCCCGTGCTTTCAAAGGGATAACCTGGATGAAGGCGTTCTTGTGGTAAGTTACCCATTAACGGAGTAACGACCTTACCTTTCATGCGTTGACACAGAACACATTTGTGATAACAGACCTTTGCCAAGTTGCGACCTCCTATTGGCCAGTAAGATTCCCTAATGGAAGCTAGCAGTAATTGTGGGCCAGCATGCATTAATCTTTTATGCTCGAAATGAAATAATAATTTTGTAAACTTATGAGTGGACTGTAATACTATAGGGTGCTTTTTACTGTAAGCAAAATTTGAATTATCGAGACGTCCTCCTACTCGCATAATATTTTTGTCGTCTAAAAAGACATTGAACTTGAGAAGGGCGCTCCCTTTAGGTAAACTTTTTTTATTTAAAAGTAATTCGTACTCAGAAAACGACTGAGACTGACTTTGAATAATGACAACATTTAGTGCATCTTGTAACTCATCATGTGACAAATAATGATTCTTTGGATAATGTTTTCTGCATGACTTAATAAATCGTAATAAATAAGCAACAGAATGTATCAGCCGTGAGTAATTAGAATAACAACTAAAATCAATTAAATCCTCACCTATTGAATCATTAAAGACAGCATTTAATACTACGCTAGGTCGAGTCTCCGGTAATGATTCCAGTGCTGGACACTTAATTTGTGAAGGCCAGTCAGACGAGTCTAGTTCTAAGAATTTTGGTCCATGCCACCACAGATCCAAATCCTGCAGAACACTGATATCCACTCCACGAGATATAAGGTCTGCTGGGTTTTGATCGGTTGGAACGTGCCGCCATGTACAGTTACCAGCCTTATCCAAAACTTCAGCAACGCGGTTGCGTACGAATGGCTGAAGTTTGGTAGGCATCATCTGTAACCATCCCAGTACGATGGTTGAATCAGTCCAACAATAGACCCGACTGATCTTCACTCGGAGTGAGCCCATAACTTTCTCATAGAGACGAGAACCGACTACTGCACCACACAACTCCAGTCGCGGGATTGTTAGTGGCTTTATGGGAGCAACTCGACTCTTAGCCATCAATAAACGAACCAAATGTTCACCCTTATCATTAACACTGCGAATGTAGGCGCAAGCACCATATGCGGACTCAGACGCATCTGTGAAAATATGGAGTTCAAGCTCCGTATACAAATTGCAGACTACAATTCGCGGAATACGGAAATGATTTAAAAGAGGCAAAGACTTAATTATCATATCCCAATGTTTACTAATTTCATTAGGTAAAGCTTGATCCCATGATAATTTGTCTAACCATAGTTTCTGTAACAATACCTTCATAGTGATAATAATAGGACCCAAAAGGCCTAAGGGGTCGAAAATTCGCGCAATCACGGATAGCAAATCACGCTTAGTGTGCTCATTTGAATACTTAGTTACACTTATAGAGAACCCTAACTTATCAGTACCGACATACATCCAATACCAAGCAATCTGTCAGGCTCATTAGGTCCAATGTTTAAGTCTAATGACGCCGGCAAGTTGCCTTTTTTTTTTTCTTTTTTTTTTTTTTTTTTTTCGGATGGGAAATCATCAAATAACCCCTCCCGCTCTGGGCGGAGCAGGAGGGAGTGTCAGACTTTTACTGACTAAAACCCATCCATGTTCCTTCATCGCCCTTTGTGTTCCGGGGCCACGGTATCTCTTTCGAATAGTCCCGCAACCCCGGCAGGCATCGGTCCTTACGGACCCCTTCCTTTTTGCTGACTCTCTTTGAGGCGCGCGTGGAACACGAACGCGCCGTCGACACGGCCTGTCGTCATGAGACGGACGGACGGCGAGCTAGCCCATAGCTCACCGTCCACAGGCCCGCGCCTACGGTGGCCGGGGGCCACCATAGGCGCGGGCCTATATGGGGGTCGGAATAGGTCTCCACCCCCTCCATGACACGCCAGTCAACGACACGCGGCGACAGAGCGGGGCTAGCGAACGAAATGTCCACCACCGACTCGCCCCGCATCCGCACACACGTGGGCACAGAACCCCGATTTAGGACGACCAGGCCCTTCTCCAGGGCCCAGTCTTCCACCATCCTTCCCCGCACGTCTGTGCAACGAGAACCCCAAGCCAAGTTCTTGGCATTGAAGTCCCCGAGGACAAGCACAGGGAGGGAATGGTTTCCGACGACGACACTCAACTCTGCGAGAGAGTTGTGGAACTCGGCGAGAGTTCGGCTCGGGGAGAAGTAGACTCCCACCACGACGATCTCCCCGAACCGGGCTGCTACGCACCCCCGACCCCTCCTGACACCTTCAAGGGTCGGGGTACCGGCGGCGGCCGACGACACTATGGTCACTGAGCCGCTAAGGTCCGCCACCCAGTCTTCCCTGGGGAGGACAAAATACGGCTCAGCGACCACAGCAATGTTAATCAACCACTGCGCCATGCTCTGGAGCAACAGATCCTGGGCGCAGGCGCAGTGGTTGATGTTCGCTTGGAGGAAGCGTAATGGGGCCGTTATTGGCACTCCATTACCGCTTCCTCCCTAGCCCCCTGCGAGGGCCCCTCTGTGACGGCGACAGTGGCAGCGGCAACGGTGGCGGTTGCGGCTGCGGCGGCGACGGTGGTGGTGGTGGCGGCGGAGGGCCTCCCCTTGCCTCTGGTGGCCTTGGTGGGTGCAGCGCAGGCCTTGCTTCCAGCCCGGTGGTCGGCTGGCTTGCCAGCCGCCGCACAGGCACCGCAGTGCGGCGTGGCACAGCAAGCCGCGGATACGTGACCGGGCTGGCTGCAACGGAAGCAGAGTCCGCTGCGGTCAACCTCCGAGGCGCACTGTACTGACACGTGGTGTCCCACGTGGCAGCGATAGCACCTCAGAGGTCTGGGCTCTAGCAGCTTCACCTGCGCTGAGACCCAGCCCACCAGTAGCCTTCGGCCCTCCGTTATGGCTTTAGCCGCCGTCACCGGGCAGCATACCGTAACGGTATGCATACCCGTGGAGTCCGGGCGAATGGCGCCTGCCCTGACCTGATCGGCAGGGCACCCTCCGGACCTGGCGACGGCGGCCACCACCTCCTCCTCGGTAACCGAGTCGTCCAGACCCAGGATGCGCAGGTCTGCGCATCTGACGGGCCTGGACACTCGGGCCTCGTCCGCGTTTAGGGACGCTCTGAGCTTTTCAGCCAGAGCGTCGGCGGACGAGCCGCTGGTTTCGCCGGGGATCTCCAGCAATCGAGCCCCTGTCGCGGTGACTTTAAGCCGGAGGCCCCCGGCGATCCCAAGCTCACCGAAGTTCACCGCCGCTCTTTTCCGCGTCCGGCTGTAGTGTGATCACTACAGCCGCGGTCTTCGGGGCGCGCAACCTGGCCGCGATCTTTCGCGCCCTGAACTGGCGCTGCCGCTCCACATTTCGAGCCTTTTTGGCCGCCTTCCTCCCCTTCTTCTTCTCCCCGACCACCTGCCATCCGGCTTCAGCCGCAGGTGTCGGGGGCTGGGGGGGCGGTGGTGGCGGCGGCAGCTGGCCTGCCGCAGGCACTGGCCCGCTCGCCGCTGGCACTGGCGCCGGCGCTGTCACCGCCTGTGCAGCTGCCTTGCCCTTCCTCCTCCTTGGCGCCTTCTTAGCTGGCGCTGGTTTCGCCGGAGCTTGCTTTCCAGGGGGAGGCGCCACAGCCCTGCTGGAGGGCTGACTCGCTGGCCCCGGTCCGGGTGCCGCAGCCGCAGTGGCAGCCGCATACGACACCGTGCTCGGGCCCGCGGCTGCCCTGTTTGCACCCAGGGGGGGACGCAGGACCCTTCCCTCCAGGACGGAGAACCGCTGCTCGAAGGCAGCCAGCTCCTTCCGAACCAGATTTAGGATCTGGTTCTCCGCCGGTTCGGGCTGAGTAGCCCGCTGGGTCTGGCCCCCCTTTTGAGAGCCCGGCCCCCGCAGGCTGGCCAGATCTGCCCGGAGCTTCGCATTCTCCTGTTGGAGAAGCTCCGTGGTGGCCGTCAGGCGGGCCACCTCCTCCTGCAGTTTGGCCAGCTCCTCTCCGCCTACCGGAGGCGGAGGAGGGGAAGGCACCGCAAAATTGGCCTCCGCTGCCGCCAAGATGGAGGCGGAAGCCGCGGGTATGGCCTTCAGTTTCGTGCCTGTCTTCACCTTATAGGCCACGCCCCTTATCGCGGCTTCCACCGCCTTTGTGATCCTGGCCTTACGCTCCGCCTCGGAGCCGCCAGTTTCACCCGCCTCGTCGCCAGGCCCGGGAACAGTAGTGCCCGGGATGCGCACCTCCTCGGCCGGTCTCGCCAACCTCTCGGAGGCAACAGGCCCCCCCCTCTTGCCTCGGATCCCACCGCGCTTGCTAGTGGGGATCTTGCGGGCCGAGGCCATCTCTCCCTCGGATGACGAGACTTGGTCGCCATCCTTTCTAGACCGCTTGCGGAAGAACTTGGTGTTCTCCGCGAGCGTCCCACCCGTCACGCGCCGGGAGCTCTCTGAGCCTCCCGCGCTCACGTCGCTGGATGCAGCGTCGGACTCCGACTCCGCATCTCTCCTCTCCTCTCCTTTGCCGTTGCCGGCGGTGTTGTTTTTTGTTTTTTTGTTTAAAGTTTCCATATCTGAACCCACGAGTATGGGGGAAATAAGATACAATCTAGGCAGAGACCCCTGTACCTAGAAGGGCAGATTTAAGTATTTATTACTCGCCATGGGGGTCTGCAGGTACCCTGGCGAGGAGTGCACTAGCGACTGATTTGTTCCATGGAACACCCGTCAGCCATACATCCCCTCGCGGTGCGTCGCCACTTGGGATTCGGGGTAACTTTTTATAGAGGTTTTCTACCTCGCGGTCCGGGCGGTTAAGCCAAGACCCTCGGTCCCCTATCGAAACCGCGAGACCTGATCCACAGCGCTTCGATAGCCAGATTACGAGATTGGCGGTGACAGAGGAGGACGGATCCTTCTCTGTCTGCTCGGAGGCAGGGTGAGTGCACACCAAGCCCGCCCTCATTCCTCAGCTGTGCCCTCTGCTTTACAGAGGGTCACGCAGAGGAACGCACCGTTGGTCCTGAAAGGACCCTACCTTTGTCAGATTCATTAGCCACGGCGGTCACATTCCCCGGGGGATAAAAGAAAACTCTCATTTCCTCTCATTCCCCGGAGAAGGATACCGCCGCGTCCAGGGTGCACCGGCCCAGCAGCTGCTCTTCCCTCCAGACGTATCGAGAGGGACCAGCAGCCGCCAGACACACGTGGAGGACTTCTGACATCGCACCCCGCCGGCAAGTTGCCTGACGTGGGAATACAATCCGACACTAGTTGAGGTTCATTTGACTTCCATTTTCTCAATGGCGTACATGCCGAAGCAAGCGCCTTTGTAACTTCAGTGCGAATTAATCTTGCTTCGTCTAAGTCATTCCCCCCTGTGAGTAAATCGTCCACGTAAAAGTCATGTCTGATAATTTCAGATATTTTAGGGTTTCTACAATCGAGTCCTAGTTGTTTAATGCATCGAGTTGCGAGGAACGGTGCACTAGCCGTACCGTACGTGACGGTGTTTAATTCATAAACACTAATCGGCTCACAAACATTGTCACGCCAAAGAATTTGTTGCAAATACCTATCTGACGGGTGGACGGCTATTTGTCTAGACATCTTCTCCACATCTGCAGATAAGACATACTTGTGAAACCTGAAACGAAGAAGTATAGACAATAGATCGTCCTGTACAGTAGGCCCGACCATCTGTAGATCATTAAAGGACACTCCCGTCGAAGTAGGACAACTTGCGTTGAAGACAACACGAAGTTTGGTCGTGGTACTCGACTCACGTAATATTCCGTGATGGGGAATAAAATAACCGGTACACAAATTAGGGTTTTCAACTTTTGTCATATGACCAAGTGACTCGTATTCTAATAAAAAGTCATGATACATTTTACTAAAGTCTAGCTTCATCTTTATTCTACGCTCTAAAGACTGTAAACAATGTGCAGCTTTCTTAAAAGAATGTCCCAGAACTGAAGGATCTTTCTTAAGTGGTATACGAACACAAAAACGACCATTAGCCAATCGTGTCGTATTTTTAACGAAATGATCTTCACTCATTTTCTCTTCTGGCATGTAAGAATTGGAAGATTTTGCACTCACCTCCTCTAATTGCCAGAACCTTTTCAATTCTGTTCTAAGCTTTTCCCAGTCACTATCGGAAATCATTTTAGAAAAATTACAATTTACATTATTCGAAAGCAGTGAAATATAATTTTGAGTAATTGGACCGGAAACTATCCATCCTAAACGGGTTTCACATAATAGTGGTTTTCCGGTACCTAACTTTAGTCTTTGCGATCCTAACAATTCCCAAAAGAGGTCAGCGCCGATTAATAAATCAACATCAGCAGGCTTTTAAAAATTAGGATCAGCTAAAATAATATCAGACGGTATTTCGAAATCAGTCATGTTTATTTCATGGCACGGTACGTTACTTGTAATGTAAGGCAGAACAAAACAATTAAGTTCAAAAGCACAACTATCATCTAATGACGTCAACTTAACACGACATGTTTTGCCTACGTGCGAAGTGACATTGTTGATGCCAAGAATCGATTTACTTACTTGGCTAGTTATTAAACTAAGTTGTTTACACAACCTGTCCGTTATGAACGACGAGGTGCTACCGCTGTCAAGAACAGCGCGAGCGAGATGCACGCAACCACTGTGGTCCCGCAGTTTGACCAGGGCGGTTGATAATAACACATCTTGCTGCTTATTACCACGAGATGCAATGTTAGCTGATAAAGCTACGGTATTTGTATCATTGCTGGTCGACGGTAAAGAAGACGATGCAGGCAAGTTGTTGTTATCACGAAGTGTATTCGGAATAGTGCCTTTAAAATCTACGTGAATTAATGTATTATGCCTACGTTTGCAGAGTTTGCAACCTGGTTTTTTACATTTGTTAGCATAGTGACCTGAACGAAAACAGTTGTAACAGACTTTATAACTGGGTAGTAATTTGAGACGATCATCATTGCTTAATGCGAGAAACTGTGAACAATTATTTAAAGAGTGATCATTGCTATTGCATTTAGGACACACTTTATTAGCCAATTCAGTGACAGAACTGTTTGAAGATTGTGTTACCACCATAGACTTGATTTTAGGGCCTGATTTACCTGACGATTGGGAATGACTATTGCGACCTAGTTCCAAGGTCTCAATTAGATTGGCACGATTACGTAGGAACTGCATCAATGCGTCTAACGTGATCGGGCTATCTTTATCGATCCTACCTTTGTACTCCTCCCATTCACGATACGTCTTTTGATCAAGCTTGCGAGAAACAAATTCAATCAAAAGAGTGTCCCAGGTTTTAACAGGTTCTCCTAACGACTCTAATGCACGCAAATCTTTATTCAAGTAATCAATTAAACTTTTTATTGCAACTGAAGATTCCTTTGAGATAGGCTCGATATTGAACAATGCAGACAGATGATTTTGTACCAATAATCTTTTGTTGTCAAATCGATCACATAATAACCCCCATGCCACAGAGTAATTCCTCGAAGAAAACTCAATAGATTTAATTACTACCGCAGCAGTTCCCTCAAGAGATGCTCTCAAGTAATGGAACTTATTGATTTCGTCAATGTCATCATTACAATGGATCAGACTAGTAAAAGTGTCGCGAAATTCAAGCCAATTAGAATATAATCCACTAAACTTTGGCAACTGAATCGTTGGCAACTTAACTGGCTTGTGCGTGCTAACAGGTGTACTTTTACAGCTTTCCATCGATTTAATATTCTTGTTAAATTCACTAAGAACATTTTGTGCTCTGGACAAGGATTTATAATAACGAGACTCGAATTCGGAACGCTCTGAGTATTGCAATTTGGGATCATCTACAATGCATTCCAGACGTAACTGTACCTCATCATACTGCTCGTACAACGACTCCATCTTGCCCATGCGCAACTGCAATTCAGACACATCACAGTTTGATAACTCTTTGTCCTGAAGTGAGTCCAAAAAGTTTGCGAACGCAGTCAAACGACCCTTAAAGCTTCCTCGCTTTTTAACTAAATCCTTTTCCTCGGACATGCTGGGAGATGAGTGTTGTCAACCTGAAATTGATACAGGAATGCAAATTATAAAATACGAACAATACAATTATCACGCCTAAACTGTGTTGTACACTTCCTGAATGCTATTGCAAACAACACACCTAATAATGTAAAAACCAAGTGTTTAAACCATACAAAACATCCAAGTGCAATCTTTTTATTTGTATTACTTTATTGCCAACTTAGTAATAATAAGGCACAACTAAAAAACACTAATCTTCATGGAATCCATAAGTGATTCTAACTAATAAGTATTAATAACCTATTTTATAACAATGACTTGCCCTAATATCAATACTCGACTTATATGTATTATGTTATGACTAACAAATCTTCGTATTCGTGCTATTTACCGTTGAGGACTTCCCTCGCGAGAAGACAATCCCGGCTGTAGAATCAGGTCATGATAGAAATCATGTTTATCTATCAAATATGAACGAGTCTACAAATCTTCGTATTCGTGCTATTTACCGTTGAGGAGTTCCCTCGCGAGAAGACAATCCTGGCTGTAGGATCAGGTCATGATAGAAATCAAGTTTATCTATCAAATAGAACGCGTCTACAAATTTTCGTATCCGTGTTATTTACCGTTAAGGAGTTCCCTCTTGAGAAGGCAACTCGTGAGTTGTCACCGTAACACCTATCTAAGAATATGCACCAATAAAACCCAAACCCATCATTGAAAACTGCATCAAAATCGGACCAGTAGTTTTGAAGAAAAATGGCAACATGTATATGCACAAACAAACAAACACACAAACAAACAAACATCCTCTCACCCCAAACGTCTCCGTTCTGTCGTGATAAATCTAACGTGTTTCGACATGCTTCGTTTCCTAATATAAAACAAATAGCAATAGCTGCAATAGCATTCGGGGCCTCTCAAAGTGAAGGACACAGTGGCTAGGCGGTGCGTCAAAGAAAACCCTTATTTATTAAGGTTTAGGTACTGCTACCGATACATTTATAAAGGTAAAGGTACTGCTACCGAAATATTTGTAAAGGTTATAGTACTTCTACCGAAATATACCGGTATGCATTTCCAACCTCAAAATTCCGTTACTGAAAAAAAAAAACGGTATCGTAATATTTCGGTTACCATTAAATTTTGGTATGACGTCATACCGAAATTTAATGGTACCTTAATTTTTGGGTAATTCAGTCCCTGCACTAAAATAAGATCTAAAACAAAAGCAATAGATGCACTCAGCAACAGCCAAAATTTAAAGTGGAAATGGGCCGGCCACATAGCGCTTCTCAAAGATCAAAGATGGACAAAAACAGTTACGTTATGGAAAGGCCCATCGGGCAAGCGCTACAGGGGAAGACGGTTTACTAGATGGGATGATGATATCAAAAACCTAGCTGGCCCACAATGGCAACAAATAGCCCAGGACCAGGAGAAATGGAAAGCTTTGGAGGAGGCCTTTACCTGAGGGGGGTTCCAGTTAAATCATATAAAATAGTAGTTCCTACCTACTAAAATATATTCCATAGTTATTATTAGATATATATTTAGATTACATAGATATTAATATTTTTTTAGTATTTTCTTAGTTTTTAAAAGGTAGGTACGTTAGGCATTTGTAAGCTAGAAATAAAAAGCTTTTTTATTTTTATTATATTTATTTTATTGGTGAAGACTACATCGTGATGTTTGATAATCAAAAGTGTATTTCAATGGTCCAATAAAACTAAATGGATTGACTTTAACTATGAGAGCTTAACAAGACAGAACTTTCAGAATATCGAATGTATTAAAGCTATCATATTAATAATGTATCGACAAATCATATGAATATTTAAACTATGATCAACTCATTAATGTAATGACATCATTATATTAATACGACAACACTGACAATTATTATAGACTTGTAAGCCATCCAATAATGGACAAATTCAGGTTGAAAGTTGAAAAAGTGTTCAAAAAACAAAATAAAGTTTCAGGAGTATCATTCCAAAGACTATCAGTCAATCTGCTAGACAAAGATGTACAAAGAATAGCAATTTCCCTTAATTACGCACTAAGCGTATTTTTAAATTCAAAGTATAACTTACGGGGTAATTTTATTTATTCGAATGGAAAAATAAGTAATATACTTTCGATCTGCTGTATGTTATTTATGAATATGTTGAGTATCTATCGAATGATAGTCATACATGTCAGGGATATGAATAATGATATGTCTGGCTTAGAAGAAGACTTCTTTACATTGTTGACTTCTTTCCTCTTGTTCACTTTGATGCTTGGGTTCACGATAATGTTCATTTTAGACATAGTGCATAAGGAAAACAACGTCCTACTTATTTTAATGATCCAAACTATATTCAAAAGCATCGATTTGAGTAAAAGTATTCAAGGTTTTATTGTTTGGAATTGGATCTCCATGATTGCTATAATCTTGTATAATACTTTCATACACGTTATGTATTATATAACAAGTAACTACCCCGATGTCATCGACTTAATACTTGACAATGTTGGTGGCATATTGTTCATCGCTTTGGAAATCAATTTAATTGTAGCAACGCGAATCATAATAATGTTAAGAAAATGCTTAGACAAGTGGATTAAAGATGTCCTAATGATGAGTGATGAACAAGAAAATGATGAAGGTTGTCTGAAATTACTCGAGATATACGAAAGTATTTTAAAAGCTTATAATTTGTATAAAAGAATTTTTCAAGTTTTGGTGAGTTCGTGTTTACCTATTATTTTTGTTGATATTTTTTTTATTTTACCTAATAGTAATTTTAATTAATTATGTATGCAAAGTAGTAAAGAAATTGCGTGCTATAGCTTAGGGGTAGGTTCATTACGGAGAACCCAGGAAAAATAAACAACAAAAAAAAACACTAATAAAAATATTGCAAGTTCAACCCTTAAAATAATTAAAATTCTAAACGATTGCTATTTTAAGTTAGTAGGTACTAAATTAGGTTGATCTTAAAATCTTTTTTATCTTTTTATATCAATTTTTTTTCTTGGGTTCCTTTATCGATACTGAACATACCCCTAAGCTATAACACGCATTTTTTTTAACACCCTGTATAGTTAGTTTAAAATATACTTTAAGTAGTTTTACTGTAGTATTACTTGAACAAGTACTTATAGATACAATCAATAAATACGTTTCATCATCATTATCACCTTCCTGACCTTATCTCATGTTACTTGGGGTCGGCGCAGCACGTTTTTTCTTCCGTTCTTCCCTGTCAACCGTCACATCATCCTCATCATCATTTCAGCCGAAAGACGTCCACTGCTGGACATAGGCCTCCCCCAAGTGTCACCACATTCACCAGTCCCGTTTGACTCACATCCAGCGGATTCTCGCAACCTTCACTAGGTTATCGGTCCACCTAGTGGGAGGCCTTCCAACGCAACGTCTTCCGGTTCGCGGTCGCCACTCTAGAACTTATCGGCCCCATTGGCCATCCTTTCTGCGAGCAATGTGCCCTGCGCACTGCCACTTAAGTTTGGCAATTCTTCGGGCTACGTCGGTAACCTTGGTTCTCTTGCGGAGGTCTTCATTTCTGAGTCGATCACGCAATTATTTATTTACACTTTTTTCCTTCATATCATTCCTCACACAATCCATCCATCGTTTCATAATACGTATATCAATAAATACTAATACTGCTGCTAATACTGGCTGTATTTTGCTAACCAAGTATACATAGTCATCAACAGCTCAGTGTTAATCATTAACAAAAACATAGACTGTCACTTATATCTTCCGTGATTGTTATTAATTTTGAGCACCTGATATTTCAATGCTGTTACAAGCGCCATGATCGTGGGTTGACTATAGAGATCGCAAATCCCGAGATCCAGAGATATCTCGTAAGTGACCGTATAAGTTTAGTTATAAACCATGACCGCTTAGTGTTTAATCAATAATATTTTGTTGTTCATAGGCATTATATCACACGATCGCCGTGTTTTACCGCAACCTCTTTTATTTTCACCTAATATGCACTTCACTGAAAAACTCTACAGTGTTCAATAACAAAGTATGTATACCATTAAAATATTACGTCTATACTTAAAAAAAGGTTGGACTCTGAGATTGTTCCGCCATCTTTTCTCAGGGATCAGTCAGCTACAAAGTCTAAGCAATTTTTAAAAACAGAAAAAAAATGACGTATTAACATTATTTTAATCAAACTGGATTGGACCGGATTACTTGTTGAACAATTATTTTTTATTTTTATTTTCAGACGTTGTTTCACGTTTTATCGATATTTTTATGGCTAACAAAGAACATGGCTCTTGTATTTGCGCACAGCATACACTGTGAGAAATTCTATGTCACTATTGAGGATGCAGAGACGACCTGTATACAACTTATGAAGAAAAGGCAATGTCCAAGTAAGACTGTGTTTGCTATGATAAAATATATTATTATAAATAAATAAATAATGTTTTTTGTAAGTGAGGATTTCAGTAGGAATGTTTGCTTAGAAATACTATAGAAGCAACAATATCGTACTCAGGACTATGTAATATCTGACTTTATTTGAAAAGAGTTTCCATGGAGAATCTATTCTTCTCTATGAGATGTACAATATTGGCTAGATGTACAATAATGACTGTTTGTGGCTGGACTGTAGGTAGCTTATTTTAGACTATGCAAATGTGCGTCACGGATTTATTTGAATTAAATGCTTTGAGTTGAGTTTAATTCCTTAAATAGAAATTAATCCATCGCCCATTCAAAAAGGCAGTTTCGTGTGGAGAAGAATAGGCAAAAATGTTTTACAAATCTTTTTAAATGTTTTACAGTAGTACACAGAATGATGTTTAACATTTCTCTATCAGCTCATCATCATATCTTACAGAAGGATCTTCAAACGTACACAATACCTTCAAAATTTTAATTTTATTTTGGAATATATCTTTACAGAATGTGAAAAACATCTTTGCAAGAACATTATACAAACGAATCAAACATTCAGTAAGATGACCGCGTGTGGCTTGTTCTATATTGACGCAACGTTACCTATGGCTTTCTTGAAAGAAATCACTAATTATTTCATTGTTCTGCTGCAATGTAATTTTCTATAAAATACTAATTAGAAAATAATGTTTTTTTTGATATCCCATAACTCTAGGTTTATATTCTGTAGGTAAAAATAATACTAAAACTCCCAGAATAGCTGGTCCAAAAATGCATGGTTTCGGAGATATCATCAATCATAATTATAAAATATGTATGTAAGTTTCATTCATAAATACGAGTAATTCATTTTAATTCAAACCAATCATTCATATTGAAAGCTAAGAAAATGTGACGTTGTCATATTTCACGTACCCTTACGTGAAAGCTAAAGCTAAGAAAATGCCCCCGTTCCATATATCCCTACTGACATATGGGCTTTGTCATATTTCACTTAAGGGTGTTTTACGTTAATAATCGTGACTTTTCCGAATTGTTTTGTATGAAAAAATGAAAAAAAAAGGATGATTTAAACATAATTCATATGCCAATTGATTCTTTGATATGGTCTCAATCGTACCCTAGAGTTATGGGATGTCAAAAAAACAGGTTGTATATTGTCATTTTATTGGGGTCCTTTTCCAAGTATCTGAATTCACCAGCACTAATGTGAGGGTTATTGTGGCCGCGTTCAGTGCCTAAGCATTATGAAGAATGTACATTTAAATACCATCGATGCCAAATAAGATGGAAAAAAAATAGTCGGCATATCAGAAGATTTTTCAGGTCGTACAACTGATACCAGTGTTGAACTTCATGAAGACAAATGCCATGCTGTGAGCATCTATGATTTGTTGAAGGCATTCGATTGCAGTCTTCACGAAATATTGATCAGGAAATTGAAGCATTGCGGTATCTTGAACGCTTTTCTCGATATTCTTACCTCATACTTGGGTTATATGATAAGCAAAGTTGATGAATACGGCAAAAGATCTAAGGCGCGGGACGAATACAAGAGGCGTCGGGTGGAGGTAAGGTGCGGGCGCGGCGCAGGCGCGGCGCCACTTCTCTGAAATTTCATACAAAATGAATAGAAGAGGTGAGGCGCGAGACATACTGAGACGGCGGGGCTCGGGCTCCACTTCCTCGCCCTCGGCGCGCCTGCAGTTAGCAGTGGCATGCCGACAGTGTACACAGATGGCGAAAATGCGTGACGATATAGAATTTTAAAGGGGCATTCTAGTGAGAATGCCACAAATGCATCCCTGTGTCCGTCCGCGCCTTGCCTTTCCGACACCGTTAGCGGGCCTGCTCTGCGCTGTACTAGCGCCGCGCCCGCGTCTCGCCCGTGCCTCGCCCGCGCTTCGACACCTCTTGTATTTGTCCCGCGCCTAAGGATATCTAATTAAGGACATGTAGTAAAATGTTCTGTATGGTGTCGGTCGTAAGAATAGCACCATCCCATATCTTCCCGTGGGTGTCGTAAGAGGTGACTAAGGGACTTACCAGAGAATGGGCAGCAGCGTTCTCTGTGTTTTTGTAACAACCGCACTGCGATCGCCAACCCGCCTGCCAAGCGTGGCGATTATGGCAAAAACCCCCCTTTGGGGGAGGCCCATGTCCAGCAGTGGATGGCTTTCGGCTGAAAAGATGATGATGATGATGATGAGTAAATATGGGAGTCCTGCAGGGCTCAATTTTGTTAAGTGTTGGAAACTGGTGAAGAATTGGCAAAAAAATCCATTGAGTTCTTGAATAGGTATTACTTATCATGCTAAGCTACGCGAGGTTCACATTTAGGTAATCAAAAACTCGAGGTTTTGCAGATCATTCCGAGAAAAATCGTAATTGAACTGCTGTAGAAACAGCCCGACTAGTACTGTACTTTACATATTTCCGAAGTGTTATGTCGTATGGTATTCAGTTGCCCAGAAATGCTGCCGTTAATCAAACAATCATTTTATTACAGAAAAGGTCTTTCAATCTATTAATCAATTTGTTACTCTCGAGTTTGAAGTGATGAGATTTCGTTCTCATCACTTCAAATTCCCGAGCAAACAATAACTTTGCTTTTCTTGGATGCTAATGAATATTTCAAACTAGTTTTAATACTAAAAGGACTGTTTTTGTTTCATCAATAAATGATTACGACAGACTGCTTATGACCAATGAGGTATAGAGAATAGTGTCATGGGCTTTGTCTGAAACCCCCTGTTGAGTCCCTTGGTGGTGGTGTGTGGTGTAGAGGTCCTTGTTGCGGTGTAGCCTTGCGCGGGGAGGATGATTAAAAGTCAGTGCGTGGAAACTACATATAAACGTTTATTGATCACACATTGATTACAGTTCACATTAACAGTCTAACTTAGTACACCACGCGATTTACAGGATGTCTTAATATAAAGACATGTTTGCACCACCACTGCGTGTAAGGGACTGGCGCTTGCGCACACCGCACTTCACCGCAGTCCCGGTTGGCGACTATACATTTTGTCGCGTCAGCTTTTGTAGCGTAAGCCCCTACAATATTCCCCCTTTTTAAAAAAAATGTTAATCCAGAAAATGATCTATCCGAACATACAAGTTTCATCAATTTTGATACATCATTCTTTACTATTTAAACAATGACTTACTCGTTGCCTAAGTGCTCAAGTAACGAACAAACAAGGCGTCAGCACATCTTTCGCTCGTCACTTGATCGCTAGGTAAGTACTATAAATATTCGTCATACGATAACAAAGTGTTATTAAAGTGATTCTAAAAATAAATGTTTATTACTATTACCAATACATTATGTTATTTTATTTTTATAGGTACAGTTGCCTCTCTTGTGGGGCTAATACTATGTGAAAGAGAAATCCTTATCGCTATGTATAACTAGATGTCTTATCTTACTTTACAATATTTCACTGAATTTCACTGAATTGCACTGAATTTCACCGAATTTCAACCGTTGAACACGATTACACATATAAAATTAGCTTGAAATCACTTGATATTACTCAATAATGCACTGAGACAGGTTGAGCGTCTGGCTGAGCTGCTGTTTTAGCTAGCTGAGCTCCACGTCCTTGCCCTATAGTCGAAACTACCTGGTCGATCACTTTGCCGTGCATCTTTCTTCCAAAAAATCGACAGATAAAAAATAAGCACGCTGCACTGACTAGAATCACTATGACGATGGTTACTATGCTGTAAAATTCCAACTTCCTCTCTAGTTCAGCTTGGGCATGGTTGCCTGCTCCGTTCTGAGCGATGATTACTTCAGCGTTCTTAGACTGTTGTGAGCCCATGTTTGCGAAAATAGACATATGCTACTCGGAACAAAAAATGAGTTTGAATGATGTCCAACGGGTTGAAATTTGGTTTGTATACATTTCTTAAGTTTAAATTTTGCTTACGACTAAGTTTTCATAAATCGCACGGGTGGCTTAACTACTCTGCCACTACGTGTGGTATAAGTAACAAACTTACTACCTATGCTACTCCTATTGTTGTTGTCTTGTTTTTCACTAATGTTTTTTTCTTCTGTGGGTTTTTGTTGCTCTGATTCTGCTAACATATAGGCTGGTTTTAACCTATCTATAGAAATAGTTACTTGTCTATTTGGCAGTTGTATCCTAAATACTTTATTATCTCTACTTATGACGCTGTAAGGGCCATCATAAGTAGATGTTAAAGGTTTTTTAACCGCATCATTTCTGATGAATACATGAGTGCAACTATTTAGGTCTTTATGCACAAACAGTTTCCGCGAATCGCTTGCGCTTCGTGACTTGGGACGAAGATTGTTTATCGTTTCTCGCAATCTCTCTACGTATGTGTAATCGTCACCGCTGTACTTTGGACTTACCTCACTGTAAAATTCGCCGGGTAAGCGTAACGCCTGACCTAGAACTAGCTCGGCCGCGCTAAAGCCTGTGTCACACCGGCTGGCTGCTCGCAAACCGAACAAAACGGTGGATAGCTCGTCGTCCCATGACGAGTTGTCTGTTAACCTACTAGACAAAGCTACCTTTAGAGAACGATGCCATCTCTCTATCTTCCCGTTGCTTTGGGGATGGTATGGTGTAGTTCGGATCCTCTGGACTCCTAGTAACTTTAGTAGGTTAGCAAAGAGTTGGCTCTCGAACTGTCTACCTTGATCGCTGGTCAGTCTACTTGGGCAACCAAACCTGCATATCCAATTTTCGTAGACTGCTCTCGCTATTGTTTCTGCCGTGATATTTTCTACTGGTACAGCTTCCGGCCAGTGCGTAAAACGATCTATGATTGTGACACAATACCTGTTGCCATGCCGTGTGGTAGGCAGTGGTCCAACGATGTCCACGTGTAAATGCTCGAAACGTTGACTGGCTTCAAATTTACCTATTCCTGTTACTACATGACGACTTACCTTGCTTCTCTGGCACTGCACGCATGTTTTTGCCCAATTACCTATTTCTTTGTTCATACCAGGCCAAAAGAATCTCTTGGAAATCATCCTACGAGTCGTTCTCACGCCTGGATGACTTATATTGTGTACTGATTCGAAAACTGTTTTTCTAAATGCCGGTGGTACATACGGCCTTATGTTCCCATTTGCAATATCGCAATACACGCTTTTGCTGACGTTGGGAACGTGTATTTGTTTTAATTGTACGCTGCTCGATAAGTCTCCACTTCGTAGTAACTGTGTAATTTGATCATCTCCTTCCTGCGCTGTCGCTAATTCTTCGTAATCTATGGTGGTTGGACACCCAATGGTTTCTACACGTGACAACGCATCAGCTACAGGATTATCAATGCCGTTGACATGCTGTATATTGCTAGTATATTCGCTAATGTACAGTAATTGTCGGATTCGCCTAGGAGTTTCTTTGTTTGAACTTATCTTTGAAATTGCGTATGTTAGAGGCTTATGATCTGTGTAGACGGTTAAATCTCGACCTTCTATCATATCTTTAAAATGCATGATAGACATGTATATAGCAAGTAGTTCCCTATCGTAAGTACTGTAGTTTTGCTGAGTGTCTGATAACTTTTTCGAAAAATAGCCAAGTGGTTGCCACGTGTCGTCAACCCTCTGTTGTAATACTGCGCCTACGCAGGTATTAGAGGCGTCGGTCATAAGTGATAACGATGCTTCAGCGACAGGATGAGATAACGTTACGGCGCTTTGTAGGCTTACCTTGCATTTCTCGTACGCTGATTCAGTTTTGGCGTCCCATTCTATTTTAGTTTTATCTTTCTTTTTTGAGTTGTGCAGAAAACTATTGAGATACTTATGACACTCTGCTGCTTTGGGTAAATGTGACCTGTAGAAATTTACCATTCCGAGGAAACGTCTCAGCTCTTCGACTGTCTCTGGTCGTGGATACGTAATGATTGCCTTTACCTTTTCGGGTAGGGGACTGATCCCTGCTGGTGTAACCTTGTAACCTAAAAAATCTATTTCGTTTAATCCGAAAGAACTCTTCCCGAGATTTATGGTCAACCCGATACTGTGAAATCGCTCAAATACTTTCCTGACATGTTCTCTATGAATGACGTCATTTTTCGATGCTATGATGACATCGTCGATATAGCATGACAGTGATGACTCGTATTCATTACCTATCTTTTCACCGATGTTCTCGATTCCTTTCAGAACCGTGTTGTCCATAAACCTTTGGAACGTCTGTGCTGCGTTCCTAAGACCGAATGTCATCCGCGGAAACTCGAACAAACCGAATGGGGTAGTGATGGCGGTTTTCTCCACGTCTTCCGGTGCGACCTCAATAAAGTGATATGCTCTATTTATATCTAGATGTGTGTAAACTATTTTACCTGTTAATCCGTATGTGAAGTCCTGAAGTCTTGGTATGGGGTATCTATCTGGTTTCGTTACTGTGTTTAGTCGTCGATAGTCTCCGCAGGGTCGGATATTGCCGTCCTTCTTCTGCACGACATGTAAAGGACTGGCCCACTGGCTTCTAGACGGTCTACAGATTCCTAGTTCCTGCATATAGCGAAATTCGTCTTTAACTTTTTGATACTTACCAGGTGGGAGTGGTCTCGGCTTCGCGTACATAGGTGGTCCGGTCGTATCAATGTGATGTTTTACCGAATGGTTAGGCAATGTTTCTTTGAATGATACGGGCTTAGTAATATCGATAAATTCCTCCAGCAAGTCACGAAACGGATGCGTTTCCTGTATCGTTTTAATTGTTGACTCATTGTAGTTTACAATGGTGCCTACCGTGTATAAACTAGTAACTGAATCTACTAACTTCCTATTATATAAATCTACTAATAAACGATGTGTTTTTAAAAAATCTGCTCCTATAATTGGGTTACTTACGTCACAAATTATAAAAGGCCATTTAAAACTACGCCTTAAACCTAAGTTAAGTTCTAATGTTATTACACCGTACGTTTTAATTTCGGTGCCGTTAGCAGCAAAAAGCTTATAGTTACATTCATGATTACGCTTCTTTACGCTAACCTTGGTGACTGGAATGACTGACACATTAGCACCTGTATCAATAAGAAAATCCATACCGTTTTTAGAATCCGTTACACACAAGCGATGGTTTTCGTTGACGTTGATGCATGCTACCACCGCCTTGGGCTGCATCCTCTTCAGTTTTCCTGCTTGTGTAACTTCGCCCAGTTACATGGTGACTCGCATCGCCGTGCTGACTCACGGTACCGGAAATGGTATCGGCACAACCAGTCTGGATTGTTCTGTGCTCGCTGCGGCGTCCGGGATCTTTGACGGGAACGGGAACGATTGCGGTTCCATCGTACCCTTCCCGCGTGGTGTTGGCGCTGTCCGATGCTATTCACCTCGTTGCGTAGCGTCTTGATCTCTAGGGCCATGTTCCTAAGCTGGTTCAGTAGCTCTAGATTTACGTCTGCCATACTTGAAGTTGACGCTGTGCTGTTGGCTGTTGTTTCTACGGCGGCAAGCTCCCCGTTGCGCAGATTGTCCATGATCTTATCGGCCATCTCTGCGAGGTCGTCCAACTTGGTGTCTGCCTTGTTGGTGGCCAGAATCGCGCGAACCCACGCTGGTAGCCTCGCTAACCATAAATTCCTCAGTGTGTCTCCCGCAGCTCCGGAGTTTCTCGCCAGCTCGCTCATTTTGGCTAGCAGTTGGGATGGGCGTTGCTGTCCCAGGTCCATCTCCGAGACTAGTTTGTGAAATTGTGCTTCCGCGCTGATCTGGAACGTTTTTAGCAGCCTGTTCTTCAATGTTGAATATCGCTGTTGTTCCGGCGGGTTACTTATTAGGTCTCCAACCTGGCTCAGTTCCTCCTTTGATAGCTTGCTGAGTAACATCTCGTACTTGACCTGGTCGCCTTGGTGCTGCGGTCCTATCATGGCCTCGAATTGTGAGAACCATATCTTGGGCATGTCCGCCCAAAAAGGTGGTATTCGGGCTGACAACCCGATTGCAGCTAGATCGCTCACTATTGCCTGTGCCGTCGGTGCTGGTAGAGTCATTGTAGCACTGTTCACGTACACTTGTTTAACTGTTCACTTCCGTTCCCTACGCAAGGCCACGTCGAACGCGGGGTCACCAATTATTGAGTCCCTTGGTGGTGGTGTGTGGTGTAGAGGTCCTTGTTGCGGTGTAGCCTTGCGCGGGGAGGATGATTAAAAGTCAGTGCGTGGAAACTACATATAAACGTTTATTGATCACACATTGATTACAGTTCACATTAACAGTCTAACTTAGTACACCACGCGATTTACAGGATGTCTTAATATAAAGACATGTTTGCACCACCACTGCGTGTAAGGGACTGGCGCTTGCGCACACCGCACTTCACCGCAGTCCCGGTTGGCGACTATACATTTTGTCGCGTCAGCTTTTGTAGCGTAAGCCCCTACACCCCCAACAAAACTTTTTTGGTAAAAGCTGATAATTATAATCGTTATTGTAAGAAGTCCTTCATAAGTTACTAATAGATTGGCTGATCTCATGAATATTTAAACTGTAATAAAAAGTGTGTTTTGTCGCCGTAATGTCTCATTCTCTTCACAGAATTATTTATGATTACAGACTTATTAGCCATCTTACTATGGACAAGTTAAAGTTAAAAATTGTAAAAGTGTTAAAAATACAAAATAAGGATTCAGGAGACTCATTCCAAGTATTAGCCAATAATAGATTGGACAAAGATGTACAAAGAATAATATATTCTTTTAACTTTGCACTTAGTGCGTTTTTAAATTCAAAGTACAAAGTACGAAATCATCATATTTATTCGGCTGGGAGAATAAGTCGTACACTTTCGTTCTGCTGTTTTCTAATTATGAATATGTCTTGCATCTATCGAATAGTCTTCGTAGATATCAGGGGTGTGAATAAAAACATGTCAAGAACAGAAGAAGACTTCTTTTCACTGTTTACTACAATTCACTTCATCATGTTTATGGTTGGGTTCACGATAATGTTTAGCTCAAATATAGTGCATAAGAACGACAACATCATACTTATTTTAAAGCTCCAAACTATACACAAGAGCATCGATTTTAGTAAAAGTATTATGTGTTTTATTGTTTGGAATTGGATCTCAGTACTTTCTGTAATCTTTGTTAATAATTTTACACACATACTGTATTTTACTACGTGTCACTACCCCGATATCATTGACTTGATTCTTGACATTGTTGTCAGCACACTGTTCATCGGTATGGAAATCAATTTAGTTGTAAGCACCCGAATCATAAAACTATTAAGAATATACTTGTACGGGTGGATTAAAGAAGTTCTAATAATGAATGATGATCACGAGAACAATGAAAGAATTTTGGAATTATTTGAGACATACCAAAGTATTTTGAAGGCTTACAATTTGTATAAGAACATTTTTAAAGTATGGGTAAGTCTACAAATATTGTACTTAAGCAGAGACATGAAGCTTTATTTAGTTCATTATGAACACACAAATTGATGTAACACATTTTGTTTTTTCTAGGCATTATATCACGTGTTTAGCATATTTTACCGTAATCTCCTTTATTTTCACGTAATATATGCTCTATACTGAAAGGATCTACAGTGTTGGAGAACCAAGTAAGTTTGATCCTTTTCTGTTTATTTTTATAATGATATTGTATTTCCCACAGCTAGGCAAAGACCTTCCCATATCCTTCCACGTACTGTTTTCTAGGACCACCATGAACAAGCTTAGTCTCGGCAAGTCTTTCTAGGATTGTCTCAGCGGCGCCGTCCATTCTCAGGCACCCACTGCGTTATAGTTTTGTTTATTTTACTTTTAGGCAATGTTCCATGTTTTATCGATTGTTTTAATGTTAACAAAGAATATGGCTCTGGTGTTTGCACACAGTATACACTGTGAGAAGTTCTATGCCACTGTTGACGATGCAGCGACGACGCTAATAGAGCTTATGAAGAACAGGGACTGTCCAAGTAAGCCAATGTTTCTAGTAATGAATAACTGTGTGGAAGAATCCTCTAATTTGTTGAGTTTTATGTCTGGTGGGTTATTGCTTGTTGTGTAAATGTAGGTGCAATATTTGTGCGACGACGGAAATCTTAAGAAGTACGTTTTTCGGGTAATTTGCAATTTCTTTATTCGTTAGTTAGTTAGTTAGTTACATATAACTGGAGCAAAATAACAAATACTTATTTTAAATTAAATATTTATTATGGAAGTCACAAAATTACGTAAATCTTCAATGGAAGGTTCTTAAAACGCTCAAAATATTAACTTCTTCTATGTTTTAATATTATTTTGGTATATTTTTTACAGGAAGTCAAAAACGCCTATGCAAGAAAATTATACGGATGAATCAAACGTTCAGTAAGATGAACGCGTGTGGCTTGTTCTACATAGACGCATCATTAATAATGTATTTCATCAAGGTGACCAGTAATTACTTTGTTTTACTGCTACAGTATAATTTTCTTTAAAATATACCTTAATTGTTCAGGCGCCGGGGAAGGTGGTGAGTCCCTTTTGAAGGAGCTGACGGCCCTCATCAATCTCATGCTCTCCGGCAGTGTGAATGAATGCCGTCATCGATATTCTTACGAGGCCAATCTTTGTGCCCTGCGGAAGAAGAATGGTGGCATTGGTCCCATTGCCGTAGGGTCAACTTACCGACGTATAGCAGCCAACATTTATTGCACCTTTTACAGTGAAACACTGGCCAGCAAATTCCAGCCCCTACAGTTTGGCTTCCAAAGGGGGCTGTGAGGCTGCGGTACACGCACTTTCCACTTACCTTCACAGTGATAAGGGTGGGGTCATCATTAAGGTTGACATAAAAATGCTTTCATTTCCGTAAACAGGGACACCTTGTTGACAGGGTTTCAAAAAGAAATACCCAAAATGTATAGTTTTCTTTACTAATGCTACAAGCATCCCTCAAAATTACTTTATTAAGACAACCTTTAGGAATCAGCCGTTGGATGCCAACAGGGTGACACTCTTGAGCCCGTCATTAGTTTAACAATCAAATTATTCGACAACTAATTTCTAAAGTCAACGTATGGTATTTGGATCATCGAACCCTGGGAGGTGATGTCGACAGTCCTAAAAGTAACTTTCTTAAAAGAAATAATATTAATTTCATTGACCTAGACCTTTACTTTTCGAAGTACGAAATTTACCTTCTTGAAACCACTGACAGATAGACTACCAATTCTAAATTTAACTCGTTGGCACCAAATATCAAAATACCAATATACCAAAACCCAATACCAATATTTGACGAATCTTTTTCGTCATTCATTGAAGAAAAAAATCTAAATTTAGTGACATTTCGGAGAGCTTTCAATATTAACATTCTTTTGGCCTTCACAGTAATTCGATATTTATTTATTTAACACTTCAAGCACAAAGTACAGAGTCCGACTTAATGCCAGCATTCTCTTATATTGTTGTTTTGGACCAAAATTAACGTTTCGTGAGGAGCTCGTGGCTAAATAATAACAGCCGCTCGGGTCGATCGTTAGGTTAAGCCGTGCTTGCCTAGGTTGGTCTGTGGATGGGTGACCACCCATTACATACCGAGTTTCCTCCGTGCCTCGGAAAGCACGTTAAGCCGTTGGTCCCGGCTGTCATTTGTAGATCTTTGACAGTCGTTAGGTAGTCAGAGGCCCAAAAAGTCTGACAACCAGTCTTACCAAGGGGTATCGTATTACCCGGTAGGTACTAACTGGGTTGTGGAGGTCAGATAGGCAGTCGCTCCATATAAAATACTGGTATTCAGCTGCATCCGGTAAAACTGGAAGCCGACCCCAACTAAGTTGGGAAAAGGCTGGGCAGATGATGATGGACCAAAATTAACATTTGCCTTCGGTCCTCTCAAAAAGTCAACCAACAACAATAGCGCTAAAATCGGAAACTTTTTGCGTCCAACCGCGCTGGCTTCGCGAATTATTCGCGAATTCTTCGCAAATAATTTGCAAATAAAAACACTTGACGATCGCAAACTACAAGAGATATAGGTATATCTCTTGTAGTTTCTCTATTCAGCTATTTACTGTAAAGTTTATGTAGCTAAGTTAATGTTTAAGTTTATGTTTGTGTGCCGTGTGGTATCCGGCAGAGTAGAATAGAACCAACCCATTACACTCACGGGTGTCGTATAAGGCGACTAATGTCTGAGGCAGAACACCTTGCGCCTCCGTAGACCAGATAATGGGCAGCAGCGTTTTCTGTTAGTCTTTCATCACTGCGATCTCCAATCCGCCTGCCAAGCGTGGAGATTACGGCAAATTCCTCCCATCATGGGAGAGGCTTATGTCCAGCAGTGGACGTTATGGGCTGTTGTTGTTATGTAGCTATATAAACTTTACAGTGAATAGCTGAATAGATAAGGAATCTATTTAACCAAAAATAAAGATAAAAAATTATAATTTGATACTCTAAAAATAATGTAGAACTAGAAAAACAGCGATAAAAACGGACATTTCGCTATTAAAATATTAAATTGTGGAAAAACTATTAACTTTTTATTTTTATATCTATATCTATCTATCTATCTATATCTATATCTATCTATTATTATTACATATATCACGGCAGGGAAAGCCTAGAGGAACACTCTGCCCATATATTGGCGACATCCGCCGCCAATCCGCCTTTGTCTTTCAGACTCTACTTCTCTAGCCATCACATCGCCGTGCGACACCTACAATTCTTCATTGTTGGCGCAGAGTACATTTTTATATATTGTTGTTAGAGGTAGGTGGGTATTTGAAATCACACACAGCACTTGGCTCAAATTCCAAACATTTATTTCTATGAAACCATTTAGGTACAGAAACTGATTAACTTATAACGTTCACTTCACTAAACACTTATAATTACATAGTATTTCAATTGTTTTTGCTAATCGTAGGATAACGTGACTGCTCCTTGCTGACGCGTCCATTCTGCCTGCGTGAGCGGAAGTACCACACTATCCGTTCAGCAACTTATTACAATAGTAAATTCAATCAGCCTCACAAATAATACTGAAACACTTTACAATAATTGTGTTACTATTAAATAATGACAGAATTCACCAATTTGAACACGTTTTCAATTATTAATAATAAACTAGTTGTCTCATTACTTTTTAGTCTTTAATCTGTGCTATCATGGAACATTTCCGGTGATGTACAACAGTTATATTAAACAAAAGCTTTTTACTAATAAATCACTGTGTTAAAATAGTCTTATTAATTTATAGTTGGGAATCTATTATTGAGACTTACTTAGTTCTCGTACTTAATTTAAGCATTCAGGTATTGATGGTAAAATCACAGTCGGCGCCATTTTCCCTGACAGGTAACGCCGTATCATAAAGAAACATAATGTCAAGTGATTAACTATCAATTGCTAATATGAATGAAACCCTAAAGTTGTTAAACAAATATTCTATGTTAATTATAGCGATAGTTCTAAATAGAACATCGAGTTTAGTTTGATAATTGATTTTCAAGTGATACTGATTAAGATAAGCCAACAGATGGCGCTGTTGCTCTTGATACTCAAACGAAATTAGTCAATGGCACTCACAGGTGTTATAATAGTTGCTCTGACTCGATACGAATTGGTCTCTCAAGTTTTCTTCGAGGCAACCCTTGAAGCTGCACGTGCTCGTTAGATGCTTGAGAACTTGTAAATAATCGCCGAGGCTTTCGCCGCCATTTTGTCGCCTTTGTCTGAATATGTGTCGCTCGGCTATTTCCGAGCGCTTTGGTTCGAGATGGTCGCCGACAATGATCACTAATTCCTTGAATGTTTTTTCTTCTGGATTGTCCGGTGCGCACAAATCGCACATCAAATCATATGTAGCTTCGCCAACTAACGTCACTAGCGTAGCCACTTGAAGTTCTGATTTGATTTCATTGAGCGTCATAAACTGTTCCACGCGTCTAATATAAGCCGACCACTTTTTGCTCGAAATGTCGAATTGTTCGATTTTTCCGATCGGCATTTTATTTGTACTAGATATTTTCACACTGTTAATGCGTTTTATGTTGTTAAAACGTGATTTATCTCGTCGCCAGTTAGATTTATCATATAAATCAGGGAGCAGCAAACAATGAAACGCGAGTCTACGAACCAACTGTTTATTCGCGGCATACCCGCAACAATATAATAATGAGGGATACCACAATTACTACTTACACTATTGTGCTATTACAGTTTTTGTTTTTGTAATAAACATCGTTTTTTCTTTCCCCTAAGTCAATACTTGGTTTAGATTGTTAGAGGTATTTGACGATATCACAAATTGTTATAGTTTACTGCAATTTGTTATTATTAATAGCCAGAAGCTGATGAAATTAGAACATTATTTGGTATTTTGCGGGTGTCACGCTTCTATAAAGACAGAAGTAAAAAGAAAAATAATGTTTAAATTAATTTAAAAAAAGGTTTTTGATAAACATCAAAAACAACACTAGACCCTATTGTAGACATTCCTCAACACATTAGAATCCTTCTCAGACTACACGATTCCAAATCCTGCTCTACCATCTTCACCGATAGCTGAGTTGAGAGAGAAAGTTGGAGTAACCATTGAAGACTATATACCACACAACAAACAAGTTAAGATTATAATAAATGAATTGGACCCCAGAGAGAGATTCCTACCTATTTTGGCTTCTGGTGGGGATAAGAATATACAAAGAATAGTTTTCGTGGGCAAAAGTTGTTTGGAAACAAAATAAATGGGGATGTGAATGACAACAAACAAGAAAGTTACCATGAACGTTACGTAGTAATAGAAAAATTTAATGGATTACCTATCGATTGGTTTAGAGTATTGCTTTAATTGACACTAAACTGTAACGCAGCAAACATGTTCTCGTATTTCAAAAGCTATTTTAAATCAAACAAATACGCTGTTATCATCGGAAACATGCCAACTGTTTCATCTAGTGAAATATTGCGCATTAACGTTATTGAAAAAGATCTACAATCAGTACTAAGACCGTTAAATCTGATGCAAAACATGTTTTTCTGCGGGAAGTATTCTATTCGTGACAACATAATCTCGTCCAATACGTACATTTACAATTTTCTACGGGTATTTATCATGCTAACATATCGCTGTGTCCTTTTAAACGAATGGGTGAATTATATGGTAAATGATTGTCATAACACTTGGGGCGATTACAGTACATTCTACTCTTCGATGCTTGTCCTTGAATTTTTGTTCTTGTTTATCGGAGATTTGATAACCACGGTCTCAAACATCATGGACAGCTCCTACAATATCTTCTTGGTCTTGAAAATCCAACACATGCTCAGAGTCCTGCAAATAAGTAGCGGCGAACTGAGAAGTTTCGCTATCTGCAACTGGGTTTGGGTTTTTGTTCTAAATATTTTTTATATAGGATTCATCATTAGTGAATCTTTGGTTTTTAACTTGGATACTATCGACGTAATGGCTTTTTATGCATGGATTGCTTTCGAAGTGTTAGTTGTATATGTTTTGCTATCTTTGAAAATGATTAGACAAATCCTTTGTACTTGGATTGAAAAAGTTGAAAACTCACCAAATGCTGAATATTCAGGAAGCAAAGAATATTGGAATACAATATTTGATGTTTACCTGAATATAGTAGAGACCTACAGGATTATCGAGAAGACTTGTCAATACCTGGTATGTTTATTAATAATACCGTAGAATGAAGAATAAATAAATCAAATATACTATAATAATTATAATGAGTTACTTCGGTTTCCAGATTGTATTTTACGTAATATTAACAGTTTACTTCAATTTCAAGAACCTCGCAATGGTGGTAACTATATTAAGGCTTTCAATTGCAAAAGGTGGAATGAAAGTAAGTGGTCGAATTACTTATGTATTTGTTATACATCCATGTACATTGGCACATAGGCGGACTTAATGCCGCAAGTCAACCATGGGCTTACAAGATGTGTTAGTACAACATGGACAACAACTATTCGCAAGTATACCAACCAGGACTATTGAACTGTTAAATCATCATCATTACCGACCTCATATTCCGTTCAGGCTCCCCTGTACTGTATGACATTTTGGGGGTATGAAGAACAGGGTGAAAAGCTGTTCATCCCCCGTGGAAAAGGGAGGATCCTCCGACCAGACGGGTGTTATGTCTGGTGGGCTACTGCTCGACAGTTGTTGTTGGGTTCTCGTATATAGTCAAAGCGCGAAAAAATAATGTGAAATATCATGTCATTTTTTTTAATTATTAGATACTCAGAGGGTTTTTTAATCGTCATTGTAAGCAAGCAGAATAATTATAGAGTCGCAACTCATCATTTTTGTATGAGTTCAATAAACCAATGCGCTCATACAGCGACATTTTAATTGTGTCTGGGGGATGTTTGGCCCAACTATGGTTGGTCTGGCTCAAAATAAGTACTGAAATGATTTCCTGAGTATCAAATATTCGAACATCGATATTAGATTCGTATTTAATATTATGTTTGAGGAGCTCGTGGCTAAATAATAACAGCCGCTCGTGTCAATCGTTAGGTTAAGCCGTGCTTGCCTAGGTTGGTCTGTTGATGGGTGACCACCCATTACATACCGAGTTTCCTCCGTGCCTCGGAAAGCACGTTAAGCCGTTGGTCCCGGCTGTCATTTGTAGATCTTTGACAGTCGTTAGGTAGTCAGAGGCCCAAAAAGTCTGACAACCAGTCTTACCAAGGGGTATCGTATTACCCGGTACTAACTGGGTTGTGGAGGTCAGATAGGCAGTCGCTCCATGTAAAATACTGGTATTCAGCTGCATCCGGCAAAACTGGAAGCCGACCCCAACACAGTTGGGAAAAGGCTAGGCAGGCAGATGATTTAATATTATGTTTCGGACTATCGGTAAAATCACATGTTTATTTCCGTGCTTCGAAGTGCTTGGCAGAAATTTCTGTTTGCATCTGGCAGTGTTAATAATATTTTTTTAACAACCTTCTTTACAACATATTGAGTTTGAGTCATCGTGTAAGTGTGGAGCCCCTCTACAGGATATGCCCCACCTCCTTTCTTGCCCATCCTGCACGGCCACATGCACCTTCCAGAATTTAAACGAAGCCAATGACAGAGCTGTGCAGGTGGCAACATACTGGTCGGGTATTATTTGAGTCTATTGACACGCATAGAAGAAGAACAACATATAAAAAAATCAGCACTCGGTCTTTGAGATTTTTTTTTATTATTTTTACGCAACTTTAGCACCTGATATCTAAAAATTAGCCGTCGGTACAAGTTAGCAGGTATTTATACGTTCACAGTACATGCTAATACTACTTGATGCCAAACATTTTGTTCATGAGAAAATAAGTCTGTTAAGGTCTGGCGGCCCTGGGATCTTGCTCTATAAGAACCTGGATTTAATTCTATTAGGATTTTTTCAGTAGCACCCGTGGAGTCTGGATCTGTGCCTGGTAGATGGCAATAAACTCGCCCCCTGGCGATATGACGGTGTACTACTAGGCACACCTCTGCCTAACCCTTCGGGGATTACAGGCATCATCATCATCATCATCATCATCATCATCAGCCTATTAATGTTTCCACTGCTGGGACACAGGCCTCCTCTCTATGAGAGGAAATGGGCTATAATCCACCACGCTGGCCCAGTGCGAGTTAGATGTCACATGTCTTCGATTTATTTGGTTCTAGGACATGCCGGTTTCCTCACGATGTTTTCCTTCACCGGTTTGAGAGCAGCGGTGATGAGATAAATTATACAAAGTAATGCGCCAGTCTGGGTTTGAACCCACGACTTACTGTTGGTAAGTCGGGGCCGCCACCAGTGGGCCACCGCTTTCTCATTACAGGCATGTTATGATAAAACTATTTTTTCTGTTACCATTGCAGCATATCATTCTGCTAATTACGTATCAACTAATTACCATCAAGAATATCTACCTGCTTGTTTGTTTGAGCGTGGACTGCGAGGGATTCTACGCAGCCATGAGAGATGTTCAGAGTACCTGTGTGATGCTCAAGTCAAGACATTGTTATGGTTGGTATTAAATCTGAGCTCTGACATAGTGTTACAAATATTATTTTTGATCCATTGAGTGTATGTGTCGCAGCCAATTCATATAACACGCTGTATTACATGCGGCGTACTTTGTTTCAGCCGAATTGTAATCCGGCTGAAAGTGAAGGCCCCGCATTACATAACAGCGACGTTTCTCAATCCGGTGCGTCTTTATGTAATACGGCGTTATACGATATGCCTGCGACATATGCACTACGACAAGAAACAATGGATGGACTGTGTGAAGGATGGTATGACAAAGAGGTGTCTGGTGAGATGACAAGTAAAAGATAAGTATGGAAAAAGACGGGATCCCTTTTTTTTGCATAATCTTCTTTTTCCTAATATACTTTGGCATAACTGTTTTGGCATAATTTGTTTTGCCATAATAATACTTTGGCAATTTTTTTTTTGGCATACTGTTTATGTTGGCATAATCATCTTGAAGGCTTATTTGTTTTGGCATAAATTGAATTTTGCATAATGTTACTAGGCATAATGACTATTAGCATAATAGTATTTAGGCATACAAATATTATAAATACCAGAATAAAATTTGAGTTATTTTTACGTATTTATTTTGAATTAAAAATTCATTAAGTTGTACTACAAAAGTTAGTGACAGAAACGAATCGCTGCAAAACCGACTCCACGTAGTCTTGTCTGCCCTACCCCTAGAGTGTAATTTAAAATCACGTAGGCGCGGAGGGGCGAGGCGGCCCGCGAGTTGAGGAGCAGGTGGTGAGCGTTAAACACATCTGCGACGATAAGCTCGCGTGGGACCGCCGGAGCCCCGCAGCGCCGGAGCCGTGACAGAAACCTTGCCTGCTGCATGTTGCATACTGCATGCTTGCTTGCTGCATGCTTGCTTGCATGCTGCATTATTGCTGAATGCATGCTTGCTGCATGCTTACCGCATGCTTGCTGCATGATTGCTGCATGCTTGCTGCACGCTTGCTGCACGCATGCTTGCTTTATGCTTGCTGCATGCATGGTATATGCTTGTTTAAATGTTTGCAAGCTGCATGTTTGCTGCATGCATGGTGTATGCTTGTTTGCATGCTTCTTACAGGGAAACAACTCACATATGTTCACAATCAACTATGTTCAAAACAAATATGTTATGTATTACCTGCTTCGGAGAGATGGTTTTATTCCAATCGTCAAAATAAATTGGTATATCCCATTAGGGTATGTCTAACATTTTAGGATTATGCTTCTTTGTTATGGCTATAAAAAATATGTTTTAGTATCATTATGCGTAAATCAATTTATGCCTAACAATGTTATGCTTAATCATTATTATGATTAGATAAATTATGCTTAAAAAAAATTTGCGTAAGCTGTTATGCGTAAAAATGTTATGCAAAAATATAATTAGTAGTAACAAAAGTATGCCAAGTTATATTAGGTCTTAAAATTTTATGCAAATGGATAGGGCACCGAAAAAGACATGCTGCGTCGGAACCAAATAAATTTGGATAAGGGCAGGAGATTGATGATGCGTGTGAGCACTACAAACGGGGCGGAATGGGCACCACAAGATAACGGTTACCACGTATTCAGAAAATAGAATTTTTTCATAGATTCATCATCATCATCATCCACAGCTCCACTGAAAACCAGCGCTGTGCTGTGGACCCCCATAGCACAGCCTCATACTGAGTAATCTAACCTGTTTGTCGCACTCACGACGTGCTTGCTGTCAACTTTTTCTTGTTTCTGTTCCGTTATGTTATATTTTTAACCGACTACCAAAAGGAGGAGGTTCTCAATTCAATTGTTTTTTTTATTTTTATGTATGTACACCGATTACGCTGACATTTATGATCCGATTTACGTGATTCTTCTTTAGTTTGATACGGAATAGTTGCCAATTGGTCCCAATAAAAATTAACATAGTTTGGCCCAGTTGTTTTCATTTTATGAACATTTTTACTTCAGGTGTGTGGTATAATTTCATGTATGTTTACCGATTTCTCCTCCATTTGTGGAGCGATTCTCAAAATTCAGTTTTTTTAACCCGTATGCTCCCGGCCGTGCCTCCAGAGGCACAGTGCATTGTTATTTTAATTGTGTCTGTAATTGCGGGTATTGAAGTGTTAAATTAATTAAAAGAGTATACTCCTGAGATGGTCGCCTTTAAATTTGATGAAGATCTGATGCTGATCTTCGGAGATATACAATGGAGCTCTTAAAACTAGATAGTAAATCGGTCGTAATTGCTGCAATCGCTTGGATGTTTAATGTTTATACAACATCATGACGTAACATCACGCCTGTATGCTCTGAGGGGTACGCAGATGTGTACAATACACCAAAATTTCGACAGTTTAGGTAGTTCCATTTATTGGGGATAAGCCTATTACCATGACATGTATTGTTAACAATGTAAAATAAATGCATAGCAAATATTTGTATAGGATATTAAAACTAAAAATGGAAAAATAAAAAAAACTATTTTGCCAAAAAAAATTGGTTGCCTGTAAAGTCGGTATACGGGCGAAAGTTTTACGTGACAACGACTTTGAGTGGTAAAATAAACTTTTTATGTCTGTCTCTCTCGCTCTTAGGCGGGCTCTCACTCGCTCTCATTGTGAGCGCATAACGTGAGCGGAGCGCAACGCAGTTTCTTGAAGTGTCACCCGGCAAACCAATTTATAAGACGTTGTCACGTCAAAAATAAAACCTTTGACCTTTGTTTGATTCATTTAGTTTTTTTTTGTCACCGACTTCTGAAGTTAAAGTTATTTTTCACTTTTTTGTGTTTTTGAAGTCGGTTTTATTTTTTTGCAAAAAAGTTTTTTTAAACATCTTTTATGCTTTGTTTGTTTTGCACGTCACGTGCCTGCGGCAATAAATATTTTTTCTTTCTTCTTTCACTTCATCCACTGCTAGGTATTAGCCTCTCTTTTTTTGTGCCAAGCTCCACACTCTTGTGACAACGTCATCCAGGATATTCCCGCAATGGCAACAATATCGTCTGCCCATCTCGCCGACATTCCATAGGTTATTAAAAAAAACAACTGTTTCCTACAAAATTCCTGCTATACACACACGGTTCAAATATATGCAAAAACTGTTTCTTAATTATCTATGAAAAATTTCTGTACGGTTTCGCGTCGGTATTTACCCCATATATTCCTTATAGTTATAAATACTGATGAAGGGTCAATAATTGGTCGATACACATCACCATTGTCATATCAACTGGAAAATGTCCCACAGCCTCCTCCAAGCGTCACCACGTGGAACAGTCCTGTGCTTCTAACATTCACTTCTCTCGGTTACCAGTTCACCGGTAGATGCCTGTTTGTTATAAGTAGCCTTTACAATTTTTTCTTCTCTTTTTACCAAAGTGGCGTTTTAGTTATGTATCCAATATTTTCTTGTCCTACAAGTATTACTTGATACCGTGAGGTCCGCTTGTAAATGATTTTGAAGCTCCATTCATTAGAGCCATACCCAGGAGTCCTCAGAAAAGTAAAAGCTACGTGAATCTCAGCGTGGGAGCATTGTACAAAATCAAAGCATTTATTTCAAGTTGGCCAGTTATAGGCACTTTTGAACTGTCGAAACAACGATGGGACGAAGTGACTGTAGCTAAATTTCATTGTTGTAACAATGAAATTTAGCTACAGTCCCTGTCACGAGGTATAAAAACTGTAAAAGTACTGTAGTTGCCCATTCCAAAGCGTAGATTTCTATGGAGAAGAACAGTAGAAAACGGTTACTGTTTCGAAAGAATAAAAACCTCGATTTTATAAACGGTGTTTTAATTTGTTTTAGACAGGAGAGTTTGCAAGAACATCCAACGTGTACAGCAGATATTTTTCAAGAAGATGAGTGTGTGTGGCCTGTTCATCATAGATGCCGAACTACCTCTACAGCTGTCAAGCTTCATAACTACTTATACGATTGTGTTATTACAGTTTGTGTTTTTGTAAACATATTACTGATTATGACGACTAATAGACCTGATATGAAAATGATGATGTATTTTTTTTCATTGCCTTGTTATTATTACATTTTGTAGTGACCAGAACATCATTATCTTTATCATCAATTCAGCCAAAAGACGTCCACTGCTGGACATAGGCCTCCTCCAAGTGTCGCCACATTGACCAGTCCCGTGCGACTCGCATCCAACGGATTCCCGCAACCTTCACCAGGTCATCGGTCCACTTAGTGGGAGGTCTTCTAACGCAACGTCTTCCGGTTCGCGGTCGCCACTCCAGAACTTTTCGGCCCCATCGGCCATCCGTTCTGCAAGCAATGTGCCCTGCCGACTGCCACTTAAGTTTGGCAATTCTTCAGGCTACAACAACAACAACTACCTCGTCTTATCTAGAACAATATAAGTACGTTGTTTCTTTTTTTCTTTTTCGTGTAGTCAGTACCTAACCTGGTGTCAGAGTTTTTATGCCACCCGTGGGCCTCTGGCTTCGCTTTAAATGCCGATGCCGTCAAAAAATATCTCTCAGGCATACTGATTTCCTCATGATGTTTTCCTTCACCGAAGCAAATGATAATTATACAATACGCACATGATTCCAAGAAATCAGAGGTGTGTCTTGGGATCGAACTGGAGACCTATGACTCGCACGTTTGTTATACTTAATAACTTATTGTAGACCCACTGATGAAATTAGAAAACGATAATTTTAGTGTCTTACAAGTATGTCTTTGGATGGCAACAGCTACCAACAAATAATATTTTATAAATGACCCGACTGAAAGATAAGAAACAAATTTAGTAAACGTAATTTTCTTAAATAGAGTATTAATTCATATTGAGTAATATTAATAATGTATTACTTGCCTACTTGTAGATCTTTGACAGTTATTATACACAGAAAGTAGCCTGGAACCAGTCTCAGGTCTCTTGACAACCAGTCTTACCAAGGAGTACCTATCGTATTACACAGTGTTAACTAGGTTGTGGAGGTCAGATAGGCAGTCGCTCTATGTAAAATACTAGTATTCAGCTACATCCGATTAGACTGAAAGCCGACCTCAACATAGTTGGGAAAAGGCTTGGCAGATGATGACTTGCCTACTAATTGACCGCAGTGTTCAGATCAATTGACATTCAACTACTCGTTCAACAAACATGTTCTCGGATTTCAAAAACTGGTTGAAATTAAACACGAACGTTGTATTAATCGAGAATGTATCCACACCATCGTCTGACGAAATACTTATCGACAATGAGATTGGAGAAGATTTAAGATCAGTACTAAGACCATTGAATCTGATGCAAAGTATTTTCTTGCGATCGAAGTATTCTATTCGTGACAACATTATAACTGCGAATACGCATCTATACAACTTTATCCAATTGGCTTGCATGCTCTTGTACCGATGTGCCTGTTTTGGTGAACTGATCGTATACGTTATCCAAAATAGACTTAATTGGGGGATTTGCCGCTTACTATTTTCTCTGAGCATGACTACTGACATCATCTTCTACTTGATCGGGGATTTAATAAACATCGTATCCAACATCGTGCACAGCTACTACAATATCTTGTTGGTCTCAAAAATCCAATGTGTGCTCAGATTCTTACAAATAAATGGCAAAGAACTTAGAGGAATTGTGGTCTGGGACTGGACTATAGTTGGCATCCTAAATATTTTTTGTATTAGTTTCACCGTATGCGTCGGTTTTATTTTTGTAATGAGGATTCCTGATTATTCGTCGCTTTACTCTAGCCTCGTTTTCGATACTAACGTTGTATATGCTTTAATAATATTGAAATTATTAGAGAAAATGCTTCGTGTGTGGATCGAAAAAATGAAGAATTCAATAAACACTGTAGATACGGAAATGGAGGAGTACTGGAATCTAATCTATGATGCATACCTGAATATACAGGAGTCATACACAATTCTAGAGACGTTATTTCTACGTATGGTAAGCACATTTTTAATTAGTATTTGGAAAAGCTCGTTTTAAAATTTTCAGTGCTACCGTGCTACAGCTGAAAGAGACATGTTAATATTTTGTTCTTGTTATCAGGTTACCTTTTATACGGCATTTGCAGTGTACCTTAATTTGAGGAATCTCGCTATGGTATTATTTTTCAGCCGCCAAACTAACGTCGTAAGTACCTAGTTGTAAGTAGTCGAAATTCTAACAACTCATGGGACTAACAAGAAATACCCGTCTATTTCAGGTTTGTCTGTGGGTGTGCTAAATGATTTCTATGGGTTGATTCCCATCTGTCCCCACCGGTCTGTCCCCACTGGTGGTAGTTGCAACTATTTGTCGCATCTAATTGTCATCTGCCACCAGTGGGGACAGACATGGTGGGAGCAGATGGGAATAAACCATTTCTATGTGGGTTTTGTCCATCATCATTGTGCGCAGTGTATCCATTTAATATATATGTAAAAGCCTTCACATGAATAGTCAGTTAGCCGTCAATTATGTAAGTACGTAACGGCCACCGCTAATGAAGTTGAAAGTAAAGCATGCCCTGAGCCCAGAGGCTTGGTAGTGATGGAGAGCTTTTACTTTATGTTATAATTGTGACAACACAAGAAATTGACCTGTGCTAAGGAATTTAACAAATACCATCTGCATTGTTTTACTACCTGGTCGTGGACCCCTGACGTGTAGGAGTTTTGGGCTACTGAACTGGTAATCTGAACTAGTGGGAACAGACGATTCGAAAAAGATACCGCGGCCCTGGAACACGAAAGGCTAAGAAGGAACATGGATGGGTTTTTAGTTAGTAAAAGTCTGACACTCCCTTCCGCTCAGCCCAGAGCAAAAGTGTCATTTATTTTGATGATTTTCCATCTAAAAAAAAGGGGGAGTAGCTCTTGTGCAGAAACTAGAACTATAATGTATAGGACATTATAAATAGTTCATTATATTCAAAGTACCTTAGAGCTGTAGCTTATTAAACATAAGGCTTAATATCGATTAAAATCTTCGATTTGGTTTCAATCTGCATTTAGCTAATATTCGTATTTAACTTTCAGTATGTGATTCGACTGGTAACAATATTTTTTTGGAACGTGAAGTTCTTAATTCTACTCATATGCTTGAGTGTGGAATGCGAGAGATTCTATGCAGCAATAAGAGATGTTCAGAACCTCTGTGTAATGCTTATGAAATCAAGTCATTGTTCTGGAAAGTATTATTTTGTACATATTTCATGTTTTTAAATATTGGCAGTCGTCCTGACCGTATTCGGGCCGTGTGATCGATATCTACGCGATAGATATTATAGTGCACAAGCGAGTACGCAGACAGTTGTATTCTCTATTCCCTGACTCTCATAGTCCAATAGAACGGCAACCAGACACGAACGCAGAGGAGATCATGCGCAAGACCAACGGCCTAACCTGATTTCCGACTCCTGGCTGCTATTGAGTACTTCCTAATGTAAAAACCCAAACACTTTTTGTGGCCAACCTGGGAATCTTACTTACTACTTACTTTTTTGGTATTGTGAGGAGGGAAACTTTGTGGAATCTATTACAAAAACGTGGAGATTGGCTCAAGCTAAGAGAACACCTAGCAGTGGGTGAAGTAAGGATGGGAACACTAAAAAAATCCGAAAAACGAAGTTCCGAAAGTTAAGAATTTCAAAAGTCCGAATTTCATAATTCCGAAGAATCAGATGTCCGATGGACCGTTAGTCCAAAAGAACTTGCTAACTAATGAGGAGCGTAGACCGAAGGCCGGCGGAGCGACGACGACATTTGTGACAGAAAGTGGGTGTGTAATGTAAAATGCGAGCGTAGCGAGCGTGCGCGCTCGCTATGCTCGCATTTGGAGTCGTACCAGGTTCTAAATTTGCTTTGAAAAATTTTGCCCCCTTTCTTAAAGCCCTTGCCGCGTAATTCCCAACATGTAGGTAAAAAAATAATTTAAAAATATAAACTTGAGAAATGATTTTTAATATTTCTTAGTCTAAGAAACATTAAAAATCATTTATTTTATATCAGACTAATGAAATTCGGTATTTTGAGAATAGTGATTTTGAACATTCGAAATTTTGAAATTTCGGTATTATGAAAATAGGATTAATGATAAATCGGAATTGTTATATTCGGAATTTTGAACCATTCGGAATTATTAAAATCGGTATTTTGAAATTCGGAATTGGGACTTTAGTAATTTTGTTTTACGAAATTGTTGATTGTTCGTTTTTCGGAGCTCATATCAATTCAACGATAAGAGATAGATAAAAAAATTGAAAAGCAAAGTTGAAGAAAATTTGATGAGGTTTTATTATGTAGTACAACAAAATTTTATACGACGTATCGTTTTCGAGATAAGAGCAAAAAACCAAAAAACGGGACCTTCTTTGCCCCCCCCCCCCCCTCGGGCTCACCTCGGAGGGGTCAGGACTTTTAATATGTTTATCTTATAACTAGTCCAAACAAAGTTCATAAGTCACATTTTCTGCTTTCAACTTTTCCAACCACAATCATTCATTTACCAGACTATAGGTCTTAACTGTATAAACAGTCGAATTGAGATAAACGTACCTGTTGCTCAATTTTATTCATTCAGTATTTGCTGGGAGGTGCTGTTTTAAATTGCGTTGTTGATTTTTTTATTTTTATTCTGTTTTATTGTACACTATGATTTTAAGTTAGTTCAAATAAATAAAATAATAAGAATAATAAAATTTAAATTGTTGTTGAATAAATGAAATGTTGCAGTTTGGAAAATTAATGAAGGATTCTGAATAAACCTACTCCAGACAGGGTGTCCAGTCTAAGTCATGACGCATGATAAAATGATTAAAATTATTTGGACCAAGACGTAACGCCTGTAATCTCCGTAGGGTTAGGGTATCTCTCTACTTAAACATTTCTGGTGAAATGTGGATATACTCATTTCGCCAGATATGTTCAATTCCCACGTAATAGGGGGCGACCCAAGTGCCATCATCCGGGCACAATTCCAGTGTCCGTGGCTGCTACTGAGAAATTCCTGATGGAAAATGAAAACCCCAATAACAATTTGCCCGACCCGGAATCGAATATGTGTATAAACAGAATACGTATACCGCCCACATGATCATTTAAACTAAGACATCATCAAGAAGATAATCATCATCAAGATGTTAATGAAGACATCCGCAGGAGAAACAAGGTTACCAACGTAGCCCGAAGAATTGCCAAACTTAGGTGGCAGTGGGCGTGCGACATTGCCCGCAGAACGGATGGCTGATGGGGCCGAAAAGTACTGGAGTGGCGACCGCGTACCGAAATACGTTGCGTTGGAAAGCCTCCCACTAGTTGGACCGATGACCTGAAGGTTGCGGGAATCCGCTGGATGCGAGTCGCACGGGACCGGTCAATGTGGTGACACTTGGGGGAGGCCTATGTCCAGCAGTGGACGTCTGTCGGCTGAAATGATGATGATGATCATATCAAGACTGACTTTCGTAAGCTCGCTTTTAAACAAAATGAGTACCTAATGTACACATGTAATCAATATAAACTGTACATTAGAAAGTCATTACTCAAACACGATCGTTTCAAATAAAAGACATTTGACATTTCACGGATACATGAGGACCACATGTATCCGTGTATCGGACTTCTCTGTAAAAAGTTATGCGGGGTTATACACAAAAAAATATACACTTCCTCCTTTTTGTTTGGTCGGTTAAAAAACCAAAGTTGGGGCATCTTATACTGCGATTCAGAAAATAGAGGGAAATTAACAACGCCATCTATCGACCAAGATGTTAAACTGCTAAAATAGAATGCACGGAAATCATGCTGTGTAAATTGTTAAAGCAGCATCATGTAGACTAATTTAAAGTACCATAAGCTATAACTTTTTTTTTAAAGCCGGTCAGTCGATTTAAAAATTATCCAGTTAGCACATTTTTAGTCATTTGTACCATATTTCGCTAATAGATGTCACTGTCTGTTACATTTGATGATTAGTTCTTCTTGAACACTTTATATTCATATATCTTTTGATAGAATTAACCGATTACGATGAAACAAAAACTAAGTAATACCTCAAGATGCGCACAATTTTTATGTATAAAAGTTATCTTCATTGGTTGCGTAAATTTTACGTGATGCTTGATCATCGAAACAGACAAACAGATAAACAGACAAAATTCCAAAAATGCTGGAAATGAGTTCTGTTGGTTATCCTTTAACACCCAGGCAATTTTTTTTTTTAATATTTTCGATGTAAAAAACGATTTTTCTACAAATTTATTATATCTAAGAAGAGCGATGATATGAATTTTGTTTATGATCTTCGAGTTCTTGTATTGTTAAGAAAATATATCGAAAGATGGATTAAAAATGTTCAAACGATAAATGCTGGGCAGGAAAATGATGAAACATGTTGCATGAAGTGGTTTGAAACGTATCAAAATATTTTAAAGGCTTTCGATGTGTACAAGACGGTTTCCCAAATATCGGTTAGCTTTCGAACAAACTGTTTGAAATTATTGTAGCAATTTAATAATAATTTTAAACATCCAGAAATGTTCGGAATTTTGCTTTAATTCTTTTTGAAATCTATTTCACAGTTACTGAATCGCACGATCAATGCTTTCGTTCGGAATTTAATTTGTATTGAAAGCTTTTTACAAATAGTGAAACAACGCAGTCGTGAAAATGGGCATGTAAGAACAACTTTAACATTTAGCTGTTAATTAAATTTGCATCTCTTTTAACCATAAACTTTTCAGTCTTACTTCTCGAATTTCGTGATTGGCATAATGACTACTATATGGATAATTAAAGACGTATTGCATGTAATAATTCATTGCGTGTACTGTGAGAAGTTCTACATAGCCATCGAAGAAGCTGAGACACAACCGCGGCATTCGTCCCATTGCCGTCAGTTGCACCTACAGGCATATAGCAGCCAAAATATCTTGCGAGTAGTACAGTGAATCGCTTGCAACTAAGTTCTAGCCCCTTTAACTTCGTTTTGGTTTCCAATGGGGTTTTAAGGCTGCCGTACATGACATGCCTTATCCTTTTCAAACTCAAGGAAAGGTGAGGTCCCTAAGGTTGACGTCAAAAACGTTTTTAACTCCAAGAACAGGGACTCTTTATTGGCTGAAAGTAAAGAAAGTATTACCCGAAAGAAAACATTTTTTTTGGAGATTAGGCCTCCCACATAAATTTTAGCATTTATTAATAAAACGTAATTGATTTCTTCCTTATAATCTCTACACTACAGTGGTCATATTAGCTTTGTCTAACCGGATTAATGCGAAAACTCTGCAAATATACTTTTATCATTATTGGATCAAACGCGGGACACTCAGTGCCACCTCTAGTGCCAGTTGGTCATAAGTATATAGACATACACACATCTTCACACACATTCACAGACACCGTACAGTTACCCACACGCACACAGGCACACACCACAAATTAAAATGGCAATTCATTCGTGTTACTTCGTAATTGGCGTATGTTCGATTTTTTTTTATGTTTATGTACTGTCAGCTGTGAAGTTACTTTTATAAAATAAATAAAAACATGAAAATCTAAATAAACAAAAAAAAAAAACTTAGTAAAGTTGTCTGTCAACCACTAACAAGGCGGATTTACAACGCTCCGTGCCACGTTGATTGTTTAAACCATCTACGCGATTTTAGCGTAAACCTTTAAAAATAGCATTAAAAATGCTCATCATCATCATCATCATTTCAGCCGAAAGACGTCCACTGCTGGGCATAGGCCTCCCCCAAGTGTCGCCACATTGACCGGTCCCGTGCGACTCGCATCCAGCGGATTCCTGCAACCTTTACCAGGTCATCGGTCCACCTAGTGGGAGGCCTTTGGAAGGCCTCCCACTAGGTGGACCGATGAACGTGCAACGTATTCCGGTTCGCGGTCGCCACTCCAGAACTTTTCAGCCCCATCGGCCATCCGTTCTGCGAGCAATGTGCCCTGCCCACTGCCACTTAAGTTTGGCAATTCTTCGGGCTACGTCGGTAACCTTTGTTCTCTTGCAAGAAATGAAGACATCCTCATTTCTGATTCGATCACACAAGGAAACTCCGAGCATAGCCCTCTCCATTGCCCTTTGGGTGACTTTAAGCCTTCTGATGAGGCCCATTGTGAGCGACCACGTTTCGGTCCCGTATGTAATCACTGGCAACACACACTGGTCATAGACTTTCGTCTTGAGACACTGGGGTAGGTTGGACGAGAAGATACCGCGCAATTTCCCGAACGCTGCCCAACTGAGTCGGATTCGACGATTGACCTCTTTCTCGAAGTTGGACCTACCTAACTGGACCGTTTGTCCCAGGTACACATAATCGTCTACAACTTCGAGTGTAGAGTCTCCGATCTTGATAGGAGTGGTTGTGACATGGGCATTCAACATGACCTTAGTCTTGTCCATGTTCATTTTTAGACCCACTCTTCCGGAAGCTCTACTGAGGTCATCGAGCATTGTACTGAGGACCTCCATGGTCTCAGCCATTACCACTATATCATCGGCAAACCGAAGGTGAGTGATGTACTCGCCATTGACGTTGATGCCTAGCCCTCTCTAGTCCAGAACCTTAAAGCCATCGTCCAGTGCAGCGGTGAACAGTTTCGGAGATATGACGTCTCCCTGTCTCACACCTCGCTGCAGGAGGATAGGTTTCGAGGCTTGGTCCTGAAGTCGGACTGACATGGTGGCGTTCAAAATGCTCACAGTTTAATAATATTGATTTTATATTCTATTCTATTTTATTTAAAGCAGATAAGATTACCATTGGGTACCTATCGTACTTTTTTTTGTAAACGGAATAAACGTCCCTATTCACGTAAGATTAAAAGGATTAGGTTTACTGTACTTGTTATGGAGCAGTGGACTGTAATGAATGATAGAGGCACGTATGAGTTAATTCGTTTTATTATAATATTATACGATATTACAAGATCAGCTCTACCTGACAACTGAGGAAACCGTCACAAATCGAACATAAATCAAAATCTAAAAATATAACAAAATTATAAAAAAGGTTTTATTCACAGCCAGTCGCCAACATACCGGACCGGCTGGTGGCGAGTGGCTGAGACTCGGGTGCCAGCAAAACCAGCTTACGGACCGGTCGGCGCAGCGTGCCACCTTTCGTTAGAACATCTGCTACGCGAACCAGCCCGTCAGGGCCTGGGAAGGTTTTTACTATTCTCCCCAGGGGCCATAGACCGCGAGGGAGAGCAGGATCAGCGATGAGCACCACATCACCCTCACCTAACTTCGTGGCATCACCGGGAAGTCCTCTTGGTCGAAGTGTAGGCAGGTATTCTCGCAACCAGCGTGCCCAGAAATGATCGGCTAGACGTAGCACCCTTCGCCAGTCGCATCTCCGAACTAAATCTGCGTCTGTGAGTGTATATGTCCACGGTGCCACTGATGAGGTTCCCAGAATAAAGTGGAATGGCGTTAAGGCTTCAAGAGAGTCGGGTGAAGATGAGATGTACGTAAGCGGTCTGGAGTTCACAATGGATTCCGCTTCGAGCAAAAGCGTTGTCAGCACATCTTCCTTTATGGTCTTCTCGTTAAGGCAGGATCTTAAGGCTGTTTTGACCGTGCGCACGAGTCTCTCCCACGATCCGCCCATGAATGGTGATGCAGGGGGTATAAAACGCCATTCAATCTTTTGATTAGCTGCGAAATCTTCAACTGATTGGTTGAACAAAGAGCGCAGCTCTCGGGAGGCGCCAACAAAGTTTGTACCGTTATCCGAAATTATAGTGGATGGAGATCCTCGTCGGGCAATAAAACGCCTTAAGCTCATGATAGCGGCGTCAGATGAAAGTGAAGTCACCACTTCTAGGTGTATTGCCCTCGTAACTAAGCAGGTATATAAGGCAACGTAACGCTTTTCTCGGCGTCGCAATACTGTTACGGTTATGGGACCGAAGTAATCAAGGCCCACGTGAGTGAAAGGTCTTTTATGATGATCGAGTCGCTCCGCTGGTAAGTCGCCCATCTGAGGAATCCTTACTTGGCCCTTCCATCTCCTACACTTCAAACAAGCGTTCGCTACACTGCGTATTGCAGTTCTGGCTTTCAATATCCAATATCTCTGTCTCAGTTCATTCAGCACAAGTTCGTTGAAACAATGTGAAGATTGGATGTGCTGGTGTAGTATCAAAAGTCGTACGATATGATGGCGGCTGTCCAAAATAATAGGTGATTTTATATTTTCAGTCACTCCTGGGGCAGACCCAATACGAGTATTTAGTCGGAGAAGTTCATCATCGTCGAGCACAGGTACGAGCTTTGCTATGCGACTATTCTTTTTTAAGGGTTGTGTGGCTCGTAGGGCTCTTATCTCCTCTGGAAAGCTGTCTGCCTGGGCACCGACAATGAGACCGATGCCGCGATAATGGCCGCAAATATAACCGCTGTGCATAAAGCATGTGGCTTCGAAATGCGAGCATGGACTTCAAATAACCCAAATGCGCTCTCTCTCGTCCCCAAGGAGCTCAGAAGTGACGCCAGCTGCGACCTTTATTTACCACCTAATAACGACGTCGGCGTCCTGGGCGTAAAATGGAATCCGTCCGAAGACGTACTGAGCTTTGTTGCCACACCGCCATTATCTCCTGATAAACTGACAAAAAGGAGCTTATTATCTAAAGTAATGAAAGTGTACGACCCGCTTGGATTGCTGATGCCAGTAATTATATGGGGCCGCATTCTCATCCAGAAGCTATAGATCCAGAAGCTAGAAGGGCCAAGTAAGGATTCCTCAGATGGGCGACTTACCAGCGGAGCGACTATTCTTTTTTAAGGGTTGTGTGGCTCGTAGGGCTCTTATCTCCTCTGGAAAGCTGTCTGCCTGGGCACGTTAGAGCAGCATCTTCTCGGCTTGAATGATGTGTGATACACGAAGTTGAGAGGGGGATATGGCGCCATCTGTGTACAATTCAGAATTTTGAGTTATAGGCCGAGGCAGTTTATTACGAAAAAGTCGTGCAAATTGCAGAACGCGGGCAGTGGTGCGTAATAATCGCAACCACGAACTAAAACGCGTCGCGTTCGGTATTTTACGCCCAGGACGCCGACGTCGTTATTAGGTGGTAAATAAAGGTCGCAGCTGGCGTCACTTCTGAGCTCCTTGGGGACGAGAGAGAGCACATTTGGGTTATTTGAAGTCCATGCTCGCATTTCGAAGCCACATGCTTTATGCACAGCGGTTATATTTGCGGCCATTATCACGGCATCGGTCTCATTGTCGAGACTGCCAAGGTAGTCATCCATGTAGTGGTCTTCGAGTATAGCCTTGCTGGCGGCGGGGTATTGGACCTCAAAATTCCTTGCGTTTTTGTTTTTTATATGGAGCGCCATGAAAGAACTGGACACAGCACCGAATATCATAGATGCCATGCGGTACTCTATGACGTCACCTTTGTCGTTACGCCAAAGGAAACGTTGGGCATCTCTGTCTTTTTTCGCAATCTTAATTTGTGGGAACATTTCCTTTATGTCTGCATTTAGAGCTACAGCGCCCTCTCTGAAACGAAAGAGGATATCCAAAAGAGAGCATAGTAGGTCGGGTCCCTGTAAGAGCATAGTATTTAGGCTCATGTTTTTCGTCACCGCAGCCGCATCATGCACCACTCTGAGCTTCTTTTTCTGTGGATGCACCACGCCAAACGTAGGTAAGTACCAACGGATAGTGCCATCCATGTTTACGCATGAAGAATTTGGAGACCGTTTGTAATACGTCTCTGGATCACACGATTCAGCGTAGCCTTTTACGACAATGTCGTTGATGAATCTTTTATAGGCTGCAGCAAAGACCGAGTCTTTTGACATCAGTCGCTCAAGAGCTTTCAAGCGAGAAAGTGCCTGTGGATAACTGTCAGGTATGTTTTTCGGTAAATTTTCTCGCCAGGGCAAGCCAACTTCGTATCGACCGTCTAAAAGCTGACGAGCTGAGGTTTCAATGATATCTAATGCTCGCTGATGGTCACTGTTGGGGCGCGGCACTTTTTTAGTGATACCTAATGAATCGATGTCATATTGACTTTTAATGAGAGCTTCAAGATTGTCATTAACGTGATTAATGAATTCAATTGGTTTGGACGAAACGGATAACGTGCCGTGAAGTACCCAGCCTAACCATGTTTTAGAAGCGACAGGTTCATTCTTTTTTCCGGATCGCACTTCACGGCTCAATGATAAGTGCCAGTCGGGTGCGCCGATAAGTACCGTAGGAGTTACATTTGAATGCGACAATTCTGTGGTCAAATCTGACAGGTGACTGTAGTCAGCAATATTAATGTTGTTAGGGTATTGAACGCGCAGACCTAATGGCTTGATAGCTCTTGCATTCTCTACCAAGTAACGAACGGATAGATTGCGACCACGGATGTAAAATTTGACGTAACTTACGTCAACAACCTTACTCATACCACCAACACCATCGATGCGAAGACGCTCCTGTCGTGTGGGAGTGGCGCCGATGCGCGCAGCTACGTCACCGTCAATCAGGGTCGCCGTACTGCCTTCGTCGAGAAGCGCCACAGTTTCATACTCGCCCTCGGGGCCCTCGAGCATGACTGGAAGCGTTTTCAGCAGGCCACGCGAACGTGCGCACAAGTGCGATGACCCTGTCATGTTTATGGAGGTATCATAAGTATTCGCTATATTAATAGAGGGTTCTATCTCGTTAGAGGTGGTTGCTATATTGGGAGGTACTTCAGCTAAATTACACAGAGCATTTGACGTCGAGGCACCAATAACGTCGGCAATCAGCTTGCCATGAAGAAGTGCGTTGTGACGCCTTGTGCAACCTGTAACTCCGCAACACTTAGATCGACAATTGTTCCACGTGTGTGGATTCGACTTAAGACAGCGATAGCAAACTTTGTTCTCTCTAACCCAACGCCATCTATCGTCTATTGAGAGAGAAAGGAAGGTTTTACACGTCCTTATGTTGTGTGTACCCTGTTTACAATATGAGCATTCCGGAGATTTGCCACTAGAGACCGTGGCATGTATTGTCTCCTTTTTCAAGTTAAACTTTGTTGTAATTGTGGAATTTTGCGGGTTGAAAGTACTGTTTACAAAATTGAACTTCAATTGTTTATCCGCCTCTGTTAACAAGAACCGTGAGAGCAACTCTAATTTTGCCACGTTCGTTATTTCGGGTTCACATATCGCGGCAAAATCGGTAAAACGAGCTATTGTATGTTCACTTAATTTAAGTAAAATACAACGAAACAACTCAGGCGAGTATAAATAATCGTGTTGGTTCAGTAGCTTAATCGTAGTTACGAAATTACGCAATTTATTTGCCAATGCATTTAGATCTTCTGGTGAACTTAACTTAGAACCGCTGCGTAGCTCGGCCACCTCGCGGGCCACCAGGATCTCTGGGCGGGCGTAAGTCTGTTCCAGAGCTTTTATCGCGTCATCGGGGTCGTGAGACGTCCACAGCAATGACGCCACGGATTGGTAGGCCGGTCCACGAATCGCAGTATTTAATCGCGTTAGATTCTCTGCTGGGGAAAAATTAATTTTAGTTCTTTCGTAACTAGACTTGAACGCCATCCATTGTCCAACTTCGCCCGAGAAAGTTATAAGTTCGGGCTTCTTTGGACGGTCAGATAGAGAGTTAATAGCTTGAGCAAGTTTCGCTATGGGGTCAGTTGGAGTGGGGTCTACTTGTTTTCGTTGCTCTAACGTTAGATAGCAATTCGCGACGGGTGCGGGTGTAGATTGTACAACATGGTTGACATTTGGAGCAAAGAACGGAACCGTGTTGGTGTGGACATGCGACTGTAGAAGGGGTCCTCGGATATTGTCCAAGGTGACAGCCGGTGTCTCGCCAGGTATGTTCTTGGTAGCTGCCATGGTCATGGTTGCATGGTGCTCGGCGACCCACGTCGCTGTGCGTCTTTCCGAGTTATAGCTGGAAAAACATGAACTACGGGATTTAGTAGACTTATCTCTAGCCTCCAAAGCTGCAAGTTTCGCTTGCAACTGTGTCTGTTCAGCTTCGGTTTCAAGGCGAGCTATCTCACGCTCACGTTCTGCGTCTAGACGAGCGAGTTCACGCTCGTGGTCCGCAAGCTTGCGCTCGCGGTCCGCAAGCTTGTGCTCTCGTTCTACCCTGCGCTGCATAACCTCTGCTTCAACTGCTAACTTTTGAGCACGGATGGTAGTAGACGATCGTGAAGAGCGCGATTTGCTAAACGATTGCTTGCTATAAACGCTATGATTACCGTGAGACATTGTTTGAGCATTGCCTTCATGTTGTAGGCTAGTGCTAGGACTGTCGACCGGGTCCTTGTCGGTGCAAGACCGAGATGTGCTAGGAGCCGTAGGGCCCAAGGTCTGTGTGACTACGCTAGTAGGCAATGCCGAAACACTCTCAATAGCGATGTTTGCAGCCGCTCGAACGCTGCGCGGTGATCGCTCCAGGCAATCGTGCTCCATTCGTGCGACTCCAGTAGCTGTTGCAGTTGTCAGGTCCGTGACTGCCTTACTCATACTGCGTGTCTCTACCATGGTTGATAATGAATAAGATGAAAATAGTTGAAATAAAAATAAAATGTATGAAAAAAAATGAAGTATGAAATTTCAAGAATAAAATAGGTAATGGGTTCTAACTTACGGTGAGAATGGACCAAAAATGTTATGGAGCAGTGGACTGTAATGAATGATAGAGGCACGTATGAGTTAATTCGTTTTATTATAATATTATACGATATTACAAGATCAGCTCTACCTGACAACTGAGGAAACCGTCACAAATCGAACATAAATCAAAATCTAAAAATATAACAAAATTATAAAAAAGGTTTTATTCACAGCCAGTCGCCAACAGTACTAAATAAATTAAATAAGTGAGTATTATGTTTCAAATGACATTGACCACAATAGTAATGATTTGACTCGCAAAAAATATCATAATATAACTTATTTATTATGATTTTAAGATTCCGGTTTCGTTTCCATGTAATCTGTCGTTTATTACTAAAATAAAATGGTTTCTTTTTATGGTGTCATATCTATATTATATAAAAGAAAGACGGGTTTGTTACATCACTTATAACTCGAGATCTGCTGGATCAATATTAATGGTTTTTGTTGCGTTGGATTTGTCTCTGCCCAGAATAGCAGAATACATTTTAAAAACAATGAAAAAAAAAAAATGGTAGGTAGTAGGTAGGTAGTAGGTAGGTAGTAGGTAGGTAGTAGGTAGGTAGTAGGTAGGTAGTAGGTAGGTAGTAGGTAGGTAGTAGGTAGGTAGTAGGTAGGTAGTAGGTAGGTAGTAGGTAGGTAGTAGGTAGGTAGTAGGTAGGTAGTAGGTAGGTAGTAGGTAGGTAGTAGGTAGGTAGTAGGTAGGTAGTAGGTAGGTAGTAGGTAGGTAGTAGGTAGGTAGTAGGTAGGTAGTAGGTAGGTAGTAGGTAGGTAGTAGGTAGGTAGTAGGTAGGTAGTAGGTAGGTAGTAGGTAGGTAGTAGGTAGGTAGTAGGTAGGTAGTAGGTAGGTAGTAGGTAGGTAGTAGGTAGGTAGTAGGTAGGTAGTAGGTAGGTAGTAGGTAGGTAGTAGGTAGGTAGTAGGTAGGTAGTAGGTAGGTAGTAGGTAGGTAGTAGGTAGGTAGTAGGTAGGTAGTAGGTAGGTAGTAGGTAGGTAGTAGGTAGGTAGTAGGTAGGTAGTAGGTAGGTAGTAGGTAGGTAGTAGGTAGGTAGTAGGTAGGTAGTAGGTAGGTAGTAGGTAGGTAGTAGGTAGGTAGGTAGTAGGTAGGTAGTAGGTAGGTAGTAGGTAGGTAGTAGGTAGGTAGTAGGTAGGTAGTAGGTAGGTAGTAGGTAGGTAGTAGGTAGGTAGTAGGTAGGTAGTAGGTAGGTAGTAGGTAGGTAGTAGGTAGGTAGTAGGTAGGTAGTAGGTAGGTAGTAGGTAGGTAGTAGGTAGGTAGTAGGTAGGTAGTAGGTAGGTAGTAGGTAGGTAGTAGGTAGGTAGTAGGTAGGTAGTAGGTAGGTAGTAGGTAGGTAGTAGGTAGGTAGTAGGTAGGTAGTAGGTAGGTAGTAGGTAGGTAGTAGGTAGGTAGTAGGTAGGTAGTAGGTAGGTAGTAGGTAGGTAGTAGGTAGGTAGTAGGTAGGTAGTAGGTAGGTAGTAGGTAGGTAGTAGGTAGGTAGTAGGTAGGTAGTAGGTAGGTAGTAGGTAGGTAGTAGGTAGGTAGTAGGTAGGTAGTAGGTAGGTAGTAGGTAGGTAGTAGGTAGGTAGTAGGTAGGTAGTAGGTAGGTAGTAGGTAGGTAGTAGGTAGGTAGTAGGTAGGTAGTAGGTAGGTAGTAGGTAGGTAGTAGGTAGGTAGTAGGTAGGTAGTAGGTAGGTAGTAGGTAGGTAGTAGGTAGGTAGTAGGTAGGTAGTAGGTAGGTAGTAGGTAGGTAGTAGGTAGGTAGTAGGTAGGTAGTAGGTAGGTAGTAGGTAGGTAGTAGGTAGGTAGTAGGTAGGTAGTAGGTAGGTAGTAGGTAGGTAGTAGGTAGGTAGTAGGTAGGTAGTAGGTAGGTAGTAGGTAGGTAGTAGGTAGGTAGTAGGTTGGTAGTAGGTAGGTAGGTAGCTCATGTGACGTAGACGAAGTTGCGCGGGTCAGCTAGTGAATAATAAATGCAACTTCCAAGTGGGCCTAAAAAAAGATTCTCCTTTATGGTTTTATGCGGTAGTGTTATAGGCTCCCTTCAAAATTACTTTACAAGGACTGTTTTTGAATCCACAGTTGGTTGCCAACAAGTGATTATCCCATAATTCAACAAATAAATTCAAAATTTCTCAATTGAGGGCGATCTCGTTTCTCCATCAGGTCACGCTTTACGCATGGCCATGGAGTATGAAAGCGGAAATGCTTCGCTGATAATGTTTATTATGAAGATATCATCGAACTCTTATGGCCATGGAAGCGCCAAAATCGCTCACTTCTGTAGGGATACGATGAGATCAGAACACAACTTCTCGCCAAAGAGATAGAGAAAAGATAAATAAGGTTTTAACCGCAGCAACGCACAAGGAAACCGAGACTCATTATCATCACCAAAGTGTGCGTTGGAACTTCGCGATTGAGGACAATCTCGTTTTTCCATCAGGTCATTCATCATCACGACACACAAATAACAGTAGGACTTTTAGCAGCTATGTGCCTTTAAGACACAATATTATATATTTGACGACCCGATTGGCGCAGCGGTAGTGAGGCTGCCTTACGTTCATAGGGTCCCGGGTTCGAATCCCGGTCGGAGCAAATGTTTGTGTGATGAGCATGGACATTTGTTTCCGAGTCATGGATGTTTATATGTATAATAAGTATGTATTTACAAACAAAAAGTATCTATGTAGTATATCAACTATCTGGTGTCCACGACACAAGCCTCGTTGCTTAGTGTGGCACTAGATGGTGCTGTGTGTAATGTCCAGCAATATTTATTTATTTTTTTATTTTTATTTATAATATGCTGCCACAGATGATGATAGTGATAACAGAGAGCGATCTTCTTACATCGACATCGAAAGACTAAGGACATCGACATCGAAAGACTAAGGAACTTTAAAAGATTGAAATTGGAACGTGCAAAGGTCAATTGCAACAGGATGCCCCTCAGGAGTGAAACAGCTAGTCAGGTCAAACAACTGAAAGCAAATCTGGTTAAAAGAAACGAAGACAGCTGCTCAACAACGTCCTTAGTAGATATATCTACAGATAAAACAGACCAGCACAGAACAGACCTCCAAAACTAAGTTCCAGTCTCTGAATTTGTTCAGGATATCGCCAACAAACAAGTCAGACTCGGAAGTATCCCTTTCTAACTTCATTAAATCTGCATTTGACGAGCCATACTCCAGCACAAAAATGCAAGAACGAATTAAAAAAATCGTGCAATAAAAATTAAAATGGGACAAAATGGTTGAATCTAATAAAAATAAGTCTAAGCATGCAGTGAAACAAACTAAGTCACCAACTGACAGACCAGAGACTGTGGCTGACCTAAGGAGTGTTAATACACCCTCAAATCTACAAAATTTACACATGGTCAGAGCTGCAAATAATAGTAGGACCGGTGAAATAAAACTATGGCTTCTAGCACTTATGTGCTTGTAAGACACATTATGCTAGCGGTTTTTACTCAATATTTTAGTGACTGAATAATAAATAATAATTTGGAATATTGGCGTTGTTTCAAAGACTTTTTTAGGGTCATTTTATAATAGACAAGGGCCAGATTCTCCTATATAATCTTCCCCTATATACCGTAAGTTTAATGAATTTTATTAATGCTATGCCATGTAAATAGATAAATTGTCACTTTACGAATAGATTTTATCATTATTTACTTACTCATAAATAAACTTGACTTCCGTCTTTCATACTGCAACAATTTTTGACGCTTGGATGGCCAACGATACATAAAATGTTTAAAAAGTTCGTATAGAGATACCGAAAAACTATTTTTAAACCAAATTCAGTGGCGACAAAATGAACGGTAATTAATTAGGTGAAAGCGGGTCCGATTTCACCTAAGCTTTTTAATAGCGCTCTTGAAGAAGTGTTCAAAAATCTAACGGCTAGTTGGGAGAGAAGCGGTATTGAAATCAGTGGGGCGCGGTTAGCAAACCTTCGCTTCGCTGACGACATTGTCATATTCTTTTCTACGGCGGCAGAACAAGAGCAAACGTTAAATGCTTATAAAGGGAAGCTTATAACATTAAGCTTCTTTTCCTTTGACAATAAAACAAAAAATCATGGTCATGTGCATTCTCCCCATTTTTTAGCCTTTGGATCCCAGACTTGGTCTTTGACAAATATTCAAAAGTCCAAACTCAAGGGCTGCATACGCGCAATGGAGCGCAGCATTCTAGGCGTCAAACGAACCGACCATATACGCAACACCACACTGCGCTCCAAAACACAAATTGCTGACGGTGCTTAAAAAGCCGCTAAGCTGAAGTGAGACTGGACTGGCCACGTCTGCTGCATGCACAATGAGATGTGGACCAAAATAACCACTTCCTAGAGCCCTAACACCTGACACCTGAAGGAGTAGCGGCAGACCTCGTAAAAGATGGCGGAACGGGTCGGACAAAACCAACGACCAGTGGTCCACATTAGCCCTGGATCGAAACAAATGGAAGTCATGGGAAGAGGCCTTTACCCAGCTGTGCATTGACGCAGGCTAACAGTAGTACAATAGGTAGTAGTATGAATTTTGGACAATTTAATATTTCTTGAAAAATTAAACTGCATTATAAAGAATGCATTTTGACTTTTTGGAAATAGTATTATTAATGTTTTTATCATTTTAATATATTTGTAATGTTGTAAAATAATTGTAATAAATTATGAAATGTTTCATTGGGTCTGATGGGCCTTATTAATTACATAAAATAATTATAGTGCAAGAAATACCTTTTGCGCGTCCTTTCTAATTCAAAACAGAGTCCGTTAATGAATCCTTATTTGTGTAAATATTTCAGTATGTCAGTATACCGTTCGTCACTCAAATCTGGAACATGAAGAATATCGTCATTATCTTAAGCTTGAGCGTGCAATGTGAGAGATTCAACGCAGCAATGAGAGATGTTTAGAGTACCTGTGTTCTGCGCATGAAGTCAACAGATTGTTCTCGTATGTTTAAATGTTTGCGTGCACCATCGAGCATATAATCTATAGAGTCATAATGTTATTTGTTTTGTTTGAAAACAATTCCGCTAACTGACAGCTACTCAAATCTGCGTTCGCTACGCTCTGATTGGCTGACCCAAGGTCAAATAACACTCTCTCTCTCTCGCTCTCACTGTTTTAGAGAGAGTGAGCGTCAACATTAATAAGTGACAAATAACTTATTAGCTGCGGAGGCGGATGGCCCGACATAACGACTCTATAGGTTATATGCTCGATGGTGCACACAGCCCTCTAACCAGTGTCGGCCGTTGATTCAGCGAATTTTAAAGCTATTAATCTAACTGCATAACCTGAACAGATCTTATATATATATTTAGTAGCGAGAAACACCTGGATCAGAGACGCACAGAATCGGGAAGTATGGCAGAAGGAAGGAAAGGCCTATACCCAGAAGTGGGTGATTCCGGGCTGATATAATAGAATGATCAAAGTAACTTACCTGTAAGTGAACTTCGATCACTATTATACGCAGTTAACGCCTCGTCTGAGATGATTATGTAGTCTACGTACTATTCGTATCAACAAACACGCGTTTAAAGAATTTGGTAGTAAAAACCAAATTTTTAAAATATGTAGTTGCCACCCTGCCCACTATGGTAACACTGGTCTGACAGTTAGACGTCTCTTCATTAAGTTTAAAGTACCTAGTTATAGTCACATTACCCGACTTCGCAAAAAGGAGGGTTATGAGTTTTTGTTTTCATTATTGAGCAGGGTGGGAAATTCTTGAAAGGGAGGGAGCCTCAGACGAGGCGTTAACTGCGTATAATAGTGATCGAAGTTCACTTACAGGTAAGTTACTTTGATCATTCTATTATACTTATTAACGCCTCGTCTGAGATGATTATGTAGATGTTGAAAGATTTGGCGAAATAATGAAATAATTGACCATTATATATTTTAATAATACGTATATTATTATAAGTAAAAATAAGTACAGAATTTTTATCTTGAGTATTAAATATTATTATTATTACTTCCAAGAATATATTCCCCAAAATTATCATTTGTTTCAAGGGGTAGATTATAAAATATGGCAAAATTTTTAGACCTCTGAGACCATCCTGCTGTTGATTTAATTAAATCTATATTCAGACCTTTTCTATGAGCGGCTGATGTAGCAGCATGTCTTGTGCTATATGCAGAGAAGACTGAAGTATCTATTCCAGACTCCAACAAAACATCTTTTATCCATCTGCTAAGAGTATGGGTTGAAGCAGGGGAATGAGGTTTTTTAATCGTAATAAAAAGGTTATTATGGTTCTTGCGTAGGAATTTTGTAGCTTCTAAATAATCACAAAGTGTTCTTGCAGGGCAAACACTAGGTTTTTCAGTAAAAAAATTTAAAGTTAACAGTGGTTGAATACCCTTTATCCTGGAAGTTTTAATTAATTTAGGAACTTTTATTTTTATATAATCATTGGTTATGGCAATATTGTCAATTGTAATCAAAGATAAAGTTTGAATTCTTTGTGCTGTTGTTAATGCTAATATTATTAATAGTTTTTTAGTTAAAGTATTTAAATCTAAAGTTGTATTTGGGTAGAAATTGCTTATATAGTCTAGTATAATACTTGGGTCCCAAGTTTCATTATATTTAGGTTTATTTGGTCTAAGCTTAAATACACCTCTAAAAAATCTGTTTATATCTCGGTTTGTACTTAATTCACAGTCTAAAAGTAGAGATAAAGCTGATCTTATACTATTTAATGTGCCATAAGTGGCACCACTATGGAATTTCTCAGTGAGAAATTGTAAGATGGCATGAACTGATTCAGTTGTAGGATCAGCTTTATTACTTTTACAAAATTTCCACCATTGTTTATAATATGAACTATATTGTTGTAAAGTATTTTTAGTTAATGAACTTAATATAACATTAACACATTGTAAAGAGTATCCTTTCCTTAAGTAGATTTTGCTGACAACATCCCTGCAATCAGTGTAAGGTTCTTGTGAAGAGGGTGACAAGTCCTGAAAGAGGATGAAAGCAAATTTGGACTGGGTTTTAAATAAACAAGATTTGACTGCAGTAAGGATATGAAGAGGGGGTACCATGCCTGTCCAGGCCAGTTAGGCACAACCATTATACCCTCAGCATTATCATCTTGAATCTTTTTTAAACAACGCAAAATCATAGAGAAGGGGGGAAATGCATAGAATTTTAAACCTGTCCATGTTATGGTAAAGGCATCTACTGAAAAGCAATCTGGTTCATTTTTCCATGAAATAAATATTTCACATTTTTTATTTGCATGTGAGGCAAAAAGATCAATTTCAGCTAAACCTAGTTTATTTACTATTTTTTCATAAGCATATGGTGCTAGTTCCCATTCTGTTTCTATGTTGCATATCCTAGACTGTGCATCTGCTTCTATAGTTTCTTTAGATGGTATGTATGAAGCAAAAATATAGATTCTTCTTTTTTCACAAAACTGCCATATTTTTCTAGATAGTAAGTTTAGATGTGGAAATTGTATGCCACCCATTCTGTTAACATATGAGATTGCTGTGATGTTGTCAGACCGAATCAATATGTTACAGTTGCTCTCATTTTTTGCAAAACACTTTAATGCGAAATAAATTGCTAAAAGTTCTAAGTAATTTATATGATATTTGCTTTCCTCTGTTGACCAATATCCATGTAACTTTTCTTGGTCACATACAATTCCCCAACCTGTGGTAGAGGCATCTGTATAAAATTCTAATTTATATTTATCTCGCTTAATTGGTGCTGAGCAAGTAAAAATTATTTCTTCCCACCAAGACAACTCCTTTATAATTTCCTGATTTACTTTCATTTTTGACTCATAATTATCTCTTGATTGTTTTAAAGCTAGGTGTTTGTATCGTTCCAGTATTTTAGTATACATCCAACCATAGGGAACAGAAGGACAAATTGAGGTTAAGGAGCCCAAAAGAGAAGCAAAAGCTCGGATGCTACAATAAGTTTTGTGTGTTAAAGAATTTAACTTTTCATGAATTTTTTGTCTTTTATCACTAGGGATACTTAAGGTAAATTTTTCGCTATTTAAAATGAAACCAAAAAATTTACATTGCTTGCTGGGTTGTATCTGGCTTTTATCATAATTTATGATGAATCCTAATGATTGTAAAAATTTGCAGGCTGTGTCCAAATTTTTTCTGCATTCGCTTTCATTGGGTGCAATAAAGAGAAAATCATCTAAATAGTTCACTAAAGTGATTCCATTTGCTCTGAGATGAGTAACTACTTGTCTCATGATCTTGTTGAACACATATGGTGCCGTTGATAATCTAAATGGTAGCACATTGAATTGATATAACTTTTTATTAAAAGTGAATCTGAGGTATTTTGTGGAATCATCATTTACTTTTAGTAAAAAATAAGCATCTTTTAGGTCAAGTGACGCCATATAACAATTTTTGTCAACTAAATGCAACGCTGTTCTTATATCTTTCAGTTTGAAATGTGTTGTAGGAACAAACTTATTAAACTTTTTCAAATTTAATATAAATCTAGATGTTCCATTTGGTTTTGGTACAATGAATATTTTTGAGACATATTGATTCAGTACATGTTTTGTTTCAAGTGTTATTGAAGACGCCGGTACCGAGCTTCACGTGGTTAAGGCGGGGTGGATAATAATGCAAAATTTAAATTCCAACAATTGGTTTAATGAATAAAAAATTATGAAATCAATGCGTAGTACGTGTGGCGGATACCAACATCTGAATGCGAGTGTCAGAATTTTTAAATTATTATTACGGAGTCACACTCCTACTGGCCAGTATTGTAGGTCAGTTGAATAGGTTTTATCGGTGTACGCGTGTGTGCGTGAGCCGTTGATGAATGCACACATGCAAGGCGTCAACATGTTGCCGCCCCAGGAACGCAGTTCTGGTCCGTGACTGGCAGTGGGGACAGTCGGTTGAATGCTCGTCGAAGAGTGCCCGAATTGGTGAGCACGTCAGCCACACGGGTCACGCCGTCGGAGCCGGGATACAGGCGCATCACACGCCCTAACATCCATCGGGTGGGTGGCAGCCGATCATCTTTCACCAGCACCATTTCTCCGAGTTGGAGTTGTTTTCCTTGTTTGCGCCATTTTTGTCGTGTTTGAAGCTCTGTAATATATTCTATGTAATAACGTTTCCAAAAATGGGCTTTTAATTGCTGGATTCTCATATACCGTGAGAGAGTAGGTATTGACGAAGGTTCAGTGTCCTGAGGAGAAGGTAAAGCTGTTAGCGTTCGTCCAATTAAAAAATGTGATGGGGTGAGCGCTATGAGATCAGAAGGATCCGACGACAACGGAGTAAGAGGCCGAGAATTCAAAATCCCCTCGATCTGTACAAGAACTGTATTCATTTCTTCATATGTTAAGTTAGCTAAACCTAAAACCCTCTTTAAATGATATTTTACAGATTTTACGGAACCCTCGACTAATCCATTAAAATGTGGACTGTATGCTGGTGAAAATTTGAAGTTAATATGAGAATTAGATGCTTGAGAGCTAATTTCGTCGGAATATGACTTTAAAAATCTAGCCAACTCGTTGCATGCACCGACAAAACAGGTACCATTATCAGAGTAAATGGTTTGCGGTCGTCCTCTGCGGGCAATGAATCGGTCTAATGCAGCTAAGAATGTAGTACTGCTCAGATCGGTGACAAGTTCTATATGAACTGCTTTAATGGCCAGACAAACAAATATACAGAGATATGACTTTATTAGTCTGCTTCCTCTGCCTTTTCGGTTCAGTATCATGACAGGACCGGCGTAGTCGACCGCCGTGTTGGCAAACACATAGTCCGTATGCGAGCGACTGGAAGGAAGGTTCCCCATGATGGGTTGAATGCCTTTTCCTGCAAAACGACAGCATTTAATGCAATTTTTAACAGTCTGTCTGGCAAGGTTTCGACCATTGATAAACCAGAATTTGTGACGAAGTGTAAAAAGTAATAATTGCGGTGGTGCATGCAATAAAATCATATGATAATGCCTAAATATTAATGTGGCAAAATGATGCCGTGAATCAAGCAGAATAGGGTGTTTCGTGTCAAAGTCATAAAGTGAATTTTTAAGTCGACCACCTACTCGTAATAATGCGTCATTTACGTTATAAAATGGGTTAAGTTTAAGTAATTTATTTTTAACTGACAATTGTTTATTATTTTTTAATAAGTTATATTCTAAACTGAAAGCTTCAAGTTGTACAAATCTGCATAATGAGTTTAAAGATGAATTTAATTCATGGATTTTTATGAAGCCATTGCGTTTGTTTTGTGGATGTAAACAATTGTGAATGAACCGATGCACGTGTACAATCACACGTTGTAATTTACCAAAATTAGAGAATCTCTTTATGAAGTCAGAGTAATAAGTAACATAATCCGTACAGTCAGCAGTTAAGATGACATTAGACCTTGAATTCTGGTAATTCAGGCTCTTGTAGGTGTGACGGTTGTTTAGGCCATGACTGTTCGTCATGTAGAAGAAATTGTGGACCTGACCACCATAAGTTATTATTTTGTAACTGTTTGGCATCTCTCCCACGTGACCCAATATCAGCTGGGTTACTTTTAGTGGGCACATAGCGCCATCTGCATGATTCAGTTTTCTCAGATATTTCACTGACTCTGTTAAACACGAACGGTTTAAGCAGGTGTGCTTTAGATGAATGTATCCAACTAAGGACAATTGTGGAGTCACACCAGTAAGTACATTTGTTTATATTTAATCTTAGTGATGATTTTACTTTATCTGCAAGGCGAACGGCGAGGAGAGCTGCACACAGCTCCAGCCGAGGGACGGTCATGGGCTTCAAGGGAGCCACTCTGCCCTTTGCTGTCACTAAATGCACAGATACACAATTATCGTTATTGACACTTTTTATATATACACATGCGGCGTAAGCTTGTGTGCTAGCATCACTAAATACATGCAGTTCAATTAATGAAGGATAATCGCAGAGAATATATCTTGGAATTCGAATATTATTTATATTTCTGAGGGACGTTATAAATGTAGACCACATGTTTTCAATATCTGATGACACGGATTCATCCCACGTTATCTTTGAAGACCATAGCTTTTGTAAGATAACTTTTGCTAGATGTAGACATGGGCTTATTAGACCTAATGGATCAAATATTTGTGACATAAGCGATAACATCGTACGTTTAGTAAGGATTTTATGTTCATCAAGATTAACTGAAAATAATAAATTATCTTCTTTAGATGACCAAAGTAGTCCCAAGGTTTTAGAATATTGATTATTACATAAGTTAAGCAATTCATCGCTACTGTTTTCACCGACGATTTCAGTAACAACGTGAGCATTATTTGAATGGAATTTACGTAAATGAAATTTACTACTTTCTAACTGTGCAATCACACCCTTACATGTGTCTACGAGTTCCGATTCAGTAGCGGCGCCTGTAATCAAATCGTCGACGTAGAAGTCATGTAAGATGACTTCCGAGACTCTTTGGTCAGGACATTCGTTACCAAGCTGTGTCAAACACCTTGTCGCGAGATAAGGAGCCGACGCGGTTCCGTACGTGACCGTGTGCAGTTTGTACTGCCTTAACTGTTCATGGGGTTCGAATCGCCATAAGATTTGCTGAAGCATTTGCTGTGATGGTTTAACATTCACCATCCTGTACATTTTTTCAACATCTGCAGTGACGAGAAACCTATGCTGGCGCATTCTAATTAAGATACTGATAAGGTCATCTTGAACTGTTGCACCTACCATTTGAATTTGATTGAATGAAACACCAGAGGTCGTTACTGCAGAAGCGTCGAATACGACACGTAATTTTGTCGATAAGCTTGAGTCACGTAAAACACCGTGGTGTGGTAAAATATAAGTGTGACTATCATTTTTAGGATTTTCATTTAATGACATATGATTTAACGAAATGTATTCTTTAATGAAATTGCAATACTGCACTTTGAAATGTGGTTCACGTTTGAATCTACGTTCCAAAGACAAGAATCTGGACAAAGCTTGTTCGTAAGAATCGCCCAGCTTATCAGGCGAATCCTTTAATGGAATCGTCACTTCAAATCGCCCATCAGGCAACCGAGTGGTATTATGTATAAAGCTTTGTTCACATTCGAGCTCTTCCTTAGATATTTGTTTACGTGTAATGACCGTTTCTAATTCAAAAAATTTAGATAATTTATCATGTAATTGATCGTCATTATTTTGTAGAGTAAGATGATTGCAGTGGACTGTATTAATAATTTTAGTACGTTGTATTGGCACTGGGCCTGATATTAAGAAACCCAGTTTAGATTTATTTAATGTTGGTTTATTTTTACCCAACGATATATTTTGAGAACCAAGTAATGTCCAAAATATATCAGCTCCAAGAAGCATATCGACTGGAGCAGGTATGTGGAAATTAGGGTCCGCCAACGTAAGGTGCAGCGGTATATTTAATGTTGTATGGTCAACTTTTGTAGTTGGTAATAACTGAGTGATACGAGGAACGACATAACAGGAGACGCTCTCGCTATAATTGTTATATAATGACGATATAAGTACGTTACAACGCTTTGATAAGCATGATATTTGAGAATTTAACCCTTCAACAACAGTCGAAGTGATAGAAGTAGGTAAGTTAAGTTTAGCAAATAGGCTTTCAGTTATAAAACTTGAGGTACTTCCACTGTCAAGTATAGCACGTATTTTATGGCATTTACCATTGTTGTCTGTCACATGGACTAAGGCCGTGGACAGTAGAACACAATTGTTTTGAATAGTTGACAAAGCAATATCTTGAGAAGGACTAGGAAGTTGTCCTTGAACGTCAGGCTGTGGCAAAGTGTGTAACATGACGTTACTTGTTGAAGGTACAGGTTCAGACGGCGCACGAATTTTATGCTCGTGTAATAAGCTGTTGCGCCGTGTGCCGCACGAGCGACATGGCCCTAACTTGCATACATCGTCAGCATGACCCTGACGTAAACAATTTAAGCACAATTTAAGTATCTTAACTTTGTCAAGTCTGGTTTCTAAGGGTAATGATTTGAACTTTTGACAAACATAAAGTGCATGATTACCTTTGCAATATGGACAAACGTATTTGCGAGCTGGGGGAGAAGATGAGTTGGCCACAAATGTTTTTTGACGAACATGTGTAGTGTCACTTGACCTACGCTTTTTATGAGCATTCTCCATTGTTTCCAAGAAATCAGCACGATCTTTTAGAAAATCATTAAACATTTTGAGTGTAGGCAACTCTTTCAACTTATTACGATAGGATTCCCACTTTTTGCTCGTGTCTGTATCAAGCTTGTTTGAAATTATTTGAATTAGTAATGCATCCCAGTGCTCAGTAGGGAGCTTAAGTTTTTTGAGAGCTCTGAGGTTCCTATTGACTGTATCGATTAAGTTACGTAAAGACTTAGATGATTCCTTCGCTAATTGTTCCAAGTTAAGAATGGATTGAATGTGATTGATTACTAATGACCTTTCATTGTTATAGCGATCGTAAAGAAGTTCCCAAGCTACTTCGTAATTATCACTCGAGAAATCTAATGACTGAATTATTACAGCGGCGCTGTCTTTCAGTGCGGCACGTAAATAATGAAATTTATTAATATTGGGTATCGACTTGTCTAAGTGTATGAGACTACTAAATGTGTCACGGAATTCCAGCCAGTCATGATACTGACCCGAAAAACTAGGCAAATGGATAGTAGGAAGTGCAAGTTTTGTCCCACCTTCGAGCGCAGTGCAACAAGAACCTGTCCCGGAGCGGTCGATGCCCGCTTGGTCAGCTGCTGGAGCCAGCAGATGACGAGCGCGCGCCATCATCCTGAAGTACTTGGTCTCGAAGGCCTCACGTTCTTTGTACTGCTCATCTGGAATTTCCATGGAATTTTCTATTTCACATTGAATCGAGTCATAATCGGTATAAATTTCTTCGATTTTAGATAAACGGATGTTCAATTCATTTATTTGTAATTTACTCAAACTGTCACAACTCTCGACGGTTTGCAAATAATTTTCAAATAGCGTAAGCTTAGCTTTGTATGATGCACGCTTTTTAATTAAAGTTTTATCTGCCATGCTGAAGCAGGTAGAAGGATATGTTTAAAATGGAACGATTACTTAAATCAGCATAAATGGAGCGAATGAGGGGTACGCGTAAAATGTGCAATAAACCAAGCAGCGGGTGGAGCGCAAAAGCAGCAATCACGCAGCTTGCCGATGCAGCCCGGTCCCGTTACACTAGAACATACGAGATAATAATAGTTAAATACGCGTTATGACACAGTCCATATACACACCAAAAGGAACATGGAATATCTGGAACCTCTGAAATGGAATGGAGTTACATTACGAATGAATGCATAATATGCTTTTTAAGTATTGGTTGGGATATTTGTTGCGCAATGTAATAAGTATAGGCCTTGTTATGGAAATAACATATCTTTAACATACGAAATGAATCACAAAGTTAAGGTTTTGTGTATTTAATAATCAATTTAACAGCACTAAATGAAGGATTAATGACTGTTTTAATGGGAATAGATGCAAGAATCACAAAATAAAGGATTTGTGACTATGATTTAAGGCTCACAAAATAAAGGATTTGTGGCAGAATTTTAGAAGATTTACGGGGCAATAAATGGACAAATTGGAACGAACTTACAGTAACGCTACCCTCAGGACTCACGAGTGACCTTCGTTGTAGGTGTAGTTCTCTTTGCCTTCAGCTCCCAACTCCGAATAAGTCGATGTTTACGAAATTCTTCTGATGATGAGATTCTTCATAGAAATGTTGTATGACTCGTTGAATGTTGAACCCGTAGCATAAATTTTCCACCTGACGGCCGCCATCCACGTCAGCGCAGCATTTCTTTTGTTCTTCTTCTTTTGTTAGTGGTTCAATAATCTGGGGTCGCTGGGCCAATCCGGCTCTTAAGGACCAAAATGAAGACGCCGGTACCGAGCTTCACGTGGTTAAGGCGGGGTGGATAATAATGCAAAATTTAAATTCCAACAATTGGTTTAATGAATAAAAAATTATGAAATCAATGCGTAGTACGTGTGGCGGATACCAACATCTGAATGCGAGTGTCAGAATTTTTAAATTATTATTACGGAGTCACACTCCTACTGGCCAGTATTGTAGGTCAGTTGAATAGGTTTTATCGGTGTACGCGTGTGTGCGTGAGCCGTTGATGAATGCACACATGCAAGGCGTCAACAGTTATCGCACCAATAATTTCAATTAAATTTTGTATGCATTGTGATATTTTGAGCTTATCTGATTTAGTAAAGGAATTATTTTTAGGGATCTTGCCTTGGCACACTGTATGTGTTAGAGGAATTGAGTATCCATATTTTACCCAATTTAAAACAGACTTATTTTTTGTAAAGTGCCAATTTTTGTAATAATTTTGTAATCTACCTGCATAACTTGCCTCTAGTAACGTCGACGTCCGCGGTTGTTCTGTGATGTCCTGGGTTGCTTCGTCATTGATCGTAAATGCTGTCGTTGAAGATGATGTTGTTGGGACTTGCGTGGCTTCCCAGCAGTCTTCTGTGGTTGTGGTTGTGGTTGTTGTCGTGGTTGAGGTTGCCGGTTGTACTCTCGCCCGCCCCCTTGCTTCCTGTATGAGGACGGGCCCCAATTGTTTAAAGAACTCTTCAAGTCCTTAACTGAATTTTCGATATTTTTAATTTCCTTTAGTATTGTATTGATATCTTTTCCAAAGAGGAAGTTATTAATTTCTGTTTTTTCTAAAGTGTCTTTCACTTTTTTATTCAGACCAGGTAAGATGACAGCGCGTCTTGTTTGGGATTCTTTGTACTGAACATGGCATAAAAGCCTGATGCAGTTTCCTAAGTATTCACAGTCCCGGTCAGGGTTTGTGTGTACGTTTTTGTATAATATATCTGTTAGACCACAGATAACTGTGCCGATTAGGTTTTGTTTTTCACACAAGTGATTATCTCTTGTCACAGCTTGAACTGTCATTGCAGCCTGAATTTCAGGATTTAATTGTGGAGCAGATGTAGGCAGTCTATTATTTTGGGGATCTTCTTCAAAATGTCATTTTTTGTGTTCTCTTCTAAACCATTTTTTATTATATTGTTCCACAAGTCTTTCATTTGGTCATTTATTTGTAAAGTATTTTCAGGCGCTTTAACATGGCCCATTTTTTCCAAGAGGTTGGGTATATGATCAATAGGTGGAGTATTTTCCACTTCATCCTCCGAGTCAGGTTCATTGATTATTCGGATTCTCTTTTTAACTGGTTCTGGTTCATCTGGGAAGAGGATTATCAGGTTAATGTATCACATGTACTCGCTCGTAGTACCGTATGATACCTGCCTATTAAGCTGTAAATGATAGGCGATGGTAGTTTACTGATAATAATCACATGCACTCGCTCGTAGTACCGTGTGATAGTAACATATTTTATTTTGTTAATGCTTTTTAAGCAATGTCAGGTAGATTTTTTGGACCAAGTACAGGCGCTCGTCCTATCGCTTAGGTCTGTGCACTCACTTGTTCGAGTAATACATTATTTATTTTATTCATATTAACAATGACAGGTAGATTTTTTGACCAAGTATAGGCGCTCGTCCTACCGCTTAGGTCATAATGTTCATTCATCTACTCGTTCGTAATATTGCAAGTGATATATTTGGTGTAAATTTATGTAAGTATTTAGAATAATTGTACATGTTGTATTTTAATCACTTTTACGATGAGAAAAAAGTTATTAAATCAAAATGGCGAAATTTGCGTACATACCTTCTGACGAAGAATCAAGTAATTCCATCAGTTTTCGTCTTAATTTCTCTTTATCTTTTCCCATTATTACTGATTCACAAGAAATATGTTGGTAAATCGAAACAATCCACTATTTATAGAAATTAAAGTGTTTTATATTGGAGAAAAAACGCTGTTCGTTTAAACACGAAAGACATAATGAAGAGACGTCTAACTGTCAGTGTTACCATAGCGGGCAGGGTGGCAACTACATATTTTAAAAATTTGGTTTTTACTACCAAATTCTTTAAACGCGTGTTTGTTGATACGAATAGTACGTAGACTACATAATCATCTCAGACGAGGCGTTAATAAGTATAATGATACATGTGTATATTAGACCTTTGATATTTTATATATTTATAAAGGTTATGTCAGCAAATGGCTGATTTGAGACACATACTTTCACTGCTAGAAAGCAATACTATTCTTGATAACATAAGAACAATAAATTGCGACTGAAATCGTCAACATTATGTATAACACTTTCTTACTTTCAGATCAAGAGAGGACGGTTTCAAGGACATCCAACGTACACAAAGAGCATCATTTAAGAAGATGAGCGCGTGCGGCTTGTTCACCATAGACGCCGAACTACCTCTACAGTTAATCAGCTTTGTTACTTCATACACTATTGTTTTGTTACAGTTTGTGTATCTGTAACCTAACTTTAGTTAGTATTAATATATTAATAATATTATAAATCTGAAAGTAAGTTTGTTTGTTACTTTTTCACGTCTGAACCACTGAAACGATCATCCAGCACATACGTTGTCAGATGTACAGAAACGGACATAGGATACCTTTCATCCCGAAAAAAAGTACTGTTCCCGAGGAAAGCAACAATAACATTCTTATGATAAAAGATGGCGCCACGTGTCTTTCGAATCATGATTGAATTATATTATTACAAGCAGAGTACAACCCGAATTGATTGTCTAATTCTAAATTAACACGAGCGAAGCCGTAGGCAAAAGCTAGTTTTTCATATAGCAAAGGTTAGCACAAGAGCGTGAGAATTTGCATACGATTAGAGACGTTTACCCAGAAATGGCTCAACTCGAGCTGTTGATGTTAACGATTAATGGCATGTGTTTGTAGTAGGTGTAAGGCTCATGCTTAATGTACTATCGTGGTCTTTTCCGCCTGACCAGTTTACAAATTTTTCGCTTAAATCATGCGGAGGCGCCGAGCCACGCCCCCTTAAAGCTTGGGCAAATTAGGAAAGCGTCAACTTTGGCGCGCAAAATAACAATAGCTCTAGTTTGGCGTGCGTCGTCAGTGCGCGCGGCCGATTCTGTATCTTTTCATTTATTATTTCTTTACAAAATCAACGAGGCGGGGCTAGAGAGCGTTTCTATGTTGCGAGTGTAAGCAAAAATTAGCTTAGTGGTGGTCAGGCGGGAGTGTCCTCGATAGTACCTAGGTATGAAGAGGCGATCCTATCATGGATCAGGCTCAACTATAGTTACACTTTGTCCAAATTGAGAAGAACCCAAGAGTCCAATACGGGTGCGCCAAAGTTCACCTAAATTTTCAACTCCGATAATTGGAAATCCGAAAATGTTCTACCTAAAATTTTTCATCCTAACAATCACAATTCCTAACTACTCTGTCTCTAATATTCATAATTCCGAAGCATTCAACTTCATAATGTTAGTAGCAATAAACATCTATTATACTTTTATTTGTTTTCCTATATTTTCTCAACATAACCATCTTTTACACTATTATTCAAAGTCATATCTTTTTTGTGTAGATTTATTTTTATTCATAATAATCAGTATTATATAGGTACATTAATTTTGCGTAACTTTATTTTCACATAACATGCATAATATAAGAATAATAGTACCATTCAAAATAATAAAAAAATATAATGACCACCAAAATTAACTTTGTGACCACTAACATCTATCACCTAAAATATCAATTGATCACCAAATTTAGTAAATTGAGCACCAAATTTTAATGAGGTGGTTGATGCCAAAATGGTTTGGCTAGGCCGACTTGGGGCACCCCGACACGGATAGATTAGGTTAGAAGGGTATGGTGGGGTCGAATGAGCGAGCGAAGCGAGCGAATAGACCCCGCCATACCCTTCTAACCTATTTTTTTATAAACCATTCAGAAGTAGGAGCCCCGCGAAGCGGGGCTCCGTCGACCGGATCTCCCTTGACTCGGATGCAAGAGCATAACAGTTCAATTACTGGTGGTCAAAAATAATTTTTTGGTTCTAATTTCACGATAAAATGGGGATTAATTTTGGTGATCATTTACTGATTTTGGCAACCAAAAGTGATTTTTTTGCCGTTACATTTTCCAGTTTACTAAATCTGGTAGTTCGTTAATTAATATATATAATATATCGCTATATATATATATCGCTGGACATTAACACACAGCGCTATCTAGTGCCACACTAAGCAACGAGGCTTGTGTTGTGGACACCAGATAGTTGATATACTACATAGATACTTTTTGTTTGTAAATACATACTTATATACATATAAACATCCATGACTCGGAAACAAATGTCCATGCACATCACACAAACATTTGCTCCGACCGGGATTCGAACCCGGGACCCAAAGAACGTAAGGCAGCCTCACCACCGCTGCGCCATTCGGGTCGTCAAAATGTACCTATGCCAAATAATAGTACGGTACAAGTAGTTAAATACATGTTTTCATATATATTCATAGCGGTGTGTACCTGCAAAGATATCCATATAGGTTAGGTTAGAACTGTGACCAACTACGCTACCTCGAATTGGTCGCGAAACTTTTCTAAGCATTTTTTTCATAGTGCCCCCAAGACGACACTCTGACCTGAATTTCATTCATTTAAGACAAAAATCAGTGAAACGACCTTTAATCATTCTAAACAGTTGGTTTTTTAGACATAATTATCTTAGGTATAGTTATAGTAATAAGTACGTTATGTAAAGCATACCCCCAAATAATAATCATACCCTCAAATTAAAACTATAAATATCATCTTCTACCCACATATATTTTTTTATTACACTTGGTAAATGTTTCTTTCTGAGTATGAGTGAAAATATTATGGTAATTATGTTTAGGGATAAAAGCGTTATGATAAAAAACAGTAGGAGTTTAAATATATTCACATGAATGATATAAGTAAATAAAATTTTCGGAAACATGAGTTTTATGAACATCGCCGGTAGCACTACAAATAGTATGAATGAAAACTTTAGGATGAAAAATTTTAGGAAGAGTGATCATTCGGATTACAAATCATTAGGAAGAACAATTTCGGGTAAAGAACTTTAGGTGAGCCAATATGGACCCGTCCAATACAGTAGTACTACCGCTTCCGCAGTTACTAATCTTTTAATTTATCTGTAGATAACGTGGCATAGATAAATACAGCAATTTCATAAATGCTACCTAAACTTATGGAAGTAAAACTCCATGCATCACCTTTTGACATTATAACTGACAAAAAGTAATATTATTATAGCTAGCTCATATTGTCCCACGGCTGGGCAAAGGCCTTCCTCCGTTCCTTCCAATGGTTACGATTCTGTACTACTTCTTTCCAATTCTCAAGGAAGACATCAAGTTCGTCCCGCCATCTCATTCGTAGTCTGCTCCGACCCCGAAAAAAAGTAATATTATTATAATTATTTATTTATCACCAATTATAATCTCATTACAGACTCGTCCGATGCGCATAGAAAAACATTAAATATACAGTAAAATTACACTACATAAATAATAATACTTAAATTAATTGATTGAGCTCTACTAAAGGCAATTTGATATTGTCGTATGGAGAACGGAGACTGTCGCAAAGTCTCCGTTCTCCATACGACAATATCAAATTGCCTTTAGTAGAGTATTCGACATGTTTTCGTATTTTAAAAACGATTCTAATTCAAATAAAAACGATAGTATAGTCGAGAGTGTACCAACAGTATCACCTAACGTGACTATAAGTAAAGTGATTGAACAAGATTTACAATCAGTACTAAGACCGTTGAATCTAATGCAAAGTATTTTCTTCTGCTCCAAATATTCTATTCGTGAAAACATTATAACTGCCAACAGTTACCTTTACAACGGTTTAAGGGTTTTTTGCATGCTCATATATCGATTTATTTGTTGGTATCATTTGATTATGTTGCTTATAGACCACCATAGTTTCTTCTTTGCTTTGGACAATGTTTTTGACTTATTAATCTATTTGATTGGGGACGTCATTGACAGTCTGTCAAACATTATGCAAAGTCGTTTTAACATTTTTCTGGTATTGAAAGTCCAGCACGTGCTTCGAGCTCTACAAATAAATGGCAAAAAGCTCAGGAGTTTCACAGTCTGCAACTGGACTTGTGTTGTGACCTTAAATATTTTTTGTTTTAGTCTTATCATTTGTTATTATATTATTTTTGATAAAGTAAGAATTATTGATATTATATCGGCATATGCCACAATAGCTTTTGATATTAACATCGTGTATGCCTCGTTTATACTAAAATTACTTGAGAAAATGCTTCATGAGTGGATTGAAGAAGTAAAAAATTCAAGAAATACTGGGAACTCAGATATACAAGGTTACTGGAACAAAATGTTGGTCGTATATCAGAAAATACAGGAGGCATACTTGATTACAGTGACGACCTTTCAACAGATGGTATGGTATTTTTTTAAAGTACAGCTTCATTTACGAAAGATTTTAGGTAGGTCTTACTTTTTTAAGGACCTTTATACTGGCGTTCGACACAGGGGGAGTGTCAAGCAGTACGAGGCGATTCTGTGAGGCATTTATTTCATTGCAAAATTTTGTAAGTTAAATGAAAAATATTAATGCATATTTCTTTTCAGATTCTCTTCTATACGGTATTCACAGCATATATAAGCTTGCGGAACGTTAGTGACGCTTTATCAGTTAGAAATTTGATAGCGGATGGTGTTCCGAGAGTAAGTACCCAATCATTAAACCATTCAAATGTACCCAATTTTAATAAATTCTCTCGAAGCAGTTGCGAAGGTGAGCTCAATGAGAAAAGCGTACAGTTATGCTTTTCTATCTAGTGACGCTATCTCGTAATCCTGCTTGTAACTTTTCTACTCATCAATAATATTGATCCTTTCAAATGACGTAGATCATAAGAACAGGCGACGATATATGCCCATCCCTTTCCCTCCTTTATTGCGCGCCTGCCGAATTATTGAGGCGAGAGTTAAGTTCGTATAAGACTTCCGTCGAGTGTGGCTGTGCTATAGCGCGAACCTCGGTTCAGGTCTCGACCTGGTGCACCAGAAGACACTCACAACCAGTGTTTCAATCAAACGCCGGCCACGCCATCGAAGCCGCCACGTGGCCCAGGAACAAGGTAGGTGAGCCTTAATTTTCCACCTCCTCTTAATCTATTGTCGCTTGTTCGTGTCATTTTGTTTCCCTAAGACGATAATCAGAATCCTCCATACAATCCACTAATAAATAATCTCCATTACTCTAAATAAAATACATTTGCAAAATCGTCTTATAAATTGCTGAATTTACCCACCACTATGTCATATATGCACGAGACTAAAGACAGCACGGAGCATATTGGAGGTGTGGTAGCAAAGACTGCAGAATGTTTTCCGATTTCGGGGCTGTTTGCAGTCCTGTGCTCATAACTCTTATCGGAACGAAAGAAAGAAATTAAAAACACTTTTTACAGTTTGTCATTCAACCAGTAGCAACTCAAATGTGGAATTGGAAGAACATCATTCTGCTCACATGCTTGAGCGTGCTATGCGAGAGATTCTATTCAGCAATGAGGGACGTTCATAGTACCTGTGTCCTGCTCATGAAATCAATTCATTGTTCTGGTATGTAGTTAGTTTATGTTTTGAGTGTTCCGTCTTGTTGATGCTACCGTATCTTTATTTATGGTTTCCTTTAAACAGATCCCGAAAGAAGAGTTTGCAGGAATATCCAACGTGTACAGAAGGCATCATTCAAGAAGATGAGCGCGTGCGGCTTGTTCATCATAGACGCCGAACTACCTCTACAGTTCGCAAGCTTCATTACTTCCTATACCATTGTATTCTTTCAGTTTGCCTATCTTTAATTTAAGTAAATCAGTGTTTTCTTGGAGATCATTTCTTTTTTTTATTTCTCTATTGAGGCCCTAAAAACTGACACCAAACGCACTGTTTATTGGTGATGTACTGAACATTTATTTTGCCTCCAAGCAGCACTTGTACCTAATGAAATTTTCAATGTAGGCGAGCCATCGTTATTACTGGCACATAAAACTTTGAATAAAGACTCTACCACACAGGCACGTTATTATTTAAATTAATTTATTATAAAATTATTTATTCAGCTAAGCAGTACCTAAACTTAAACTGTCACTTATGGGATTTCATTCGAGAGGGGGGTTCCAGTTATGAGTATGCTCAAAAGTAGCAGCTGGCATCGTAACGAGGACTCCACAGAACCTAGTGATACCGTGTGTTTTGCCGTAACTATTAGGGGCCGCCTTCTCGAGCGAGAGAATCGCGGCGATATTATCGTCCATGCCACGTTTTTCGATACACTCTTGGGCCGTCTCCCCGAGCGAGAGAATCGCGGCGATATTTTCGTATAGAAATACGTTGAATCGCCGCGATTCGCTCGCTCGTGGAGGCGGGCCCTTAGTGTCAATTTCCAGTAGTGCGCCAAGCAAAAGACAAAGAAAGAGGGTAGACAGATTTGTCTACACCTAACAATTAATTTTCCGCGATCATGGCGCGTGCAACAGCGTCAAAATATCGGCGCTCAAAATAATCAATCAACAATCGCGGAAGATATCCCGTAAGTGACGATATAAGTTTAGTTTTACACCGTGAAAGCTTAAGACTATCGTCTACCGAGCGCTCGTCCATACAAAAAGAGAAAACGTTTTCCTACCCCTAAATGTTATCCTATCTCAATGATCTTTTAGATTGCTTCTGACACAGTAAAAAACTAGGTTTATAGGTTTTCTTTTTTTCAACATTTATAATAGTCTGAAAGTTACAGGCGCCTAAGAGTTACTATTTTTATGACAAAATCTTCATTGAAGTAAAACCTTTGTATTTTAAAAACAAAGAAGTTTAAGAAAAAAAGCAAACACTAAAAACCTAGAATATAATATGCTGAAACGATTGACACCAGAATCTAAGAGATTGGTCGTGATTTAGTATGTGAAAAACGTTTTCTCCCGAGAGACAAATTTCATATAAAAAATACTTACAGTCAGTCGCGAGCTGCAACGCTCTCTATCGCATGATCGGGGGTCGGGGAGGTGAGGTAATGTAACTCGTATTATAGAGGTGCTAACCGAAAAGTCGATAGTAGAGATAAGGACGCAGGATATCGATGCTTAGCATCGATATCCTGCGTTACCAGTTTGTGTTTCAAGATTTTAGGAGTAGTAAAAAATAAAGTACAATTATTTCGTTGAGAAGAGAAATTTATTTAGAAATACTTATTTATTCATTTAGAAAAATTAAATATTATTTTTTATTAAAGCTTAAAGTACAAATAAATCTTGCATCTTTTCGAAACTATCATACAGGATGTATGTAACAGAAATGGGGCTTTCACCCGAAAAGATCTACTGGAGAAATCAATTTTTATTTATTGAATAAAATTAATTTTTAACAATTAAATCGTGGTTTAAATTACTTTTTACGTTTTTAGATTATTATTCCGAAGTTTCCAAGGTTTTACAATGAACATGGTCACAGTAGACAAAGTTGACAGGTGTCTAATTTTGAAATATACATTCTGATAAACATAATTAAGTATATCTAACTTTTATCGTCATCATCGCTAGACACATTATAAATGAAAAATGTGAAAAGTAATTAAACCACGATGTAACCGCTAAATTAGTTTTTCTAACAAAAGTGCCTTTCAAACAAAAACTACTCATAATTACATATATTATATAACAATCAGCAGAAAAATAAATTAATATTCGAAAAAAAAATGTTTAGACTTCATACAAAATTTGGAATTCCCGCCTAAATTCAAAATCAGCTAAATTCTCTAATTTTTAAATCAGGTGTTTCATACATTTTGACCGAGTAGGTATTGCACTTTTGTATGAAACAGCTGTTTTTTTTTTCGTCGTACAAAGTTGGTCCCATAATAAAAGCTGTTCAGTTTCATGGGTAAAATCACTACCTAAAATATTTAGGTCTAATTTAAAATGACCTTATATGTATAAGTTAGATTAACCAGCGAAAGGTACTTAGGAAGGAGTATAAAAATACATAAGTACCAAATATTTATCTTTTTCTTGAAGTGACATTTCTTACGACGGGTACATAAATGTATTCGTTTTTTATTTCCTTTTCTATAATCATATTCTTTATTTTTCTCCATGGTACATTAGGTACATACCTGCAATAGTTAGAAAATAATTTTACACCTGCATCTACCTACATTACCTTCCCTATTTAGGTTAATGAAACCACAAATCCGTATAATAATAATACTTAGGTACTTACTTACTAAATTTTACATATAGTAACTTCGAAATCTGGACATCAAACGTAATCAATAGTAAGTCAAATTAAAATTTATCATCTTTGTATTCGTTATGTAAAAAAGGAGTTAGCATAAGAATTACTAAGATCATCAGCAATGAGCTAATTTATCAAAAATCTATTTAGTTTATTTATTATACACATTACATAACACAGTAAAATACTAAGCTAGTTGGATTAGTCAATTCAATGTGTATAATGTTCAAAGTTTTAAATCGGGTACCTCCGCAATTCACAATCACAACAAACAAACCACATCGAAACGCAATGAAAACAATCTGTCGTCGCCCGCGCTGCGAAGTCGCTTGTGGACACTGGCAAAGTTTATCAATGTGTGCGTGGGGTTGACGCATGAGTGTGCGCGCGCCGCGCGGAGATTCAAGACGCGAGCGACAGCATGAGTTTTTCTAAATTCCTATTTTTTGAAATGGCAGAGCAGTGCGTTACACTGCTTCATATACTACTTGGTACTGCTTACAGTACCTAGTTGTAGTATATGGGGCTACTAGGCACCTACAATATCTGAATGATGATAGCATAATGGAATCTAAGACCGGCCGACTAGTCTGGTATTTAAGAGTGTGGATCAAAGCTATAAGTGATTCAACAAAGACGAGCTGATCACTCTGTAGTAGGTTTAAACAGACTAAAATCATGATGAAATCAAGATACTTACTGTAGTTTGCGTATATGACAGTATCATACTTTTTAACGTATGAGGCTTTTGGTTCACAATGAAGGCCATGATAATACCTTCTAAATTCTTATCACTAAATTGCTTTTACTGTAATTTGAAAATTGACAAGCTAGTCTGACACACATTTTAATTGGAACGAAATAGTAATAACTTTCTATAAATTTGAAAAATGTCTTCGATTGACCATCTAACTACAGGCAAGTAACGCTGTTAACATGAATATTATTAGGGCGTTGTTTCAAACGATGAAAATGAAATCAAACTTGTCATTGTATCCACCCGAAGTATTACTAAATAATCGTTTAGAAAAAGAAGTTCAAAGAATGTTTTATCCATTAGACTGCCTACTTTTTCCATTATTCTCTTCTAAGTATACCATTCAAGATGATTACATTACTCCTAATAGCAGGAAGCGTATCATTCTGTCGTTCCTAAGTGTGTGTTTTGTCACTGTCACCTGTGTTTACTTCATGTATTTTGATGAAACCAACGATAGCTACACAAATGTCCATAAAAATATGATCATTTCGCTCATCACAACATTCTCATTTATTTACTTCGCATTCGGCGTTAGCATATTTTTCATTCTTAATATCGTTCATAGTCAAAACAACATTTTGCTCATTATAACAATTCAAAGTATACATAAAAGTATTGATATCAGTAAAAGTATCAATAATTTCGTTATTTGGAATTGGATCTCAGTTTTCAGTATTTTAGGAATTAATCTGTTCATTAACTTTTCACATATGGCAATGTTCCATGGTAATTTCTTGCATTTGGCAATGTTTATTTGTAATTTTATATACGCTGCATTTGATATTAACTGTATTTATGCTATTCGTGTTATAACGTTGATAACAAAATACCTAAAAGTATGGATCAAAGAAATCTTAGAACTGCGTGAAGAATCAGAAAATGATACACATTGTATCAGATTATTTAATATCTACCGAAATATTTTGGAAGCTTACAAGCTGTTCAAGAATGTGTTCCAAGTATTGGTAAGAATTTAGAATGTTAGGCCTGAATTCCTGCTACGCTGATGTCAGTCGCGTATGGTCGGTCGCGTACGTCAGCGAGAAATACAGTACGCCGCTGACGTCAGCGTCGCAGCATGGCGCTATATAGAACTCAATGTATACTTGTACGCGCGACCAACATCAGCGTAGCAAGAATTTAGGCCTAATGCACCCTGAATTTAAAACGTTGATAAAAGACGATCAAATTGAAAGTCTGGCACCGTTAAATCATGTCTTTTCATGACTGAACGAACAAAAGACCTAACATTTTTATTTTTGCAGATATTATTTACGACAGTATTAGTATTTTTCCGCAATGTAGGATATTTGGAGACACGACTACAAATGCTAAAAGATCCAGCTGTATCACATTTCGAGGTAACAACATAAAATAAGTTTTCCGAATATTTTGAAATTCCTTCACATTTTCAGGCTGCCTGCAGCGAATGAATTCGTAAAGGTAACCGGTGAAATCTAAAGCTGTAATTCTTTCGCATTTAGTCGCACGGGACTGGTCAATGTGGCGACACTTGGGGGAGGCCTATGTCCATCAATGGACGTATTTCCGCTGAAATGATGATGATGATGATAAAGTAGTACTCCGCAATCGCCAGCCTGTCTTCCACCATGTGAATATAGCGTAAGGATTGTTGTTATATTCCATCAATTATAATGGCTGACAAGAAAACTGATCGGTAACTGAAACCGGCTAGAAACTACTTTTTCTAATGTTTCTTTTTTTTAAGTCTTAAATAAATGTTTTCGTGTTTAGGTAGTTTTCCGATCGCCTCTACTCGGATTTGTGACAATTCTATGGATGATTAAAGACTTATTACTAGTTATTATTCATAGTCTGGAATGTGAAAAGTTTTACAAAGCCATTACGGAAGCAGAAACCACATGCATACAGCGTATGAAAAACAAGAACTGTCCAAGTACGTACGAGTTTCAATATTCGTAGTTGTTTATAATGTTAAGACACAGACGTTGTTATTTTTTTATTTTAAATCTTCAAAAACTGGTATTTCTTATTTACAGATGACCAAGTACGGCTCTGCAAGAAAGTCCTACAAACAAATTGTACTTTCAGTAAGATGACCGCGTGTGGTCTGTTCTACGTAGACGCTACGCTACCAATTCGTTTGATGGGACTTCTCACTAGCTACGTTATTATAGTGCTACAATTTGCCTTTCTATAAATGGACTACTTATTATAAATAAACATTAAAAAAGTAAATATTTTGCAATAATATTCAAATTGTCAAAATCCTGCAAAAAATAAAAGTTGCAAAATTATGATTACTACTTAGCTTCATTTAATTTAATTTAACTTAACTAACTTAGTTTTTTTCTTTCATTTATATCTGTAATTTAATGGTCGTACATAATAGTAATCTATTATATTCCACCTATCTTTTTAATAAATATAACTATAATATAACGGCGCGCGATGATTTAGTTGATTTATTACAACACAAGATTGATTTTAGAGCGGTTAACACCGAATGGGGTTATGAATACTTGTGAAAGTCATAGCAGCGGTGACAGCGGATTTTTGATGGGGCTGTCACCTGTGATCACGCACAAATCTATTGGCTCTAAACTCAAGTCTAATAATAATTGTAATTTGGGTTCAATCAGTAACTATCATTGTAATCTCTCATTACTCTGATAATATTCCGTTGAAATCTTTGTAATTATTATCAAGTGAATTGTACTGCGCGTATTATTTTACAACAACTGCACGTACATGCCCTAAATGGAGGACCAACAACAAATAACAGAAAATACAAATAAAAACTGAAAATAATAAAACAAGTTCAGGAGACTGCAACAGTCGAGACCCATTATGGATGTAATGATTTTAGTCTAGATTATTTAATGGGTCCCGACACTTGCAGTCTCCTGAACTTGTTTTATTATTTTCAGTTTTTATTTCAATTGGTATTAGTTATTTTTTACGCAGTCGGGTTTTTTAATTTTTCTAATTATTATTTTTTATTTTACACTTTTCAGTTACTTAGATATACCATTTTAAAATCCTCATGATGAGCCCTTTATCAAGCCTTTCAGGCTGCGGAGTGTGCCAAACGGTGTGTTTTAGTAATCCGCCATATTTTTTTTTTTTTTTTTTTTGATATACCCAGTGTCACTCTCACAGTAAATACGAATCTATCGACACCTCTCAAGCCAAAATCCATCGAGCCGTTCAGGCCACAGAGTGTGCCAAACAATCATACATACATACATACTCTCAAAAAACATAACCCTCCTTCTGGCGCAGTCGGGTAATAAATAGCGACACGTTAATAATGAAATTAAGATACAAATCCTTGTATCTTAATTTCTTTAATTTTCTTTGACTATTTTACACAATTATTTCATCATACTTAGTGCGATTCAGTGCTTTTACTCTAATTGAAATATTTTAACAACTTTAGCGTCACCGCCTACCCAACGACTACCCGACCATGGAATCATACCTACAAAATATTTTATCATAAGAAAGCACTATTACTAAGTACTTTATCATTGAATTTGATGTCTTCATAAGTCTCATTCATTAATCATTTTAAAACTGGCTACGTTGTTAATAAAGTCGTTTAAACTCAAAAACATATACCTAAAGAAAAAACCAAACTGATCATTACATCCACGGGAAGTATTAATAGTAAATAATCGTCTAGAAAACGAAATTAAAAAAATGTTTCATCCATTACACGGCCCACTGTATCTATTGTTTTCTTCAAAATATACTATACAAGATAATTATATTACTCCCAACGGGAAGATGCGTACTATGACGTCGTTCTTGAGTATACGTTATATTATAATAATCTGTGTTTATTGCATGTTTCTTACATTTACTTTGTTATCGATATGATAATAACTCTAGTTCTCAATATTATTCACAGTAAAAACAACATATTACTCGTTCAAACAATTCAGATTATAAACAAAAGTATTGATTTTAGAAACAGCGGTAGAAGTTACATTATTTGGAATTGGGTGTCAGCCTGACTGCTCAGTTCGACAGAGCTTTTGCTAGGGATGATCGATGGTATATAAAAACATCGACACGTCAACTAATAACAGATTAAGCCGCACTTGCCTAAGTTGGTCCGTGAATCAGTCTATCACATAGAGTTTCCTCCGTGCCTCGGAAAGCACGTCGAGCCGTTGGTCCCGGTTTTCATTTGTACATCTTTGGCACTCGTAACAGGTAGTCAGTGGCCCTAAAGTCTGGCAACCAGTCATACCTGACTTTGCTCGCTCGCTTGGCTTCGTTTAGGCAGTCGCTCCATGTAAAATACTGTTATTCAGCTGCATCCGGTTACACTGGAAGCCGACCCAAAAATAGTAAGACTAGGCTGCTAAATCAATGCTGGATCGATGTTTTTCTATTGCCGATCATCCCTATCCGTCTCGAAAACAAAGGACTTTAAAATAAAGTGGAAAATATTTATGCTTTTACTGTAATTGGAACGTCAAAACTGTCAAAACCATAACGTCAAGATCAACAACGATATGTTTATACTCGTACATGCGTAAAATATATGTTTTTTGTTATTTTTACCATTTTGGTATTTTTTAAACGATTACTGTAATTTGAATGTGAAATTCGGCATCAATATTATGTTATATATAATATTATGTTATTATTTTAGCCACTGCTCAACACATCAAAGAAAGGGAAAGAATTTTAGCCACTGCTCAACATATTAAAGAAAGGAAAAGAACTTTAGCCACTGCTCAACACATCAAATATACTTTATCGTGTCACTGGGTCAGAAGTACGCCATCGTCTACATATATCTAAAATCGGGGGCGACAATTTGAACAAAATGTAAATACTTTGATATCGCTTTTATTTTATTTTTTAAATGTTTATCATACGCTTATGCTATTCTGGGGAATAACCACATGTCAATATCAATTTTGATTGTTTTCTTAAATATACCCCAGTTTCAAGAAGTGAAGATGTTTAACTACCTAAAATAAGATCTAAATCTAACTAAAGGATGGCTAGCGCTCTTTTTGGTTGTTGAAAAGACGAAATAATGGAAATACTTTATTTATCGTCTCTGCTGTCTTTTTACGACCTTGCATTCTGCCTAGTGCTGTCAAATGCTATTGCGATAATTGTAATATCAACTTCACAATCACCATTAACAATGATACGATAATAGACACGCATACCTACTTTTTGTAGAATTTTATGTTTTCACGTTGAATTCATTAATCATTTCAAACCAGACTAGTAACATTGCCGCTGTAAATAATGTCGTTTAAGCTTATGAAAATATTCGTAAAGAATAAAACGAAACCAAATTTATCACTGTATCCAACAGAAGTATTACTCAATAATCGTCTGGAAAAAGATGTTCAAACAATGTTTAATCCTTTACACTGTCCACTATTTCTATTGTTATCTTCGAAATACAGTGTACAAAATAATTATATTACTCCTAACGGAAAGATGCGTACTATGCTCTCGTTTTTAAGTTTGTGCTATATTAATGTGATCTGTGTTTATTACATGTATTTTAATGAATCCTCTGTAGACTACACTAATATTCACAGTGACACAATTACCTCACTTTCAATATTCTTTTCCTACATTTACATCGTCATCGGTATGACAATTACTTTTTTACTCAATATTGTTTACAGTCAAAACAACATCTTGCTGATTGTAATGATTCAGATTTTAAATAAAAGCATCGATTTTTGTAAGAGTATCAGATACTATATTATTTGCAACAGGACCTCAGTTTTAATAGCTTTCAGTGTCAATATTGTTATATGGCTCCATTTTCATACAATGTACAGTCAAAGGTCAAAATTCCACTTCCACCGCAATGCACATTATCGTTTGCGCTATACGGGCTCCGGCGCCTATACACACATACGCATATTTATCCGTGTGAGTGATGTTCCAACGCTAACAAATTAACATGTCGTGTAGCATCGCTACGAGTAATAATATAGATGTGGTCAATGTTAGACAAGGATGACAATATCAGTAACTTCTTTTTATCACCGTCTGATTATTTTTTTCATAGTAATGCAAAATTTTGACAAGTTTGCGTAAGTTAACATTAGCTAGATCGGTAACGAGGCTAGTGTGATCGGGATAGATGTGAGTTCGAATCCAAGATGGACCGGTTTTTTATGTTTTATTTAATTATGTTTAATAATTTATTTTTGTAAGTTATTTTGAACAAATAGATATTATAATAAATATATTATAAAGGTAATTTATTATTACAATAATGATAATAAATGAAACAAACAAGTAATATTATTTTTTTTTTTTATAAAAGAAGTCCTTTACACTTACTTATGTTATTATTGTAGTATAGAATGTTAAAAATCATATTTAAGGTTACATAATATAGATATTATGAAAATTCTGACATCATTTAAGAGGTTAAATTTAACTATTCATTTTCTCAATGAAAAGAGGATTGAAACTTAACCTCAATTTTACAATAATATAAATACTAATTTGTTTAAGTTACGGTCACTATGTCCCCTGACATAAAATTACCCTACCTGTTTAGGATTTTTAATATTTCGTATGACCTCCGTTAGCCTCGATACAGCTAATGAGACGTCGACGCATAGACGCCACAATATTTGCACAGACATTTGTGCCACGCACACTGTCCCATAATTGCATGCAATGGGATTTGAGTAGCTCAGGGCATCTCTCGTCCCGAGCTTCCCATCTTTGCACCATTAAACCCCATACATTTTCTATAGGGTTTAAGTCAGGGGACCGAGCTGGCCAAGGAATAACTTTAATTTCCGGATGATTGCTAAACCATTCGCGAACAATGCTGGCACGGTGAATAGGACAATTGTCTTGCACAAAACTTATCTCTTCTAAGTCTTCTGCAGGGTAGATATTACGCACCGTAGGCAACATTACATCATTTAGCACTTCCACATAGTTGGCACTGTTGGCTCGCGTCGATATAAAACTTAATTCACCGGGCCCTTGAGCACTTATCCACCCCCACATATTCACACTGATTCTGCCGAACTCATCGGCAAAACGAGTTGTTGGGATGAAACCATTCGTCTCATATTCAGCTACCATATAACGTCGCTGAGGCTGGCTAATAAGAGGTGGTCTTCCGCTCCTCTCACGAGTCTTCAGGCTACCTTCTTCCTCAAACCTCTTCACCCAGCGCCTAACAGTCTCTCTCTAAAAAAAAAAGTCTATATTACACAATTGCAACAAGCGATTTAGGTCTACCATTATATTTTGTAGGTATCATCACATAAAATTTAAAAAAAATAAACTTACGCATAAACCGGTTTCATTCGATATTTGAGATATATTAAGGCCAGTCGAATATAGGGCCACAATATTTGCCTTAGCTTCAATTCTAATATTAGCCTGCATATTGAATTCAGAAGAATACTAAAATAGCAACAGCAAGATAACACAAACGCTCGTAACTATGTTCACCAACCGACAACAGCGAATAGTGGAATAATTTATGTGAACTAGTAAAGTAGTTAAAATATGCAGGTAGATTTGAAACAAAGTGAACTTATCACTTTGTTTCAAATCTACCCTCATATTTTAATAACGACGCTAAGATTGAAAATTATTGTAAAACGAAAGAATCTTCGTTTAGTTGTGGAATATATTTTAACATTATATTTTGTTAACAACTCGGCATTTATATTTCACATGTAATACTTAAAAAATGTTTTTCATGTTTGATGTGAGACTCGAACCTGAACACTCGCCATGCGAGGCGCAGTGCTAACCAATTTGGCCACCGTATCACTTACACAACTCATTGAAATTTGTAATAACAATCTTAAGCGGGCAACAAGTTGCTAATGTGTAAGTGTTGTCAAACGTTCTTATAGAAGAAGGTCATAAGTACAACTAATATTGCTTTGCCATTGTGTTGCGAGATTGGCAGTCGACTTCTGACTGTTATAGTACATACAACTACGGTTTCTCCGACTTACCAATCTTCCTTCGTAACTACTGTAACAAATCTACTTGCTCCTATTTAAAATAAATGGATAAGCAGACTTGTTCAATTAAATTTTAATAGAGGGGAAAGATAAAAAATACAGCTAGTTATAAAAAAACTACCTAGCACGCACTCAGTTTTAAAGTTTATGCACTTAGATGGACAATAATGAGTTTACCACACTGTAAGAACGGGATCAGGCGTCAGGGTAGCAGGTCGATACCGGAGTAACCTTGAAGTTGAGCTCTGAAGCAGTAGAAACGGCGGCAGCGCAGATCTCAGAGTTCACTAGGACAGCTCAGCAGCAAGACAGTGCAGAACTCAGGGCCAGACGTAGGACAGCCCTGCGAGACCAGTAGACGGACAGGCACGTAGTTAGCCTCCGAACATCGGGAGTAGAAGTCCCAGGAGAAACTTTCGTTGGATCCCCTGGGCAGTTTAAGAATCTCACCGCCAAAACCAAGCTGCTCTCTGATACTCCTCAAATCAGATTCCAGAGTAGACTTTTCAGCCGTCCGTCAGCTCGTTTCTCCCAAAGTAGTCTTCTCCTTTCAAATCTTAGTTTCTTAGTGTGGCCATCAACTCAACTGACAAGTGTAATCGGCCAGGACATATCCATGAGTGCGTAAAGAATTTTATAATATAATTTAATATTAAGTTATTTAGTAAACAATCGTAATAATCTACATAATATAATGGCTAAACACATATTGATAAAAATAATTTAAATTTTACAAACCAAAAAGTAAATATCATAGACTAAGCAGAAACTGAGAGTTTGACAATTTGACGCCTGACGTAAATATCACAACATGAAAATTATAATAATATTTTATTTCAGCTATTTCCAAGTTAAAGAATCGTATTTAAATCGATTTGCTGAGTGTAGATATATAAACAAATAAAATGCATGATAAATAGTATTATGAATGGTGAATATGAAGCGTAAGTATAGCATAATACTATACTACTTGCTTACCAAATTTGACATGGAGTGTGTGTATGCAATTCGTGTGATGGTGTTGTTAACAAAATACCTGAATGTATGGCTGAAAAATATTTTGGAATTGAACAGTAACCGACAAGAAAATGGCACATGTTGTATCAAATTATTTAAGGTTTATCAAAATATTATGGAAACGTACAGTTTATACAAGATCATTTTTCAAGTTTTGGTAAATACCGACGCTATTTTTGATATCATATTTCATTGCTTGCGTCGTAAACGTACGGACCGCATCAGAAACTATGCGTTCCAAAGCACAAATAGCCGATGCTGACCTTATAGCTGTTAAGTTGTTATGAAACAGGGTTAGTCACACCTGCCGCATGTCGGAGGCGCAATAGGCAAAATTAACCACACCGTGGCTCCCAAGTGATGGAAAACGACTACGGCACACCCAGAACGAGGCGGCAGGATGAACTGGTCTCGATTTTTAAAGGAGATTGAGATTGCCCTGCAGTAGGACAACGTAGGCTCATGATAAAATAATAAGAATTGATTGCTGGCGTCATAATCTTCTCTATTGCAGATACTGTATACCACGGTCAATGTTTTTACTCGCAACTTATTTTTTGTGGAGGCAATGTTACAAATGAATGAAAATCAAAGAAAATCACAAATCGAGGTAGCTTTTTATTGTTACAATAATGTAACACTGATATCATTTACTCACGACACATAAACGTTTGAACCGAATTGTGGCAGAGGAAAGGGGAAACCTATATCCATCATGATGGTGATGTTATCATTTTGCGATCGATGCACACACCCCCCCATCCGCAAAACTGACGACCGCCAATAAGGAACCTAGTAATTAGTGATAATTTTAAAACCTTTATTTGTATTAAACTTTTTTGGTAATATTCAGGCAGACAGTCTTCAGATCTAGCGATAATTTGAGATTTTTGTTAAATATTCATCATATTTAATTTTCTAGCAAATGAAAAATATGCAATCTCCAGTGATGGTGTGTATTACTATTCTATGGATAACTAAGGACATACTGCTAGCATTCATACACAGCTTGCAATGCGAGAAGTTCTATATAACGGTTGAGGAAGCTGAGACAGCGTGTATACAGCTTATGAAGAACAGGAACTGTCCAAGTACGTACCAAACGTTTTGAGGATTACACTTTCTGGTTTTCAGGTTTTGGGCTACGGGTAAGGTGCGAAGTAAGTTAAGTAATTTTACTGCTGGGAAACGACTTTTATGGAGAATAAATGCTTCTCGGCTTCCTTAAGGTTACAGGCCCTTTATTTTAATAATTGTTTTTCTTACAGAAGATCAAGTACGTCTTTGCAAGAAAGTACTACAAACAAATCGAACGTTTACTAAGATGTCCGCATGTGGTCTATTCTACGTAGACGCTACACTAACAATATGTTTGATGGTACTTCTCACTAGCTACATTATCATACTGTTGCAATTCGCTTTTCTGTGAAACAACTAAGATGGCAGTTTTTGAAATTTCCAAGATGGCCGTTGTTGGTCAACACCTTAATTATCATCAATTTTAATTAATAAAAGCTATTAATGTCAAAGCCTTATTACTTTTATAGATTACCTTGTCAATCGCTTTCATCGTAATTATAATGTCAGTCATCAACGATTAAAGATACGGACTTTAAATGCTTTCAATATTAACCAAGACGTTGTTAACATGGTTGAAATTACGTAGTTACGTTTAGTTGTTAACAAGTCTTGTCCATTATCATAATCTACAGCAGCAAGTTCTAAGTATAGTCAAGATGTGGAAAAAGATCAAACAAAAATTTTGTAAAAACAAAATTAAACCAAACTCTTCATTAGATCCCCAAGAACTATTTCTAAATAACCGTCTAGACAAAGAAGTTCAAAGAATGTTTTATCCTTTAAACTTACCACTTTTTCTATTGTTTTCTTCAAAATATATAATACGAGATTATTTTATAACTCCTAACGGATATACACGCAACATTTTATCATTCTTGAGTGTGTGTTACATTTTTGTGATCAGTATTTATTACATGTATGTCCATGAAAGCAGCGAGGCCTACCAAAGGATTCATAGTGACATGATGAAATCGTTTTTGACATTTCTTGAATTCGTGGTGTTTTTTGGAAGTGCTTTAATGATTTCTGTTCTTAACATCGTACACAGTCAAAACAACATCTTCCTCGTTATGTTGATTCAGGCTATACATATAAGTATTGATTTTAGTAAGAGTGTCAAAAGTTTCATCATTGGTAGTTGGGTCTCTGTTTGTATCGCGTTTGGTGCAAACTGCTTCATTTGGCTAGTATTTTATGCAGAGGTTGTAAACATTGTGGAGTATTTGCCTGATCTAATTCGCACATGCCTGCTTATCAAAATTAACATGGATTGTGTTTATGCAATTCGTGTTATGGTACTGTTAACGAAATATCTCAATGAATGGATTTTGTCAATCATAAAGCTTGCTGATGAACAAGAAAGTGATAAATTTTGTTGTATTAATCTATTCAAGACTTATCGAAATATTTTAGAAGCATACAAATTGTACACAACCATTTTTCAAGTATTGGTAAGTACTGGAAGTTACTCTAGTCTATACGAAGAATCGTTTTTTTTTAATACGTTCGTATGAAAACTTACTACACCAGCACGTTCTTCTATGAACAAAAATACTTCAACCTCATGGCATAATCACATCACCTTGTTTTACAGATATTATTTACGACTTTCAATGTGTTTACTCGGAATTTAATTTTCGTGGAAACAGTGTTACAAATGATAGGAGATCAAAAAATTTTACAGCGGCAGGTAACATTTACTTTTTGACAATCACGGGTTCAGAAAATCTATTAAATTCTGTATTCTAAGAGACTACGTCGCTACAACCATAACTTGACTTACAAATGGTACATTTCCCTAAATGTAAAAGCAATTTTCGCGAGAAATACCGATTGCAACTTGGATATAGGATCTACATAAAAATATGAGTTCCAGAATATAATGATCGTAACAACATGAAATTTTAATCAAAACAGTAGGAGAAAAACACTTACAAAAGTTGCTAAATATGCATAAGCATTGTAAGCATACTGGTGCTCGTGACTACGTGAAACACTAAGTTTTTTTTTTTTATCAGGGTAGTCGTAATTAAAAATGATGTTATTTATGTTTTCAGGTTGAGATCATGCAAACGCCGATGATAACATTGGTATTGACTCTATGGATAAGCAAAGACATACTTCTGGTAATTTTTCACAACTTGCAATGCGAGAAGTTTTATGTAGCCATTGAAGAAGCAGAGACGGCTTGTATACAGCTTATAAAGAGTAAAAACTGTCCAAGTACGTACAAACTTGCAAAATAAGGGTATAGGACTCGCTAGATGGTCTTTAAAACGATCAGTCAACCCGATACGGACCAACTGCTGCTCGGCTGCCGATACTGACAGAACTTCAGTCACTTTAACTCCTCCGTTGGTCTTGTGGGTCAGGCAAAAAATGCTGTTGGGTTTTTCCAATAAGAATTTCTCAGTAGCGACCCGGAGGTCGGAAGTTGGAGGCATGTTACCCCTGTGCCTCAGAATGCACGTTAAGAGTCCTATTACATTTTTTACGTAAATTCAGGATTTTTGACGCAGTAATTTTCAGCAGCAGTAAGATATTTTAATTATTTGCTTATGAATAACTATAGTGCCATTCTCTTTCTTGTAAGTTGGTGTAACACATTTTAATTTTTCTTTTCGTGTAATTGACTATAAATATTTTACGAACTCAGTTTGCAAGAAAAACCGACGGCGGTGGAACTCTGACGCTCAAATTCACATTGTTACATTCAATTCTTTTAAAAGCTAAAATTACTTAAGGAAAAGTTGAATGTTTTACTTGTTTATTGGAGTTCTAGAATTTCTTTAAATTCCTTGAGTTTTCACTGAAAAAATCGTAAAGAAAGCGTTATTTAAGCTACAAATGTCAAATGGCAAATGTCAAGTTTAATAGATTCAGCGTCCATTGTATTTCAAACTCAATTTAATCAAATAAATTAATATGACTTCGATCTACAATGAATACGTTTCATTAGTTTTCGTTTGTCAATATAATAAGACAAAATTACAAAAAATAAAATTGAAGTACTATAATTCTCCGTCAATTCAGCTCGCTCCTCAGTCTCATGTCAGTATCGTCTCTAATTTTCGTCAATAACAATAGTCTGGAGATCGCTATTTTTATCGACTCGTGTACGCCGATCGAAATAATTTGATCCAGGTAGTAAAAATCAAAAATTTGCGAAAAAAATGTAATAGGACTCTTAAGCCTCCTGCGCCTGATGGCCATCCAATGGGACCATAAGAGTAAAGGAACAGAGAGTACACCTGTGTGTGCACACACACTTATGCATTATAATATCTCATGTGCCGATGGCTTATCTCCGCTGACATTGGCCATCGGGACAGGAGGACTATTATTATTATTAACGGAGGCGACCGTTTTCGGAGCCGTTTCCGCGATGTGTCCCGTGTTGGTTTCACCGAACACTCATATTCACGTTTTCCAGATGATCAAGCACGTCTTTGCAAGAAAGTGCTGCAGGCAAATAGAAATTTCAATCAGATGACCGCATGTGGCCTGTTCTATGTAGACGGAGCTCTACCAATACGTTTGATAGCACTTCTCACCAACTACGTTATTATACTGCTACAATTCGCTTTTCTGTAAAATAATTGTGTGTAACAAATAAATACGATAAGCTTTAAGTTATTTTTCAATCGACTTCTTAAAAGAAGGAGTTCTTAATTCGGCTGCATTTTACCTAATAACTCCCGTGATTACCAGTCTGCTTTGCGTGATGCACGTGTTAGATAAATTAAATTATTATGTGTCTAGTATTAAATACATAAATACTTGAAATACCTATAAATGCAAATATTTTCTGTTTTATATTTTATAATCAATTGTTAAAATGAATTAATTAAATAACAAACTTATTTGTGTACAAGTCAAACACTGATTTGACTCAACGGTCACTTGTGAATCATACTTATTTGTTAACGGGTATAAAAGAGCGGAGCCTCATTGGAGCGGGCTCAGTTGCTTTACGAATTTTAAGAGCGGGCCTAACGCCAGGATAAATTCTGATTTCCCCCGCGCGTCTCGCTACACCCGCATTAGTGCCGATAACAAACACGGGCGGCCGCGGCGCCACGACGCGCGAAGCGTGGGACCAAGCTTGCGTAGTGTAGCGGGTAGGGCGTAGTATATGCAAGCAACACAGTTAAATAAAGCCACTTTTTTTTCTTATTTTTTTTTGTATTCATTTTTTAACACCTATACAATACATTCCTATGTTGTTTGTATGTCGTGAAATAAAAGTTTCGACTTTTGAGTACTCCATTTCATCTTAATTTTTTTCTCCATTTCGTTTTATCATCACGCCTGTTATTTTGACGACCCGATTGGCGCAGCGGTAGTGAGGCTGCCTTACGTTCTTAGGGTCCCGGGTTCGAATCCCGGTCGGAGCAAATGTTTGAGTGATGAGCATGGATATTTGTTTCCGAGTCATGGATGTTTATATGTATGTATAATATGTATGTATTTACAAACAAAAAGTATCTATGTAGTATATCAACTATCTGGTGTCCACGACACAAGCCTCGTTGCTTAGTGTGGCACTAGATGGCGCTGTGTGTAATGTCCAGCAATATTTATTTATACTTAAAGGTGGTTTTTTTTTGTTTTTTTGGCCCATGAGTGCCATACGCTCGACAACATAAACAAACACATATTAATGTCTACAATTTTTGCACAAATACCAACTAAAAAGAAAATGTTATATTATAAATACATTAAAAACGATAACAAAAAGTAAAATGATGAAATAATAAAATAAATAACATTCGATTTTTTAATAACTTATAAAATTTATAAATACTGTGACCATTAATAAGAGGAACATACCGTACAATAAGAATCAATAATAAAAGTAAAAATAATAGAATGTATAAAATTTATGACATTGGTAAAATTGAATAGGTAACGAATAAAAATTGATGAAATAAAAAAAAATAAAGATAATATATTGATAACTATGCTAATATTTAAGAATGCATATGATTGTATTAATGATACCTATACATGATATATACCTAATTGATAAAAACATTGATGAAAATTGTTTTAAATTGATACATCAAGACACAATAACAAAAATTATAGAATGTGTAAAATTAATAATATTGGTAGAATAAATATTTATAAAATACTGTGCCCGTTAATAAAAAGAACAAAAAGGCAATAATAATAAAAATCACAAAAGATAAAATCGAAAATTTTATAAAATTGATAACAAAAATAAATTTGATGACATACACTAAGAATCAGAAACAAAAAGTAAAAATGGAGGAATGTGTAAAATTTATGAGCTCAAAATAAAAATCCCAGGCGGTCAGAACATTTTTGGTTTTCGATCATGGGTGTCGTTTTTTCATAGTTTTTGGGGTCGCTGAACACAAAAATGAGGTCAATTCTGACCTCATTTTCGTATTCAGCGACCCCAAAAGGCAAGATGGTGCCGGGAAAAAAATGTGGTTTTTCCATCATGGGTGTCATTTTTATGGTTAACGTGGTCACCGATAACGAAAATGAGATCAAAATGAAAATCCAAGGTGGCGCCCAAAAAAATTTATTTTTGCGTCAACCCCGAAAACCATGAAAACGACACCCATGACGGAAAATCAATAATTTTCCTGGGCTCCATCTTGAATTGTCATTTTGACCCCATTTTTGTAATCAGCGTCCTCGAAAACCATGAAAACGACACCGATGACGGAAAAACCAAAAATTTTCCTCGGCGCCATCTTGGATTTACATTTTGACCTCATTTTCGTAATCAGTTTCCTCGAAAACCATGAAAATGACACCCATGACGTAAAATCAAAAATGTATGCCGGTGCCATCTTGGATTTTCATTTTGACTTCATTTTCGTTATCAGTGACCCTAAAAACCATAAAAACGACACCGATGACAGAAAAACCAAAAATTTTCTTTGGCACCATCTTGAATTTTCATTTTGACCTCATTTTCGTTACCTATCAGCAGTGATAGGAATAGGTAGTGCTTATTAGCCTAAACTTCGAAGAACAGAGACAAGAATCGGAGACTTCCTTAGACCACAGAATAGATAATAGTACTTGCTTAGACTGTATTTTTTTCCGGGACATCACGTAAGTACCTACATCAAAAATTAATGTTATTTGGAATAAGAAATTGGTCTATGTTTACCTAAAGTTTGCGACTAGACATAACATAACACAGTCGTTACAACCATCAAAATTTCTGAAAGTTTTCTTTTTTTAAGAACATTTTGGAAACGACTTCTTCATCATAAAACTATGAAACGCTATCTTTGTCAAGGAGCCGTACACGTTTTGAAGTAAATATCTACTTTCTAGCTCACTCTTGGCCACGTTTGTTGAAATTTCTAAAGTTCAAGTGATTTATTATTTCAAAAACAAAGGTATTTGGATTTTATCTTACTAAAATATATTTCTGAAGCATATTTCAAAATTCTAAAATAATAGCCGGGTTACATTGTTTAGTAACACACTTAAACTTTAAAAACATCATTTAATCTTTATTGCAACGAAAGTACAATGGGCGGACTTTTATGGCTGCGCATTTAGTTATCTACTCTTAGAATTTACAAAAAAAAAACTCGTCGTGGTCGCATAATAAAATATAGTCTAAGGAAGTCTCCGATTCTTTTCTCTGTTCTTCTTCGAAGTTTAGACTAATAAGCACTACCTATTCCTATCACTGGTTATCAGTGACCACGTAAACCATGAAAAAGACACCCATGACGGAAAATCTAAAATTTTCCTCGGCGCCATCTTGGATTTTCATTTTGACCTCATTTTCGTTATCGGTGAACACGTAAACCATGAAAACGACACCCATGATGGAAAAACCTAAAAATTTCATCAGCGCCATCTTGGATTTTTATTTTGACCACATTTTCGTAATAAGCAACCATGAAAACCATGAAAACGACACCCATGTTTGAAAAACCTAAAATTTTGCACGCCGCCATCTTGGATTTTTATTTTGACCTCATTTTCGTTATCAGCGACTCCGAAACCATGAAAATGTCACCCACGACAGAAAAACCAAAAAACCAACTTCAAGTATAAATAACAGGCGTGAATGTTTACAGAGTGAACCTCAGTGGCCATTAAGTCGCGCAAAAGTCCAGTCGCGCAAGTGTCTTTCGCGCAAGTTTCTTGATACCTACTACCTACCTACTACCTACCTACTACCTACCTACTACCTACCTACTACCTACCTACTACCTACCTACTACCTACCTACTACCTACCTACTACCTACCTACTACCTACCTACTACCTACCTACTACCTACCTACTACCTACCTACTACCTACCTACTACCTACCTACTACCTACCTACTACCTACCTACTACCTACCTACTACCTACCTACTACCTACCTACTACCTACCTACTACCTACCTACTACCTACCTACTACCTACCTACTACCTACCTACTACCTACCTACTACCTACCTACTACCTACCTACTACCTACCTACTACCTACCTACTACCTACCTACTACCTACCTACTACCTACCTACTACCTACCTACTACCTACCTACTACCTACCTACTACCTACCTACTACCTACCTACTACCTACCTACCGGTTAATTCGGACGGGTTGTATATATTTAAAATAATTTCGGACAAAAACAATGCACATAAATCAATCATTCGTTTATTTTGCGTTTACTATGAGCTTATGCACGTAAAAAATACATAGTACCTTCGACTTCGACAATCAGCCATCATTTGAGTCTTCAACTGTTTTAGTTATCGCTTTTCAATTGTATTTTTCTTGTTACCCATGTTACACAAAAAAAATAATTGATTCAATGATATTATTAATGGCGAATTGGCGCGGAGCAAAGTGACATAGACTACCCGTCTCAACAGAGCGAGGGCAACTGATCGGCGAGTGATCGGTGAAACAAACTGATGTCTCAAGCTCGCGTTACGCGGGACGGAAGACTGCGTATTGCGCGGAATAAAAATGTAGTAAGCGCCAAATGCTTTGAGTCTGTTATCTCTTAAAATAGAAAATATTTTGAAAAAATGCCAAATGTCAGCTATAGGTTATACATGAGTGTTAATATTTATCAAGTTTATGGTTCAGTAACATGCACCAAAATAGAATAAAAACCAAAAATGTTGAAAATTAGAGGTAACTTTGTGATGGTTTTCTATCGAGAAAATTTTATCCTATTATGTTTTTCGCCAATGTCAACCATCACATTCATAATGAAGTTTCCTGACATATACTTTTTTTCCAATTGGAACATGATTTACTACTCTAAAAATCTAATTAAAGATTGAAGATTTTGCTTTAGGCCCGCTCTTAAGGCGTTAACATCTAAGGTATGACATTATTTTGATTATGGTTGATAATACTATTCTGATTATATTGTTGATTTGTCGTGATAACGATGATAGTGATTGTGTTAATGATAAGTGATTGTGACAACGATGATGGTGATTGTGATAACGATGATGGTGACTGTGATAGCGACGATGGTGATCGTGATAGTGCGACGATGGTGATTGTGATAGTGCGACGATGGTGATTGTGATAGCGACGATGGTGATAGTGTTAGTGATTGTGAATAACGACGATGGTGATTGTGTTAGGTTTGGTTAGGTTTAGGTGAGGTTAGGTTAGATTAATATTGTGATAAAATGATGATGATTGTGATAAAATGATAATGATTGTGATAAAATGATAATGATTGTGATAAAATGATAATGATTGTGATAAAATGATAATGATTGTGATAAAATGATAATGATTGTGATAAAATGATAATGACTGTGATAAAATGATAATGACTGTGATAAAATGATAATGACTGTGATAAAATGATAATGAATGTGATAAAATGATAATGACTGTGATAAAATGATAATGATTGTGATAAAATGATAATGATTGTGATAAAATGATAATGATTGTGATAAAATGATAATGATTGTGATAAAATGATAATGATTGTGATAAAAATGATAATGATTGTGATAAAATGATAATGATTGTGATAAAATGATAATGATTGTGATAAAATGATAATGATTGTGATAAAATGATAATGATTGTGATAAAATGATAATGATTGTGATAAAATGATAATGATTGTGATAAAATGATAGCGATTGTGATAAAATGATAATGATAATGATTGTGATGAAATGATGATTTGATAAAATGATGATGATGTGATAAAATGATGATGATGTGATAAAATGATGATGATGTGATAAAATGATGATGATATGATGACGATGTGATAAAATGATGATGATGTGATAAAATAATAATGATTGTGATAAAATGATAATGATTGTGATAAAATGATAATGATTGTGATAAAATGATAATGATTGTGATAAAATGATAATGATTGTGATAAAATGATAATGATTGTGATAAAATTATAATGATTGTGATAAAATTATAATGATTGTGATAAAATGATAATGATTGTGATAAAATGATAATGATTGTGATAAAATTATAATGATTGTGATAAAATGATAATGATTGTGATAAAATGATAGCGATTGTGATAAAATGATAATGATAATGATTGTGATGAAATGATGATGTGATAAAATGATGATAATGTGATAAAATGATGATGATGTGATAAAATGATGATGATGTGATAAAATGATGATGATATGATGACGATGTGATAAAATGATGATGATGTGATAAAATAATGATGTGATAAAACGACGATTGTGATAAAATGATGATGATGAGATAAAATGATGATGATGTGATAAAACGACGATTGTGATAAAACGACGATTGTGATAAAACGACGATTGTGATAAAATGATGATGATGAGATAAAATGATGATGATGTGATAAAACGACGATTGTGATAAAACGACGATTGTGATAAAATGATGATGATGCTGTGATAAAATGATGATTGTGATAAAACGACGATTGTAATAAAATTATGATGATGTGATAAAATGATGATTGTGATAAAACGACGATTGTGATAAAACGACGATTGTGATAAAATGATGATGTGATAAAATGATGATTGTGATAAAACGACGATTGTGATAAAACGACGATTGTGATAAAATGATGATTGTGATAATAAAGGTGAATCACAATCATCTTCATTATTACAAGATAATGAAGATGATTGTGGTTATTATGATGTGATTATTATGTTATTATTATGTGTGTTACATAACGCTGTGTAATATACACTACTAGGGTTAATTGTTATATACTACAAGGTAAATATAATGTTATTATGAAGTGAATCTCATTGTTTATATTTTATACCTAATAAGTTACGAACATTAAATGTTTAAATACATCTAGTTACATATCTACATAGTTATATTTTTTAAATGCTAACATCAGAAGTGGGATTGACTTCACCCTTATTAAGATGTATTCGTTGTTTATAATTAATTATAATGCTTACAGATTGTGAAGAAAGACTATGTAGACTTACACGTAAACAGCTTGCTCCATGCTAGATAATTGTAATATCCAAACGGCCAAGTTAAAATCAAAATTAATTCACTTTCGCATAATAAAGCTTGGTCAGTTACATAAAATAAAAATAAAAAATAGTCCCTGTCGCTTGGCACCATGGTGTGAAAGAGGTTAATAGATGTCACGTGGTTTTAGTAAGAGATAACAGTCTGAGACTTTACGCCGATTATAGATCCTTTGATAAATTATTGATAGAGGCACATATCCTCTCACTCTTATTTAGCATCAAATTGACAAAGTAGGAAATCTAAAAGCAAAGATTTATATCTCGATAAATATGAAAAGTCGTTTTTATTATGTTAGGTTTTTTTCAAAACCTTTAATGCCCAAGAATTAGTACCAGTTTTAATGAGATGTTACCTTATTTGGAACTCCGAAGCAGTGGTCCGATTAGATGATTTCCTTTGAACTAAAATATAGAACATCACTTCATTTCCACGGGTACACGGGTACTCAAAAGTAATGGTCAAGTAAAACGTTACCTGTCCACTGTAACTGATATGCTTAACACTTTGTGCAATGAAATGTCAGATTGGCCGAACGGTCTGTGAAAGGTACAACAATCATATAACACAACTGTACAAAAATCCACAGGCTCTACCCCTTTGCGATAACTTATCGGCGTAGACACAAAGTCGATTAGACGATGTACTTGACGAAAATTATAGACCAAATCCAAATAACTCTGAGGCTGATCGAGAAATAGCTAGACTACGCCTATTAAAAATAGCAGAACAGTAAACGATGCCACTTGTTGTAACAATGAAAATTTAACGTAAGAGTAACCTAAATTTAAAGAGGTCTTATGACATATCTTCTATCCTTTCTAATAAATAAATATTAAAAAAAGTTATAATAATAAGATTCTTTCCAGGTGAATGAATTGATGAAAATGATATTATAATAAATACTTTACCTAATTACATTTATACTTATTCTATTGTTGTCTGTAGAGATATATTATAATAATAATTTTACCTAAACACGTCGACAGTAATTGGCAAAACAAAAATAAATCACCATTGTTAATAAAAGGGTATCTAATGTACTTCGAGAGCGAAGTACTTATCAGTATGGCCGTGTTAGATAAATTAAATTATTATGTGTCTAGTATTAAATACATAAATACTTGAAATACCTATAAATGCAAATATTTTCTGTTTTATATTTTATAATCAATTGTTAAAATGAATTAATTAAATAACAAACTTATTTGTGTACAAGTCAAACACTGATTTGACTCAACGGTCACTTGTGAATCATACTTATTTGTTAACGGGTATAAAAGAGCGGAGCCTCATTGGAGCGGGCTCAGTTGCTTTACGAATTTTAAGGCGTTAATTAACATCTAAGGTATGACATTATTTTGATTATGGTTGATAATACTATTCTGATTATATTGTTGATTTGTCGTGATAACGATGATAGTAATTGTGTTAATGATAAGTGATTGTGACAACGATGATGGTGATTGTGATAACGATGATGGTGACTGTGATAGCGACGATGGTGATCGTGATAGTGCGACGATGGTGATTGTGATAGTGCGACGATGGTGATTGTGATAGCGACGATGGTGATAGTGTTAGTGATTGTGAATAACGACGATGGTGATTGTGTTAGGTTTGGTTAGGTTTAGGTTAGATTAATATTGTGATAAAATGATGATGATTGTGATAAAATGATGATGATTGTGATAAAATGATAATGATTGTGATAAAATGATAATGATTGTGATAAAATGATAATGATTGTGATAAAATGATAATGATTGTGATAAAATGATAATGATTGTGATAAAATGATAATGATTGTGATAAAATGATAATGATTGTGATAAAATGATAATGATTGTGATAAAATGATAATGATTGTGATAAAATGATAATGACTGTGATAAAATGATAATGATTGTGATAAAATGATAATGGTTGTGATAAAATGATAATGATTGTGATAAAATGATAATGATTGTGATAAAAGGATAATGATTGTGATAAAATGATAGCGATTGTGATAAAATGATAATGATAATGATTGTGATGAAATGATGATGTGATAAAATGATGATGATGTGATAAAATGATGATGATGTGATAAAATGATGATGATGTGATAAAATGATGATGATATGATGACGATGTGATAAAATGATGATGATGTGATAAAATGATGATGTGATAAAACGACGATTGTGATAAAATGATGATGATGAGATAAAATGATGATGATGTGATAAAACGACGATTGTGATAAAACGACGATTGTGATAAAACGACGATTGTGATAAAACGACGATTGTGATAAAATGATGATGATGCTGTGATAAAATGATGATTGTGATAAAACGACGATTGTAATAAAATTATGATGATGTGATAAAATGATGATTGTGATAAAACGACGATTGTGATAAAACGACGATTGTGATAAAATGATGATGTGATAAAATGATGATTGTGATAAAACGACGATTGTGATAAAACGACGATTGTGATAAAACGACGATTGTGATAAAATGATGATTGTGATAATAAAGGTGAATCACAATCATCTTCATTATTACAAGATAATGAAGATGATTGTGGTTATTATGATGTGATTATTATGTTATTATTATGTGTGTTACATAACGCTGTGTAATATACACTACTAGGGTTAATTGTTATATACTACAAGGTAAATATAATGTTATTATGAAGTGAATCTCATTGTTTATATTTTATACCTAATAAGTTACGAACATTAAATGTTTAAATACATCTAGTTACATATCTACATAGTTATATTTTTTAAATGCTAACACACGCGCGGTGGTCCCACATAAATTTTATTCACATTGTATGGGAATTTAACCAATGTTGGTAAAAACTTGGCATCCAAGATACTACAAAATCAAACTACATCCATCAACAGTCTTTCCCCCGAAATTTGAACAACAAGTAATCCCCGAAACTTAAACAACAAGTAAAAGTAATGCCTGGCTGAAAATTATAAAATATTTATGGCAGATGGTTGTATTGTATAACGGGCTGATGTCCGCAACTCCACTTCCAAAGCGCGTTTTGCAAATTTTGCGTGCGGCAGATGTTTTAGGGATGTGTCTACTTAAACGAAGTAACTTCAACTTTTTTGTCGATCTAAGTTGAACTAAACTTAGTTGCGACTACATAACTTCAAAAGCCCATAGTGTATTTTATTCATAACGGTTTGCTAATAAAACTGCTATACCATACTTTTCGAAACGTTCGTGGGAAAAACCTAAAAAAGATGCGATTGATTGAGGAAAGTTAGGAAAGAAAAAGGATTAAATGACAGTGTGGCTGTTGACAAGGGGGAATGGAAGGGAAAAAAACTTATCGCAAAGACCCCAAAGAGCATATGACAACAGCAGGATAATGATCATGTGGTCGAGATAACTTCCCAAGTACCCAAGGAATTGAAATAATTAAATTGGACAAAACTACCGCCAGGCTCTAATGTGAAATTGTGTGTAATCTAATAACCCCGGGTGTCATGATGATGATTGTGAAGTATACACACTTTCTTATAATACATCGTGAAAACTCTATCGACTATCTTTATTGCTACGCAACACTGGTGTTGATACTTTGAAGGTTTGTGGCTTAAAATAAAACTGTATTTTTTTCATGAATTTCTATTATATTTAACAATTTAACAATGATGATGACTACTTCCGACTCGCACCTGTGAGGATTGGTCTGAAGTGGAGGAGGCTAGTACTATCTTTCAGACTTGAAGGAGATTCAGGTGTGTCCGATCTGTCCGGAATGGAACATACACAACAGTAAAGAATAAGTAACATTTAATTATAAGAATAATAAAATCCGACTGCAAATATTGTATAATGTACCTATATTTACTATTTTTGTAATTTCCTTTACTTTGAAAGGTACCCTTACTCGATAGGTTTAAAAATACGCCCCTTCTCTTTTTAAACACATTTTTCAGGTCACTTGGGTTTTTGAAACAAATCTAATGATATCTTCATCGTCGAAATCCATTTAGCCATTCGGAAGATACGCGGTCATGAAGCTTACAAAGAAATATACGTACAAGATACGCGCGAAAAACAGTAGAATAGCACTTCCTTGGCAGTCGTGTAAAAAGATGGATGCATGTATGTGCTCATACCACGCTACACTATTAGCAGTACCCGGTAAGGGCGTAGATTGCTTCATGAACAAAGCTTAAGAAAATAAAGATGAATTTAATAGCATATTTATTTAAAGAAAACACATAATTACTTTTATATTTTATTAATTGGTGAAGAGTACTTCCGAAACACTTCCTTTTTGTCGCCGATATGATAAACAATTATATTACACGACACACGACTTAATGCTCTTATTTGATTGACCAGTTAATTGCTGGGTTGGAGCGGTGCCGGTATAGTGTGCCTGTGCCATGACCTTAAGTCTTGATACTTTTGCAGAGCAGTAAAAAGAGGCATCAACCTGATTGTGCAACAACTACGGATACATGAACAGCATCAACAACAGCGTATTCGACGGTTCCAAGAAAGTCTTGATACTTTTGCAGAGCAGTAAAAAGAGGCATCAACCTGGTTGTGCAACAACTACGGATACAGGAGCAGCATCAACAATAGCGTATTCGACGGTTCCAAGATAGTCTTGATACTTTTTCAGAGCAGTAAAAATAGGCATCAACCTGGGTGTGCAACAACTACGGATACAGGAACAGCATCAACAACAGCGTATTTGACGGTTCCAAGAGAATTTTAAACTGTCAATTTAACTGAAACATATCTTTCAAGTCCTGTTTATTGAATTGAGTAGTTGTTTTGTTTCATAGAAAAGCGAATTGCAACAGGACAATAACATAGCTGGCGAGAAGCCCTATGAAACAAATTGGTAGCTTAGCGTCTACATAGAACAGGCCACACGCGGTTATCTTGCTGAACGAACGATTCGCCTGCAGCACTTTCTTGCAAAGACGTACTTGATCGTCTGGAAGAAAAACTTAAATGAATACCATAAAATCTTCACACTCATCATCATTTTTGTTGAAAAGGCATTCTTAAATGACATACGGATGAATTATGAATATAATATCTTTGGACTGTACTTGGGCAGACAAAAGATGGATGTGTAAAGAATGATATGAAAGAGAATGGAGTAAATGATGCCGTGATGTCTGACAGGGGAGAATGGGAGAAGAAAACGCGGCCCCAAATAGTATTTAGGACAAGGGCATTATTAATAATAAAATAATAATAAATATCGCTGGACATTACACACAGCGCCCTCTAGTGCCACAATAAGCAACGAGGCTTGTGTCGTACACACCAGATAGTTTATACACTACATAGATACTTTTTGTTTGTAAATACATACTTATTATACACATAAACATCCATGACTCGGAAACAAATGTCCATGCTCATCTCACAAACATTTGCTCTTACCGGGATTCGAACCCGGGACCCCAAGAACGTAAGGCAGCCTCACTATCACTGCGCCATTCGGGTCGTCAAGAAAGATGCCATTAAGATGATGGTGGTACATACTTGGGCAGTTCCTGTTCTTCATAAGCTGTATACACGCCGTTTCAGCTTCCTCAATGGCTAAGTAGAACTTTTCGCATTGAAAACTGTGATAGATAACCATTAAAATATCCTTGATTATCCATAGAAATGTTACAAATTCAATAAAGACAGTCTTGAAACCCTGATTCCAAATTAGCTGTAAAGTTATTTTATTATACGTTTAAAAGAGTTTGTAAAATGTGATAACCCGTATCCCGAACGATCACCTCTGCTGTCATAATCAGAGAAGAGTGCAGAGTGCAGATTATTTGCAACACGACTTACAATGCTACATTAACCATATATTCTAATGCGTACCCGAACACACTACAATACAACTGCAATGCAAGTTTCATCATCATCATCATCATTTCAGCCGAAAGACGTCCACTGCTGGACATATGCCTCCCCCAAGTCCCGCGCGATTCGCATCCAGCGGGTCCACCTAGTGGGAGGCCTTCCAACGCAACGTCTTCCATGCATGTTTAGTTGAGTGCAATTAGATAAAAATGTGGAACAAAGTACACAGTGGCCCGATTTTCAGGTTTTCATGTGACTGCAACCAGAGTCGTGTTTTCAATGCGTAGAGAAATATTATTTCTTAACATATACGAAAAACGCGCGTTGGTGCAGATGTTTCTTGCGGATCTCGTACGCTGAAACTATTGATTAAAAAAAAAACAGAACATATATAGGTAGTAGGCAATGTTCTGTAGTTTAATTTATTAGTAACTATTTTTATCGCAAAATGAGTCGGAAAGAAGTTATCGTCAAAAAACTGTTTTTGGGCGCCATTTTTCCAATTTGGTAGCGAGAGCGGCAAAGATACGTGGTGGCTAAATGAAAATTCGGAAAGTGCACGTCGAAATATAAATCACTATAAAATCACCATTTTCAAAACTCCCGGAAATCTATCCAGGTAACACCCTCTTTGAGCACCAAATGATTCCATGAAAATCCGACCACTATAAACTTCGTTCCACCTTTTGAGTATTTTTTGGCTTATTGCACTTAGCTAGTTTTGTGTAGCTAATAATCTGTACCCGACTTGACAAGCAAATATTAAAAGTCTAAATGTTACCACTAATTTTGCTGACTCTTTCTCCATTTGTAACCGCATCTCCAAAAAACATAAATTGCGCAGAAAAACATAGACCGTGGTAAATAATATCTGTAAAAGAAGAATTTTCAATTATGTCCGAAGATCTTTGAAGATAATTTGCATTTTGTTTTTTTTTTTTAATATCATTTGATTAAAAAAAAATTATAAATAAATATGTCGTGTCACAGTGTTTGTTATCGAACTCGACCGATTTTTATGAAATTTGTCTGAGAATAGGTCCTAGGCTATTTTTATTCTCCTTCCACGCGAACGAAGTCACGGGCAACAGCTAGTATTAAGTAGTGCTAGTATAAGTTATATTTTGTATGTATTAGTATATTTTAAAGTTGTAATTTTATTTTAATATTTGTATTGTATTTTGTATGGGCCTTAGTTGCCTGAATTAAAGGAATATTAATATGTATAAAATTGTTTTCATTAAAAAAGAGATAAAATAAAAGTAGCCAGATTTTATGGAATTTGTTTCTCGCATAATGTCCCACTTAAAATATTCAATTTATTACACATGCATACACACCAACGCCTGAAAAATGGTCTTGTATAATTTGTAAGCTTCCAGAATATTTTGATAAATGTTAAATAATTTGATACAGTAACCTTCATCATTTATCATTAGATCATTTTCTTGTTCATCTTTTAGCTTCAGGATATTTTTGTTCCATTCATTGACATATTTTGTTAACAATACCAAAACACAAATCGCATATACAACATTTGCGTCAAATGTGATATAAAGGAAGTTCCGAATTAATATCCAAAACACAGGACGAAACTCTACATGAAATGCGACGAAAATGAAGATGTTAAGACCAAAGATGATGATCACTGTGATCCAGTTCCAAATAACAAAACATCTGACACTCTCACTGAAATCGAAACTTCTCTGTATTATTTGAATACTCGTAATGAGTAACATATTGTGTTGACTTTGAACAATGTTGAGTACAAACACCATTATCAAACCAAAAGTAAAGTAAGCGTGAATGACATTGAGACTGATCAGTAGTAGAACATTACGATGGACGATTAAATCGATATGCAGGGCATAAGCGGTTAAAACTACAACAAAACACATACTCAAAAACGACAAAATATATCGCTTCTTCCCGTTTGGTGTAATATAATTATCTTCTATAGTATATTTTGAAGAGAGCGTTATAAAAAGTAGACAATTTAAAGGATAAAACATTCGTTGAATTTCTTTTTCTATACGATTATTTAGTAACCCTTCAGCTGGATAAAATGACATGATTTGACATGAAATTGGGAATATTACAGGACATGCTGACAACGCTTACAGCCTGTTATCAAGTTATTGGAGGACCAAACAAATTAATACGTGGAAGTGTATTATAATAATTGGATTTACCTATAAACGTAAGTGAGGCAGACGTTGACATCTCAATTACAATGAAAGTAGGCCACATGTTGTTAAAATGTTGTTCTCTGGTTTTTTTTTTCTATAGTGTACATAAAACATGAATAAATAATTATACGCGAAGGAGGGCGGGAGGGCGTATAGTGAAGAACAGGAAGGCCAAAGACCAAAAAATCATCATGGGATGTGCAACAAAAGAGCGGCACAAAGACACAAAATTAAAGAACGATTTAAAGCGGCCGGCGAAAACCTCGTCGTCGAGGAAGTTAAAAATCGGGACCCGCTTCTGATTCTTAGAGACGTGTTGCTGGTTTATAGTGGCGAGAAAATTGTTTTAATGTGGTTGTGTCATTCCACGTGTACGAAGGTCATCTAAACACTGTCAAGTATCTTGACATACTGACCCTCTTAAGAAATGAGTTAAATGTCTTACCCGAGGAAGAGCGAAACCGTATACTTTTACAGCAAGATATCATAACAGTACTGTGTGTGTGAGTGGCGGTACTTTTATACGAGTATAAAACCTTGGCTTGCCCTTAAATAACCTACTACGCTTTATAATGTTAGGGTTTCTGACCAGTTGAATTGCCTTATGGGCTTGCCGTAATGTTGGCTCCTAAGCACGTCACAGCATAACAGCAGAATCACCACTGCCTATGTTAATAACCATTTAAATACCTGGATTCGTACAAACGGCACAATCAGATGGCCTTCGAAATCACCAAACCTAACACTTTTAGATGTTTTTTTCATGGCGATATGTTTAAAGTCAATTTTACCAAAAATCCTATGAAACTGTAATCGCAAATGAAAATGCTGAATAGCAAAAAATCTATTCACAAAAAATTGTAACGCAAACATAATGTTTGGGAAATGAACGTTTAAACTATAAGTTGTTTAACAACTAGTACTTTTAACATTTTTTATTTAGTCAAATAATTCTGTTGGAATAACAGTTTTTACGCAGAATCAAATAAGCAAAATGTTTAGTATCGTCAGTTTTTTTTTTAACCCGTATGCTCCCGGCCGTGCCTCCAGAGGCACGGTGCATTGTTATTTTAATTGTGTCTGTAATTGCGGGTATTGAAGTGTTAAATAGGTAATTATCCTAATCTAAATAGTTCAGTTCCGGGTAACCTACTAAAAACAATCTCTTTTTTCTATGAATGCAAGTCGTTTCTGGCACTCGCCGGCCGCTGCCGCGGCACGGCTCGCTTCGCTCGCTCGGCTCGTGCGTAGAAGGTCACAGTTTTAACCTTACCTAACATACCAATTTTGTTTAAAGAAGAAATTAACCCTAATCTAAATAGTTGAGTTCCGGGTAACCTACTAAAAACAATCTCTTTTTTCTATGAATGCAAGTCGTTTCTGGCACTCGCCGGCCACTGCCGCGGCACGGCTCGCTTCGCTCGCTTGGCTTGTGCGTAGAAGGTCACAGTTTTAACCTAACCTAACATACCAATTTTGTTTAAAGAAGAAATTAACCCTAATCTAAATAGTTGAGTTCCGGGTAACCTATTAAAAACAATCTCTTTTTTCTATGAATGCAAGTCGTGTCATCAGTTTACTTTTTTCAATAAAATTGCATTTTTTGATTATACAATTCCCAAAAAATCTTATTTTTGCTTTAATATTTTATGTCTTAACAAATCATTTTACCAAACGTTTATTGTCTGAAGACTGTTTGCTGGAATAAATCATTTGCTTAAAGACCAAATGCCATAATGACATTATACTTGGTAATATTTTGCCAAGTAAAAAATTGACCAAATAAAAATACAACAACAACAACATCAGCCCATAACGTCCACTGCTGGACATAAGCCTCTCCCATGATGGGAGGAATTTGCCGTAATCTCCACGCTTGGCAGGCGGATTGGAGATCGCAGTGATGAAAGACTAACAGAAAACGCTGCTGCCCATTCTCTGGTCTACGGAGGCGCAAGGTGTTCTGCCTCAGACATTAGTCGCCTTATACGACACCCGTGAGTGTAATGGGTTGGTTCTATTCTACTCTGCCGGATACCACACGGCTACAAATAAAAATATGCGTACTAAAATCATTCGAAATATTGCAATGGTATAAAAAAAGGTTGCTAAAATTTGTTTGGGTATGAAATTTTGTCAAAATCTTTTCGGCAAAATGGCAGGATCCCCACTTTACCTTTTCATACATCTGCAAAAAGTACTATTTGCAGTCTTATTTAGAGGTGAAGTTTCAACAGACATTCATAAGCCACTAGAGGGCGCGACTACTTGTTTACTTTTTGCATCGCTCCGTTTTGAATATTTAAATAAAATAGTACAAGTGCAAAATACTAAAACTTTTTGCTTATTACTCAAAGCTTAGACTTTGCAGAGTGTTATATTTTGTTAGCCGTGTGATAATCCACCTTAAACGAGAAGTTGACTGTGTGAAGTGAAAAACTGTGTGCAGGTGCATAGTAAGAACACAAGTACAATTGGAACGGTACGTGACTAGTGTCGGACTAAGTGCATCCATGCCAAGCATCTCCAGTGTCTAAATAGTATTGAACTGAAGTGATTATTCGTCAATATTTGTGTTTAGATACCCAATGACAAATGAAAGTCACTGACAAATCCAAGTGATTGAGATCAGCGCCATCTATTGGATTACTAAGGAACCACGGAGTCAACTACGATTACTTACTAAAGACGCATCGACTGATATCAAGCGATCAATAGACGTCATTGCCGCGAATATATATAGAGGGCGTTGGTTGCACCTTGCTGTACTTAAAGAACTATGGAGTTAGCAACCAAAACGACTTCAATCAAGATGGAATGCTGTAATGATGCCTCGGCTTCATCAACTAATATTCTTCAGTGTTCTGTATGTGGTGGGAAATACCACTTCGAGTGCTTGAATCTGACATCGAATCAGTTTGTAGCTCTGGGCGACGAATACAAGGCTACCTGGAAGTGTCCTTCATGTTGTAACGTAACTAGGCGGGCCAGGTCGAACATAAACACTCCCGTACGCAGTTACACTGAGATTCCAGCAGATGACCACACCATGGATATATCCTGTGATAACTTAGACCAAAGCCATCTCAGTTCATCCATCAGTCTCGGCGGTAATAGGATGCTGATTACAGAAAAGTCATCGCAGCCTTCTATCTCTGCAGATTTTGAGGCATTCACAATAAACCTTCAAGCAACTCTTAACCAATGGCGGAGTGATATGAGCAAGGACATCCTTCAAATACGTGACGACATCAGGTCCACCTTGACTGGCATCCGGAAGGATATGCAGGTGCTACGTACGGAGCAAACCGTCCTAAAACAACAAGTGTCCACCCTGCGTGATGACATCATGAACCTGCAAACCAGTTCTCAGTACCAGTCGGCAGAGCATGACACCCTCAAAAAGCGTGTTGATGATTTGAGTTGTAACACATCATCGGCTGAGTTTGAGTCAACAATTTGTAGCCTGGAAACTAAGATTGACGTTCTTGAGCAGCAGGCTCGACAGTGTAATGTCGAGATATGTAACTTGCCTGAAAGGCGTAATGAGAACTTACCTTCCATCATTGAAGCCATAGGAAGCGTCCTTAAATCTCCAATCGTACTCAATGACATTGTCGCTGTACATAGAGTGCCTCATGCTCATCAACGGAGCACAAGACCTAAAAATATTATTTTAAAGTTCACTTCGCGTCTACAGAGAGACAATTTACTCAGCGAGTATCGTAAAGCTAGCTCGTTAAAAACTGAACAAATTGGTATGTCCGGTACTTCCACGTCTATTTATATTAATGAACACTTGACCCTAAGGAGAAAGCAGTTGTTTCGTAGAACCCGAGAAGCTGCAAATAACCACAATCATAAATACGTATGGATCAGAAATGGTACCATACTGGTACGCGAGCGTGATGGTGAAACCGCCTTTGCGATACGTGGTGACGGTGATCTTAGTAAAATTAAAAAGAAGGCAACTGTCTAGCTGCTTCCTCCTTATCGTGTCCAATGCTAAAACCATGAAATATTATCTGCCGGGGTTAGCGTGTTCATTACTTGAGCTGATTTATTATTGTAATTGTATTGTGTTGCATGTTCCTATAATTGTCTTAATTTTATCAATTTTTATCTATTTATTAATGAAATTAATCGCTATTCAGTGGTATTCCAAAATTTACTATTATCTACATTCCTATAAATTGTATTTTTCTGACTTCATTATGCTGATCTTACATTGTGAGTACGACATGATAGCCTGCTATCATTTAATACAACGACTGAATCCTATGTGCACAATACCTGCTGTCTTATACACATTTTTGTTAAGATTTTTATGTAATGGATAATAACGACTTAGCTATTTACTACCAAAATTGCAGAGGGGTGAGAACCAAACTGAAAACCTTGTATTTAAATATTCTATCGTTTTCCTACGACATAATCATATTGACTGAGACGTGGCTTATACCCGATATTGCTAGCGGTGAGTTTGTGGATCCTCGATATGTTGTGTACCGCTGTGACCGAGATCGTGACAGAACTCGTAAACGTGATGGTGGTGGGGTTCTGGTCGCAGTATCGCGTGGACTCCGGTCATGTTTACTTGACATTTCTGGTCGGCCGACGTGCATTGAACATCTTGCGGTTGGTATTCCGAGTAAGGACAATAGCTCTAAAATGCATGTAGTTAGTGCTGTATACATACCACCCTGGGCTACTGCTGATGTATATACTACTCACCTTGATACACTGCAGGACATGTTAATTGAACCTTATGTCGAAAACATATTTATTATAGGCGATTACAATCTTCCTGAAATTACATGGAAGGATGGAAAGTTTGACGGGGCACATCAGCTTGCTGGTGTGTCATACTCCGGAACGTCACCTGTATGTACACAATTGGCACAGCTAATGTCAACCCTGAATGCATACCAATTTAATTGCTTAGCTAATGCTAATGGGAGAATCTTAGATTTGTTTATTTCTAACATCACTTGTACTATAAGCCGTCCATTAGATTCACTGCTACCCATAGACACACATCATCCTCCGTTTGTTGCTACAGCATCCACAAGTATATCCACACAAGCCCTGAAAAGAAAACCGTTGACTAAATATGACTTTCGCAAAGCAAACTATGATGTGATTAATGAGCAAATCAGTGAGGTTGAATGGGAGAACATGTTGGAGAACCTCCCATCGCAGGAGGCCGTGAAACGCTTTTATGATGTTCTCGGTGGCATTACTGAACGCAATGTACCGCGTGTCAAGTCCCGGACACTTGATTTTCCGGTTTGGTTCTCAGCACAGTTAATAAAAATTTTCAAGAGAAAACAACGTCTCTGGGTTAAATGGAAGAAATTTAAGAACATCAAAGACTACAATGAGTTTTCGGAATACAGAGTAACCTTTAAAGATGCCTGCAATACCTGCTACTCAAACTATATTAAATCAGTTGAAGACAAACTTACCACAAACATTAAATACTTCTGGACATATATAAATAATCGCAAAAATAAATCAGGTATTCCATCCACTATGCAATATCAAAACTTTAAATCAAGTGCCCCTCAAGAGATTTGTGATATGTTTTCAGACTTTTTCCAGTCTGTGTTTGAACCTAGTTCACCCTCATTGTCCGCCTGGACCCCGCCTACACACTGTAATGCCAATGCTGGGTTGATCGATAACTTGCATATTGAGGAAGACAAAATACTTAAAGAGTTAAAATTACTGGATCCTTCCAAAGGAGCAGGTCCCGATGGTTACCCAGCCTTGTTCTTTAAGGCCGTCGCTGGCAGTATCTGTAAGCCACTCTTTATCATTTACAATAAATGTTTAAGCGAGGGTGTTTTCCCGGATGAATGGAAACAGGCTAACATCACGCCTGTACACAAGGACGGCTCAAAACATGACGTAGAGCAATACCGGCCTATCTCGATTCTGTCGACCTTGTCAAAACTTTTTGAGAGACTCGTACACAATGAAATCTACCCAATCTTACACAGCGTCATCATCCCAGAGCAACATGGGTTTGTTCAGCGACGTTCGACTGTTTCTAATTTATTAACATTTTCCAATTATCTTTTTGAAAACATGGACAGGCGATTACAAGTTGACGCAGTTTATACAGATTTCAAAAAAGCTTTTGACAAGGTCGACCATGTAATCCTACTGAATAAGATTGCTTTTAATGGTATACGAGGAAATTTGCTTCGCTGGTTCTCATCCTATATTAAAAATAGAACACAAAGGATTGTCGTGAATGGTCATCAGTCTGATGCAGTACATATAACCTCGGGTGTTCCACAAGGTTCAATTTTGAGACCACTATTGTTTATTTTATATATCAATGACATAGACAAATGTTTTAAAAATACTAAGTTTCTTGTATACGCTGATGACCTAAAAGCTTATAGATCTATACAAACTGTAGAGGATTGTCGACTGTTCCAACAAGATCTGGACAGACTTACTGACTACTGTCTAGGCAATAAATTACACCTTAGTCTCTCCAAGTGCAATTGCATCAATTTCACAAAGAATAAAGCAGTTATTAATTTTAAATACTCATTGCATGACACAGCACTCAGTAATGTATCTACTGTGAAAGATCTTGGTGTGTTGATTGATGGTAGGTTATCCCTAAACCAACATGTAGGAAAAATTGTAAATAAAGCATTTGGGATGTATGGTTTCGTTATGAGGTCGTCTACTGAGTTTAAGCGGGTCTCCACATACCTTTACCTATATAAAACCCTTGTACGATCACAATTAGAATATGCCGTCCCTATCTGGAATCCATTTTATCAGAAATACATAGACGAGATTGAAAAAGTCCAGCGCAAGTTTCTACGAGCCATGCATTATAGATGCCATAAAACGTATTTGTCGTACTCTGAATTACTGAATAAATATGGGCAGGTCAAACTAGAATCTAGACGTAAGTATCTAGAGGCCTCTGTACTGCATGGTATTGTTAATGGTGATTTTGACTGTATTGATCTCACGAGTAAACTATGTTATGTAGTCCCACGCACCGTTAATATACGTAGTACCCGTGCAGGTACCCTATTTGCTGTTAATACCTGTCGAACTAATTCTGGAATGCGCTGCCCTATCCGTCGAATGGTTGAATCCTATAATTGTAATTTTCTTAATATTGATATTTTTGTATGCTCAAAATCTAAATTTAAATCTAATGTGCTGAAAATTATTATGAACCAATAATGCTATTAGGAATGCAACCTAGTCAAGCTAGTCTAGATTTTATTTTTTTATTTATTTGTTTTTAGTGCGTATTGTTACTCTGTTGCCAAGCAATTGAATGAATTTGAATTTCTATTTTGCATGATATAATTAATATATATATTTTTTTAAATTTAATTTTTAATAACTACTATAATTGATATTTGTACAATTATTTATTATTTCTATAATTATTTATTGTTAACGTGATGTGATTATTATTATTTTAATTTTTTTTTTTTACCTATCTAGTGGCACTCATTGTCATATTCTCTCTTGTTAATATGCGGATAATGTAGTGGGCTGCAATATTGTTAATGTTTTGTATTATTTTTACTCTGTTTAAACACATATTGTAGCTGTTTATTGTCCCTTAATAAATAAAATAAAATAAAAATTCCGCTGCATCCGAGTATTTCTAGTTGCCAGGATATCACTAGTAAATATTTAAGTACAAAACGATATTTCAAGTTGTTTAGTTCTTTTGATTAATTAGTCAAAACTAATGACCGTGACCTAAGAAAAAAAGCGAGGCCTTTATCCTGCAGACAACAGGAGCTAAATGATTACAATCAAAACAGTTTGCGATGTTACCAACTTTCAGACTGCGTTCTTCGGTGCAGCAGATAGCCAAGCGGTCTTCAGGTAGCCACAGGATTGGCTTAGACAGCGCAAAACGTCATTTAGACACATAGGTCTCAAGTATAATAGTCAAACAGTGCTTAGGTATACCGAAAATATAGACATAATCAAAAGAAGACGGCAGTTGGTTTTAAGCTGATAAAAAAATATTTTTGTTTCATTGATTAAAGTAATATAGATAGCATCAATGTAACAAGTACTTTTGTATAATTGAAATTTCTTATTCTATTGTTACAACGCACTTCTACTTATTACTTTTTTATTCGTCTACTTCATATTTCGTAAGAAGGCTGTGAGCGTTATCAACATGTCCTTAAAGAGTTCCAAATTAGTCCGAAAGGATAAAGTCAACTCAATATTGTTATTTTACCCACCAGAAGTATTGCTAAATAATTGTCTAGAAAAAGAAGTTCAAAGAATGTTTTATCCCCTAAACTGTCTACTTCTTCTTTTTTTCTCTCCTAAATATGCTATACAAGATAATTATATTACTCCCAACGGACTGAAGCGTAATCTGATGTGTTGTTTGAGTGTGTTTTTTATCATAGTGCATTCCTTTTATGACATGTATGTCGATTATATCTCGTATGGAAGTATTTTCGTAGTGATTGTTTTTAATTTCACGTACATGTACTTTGCTTTCGGCTTGATAATGTTGTTTATACTCAACATCGTTCACAGTCAAAACAATATATTACTTATCAAGATTTTTCATTTTATACATAACAGTCTTAACAGTAAGAATGTCAAGAGCTTTATTAAATGGAATTGGATCACAGTGATAAATATTTTCAGTGTCAACATCTTTATTTATGTGGCATTTTATGCAACGTTTAATTTTAGTTTTTTAACATTAATTCGTACCCTCTTGTATACCACATTTGACACGAATATTCTATATGCGATTCGTGTTTTGATATTGTTAACCAAATATGTTAACGAATGGATCAAAAAAATCCTGAAGCTAAGAGATGAACAAGAAAATGATCTAATGATAAATAATGATGATTGCTGTATGAAATTATTTAGCATTTATCAAAATATTCTGGAAGCTTACAAATTATACAAGAGCATTTTTCAAGCATTGGTGGGTCATTTTATGTTATAACTGTCATGATTTTTTACTCAAATGTGCAGTGTTCCACTAGGCCAGTAGAAATCGACTTTAAAAAAGGCTAAAATCGCAAAGCAGGATTTACATGATACATTTTGGATATGTTGTATAGATCAGTTAGGGTGATGTGAATCCAAATTTGCAACTTCGAAAAACTTGTGCTCGCTGCGCACCACAGGATAAACTACGAAATGTTGGGACTTTTTTCACTATTTGCTTTAAAACTCAAAAGCTATGCATTTTCGACGCATAATATTCAGTATTGGTATAAAGTTAACACATTTGATAAACTGCGAAACTTTCAGACTTTTTTCACTTTTTGCTTCAAAACTCATAAGCTATGCTAGCTCTCAATTTGAAGTCTAGTCATAATAATTAGTATTAGGTTTCTCGTTATTTTCTTTTTAATTTATGGTATTTGTTTAAATATCTATTAGTTTATTTTATCTGTATGTGTGTATTAGTATCAATATAAGTATATTAATTCTCGTTAACCCGAAGTTAGTTTTTTAGTCATTATTTTGTATCCATTACCTTATCACTATGTTTTCCTATTTCATAAGTCAACACAAAGGTTGACTGTACATGAAGTTTATGTAATTAAAAGCTATATTTCAAGTCCAACGACCGATTTGCCATTATTTTGCTGCGGATGCGAGCAAAACTTTAAATTGTAAATTTTCGAGAAAAATTGACCATCTTAGAAGAGCCATAGCTTGCTCCCTTTAAAGTTTATAGAGCTGTAGTTAGGCTTGAATTGTTGAAAATTTAGTTAACTTAATACCAATACTGAATGTTAATCGTCGAAAATGCAGAGTTTTTGAGTTTTAAAGCAAAAAGTGAAAAAAGACCCAAAATTTCGCAGTCTATCGCAAGGTGCTCAGCGAGCACAAGTTTTTCGAACTTGCAAACTTAGATCGACATCACCCTAACTGATCTATAATCATGCTTGGCGATTTGAATGTTAATTTCTGTACTAACTGTTGCGAACAAAAAAATAATTAACTTTTTTTTAACAGATGTTATTCATCACGGTCCATGTGTTTCTTAGTAATTTAGCCTTTTTGGAGATGCGGTTACAAATGGAAAACATATCTGAGGTAACATTCACGTTGAAATTGCTCTTCTTGTGAGTTATTGTTGTTCTATTAGTTAGTTCACATCACAGAAGTTTAGACGATCATAACCTTTATTTGCCAAAAGAATAACAACCTTACAAAAAAAAAATTACACTAGTATTTAGTTTCTATGAAGCTAAAGGATTATGCACCCAATTAGTTACTTGGTACACAATAATACATTCTGGTTGTTACGAAACCGAATTCACACTGACCCCCGTACTAGTTATAAGCTGTATTACGGTAGTACAAGTGCCCTCGTTCTCAGTTAACAATATTATAATTGCAGATTTGAGAGAAAATAATTAGGATAAGCTACTTTTTAAATATTACAAATCAAAACTGGGGGTAAAATGTATTAAAAATTCAAATTGTTGTTCACTGAGTTTTTTTTTAATTTGTAGATAGTGGCGTAAATTCACATACACACATCAAAAAAAGTTTGTGATCACTGGCATAAGCTGATATATTTTTTTAAATTGAACTTTATCAAGAAAAAAACTTTGTTGTGTGTTTTTTTAAATAGAAATACCCTGTTTGAAATTAAAAAATAAAACAATTTTTTATCTACACTTCTACACTAATAATATTATAAAGAGGAAAGATTTGTATTTTTGTGTGTATGTTTGTAATGAATAAACTCAAAAACTACTGCGTCGATTTCAAAAATTCTTTCACCATTAGAAAGCTACATTCACTCTGAGTAACATAGGCTATATTTTATCCCCGTACTACCACGGAAACGGGAATTACGCTGGTTCAACCGCGTGACGTCCGCTAGTTTTTTTTATAAAGACGTAACAAAAAAGATTTCGAATTTTCAAAGTGATCACAAACTTTTTTTGATGTGTGTAGTTATGCAAAATTTGTAGAATGTTAAGTTTGTTTACAAATATTTGAAGAGATGACCGATGATGAGATCACCACACGCATTAGATCAAGAATTCAGAAAGAGGGTTCGTTCTATTTTCACCCGACTACGGCGAAGCAAAAAGGAAGAGGCATACCTATTTTAGCAGTCTATGTATATAGTTACGTATGTTCCTCCGTAGCGCCTAAACTATTCATCCGATTTTGATGAATAAGGGTGTCAATCGATTTGTTATTCTGGCTCGGGTAACATAGGTTACATTTTACTGGATTTCAACAATAGGAGTCGATTTTACCTTGTAAACCCCGAATTTACCTAGAGCGTTATTTTTCAGTAGTCAAGTTTTTTAGTTGTTAATTTTTGTTCATCTCACACTTTTTAAAAACCATTTTTCAGATCACTTGGAAAGGAACTTACAAGACGCCTTTAATCATTTTGGTTACATTTCTATGGGTTATTAAGGATATGTTACTATTTATATATCACAGCTTCCAGTGCGAAAAATTCTATTTAGCTATTCAGGAAGCTGAAACGGCGTGTATACAGCTTCTGAAGAACAATGACTGCCCAAGTACGTACCTATATATTAAATAATTTTGATTTATTCACACATTTTTTCAAGTTAAAACAAGAGGAACGGGATGCGAGGTCACTGGTAATGGCGCACATTAAAGGGTGTAAATAGAATCTTCATGAAGCCGAAAGACACGTATTCTGTCCGACATCGCGATCATTTTTTTTGTTCTAGACCAAACTTGGGAACCATCTGGTTACGTAGATATTGGGGGTCAAAGTTGCAACCGTTTTCACAAGACACAAGTTTTTAATGTTATAACTTTATGTACCTCCACCCGACCTCCTCCGACCCCCACACTATTCAATACATCTATTCATTTATCATTCTCATACATGCACACTGTTTTGTGAGCGTTACATTGAGTTTTACCGTAAAACGTGATTTTACACCCCAAAAAAAGTCGTTTTTAAGCTATATTTTTTGCGTAAGGTCACTTGGTGAACCTTGGTCAGAATGACCAAGCATTCTAATCATCAAACCAAGTTCGGCTTCGTGAAAGGTACATTAACACCCTGTATACAGTATTTGTTTTGTATATTATTTTGATGTTTTTTTGACTCCAATTTCCCTTATGTTTATTATTATCAGTGAAAACGGTATATTTACCATGTTTACTATTCGTTTTGAGTTCCCGATATTTCGGCGCTGTTTTATGCACCATGATCACGGATAAACAGATCAGTAGGGCTATTACGTATCTTTCTGATATCCAGTGACTATCAAGCTTCGGTTGTACACCGAACTTTGATGACAGCCGAGAATGTCATAATATTGGTATTACATATCGCACTGAGTGGATATCACTTTACGGTGACTAACAGCCCGGGTACGGTGTAACGTCTTTCACGAATGCCACTTCAAACTCAGTTGTCATCCATTTGTTATCCACTATGCCTACATGATCGAAATAATATAATTATCGATACGAAAGCGTCTGTCAAAATGAGTTACGGTGACTATCAGCCACGATGACAACCAATGTCATCATATTTGATCGCACTGGTCATACATAATACGAAACCATCCTTTTGACAGTTATTTGATGGACACAGAGCTCAGTTACTATCATTTCGAGCTGTCAACAGAGATACGTAATAGGCCTGCTATTCATCAGTTCGGATTAGTTTATCCGTCCACCAAATCAGTTAAAACCTTAAATTCCTTTTTTTTTTCAGACGATCAAGTACGTCTTTGCAAGAAAGTGCTGCAGGCAAATCGTTCGTTCAGTAAGATGAGCGCGTGTGGCCTGTTCTACGTCAACGCTACACTACCAATATGTTTTATGGGACTTCTCGCAAGCTACGTTATTGTACTGCTGCAATTCGCTTTTCTATGAATAAGCATCTTTTTATCAATAAAAGAGATTTGAAAGAAACGCTTATTTTTTTTTTGCTCGTTTTAAATAGTTGTTGGGAACTGGCTGGGATGCCACCTTTTCTTTAAGAACTATATTTTTATAATGACTTTTGGAACAGAAGAAATGTTTTGTTTAGTTGTCAAGTGTCAGTGATCCATATTGCCTTGTACATAGTTTTGTCATTATACTAACAGCTTTTTTCAAAAAACTAACTAAACTGGGCCTTATATCGAAAAACGGGGTACAGCTGTAGCAGAAAAAAACAAAAGAATAATTTATCTTTGTGGCAATTTACCGTTTCTACCGACAAATAACATCGAAGAAGTTTGGAAATATAACATGAAATATCCGAAAACGATGCTTTTAATAAATAAAAAACAAACAAACATGTTTCACGTTTTGAATGAAACCAGAACAAAAATTATAATGTATTTATGGTGAGTTGCATAGGACACAAAAAATCCTTGTAGGTTGGCATCATAATTTTAATACAAAAGTCCGTAAAAAACAGCCAAAATGGCTCTTATATATATCACGGCAGGGAAAGCTTAGAGGAACACTCTGCTCAAATATTGGCGCCATCCGCCGCCATTGTTTTTGAGTCTCTACTTCTCTAGCCATCACATCGCCGTGCGATACCCTACGATTCTTCATTGTTGGTAGATAGGTAGGTGGGTATTTGAAATCACACACAGCACTTGACTCAAAATACAAACGTGTCTCGCTAAGTCACTAGTTGGAGAATCAATCTGACTAACTGTTGGGCGCAATGGGACATCCTTCTTATGAATTTTGGGTAACCCGTAAAACTTTGGCGGCTGCGAAACCTTGGGCCTAAGGAGCTTGTTTAGAACTTCGTCACAGAAGACATCGTGGCAGTCTTTAATAACCTGGATAGTACGTCGCGAGACCCTCGCCGTTGGGTTATAATTTACAGGTTTGTACGTTTTATTATCACTGAGCAAAGATCCCATCTTCTCGTCATACTCAGAAACATTCAACACAAGCGTCGCATTACCTTTGTCCGCCGTCAAAACGAGGATGTCAAAATCTCTACGAAGTTCACGTAATGCAGAGCGTTCATCAGGCGTGATGTTGCTGCTAGGAGGTTTGGCATGCCGTTACACTGGGAGAACACCGCCTCACTGTGTCAGGGCACCAGTTTCCTGCAATTTTGGCCCACAGTTTGTCACAGGACAAAAAAGACAGACACACAGGACAAAAAGATACCATAGTAAGTATTATTTTTACATGAATTCTTACGTGTCATGCGAATGCAAATTGCATGTGGATACCCCTTATACCACTACTTCCAACGAGGCAGACTGTCAGTGAGCCAGACCTGGATGCCCCAGGCGGGAGAGCGGTGGTGCGTCCTGCATCCAGGCATCTTTTTTCACTTAACATTTAATGTCATGGATTTCCACAAAGTGACGCCTGTTTCTATAACTAGATTGCATCAAGTATTCATTTTGTTTTAGGATAAGATATCTTTTGAGGCAGCGATCAAGTACTTTTGGTTGACAAAGAAGATTTTATTACAAGCAATTTTGATCCAGCAATGGCAGAAATTCTATTCAGCAATTCAAAGTGCTCACACTTATTTTGAAATCAACACGTTCTGGTTATTTTATTTTTTTAAACACGCGCATAAGTGTTCTTATTCCAGTGTAACTGTCCGTTCCCCCTTACGAAACACTCGTATAAAATATGGTGATATCTCTTTGTCTCTTCTTTGAGGATTCCGTTGCCAAATGGAAAATAACGTAACCCTTATAGATTTGTCCTGTCCGTCTGTCGGTTTATCTATCGCTGTTCGTCATTGTTTATACTCCGACATTGTTGGCACCACATATTTAAGAACACAAGAGTGACGTTAAATAACAAATTTTAAAAAATGTTGGTAGCCCTCCATACATACATTAAATTTTTAAATGAATGTTTCATCATATTCAACTCCCAAAATTGGTGCTACTTTTAACTAGTGTCTGACCGAAACATAAGCCGAATAATCGGCCACAACCGAAGCCGGAGGTAATGAAATTACATTGCTTCTTCTCAAAAATAATAGACGAGAGATTAATCGGCTACCACTTCGGTCAGACACTATAACAAACTCTCATTGAATTATAGTGCCATAACCTCTATGATATTTTTGTTGCAATCGTTTGCTATAACATTTAATTTGAATGTAATTATATAATTAATTATGTTATATTGTTTTTGCAGAAGAGGAAAAAATCCTATGCACTGTACTGCGCATGCATCTAGCATCATCAGCAAGATCCACGCGTGTGGCCTCTTCTACGTAGATGCTGCGTTGCAATTCAATCTGATGTGTCTTGTCACTAACTACACAGTTGTGTTGTTACAATTTGCAATTCTGTAATCTTAGCTAAATAAATTTAAATGTAAATGGTTTTATGGATAGTCAGTTTTTTATTTGTCGTCGACTTTTACGTCCACCAGAAGATTTTGAATTCCTATTTATGGAGGGTGCAAACGGGCTCACAACATGTCTACCAAACGGGATCCCTTTTTTTTGCATAATGTACTTTTTCCTAATATACTTTGGCATAACTGTTTTGGCATAATTTGTTTTGCCATAATAATACTTTGCCAAATTTTGTTTTGGCATACTGTTTATGTTGGCATAATCATCTTGAAGGCTAATTTGTTTTGGCATAAATTGAATTTTGCATAATGTTACTAGGCATGATGACTATTAGCATAATAGTATTTAGGCATACAAATAATATAAATACTGCTATTTTTACGTATTTATTTTGAATTAAAAATTCATTAAGTTGTGCTACAAAAGTTAGTGACAGAAACGAATTGCTGCAAAACCGACTCCACGTAGTCTTGTCTGCCCTACCCCTAGAGTGTAATCTAAGCCCGCGTAGGCGCGTAGGGGCGAGGCGGCCTGCGAGTTGAGGAGCAGGTGGTTTTAACGCTCGCCGCCGCAGCTGAGGCTGGCCGGCAAAGCCGGCCAGCAAGCCGAAGCTGCGGTGGTGAGCGTCAAACACATCTGCGACGATAAGCTCGCGTGGGACCGCCGGAGCCCCGCAGCGCCGGAGCCGTGACAGAAACCTTGCCTGCTGCATGTTGCATACTGCATGCTTACTTGCATGCTTGCTGAACGCATGCTTGCTGCACTCATGCTTGCTTTATGCTTGCTGCATGCTTGCTGCATGCATGGTGTATGCTTGTTTGCATGCTTCTTACAGGGAAAAAACTCACATATGTTCACAATCAACTATGTTCAAAACAAATATGTTATGTATTACCTGCTTCGGAGAGATGGCTTTTTCCAATCGTCAAAATAAATTGGTATATCCAATTACGGTATGTCTAACATTTTAGGATTATGCTTCTTTGTTATGCCTATAAAAATTATGTTTTATTATCATTATGCGTAAATCAATTTATGCCTAACAATGTTATGCTTAATCATTATTATGATTAGATAAATTATGCTTAAAAAAATTATGCGTAAGCTGTTATGCGTAAATAATGTTATGCGAAAATATAATTAGTAGTAACAAAAGTATGCCAAGTTATATTAGGTCTTAAAATTTTATGCAAATGGATAGGGAACCCTACCAAACATTTTGTACAAAACAGCTGCATTAAGTAGGTATCCGTTACGCATTAAGACACTCAATAAAAGGGGTGACGTTATTGTTCAATTTATGAAATATCTTTTAAATTGGTCAAATATTGGAGGAGGAAAATTTTTGAGAGCCAATCCTCGAATTATGACTTTTTATTTGTCGGATCTGAAGTTGTCCTTATCGCACCAAAGTCGAAATCGCGCTTGCAGTGAGACAACGATAGTTTCTTCAAATACCTATCGCATTTCCTATGCCACCGTAGAATATTATACCATTCCATTAATAAAATTATTTTCGAAATTAGATCCGTAGTTCCAAAGATTACCCCCTACATTAAAACTTACAAACATAACCTCTTTACAATATAAGTATTAATATCGTTTACGAGTATGTAGACCAGAAAATGTGAGTTATTAAAATTAGATTTAATATTTTTTTGAATAAGACCAAACATGATCCCCCATAAGAAAATATGGTGAAGTGAGATTCAAAAACATTCAGGACTTTTTGCATTGTGGTGAATATGTAAGATATGAACTACCATAGGTTTTTTTTTATACTGTTTAAGCTATTTTGTTAAGTATGTACATACATAATTAATAATTAACATTCTCAAAAGATTATCATTACTTTGAACTTTGGCTTAGTGATGTCCAATGAGCGATAGCGAAAAGGGACCAATTTTAATGTTTTTTTTGCTCAGTTTGAATACACTAATTTTATAGGTTATCAGTATTTTATTAAGTTTTGTGAATTTTACAATAAATGAATATAATAGACTTTGGAGGCATCAAATATTACCATGAAAAGTCACCATTAAGTATGTTGTATCTACTAATCTATCTGAATGCCATGATGTTCTACAGGCAAGTTCATGAAAGCTATTTATTAATCACATTTTGATTGTTTACCATTAACAATTTTACATAAATAGTTAATATGAATATTACTCATCGATTATTCTATCACTTGTGTCCGAGACAGTTGCTGTTTTAAGAAGAGAAAAATGAAAATAATTCAAAATATCAGAAAAACCTACAATGTACAATTTCTTTCAGACAACACGGTAGACAAAGATGTGCAGTCGATGCTCTTACCTTTGAATCTGATGCAAAATATCATTTTCTATCCTAAATATCGCATCAAAAATAGTGTTATAACTCCAAATAACCTCATCTCAAACTTTGTTTCGTTGATTGCGACAATTGTGTTCTTGTGTATAGCCGTTCACTCTACCTATGTGGTAGTTTCTATTCACAGATCTCTTGGAAATACCACTTTAATGTATTACATGTCTTTTTACTATTGCACCTTCTATTGTTTTGGGATCGTTATGAATTTATTGATTGAACTCGTTCGGACCAAAAGTAATGTACAATTTGTCCTTAAGTTTCAAAAAGTGCATAGATTTATCAACAATGAATCCGGTTTCAAACACATCATTATTTGGAATTGGATTATTTTTCTAGCAGTTCTAAGTTTTTTTGTCATTGTTTTAACATATCTTTATAGTGAGATGGATTCACCTTTCTATTCGATCTATGGTGCCTACATTTGGATTATTTTCGATTTTAATGTTATTTATGTCATACGAGTTATTCGAATTTTGGAAAATGAAGTAGCCCTGTGGAGCATTCGAGATTTTAACCCGCAAGAAATAGAAAACATGCATGGAGAAAGTTATTACACCGGAGCGTTTAAAGCATACATTGAAATATTAGAGTGTTATGATATTTTTAAACATAGTTTTCAGCCATTTGTAAGTAACTTTTTGTCATAAGAAAAAACAATTACTGCTTGTAATTTAATTTGTAATTTTGTTGTTTTTCAGATACTTTATTATATTATCAAAGCATTTATCTTCATTCTAGTTAACATTAAGAATATAATTGACTTGTTTAAAGTAGGAATATTTATAAATAACACGGTAAGTAGCATTTTCAAACTATTATTTGACAAAAATAATTGATTTTAAAGATTATGAGGACACAATACAAGGAGACAAGATGCAGGGAACAGAAAAATACGTATAACTATGATGTTTATTTCTAAAGAAGTTAAGAAGAGACTTTTTTAGAAATCACAGCACACCACCATCATGCAGGAATCATAAACAAATTGTAGTGAGTTTTTACAAATGACTGTGGATGTTAGAGACGATTATGGTTAGAAAAAAAGGTGATTCCAGAGAAGAAGACTGACAAAGAAGTGTGAAGTAAGAGGATATGCGGGCCTGATCCCAAGGGTGGTAAAAATGATAATAATGGAGAGATTACGAACATTTTTTAATCAAAAAAGGCTTATGTCCCAGCAATGGAAATATTAGGAGCTCTAGCTAGAATTGTTACATAACATGCTTAATTTGTTACAGGATAAGACATCTGTGGTGACCCAGTTAAGGTTCGTTTGGATAATAAAGAACTGTATTTTGCAATCAATGTTGATGTATCAATGCGAGAAATTCTACTCAGCTATTCAAAGAGCACGGGATACTTGCACACTTGTGTTGAAGTCAACGTGCTGTGGTAATTTTTATACCTAACTTCTAAAAAAACACATCTTAAATTCATCTAACAGACTCTTCTTGATAATAAGTGGCTAAGCACATTCTCGTCAGATAAAGCCTCATCGTCCAACTCCGAGATCAATTTATTCTAATCGGTTTTGTAACAGTACCATCATTATCATCTTCCTGCTTTTGTCTCATATTATTTGGGGTCAGCGTAACACGTTTTTTTCTTCCATTCTTCACGCCATCATTTACTCTTCCTCACACAATCCACCTATATTTTTTGTAGTCTTTCTCTCCCTCTCGATCCACCAAAACTTATATTCATTAGGTACTCTGTTAGTCACATGCAATTCATCCCTTCTGATCACATGGCCATGGTTTTGTAACAGTACCGAACAATATTAAATCACAGTGTAACATTTTTCGCAGAAGAGGAGAAAAACCTGTGCAAGAACTTACTGCGCTTGCATGAAAAATCATTAGGCAAGATTAGTGCGTGTGGCCTGTTCTACGTAGACGCTGACTTACAATTAACTTTAATGTTTCTCATTACTAACTACACGGTTGCGTTGCTACAGGTCACATTTTTGTAGTTCTATGTTCAATACACTGAATTTGTTGATTGCCTTAATCGTTTTAATTAAATGTCTTAGGTCTTAGGCCATACATACCACCTCAATCTCTTGAAACAAACCCTACTTAATATTATAAATGCGAAAGTTTGTGAGGATTGATGGTTGGGCGTCTGTTACCCATTCACGCAAGAACTACTGACCGTATTTGGATGAAATTTGGCATACATATTGTTTATAATCTGGATTAATACATCCAATTTATTATTATTATCTCATTTATTCATTTATAATCAAATTTGTTACATTTTTAAATATTAATTAAAAAATATATAAAAAACATTTAAAAATATAAAAAAATTGTAGCCCACCGGTATTGGGAACAGGGTCCAAGCTACCGGCGGTCAGGGCTCCAGAGAGAGGACCCTCCTAGCAATACGAGCCGTGTCCAGGAGTACCGCTTTCTGAATCAAGCCCTTGATCCAGCTGCCTAACGAGAGCCTCCTCAGGTATTGATCGAGGCTCTTGGCAATAAAGCCATGGGCTGATAAGACTATCGGCACAATGATTGCTGAGTCCACTTCCCACATGTCAACAACCTCGCGAGCCAAGTCAAGATACTTGATTTGTTTATCTTTCTCGGCTTTCACGAGGTTCTCATCATGCGGGACCGTTATGTCAACAATCATTGCGCGCCACTCTGATCGATCCACCACCACTATATCAGGCTTATTGGCTACAATAGTCCTGTCAGTAATGATGGATTGATCCCAGTACAATGTGATACAGCCATTATCGAGAACTGGGTCGGGCACATACCTATAGTAAGGCACTTCCGATTCCACAAGGTTGTATTTTAGAGCAAGTTGCTGATGGATAATCCTGGCTACAAGGTTGTGTCTATTATAATTATATTATTATTAGTATATTATTTTCGTTTATTCATTTATATCCTTATTTATTTACATTTTTAAGTATTTCTGAAAATAAAACTTAACAAACAAAAAAACACTTAAAAATATAAAAAAATAGTAGTCCGCCGGTGTCGGGAGCAGGGTCCAAGCCACCGGTGGTTAGGGCTGCAGAGACAGGAACCTCCTCACAATGCGAGCCGTATCGAGGAGTACTGCCTTCTGAATCAGGCCCTTGATCCAACCGCCTAAAGAGAGCTTCGATAGATGGTCATCGAAGCTCTTGGCTATAAGGCCATTGGCCGTCACGACAATCGGCACAATGATAACCGAGTTCATATTCCACATGTCGCGAACCTCGTGTGCCAAGTCGAGATATTTTATTTGTTTTTCTTTCTCAGCTTTCACGAGGTTCTCGTCATGCGGAATGGTAACATCGATTATCATTACGCGGCGCGCTGATCGGTCCATCATCACTATGTCAGGCTTATTGGCGACAATAGTCCTGTCAGTAATGATGGACCGATCCCAGTACAGCGTGACATGGTCATTTTCGAGAACTGGGTCGGGCACATACTTGTAGTACGGTACCTCAGATTCCACAAGTTTATATTTCAAGGCAAGTTGCTGGTGTATAATCCTGGCTACTTGGTTATGCCTGTGCAAGTACTCGCCGTTAGCCAGACGAGAACAACCAGAAATAATATGTCTGATGGACTCACCCGGAAGGTGGCATGCCCGACACACGTCAACCGTCCCGTCCTTCATAATATATTTCCGGTAGTTGTTCGTCAACATAACTTCGTCCATAATCGCACAGACAAAACCTTCAGTTTCCCCAAAGAGGTCGCCGAAACGTAACCAGGACAAGGACGCTAGAAAATCTACATCGGGCCCATGAAGAGCCCGGTAGAAGCGCCCGTGAAGCTCTTTGCCTTGCCATACTTCCTTGCGGTCATCGGTGGTAAGTACCTCAGGTCTGTGCCAGTTCTCTTTAGCCATGGACAGCGGGGTGAGTCCCTTGTCCACTGCGACCACATCTCGGTGCATACCCACCTCGGCTTTTAGAAAATATTCTCTGAGACTGCTCACCTCGCGGTTGTGGAGGGTCTTCGCGTTTAAAAAGCCTCGACCTCCGCACTTCCGCGGGATGTACAGTCTCATAACCGATGATCGTGGGTGATGCATCCGGCTTTCGGTCAGCAGTGTACGAACTCTTCTATCCAGGGCGTCGAGTTCGGTCTGAGTCCATTTGAGTATGCCGAAAGAGTACATTAAAACCGGCATGACCCAACCATTGAAGGCGCGCACCTTGTTCCCACCTGAAAGAAGGCTATTTAACACCTTTCTCAGGCGAGCGAAGAAGCGGTCCCTCAATGATTGCTTCATGTCAGTTTCATTAATGCCTAACGCTTCCGACATACCAAAATATGTACTTATAGGTTTCGGATGAGGAAAGAGATTTCAGGTGTATGGAGTCCGAGAGTTGAAGTCCCTCGGACTCCATAATCTCCCCTCGCTTTACATACATGACTGCACATTTGTCCACACCAAATTCCATCCTGATGGCGCTACTAAAAGTTTCAGTTACTTTCAGTAGCTCCATCAGTCGCAATTTGTTGGGGGCAAAGAGTTTCAGATCATCCATGTAATCCATGTAAAGCAGGTGAGATATAACCTGACCATCCTTCCTCAACCGGCAGCCTCGGCCTGAATTCTCCAGCAATGTGCTTAGAGGATTCAGGGCTAAACAGAACCAAAGTGGACTCAGACTGTCGCCCTGGAATATTCCCCGCTTAATCCATACAGGCTCATCGCTCCCCTGGATCTGTCGACATCCTGGATATCGAAGGACCGTCTTCCATTGCCCCATACATGACTCAAGAAAGGTGCGTAGTTAGTATATTATTATTATTTTTTTTATTGGTTTATTTTGCTCGGCTAACCGGGTAGCCGGAAATTACTGATAGCACGGGCCTAAGCCAAATGATTATCAGCTGGGTTAACAGTTATAGAGGTAGTAGTAGATACATTACGGTTTTGCGTTGTAGCTTGGAAGAGAGATGAGGGTATGTTTAAGTGGATATGTTGGTGCGGGTTGTCTGATTCACATTGCAGGAACTTCCTCACCAGTCTACACGTGTTTAGTATCACTGCCTTCTGCAACAGGTGGTAGATGTTAGAGGGCAGGTTTAAAGAAGGGACTGGTGAAGTTGTTTTGGTATTACTCCTGTTGTGGACAGCACTATCGGGACTATTGTTACTTTTTGCAGATGCCAGAGGCGGGTTATTTCGTCTTTTAATTCGGAATACTTTGATAATTACTAAAGTTACGGTCTTAGTGTTGATCGATTTCTCAAATGCTTTCAATACCGTCAGTCACGAAGTCCTTTTATCAATCCTCTCCTATCACATGGTCTCTCCCGGAGCGTTGGAATGGTTTTCTTCCTATCTTCAGGGGCGTCAGCAGTCAGTTCTTGCTGGTGGTTCTAACTCCAGCTGGTGTAATCTTGAAACTGGCGTCCCTCAAGGCGGTATTTTATCTCCACTTTTGTTTTCTATTTTTATTGATCTCATAACTACCGAGCTTCAGTGTGCGTATCATCTCTACGCTGATGACTTACAGCTATACTGTCAGGCAAGTGTTGACAGCTTATATGGGGCGGTCGAGGAGCTAAATCGGGATTTACGGGTAGTTAAAAACTGGTCTGATCGTTTCGGTGTGGCGGTTAACCCAACCAAGTGCCAGGCTATTATAGTAGGGAGCCCCCATAGCATGAGAAGGCTGAGTGGTTTAACGGTGCCACCGGTTATCTTTGACGGTACAGTAGTTCCATTTAGTTCTGACGTCAAGGATCTGGGTTTGCACGTAGACACTTGCCTTGACTGGCGTAAGCAGGTTGCGATTGTGAGCAAGAAAGTCATTGGAACGTTGCGGTCGCTCTACCGGCTGAAAAATATTCTCCCATCACACATTAAGGCAATGCTTGTACAGTCCCTAATCTTCCCCATGATTGACTATGGTGATGTGTGCTACTATGACCTGAATGCAGAACTCCTCAATAAACTTGACCGACTTCTTAATAACTGCATTTGATTCGTCTTCAATCTCCGCAAGTATGATCATGTTTCTGCACATCGTTTGCTGTTAAGGTGGTTACCCATCCGGCAGCGCAGAGCATTGAGGGCTTTGACAACTCTGTTTTCTCTTCTTCACAAACCCACTTCTCCTTCTTATCTCACTACTCATTTTCAATATTTATGCTCTGCGCACAGCAAAAACCTTCGTTCCTCCAATAACTGTCTTCTACGCTGTCCTTCTCACCGATCTGGCTTTATTAAATCTTCCTTCTTTGTCCAGGCGGTCTTCCTGTGGAATGCGCTCCCCCAGAGTATTAGAAAGTTGACTAGTCGTTTCACTTTCAGAGTGAAGGCTCGAGAGCATATTCACAAGAAGTTGGCAGATTTGTCTCAAAACTAAGTTGTTATAGTTTTTCTTGTTTATCTCTCTTAACTTTATATATTTTGTTATATGTATGTATATATGTATTTATTCTTATAAGTTTTAGCTATATATATTTTCTAGTCTTTTTTTCTGTTATTGCACCTACTTTGTATTATCTCTGCATCACCCTAAGGTAGACTGGTAGAAAATGCCCAAGGCATTAAGTCCGCCTTTGTACAGTTTTTTTTGCTTGTGCATAAAGTTTTTATAAATAAATAAATAAATATTTTTTCTGCAATCGTAGTTTGTATTATTAAATTCTCCATTTGGCTGTAGTACTGATCCATTAGAGTTTTGTACTTCTACAGTTTGAGTTCGTTATATAAAACTATAATTAAAGATTTCTATAGTTATTATTATATTTTTATTTTATTTTATCATCATCCTCGTTAATTGTAACTCGTATCTCAAGATCATTTTGAGAAAGCACAAGATCACTCCGAAAGGTCGTGTAAATTACAAATTACGCAGCTCTCTCCATAGTAAGTAACAAACCGTCAAAATTAAAATACAGAATTTATTATATTTAGAATAGCGTGAAACTATGAATGAGATGACGAGCAATATGGAAGTGGAAGAAGAGAAAATGCTACAACGACACCAAATGAATTATGATAAGGGCAAGAGAATGATTGATACATAAAAAAACACTCAAAACGTTATCACATTTAAGTAGCATTGTACACTCTTTTCAGTCATCATCATCATCTGCCCAGCCTTTTCCAAACTATGTTGGGGTCGGCTTTCAGTATAACCGGATGCGGCTAAATATAAGAATCTTACATCGAGCGACTGCCTATCAGACCTCCACAACCCAGTTAGTACCGGGTACACGATACCCCTTGGTAAGATTTTCAGGCCGCTGACTAACTTTAATGAATGTCAAAGATCTACAAATGACATTAACGACAGACTGCTTTTGGAAACCGAACACCAAATATACACATGCGCGCAGTCTGACCCATACCTCATGATCTATGTATAAAAAGTACCCCGGCCACTTTCTTAATACTTTTAAAAATGCTTTAACGATATTAAGTTGTCAATGCCAAACACATTATTGGTAGGAATAACAGCCACTATTGACATCATGGCTTTTTAATTTCTCACTAGTCAGACGAAGGACGCCTGAAAACTAACATAATGTTTTCGATAAAATAACAATATGAAATCTACAAGCAAAGTATTGTTAAATGGCGACTTTCTTAGTGTCTTTCATCCTTTTTACTACATACATACTATCTTCTGTGTGCGAAAATATAATATGTATGATAATTGTTTGGAAATTGCAAAAGGAAAAAACATTCTATGTGCTGTATTCATTAATTGTCTGATGGTATCTTTTTACGGCCTACTCATGCAATTCACTCGTTTCGGTGATGTATTCAAAATAGCCTACTATTTTATTTACTTCGAATCTGCGTTCAATTTTGGAGCTGTGTGTTTTCTCAATTTATATTTTAGTGGCAACAGTGTGCGTTTGCTGTCAATTTTGTACGATATTGACAAAAGTCTTTACAGTAGCAAAGATTTGAAGAAACTGAAGATCGTCACATGGGTGTCAATTGTCATTATCATATTCAACTGTGTTGCCTTAACATTTTTCAAAGTCGCATTCGACATGAACTGGTCTTTCATGAGAGGTATTTTCGTATCCATATCTGCGCTCTTGGATATGGAATTATTATATATAACGATAACTGTTAATATACTTAGTTACCAAACTAGAATCTGGAACACTATTGTAGAAAACACACATTTTGGCAAAGTTAATGATGACGAAATAACAGTGGACAACGATACAGCGTTGGAAGAAATTAATGATGCTTTAAATTCTGTTAACGAAGCTTGGAATCTAATAAGGAACTCTTCTGGATTTATAGTAAATTATAATTTTATATCTTGACGTCTGTTTTATAATATTGATGTTTCCTCCGCCTAACCTATTAACAGAATCATTTATTCTAGATGAGACTAAATATTCTAAGATTATAATATTTTATTTCAGATTGTCTTGCACTATGTAACAACGTTTATACAATCATTGTTTTACTCTGAAATCCTAATAATGTGGTCAAAAACGCATTACGTAAGTATCTATTAGTGTTATCAACATTTTTTCTCTTCTTCTTTTAGGCACATTGCTCGTAGAACGAATGTCCGATATGGCCGAAAATTTCTGGAGTAGCGGCCGCAAACCGGAAGACGTTGCGTTGGAAGGCCTCCCACTATATGGACTGACCTGATGATAGTTGAGGGGACCCACTGGATGCAAGATGTGGGACCGGTCAATGTGGCGACGCTTGGGGGAAGCCTATGTCCATCAGTGGACGTCTTTCGGCTGAAATGATGATGAAAATGATGATCCTCGTAGAGGGGCGAAACACGTAATACGTCTTTTTTAAACTTTCACGATCAGAACACATTATAATACACATTTAAACGGGTAACACGTAATACGTGTCGGTTTGTATACATGTAGCATGCTTACTAACCTTTCTACAATTTGTGTATTATTTTTGAGGATGGAAGGGCGTGGGCGCATTCTGAATCCAAACCTGGATCTATTTGCGGCATGAAAACGAAATATCTTGTAGATCATTTATTGGCATAATATTATCATCTTTATATAAAATATCCGTTGCTCACACCCAGCCGATCACATTTATACTCTTTCCTACGATGTATTAACGTTATTTCAATCATTTTTAGGGACAATACAATAACATGATTCTTAGCCATGCCGTTGGTATGGTACTGTTGCTCTCCAAGGGATTCTACGTGGAAACGCAATTGTGTGTTGCTTGCGAAGGGTTTTACAGAGAAATTAATGGAGCTCATACCAATGTGTTTTTAAAACTATCCCGTAATTGTGAGTATGTACAAATATTTCATGAACAGAAATGACCTAACATTTTTTAATTATAGAGCTCATAAAAATAAAAATGAAACAACATTTAATTACCGAACACAGGATCAGACACAACTTTTTTTTGCTAGCATATTATTGTCCCACTGCTGGGCAAAGGCCTCCTCTTTCTCCTTCCATACCTCTCTATCTTGTGCGATCTCCGCCCATGTTAGCCCCGCAAACATGATCAGTAGGCTTATTACGTATCTTTCTGATATCCAGTGACTATCACTTCGGTTGTACACCGAACTTTGATGACAACCGAGAATGATCTTTCTGATATCCAGTGACTATCAAGCTTCGGTTGTGTGCGGTTGTGTGTGAATGTCATTTTAATTGCATGGATAAATAAAGCTAAATAAATTAGCATGAACTTGACCTAGCATAAAACGGAACGCGATAACATAGTGGTCCATTTTCCGTTTAAGAAAGAATGCGTTATATTATTAAGTTTATTTATTTGATTTTAGTGCCATCTAAAAGGATCTGGAAGAACATGTATCGTATTATACAAGGTGATTTTGAGAAGCTCAGTGCTTGTGGAGTATTTGTCGTAGACGCAGCAACACTGTTACATTTCTGCAACCTTATCACCACATACATCATAGTACTGCTGCAGTTTGCGTTTCTGTAATATTTGAATGTTTTGACTTAGTGTTATTTTACTGTTGCTGTGAAATTAAATAATTATAATGTTTGAATTATTTTGTCAATTATTGTGTCCTTACAATTGAACATTTCAAAATTGATTGGTAGTTGGAACGGTATAATATATTCTACTAATTAACTTTCTTGTGCCTTAGTTTGACTAGGATCTAGATTTAATGATTTCCGTCTAGTGTTTTAACTTTAAACAAAATGCAAATGAATAGAATAAGCAACTTCCAGCGGGAGACATTAGAATAATTCGTTGTAATGTAAGTGTGTCCTCCACCATTAGTTATACTGTATGACTCATTGTGAGGTAGATATTAAAATAATAGTTAAAATTAAAACACAAACATAAAATTATAAAACGAAATATAAAATTGCAAAAATAATTAAAATATAGTACAGAATTAAAACGAAAGACGTTGAATACCGGAATTTAAAATACTGGTATTCAGCTGCATCCAGTTAGACTAACTGCCGATCATAATAAAGTTGGGAAAAGCCAGTCAGATGATGATGATAAAACGAAAGAAATTACCCTTGATCAGAATAGTTAAATACTCGTAAATGCTACTAATTTCAGGAAGAAAAAATACGATCGGTACGAAGAAACAAAAAGGGTTAACTTTGAAACAAATTATAAATAAAACTGTGACTACTACTTTCATAAACTTTTGTGAATGTTTATTAAAATCGTCTAAGGTTGTCCAAATGGTGACTTCATACAAAAATTAAGATGTCCTAACACAAAACTTCAACAAAAACTATCTAATTTGGGCGATTAACTATTTGTTGCTTTGTTTGATACATTAATAAAATTGTTTTGAAGTGAGATAGGGTCCGGCAAGAAAAATAAATTCAACAAAATACATTTAATTGAACGAACTTACGGAATTAATTTACACAAATTAAAAAAATATCGATTGGCAAACGCACGATACTGTTAAGACTCAAATGTTTTGAGAAGCAGACATGCCGTCCAATACTTCTGTAGTGCCTCCAACTGACGGAGAAGAACGAGAATTAAAAGAACACGATGTTATTCTTGAAACAGAATCGAATAATGAAAGTAGTGCCCCAGCACCAGACAATCTACTGGAAAAAGATTTACAATCCGCGCTTAAGCCAATGAACATGATGCTAGCCATGTTCTTTTGTGCTAAGTACAAGATTCGGGAGAACATGATTTCGACAAACAGAGCTTTCTACGACATTACTTCAGTAGTCGCTGCACTCACAATATTGTGCGGTCACTTTTACTTGACCCTTGGAACGTTTTCAATAAATTTCCAAGGTTTTGAATTTGTTCTACATGTAACTAAATGAAATACGTTCTTTTTATTTATCTTGTTTAGTCTTGCTGCTACACCAATATTATTCAGAAGCACGATAACGTGCTCTTTGTCACGAGAATTCAATATGTCTACACAATTCTCAAAATTTATGAAGGTTTTAAACATTTTATTCTACCTAATTGGGTTTGTGTAATTGCATTAAACTGTTTCCATATTTCTTGGATGATTTATACCTATTTTATATTTCGACCTATGGGCATTGCAAATATTTTTACCTCTTATTGTTTCATTTGTGTTGACATGTATATTTTGTATGCTATAAAGCTAATGAAGCTTATATTGAAGTCTTTACAAAATTGGATTAAAAATGTTCAGATGTCAGCATGCGTTGCAAACTCACTAAATGATTTTTATTGGAAGACAATGTTCGAAGTGTATGTGAAAATATTAGAAACTTATAAAATTTTTGAAAAGACTACTCATCTATTTGTACGTATAAATAATGAATCACACATATCTTTCCACAGAATATCTTTATACAGAATCTGTCACAGTGCTATGAAGTTTTAACTTCATTAATTTTTGTTTTCAGGTTTTATTCTACACCATACATACAACTTCTAAGTCTTTGATTGCTATATTCCTACGTATTGAGATGAAAAAGATAATTCCGCAGATTGATAATAATATACTCGTAAGACAATAAATATGTGCCATGTCTTAACGGATGAAATGATTTATTAAATACCTTTTACATTCCATTGCAGTTTTCCGTACATTCATTTATATCTCTAACGTGGATCATTAAGAATATGCTCCTGATAATATTTTTGAGCGTGGAGAGTGAGAGATTCTACTCATCTATAATAGAAGTCCGGAATACTTGTCTACAACTAACAAACTCAAGAGAATGTTCAGGTAAAAGAAATATATCGGTGAATTTAGAAATACATGTAACTCTAAGAAGTGATGAATATACAGGGTGGAATAATACAAAATTATTATTTATTTTGAAAGTGATATACAACTAAATATTATGTGAATATTTCAAGCGTCTACCTGTTGCCGTTATTAATATCGAGCAGAAAACAGCAAAAAAATCACGTTTGTTGTATTGGAGACCCCTTTTTTCCGGATGGAAAATCATCAAATGACTGCTCCCGCTTTGGGCAGAGTAGGAGGGAGTGTCAGACTTTTACTGACTAAAACCCATCCATGTTCCTTCATCGCCCTTTGTGTTCCGGGGCCACGGTATTTCTTTCGAACAGTCCCGCAGCCCCGGCAGGCATCGGCCCTTGCTTGGACACCTTTCTTTTGCTGACTTTCTTTGAGGCGCGCGTGGAACACATACGCGTTGTTGACACGGCCTGCTGTCATGAGACGGACGGACGGCCACAGGCCCGCGCCTATGGTGGCCGGGGGCCACCACATGGCCCCCGACGCCCGGGGCGTCTCCCGCGGCGGCCGAGACGTGAGGTTCTCTCCCTCTCACATGGGAGCCCCCCTTAAATATTAAATGTATTCTGTTTTTAGTATTTGTTGATATAGCAACAACAGAATTACATAATCTGTGTAAATTTCAACTGTCTAGCTATCACGGTTCATTAGATACAGCCTGGTGACAGACAGATGGACATACGGACAGTGGAGTCTTAGTAATAGGGTCCCATTTTACCCTTTGGGTACGGAATCCTAAAAGCGACGCATGAATGATTATAGCTTGTATTTCAGCAATATAACAAAGCAAGTTTGAAAACAACATCTTTGCTGTAAATATATTTAAATCTTCTGAATAACCATGTTTTTTTCAGATGCACAAAAAAGGGTATGCAAAAACATTGTACGAATTCAAGCTGCCTCCTTCAAAAAGATGTACGCTTGTGGTCTGTTCACCATAGACGCAACGCTGCCTTTGCGTTTGTCAGTTTTCATCACTACATACACGATTGTTTTACTGCAATTCGAGTTTCTGTAAATCTAGCTCGCAATCCTGTGTTTTATCTGATGAATATGCGTTTTAATAATATATGGAGTTCTTAGTCTGAATGATTTTTAATCTAAACTAATATTATAAACAGAACAGATTTGATTTTTTGTTTGTGTGTTTGTTATGATTTAACTCAAAAACTACTCGAACGATTTTAAAAAAACTTTCACCATTAGAAAGCTACATCTTTATCAAGTAACATAAGTCATAAATTATATTGATATCATGCAAATTAGCCGAGCTATCATAATTTCTGCGGATGTAGTCGCAGTCGATGTACTAGTACATTAATATAATTGTATCTACTAATTTTTTTATATCTAGCAAATAAAATAATTATAATTGTATCTACTAATTTTTTATATCTAGCAAATAAAATAATCTATTTCTTGTACGAAGTTTCTCTTTGGAACCTAAGGCTTAGACAAAGTGACATTCGATCAACGAAAATGGTGACATAAGCTACCAAGAAGCTGTTGTAGACATACTAAACGGTTTTAATGTGCCTTTTGGCAGGACCCTCTTTTTACCATTTCGCCTTTGAATTGAAATTAAACTATCAGACAAAACTAATACTGGGCATCGGAGAATTCGAAAATTTCATCGATACTCTTGTAATTACGATAATTGATTGTTACATATTCTTTCTTTTACAATGTTATTCGTTCTGGGTATCGTGCACAAGCACAATAATGTTAGTCTTATTCTGAAAATTCAAACTCTCTTTAAAAACATCGATTTCAGCAAGAATTTTGTGACTTACATTTTTTGGAACTGGATCTCAGTGTTTATTATTATTTCTGCTAAAATTTTCGTAGTAGTGGGTTGTACTCCTCATTTCGTGAAATCACAGCCGTAATGCTGTTTCTTAATACGTATACTGATACATCGTTAGTCGCATTTGATATTAATTTCATGATTGCTTCACGAATAATTGTGTTGTTAAAAAAATATCTCGAAACGTGGACTGATAATGTCCTGAGGATGAATGATGAGCAGGACAATGATGAAAAATGTCATAAACTGCTTGAAATATATCAAAATATTTTAGAAGCTTACAATTTGTTTAAAACCATTTTCCAAGTAGTGGTAAGTTCATGTTTATTACAGTTTAACATTAATGTATTATTTTTTTAACAAACATGCTAAAAATTTGTGTCTCTTTACGTACATGTGATGAATATGAATATTGATGAATGGAGAGAAAGACAAAGGCCAAGGAAAAGATTCATGGATTGTGTGAGGAATGATATGAAAGACAAAGGAGTAAATAATATCGTGATGTTTAAAAGAGAAGACTGAAAGAAAAAAAATGTGTTGCGCTGATCGCAAGTAACATGGGAAAAGGCCAGGAAGATGATAATGATGAGGTTGGAAGGAACGACGCTTAACCCGTGTAGTGTGTGGTGAATTATTGTCCACTCCTTCTCAAAAACCCCACTGCTGAGACACAATGCCTCGTCCATGTGTCCATGGAACGTTATATGCTTGGTTTGTAACGCTAAGTCCATTTTCACAGGCATTATGTCACGTGCTGCACGCATTTTCCCGAACTCTGTACTTTTTGGATGTAACGTTTAATGTCATAAAGGAATATGGTCAGTTAGGGAGCAGTGTGAGTATAAAATCATCCCATATTTCAGATTAAATTGTGATGACTGGATCAGATATTAATATAATAGATGATAAATTATTTCGTTTCATAACTGGTGGAATAAGGGTGCACAAAGGTACACATTTATAACTGCAAAACCCTTCGGAATCACAGATGTGATGTTTTGAAATATTTAATTATTTACAGCTAGTTGGGTTCACGACAATCGCCTGGGTAGTTAAGTCGATGGCACTTGTTGTAACACACAGTTTAAACTGTGAGAGGTTCTATGTAACCGTTGACGAAGCTGAGGCGGCGTATATACGGCTTCTGAACAACAGGAACTGTCCGAGTAAGAATTTTTATTAGCAAACTTTTCCTATGAATTTCTTTCAAATCCAGACAAACATTTCAAACAAACTTCTTCAAACAACTTGACAAATTCAGGAGAAGAATTTCCAAGAATTCCTTCTTTCGTTATAGAAGAAACTTTTGTGTACTATTTCAAGCTTCTAGATCCTGATGTTTAGGCTGTGCTTAATTTGTCAGTGAGTGAGTTTAACATTTCCATTCAGTTGATTTTGAAACCTTACTACACGTCCTTTACAGGAAGTCAAATACGTCTCTACAAGAGCGTGATACTGGAAAAGCGAGGTTTCAGTAAGATGAGCGCGTGTGGCTTGTTCGATGTAGACGCTATGCTACCAATACGTTTGATGGGTCTTCTCACTAATTACATTATTGTACTGTTGCAATTTACTTTTCTGTAAAATTTGTATTTGTATGTTTGAAATAAACACTGTTTTCGCTGACGTAAATTACTGTTTCCTATCATCATCTCCTGCCGTTATCCCAATTTCTTTGGCCTCAGCGCATCGTGTCTTCTTCTTACATACACCTTTAAGTCTCGTCATTAAAGCAATCACGTCCTTTCTAGCCATACCATCACACAGGACATTGATAATGACTTTGGTATTTTCCTTTTTCTTTTAGTCATCCACTTTCTTATTCAAGCTTTCCTCATTTTCCTCAAAATAAACTCTTCCCTTGTGATATGAAGTATATTTCATGCCAGATAAATGAACGGTTCCTGTAGAAATGTTCCTGAAGGTTTGGATTGAGATAACATGCGGGGCACAGCATAGGTGCATAATTTAATCTGGTTACACATTATTCGGTTACAGTTCAAGGATATTTTCAGATTTAAATTAATGTGTAAGTAGGAAAAAAGCTCCGGGTTTGGGTACTGATAAAGTTTTAAACAGAAATATGTCTTGGAACCAAACATTCAAAGGCATGTGACATCCACCAACCCGTATTGGGCCTGTGGGGTGTATTATTAATAGGCCACTCTCTCTCGCTAAGGATCTCCGAGCTCCACTCAGGCCAGTGGAGCTATATCAACTGATAATGATGCTAATGCTACTGAATATAGCTCCAACCTATTCACTGCAGTGAGTTTGTAGCAGAAATAGGTCTGACCAACTGCAGGGCAAAGACCGCTTCTAGTAGAGAACACTTTTTTTAAATTGATGCAGACGTGGTTGGAGGAGGATCGAGGAGGTTCATAATAAAATTCACAAAGTTTACTTAGTAGTTTACGTTTATTGTAGGAACAGTGTAGTGTTCAAATATAATTAGTTTATATTGATCAAGTCGCGTGACAACAAATATGGAGGAGCGTGGCTAAGTAAAAACAGCAACTGGGGTCTATCAGGTTAAGCCACGCTTGCTTAGGTTGGTTCATGGATGGGTGACCACGCATTACATACCAAGTTTTCTCTTTGCTGTCAAATTTAGATCATTGACAGTTGTTAAATAAGAGTCAGTGGCCCGAAAGTCTGACGACCAGTCCCATGGGGGTATCGTATAACTCACTACTGGTTTGTGAAGGCAAAGTAGGCAGACGCTCCATGTAAAGTACTGGTATTCAGCTGCATTCGGTTAGACTTGAAGCCGACCCCAACATAGTTGGGAAAAGGCTAGGCAGATGATTATTAAATATGATGCGTGGCTCTTATATCGAATTAATTTAGATTGTCATCGACACAAGAAAAGAAAAGAAAAAGATTGAATTAAGAAAAATCAAACTGTAACAAAGCAAGCGTGTAGGCGGTGATGACGCTACTTATCTGAAAAGGTAACGTGGCATCGATGACGAATAAACCATAGGCGTTGAACTTGTTGAACGATGTTATCTGCTGGCGTTGTATGTTCTTGTATATTCTTCTTTGTGTCTCTGTAAAAGGCAAACACTAATACTTTATGACAGTAACAAATATAAGTACTTTTGCGCGTGGTCTTGTTGGTACTTGCTACGCCATCATGGTCTTTCACTGACGTTTGTCACAACGGTTGAGTATATACAGGGTGGAATTTTTGCATGCCACCTGGAGGGAAAGTACTCTAAATACCGGAGATAGCAAATTTTACTCAAAGGAAACATTCCTTTATTTTTAAAAAGAAATTACTCTGCATTCAAAGATTTTGAAAATTCATGCCACACTCGGGAATCGAACCGGCTAAATTCCAAAAAAATAACACCCTGTACTTTTATGGCACCAATCGATAGGGTCAATCATAAGGATCAAATCCCTCTAACAAACACGATAAATTAAATTAAAGGAAAACCATATGGATGGCAATAGGCTCGTCTATACTAATATTATAAAGAGGTAACATTTGTTTGTAAGTTTGTATGTACGGGGTAATCTCCGGAAGTAATGAACCAATTTTAAAAATTGTTTCACTGGTAGAAAGCTACATTATTCGTGAGTGCTATAGGTTATATTTTATTCCCGTACTCCCACGGAAACGAGAACTACGCGGGTGAAACCGCGGGACGTCAGCTAGTCTCTTATAACATCGGACTTAAACTTAACTGGTGAAATGTAAATGCACTATTAGAAATAAGTGAATTTTGTTTTGTTGAGGTGTACCTAACCTCAACAAAACAAAATTCACTTATTTCTACACAATAGGCTAGTTTCCACCATCAATAAATTGCAAATCTATTTAGTCCGTCAGTTAGAGCATTGAAAAATAATGGACACCTATTATTTGTTTTTGTAAATCAATGAATATTGACAAAGATAAAACGCATCTGAACTCGGGAGTGGAGGCTCGGGACGTAAGAACGCACTAAAAACTATACCACGGCGTGACGTATTGAAAATTTTAAAAGCGTCGTATCTTCGTTAATTTTGGTTTACGTAACAAAAGAAAAAATACGGGTCAAATATTTTTTGATAATCTAACTGAGGCACTAGTTAGATTTTTTCAGTACACAAGCTTATAACAATATAATGCCTAACAGTTACCTGAACATCTTCTTGATTTCTTAAGCATGGTACAAACACTTTTAACTTCAGTCATGGTTGCATAGAATCTCTCGCTTTCAATGCTGAGGATGATTTGTAAAGCCGTGCTCTTGATCAGCCAAGATTGTGATGTTATTGCAAATATTGCGAACTGAAACGAGAAGGTGGGTATTTAGTCATTATTAACTAGTATAAACCTGTGGCTTCACCGCGTGGAGTTCGGTAATTGTCCCACGGGATCGTACTACTAAGATAAAAAGTATCCTAAGTGTTAATCCGGGTTATAAACTATCAGTGTGTCAAATTTCGTCTAAATCCGGTCAGTAGTTTTTGCGTGAGGAGCTCGTGGCGAAATAGTAACAGCCGCACGGGCCAATCGTCAGGTTAAGCCGTGCTTGCCTAGGTTGGTCTGTGGACGGTGACCACCCGTTACATACCGAGTTTCCTCCGTGCCTCAGAAAGCACGTTAAGCCGTTGGTCCCGGCTGTCATTTGTAGATCTTTGACAGTCGTTAGGTAGTCAGAGGCCCAAAAAGTCTGACAACCAGTCTTACCAAGGGGTATCGTATTACTCGGTACTAACTGGGTTGTGGAGGTCAGATAGGCAGTCGCTCCATGTAAAATAGTGGTATTCAGCTGCATCCGGTAAAACTGGAAGCCGACCCCAACTTAGTTGGGAAAAGGCTAGGTAGATGATGAGTTTTTGCGTGAGAGAGTAACAAACATTCGTACCATCCTCACAAACTCGCATTTATAATATTAGTAGAAATGATCAAATAAAACAGATAAAGACAGTTCAGGCATATAACCTACATTGATTTCACAACTGTTTTATCTCCGACAACAGTAACTATTATTATAATGAGAAAAGACTACAAAAATGAAAATCATAGGTATCATAGATGTGCAGTTCATGGTAGCGTTGCCAAGAAAGAAAATTTGTATCGATATGTCAAATTTGGTACATTTATTTTAGTTCTGTGATTTTATGTCCGCACAAATAAGTAGGGTGAAGTGTAATATAACTGTGAAAATACAGTAACCTTATATTTGCTACATTCTTTAACTAACGACCCGCCCCGGCTTTGCAGGGGTGAAATGTATATACGTATATAAACCATTCTCTTGAATCACTCTATCTATTGCTGAAAAATCCGTTGCGCAGTTTAAAATATCTAAGCGTACAAACAGCAGGAGCGGCTTTGTCTTATACTATGTGAAGATAAGTTAAGTAGAAGTAGAGTACACTAAGAATGTACACATCGACATAAAAAAACAATAGTTAAGTAATTCACACGTAGTACTCGTACGTTCAATTCATTTCATAAAATAATAAACATGTACTTACTTCTGCTCCACTGTCTGCCAATATTTGTTTCATTTGCAGTAATATCGCTACAGTCATTAATCCATGGCAGACTGTGTGTATTATGTAATATACTATCTAAAATTAAATATAATTGTATTTTATGTACATATTTAACATAGGATTTTACTTTAAAGGTTTGTAGTAGGGAACGCCAATATACTGAAATTGGGTTGTGATATACAGCAGAACACAGGACAGTTATTTTACCCCTGACTAGCTTCTACCCGCGATTTCACCCGTATTAAAACACATCGATGCCGCGATGGCACTAGGCAAATATTGAAATATGATAATTAGTAGAGATTTTGGATCACTGCCAAAATCAAAGTGATCTCTATTCTCATTCCTAAAAGGTTGCTGGTGGGTTGCTGCCAGAAGTAAAATAATGGCACACAGTAAAGTTATGAAATACTCACCAATAGACGAAACGTTTTCTCGAAAATCCTATAAGCTTCCAGAATATTTAGGTACAACTCATACATTAGTTCCAAATGTGACTCATTACTGAAATCTCCTTCGTTGTTTGTTAGTTGCACGTTCTTAATCCACACCTTAAGTGTTTTCCTCAATAAAATAATGACAAATGTAGCATAAACGATGTTAATATCCAAAGAAATGCTGGTATAGGCTGACACAAGGTTAAGAATATTGACAAAAGAGAAATGTAAGCCGTAATAGACAGAGCCCCCAAGGTACAGGATATTTAAGACAATGACATAAGCCCAGTTGGCAGTAACCAAGCTTTTGAGAAGTTTACCATCAATTTTGAGAACTCTATGCACCTGTTGGATTTTTAAAACTAACAAGGTATTGTTGTTGGAGTGAACAATATTCGGACAGTAGTTGATAATGAATCCAATAGAAAAGAAGAAGAAGTCGTAGAAATTGCACCAACCAAGGGTAGTGGATACTCCTTTCCAGTTATCAAGGGAAGTCATAAGTTGGATGAAGATTATACTGCGAAATATAACCGCAATGAAGAGACCAACAAAGTTGTATCTTCTAGTATTTGAAGTAATAAAGTTGTCCCGAATAGTATACTTTGCGCAGATGAAAAGATTTTGCATCATATTCAACGGTTTTAGTACTGATTGTAAATCTTCTTCAATTAGGTTGTTCAACAATACTTCTTTATATGGCACTGTCAGTGTGTTCCTGATTATTACATCGTTTATTTTAGATTTTAGTTTGTTTCTTGAATGTGAAAACATGTTTGTTGCACTCGACGGTTTTCCGTTAGTTAAAATACAAAGTTTGTGGAAAAGCAATTAATTAATTTGCCAGTGCTCGTTGATTAATTAAAAGAAAAACTCATGTTTGCAATCAAATAATTGGATAGCTTTTTTAGCAATACTAACAAACAGTCAATTGAAACACAAGACGTATCAACGGAAGTAAAAGAAACAATGACACATGTGTACTTAAAGAAGTTTATTTCATAAGACAAACTTAAACAAATAATGAGACTAACAAGTTTTTTAAAGCTACGGCTCAACTCTACTACTAGCTCGATTGCATTTTTGTCAGATTTGCCATACAAACTACTTATGTCAGTAACAGATATTGATAGATAACTGTTCTGTCTGTCTTGATATACTTGGGAGCCTGGTTACTCAGTATAATTATTTATTTATTTATGTTTATGGCACTTCAACGAAGTGAAAGTTAATATAAAACAGAAATCACAAACAGTTTTAGGTATAGTGAATTTGTCACTTAAAGAAATGCACAGCACTCGCAGGATAATAAAAGCACAAGACGTAAGAAACCATTACAGAATTAAATTAATACAATAAACAGATAATATAAGTGTAAGTTTGGGCCATACAAATTAAATATGGGCCGTAGAAGGAATGTAAAATAGGACGAAGCGGGAATAAAATAATTAAAAATTTGATTTGAGACGAAGATAGCATATTGTTTGGGACAAACCAGGATTCTGTTATGTGGGCCGAAACTCAGTGGGACAAACAAAGAATAAATCAGACGCCGCACATCAAGCTACCCGAAACTGTAAAATTTACCCAATCAACCTTGAACCTAATGCTATAGCGATAAAGTTGAAAATCTATTATACAAATTTGACAGTGTGTAGTAGCTTGATGTGCTGGCGGTAAATTCAACCGGTGGGAACGGTGGGAAATACAGAATAGTTTCATAAAAAATATATAATAAAGGGTGTAGGCACTTGTTTTCCCCGTCATTGCGATCAGTTTTTTGTTCTGGGCCATACCTGGGAACCTTCTAGTTACGGAGATATTGGGGTTCAAAGTGCCAAATTTTTCACAAGTTTTTTTTTCATATACTAGTTTTTAAGGTTATAACTTTACTTTTAATACCTCCATTGCCCGTTTACTATTAAATGCGTCCATCAACACAATGTTTTGAGTGCGTTACATTGAGTTTTACCGTAAAACGTGAATACTCACCCAAAAAAAAAAGTCGTTCCCCAGCAATAATTTTTGCTTATAGTTACTTAGTTTAATGTACAGAATACATGGTTGACGGGTTCGTGAAGGGTCCGTTTACACCTTGTATTAAAAACAAAACAAAATAAAAGGCTGAAAAGGAAGAGAATAAAAGTGGATGCATTTTAAATAGCTCGTATTTATAACGATCCCATACTCTATAGAAACAGACTAGAGTGATTTAGTAAACTCGAACTGTAATAAGACAATGGTATACGTAGTGGTGAGATCTAGGACTTGCACCGGCATTGCAGCGTCTACTGAGAACATACCGCAGACATCCATCGTCCTGAAGGTTGCACTAAGTCGCTGGATATTCTTGCAGAACCGTTTTCTAGTTTCTGTGAAGAATTTGAGTTAGGTGCAAATTATAAAACATTTGAGCCAGGCTTGAACATGTTTTCGATGCCAATATGGTCTCATCACCATCATTTCAGCCCGGAATTACTCACTGTTGGCTGCAGGCCTCCCTTTTCTTCTTCCATACTTCTCTATTACTCGTCATCTCATCAGACACTTCTCTTCTTGAGTATAGAGTATATCAAAAATGGCTTTTGTACAACTGTTCCCTCTTATGTGCGAGTCAGACGGAATGGACGGAATGTGAGAAGGATGATATGGCAGGAAAGGAAGTGTCTGATGAGATGACGAGTAATAGAGAAGTACTGAAGAAGAAGACAATGCTGCGCCGATGCCAAATAAATTGGTATAAGGACAGGAGAATGAGTCTCATCAAAGTCTCTGCCGTGATATTTTAGAAATATCTCATCTATATTTTTATATTTTTAAATCAAGTCAATTTTTTTCTCACCAGGGCATGGTCCTGAAGTTATAATTTGTATGCAGATGCACTGAACTTCTGCCACGGCCGAGTAGAACTTCTCACACTCCACGCTCAAATATGTCAGAATAGTTAGGTTCTTGAAAACCCATGATAAAGCCGTGAATGCTAAAACAGCATACTGAAACAAGGAAAGTGATTTAGTTTCAACAGTTACTTCTTAAATTATTAAGGAAACAAGGTTACTCTAGAATCTACAGTAATGAAGTAAATTGCTAATGAGTCTTCACGTGAGTTTTTTAATCTTGCGTAGGGAAAAACATGTTAGGTATCTTCACTTAGTTTTATCATTTCCTGAAATTACCTGAATATCGCTACAGTCAGGTGACTTCATTTCTATACGAATCCAGATATCCAATAACGCATTAGTAGAGGTGTGCACTACATAAAACAAAACCTGCAACAAACGTCAATATTTTAATTTCAAACATTAAGCACAAAATACTTATCATCTATTAGCCTTTTCCAACTAAGTCACAGATTAACTCGGTATGTAATGGAGGATCACCTGTCCTCGAACCGACCTGGCAAGCTTTGTTTCAACGTGAATATCGACCCGTGGAGCTTTTATTATTGAGCGTTAAGTCCCTAAACATAAAATACTATTCAAATTGAATTTCCCACCTGTCGATGGAAGGTCTTCTTAAATATTTCGAAAGCTTGTACGACGTCAATATAACTTTCAAACATATTATCCCAGTACCCGTCATCTGCTGCTTCATCGACGAATCCTGACTTCTGCAGTTCTGCCATCCAAGCCATGAGACTTTTACTGACAAGTTTCATATTCCTTGTAGCGTATATCACGTTCATATCAAAATGTATGCAAGTATAACTTGCTAAAATATTGGCAATTCCAATCTCATCGAAGATACAAAAATACATGTACATCCAGGAAAAATGAAAGCAATTGATGGCAATGACGCACGCCCAGTTGGAGATGATAAAATAATTAAAAGAACTTCCTGTTAGGTTTAGGAGTCTATGTACGTTTTGAATCTTCAAGACAAATGACACATTGTTGAGCTTCTGTCCGATATTGGTGAACGCGTCTAAGAAGAAACCCATAAAATACAAAACGAAGTCGTAGGTATTGACAAAGAAGTAGTCAAAGACCTCCAGTCCAGTTCTGTTAGGGGTCATGAAGTACAAAATGTAAATGATACCCATCAAAATAACCACAGTGAAAACTGACATAACGCTGTAAAACTGACTGTTGGAAGTGATGAAGTTATCTCTAATTCTGTATCTAGCACACACAAACAAAGCTTGCATCATATTCATCGGTTTAAGTATAGATTGTAAGTATTTATCGACTAGTTTTTTATTTAGCGTTTCATTGCTCATTTCATTTGCTTCATTTCTGTCATTTAGTTCATCGAGTCTATTGGGTTCATTTTGTCTGCTATTTTCACTTACTACATTTTCTATAACTATATTGATTTTATTTTTGAAATATTTTTTATCTTCTGTATGTGGCGACATGGTTGTTACAAGGGACTGTTTTAAGTAGATTGGAGTGAACGATATAAAAACGATATAATAATAATTATTATAATTAATTATGCTAAGTAGATGTTCAGTTTATTGAATTCCTTGTGTTTACTAGGCTTAACGACAGGTCAAAGTAGACTGGACTTTGTGAAATTAAAACGATACGATTTAATTTCGAACAGTGCTTAGTTAGTTTAATAAATTACAATAAAAAACTCTGACCGATCGGAAAGGGGCATACACAGTACATCAATTTGAAGGGGTTTTGTATTACCCAGTAATCGGGTTATGGAGGTCAGATAGATGGTTGCTCCATATAAAATGCTAAGATTCAGCTGCATCCGGTTATAATGGAAACCGACACTATCAAAGTTGAGAAAAGGCTAGGCAAATGATGAGGAATTATTAGTTTTTACATGCTGATAGTTTTGAAGCTTGATTAAAAGAGTGATGTATATGAATGTTGATGGATGCAGAGGAAGAGGAAGGCCAAAAAAAATATAAAAGGATTATGTGAGGAATGAAATGATATGAACGATAAAGGATTAAAAAATGCCGTGACGTCTGACAGGGAAGAATGGAAGAAGAAAACGTGTTCTGCCGACCTCAAGTGGAATGGTACAAGGGCAGGAAGATGATGAGTTTTAAAGCTTGATACATTTTAAAAAGTGATTTAAAAAAAAATCATTTGTACCGGTAATGATCCGCTGGGGCTCGAATTATCTTGCAAGAAAAGTGATCTTGTAGTTTACTTTCAGGATGATTTAAAGAAATAACAGCTCAATATTACGTATTGATTGAACTACATAAGTGCCTGATCACATACTCCCTCTGCCTGCGATCAGTATCTTGACGATGGCAAAGGTATAGCTAGATAATATGAACCCGGTTCGTATATATTTTTGAGATTGAGGATGGTGACAGAGAATTCAATTTTGTTGCTACTTTTTTAAATTTTGGAGGGCACTTTCGATTTGGTGGGCGGTTTTCAATATCAGTGGCCACACTACACTTTAAACTAAAATATTTCAAAAAGTTATCGATATATTCTTGGGCGTCTTGAAGATTCTTTAAGCTTGGACTTACCAGGTCCTTATTTTTCCGAAGACTGAAGAAACAATTTCACCACCAAAATTGACAAAAAATGCACTTTGTTGGTATTCACTCATAAAAGTTTTCATTCTTACCTTGTCACGAATACTCGGTGGAATGTATGGAAAGGCACTAAATATGACAATCAAAACTAATTAATAAACTGCTGTCGAGCGTGTGCGCCTGCTGGCTGTGGGTGAGTGGGAGTTGGGTCTTTGGCTTCACGCACCGCCGCCGTCGTTGAGCATAGGCACGTTGCTCGACGACACCATTTTCCACCTCGCTGCTTCTCTACGCCTAGGTACGCCATGTTATGGTGCTCACAGCCTTTTCAAGGAAATTTCAACGTTTAGTTGACATTTTCCGTGACCCAAGGGCTGGCTTTTACCTTGGCCAAAGGCTGAGCGTTGCCATATAACATGGTGACGCCGCCAGTCTCTTTGGGACATTACCAGTTAACAGCGCTAAGGAGGACTTTGACGACGATATTTTTAAGTTTATGCTTTAATTTAGGTTATTTTATTTTATATATGTCTATATATAATATTTAGCTAATAATTAATGAATAATAATTTAGGAAATGAACACTCTTCGACATTCAAAACTAATGTAACTGAAAGGTACTAAAACGTTATCAAATTAATAGAGTATTGATCTAGTCCAAACGCTTACAATTTGTTAGTGAAAAGCTATACGGATCTTACTTCTTAGCTACACTACTACTACAGTCTACAACCATGTTTCCAACATTGAACAAAATAGAATCAAGAATGGACTCTACCTTAACCGAGGTTGCACCAGTAGTTCCATATTCCGACAAAGTTTTGCTCAGCAACCTGATTGGAAATGATTTGCAATCAGTTCTGAAGCCGTTCAGTCTGATGCAAGCCTTATTCATATGTTCTAAGTATAAAATTAGCGATAACTCAGTTACTGTTAATAGTTATACCTACAACTTTATCGGAGTCGTCTGCATGGTTTTTCTACGTGTCTACTGTTTCTATGCTTTGTTCAACAAGTTGTTGGTTTTCGGTTTCGGTGAGAGCATCAACGTGCTCCTTAACTGGTCCGGTATTTATGACAACTGCTTCTACTCCATTGGGTTCATCTTACATTACTACAGCAAAATCAAATATCGCCACGAAAATGTATCATTAGTTACCAGGATCCAACATGCCATTACCCTCCTCAAAGTCAACGACAAAGATCTCAGAGGATTGAAAATATACAACTGGATCTCAGTATTAAATATCAATAGTGTTTTTATTGGTACATCGCTAATTTTTACCATTTTTTTTTAATAAATTGGGTTATTTCAATATACTAATTGGTTATAGCGTCATCATTTTTACACGCTTTATATTAGCTTCACTTGTATGTTTGTTTGTATGTTTGTAACCGACTTCTTAGGGCGCGATTTTGATTTTGACCCACTTTAAACGGCCAGATTTCATTCAAATTTTGCACACCCGTCAAAGACCGATGACAATTCAGGTTTTTTCAGAATTCAACCCCGGGGGAAAATGGGGTGACAAAGTCTGAAAATCAACATGGTTATTGTTTGTATGATGCATCGGGTCGGGCGGGTGTATTACAAAAACAACGATTTTAAGATTTAATGTGTAACTGAAATACCATCATCCCCTGTTGGGGTGCGATGGGGTTGAAATGTCTAAAAACTGGCCAAGTGCGAGTCGGACTTGCGCACGAAGGGTTCCGTACCATTATTATAAAAAAAAACCGGCCAAGTGCGAGTCGGACTGGCGCACGAAAGTTTCCGTACCATTATTATCAAAAAACTGGCCAAGTGCGAGTCGGACTCGCGCACGAAGGGTTCATGATAAATGATAAATGATGTTTATTTTGCAAGTAGGTTTTTACAAACACTTTTACACGTCATTTTTTAAAACTAGATGGGGCCGGTGTTTCGTACCTGACTACTCTGAGAAGAAACAGCCGAAACAAACTCAGAGGTAATAGTCTCTTTTAAAGTCCAGACAATCTTGCTCAATTCACATGAGGACTATGCAGATTAGTGTCTGATATGGTCTTTTGAAGAAAGAAACATACAGTTTTGAGTGGACCTGTCCAGTCAGTGCAAGCATTTGTCAGTTAACGTGTAGCTTGACTTATAACCCAAGGAGCTCAACGAAACGACGAACAATACCAAAGAAAGGACATTTGGGTAGGTCGCTTAGAGTACTCAAACTGTCAGACAGTTGTGGGAAAAAATAAACAATAAATATAAATGTGACCCATATGGTCCCCGTAACAATTATTATAAAAAAATCACGTTTGTTGTATTGGATATTGCCCCCCTTAAATATTAATTTTATTCTGTTTTTAGGGTTCCGTACCCAAAGGGTAAAAACGGAACCCTATTACTAAGACTTCGCTGTCTGTCCGTCTGTCCGTCTGTCCGTCTGTCCATCTGTCCGTCTGTCCGTCTGTCGGTCTGTCCGTCTGTCCGTCTGTCTGTCACCAGGCTGTATCTCATGAACCGTGATTGCTAGACAGTTGAAATTTTCACAGATGATGTATTTCTGGTGCCGCTATAACAACAAATACTAAAAACCGAATAAAATTAATATTTAAGGGGGGCTCCCATACAACAAACGTGATTTTTTTATAATAATTGGTACGGAACCCTTCGTGCGCGAGTCCGACTCGCACTTGGCCGGTTTTTAGTATTTGTTGTTATAGCGGCAACAGAAATACATCATCTGTGAAAATTTCAACTGTCTAGCTGTCACGGTTCATGAGATACAGCCTGGTGACAGACAGACGGACAGACGGACAGACAGCGAAGTCTTAGTAATAGGGTTCCGTTTTTACCCTTTGGGTACGGAACCCTAAAAAGGGCAAAAAAATCACGTTTGTTGCATGGGAGCCCCCCTTAAATATTAATTTTATTCTGTTTTTAGTATTTGTTGTTATAGCGGCAACAGAAATACATCATCTGTGAAAATTTCAATTGTCTAGCTGTCACGGTTCATGAGATACAGCCTGGTGACAGACAGACGGACAGACGGACAGACGGACAGACGGACAGACGGGCAGACGGACAGACGGACAGACAGACGGACAGACAGCGAAGTCTTAGTAATAGGGTTCCGTTTTTACCCTTTGGGTACGGAACCCTAAAAATCAATATGGATGTCAATTCCGGGATTATCAGGGGTGCTGATTACGAATATGGCATTTATTTTGAGATCCAGAAGATTAAGATGATTTAGATAAGATGGCGGATTCGACTTCTATACAGGGTTATTGTGATGATTGTGATAACGATGATGATGATTGTGATAGTGATGGTGATAGTGATAGTGATAGTGATTGTGGTAGTGATAGTGATAGTGATAGTGGTAGTGATAGTGATAGTGATAGTGATGGTGATAGTGACAGTGATTGTGATTATGATAGTGATGACGATTGTGATAAAGATGGTGATTGTGATGATTATGAAATTTGATTCATAGATAGTTTTTTACCTGGATTAACATGTAGGATACTATTTATCTCTCTAATATGAATAAATATGATCCCGTGGAACAGTTACCAAACTTCACGCGGGCGAAGCCGCGGGCACTAGCTAGTATTCTTGATGTAACGGTAACCGTGATTTACAAAAAAAGCTTCTTATATACATCAAAACAAAATATTCACAACAGAAAACTCATTTTTTTTATTTTGCGGAATAACATTTAGTAATTAGCGTAGCCTAGGATCTACAGTCGATAAAGTCATCAACTTTAAATAAGATAAACCTTTCGGAGAGGGAACCTGAGAAACAGCTACCTCATCTAAAGAAGGCAGCAGGCGCCCGATTTCCCCACTTCCCAGATAAATTACTGACTTAATAAATTATAGTTTAAATAACAGTTTAAAAAATTAAAAAAAAAAACACGCTTTTATAAATAAACTAAACTAAAAAGTAGAAAATAAATAAAAAAAAAACTAAAAAACACGCTTCATATAGAAAACCAAACTAAAAATAGAAAATAAATTTTAATATATTTGAATTAAGAATAGTTAAGAAAATTCTAACAAATATAAATGAATAATAGTGTTAATAAGAAAAAAATGTCAATAGTTATAAATATTTCATTGACAGCTATATGAGAAGAAGGATTAAATAAAAATAAAATAAGCCTTTATTGCTGTTAACATAATTGACCAAACATTACTTGTACTTAAAAAATTACAACAATGGAGGTAAGAAAACTATAAATTAACTTAAACTAAAACATATTCTCAGCATTCGGCTTATTTCCCCTCTTAACAGCTTGTCTTTCGACAAAGGCTTTCCACTTGCTTCTGTCCTTTGCTGTACGTAACCATTCTGGCCCAGCCATTTGCTTCAAATCCTCTTCCCATCTCTTTGTCTGTCTTCCTCTACTTAACTTATATTGTCACTTACGGGATATCTTCCGTGATAATAAATTGTTTTGAGCTCCCGATATTTCGACGCTGTTGCAAGCGCCATGATCGCGGGTCAACATGACCGCGGGTCGCGGGTGATCATGGCGCTTGCAACAGCGTCGAAATATCGGGAGCTCAAAACAATTTATTATCACGGAAGATATCCCGTAAGTGACAATATAAGTTTAGTTTTAAACAGTGAAAGCTTAAAACAGTGTTCCTCTACTTCTTCTGCTTTCTCTAGGGTACCATTCCGTTATTAATCTGGTCCATTTCTCTTTCTTTTCCCTCAACATATGTCCTGTCCAACGCCATTTCAATTTTCTGCATACTGATTGTGTTTATGGCAACACAAAGTTAGTTTTAGTTTTTTTTTACTCTATGGTCAACAATCAAAATTGTCTATGTCTCTCTCTTCCGTTTGCCATTGAACGTGCGTGGTGTCTGTACTCATAACAGTGAAAATTAAAGTGTACCTATATTACCAAGCAAGTTGTTTCAATCGAGGGTCAAGATACCAGAAAATATACAGTCCACACGATCACATCGGAGGTAGCCTCCGACATTAGGCCCACGAGCTTATACCGAGGTGAAGCCGTCTACATTGGTCCCACGAGTCGGATATCTTGACACGGCGACAACGACGACGACGACGACTAGAGGTACGAGGAAACATTAGTGGCTTCATTGGTCCATCAAGCAAGTTCCAATCCTACGATTCGTCATCAGCGATTCAGCTATTTGCTGCGAGAACGCTCATCATCACTGCGAGTAAGCACGTACGTACAGCTAGACCACGTGACGCAACAAAAGGCGGCGAAGGCAGAGCATACGGATTTTCAGCATATACTTGCGAATACATCAAGTATCGATTGCTGCGAGAAGAATAGTAAGATCCGTACTTCAAGAATCCCACATACATTTTCATTTTCAAGAAATTCCAATAAATCGAAAGAAGAATCGATCGGCCATTTTCCGAATCATCGGAATCATCTGCGACTTCTACGAGTGCGAGAGGGATAGGACAGCGGTGTCATCATTCTAAATTGGCGCGCGGTGAATTCGGCCAATTACAACGCAGCGAGCTACGGTCAGCGAGGCACCGGTCGGCTATCATTGGTGCAAAGTGCGGTTAGGTTGGTACAACCGGAGAACGGCGTCCGTGCAGTGAAGTGAATGAGTGAGTGAACAACAAAGTGCGCGCTCGCTCCCTGGCGGCCATATTTTCTACGGACTATACACTAGCGTTATCTGAGTTGAAGTTATATTGTTTTTACATTTTTACTGCAATTTTGAGTTATTTTATTGTTATACAGTGTCTCAAATTTAGTTTGATAAAATGGATGATGCGATAAAAAAGTTGCGAGTGTGCAGGGGATACTCTAAAGGTACAATCACCAGGTTATATACTTTTGTAGCCGAGTCAAACGAATTAAATGTAAGCTCAGTGGAAGCGCTGATAACTAAAAGGGACAGATTATTAGCTGCTTTTGAAGAGTACGAAAATTATAACAAAGATATCTTGGCATTAGATTCGTCAGACATAGAAAATGTAGTGGACATGGAAAATAAGTATTTCCATTACACGCAGAGTATTAAGTATTTGCATTAGACGCTTTTAAATGAAAATATTAAGTCAAAAAGTACAAACAAGGGAGGGAAAACCTCGGAGTCAGGTAATAGTGTCATTTCTAGAACTAAATTACCCCATATCAATATACCTAATTTTACAGGAAAATATTCGGAATACGTAAACTTTATAGAGATATTCAAATCTGTAATCCATAACGACCCATGTTTAGACAACGTCCAAAAGCTCTATTATCTGCGATCATTCCTCCAGGGCCCACCTTATGATTTAATTAGTAATCTTCCTCTTGTCAGTGAAAGTTATGACAATGCATTGCAGTTGTTAGACAAGCGATTTTATAACAAATATAAAATTGTAAATGAGCATGTAAACACTCTCTTAGACATGGACAAGCTTACCAAGTTCCCTAATGCTAATGAGATTAGGAATTTTGTTTCTGTAGTGAGGCAGACACTAAGTGCTCTGCACAACTTGAAGGCAGCGGTGGAGGCTTGGGACCCTATTCTACTGGGCATCTTGGTGCGCAAGTTGGACCTCTACAGCTCCCGGTCCTATCAACTGGAGCAAGACCAAGAGCAGGACCCTACGGTTGAGGATTTTTTGGCATATTTGGATAAGCGTGCCCGCGCTCTAGAGAACACGGATGTCCGGACAGAGGCAGCAGAAGGAGGAAAGCGACAGGGTGCAGCCATGTCGTCAGCCAAGAATAAGGTAGCTTTAGCAGCAACAACCAAGACTGCGATGGAGTGCAAATATTGTAAGTGCCCAGATCATAAATTATACTCATGTCCAAAGTTTAAATTACAGCCTAGTAAAGAGAGAATCTCCTTTGCAAAAGAAAAAAGCTTATGCAACATATGTTTAAATTCACACCCTGGCAAATGTAAATTCCACTTTAGGTGTGGGCAGTCCAAGAAAACTCATCACACACTGCTGCATCTCGATGAAGAAGGTGGTCCAGGCCCAGTCGTCCTCCTATCTGAAGACCCTGCTAATAATATTCTAATTCCTACAGCACGGGTAAAGGTGTTTGCAAAAGATGGACGAGAAGTTCATATAAAGTGCATACTAGACTCAGGTTCTCAGGTATCGCTGATCACTACAAGAGCAGTGAAGGTCTTAGGATATACTCCTAAGCGAAAAGATATTAACCTCATTGGTGTGACAGAGAGCCAGAGCAGAGTCAGCTATTGCATTCCTTTAAAAGTAAACTCATTAATATCCCAATTTAACACTCTAGTTAACTGTCATGTAGTAGATAAAATCACTTGTAACTGGCCTCAATCACCAGTCAGCTTAGAAGGCATACAAATCCCTGCTGGTGTCACTTTGGCAGATACAACTTTTAACCAACCTTCAGAAATAAATATGCTAATCGGTGCTGATATCTTTTTCCAGGTCCTTCTGCCGCTTGAGGAATCTCAGCGCTTGCATGCATCCAGTGACCGAGGCGACCAGCAGCAATCTTCATATCCAGGCATCATAAACACGAAGTTTGGCCATGTCATTGCCGGAGCAATGGCATCTAACATCATACAAAATCAGGTTGTATCTCTAATTTGTACTAAGTGCGAAACAGATGTGAGTGACAGTGTCAGGAAGCTTTAGGAGGTGGAGAGCGTTCCGGAGTTACTAGTAGAAAGGGATTCAGAGCAAAACTTAGCTGAAAGTATGTTTATAAATTCAGTAAAACTTGAAAATAAAAAATTCACTGTTGACTTACCTTTGAAGCTAGAAACCTGCAAAATAAATGAGACTCTAGGGAATTCATTTGACCTAGCCTTACACAGGTTTCTCAGTCTAGAAAAAAAACTGCGAAGCAACATTAACTTACTTACTGATTAAAAAAAGTTCATAGGTGAATACATAGAGCTCGGTCATGGGCACTTTGTCGATATTAATTCTTACAATTTCTATGAAGATCCAATTTATTTTATGCCACATCATGCGGTAATAAACGAGCATAGCAAAAGTACTCGTACCAGAGTGGTGTATGATGCTTCAATGAAAACCAGTAAAAGGATCTCATTGAATGATATTTTGTTGAATGGACCTACAGTGCAGAAATAATTATTTGATATTGTTTTGTTATTTCGATTTGGAGAATTCACTTTGAGTTCAGATATTAAGAAGATGTTCCGAAATATTCTGGTGATTCCGGAACACACTTCACTCCAAAACATTCTATGGCGCGACGACCCTAGTCAAGGTATAAAATGTATGCGACTTGACACTGTCACTTATGGTATGAAGTCTTCAAGCTATTTGGCAACGCGCTGTTTGCTTGAACTGGCACAAAGGCATGAGCATGAGCTACCGCTAGCATCATTTATAATTAAAAACTGCACATATGTTGATGACGTGATCTATTCATGTTCTGATATGCATCAATTGCTTGAAGCTAAACGGCAGTTATGTGAAATGTTAAGTTATGGAGGCTTTAGTTTACATAAGTGGGCTTCCAACACACCTACTGTTCTGTCTGACATACCAGAGGTTGAACAGCAATTCAGCGAGCTTGACCTACAAAAGGGCAACTATAACATGAAAGCTTTGGGGCTTGCACTTGATGTTCAAAAGGATTGTTTTAAAATAAACAGCCCAGAGCCATTTAATGAGAATATAATGACAAAAAGAGGAGTGCTTAGCTATATTTCTAAGTTCTATGACCCCATGGGTTTTGCTAGTCCGATTGTAATTAAGGCCAAAAGCATCATCCAAAAAATATGGTCATGTAATATTGGATGGGATGATAAAATACGTAATGAGCTAGTGGACGAGTGGCTTCAATTTGCTAGAAGCTTGGCTACCATGCAACCTATCAATTTAGACCGGCTCATCCCAACCATCAGTGCGGTAGCTGTCCAGCTGACTGGCTTCGCGGATGCCTCCAGCACGACGGGGTACGGGAGCTGCATATACCTACGCGTGGTCGACAAAACTGGTAAGGCTGAATTATCCTTACTCTGTTCGAAGTCGCGAGTAAATCCACGTGCGAATGCATTAACCATACCCAGGCTGGAGCTTAATGCTGCATTGCTTCTATCCGTTTTAATGGAGCGAGTTTATGATACTTTACATAAAAATATTCAAATTGATGATGTGTACCTATTTACCGACTCCAAAATAACTTTAGCTTGGATTCAAACTGAACTCACTAAACTACAGGCTTATGTATCGAACAGAGTGGGGATAATTCAGCAAAAAAACCGATAGGTGGCGCTGGCTATATGTGCCTTCCGCAAAGAACCCTGCTGATTTGATTAGTAGGGGTATCAGCCCTCAGGAGCTTCCGACCTGCGCCCTCTGGTGGGAGGGACCGAAGTTTCTGCAATCGAGGTACAACTTTGATACTGAAAGGTTAGTCTTACCTGAAAGCTTACCTGAAATGAAGGCGAACTCCACGTCCACCCCTCCAGCTAAAGTCGTGTTGACAGCAGGTATACAGCATAATATATTTCAAGTATTAAATAAATATTCAGAGATAGGAAAGATGATGAGGGTAATTGCATATGTGCACAGATTTTGTCGAAACCTAAAAGAGAATACAAAACTCAAAGGTGCTCTCAGTCCTAATGAGCTGCAACATGCAATGCATTCAATAATTAAACATGAGCAGTCAATACATTATTGTGAAGAAATAGACTCGTTGCGGAAGGGTAACACCGTGCGAGGGCCACTGCAAACCCTACATCCATTCATGGATACAGAGGGCCTGATCAGAGTAGGAGGTCGTTTAGACAATTCGGATATACCGATTGCACAGAAACATCCTATCATTCTACCTCGAAAATCTCGAATAACTGAACTTATTATACAGAGTGAACATGTTAGGTTATTACATGCTGGACCTATAGTATTATGCTATACTTACGCTTCATATTCACCATTCATAATACTATTTATCATGCATTTTATTTGTTTATATATCTACACTCAGCAAATCGATTTAAATACGATTCTTTAACTTGGAAATAGCTGAAATAAAATATTATTATAATTTTCATGTTGTGATATTTACGTCAAGCGTCAAGTTGTCAAACTGTCAGTTAGTTTTTTAATTCTCTTTCTGCTCAGTCTATGATCTAGCTCTATGATTTCTCTTTTTGGTTTGTATAATTTAAATTATTTTTATCAATATGCTTAGCCAATGTATTTAATAAATTATTACGATTGTTTAATAACTTAATATTAAATGATTATATTTATAAAATTCTTTACGCACTCATGTATATGTCCTGGCCGACTACACTTGTCATTTGAGATGATGGCCACACTAAGAAAACTAAGATTTGAAAAGAAGGAAGACTACTTTGGGAGAAACGAGCTGACGGACGGCTGGAAGGTGGACTCGGAAATCTGATTTGAGGAGTATCGGAGAGCAGCTTGGTTTTGGCGGTGAGATTCTTAAAACTGTCCAGGGGATCCAACGAAAGTTTCTCCTGGGACTTCTACTCCTGATGTTCGGAGGCTAACTACGTGCCTGTCCGTCTACTGGTCTCGCAGGGCTGTCCTACGTCTGGCCCTGAGTTCTGCACTGTCTTGCTGCTGAGCTGTCCTAGTGAACTCTGAGATCTGCACTGCCGCCGTTTCTACTGCTTCAGAGCTCAACTTAAAGGTTACTCCGATATCGACCTGCTACCCTGACGCCTGTTCCCGTTCTTACAGTGTGGTAAACTCATTATTGTCCATCTAAGTGCATAAACTTTAAAACTGAGTGCGTGCTAGGTAGTTTTTTATAACTAGCTGTATTTTTTATCTTTCCCCTATAATAAAATTTAATTGAACAAGTCTGCTTATCCATTTATTTTAAATAGGAGCAAGTAGATCTGTTACAAATTGGCGCCCCCCGTAAAATCAACTCGAACCCACTCATTTATTTTCAAAATTCTAAAAAAACTAGCACTAGTATTTCTTTTTGGACTTCTTATTTGGCTTACCTACTCTTTTTAATATTAACTTAACTTATTTTTCTTCTTCAGCTCTCCTGTTAAAGACTCTTCTATTCGACTCAACTCTTCTACAACTAAACATCATCTAGGTACTCTTCACCACTACACACATACTGATATCGAAAGATAATTGGCACCCTTTCGGCCTCTTGGGAGTGTTAACCCACTTGTGAGCTCTACCAAGGTTGGAGACTGGCATACTCTACGACGTACTATTGAAGAATATCCTGTGGACATTTTTACAAACCTATACATCTACGTAACTCCTATTACAAATACTTCACTATCCTCCTACACACTTATTATATATATTTATACATATTTCATCTGGGAATCATACCAAAACAAGTTCAGTTACGTGGGCTCTCAAAATATTTTTCAACTTGTTATTTGTCATTGGTTGCTAGGTAACAGGCCATGGAGTATTATGGACATGGAGTAATAATCTTTTTACGCGGTGGCAAAACTAGGTACTAGGTCATCAAACTTTGCGGTGGCAATCATATGTACTAAACTTTATGCTTTAGTTCCGAATTTCACCACCAACTCAATTTTTTTTTTTTTTGTATACAATAAATCGACCTTCTTTAGGTGTCTTACTCTTAAATTTTTAAATACTCTTGGACCGTGTCCAACACTCAGACTCTCTTGACGTTTTACTCGGAGCTTACCGGCTACTGTATTGCGGGAGCTGCCCTTACGTTTACTCGGAGCTTACTTACTGCTGCTGCTGCTGATATTTACGTCAAGCGTCAAATTGTCAAACTGTCAGTTAGTTTTTTAATTCTCTTTCTGCTCAGTCTATGATCTAGCTCTATGATTTCTCTTTTTGGTTTGTATAATTTAAATTATTTTTATCAATATGCTTAGCCAATGTATTTAATAAATTATTACGATTGTTTAATAACTTAATATTAAATGATTATATTTATAAAATTCTTTACGCACTCATGTATATGTTCTGGCCGACTACACTTGTCATTTGAGATGATGGCCACACTAAAAAAACTAAGATTTGAAAAGAAGGAAGACTACTTTGGGAGAAACGAGCTGACGGACGGCTGGAAGGTGGACTCGGAAATCTGATTTGAGGAGTATCGGAGAGCAGCTTGGTTTTGGCGGTGAGATTCTTAAAACTGTGGCGTCTTCATTAATTATAGTTTCTTCATTAATTATTTATTAATATTATAGTTATTACTTCAGTGAACTTAGTATGTAAGTAATTTAAGCTTTAGGTTCTCACGGCAAGCCTGCAGGTGTTTTATTGCAGGTTTTATGTAAGGATAACAATAGTTTATGGTAGGGCCTTGCCCAGTTTGCTTATTGTTCATATTAGTTTTAAGAATTTAGAGTAATAGCCTTTGATATTTTTGTCGAGATGCCGACGGTTCTGTTTGTAATATGTTTATTGTTTTACTGTGCTATTTTATTGTGTTACCTAGCTATAGAAACCTTTGTACATTGTTTAGTTTGTAACGTGCCGCTCCGACCGTACCCCAAGTTTTCAATAATTGTTCAAATGAAAAATCAGTCAGTAACTTCTCGTCTCCGGGTTCGGTCGGTCGGCATTCTTGCTCCTTGTAATTTATCTTTAATAAACTTCCTCTTTCACTAAGTAAATCCAGTACTTATTTTGCGATTCTCATAACTCCGACGCTAGTTAACCGACCTAAGTGCGCAAAAGTGGTGACCCCGACGTGATCTCTATCGTTGAGAGATCTGGTTACCTAGTGTTTCGGTTAGTGCGCGGAATCGCGAAACCTGTGCGCGAACAAGTGTTAGTTTTTCGTTCACGAAAGACATAAATATATTATAACAAAATGGCCGGTGAGGACCAACCTCAGCCCGCTGCGAATACACGTCAAGTGGTGTTAAAGCCTTTTAATCCGGCCAAGCCAGAAATATGGTTTGGCGGAGCAGAGTGCTTAATGGCATTGGCAGGAGTAACGTGCCCGCGCTTAAAAACTGAATGCGTTGTACGCGCCCTAGACACGGAAGCAATGGAAGAGCTCACTGACATATTAACCGTGTTGCCGACTTTCCAAGGAGATGCATACCAACATGTCAAACAGACAATGCTGACAAGGTTTGGTGACTCAAAAGCAAAAAAAACACGGCTTTTGCTTGAAGACCAGGCGATCGGTGACCGCACGCCATCACAATTTCTGCGGCACCTAAAGACTCTTGCTGGCTCTACGGTAACGGATGACGTCCTGCGAGTAATCTGGATGAAAGGTTTGGCTCACGACATGCAAAACGCGGTGATAACAAAGACGGATGCCTCTCTGAATCACCTTGCGGAAATGGCAGATCTCATCCACGAAAACCAACAGCTACGATCTGGCCGAAATATCTGCGCCACTGTAGCCGCTGCACAACAAGATCCCGCAGCGCCGCCTGAAAGACAAATAAGGGTAATACTAGCTCAAATGCAGGCTCAGTTAGACGAGTTACGAGTGTCTCGACCACGCAGCCGTTCCAGACCGAGTTCAAATCGCAGCCACTCAAGAAGTCGATCAAGGTCGAGACCAGAACGGTGGAAGTGTTGGTACCACTATAAATTCGGCCCTGCAGCAGAGAAGTGTGTGCAACCCTGCGCATATAAATTACCACCGACGGGAAACGCGAGCGGGGGTCATTAGTGGCGGATGACGCAAACTCCCAGCCACCCACACGCCGCATTTTTATTAAGGACAAAAGCAGTAAGGTAGATTTTCTTGTAGATACCGGTGCAGACCTATGCGTTTACCCAAAATCACTGATCCATACGGCTCGCCAAATGTCTGCCTATGGGTTAGTGGCCGCTAATGGCACACAGATCGCTACGTATGGAACGATCCCACTTACGCTTAACCTAGGCCTACGCAGAGATTTCCCGTGGATGTTCGTGGTGGCAGATGTATCTAGACCAATAATTGGAATCGATTTTTTAGCACATTATAATATAATGATCGATGCGCGCAACCGACGACTTGTAGATGCAACCACCCAGTGTACCGTTAATGGACAGGTAGTTGGGTGCAAAATCGAGTCAGTCAAAACCGTTAACGGTGAAACGCCGTACCACCATCTGTTAGCACAATATGTCGACATTACTCGCCTTGATGGGACTATGCAGAAAACGGTCAAACACAATACTCAACACCACATAATTGTAACACCCGGTCAACCGGTTGCACAGAAGCCTAGGCGTCTAGCCCCGGACCGCCTGATAGCAGCAAAGAAAGAATTCGAGTCGATGTTAAAATTAGGCATCGCTCGACCGTCGAAAAGTTCATGGGCTTCGCCACTACATATGGTTCCAAAGTGTGAAGACGAGTGGAGGCCCTGCGGCGACTATCGTAGTTTGAATGAAAGAACAGTGCCCGACCAATACCCAGTGCGACATATAGAAGACTTCGCCCAGTGCTTAAGTGGAAAAAAAGTGTTTTCAAAATTAGATCTAGTGCGTGCGTTTAACCAAATCCCTATCGCTGAAGAGGACATTCCAAAGACAGCAATAACTACGCCTTTCGGTTTATTTGAGTTTAAGTTTATGACTTTTGGCTTGCGTAATGCAGCACAAACTTTTCAACGATTTATGGACGAAGTGTTATGTGAACTTGATTTTGTGTACTGCTATATAGACGATATTTTAATCGCATCTAGTGACGAAACGGAACATTTAAAACATTTAGAGACTGTATTTGTTAGGTTAAGGAAATATGGAGTAGTAATAAACCCCGCAAAGTGTGTGTTCGGAAAGTCTGAAGTTGAATTTTTAGGTTATCAAGTGTCAGCAGCAGGTACGCGTCCGCTCCCCACTAGGGTTGAAGCAATACGTACCTATCCCTTACCAACCACCGCAAAGCAGCTACGTCAATTCCTAGGTATGTTGAACTTTTACAGAAGGTGCATACCTAATGCAGCGCGTAGCCAAGCTAGTTTACATGAATTGCTGTGCGGCAACAAGAAAGGAAAAACACCTATTACTTGGAACGACCAAGCTAAGCGTGACTTTGAGACGTGCAAGGACAGCTTAGCTGAAGCAACGTTGTTAGTGCATCCCAAGCCCGACGCCGAACTTGCTATTTTCAGTGACGCATCCAATATGTCCATAGGCGCGGCTTTACAACAGAGAATCGATAATGAATGGCAACCAATTGCTTTCTTTTCTAAGAAACTTACGGCTACTGAACAAAAATATTCAGCCTATGACCGAGAATTACTCTCAATCTACGCCGCGGTCAAACATTTCAGACATCACGTTGAGGCGCGAACTTTTACAATTTTTACAGACCACAAACCAATAACTTACGCTTTTAGAAAGAAAAATCAGCAATGTTCCCCTAGGCAATTTCGATATTTAGACTTTATTGGACAATTCACTACAGACATACGTCACGTCAAAGGAGAGGACAACATTACGGCCGACCTACTATCTCGCATAGAGTCAGTATGTACTGGGATAGACTGGAAAGCTCTTGCATCTTCGCAACAAAATGACGCGGAGCTTAAAAGCTTAATTGACAATAGAAACTCGTCCCTTGAATTACGTCTTGTTCATTTGCCAGAGTCAGACAAACCAATTTTTTGTGACTTTTCTACCCAAACAGCTAGGCCTTTTATTACGGAACCATTCAGAAAGTCCGTGTTCAATATGCTTCATAACACCTCACATCCAGGTAGTAGGGCTACGACTAAGCTTATCACTAAACGATTTGTTTGGCCCTCGATAAATTCTGATTGTAAGTTATGGGCCAGAGCATGTGTTGATTGTCAACGATCAAAAGTATCTCGTCACGTTGTTACAGCGCCGGGAACTTTTACACTTCCGTCATCTCGATTTGACCATGTACATATTGACATTGTAGTAATGCCCTATTCTGAGGGATACCGTTATTGTCTTACTATGGTAGACCGATTTACCAGATGGCCGGAAGCGATTCCCATTGTCAATCAAGAAGCCGACACAGTAGCCCGTGCATTTTATTCCAATTGGATTGCTCGTTTTGGCATACCACTTAGAATCACAACTGATAGAGGAAAACAGTTTGAGTCGCATCTATTCAGAGATCTCAATGCCCTGATCGGTACGGCTCATTTTCGAACGACGGCTTATCACCCTGCAGCTAACGGCATGGTCGAGCGTTTCCACCGTCAATTAAAGAGTGCACTAAAGTGTCACAATGCAGCAACCAGTAGTTGGACACGAATTCTCCCGACCGTTTTGCTAGGAATTAGGTCGTCTTGGAAGGAGGACTTGAAGAGCACATCCGCAGAATTAGTTTACGGACAGAGCTTACGCCTCCCCGGGGAATTTTTAGGTGACAATCCGAGTAACGAAACTACGCAGGCTGAATTTGCTAAAGAGCTACGTTCGCACTTTAATAACCTCAAGCCTATCGCGAGTACTCAACACGGTCACAAAAGCACTTTCATTTTCAAGGACCTTAATAACGCTACTCACGTGTTGGTGCGGAACGATACAGTCAAAGCTCCATTACAGCAACCTTACGACGGCCCTTACAGAGTAATTTCCAGGAAGGATAAAACATTCGTATTAGATATACGTGGCCGCGAGGTTACGGTATCAATCGATAGACTGAAACCAGCTTATTTGTTAAGAGATTCTAATTGTCATCCGGACAGCGCTACTAATATTGTCGTAGATCTCGCTCCCGAAATCACTTCACGTTCTCAAACCGCACCTGAATCAGTTCCCCAATGTGCGCCATCTGTACCTCAGGTTTCTGAACCGCAGGGGCCGCGAAGGTCTGGTAGACGCGTACGATTCCCTGATTACTACGAGGCCAGTTTTTCGTGATCTCGATCACTGGCAGGGGGGTACTGTGGCGTCTTCATTAATTATAGTTTCTTCATTAATTATTTATTAATATTATAGTTATTACTTCAGTGAACTTAGTATGTAAGTAATTTAAGCTTTAGGTTCTCACGGCAAGCCTGCAGGTGTTTTATTGCAGGTTTTATGTAAGGATAACAATAGTTTATGGTAGGGCCTTGCCCAGTTTGCTTATTGTTCATATTAGTTTTAAGAATTTAGAGTAATAGCCTTTGATATTTTTGTCGAGATGCCGACGGTTCTGTTTGTAATATGTTTATTGTTTTACTGTGCTATTTTATTGTGTTACCTAGCTATAGAAACCTTTGTACATTGTTTAGTTTGTAACGTGCCGCTCCGACCGTACCCCAATGTTTTACTGTGCTATTTTATTGTGTTACCTAGCTATAGAAACCTTTGTACATTGTTTAGTTTGTAACGTGCCGCTCCGACCGTACCCCAAGTTTTCAATAATTGTTCAAATGAAAAATCAGTCAGTAACTTCTCGTCTCCGGGTTCGGTCGGTCGGCATTCTTGCTCCTTGTAATTTATCTTTAATAAACTTCCTCTTTCACTAAGTAAATCCAGTACTTATTTTGCGATTCTCATAACTCCGACGCTAGTTAACCGACCTAAGTGCGCAAAAAAACTGTCCAGGGGATCCAACGAAAGTTTCTCCTGGGACTTCTACTCCTGATGTTCGGAGGCTAACTACGTGCCTGTCCGTCTACTGGTCTCGCAGGGCTGTCCTACGTCTGGCCCTGAGTTCTGCACTGTCTTGCTGCTGAGCTGTCCTAGTGAACTCTGAGATCTGCACTGCCGCCGTTTCTACTGCTTCAGAGCTCAACTTAAAGGTTACTCCGATATCGACCTGCTACCCTGACGCCTGTTCCCGTTCTTACAGTGTGGTAAACTCATTATTGTCCATCTAAGTGCATAAACTTTAAAACTGAGTGCGTGCTAGGTAGTTTTTTATAACTAGCTGTATTTTTTATCTTTCCCCTATAATAAAATTTAATTGAACAAGTCTGCTTATCCATTTATTTTAAATAGGAGCAAGTAGATCTGTTACAGACCTAAGTCACTCCTAGCCAACTTAAATCAAAAATACTGGCTAATTAATGGCATGCGACAAGTCAAAAAAGTTACTCATAAATGCTTGGTTTGTTTTAGGCTGAAAGCTGGTGCAGCGAAGCAATTAATGGGATCCTTGCCTCAACACCGCGTGACATCATGCAGACCATTTCAAAAAGTAGGCATGGACTTCGCTGGGCCAATCCAAGTCAGGAATTCGCGTGTAAGAAAAGCTATAGTCAGTAAAGGTTACGTATGCATATATGTATGCTTTGTCACGAAGGCAATTCACTTAGAGTTGACTTCAGATTTGTCAACTGATGCATTCCTGGCGTCTTTTAAAAGGTTTATCAGTAGGCGTGGTTTGCCCAGCGACGTATTTTGCGATAACGGTGGTTGTTTTCGTGGGGCAAGGAACCAGCTAGCTGAGCTGTACAAGCTTAACAGTTCTGCTGATCACCAGACGCTTGTGCAAGCTTATGCCGCGAGAGAAGGCATCAAGTTTCATTTCACGCCTAGTTATGCACCGGTATTCGCAGGGCTTGCAGAAGCGGCTGTGAAAAGTATGAAGTACCATTTAAAAATAATTGTATTAGATGCTGCATTAACTTATGAGCAGTTACACACTGTTTTATGTCAGATAGAGGCCGTGCTTAACTCGCGACCTATTTTGCCTCTTTCTGAAGATATCAATGATTACTGTTACCTGACTCCAGGCCACTTCCTTATAGGTACAGCCCTAACTATGTACCCTGAAGTAGATGTTTCAGAAACCAAAGCAAATAGACTGAGTTTCTGGCAAAAATGTATACAATTACAACAAAGATTTTGGAAAGCTTGGTATAAATGTTATTTGAATTCTTTACAGAATAGAAGTAAATGGTGTCAATCTATGCCTAATGTAACTGTAGGTGCACTTGTACTTATTAGAGAACCCAATACCCCTCCTTTGGCGTGGCCCATGGCACGTGTAGTGAATGTATTTCCTGGAAATGACGGCAAAGTTCGAGCTTTGCAGCTTAAAACAGCTAATGGTAAATTATATACTAGGTCATTGCAAAGCATAAGTGTACTGCCTATTGAATATTAATTTTTAAATTTAATTTAAGGATGTCTTTATGTTAATTTTAGCTATCTATCTAGATGTATGTTCTATTTTTATATGTAATTATAAAAACTAGTTACTCTGTCAAGATATATATAATATTGAATACGTACCTGTTATTGTAGGGTGTTTATAATAGGTATTGTGTTAACAAATACATAATATTGCATACTTACCTAAGGTTGTGATAGATACAGCTGAAACTTAAGTTTGGATACATATATACATTAGTTATAAGTTGATTATCGTTAAGAGTTGTACTTACCTGTAACCTTATACCTAACTAGTTTCTTAAGAATGTACTTGCCTTTGATTAGGTTAATGTTTAAGTAGAGCAACCAAACTTGAAAGAAAAGGACTTTTCGTGTATTTAAATTTACCTTTTATTTTGACTTCCTTTTAGATAGTAGATAAGAATATGGTTGTTAGTTATAGTTTCTTGCAGATTGTTTATGGTTTTTTTTTAACAGTTAACGGCCTGTAAATACTGCTTAAGGTAGAACGAGAGATTGTATACTGTTTGCCTGGCGTGGCAGTATGTTTATGGCAACACAAAGTTAGTTTTAGTTTTTTTTTACTCTATGGTCAACAATCAAAATTGTCTATGTCTCTCTCTTCCGTTTGCCATTGAACGTGCGTGGTGTCTGTACTCATAACAGTGAAAATTAAAGTGTACCTATATTACCAAGCAAGTTGTTTCAATCGAGGGTCAAGATACCAGAAAATATACAGTCCACACGATCACATCGGAGGTAGCCTCCGACATTAGGCCTACGAGCTTATATCGAGGTGAAGCCGTCCACAGATTGTACTTTTCCAAATTTAGTCTTTCCTTTGATCTTTTTTAATTGTATTTTATCTCTTCTTCTTACTCCCAATACGCTTCTCTCTATCCCATTCTGACATATATTTAATTTATTTTGTTGTTGTTCAGTTAAGGCCCAAGTTTGGCATCCGTATGTAAGACATGGTAGTATGCAAGCATTAAAGACTTTTCGTTTCTCCGCCATAGGCATTTCTTTATTTTTCATTACTTCGCTCAACGACCAGAATCTCTTCAAAGTGTTTGCTATTCTTCTTTCAATTTCTTTCTGCATGCTCTCTGTCGGTGATACTAATTGTCCTAAATAAATGTATTCGCTTACATATTATAACTGGTGATTATTAATTGTAATAGCCTTCTTTTGTGAGGAATTGCTCATTACTTTTGTCTTTGTTTAATTCATTGTGAGCCCTGCATTTGCACTTTCATCTGATAATTGCTGTACCATTTTTTCCAAAGTTATCGGGCTTTCGGAGAAAAGTATTAAATCATCCGCGAATCTTAAATGACTCAATGTTTCTCCGTTCACGTTAAGTCCGAAATTATCCCAACCCAGTCTTCTAAAGATCAACTCCAATACAGCTGAGAATATCTTCGGCGAAATAGGGTCACCTTGACGAACTCTTCTTTCTATTGGGAACTCTTCACCTGCCCTTTCTAGTTTCATTTGTGTTGTGCTTTTCCCATAAATGATTTTTAGTATGCGTATATACTTTTTAGGGACCCCTTGTTGTTCTAATGATTCCCATATGTAGTGGTGTTCTAGGGAATTAAACGCCTTGTTGAAATCTACGAAAGCCAAATAATATATTTTGTTGTATTCTCTGTATTTCTGAAGTATCTGGCGTAGGACGTGTATGTGGTCAATAGTCGAGAATTTTCTCCTGAATCCAGCTTGCTCCTTCGGCTGGTTTTCATCAAGGGTGTTAGTTAGTCTAAACAATAGTATTTTAGAAAAGACCATGTTAGACATTAAGCTTATTGGCCTATAATTGTTAATATCTCCTTTGTCTCCTTTTTTGTGCAACAAAACTATCATTGATTTCGTCCAATCTTCTGGGATAACTTCTGCTGTTATTATTTCGTTAAACAAATTGGTTAATTTAGGGATAATTACCGGCATGGATATTTTTAAAAGTTCATTGGTAATTTGATCAGGACCGGTTGCTTTTCCTAACTTCTGCATAGTAATAGCTCTTTCTGTTTCTTCTTTTAGTATAGGCGGTATAGGTGCAGTATCTTGCGTGTCCTCTGTCATAGTCATAGCAAGTTTATTATTTTTACTTTTATACAGTTCCTTGTAATATTCCGTAGCAATATTTAAGATGTCTGAAGGATAAAGAGAGTAAGATGTAATACAAAAAAAAAGATCAGAGAAGAAGGATTATCATTTCGTTAATATCTTAAAAAGCACCCCACGCTTTTTTTTTAATAAAACATTTTTATCTTATTAACACTATTATTCATTTATATTTGTTAGAATTTTTTTCACTAATCTTAATTCAAATATATTAAAATTTATTTTCTATTTTTTAGTTTGGTTTTCTATATAATTTATTCTGAGGTAATATTTTTTTTTTTTCAAATAAAAATTCTTTTTAGAAATGAATCTTTTTGTTCTGCTTTTCAGTTCGGTTTAGCAATTCTTGTTTCACAAGCATGGTTTGTGGCAAGTAAACTTATTGGAATATCTTTGAGCGTAAATTGCGAGAGATTCTACAAAGCTATGTCGGTTGTGCGGGGTGCGGTGACACCAGACATGTATACAATCGGATGTTCAGGTAAATATTGCTTTATTTATTAGTTATTAGTAAATTTTTTTTCAAGTCTTTTTTTATCGTGTGGTTAGTGCCTAATCTGGTATCAACATTTTTATGCCATCTTTGACTTTTCACGCAGTCATGTAATATTTCAGGCATGCTGGTTTCCTCATGATGTTTTCACCGAAGCAAGTAATAATTATACAATACGCACATGAATCACCAACATTAAGTGACATCTAACTCAATATCAGATTGCCCGTGTTCACCACACTAAGTATCACCCAACACAATGCCTAATTCCCGTTTTAACCAACATAAGTAACCGACAATCGTGATTCGTAGAATAGCCACATACATGATTACTAGCTACTTCCTCGTTGCTATGGAAATAAATTGCATGTTTTTGTCTTTGTAGACACTCGAGTCTACCGTTCGCCCCATGCTCGAGCAGAAAGAGCTTTGTCTACTCTTGGTAGAATAGAGACGGAATTAGTAAATTTCTGGTTTTCCGCATATCCGAGAAGTTGTGCACAACTCGATAGTATAAGGTTAACGTCACCTTTTATATTCTTTACTATCGTATTATAGTAATAATGCTTGGTGACGAGAGTGGCAAGTAGCCTATGACATTTCTTCGGATATGTCCCTTGGAATTACACAACAGTTATAAGGATCCATAGGGCGTCATGAATATCCTTATTGTTTTGACTGCTTGGATAAAGTCTTCCTTTCTATGAGAGGGAGAGGGACCCACCAGGGGGCCTAGTTTTTCGGCCTAGTTATTCATGATCTTTTTATATTTCCAGATAAAACACACTCTCCGTGTGTAAGAACATTCAACGTCTGCAGAAGGCTTCGTTCAACAAGATCGCGTGTGGCCTGTTCGTCGTGGACGCTATGATGTCTCTGCGACTCTTCAGTTTGAATTTCTGTAATTCTATTATAATTTTCTTTACAAATGTTGTACGATCGACCAAGCTATTTGGTTTAAATTTTAATATGCAAATTACATTGTAAAATGTAAACCAAATAGTTTGGTCGACCGTACATACAGGGTGTAAACAGACCCTTCAAGAAACAGACTACGCCAAGCATTCTGTACATCAAACTGAGTAACGCAAAAATTATTGCTGGGAAAGTACTTTTTTTTTTGGTGAAAAATCACATTTTACGGTAAAACTCAATGTAACGCATTCAACACATTGTGCTGATGGATGGATTGAGTAGTAAACGGGTTTTGGAGGTATTTAAAGTAAAGTTTTAGCATTGAAAACTTGTTTAAAAAAAAAACATGTGAAAAAGTTGTTACTTTGACCCCGAGCCCCAAAAATCATAAAATTGGTCAACGGCATCAGTTGAACAATTCAAAAATTCATTAGGTCGACTGATCCCACAGGATCCGCCTGTGTGTGATCAGTTTACTAACGAGCCCCCAATATCTCCGTAACTAGGTTCCCAGGTCTAGAAAATAATGGTTGCAGTGACGAAGAGAGCAAGTGCCCTTCGGCTTCGTTAAGGGTTTATTTACACCCTTTATTTCCAAACCAATACAGCTAACTCCGTTATCCACTTTGAGCGTCATCTTATGATGTATTCCCTTTATTAGCTTTGTAGGTATAGTATGGATAAATCCTACCTTGTCGTCGTCGATACTTCCTTACAGGTGTGAACTGGGGCGATGAAATGAAACTCTTCAGGTAAGTATTGCAGTCAGCTTATAATGTCTTCCCAAGCACAGGTACACCAATATTTAAAGCACAAGAAGTATGAAGGAGTAAATAGCACAGATCGGCAGAGAGATAAAAGCAGTCTATAAAGTTCACAAGCATAGAAGTGGGTTTAGGTAGCACAGTAAGTTCCAACCACACTTCGGCGGAATACAAAATCACTATTGCGCATTAACGGCAAGAGGGTATAAGCAGAACAGTAAGCAGTTAAAGCGGCGTGCGCTCCGCGTCGAGAACAGATCAGGACTGGTGAGGGAGGAGCGCGGTGCGCGCGCGCCGGGCGGCCGGCGAGCGTCGAAACAGGTTTTAAGAAAGTACGTTTCCACTGAGCCCGACCGGTGAAGTTCCGACACATATTAGAAATGTGACGATTTATTTAATTTAGTGTAATTGTGAGATATCTATGTAAATATGTATGTGTATGTATATGTATGTGTATGTATGTGTATGTATGTGTATGTATGTGTATGTATATGTTTATGTGTATGTATGAATGTGTATATAATGATAAAATATGTTTGTGCCGCTACATCACTCCCCCCTAGAGACCTGGTTAGGGGCGATAATAATCCGGAAATTTTACCACGCGTCCGGAACGAGTTGTCCTGGTGGTATCACGTGACTCGTGATTGGAATTACTTGTAGTAGACAGTACGGGGCCGTTTGGTTCACTTTCTTTTTCGGCAAGTATATATGCTGGTTTGAGGCGATCGATGGAAACTGTTACATCTTTGCCTTTTACTATCAGTGTGATGCGTCTTCTCTAAGAAATGCGTAGTCGCATGTACTTAGGTCTTGATATACAAAGACTTTCTGTTTCCCATGGCGCGACGTCGGCACTGGCTGCAGTTTTTGAGCTATACTACGAAGCCGCGCTGTGAAGTCTGTCATGTCACTGGTGCCACTCGTTGTTTGCTCTAAAAATTCACCAGGCAGCCTCAATGGCTCGCCATAGACTAATTCAGCCGAAGACGTTTGCAAGTCTTCCTTGAAAGCGCTGCGAATGCCAAGCAAAACCAAAGGCAGAGCCTCAACCCAGTTTTCGTTTGCGTGGCATACAATAGACGCTTTCAAGTGTCGATGAAAACGTTCTATGAGCCCATTGCTTGCTGGATGGTACGCTGTGGTTCGGCGATGGCGGAATCCCACTATTTTACCCAGGTATTGGAACAGAGTGGACTCGAATTGGCGTCCACGGTCTGTTACAATATCTGTTGGGCTGCCGAACCTAGATATCCAGCCATGCAGTAAGGCTTTGCCAACAGTCTCGGCCGTAATGTCAGTAATCGGCATTACCTCTGGCCATCGAGTGAACCGGTCGATGGCTGTTAAGCAGTATCGATAACCTTGCGAAATGGGTAGGGGGCCGATTAAATCGATATGTATATGTCTAAACCTAGTGCGTGGCAATGTGTAGGTACTTAATGGTGCTGATACATGTCGACTAACCTTGGCTCGTTGGCATGAGATGCAAGATCTGGACAACTCCCGGCAGTCTTTTCTGACCCCTGGCCAAACAAACCGTTCCGCGACTAGTTTTGCGGTTGCGTTTGCGCCAGGATGGCTTAATGAATGTAGACTGTCATACACTTGTTTACGTAAGGCTCGCGGTATGAAAGGCCTGGCAGTTGACGTACTGACATCACAGTACACGCTTACGTCACTGCCTGGTACTTTAATTAATTTAAGCCTCAGTGATGACGTTGAATTGAGGAATCCCGACAGCTCCATGTCTGACTCTTGAGCCTTAGCAAGGGTTTCATGAGCTACTGGTTCCTGCAGTTCATCTATCCGCGACAAGCTATCTGCAACCACATTATCCTTTCCGGAAATGTGGCGGATATCGGTCGTGAACTGCGATATGAAGTCCAGATATCTATACTGACGTGGCGAGCAATTATTTTTCCTTTCATGAAAAGCAAAACTGATTGGTTTGTGGTCAGTATAGATGGTAAAATTTCTTGCTTCGAGCATATGTCGGAAATGTCTCACTGCTTCATAGATTGCCAACAATTCTCTGTCATATGGAGAGTATTTTTGTTGAGCATTGTTTAATTTACGGGAGAAAAATGCGAGTGGCTGCCAGTGACCGCCTTTGTATTGTTGCAACACGGCACCCATGGCTGAATCCGATGCGTCGGTCACTAGTCCCATTTTGGCCTGGCAATCTGGATGGGCTAGTAGGGTTGCTTTTGACAGGCTTTCTTTGCAGCGTTCTAGAGCTTTAAGAGTGTCTCCTGCTAAGTTAACTGGGGTTGATCCTTTTACTGCTCCTGATAGCAAAGTGTTAAGTGGGGCTTGTATTCGGGCGGCTTCGGGCACGAAACGTCTATAAAAGTTTATCATGCCCAAAAACCTTCTAAGCTCCAGTATATTTTTTTGGTGCTGGGTAATCTCGAATGACTTGTACTTTTTCTGGTAAGGGCTTTGTTCCTTTCTCTGATATGGTGTATCCCAAGAAATTTACTTCTCGTGCTCCAAAAACGCATTTTGCGTTATTAATCACCATACCATACGCTTTCATTCTGGTGAATAACTGTCTTAGATGTTCCTTGTGGAGGGTTTCATCCTTACTGTACACTAAGAAGTCGTCGAGATACGTATAGCAAAAATCAAGGCCACGCGTCATTTCGTCTACAAACCGCTGGAATGTTTGACCTGCGTTTCTTAGACCAAACGTCATGTACGGAAATTCAAACATCCCAAACGGTGTAGTGATTGCGGTCTTAGGTATATCATCCGGGTTGACGGGAATCTGGTTATAGGCTTTGACTAGGTCTATTTTCGAGAAAAGAGTACATCCTGAAATGCTGTGTGCAAAGTCCTGTATATGTCTGATGGGATAACAATCAGGTATAGTGCGGGCGTTGAGTCTTCTATAGTCGCCACAGGGCCGCCAGCCATTATCTTTTTTTGGGGCTAAGTGTAACGGGGACGCCCAAGGACTTTCCGAAGGTCGGGCCGTCCCATTGGCTAACATTGCCTCGAATTCTTGCTTGGCGGTTTTTAGCTTATCTGGGGCTAGACGACGGGGGGTGCATGACAGCGGAGGGCCGGGTGTGGTGCGTATATGATGGACTGTGTTATGAGCGATGTCACGATGTGTACCGGGTGGCTTAGTGATCTCTGGGAATTCCTCGAGAAATTTATGATACGCGGTTTCGCCAGTCATGACCTTTACACAGTGTATACTATCTAGTGTATGATCTAGTGAAACTGTCGTTGAACAAGTTGTAATATTGTCTACTAAACGCTGATTACGGCAATCGACTACAAGATTATAAAACGAGAGAAAATCTACACCGATTATCGGTTTAGTTACATCGGCTACAACAAAATTCCACCCGAAGTCCCTTCGAAGTCCTAAGTTTAAATTAAAATGCTGATAACCGTAAGTTGGGATAGATGTCCCGTTGGCCGCGAAGAGTTGGTAGTTGGTGCTGGCACGTCGCACGCGTAGCATGGTCCGAGGAAATACGCAGAGGTCGCTACCGGTATCAACCAGGAACCGTACTTTAGTTCTCCTGTCGGTAACGAAAAGGCGACCGGAGCCGGGGCAGTCGTCAGTCGCCATTAGCGACGGCCCGTCGAGTTTTCCGCTTTATAATCGCAAGGGAGAATACATGTCTTCGCTTTGCTACCGAACTTGAAATGGTACCAGCATACCGGGAATTTCTTATAGTTCGAGTCTGAACGTTTGGATGATGAACGGGTGTGTCTTAGTCCTCGCTCCCTGGAGCGTGATTGTCAGTTCCCGATGGTAAGTGCGTTTACTTCTTTCCGAAGCTCCACCAGTTCTTTTGCTAACACTTCTAGGACTTGAGGGTTCGCACTGGTTGAAGCAACGCAGGCTGAGGGAGTCGTTATGTCCTTGATTCTGTCTGCTATGTCCGCTAAAGCTTCCAGAGATAGAGAAGTCTGTGCTGCCATGACTGTCTGTATATTTTCTGGCAGCCGATTAGTCCAAATGGATTTGATGAAGTCCTCTGGGACGTTGGATCCGGCTAGACTCTGAAGGTGCTTTAGAAATGGCGAGGGCTTGCGGTCGCCAAGCTCCTCGTGGATCAACAGCTGGTTTACCTTCTTTTCGTGGGATGAACTGAGTCGCTTTATGAGTTCGCCCTTAAGCTTCTGGTATTTGTCCGTCGCCGGTGGATTTACAATTATGTCTTTCACCTCCTTTGCATACTGCGGTTCCAATTGTCCAATGACGTAATGAAACTTCGTCGTGTCCGAAGTTATATTCGCAATTGAAAATTGACCCTCTACTTGTGCGAACCATATTTCTGGTTCATCAGGCCAGAAGGGGAAGGGATGCGAACAGCTACCCGACAAATTTCTGTCGACACGTCCGATGAGTCAGTGGAAACGCGCATTTCGGTGCGTTCGGTAGATGACTTGCGACTTGCTGGCTGTTTACCGTCCGCCATGTTTGTAATAAATTCAACTTATTTGCGATCTGCGGTATTATATGCTGTTCTTATTCGGGGTCACCAATGTAGGTATAGTATGGATAAATCCTACCTTGTCGTCGTCGATACTTCCTTACAGGTGTGAACTGGGGCGATGAAATGAAACTCTTCAGGTAAGTATTGCAGTCAGCTTATAATGTCTTCCCAAGCACAGGTACACCAATATTTAAAGCACAAGAAGTATGAAGGAGTAAATAGCACAGATCGGCAGAGAGATAAAAGCAGTCTATAAAGTTCACAAGCATAGAAGTGGGTTTAGGTAGCACAGTAAGTTCCAACCACACTTCGGCGGAATACAAAATCACTATTGCGCATTAACGGTAAGAGGGTATAAGCAGAACAGTAAGCAGTTAAAGCGGCGTGCGCTCCGCGTCGAGAACAGATCAGGACTGGTGAGGGAGGAGCGCGGTGCGCGCGCGCCGGGCGGCCGGCGAGCGTCAAAACAGGTTTTAAGAAAGTACGTTTCCACTGAGCCCGACCGGTGAAGTTCCGACACATATTAGAAATGTGACGATTTATTTAATTTAGTGTAATTGTGAGATATCTATGTAAACATGTATGTGTATGTATATGTATGTGTATGTATGTGTATGTATGTGTATGTATATGTTTATGTGTATGTATGAATGTGTATATAATGATAAAATATGTTTGTGCCGCTACAGCTTTTTATAGTTCAGGTCGATCTTTAGGTTAAGCCGTGCTTGCCTAGGTTGGTCTGTGGATGTGTGAACACCCAGATTACATACCAAGTTTCTACCGTGCCTCGGAAAGCACGTTAAGCCGTTGGTTCCGGCTATTATTTGTAGATCTTTGACAGTTGTTACAGGTAGTCATTGGCCCAATCTGCATCCGGTTAGACTGAAAGCCGACCCCAACATAGTTGGGAAAAGGCTAGGCAGATGATGATTAGCTTTTTTATGGTTCATGCATCTATTAGTCTTCCTTCTTTTTCTTTTGCATGATATAATATGTATTTGTTTTAAGTTCTTGAACCTAAGAAGATAATAAGCATATTTCACTTAGGTATAATCTTCTTAGTTTCAGGCACTCGTCTAAAACTTTCTCTTACGTACACTGTTTTAAGCTTTCACGGTTTAAAACTAAACTTATATTGTCACTTACGGGATATCTTCCGTGATAAGTAATTGTTTTGAGCTCCCGTTCGTTCGTCCGTTTTGTGATTACTTATCACGGAAGATATCCCGTAAGTGACAATATAAGTTTAGTTTCTCTTACGTATCTGTATTCTTCTCTAGTTTTAGTATTTTGAAAATAAATTAAGTTTTAGAAACTGTAAAGTATAAATTGTTATATTTGGTAGAATGATTAAAACTTTTCCTGTTATGTGAGTAGTTTCTATAACCTAGGCATGAAAGCTGACAGGCAATATTACTTATTAATTTATCTAATGTGTGTACTCCAACAACCTGATTATAAATGCACAAGTAACACAATTATATTAAATTATTGCAAGTCTGTTTAGTGAATAATTTTTCCATAGTTTTTTTATTATTATCATCCATATAAATTCGAAACCTCACCATGTCATCCATAGAAAATGTTGAACATTATAATGTTGAGATCGAACCAAGTGACCAAGGCGACGTAGATATGAGGAGCATTGTCGACAAAAAAGTGTAGTCTATGCTTCGTCCTCTAAACTTGATGCAAATTTTGTTGCTTAACCCAAAGTACTGCATGAAGAACAATTCCATCAAACCGAACAATATTTTGAATAAGTTAATTTTAATCTTTGGGCTCGTGATTCTTCTATCGTGTTATGTAAACAGATTTATAGAAATAGCGGTCGACGACAATATACACCGATATACAGAAATTAAGTTCCTGTATTTCGCTTCTTTTTTCGACTTTGCTTACTACATCGTTGGATTCATCATGAATGTCATCCTTCATTGCATTCACTCAAAGAACATCATCACTTTCATCTTGACCTTTCAGAAAGTGCACAGGTTTCTTAATAACGAAGCGAGTTCCAAGTGGTCCATCTTTAGGAACTGGATTAATATATTTTTGATCTTTGGGTTCTATTTCATTACTTGGCTCTTCATGACTTTTGTCTACAATCAGCCACCATGGTACGTTGTCATGAATTTAATGTTCCTGATCAGTCTTGATTCAAATTTTGTTTATGCGATCAGCTTGATCGAGCTATTGGCTGATAAAGTTAAGTTGTGGAATGTCCAAATTTTACAATCTGATAAAGATGAGCAAGGTGAAGATAATGAAATAGATTGTGAGCAAATGTTAGAGGCTTACGTGCAGATCTTGAAATGTTACGAGATAATTAAGAATATATTCCAACAACCGGTAAGTTAAGATTTCCTATACTTGAGGATTGCTATAACCTTAACTAACATCAAACTACAGCTTAATAATAATAATATAATATAAGAGCCTCGATCAATACCTGAGGAGGCTCTCGTTAGGCAGCTGGATCAAGGGCTTGATTCAGAAAGCGGTACTCCTGAACACGGCTCGTATTGTTAGGAGGTTCCTCTTTCTGGAGCCCTGACCGCCACAATGTGGGCTACAATTTTTTATATTTTTAAATGTTTTTTATATATTTTTTAATTAATATTTAAAAATGTAACAAATTTGTTTATTTAAAATGAATAAAAGAGATAATAATAATACTAACAGGAGCATGCAAGACTCTCATGCAAACCGAATACACTCACAGGCACAATCAAGAGGCCAATGTCATTCACCAGAAACTAGCACTAAAACACACACTCATTCAAAATACCAGCACTCCTTACTACAACTATAAACCAGAAGCTACCCTAGAAAATACAACCCATAAGCTATATTACGACCGCGCTATTCTCACCGATAAGACTATTCATTACAATAGGCCGGATATAATCCTACAGGATAAAATAAACAAAGTACGGTAACTTAACTTATAGACGTTGCTGTTCCCAATACACACAACATACAAAAGACAATCACAGATAAAATTAGTAAGTACGCAGAGCTAAAAGACGAAGTAACTAGAATCTGGCGACAAGAAAAAGTATATGTTGTGCCTATAGTCCTTTCCACAACAAGCGTTATACCAAATCATCTTCTCCATACAAACATCACACTGCAAAAAGCTGCAATTCTAAATTTTATACGTGCAGAATTGTTAGAAAACTCATGCAGATAGAAGAAAACGAAATAGTACCTCATCACAACACATAAACATTCACAAAACTTACACACCACTCGCTACATTTGCTTTGGTTTCGGCCCGTAAATGTAGCTGAAAGCCAGTCTAAGGGCTGAGAAGAAAAACACTTTCCGATAATAATAATAATAAATGTTTTATTTGCAACCCTTCTTACAATTGGTCTTATTCTAAGGTTGTACATCATAGTGACTTAAAATAGGAGAATGGACATTGGATTACAATTTCATCGGGTACTGTAGCTAGGGCTTATATTAGGAAAATTAAGTAATAAGTATTCCTGACTCCGAAACTAGGCATAACCTGTATCTTCAGAGTCAGTGGTTCCTTTTTGGGGTCTTGTCAGCCGTTACGATGTTTAGTAGTAAGGTAAACAAAAATAAAAATTTGCAAACAAAGATGTAAAAATAATAAATGTAAAAGGGTTATCTACTAGGTACCGAAACATATTAATATCGAAAAGTGTATGGAAAAGGTGCTGCCATAAGTGTGCGTGAGTGTTCGTGAATGTGTGAGTGTATTTGGGTGGGGGTGTATATAGTGTGGGTGTGTGTGGAGGTGTTATGGGGAGCTGTAATCGGAAGTAACGTGTTATGTAATGCGCGACAGTAATTTTTCAGTTTTGTCGTATGTCAAATTTAGTAAATAATTAGTAACTTTTCTTTTTAGGTTAAATTAGTTTAACGTGTGTATATTTATGGATTTGTTAAAGCTGTTATTAAACGCGCGTTGTGCTGCTGTAATTTAGATGCCAAAAAAGAGTATTGTCGTGTCTCAAAGCTTGTTCTAATTTGGGTATAGTTACAAATGGGTTTCCCGCTACGCCCTGTTCTATTTTTAGCAGGTGGAAGAGAGGCATGTTTTCTGAGTATTGTGCGTAGGATGAAGAGTTTCCTTACAGAGAGATATTTGCAGTCTTTATATAGTGTCAGAGTTGGGTATCGACGAGGTTTGTGAGTCATGACTTTTGATAAAGCCCTTTGCGCTCTTTCGAGGCCCAACACCACGGTTTTATCAGTGCCACCCCAAATGGGGATGCAGTAGGAGAGAATAGACTGGCACAAGGCAAGCTATACTAGTCTCATCGTGTCCATATCGGCTACATCGCGGAGGTTTTTGAAAATGTAAATGAGTCGCCTCAGTCGGGTTTTCAATATTCCTAAATGCGTGTGCCAGTCCAGTCTTTCATCTATGTGAACACCCAGGTATTTGGTATTCGATACCAACGTAAGAGGGAGACATGTACAAGGGAAGGATGAATCCTGAAATACGTGTGCAGTTAAAGAAGATTCCGCGGCCCGGGGTGCAGATTTAGCGGTGATTCTAAAGGCAATTGCTTTTGTCTTCGAAATATTGAGGGTAAGCAAATTAGAAAACCATGCCATTACTGTTCTAAGTGAGGTTTCAGCGTTGAGTTTGGCCGTTTTCCAGTCGGTACCCTAGGCGAGTAACACAGTATCGTCTGCATACATAAACGTGTCACAGTATTGTAGTTTAGGTTGCATAGATCGTTTACATAAAACAGGAAGAGTGATGGCGAAATAATGCTACCCTGTGGGACGCCATAACTTATAATTTCCTCGCTGCTGATGACCGAATTAATTTTAACGCACTGTCTACGGTATGTAAGGAAATCTTGAAAGATGTTTAGTGCATTTCCCCGTATTGCTTCCATTTTGCGGATAAGGATGGGAATAGAGACGGTATCGAAGGCTTTTGATAGGTTTAGAAAGACGGCCAAACTTTTCATCCTGGAGTCCATTTTTTTTGTGACTTGATCAGTAAAGTTTGCTACGGCATCCTCCATGGAGATGCCCGGTCGGAAACCGTATTGATTTGTTGCTATTATATTTTCGAAAAAAAAAACTAAATTGTTGTTTAGGATGCGTTCCAAAATTTTTGAAAGTGTTGTGAGTACGAATATCGGCCTGTAATTTGATACGTCTCTATTCCCGTCCTTATGGATAGGGTGAACGAGGGCCTTCATAAATGCACGTGGGAAGGTGCCTGTATTTATCGCAAGGTTGCATATGTGCGTGATTGGAGGTATCAATGTGTTTTTACACATTTTTTCCGTACCCAAAGGGTAAAAATGGAACCCTATTACTAAGACTTCGCTGTCTGTCCGTCTGTCCGTCTGTCTGTCACCAGGCTGTATCTCATGAACCGTGACAGCTAGACAGTTTAAATTTTCACAGATGATGTATTTCTGTTGCCGCTATAACAACAAATACTAAAAACAGAATAAATTTAATATTTAAGGGGGGCTCCCATACTACAAACGTGATTTTTTTGCCCTTTTTAGGGTTCCGTACCCAAAGGGTAAAAACGGAACCCTATTACTAAGACTTCGCTGTCTGTCCGTCTGTCCGTCTGTCTGTCACCAGGCTGTATCTCATGAACCGTGACAGCTAGACAGTTGAAATTTTCACAGATGATGTATTTCTGTTGCCGCTATAACAACAAATACTAAAAACAGAATAAAATTAATATTTAAGGGGGGCTCCCATACAACAAACGTGATTTTTTTATAATAATTGGTACGGAACCCTTCGTGCGCGAGTCCGACTCGCACTTGGCCGGTTTTTTTGATAATAATGGTACGGAACCCTTCGTGCGCGAGTCCGACTCGCACTTGGCCGGTTTTTTTGATAATAATGGTACGGAACCCTTCGTGCGTGAGTCCGACTCGCACTTGGCCGGTTTTTTATGATTTTTGAAGAGATGCCGTCCCATCCGACTGCGCAATCCCCTTTGAGAGACATAATAATACGATCTACTTCTTCGTGGTTGACTTCTAAGATGACTAGAGAATTAGGTTGCATGTTGAAGTTTTCGGACAGAGGAATGTTGGAGTTAGGTGTGATTTGCGAAGCCAGTTTTTTACCTATATTGACAAAATAACTATTTACCTCGTTGGCGGATGCAGTGGGATCATCTTCGAGTTTCAAGAGTTGGCGCGCGGGTTGTCTGTCTTGTCGGGTATGCGTGATTGTTTTGATGGCGTTCCATGTTGCTTTTGGGTTGCCTTTAGCCTTTCTAAGTTCGGTTTTTTCGTTTCCCGTTTCAATTTACGCAGCAATCGGTTACAAAAATTTCTGTAACGTTGGTATGTGATTTTGAGGATTGTGTTATCAGGGGATTTTTTTAGCTTTTTGTGCATTTTGTCCAGGTTCCTTATGCATCGTAATATGCCCGGTGTAATCCAGGGCTTAATAGTTCTTTGTTTCTTTGGGACATGGATTAGCCTTGTGTGTTGTTTGATTACTGATGAAACAGTTGATATGAACATGTCTGTAGCCCTATTTGTATCCGAACATTCTAGTACTGGTGTGAAATCCGTGGTTTGGAAGGTGGCTAGAATAGAAGGATAGTCAATTTTGTTACTGGACCTTGGGGGGTCGAGTATGGGTTTCCCCATGTCGAGGCATAGTATGACAGGAAGACAGGGTTGGTTTCACAGGGGAGTCGATCACCATTGTTACAGCCTTTTGCTTCGTTCTTAGGAGAATATGGTCGAGGCAGTTATTTTGTCTGGTAGGAATATTATGCGTCGGTAGTAAACCGAGAGATGCTGTGAGGGTAAGGTATTGATCGGATAGTCGATCTACACTATTAGCCTTTATATCGATGTTCATATCTCCGATTAGAGCCACGTTACTGTTTAGCGGTAAAGGGTGTACTAAATTAAATAAGCTATCCAGGAAGTTGTCGATATTTTTATAGGATGGGGAGCGGTAGACGGATATAAGACATAAGTCACTGCCAACATGACATACCAAACAATTGGTATCAAGAGGTGGTTCTGAAACCTTAACATTCAATAGACTTTTGGCGTAAATCACTACACCGTCGTTTTGTGATGTGTGGTTTGATGTGAAGAAGGTATTGTATCCATCTATTTTTGGTAACGGACCAGCGACCTTTAACCAGCATTCTGTTAGTACGAGGATATCAAATTCAACGTTTGTAAGTGCAAGTGTAGATATAAACAGGTTAAGGTTTTTCTTGATACTCCTTATGTTTTGATGAATGATTTTCATGTATTTATTTGGGTTCTTAAGTAGAGTAGTACACTGATCGGGGGAATAAGAGCTGATTTGGCTATACTGAAGGAGTCTATTTCAGATATTACATCAATTGTATCAGTAATTTATAAGTTTTAGACAACAAACATCGGTGAATTTGTGACGCGACAAAGCTGGTTACGGATTTTGTTGAGCAGTTTCGAGGTTGGGGGTTTTGTACGATGGCCCTTGGTTTTATTTATTTTGGTGGCGTGAGTGGGAGTTGTGAGTGTTGTGATGTTTTGTGTTTTGTGTACAGTTCTAGAAGGGAGTGTGTAAGTAGTGTATGTTTGGTTGAGTGTATGCGTGTCTTTGGGTGAAAGGAATGATGTGGCAACATTAGTTTGGGGATTAAAAAGGTTATGTGGTCTAGTCATTGATTGTCCTTTATGTCGAGTAGATTTTGTTCAGAGTTGATAATGAATTGTTTGAAAAGTTATTGACCCAGCAGAATTTAAATCCGTTCTGTTTGGCGACCTCGCGGGTCTGGAAGAAGAGCTTCTTTCCTGATGGTGGGAGGTGTTCGTCTACATAGAATGGTTGTTTATTTCCAAGCAGGCCGATGAGATGGGTGTTCAGTTTCTCACCGAGATCGCGCGCCTTATTATAATTCCTTACTGAAGTTAGAACGTCATATTTTCTTTGTACGCTAGAGAATTCCACGATGATATTTCTGGTGGTGCCGGGTTTTGCGGGGGCTCGGTATATATCCCGAAGATCGCTAGACTGCAGCAGTCTTTCGAGAAGGTTTCATCTTTGTCACGATGTCGGTAAGGTCTTGCACATTTTCGTTGTCTTTCTGCGGGACATTTCGTATCTCGATGTTTGCGCTACGGATGGCGTATTGTAGCTCTTTTAGCTTTTTATCCAAGGTAAGTAGGTGGTTTTTATTTTCTTTGTTTTCGGTTTCAAGCGATTCGACACGGTTTTTTATGGCTTCATACGATTTGTTGATGAAATCCATGGAGCGCTCGATTTCCAGGTTCGATTTTTGAATATTCTTGCACTGTGATTTTAGGTCAGTTATGTCTTGAGCCAGCTTTGATAAAAAGGAGTCGTGTTCGGCTTTCCATGAATGAAGCATGTCTATTATTTCTTTTCTAAAATCGTCCAGCAAATGCTCGGGGGAACCATCAACACGGGCTCGTTTGTGCTGCCTGGTGGTTAAATAAGGCGTTGAGACAATTTCATTTTGAATTTCATTAATGAGTGCCTAATGTGAATGCCGAGCCGAGCACTAAAAATCGAACAGCATGTCATTAATAAGGCACTTATTTAGGTTTCGCTTGAAAGGAAGTCGTTTGTCTTGAATATAAAGGAGTAAATGATGCCGTGACGTGTGACAGGGGAGAAAAGAAGAAGAAAACGTGTTGCGCCGACGGTTTTGCTTGTGAGCACGCAACTTCTGTCGATACTCTTGCGCCATCACATTTTCCAAGCTCATCGTCCTGTGTTAACGCTGCCGCTACGGCTGCGGAGAACCTCAAGTGGCTTAAATATTAAAGCGCGTTTTGGGTTGAAGCTCTGGGGCCGTGGGGTCCGAGTACTTAGAGCCTTTTTTAAGGAAATTTCAAAACGCTTAATTGACGCTTTCCGTGACCCAAGGGCTGGCCTTTACCTTGGCCAGATGCTAAGTGTTGCCATACAACTTGGCAATGCCGCCAGCCCAAGAAGGCACATTACCAGCAGGCTGACAGCGTTGAGGAGGAGTTTTTTTTATGCCCGTTTATACTTTGTTTTTAGTTTACTTTTGTGTTTCTAGCCTACTCTGTCCTACTCCTGGGCAAAGGCCTTCGTCCACTCCTTCCACTTCTCGCGAACCCACGCGTCCTCCTTCCAGTTCGGACGGAACTTATCCAGTTCGTCCCGCCATCTCCTTCGTTGCCTGCCGCGACCCCACCTGACTGTGTCATTGCACTAGTTTTCTGCTATTTTGGCCCACAGTTTGTCCAGCATGCGGCAGACATGACCTGCCCAGTCCCTTTTGAGGTTATTTAATCGTTTTATTGTTAAAATGTATTTGGTTAGTTTATTATTAAATATAATTGATGTTATTTTTCTCTTTTAGGTTCTGTATCAAACAATAGAGACTTTCTGCCGTTGCTTGATCAATGTTCAAGTGATGATTGAATTCCGGAAACTGGTTTTTGTAAGTTATACAATTGTGTTTAATAAAAGATCACACCTGTGTTTCCTTGAAGGGTTGGGCACATGTCTGCGGTTAGATTTAAGGTCCTAAAAGAAATTTCTGATGGAAAAACTAAATAACACTTTGCCCGAATCAGAATCCCAAGCTCAGCAAACGTCTCCCAAGACTACAGACAGTGAAAGTGATCCAACAATTTTAATTTTTTGCTTTTCGAAAATCAACATTCACGAAAAACCGTCCATAATAAAATAAAAAATATTGTTTTCTAGGTGACAACCCCATTAGTGTCAGTATTCCTTTTCTTCTGGGTGATCAAGACCCTACTGCTCCAAGTTTGGCTCAGCCTTCAAGTCGAGACGTTCTATCAAGCTGTGAAACATGCACAGGACTCATGTTCAAGCATTCTGGCTTCAGACTGTACAGGTGTGCGAGTTTGAATTTATTAAATCATGTTATAATTTGTCAGCAGTTCAACGTCTAATTCTGGAAGACAGCAATGCCATTTTGACAGTTCAATGACATTCAATACGTTACTTAAGTTGTCGAGCAGACGAATTTTTTAAACTGATGTACAATGGAATATGAAGTTCTCTAAATATTTTTCTCGAATGGTATAAAGAAGTGTGTGTCCAGATTTATTGGCGGTGTGAAGTCGACCGCACCAGTCAACCGAAAAAAAACTACGTGAGATATCACAATACTGTTATTGTGAAATTCTGTACTTTAGTGACATGATAGGCATCTCCCTAGTAGCATTTTTTGTTGCCATTTAGTTGGGCCACATACCTCTGGTTAGTTGGCAAATGCATACAATTGCCAGGCAGTTTGCGGGTTGGGCCCAAAACAGATGGCCCACGTGGATTTGCCTACGGAAGCCCAACTTGCGATGGGTCAACGAGCATTGCCCTCTGAAGGCCCGAGGAAAACGTGTTGTGGGTAGGCCCAACGACACATGATACATTTAGGCAAGCGGTTGTATGTTGGTTGGTTCTATGGCTGGTTTCAGAGCAACGCGTCTTGCCAGCGCCGGCCGTACGCGCATCGCTGTACATAAACCTTATCAGCTTCAAAATAAAGTTGGTTTTAGCGATGTGTTTTGAAAAACCAACTTTATTTTGAAGCCGATAAGGTTCATGTGCAGACACCTGTTGTAACCAAATGTAATAATTTTCTCTCATTTACAGATGATCAAAAGAAGTTATGCAAAAATATCTTGCGCGTGCACAATGCATCATATAGCAAGATGACTGCTTGTGGCCTGTTCTACGTAGATATCTGTCAGCCACTACGTCTGATGGCACTTCTCACTAACTACACCGTTGTGCTGTTACAGTTCGCATTTCTGTAATCCTGGTACCAATAAAAGTTGTCATAGTCGAAACTGCATTGTTTTATTAAATCTAGTGCGATGGAGTGATAATGGGGACTTGGGGGTTAAATGATTGCTTAAACAATACCACTATTGTTTTAATATCACTTCAGTGTGTGAAAGAGACGACGCTATAGAGGAAGTCTAGCGCCATCACTTTCCCACTATGGGATAAGAATTAAAACAGTACTGCTTTAAGACGTCATCATAGCGGTCCGTTCAGACTAAACACCCGTTCCTACGGGGGTAGGCAGAAACGAAAGAACGCCGTCTGCTACGATTCTTACATAGCCACTCCTTTTGCCTCGTCCACGTACATACATACATCGGGTCATACACGCACACCTGTTGCGAGTACTACGCATTTAACTTCCCTGGAGAATACCACCAATAACTTCAGTGTATACATGATACAATAATAGCTAAAAGTAAGGTTGACTGCCTCGTTAGTACAGTGGTTGCTATTACGGAGCTTGATGTCTTGGGTTCTATTCCCAGGTCAAGCAAGGTGTAATTGGGGTTTTCCGTCAGGAGGTTCTCTTTTCCCGGTTGATGACAAAACACTCGATCCCTATTATTTAGTTTTTATCGACGACCTTTATCATTATTATTAAATTGTATTCTCCGAATACTTTATTGGTCTATGTGTGTATACAGGGTGTAAAAGACCTCATCACGAAGCCGTCAACCAAGCATTCTGTACATCAAAGTAACTTTACGCAAAAATTAATTATTGCTAGGAAACCACTTTTTTTTTGTGTGAAAAATCATGTTTTGTGGTAGAACTCAATGTAACGCACTCAAAACATTGTGCTGATGGATGGATTGAATAGTACCGGGGTCGTGAAGGTATTTAAAGTAAAAATCTTACATTAAAAACTTGTATTAAAGAAAAAAAACTTTTTTTTTTAAAAGTTGGGAAATTTGACCCCCAATATCTCCGTAACTAGAAGGTAGGAAGGAAGGTATGATGTAGGACAAAAAAATATCGCAATGACAAGGAGAACAAGTACCTTTTGGCTTCGTTAAGAGGGGTTTTAAACCTTTTATTTTAACGCACAAGTACCCATATTACGTACATTCTTTTAATTGCTCACAATTTTTCAATTTTCAATCAAGTCCATTTTCCAAGTCCTAGAGGAGCTCGTGGCTAAATAATAACAGCCACTCGGGTCGATCGTTAGGTTAAGCCGTGCTTGCCTAAGTTGGTCTGTGGATGTGTGACCACCCATTACATACCGAGTTTCCTCCGTGCCTCGGAAAGCACGTTAAGCCGTTGATCCCAGCTGTCAATTGAAGATCTTTGACAATCGTTACACTTGTAACGATTGTCTAGACTGGTTATCAGACTTATTGGGCCACTGACCACCTGGTCAGTGGCCCAATAAGTCTGACAACCAGTCTTACCAAGGCGTATCGTATTACCCAGTACTAACTGGGTTGTGGAGGTCAGATAGGCAGTCGCTCCATGTAAAATACTGGTATTCAGCTGCATCTGATTAGACTGGAAGCCGACCCCAACATAGTTGGGTAAAGGCTAGGCAGATGATGCTCACAATTAAGTCCATTAATCAAATAGTTTCTTCAATAATTATTTTTTTAAAAGATTAATATTAAAATGCTCGATGAACCAATCCGACTAATTGCTATTTGATTTTGTGCCAGCCTAGCAATATAATGTATACAGCTTACTGAAATGGACATGTTTTCAAAGTCTAGAAATAACCTCAAAGTTACAACAATTAGAATAAGGAGACTAAACAATATAAATAATAAAACATCTACAAAAATCGAAAAATATCTACAATCCATACTCAGGCCATTTAACGTAATGCAAGCATTATTTTTCTGTGCTAAGTACAAGTTTGAAGAAGACTTGATCACTCAAAATAGCTTGAGCTACGATGTCAGTGCAGGCTTTGGTACTCTCGTTTATATCTCTGTTAGCTCTTTTGTCCTATTTGCATCCTCCTTTAAGGAGGAAGGACCCAATGCTGTCTACTTCGGCAGTATCAATGACCTTGTCGTCTTCGTTACTGGCATTCTTCTTGATTACTACACCAATCTCATGGAGAAGAGTAACAACGTGCTTCTAGTCTCTGGTATCCAAAATGCACATAAAATTCTCAATATTAACGGAAAGATTTTCAACCGCTTCATCATCCACAACTGGATTTATGTAATTGCTTTGAATTGTTTCCATATTTTCTGGATCTTTTATTACTGCTCCATCTTTACTATCAGTATCTTCGGAGTCTTGGATAGCTGCCTTCACGTCTGCTTTGACATTAATGTCGTATATGCGGCTATGGTTATGAAACTGAATAGGAAAACTGTTACTGTATGGATCGACAACGTGCAGGAGCCAAGGTGCAATGAAAACGAAAGTTTTTGGAATAATTACTTCAAAGCATATGTGGAAATATTGAAATCTTATCAACTAATTGAAATTATTTCCCAGAAGCAGGTTGGTTTTAGCGAATCTTTTAGTTTTTCAATCCAATTGCGATTCCTTTATTGAAACAATGTTTTCTCTTGATTTCAGATAGTATTTTATAATCTGTACATATTCTCGAACGGTCTGATGGATTTACTAATTCACATACAGACGAGTAGGATCACAATGGATGAGAAAGCTTTTGTAAGTTAGATCTAACAATATAAATTACGACCCAGGTAACACTCATCAATGTCAACATCAACGAAGAAGTTTTCATGGAGTTATATTGAAAGTTGAAACCACAAACGATGGGCACTAAATATCGTGTCCTGCGTGTCCACTGTATGTTCATTACTGAAACTGATGACGCTACTGAAGACGCCTAACACATGCCCAGTTCTAGGCTGGCCATCGTTTCGTTTTTTTCGTTAAGAAGAAACCCTTGAATCATGATCATTCATGATCTTTCTTCAGATATTCCCCGAATTACACCTAGATTTAAGTGCATGCTGTGGTCTCCTGTAATTGAAGGAACACACTTAAAAGAACCTTTGTATAACTGTAACTTATATTGTATCCGTGTATCTTTTGTTGGAGATCCAAATAAATGAATAAATAAAAACAAAAAAAAAACAAGTAGTTTTGGTAGTAGGTAGGTAGGTAGTAGGTAGGTAGTAGGTAGCTCATGTGACGCAGACGAAGTTGCGCGGGTCAGCTAGTTTTATATAAGTAGTGATGACCAACATTTCATTTCTAGTTCTGTCTTCAAGTCATCGTCTCCCAATTTTGGCTACTGAAAAGCATTATCATACAAATATATTTGGGCATGGAATGTGAAAGTTTTTACTCAGTGATGCAAGAAGTGCAGCGGACTTGCGCAAAACTGGAGGCTTCTAGAGATGTATCAGGTAAACCATACATAATTATACACACTATTGTAGTACTGCTTTTAAAAATGCGAAAGTTTGTCACGATGGATGGATGTTTCTTAATCTTTCACGCAAAAACTACCTAAAGGCACACATATAGTTTTTAAACCATATTTACAATTTTTATCCCGATACTGATCAACAGGGTGATACCACCCTGTTGGTCAGCTTCTGAGCAATATGCGGGCGAAGCCGCGGGCATGAGCTAGTACACAGATAATCTGTGGGTACTGTACAGGTAAGCATCTTGCACCCTTGCAAGAGCACTTGTGCAATTACTACGCTTCAATTTATGGATTTTTCTTTTCCTCTCGTTCCGGTACGAAAAAAAGAAAATATCTCAAATGGTTAAAAAAAATAATACTTGCTCGTTTATTATGTCGTAATACTTATGATGAAGATACGCATAGAACACAGTGACACCACTCTTTACAAATGGCCAGCATCGAGCACTGAACGTATTCAATGAACAGCCTTACATTATAATCTTAACCATAATGTATGGATTTAGGGACAATCTTCTGAACAACTGATCCGATATTGAAAATATTATTTCACTAACGGAAAGATACATTATCCCCAAGTGTCTTAAACATAATATTTACAGACGTTCTCGAGGCCTCATTTCCAACTACATATAAGCAAGTCACATATCTTCTTTATTTCTATGTAAGTATATTATATTTAATTCTATCATGATGTTATGTTCTTTCACAGATGCCCAAAAAAGAGTCTGCAAGAACATTCAACGTTTGCAGAAGGCTTCCTTCAAAAAAATGAACGTTTGTGGCCTATTCATCATAGACGCTGCACAGCCCCTGCATTTCTTCTCACTCATCACAACTTATGTTGTTGTTTTGTTACAGTTTTCTTTCTCTCTGTAAATCTTTCTTTAATAATTTGTGACGTCATCATCGTCATCTTCCGCCCTTATCTGATTGCACTTGGGGTCGGCATAACACATTTTCTTTTGTCATTCTCCCATATCAGACGTCACGGCATCATTTACTTCTTTCTCTTTCATATAATAGATATATATATATATATAAAGATATTTTTTTTTTGAGACTGCCTAATTATTGCAGTCTTGAAAAGAAGAGTGAAAGAACATTATCTGTCCAATTCGCCATAGTTGCTTACGTATTTATTGTTATATATTATTTTGTAGTTTATATTTGTGTTATATATTTTGTCTTGTATGTATGTAAGTATATTCTTATATTGTATGTTATATTTAAATTTTTTAATTGCTTTAAGTTTGTATGTATTCTATTTTCTCATCTTTTACACACTATGTCTTCATCTCTTTTTATCTACTCTCCTTTCGCAGGTATGCTGGAAGAGATTTCTTTAGAAATAAGCATAACTTTTGTACCTATTTTTCTTTTCCTCTCTTCTTTTCTCTAGGTAGTGTGTACATAAGCCGTGAAATAAATAATTCCTCAAATAATCCGAACATCTTTTGTTTGGCCTTCCTCTCTCTCTCCATTCATCAACATTTATATCCATAACTCTTTAGTCACGCGTTTCATCCCCCCTTATTACATGTCCTGTCCATACCAAGACAAACGATATCCTTTATATTTTTATAACAGGCGCCACTTTCAAACTTCCCCTAATATTATACTCATTCCTTACTCAATCCATTCTTAATTATTAATTTACGTAAATTTTAATAAAGATATTTGACATCAACAAGTTTTTCTGACTGCTTTACCCTTCCTTTGGTTTCGTGGTGCAAGCGCGACTGCTTAAGATGTTTACCTTGGTTTGATTCCAAGGTTGAGCAAAAATGTACTGCGGTTTTCCTTCAGCATGAATTTCAGTTTTCAGCAGGAATTGGATCTGCATATTGTTGGAATTCATCGTAGTCTTCATCTTGGCGGCAATCTTGACTAATGTGCGCAACGCATTTTTTTTTTATTCATTGATTTATTTTGACGTGGACGTCACTTACGGCATACGTGTAATCTCCTTGATAAGAGAAGGAATGATTGCATGGATCGCTGAGGTGGAGTGTTACAGTAAATTGAGCTTGGAGCTAGAGGACGGCCAACAACATGATAATTTGAAAGAACTGTTTCAAGCATATGCTGTTCTATTGGAAGCGTTTAACATTTTCAAGAGAATATTTCAGTATTCGGTGAGATTTACATTTTTTGTTTTGGTTTAGTTTTGTAGGTAGAACATATGTCGTTTTGGTATGGACATGTGATGCGGAGGGATGACGAAAATGTTGAGTATGAATTTAGATGGCTATAAGAGTAGAGGGTGACCCAAAAAACGATGGATGGACTGTGTGAAAGGAGGTGGCTGCTGATATGATTAGTAATAGAGAATTAGGGAAGAAGAAGACATGCTGCGCCGACCACAAACAAATTGGTATAAGGGCAGGAGAATGATGACGATGAGTAAGCTTTGTAGAAACATTCACAACTCGTTTTTAGGTTTCCGTACTCACGGCGATCGGTGGCGGTGACCTCTTGCGTAGGGCCCTGGTTCAATCCATGGTCCGGAGCGAGACGGAATGGGACGCCGTTTCCTCCTTCTGCAAAGCAGTAATGCTAGAGAAGGAGGTGGCGGAACGTGAGAGGGAGAGAACCCCACGTCCCGGCCGCCGCGGGGGACTCCCGGGGTGTCTCCCGGTGACCGGGGGCCACCGTAGGCGCGGGCCTGTGGACGGAGAGTTATAGGCTATCTCGCCGTCCGTCCATCTCATGAAGACAGGCCGTGTCGACGGCGCGTTCGTGTTTCACGCGCGCTTCAAAGAGAGTTAGCAAAAGGAGGGGGTCCGCAAGGGCCGATGCCTGCCGGGGCTCTGGGACTGTTCGAAAGAGCATGGATGGGTTTTAGTCAGTAAAAGTCTGACACTCCCTCCGGCTCCGCCCAAAGTTTGAGGAGTCATTTGATGATTTCCCATCCGAAAAAAAAAGGGTTCCGTACCCAAAGATTAAAAACCCCTATTAAAAAGACCCTATTACTAAGACTCCACTTTCCGTCTGTCTGTCACCAGGCTGCATCTCATGAACCGTGATAGCTAGACAGTTGATTTTTTTACACATAATGTATTTCTATTGCTGTTATACCAACAACTACCAAAAACAGAATAAAATACATATTTAACGGGGGCTCCCATGCTGCGAGACTGTTCAAAAGAGATACCATGGCCCCGGAACACAAAGAGCGATGAAGGAATATGGATGGGTTTTAGTCAGTAAAGTCTGACACTCTATTCTGCTCCGCTCAGAGCGGGAGGAGTCATTTGATGATTTCCCATCCGAAAAAAAGGGGGGGGCTCCCATACAACAAACGTGATTTTTTTGCCGTTTTTTGACTCGATATTAATAACGGCAACAGGTAGACGCTTGAATCTTCACAGAATATTTAGTTATATATTCACTTTAAAAATAAATAATTGAATTAAAATAAAATCAATATTTAAGGCGGCTCCTTGTAATGTTGTATAGATAAAGGTACGGAACCCTTTGTGCGCGAGTCCAACTCGCACTTGGCCGGTTTTTAAGGAATTTTTACCGAGTTATCCGAACATTTTATGATAGGAGATACTAACCTAATACATACTGTGTATAATTTCAATAATTAAGTTTAATTTCTTTTCAGATATTGTTCCAAGCAGTCGTCACATTTTTGCATTCTGTACAATTCTTAGAACTGACAATAGAATTTGAAAACTATTTGGCTATGAATCATTTTTCGGTAAGATTCATAATTAAATTATGATAAGAAAATATCCTAGCCTGTGTTGTATTCTTTTGCCGAACTTCAAATTTCTCCTTTCAAAATTCTCTATAGTTTTTGGCCATTTTTGCCCCTTATACACGATCAAAAGCATGAAAAAAATATATAAAAACTAACAAAGTACATGACGTGTGTGAACGCTAACATTACTTAATTTAGTAGTAGAGAATTGAGATACCATCTTAATGTTCATTGGAATGTCAACCCTTTTGTGATTATTACGAAGCGCTCCAACATACAGGTTCACTTCAATAACATACGACATTTTATCGTTATCACTAAAAATGCGGTATTTAATTATGTTTACCATAATACCATAACCATTTATGTAACCCACCCGCAATAACTACAGCTTATCCGTGATCATCTACAATGTTCACACATTCACAAATAGGGGGCGACCCTATTGCCATCAGCCGAGAAAACTCAACACATACCTAGGCATACCTGATGAAAAAACCCAATAACACTTTAATTGCTTGGTTTTTCATCTGTGTAGTAAATACTGTTTTTTTTTTGTTTAAGCTGGGCATAATACCTCTCCAAATTGTCACCATCGCTTGGATACTAAGGAATATAATTTTAACAAGTATGTTCAGCGTCAATTGTGAGAAGTTATACATGGCTGTTTGTGATGCAGACGCTACCTGCAGTTGGTTGTTAAAGAACACTCAAAATACTGGTGAGACCAAATCACTTTTTAATTTTCGAGACACTGGTCATGTGTTTTCCATTAAAAAAAAGAGACATATCCCTAGGATTTCTCCTGTATCATGGGTGCGTTTACAAATATTTAAACTCACATACACAAACAGCGGTAAGTGGCAGTGGGAAGGGCTCATTGCTCACAGAACGGATGGCCGATGGGGCCGAAAAGTTCTGGAGTAGCGACCGCGAACCGGAAGACTTTGTGTTGGAAGGCCGCCCACTAGGTGGACCGATGGCCTCGTGAAGGTTGCGGAAATCCGCTGGATGTGAGTCGCACGGGACCGGTCAATGTGGCGACACATGGGGGAGGCCTATGTCCAGCAGTGGACGTCTTTCGGCTGAAATGATGATGATGACACAAACAGCCAGACCCGGAACAACTACATATAGGTAGGTCATACAAATATTTGTTCCGCGCGGGGATCTGATTTTGATTGAATCCGCGATACGCAGCATAGCAGCCTATCTCTCAGCCACTGCGTCCTCTCATGGCGTTTCCAGTCCCATCTGCTTTGTTACTCGCCTTGCATTAATAATCCTCCCGCTTCGTTCGTGTATTGCGAGCCTATGACACTCAAAAATAATGTAGCTTCCCATTACTGAAACAATTTTTTGAAATCGGATCTGTACTTCCGAAGATTACCTTTACATCCAAACTTACAAATTTTACCTCTTCATAATATAAGAGTAGATTTTAAGAGAGAACAGCTGGGGCTGCAATTCTTCATAAAAATGCATATAAATAAAAATGAAATAAATAAATACCGCTGAACATTACACACAGTGCCATCTAGCGCCACACTAAGCAAGGAGGCTTATGTAGTGGACACCAGATAGTTGATATACTACTTAGACACATTTTTTTAGTAAATGCATACTTAACATACACTTTAAACATCCATGACTCGGAAACAACTGTGCATGCACATCACACAAACATTTGCACCTAACGGGATTCGAACCTGGGACTCGTTTGCCATTTTCTTTCTGAATAACGCCTCAAGAACAAACATTTTTTTTTTCATAAAGTCAATGTCTACAGCAGTAGACATATCCCTCTCTTGTATCTTTTTTTCAACAACTAATAAGTAAAGAAACCCTATGGTATGACCCTGATGGCCGTGATTAGAGGACAACCTTGCAAATTATAGAATTACCTGCGTTTTCGAGGAAAAACAATATGAATACGAAACGTCAATCTCGTAAAAATGTTTGTGATTTAATCAAACTGAGCTGCAGCTGTCTCTATCGTACTTTACGGAGGCAGACTTGATGCAGCTCGACAGCAAAAGTTACTTCAAATACTAATGTTTCGAATTCCTCGAAGACCCTGTTCGCTCTTAAGAGCTTTTTTCGCTGTTACAGTGGTATCCAAGCGGTTATGCAAGAACGTGCTGCGACTGAACCTCGCAACCTTCCACAAGATGACAGCTTGTCGGATGATCACGGTCGATGGACGTCTGCCACAGGAGTTTAGTTACCTAGTGTTGGAGTACCTAGTGTTACTACAGTTTGCCTTGTTGGTTTGGGCTAGACAAAATAAAGTTTAAAGTAGAGTAGCCTTTAAAATGTACACCATGAAATGATTGTAGAACTATGAAGAAAGAAAATGATAGATATGTTATAAAATTACGCCTGTAACCCACGTGGGCAGAGGTTTACCTAATAGAACGCCTTCATTTCGCCAGTCATGTTGAAGTCCCTTGTAATAGGGGACCAATGCAAATAATTTCGGGGCCCCCGAAATTATTTTCTGGTTTCGGCCTTAGACCAATGTGACTTTTTTTAATTCATATCTTTCTAAGTTTATATTGGACATCTCAGACATCGGTGAAGGAAAACATCTTGAGGAAACCTTTATTTTTTTTTTTCGGATGGGATATCATCAAATGACTCCTCCCGCTCTGGGCGGAGCAGGAAGGAGTGTCAGACTTTTACTGACTAAAACCCATCCATGTTTCTTCATCGCCCTTTGTGTTCCGGGGCCACGGTATCTCTTTCGAACAGTCCCGCAACCCCCAGGCATCGGCTCTTGCGGACCCCTTAGTATTGCTGACTCTCTTTAAGGCGCGCGTGGAACACGAACGCGCCGTCCACACGGCCTGTCATCATGAGAAGGACGGACGGCGAGCTAGCCCATAGCCCACCGTCCACAGGCCCGCACCCCACTGGCCGGCGTGGCCCCCGACGCCCGGGGCGTCTAACGCAGTGGCAGGACGCTGTGAGGTTTTCTCCCTCTCACGTCCCGCCACCTCTTTCTCTAGCATTACTGCTTCGCAGAAGGAGTTGACGGCGTCCCATTCCGTCTCGCTCCGGACCATGGCTTGAACCAGGGCCAGACGCGAGAGGTCGCCGCCGCCAATCGCCGGTTTGAGGAATCGTGAGAAAACCTGGACTTAAATTAATATAAGTCTGAAATCGCCAACCCGTCTTGAGCAAGCGTGGTGATCAATGCTCGTGCCTTCTCTCTTGAGAACAGGCCTTTGCCCAGCAGTGGGACAGTAATAGGCTGGTATTATTATTATTATTATAGGGGACGAGACAATTGCCATCAACAGGGCACGAGTCCAGGCTCCGTTGCTGTTACTAAGAAATTCCTGAAGGGAATTTTCAATAGCACTTTGCTCGAACCGGGAATTGAACCCAAGACCTCATGCTCAGCAGTCGCGCTTGCACCCACACGACCAACGAGGCGGTCGAATTAAAAATGATTGAATGTAGGAAATATGCTGAATCTTAAAGAATACTAAAAATACTATTTCATCACGAATGAGTAACCTGCGTCAAGTGGAAGTAGGAATTTGTTAATGAATAAATCATTCAGTTCATCCTCAAATGTATAGATAGTATTTTTTTATTATTTTACAAACCAAAATCACAAGTTTATGTGTTGCATTATTTATTAATCTACACTGGTCTGCAAAACTAAGTACTACACTTTTAAAATTTAATTTTTTTCTAAACCCTAAAGTAGTTAGAGATTTAAAATAAAAAAATGTTTTATAGCAATTTTTATCAGCTTTATTAGTTTTTAAGTACAAAATTAAACTCTTTTTCGAGTCTTTTTTGTTTCGAAAGTATATCTTGTGTACTTAAAACGTTATTGCAATTTTAAAAGTGTGATACTTATTTTTGCAGGCCAGTGTATTTACAACTTTGAACACATCTCACACAGTTTGATGTGCTTGGTTAACGGCTTCGAGAAGGAACTGCTTACACCCTGTATAATAAAAAACGACTTAGTAATCTAAATTGTTTTTTAGATAACTTTCATTTTAAAAATTGAGTTGAGTGTATTGTGTGCATAGAGCCTGCTCCAGTGGGCGGTGACAAGTAATAAGGAATTATTGGAGAAGCAGACATACAATTGCGATAAGCACAAGAGAATGATGATTAGATTACAAAAAAGCAAACTGCAACAGAATAATGACGTAATTTGTGATAAGTCCCATCAGATACATTGGTAGCGTAGCGTCTACATAGAACAGGCCACACGCGGTCATCTTACTGAACGTTCGACTTGTACGCAATACTTTCTTGCAGAAATGCTTCTGAGTCTCTGTAAAAGAATCATGCAATTGAAAATATTATATTATAAAACAAAGTCCTCCGCCACTTCTGTCTGTGTGTCTGTTCACGATAAACTCAAAAATTACTGCACCGATTTTCATGCTGTTTTCACCAATGGATAGAGTGGTTTTTGAGGAAGGTTTAAGTATAATTTAAAATGTCAAGTTTTTGTATACATTTGCTAAAATATAATGATATTTGTTGGAGGTGTCTGAAAAAAATAAGCCGTCTGGAAGCTTTACAATAGTAAAGCTTCCAGACGGCTTATTTTTTGGTCGCGATAACCGACATCCACGGCGGACGAAGCCGCAGGCATCAGCTAGTGAATTATTATATATAAAAAATTGTGCGCGTTTGTGTGTGTTGTGTGCGTGTGTGTTGTGTGTGTGTGTGTGTGTTGTATGTTGTGTGTGTGTGAATTGTGTGTGTGTGTGTGTTGTATGTTGTGTGTGTGTGTGTGAATTGTGTGTGTGTTGTTATTGTGTGTGTTTGTTGTTTGTGTGTGTTTGTGTTGTGATTTTTTATTATTATTATTATTTTTTATTTGTTTGTGACTATAATTATAGTTCTCATCATCTGCTTAGCCTTTCCCCAACTATATTATGGGGGTGTTTGGTCGGCTTCCAGTCTAGCTAAATGCGGCTGGATACCAGTATCTAACATGGAGCGACTGCCTATCTGAACTCCACAAACCAGTTAGTATTGGGTAATACGATACCCCTTGGTAATACGGGTTATCAGACATTCAAATATCTGACTACCTGTAACGACAGTCAAAGATCTACAAATGACAGCCGTTACAGGCAGTCAGTGGCCCAAAAACCCAGTACTAACTGGGTTGTGGAGGTCAGATAGACAGTCGCTCCATGTAAAATACTGGTATTCAGCTGCATCCGGTTCTGTATGGTGTCGGACGTAAAGAATAGCACCATCCCATATCTTCCCGTGGGTGTCCTAAGAGGCGACTAAGGTACTTACCAGAGTTGGGCAGCAACGTTCTCTGTGCTTTTGTAACAACCGTACTGCGATCGCCAACCCGCCTGCCAAGCGTGGCGATTATGGCAAATACCCTCCTTTGGGGGAGGCTCATGTCCAGCAGGATGTCTAACGTCCAATATAAATATAGTTGTGAAAAGGCTAGGCAGATGATGATAAAATTTCGAAATCCCTGAAGCTAGATTCATGATTTCTTAACTCACTTGGACAGTTCCGTTGTGTCATCAGCAGTATACACGCAATCTTTGCTTTCTCTACCGCTACATAGAATTTTGCACATTGGATACAATGTACTATCAAGAGCATCATATTTTTGAACAGCGTTACAAGTGTCAGAATACTGAGACCAAACTGAAAAGAAAAAAAAAACATGGAATAAATACATGATGTATGAACATTGCGGTAATCGTTACACCCGGTATAACATCGTAGTATAGGATGAAAAGTGATCGATTGTCAGGGAACTCTTGAACGTTACAATAAAGTTACATCTATTTAGTAAAAGAGGTAACAGAGAGAAGTATAGGTAATACTAGAAATAGGGACCAATTAGTTCAGTCAGGTTTCAGGCTAGCTAAAGTAGACGCATCTTTCTTCGAGTACTGCTAAAAATCCTACCGCAAAATAACCGATGTTAGTCAAATAAATTAACAATTCAATATTTACCCCAGTCCATTCGAACACTGCCAAAGCTTTGAACAAATCCAATATCAACTCACAATTAAATATGGAGCGGAGAAACGTGTCGATCATGAAATACAAAATCTGGAAAAAATCACCATACATACATTCATCATCATCATCATCATCAGCCTATTAATGTTCCCACTGCTGGGATACAGGCCTCCTCTCTTTGAGAGGGTTTATACATTCATCACTACATAATAAAAAAACAAACCCCCCCGCCGCGTCTGTCTGTCCCTATGTATGCTTAGATCTGTCCCTATGTATGCTTAGAACTACGCAGTGGATTTTGATGCGGGTATTATTAATAGATAGAGTGATACAATCATTTGTGAAGACATCAATATTGACATCGTTCCGTTTGATCGATGCGTCCGATGCTTACCTTAAGTGGTATTCCGGTAAACAACAGACATTTTTTGCATCTTGGGAGAGGCCTTTGTCCAGCAGACTGGGATAACTCTTACTAGGCTTATTATTTTGGCGCTCAAATAACCTCAATTTAAACTCACCAGTACTTGAAAAACCGTTGTGTACAATTTGTAAGCACTCAAAATATTTTCGAACGTTTCCAATAATTTCACACAATATTCATTGCGTTCCTGCTCATCATTCAGCTTTGAAATTCTTTTGATCCATTTGTTAAGATATTTTGCTAATAATATTAAAACACTAATACCATAAACTATATTCAAATCAAGTGTCACGAATATGATATCACTAATAACATCAAACCATTTAGAGCAATCAAAGGTTGTAGCATAAGCTATAATTACGATATTAACACACAAAACGGATATAACAGAGATCCAATTACAAATAATAAAACTACGAATACGTTTACTGAAGTCGATGCTCCTGTGGATCTTCTGAATCATGAGAATAAGCAAGATGTTATCATACTTATCTACGAAATTAAGAAAAAAAATCATTACTATCCCCCAATAGTAAAAAATGGCAAACAGCGTGGCAGTCAGAAAAGACATAAAATGATGTGTGATGTGCCAAGAATCTATATCATTGGTAATAAACACACGGAATATGAAGATCACTATAATTAAACACACACCCGAAACCGAAAATAGTGTTGATTTCCTATCATTTGGAGCAATTGTATTATTTTTTATGTCATATTTTGAGGAACAGAGTAGACGTAGAAAGAAATTTAGAGGATAAATTATTTGTTGGATATCGTTTTGCAGATAGTTGTTCAGAAATATTTTTTGTCTGTTCGACGCCATCGTTATACCACAGCAGCTTAAGATACTGTTAAAAATCGACACAGCTTGTTCTATGAAACTATGTTAGGAACTTTTAACTTTTACTGATCCGAAAAGTAATAAAATGAAGTTCAACAACAGTTGTCATATCTAATATTCTGATCGTATCACCGTTTAAGTTGACATTGTCAAATAACAACCTTAGTTGTATTAACCTGTGTATGACCGAGGCTTCGTCCGCATAGAGTACGGTGATTGTCCCACGAGATCGTACTATACAAAATATGGTTAAAATTCCATTAATCCGAAGAAAGCGCTGCACTTTCAAATTTTATCATCATCATCTGCCTAGCCTTTTCCCAACTATATTGGGGTCGGCTTCCAGTCTAACCGGATGCAACTGAATACCAGTATTTTACATGGAGCGACTGCCCATCTGACCTCCACAACCCAGTAAGTAATGGGTAATACGATACCCCTTTATAAGATTGGATGTCAGACTTTTTTTTGGGCCACTGCCTACCTATAACGACTGTCAAAGATCTGCAAATGACAGCAGGGACTAACAGCTTAACGGGCTCTCCGAGGCACGGAGGAAACTCGATAATATTATGCACTTTCACATTTACTCCACCGGAAAACACACACACATTTACCGCCATTCTGTGGAATTGACAGCTGGCTTCTCTATTTCGTGATCTTTATAATCTAGATCTCTTCAAAGTTCGAGTGAATCGGTTTCTTCTAGGAGAGCGTGCTCCACCTTAGGCCGCGTCATCGCTTCACGTCAGGCGAGTTGCAAACGAAAGCCTATTTGCAATAAAAAAGAGTATTTTATGTGTTAATCCAAGTTTTGAACTATCTGTGTGCCAAATATCGTCCAAGTCCGATCAGAAGTTTTTGTGTGACAGTTACAAACATCCATCCGTATTCACAAACATGCGCATTTATAGTAGTAATTATATTTTCAACACGATATATATAAGAAGTAAGATATGACATAATGAGATAAGAAGTAAGATAAAAAAGCTTTTAGGTAAGTACATTCAAATTATAGAAGGCGAGAATCAAACGGGCATTCTATTACTTTATTATTGAAGATCGTGTTATTAAATGGTAGACATTTGCATGAGACTGAGATGAGAATGCTATGGGGGTTTTGTGGTGTTACGCGAATAGATAAAATAAGAAATAAGTAGTGGAGGTGAACTAAATTACACTAAGTAATATGCCTGCCGTGAATCGAACCCGCTACAATTTGTACCGATATCATTGGGCCAGTACTGCTCTTCTGCTCTGCATGAGGAACAGGATGGAAAGTTTTTCATCCTCCACTAAAAAGGGAGAATTCTACGACCGGACAAGACAGTGTTTGTGCATCAATTGGATATGTGCTGGTAGGTACACATACCTGACACCCTTTATTAAGTGGTTACTTTCCCCAAAAGACATATTGTGTGTTCAAATCCATTACAGACCCAAACTGGTTTTTTTTGTATTTTTGCCATAACATTTTATAACAATCAATGTACTGTTTTAGTGACTAATCAAATAATAAGTGTAAGTGTTTATTTTTTTAAAAAGTCTGTTGTTAATATATTGATTTTTTTTCAATAAACATGTTGAGGGGTTATTAGCACATAATTACTGACGCCTGCTGTGTGTACTTATGCAAACAAAAACCAAGCAATTTTAATATTTTGGTAAATAATAAAATAAAACTTCAACGGCAAGGGAACTCTTTAATAGTACCAGGATTACAGAAATGCAAACTGTAATAGCACAACAGTGTAGTGAGTAAGAAGGGCCATTAGTCGTAATAGTATATCAATATCGACGTAGAAAAAACCACATGTACTCATCTTGCTGAATGACGCACGATACACCCGCAGAATATTTTTGCATAATTGTTTTTGATCATCTGGAATTAAATTATATATTAGGACTAAACATTGATTGAATAATTGAAACAAAATATGTATTTACCATACGCTAAATACGGGCTTAAACAGTGTCTTTGGGTCGATACCCGGTTCAGAAGCAGCCACGGAGTATGGATTAGTTTTTGGGTGTATTATTAGGATTACAGGGATTACGGCGTGATGTCACAGCAGCTGGGCAAGGAGCCTGCTACAGTTTCATCATCATCATCAGCCTATTAATGTTCCCACTGCTGTGACACAGGCCTCCTCTCTATGAGAGGGACTACTACAGTTTACTTTTATTCAAATTATTTTTTCACCTGTACATTCAGATACCAACACGCGTTCGCATATTTCTTTTCCATCTTTGAGAGCATCATAGAACGCTTCCATTTGCAAACTCAGTGTGACTTGTATTATCATGGTTTTTATCATGCCAGAGTACAGGAACAACGATATGTAAGGAGTTCTTGGCTAAAAAACAAATAGGAATTTTGTATAATCATTATGAAATTCTGTAATATTAGTTTGGAACATCAGGCCGGTTTTAGTGCTTGACCGACCGTCGCGTCGGTGCGTACGTTGGTCGTGCTTGTCATTTGTATGAAATTTCACAAGTCATGACAGTGCTCGAACGAATTTACGCACGCGTATGTTGCCACGCACTGCTTACGAGGACCGTTGGTCAAGCCCGTCCGCATGCGTGCCATCGGACGACCGACGCGTTATGGAAACATATTAACGCGTTCAGTGCTACACCGATCCGTGGACCGACCGTATTTTATACCGGAATTTGTAAACGTGTCCATATCATGTACGTTTTTCGTGGACTGTACCAGTCCGGCCAGTTTGGTTGGTCAGGAGAGCACTGAATGTCACAAACTGACTATTGGTTAAGCGTATCGTCAGGATCGCACCGACGCGGGTCGGTCGAACACTAAAACCGGCCTCAAAGTTAAAGAAATGCAATGAGTTGTGTCATCTCGAAATCTTTAGAACTGGGAATGGCTGAAAAGATAAAGGTCTTTGTTCTGTAGTGGTTGATTCCAGCCTGAAATTATTGACTTTGTAGTTAGAGGTCACTGGCTTGTGGAGGTCAGATAAGCAGTCATCATCTGCCTTTTCCCAACTATGTATGTCGGGATCGGCTTCCAGTCTAACCGGATGCAACTGAATACTAGTATTTTACATAAAGCGACTGCCTATCTGACCTCCACAATCCATTTAATAATGGGTAATATGGTACCCCTTGGAATGACTGGTTTCGGGCCACTGACTATCGGTAACGACTGTCAAGCATCTACAAATGACAGCTGGGACAAACGGCTTATCGTGTTTTCCGAGGCACGGAGGAAACCCGGTACGATGGTCACCCACCCACAGACCAACCTAGGCGCCTGCCTACGTCGGTCTCTATCCGTGCTTACGGCTTAACCTTGAAACTCAACCTATGTGGCTGTTATTATTTAGCCATGAGCTCCTCCGATAGGCGGTCGCTTCTTTTTAAATACTGATATTCAGCTAGATTTGTTAGTCTGAAAGCCGACCCCAACATAATTGGAAAAAGATAATGACCAATGTGTAGTAGTGAGTGGGTACTTATTCCATAAAGACATCGTCCAAAAAAAACTGGTACGCAAGTATAGCTAAACTAAAGTCAGTCAGTATGTATTGTCTTTACGTGAAGCGGTTATATTGAAATTGTCATAATACTGTTACGTCGTACCCATACCTACAATACAAGTAGCTTCTAAAAGTAGGTACCTACAACTAAGTAGGTAGGTAGTAGTAGGTATGTATCGTATGATGTAGATACAAATTTGCAAACTACCTATAAAATACATCAGGAAGTTGTCATTGTAATTTGGACCGTACGCCCAGGGCATAAAGTACCTATTTCTTTCCTTTGTACAAAAGTTGTGGAAGTTTCTCGAAGGACAATGACCTAGTATGAATTGCCTAGAAGATTCTGGGAAGTTATGGATCTTTCTCAAACGTTCGGTCGTCATATAAATAGTCGACGTGTTTGCGGGAGCGGGCAGTATTATACTTCGGGTCTCAATCGAAGACGATTACTTATATTACGTGCAGCAGTACATGAGATGGTGCTTTCTTCATCACCTAAACACTAAAAAATAGGATAAAAGGAAATTTTTTATTACAATTTCCTGTTTCACCACTGGCAACACCGTACGCCCTTGAATCATTATTTCAGAGTAGATTTTTGTGTTGTAACATTGCCTTTTGGCGATTGGGTTGAGGGGGGATAGGGCAGTAATCGTCTTCGGTTGAGACCCTCGCATAATTGGAATCAAACTTCACCAGGTAAGTTAGTTTGATTCTTAATTATACTTCGGGTCTCAACCGAAGACGATTACTTATATTACTTGCAGATGTTTAGAGCATTGCAATATTGTAAAGGAAAAAGAAAAAAACTAAAAAGCTGTTTAGTGTTTTATCTAGCCTTAACATGTTAAATAGATAAATGCAATTAATCTTCCACATTATGAGCCGATATAATTGACAAAAGTGGTGTCATTCGAGTCTACCGCATCTCTAAAATAATACTTAAGAAAGATGTTTGAGCAATTGCTCCAGCCCGCGGCCTTACGAACCACCTCCAGGCTGACCCCAGATCTGTGCGCGGCAGATTTAAATAACGAGCGAGTGACCATCGATTATGGAAGTTTATATTCCTGTCTTGCAAACCTTTTTTACCCAATGTGCTAATGTTTGAGGGCCTGCTTTTTTATGAGGTTTGCGTACACCGATAAAAATATTTCCTTCAGCGTAGTCATTTCGCAAAGATCTAGTTTTGTGTAGGTAGATTTCTATGCCAAATGCTGGACAAATACTGGGGTTTTCACGAATGTACGGTAGTTTGTTAAGTGGTTGGTATGCCCCGGGCCTCGATGTTTTGATTAAATCATTAATTTTAATAACAATCTCATTTTCTGGTGTTGATATATTTTTCAACTTTATAACACTGGTGGTCTGCATTCTTTGGGCAGAAGCGATAGCCAATAATGTACAAGTCTTATGTGACAAATTAATTATTATTGTAAGGGCATAAATTGGAAAGGTATTTCTGTACTACGTTTGTATCCCATGTTGAATTTTATTTTTGGTTTTGGGGGAGTAAGTCTATAGACACCTTTAAGGAAGGGGCTGAGCAGACCTATGCGTATTTAAACTATTCTAGCTAGACACCTCCTCAATATATATATTTATATATATTTTTTTTTTAATGATATAATTTGGACACTCTTTACAATAAAGCTACCAAGATTTATCGAACTATTGAACAGCCGTATGGGTTGTATTTGCAAAGTTTTTGACTTTCGTAGTTAGACAGAAAGGGGGTAAAGCATTAAAAAAAAAATGTTACACCAAGAAACAGTAAATGCATCAATAACTTCGGAATACGGATCTAGTTTCCATGATGCATTTCTACTACATTTGTATTTTTGAGCGTTCGCGAAAAAGTCATGTTTTCCGAAAAATTTACATAAATGTGAAAAAACACAATCTGAGATTTCCCACTCTGTATCTTTATTAAGTTGAGTTTGAAGTGTTTTGTAATTATTAAAGTTATTCAGCTGTTTCGTCGGTAGTAATTAATTTATCCCGTATTACCCAGCTCGTAACAATACTTACCAAAAACATATTACGGAATTCAATCATGACTTCAACGTTGATCAGGCAACGGAAGAAAGTCTCGATAATTTGATATAAAACCTGAAATAAATCAATCTCATTATTGAAACAAAGCAAGATGAGCCATCAGGTGAACAAACTTAAATTCTGACAGTTCGGCTAAAATGGGTAGATAGATATTATTATTATTTTTCTTGTTATCGAGTTGATTGGTTTCCTATCCAAAGAAAAAAACTATTTCAAATTGACAACACAAAAGTTATGTATTATTTGGAACTTATGGTTGACCTACAGTAGGAATGTATTGTATTTAAGAAGCAAACGTAGCTTGTATTTATTTAATACTAGCTTTGGCCGTGATCTTCGTTCAGTCCAGCCATTTCGGAGATTAGCCGAAACATCAGACAAAGAGACAAAATTAAAAAAAAAAGTTGCAACTACCGTATACTTTCACAATAATACTATGCATTCAGTAAAAAAATAATTAAAAAATTTAAAAAACCCGACTGCGTGAAAAAATTCTAATAACTTTAAATAAAAATAAAAAATAAAAACTGAAAAGAATAAAGCAAGATCAGGAGACAGGATATTATATTGACTGCAACAGTCGGGACCTATATTGGATGTAATGATTTTAGTCTAGATTCTTTAATGGGTCCCGACTGTTGCAGTCAATATATCCTGTCTCCTGATCTTGCTTTATTCTTTTCAGTTTTTATTTTTATTTAAAGTTATTAGTTTTTTTCACGCAGTCGGGTTTTTTAAATTTTTTAATTATTTTTTATTTTACACTTTTTAGTTACTTAGATATTATAACCTTTTAAAATCCTCATGATGAGCCCTTTATTGGGGTGTGTAATATTATGGTATAATAACAAATATTACATTATCACTTGAAATAACGTTCCTAAGATATTATTTTTATAATTATGCTATAAAAACAAATAACCTAATTTCATGGGGATCCTGCCGTTTTGCCGAAAAGATTTTGACAAAATTTCATTACCCAAACAAATTTTAGCAAGCTTTTTTATACCATTGCAATATTTCGAATGATTTTAGTACGCATATTTTTATTTCGTCAAATTTTTATTTGGCAAAATATTACCAAGTATAATATCATTTTGGCATTTGGTCTTTAATCAAATGATTTATTACAGCAAACAATCTCCAGACTATAAACGTTTGGTGAAATGATTAGTTTAGACATATATTAAGGCAAAAATAAGATTTTTTGGGAATTATATATTTAAAAAATGCAGTTAGATTAGGTTAATTTCTTCATTAAACCAAATGGGTAGGTTAGGTTAGGTTAAAACTGTGACCGAGCAAGCGTAGCGAGCGGTGCCGCGGCAGCGGCCGGCAAGTGCCAGAAACGACTTGCTTTAATAGAAAAAAGAGATTGTTTTTAGTAGGTTACCCGGAACTGAACTATTTAGATTAGGATATAATGCTGAAAATACAATGCTAAATATTTGGCTTATTTGATTTTGCGTAAAATCTGTTATTCCAACTGAAATATTTGACTAAATAAAAAATGTTATAAGTACTAGTTGGTAAACAAGTTATAGTTTAAACGTTCATTTCCCAAACATTAGGTTTGCGTTACAACTTCTTGTGAATAGATTTTTTGCTAAGTAATAATTTGGCAAATGAAATTATGCGAAACATTTTTTGGGAAGTGAAAATTTGTCAAATTCCTTTCGGTCAAACAAGGGAGACCCAATTTCATGACATCTAATGTTACATTTCATATAAACTTCTTTTGCCTTAATTACATTTAGTATAACATTCATTTCATATAATATTCATTTTACTAAATAAAAATTATATTAAATTAAATTAGATAATGTGATCGTTAGAACTGTCGTTATTACATCAAATGGTACGCACTGCCTTTATTGAGCCGTTCAGGCTGCACAGCGTGCCAAACATTTGAATTTGGCGCTAAAAATCCGCTATTTTATTATTTTGCTATACCCAGAGTCACTCTCACAGTAAATACGAATCTAAGGACACCTCTCAAGCTAAAATCCATCTAGCTGTTCAGGCTGCAGAACGTGCCAAAAATTAGAATTTTATTTACTTTTATACTATTTGACATTTCGAATTACATTGAAACATATAAGTTGCATATATTTTTGTAATCACCTTTAAAAACCCTTCATTTTGATACCCCACTCGATGGTATTAGAAGAAAAAAAAATTCGACGTCCTCAATTTGGCTCCCCAAATCCGCGATTTTGTTTATTTATTTATTTTAATGTAGCCAGTGACACTCGCGCTATCAAGGCAAATCTAACGAAATATAAATTATCCAATTCCTTCCATCCGTTGAGGAGTTACGAGGGAACAAAGAAACGGACATACATACAAACATACATACAGGGCAAACACATAACCCTCCTTTTGGGCTTCGCCGCAGTCGGGTAAAAAGTGTTGTTTTGAAATTACAAAAGGTTACTTAAATTCAATTTATTTGCCTAAATGAGTATGTATCTAGATTTTAATCACATAGTACAGGGGTGGTATTGCCGTAGGCAATTTACGATTTCTCGACCCGAAAGTTTCTTCAGCACAAAACCGTACCAGAGACCCTACTCCCTAATGTTTCGTCCGTATACTCGGATCTATCCGTCTCTCTTGCGCACGTCTGCAGATGAGCGCGAGTGAGAGAGACGGATAGATCTGAAAATACGGACGAACCGTTAAGGAGTAGGGCCTAAGGTTTGGCATCAAAAATCTGTTGTATTCGCTACTTACCGGTAGCTCGAAAACTTTTTTGACGATATTGTAGCATTTTAACATGTCGACATAAACTTCAAACATTTTTCTGCTATGCACATCATTGTTTTGATGCTCCGTCAAATTCTTTATTTCCAAATTCCAAAGTTTAACTTTGTCTCTCAATAATTCAATCAAGACAATAGCATAAATTAGATTAGTATCAAGACTTGAAATCACCAATAGGTTGAATACAATATGCCAAGAAGTAATACACATGAAAATAAAAACTAAAATATAGTATCCCCACACTAATGAGACATGTATCCACATTCTAATAACAGACCACTTAATACAATCCTCATTTTTAATAAATCTATGTACTTCTTGAAATGTCAAAACAAATTTGACCATCTTCTTTGTCAATCTGATGTTAATGATACAGTTCATAACGAATCCGGAACAGTAGAAGATGAAATCAAAGTACAGTGCGGAATAAAAGAAACTAATCGTGCCATATCGTCTCAAATTTGAATCTAGCGATATTTCCAATAGACGATATACGTAACCTGCCAGGAATGCTATCGTCGCGCACAATATCGTTAACTTATTGAAAAGATTATTCGGACTTATGAAATTGTTCTTGATGCAATATTTTGGATTTAAGACTAGCGTTTGCATCAAATTCAGAGGAAACAACATAGACTGCACATCTTTATCAACTTTTTCACAAAAAACGGTCTCAAAGGGATCATTTCTTGCAGTTTGGCACCCGATGTTTCTTTCCATGGACCCCATTTTATAGTAGGTAATTTTTCGAACGCAAATGCTAACAGTAAAAATAATTTAACAGTACTGGAATATTAATTTACTTGATCACACTTAAATAAATTGTGTTTTTGCTTTCTTAGGCGTAACAGAAGCGAGACGGTACAAATAATAATTAACGAAATTAAAAAATAATAAAGATATGTTAAAGCAAACAGGCCTACTTAACTGTAAACCCTTATTAGCATAGCAACAGAAATAAAAGTTTTTATTTTTTAAGATTTCAAAATACATGTGGCTGTTGATAAGATTGGAGCACGGATGACCATTGATAAATACAATCGATTCATAGGGTGAGGGTTTCATTGTCTATAATGTTGGTTTAATTTAACATCATCTGTCTATGCAGATGATAGGCTAGGTAGGTTCGTGTCTGTACACCTGACTACGTATATGCAAAATTTCAGGATGCTCGGTTCAGTGGTTTAGGCGTGAAGAGGTAACGAACAAACTTATTTTCGCATTTATAATATTAGTGTGGATATGGAACTACGGATTAAAATGTAAACAAACAAGTATAGAAGTTGACGAAATTTTACATTAAAATGAATGACAGTTCAGTTCTAATACGCACTCGTTCGGTTGTTCAAGTGACTTCGATATGAAGCTCATCGTGTGTCGTACTATATCGTGTCTCTCATTGGTACTCTTGGATTTATAATTTTTCACATAGTAAATCTTTTAGCAAGGGAATTTGAAGGAGTAATCAATCAATTCCTTGTTATAAATCTTTATCAAATTCAATGTCATCTTGATAGTGGTTCCTTTCGTTTTGTTCTTCACACTTAACATTGTTCATGGAAAGGAACACGTTCAAATGATTTTAGAGATACAAAGAGCTTTTAGATTAATCAATTATAAAAAACTACAAGAAGTCTATCAAAAGGAACTGGCTCGGAATCGTACGCCATTGTATTATTTATATCATCGCTGTGTCACTGACTCGAAACTTAAAATTACCAGTATATCTTTATTCTTTGATTTATTTTGATGTGAATCTAACTTATGGTGCTTCTGTAATTGCTTTTATAAGAGATGGTATTTCTTATTATTTTTTTTTCGTGGATTTCTGAGGTTGAGCACTATAGTATTCTCAGTTTGGAGCTAGAAGACGATAAATATGATGATAAAATAAAAAAGCTTTTCCAAGCATACGTCCATTTAATGGAAGCATTTGCTGTTTTTAAAAAAATATTCAAGTTTGCTGTAAAGGTCCATTCATTTGTGATGTGTGTAGAAAAACTTCGTAAAAATGCAAATTGTGTACCACCTAACTAATGTGAAAAATATTTTCAATGTTATCAAATAGCTAGCACGATCTGGAGCTACTCATTATGGAACGGTAAGCATAACAATTTAATTTTTTGTATCTACTGTCTCGTCTTCCAGACCAGGAAGCCAAACCCTTCCCAAAAAAGAATCGACCTTCGGATTTGACAGTAAATTATTAGCATTGCCGTACATTTTTATCGAAGAGATACTAATTATCAGCTCAGTGCTTCTCTACTTTATTGGATGCTCAGTTTTGTCGGAACTTCACAACCCTTTAATTGGGTACCAAAAGTTCCAGCATTGAAATTGTTTTAACCAGACCTGCGAGCTTCTGACTACCTGGAAAGAAAAAGTCTTTGGCAGTCGTTATGACAGGTGGGGAACCAATGTGACTTGACCATTAGATTATGTCTTAACTTTAAGGGCCTGCGCAGACGACAATGGTTATGTTATGTTGATTTCTTATGTTCTCTCTTGTGTTTCGTCTTCTATTACAGTGGAAGGTAAGAGACTTTGCAAGAACGTGCTCCGCGTGTGCCAAGCAGTCTTTCAAAAGATGACAGCTTGTCGGCTGTTCACGGTCGACGGACGTCTACCCCAGGACTTTAATAATCTGATACTGCAGTACATGTGTCTGACGCTTCAATTTGCCATCAAATCATTCTTAAAACATTAAAATAAAAACTGATAAATAAGGAACAAATAGAGGGATATCTTCCAATAAAATTAATATGCCATGGCATATTAATTTATTATCAGCATGCTGATGTTTGTTATTGTGATCTTTTCCAAGAACTTCTAAATAAATTGGAGCGACTTCTCATCAATTGCATTCGTTTTGTTTTTGGCCTTCGTTAATACGATCACGTTTCATCCTTCCATTGTCAGCTTCAATGGCTGCAGAGGGAGGTCCCTCAGATCTTTCTGCATGGTCTTCACGATCTTGAACGATCCATGTGCTCTCGATTATCAAGAAACTTATTTCAAAGTGATGGGCAGTTCGTCGTTACCTTCAAGTTTCCAAAATTCTACTTCTTCAAATTCCTTGACACAGGATACCATCAGGATACAGTAAAAATTTGACATAAAACCGCACTATACTATACTATACTATACTATACTATACTATACTACACTATACTATCCTTTGGCATTAAAAAAGCTGAAAGCAAATTCACTTTTATGAAAGGATTCGTTACCACGATTTAAGTCAGACTGAGACAAAATCAAAATCAAATCATTTATTTCAAGTAGGCCAGTTGCAGGCACTTTTGAATTGTCGAAACAAAGATGAAAATTAAATGTAGCTACAGTCCCATTCACAAGACATAAAAACGTTAAAAGTGTCCATAGTAAAAACAAAATTAACAATTCAAAAATAAACATTAAAATAAGCCACGGCAACTAAAAGATGACCAGTCACAACTGACAGCGCCCGTTCACGAACATGACGCATGGATCAGCACCATTTAACTCAACCATTTTGTAGGGAACCAAATGGTCGGACACACGCGCCACCATCAGCGAGACATTAGAGTGAGCATAACATACTCTCAACTGCCAGGGCACATTCAAGTCAATAAAAGACGTAGGATTCCAGTGAATGATAGATTTACATAGTACTCACACAATATGGGCTATGCGATTATATAATACTAGAGATTGAATCTATACAATGCAAATATAGTTGTACAATCTTCAGCAGCTCCAACAATTATATGTATCTATTTATGCGCCCCTGTCCATGTGGAGCAGGACCAGCATTGAGCCACGCATTCTTATCAGCGATATAATCGCCCAACTTGTAATAAGCTTGCTTACATAGTGTGCGTTTGATGCATGTTTTGAATTTCGTCTCATTCAGTTCAAGAATGCTTTGTGGAATTTTATTATAGCATCTCAAACAAGAAAGAAAGAAAAGAAATCATGAAAGATGAGTCTACTTTAGCGAGTCTGAAGCCTGGCTGAACTAGTTGGTCCCTATTTCTAGTACTGTAATTATGTCTGTCACCTCTTTTACCAAAAAGATGCGGTTTTTTCTGACGTACATTATGTTTTCGTAGATGTACTGACAATGTACCGTCATGATGCCAATATCTTTAAACAGTTCCCTTAGAGAATCGCGCCTACGAAGATTGTATATGGCTCTGATGGCTCTTTTTTGCAGAATAAATATAGACTCAATAGCTGCACCCCGTCCCCATAGCAAAATGCCATAAGACATTATACTATGAAAGTAACTAAAATAGACCAGTCTAGCGGTATCTACATCAGTAAATTGACGGATTTTTCTAATAGCGTATGCTGCAGAACTTAGCCGCCCCGCTGATGTTAAATGGGATGGGATGTTAAATGTGAACCCCATTGTAGCCTTGAATCAAGCGTAATCCCCAGGAAAACCGTTTTATCTACGAATTCAAGTTTCTCTTTATTCAATATTATTTCACAATCACTACTCTTAACATTGGGTAAAGCAAATCTTATGCATTTAGTTTTTTTTTCATTTAATACCAAATTGTTTGCTGTGAACCAATTATGGACCTGAAGTAGGGCATTATTCACGTCATCTAGATTTTGGGCCCGTCTATTTATCTTAAAAATTAGGGAAGTGTCATCAGCAAACAACACCATATTTTGAGGTTGGTTTTTCAATAAATAGGGTAGATCATTTATATACACGAGAAAGAGGAAAGGACCCAATATTGAGCCTTGCGGAACCCCCATTTTTACTTTTAAACCCTTTGAATTAACACCATTTATTTGAACATGTTGGTGTCTATCACTCAAATATGATTTTACCAAACTAAGTTGACCTAGTCCGTAATGCTCAAGTTTCAAAAGTAATGTGTCGTGATTTACGCAATCAAATGCTTTGGAAAGGTCACAAAATATTCCTATGGCGTCTTGAGACTCTTCCCACGCAGTAAATATGTGCTTTAATAAGGTTACACCGGCGTCAGTGGTACAACGTCCCTTGGTGAAACCATACTGTTGTTCGTGTAAAATTTTGTTGGTGTTAAAATGATTGAGCATTTGATTAAGCAATACTTTTTCAAACACCTTGCTAAAAACTGGCAACACGGATACAAACGGATACGGACACGGATACGGTCTATAATTATTAGTATCTTTACTGTCCCCGGATTTGAAAAGAGGTATGACTTTACTGTATTTCATTAGATCAGGGAAAACTCTTTGGTCTACACACAAATTAAAAATTAAAGCCAAGTATGGGGCTATAGTCTCAAGTATGGATGTACAAACTTTGATAGACATTCCCCCAGACGCAGTTGTAGTAAAGATGCAATCGCGATGAGATCACTAATGCGTTACAGAAGCAGCACAGTCCTATCAACATCCAGAACGCATTAACGCCAGCGCACAACGAGGATGGCAGGGCCGAGCATTTTATCTTTAGCTGATAAAGATTCCAATGTTCAAAGACCGACCTCAAGGCATCAAAGGGGATTTCTCTTCGTGGCATTCGACAATCGAATCTGTATCTCGTTACCACTAGTTCCCTATGAATTTACGTTGGGTTTAGATAAAATGCCCTGCTCTGTCATCTTCAATGTCGCTGGCCTTTATTGTATTGAAGTTGTTGTTATCATGTAAACAGGGTGTACCTAATGCTTGGTTGACGGCTACGTGAAGAGTCTGTTTACACCCTGTTTACATTTAACAAGGTGTCGCTTTGCATCATGGTCAAATTCAAGGAGATATCTATGCTAATGATTCTCGACCCGAATCAATAAAATCAAATGGATAGCTTTTTTTTCCTATTTACGGAAATCGGTAAGTGTAAACCACCCGTATTAAAATGCAGCCTATCTGTAACTGGCCCTATAATCGCGCCTTTACACACACAACTAAACGCACACAAAGACATGTTGCGCGATGGGTGATTCTTCTATTACTTTCGCGTTATTCTCAAATACTGTCAAATTCAAACAATTTAAAATAGCAGCTTTAATAATTATTTGACCGGATATCGTAATTTAAATAAATTATTTATGTCTTTTGTGACTAGCTTCTGAATTTTGACTAGGATGTAAAACTACCTCTTGTATAATAATTATGTAACAAATGCAAAGAACCATATACTAACCCAACCTGATGTAATAATATTTACTTAATGTGGTTGGCTCAGTCTACTATGCTTGATTACTTGGACATTCTACATTTTGTGATGGTAATTACACATTTTGTAGATAGTGTTTTTATTTAAATTAACATATTCTTTCCATGGATGTAGTGGTTAACGCAGTAAATGCTAGGCGGTGAAACTATAGAAAAAACTGTTGATATTTTTTGTCTTTAAAGATTTGTATGATAAAGTCAATGATCGGTCGTGTATTTCTTTAAAATAAACAATATGAACCAAATTTAGTAAAAACTAACACACAAAATAGATAAATAATTGTATTTGTCCAGACAATACAAAAATATAACTCATGGTTTCGACAAACCAAACCAAACCCTTTTACTTGATTAAAATATAAGCAAACAGTTTATAAAGAAACAAAGTTATTTCTTGATTGTTACAAAGACTTCATTCATCAAAACTCTTTTACACAGTTACACGGCTGTATCGAAAATAAAACATGAAGACACATATTAGTATTGACCCTATTACAATCAATTTCTTGGACAGAAATTTTCAAAAGTTGCTGTTTCCTTTCCGTTGCTTTCAGCACATAGTGTTTTTATCAACTTTCTCCATTGAATACAATTGTATAAGACCTCATCGAGTCTCTTACTATATAGTTTCTCTTATTGGTACCCTTATGTTCATAAGCTTTCATATGTTTACAGTTTTCTTGACAACATACTTTGATGGAACAGTCAATAAATTCATCACTGTCTTTTTAAAGATAAATTTCCTCTTGTTTTTGATTCATTTCGTGTCTTTTTACATGCTCAATATCATTCTAAGGGAGAACCACGTCCAGTTGATTTTAAAGATCCAAAAAGCTTTAGGTTAAGCAATTTTAAGTCATACAAAAGGCCCATCATTAGGAACTGGACGGGAATTGTGCGTCATAGTCTTGACTTTATTATCAGTGCTGCTGTCACTGGTAAATTAGTAACAGCAATGTATTTTTACACTCTTCTTTACTTCGATGTAAACTTAACTTATGGTGTTTCCATAATTGCTTTGATAAGAGATGGAATGTATTCATGGATCTCTGAGGTCGAGTACTATTGTAAACTGTGTTCGGAGTTTGGAGAAGAAAAATATAATGATAGATTGAAAAAGCTTTTCGAATCATACATCAGTTTATTGGAATCATTTGATATGTTCAAGTACATATTTAAGTTTTCGGTAAGATATTTTTTTTTAAGTGTGTTTTTCAAATGGTTCTGAAATTGTTTACCTAATTTCAAATGCATTACATTTCCAGACCCTATTTCAAGCATTAGACACATTTTTCCATAGTTTACTGTACCTTCAGGCAATAATGGAAACGTTACAAGCAGAAAAAACACATTTTGGCACGGTGAGCATAATTATGATTCATTTTTTTTAGCAAATTAATGTACATTTGTGGTACAAAAATGTTCCCCATAAATTTTCTTCTTCCTTTAATTTTCTACTTTTTGAATCATTTTCATCTTATGCCCTCATCCTATTTTATTTAAGATTGGTCAAACGTCTCGCTATCATTTTCTACTTTTTCTTTCACATCATTTCTCACACAATCTATCTATCTTTTCATTGGTCTTCCTCTTTCTCTAAATCCATCAACATTAATTTATATTCTTTTTTTTTATTAGCCTGTTTTTTCCCACTGCTGGGCAAAGGCCTTCCTTATTTCCTTCCATCTCTCCCTGCGTTTTGCCTCCTCTGGCCAATCAGACAGGTACGAAACCACATCGTCACGCCAGCGTTTTTTGGGCCTGCCTTAGTGACGACGACCGTCTTCAGCCCACTGTGTGACGATTCTGGCCCATCTGTCCTGATCCATTCTGAAAATGTGACCCGCCCAGCCCCATTTTAACCTCGCAGACTTATTGTCAACATCGGCAATACCTTTATATTCATCACTAAATTTACTTATTTTATAAATTTAACTTGCAGTATGAAATCAAAACATTTGAACAGGTCTTCATCCTTTGGGTAATGAAAAATATAGCGTTTCTCACAATATTTGGTTTGTATTGTGAAAGATTCTACGTGTGTGTGTCCGAAGTAGACGCTGCTTGCTGTAGATTGCTAAGAAGTCTGCAAAGTACTGGTAAGGCTAGACTACTAACTTAGTTGGTTTCCGACACAAAAAATGTGCTTTTTTGAACATTTGGTTCAGGTCCGTGTAATCTATCTGATTATCATAAGACACACTGAAACAAACTTCACGGTCTTGTTTATAGTCCAGTAATGTCTTGGTTAGCTGATCATGTTATAACCATTCATATTCGTAACTGAGATGGCGATGAAGATATTTACACCCAGTTCTTCATACCTCTAAAGAATCACACAGATTTGAGTGGATCTTTCAACTCAGAACTCAATGACCCGAAGAACATACATAACTATACACTTTCCTTTAAAGCATTATCAACCTATAATGTTCCCACTGCTGGGACACACGGTCTTCTCTCTATGAGCGGGAATCAACTATAATTCACCACGCGGGCCCAGTGCCGATTAGAAGATGTCACATGCCTTTGAATTTTTCGGTTCTAGGTCATGCCGGTTTCTTCACGATGATTTTCTTCATCGTTTTGAGACCACCGATGAAATAAATTACACAAAGCAATGTCCCCGCCTGGATTTGAACCCACGACTTACTGTTTGTAAGTCGGGGCTGCCAGCACTGGGCCGCTGCTGCTCTCCAATCTTTCATTTATATCGCTACATGTATTATCGTTTAATTTGATGTCTTTGCAATATGTATTTGTAATTGTGGCATTAAGTACAGAACTAGATCCAACTCCTAAAGCTTACTTACTTGAGTTTTTCTTGAATACTGTATTATTCCTATGATTCCTCATGGATTTGTAGATTTAATTTTTTTCATCTCTGTTACAGTGGAAGCTAAGAGACTTTGCAAGAACGTGTTGCGAGTGAACAATGCAGCCTGCCAAAAGATGACTGCTTGTCGGGTCTTCACGATCGATGGACGCCTGCCTCTGAAGTTTATTAGTCTTGTATTGGAGTATACTGTTGTGATACTACAGTTTGCTGTGTTAGCGTGGATTAAGAAAACAACATAAAGAGACTTATAAAATAATAATGTTGAACTATTTATGCTCCGCAACTTTCATCCGCGTGTAATTATTATAAAAATATTACGTATCGATTTAAATCAGATTATCTTAACAATTTCAAGGCTTTTTTTGCAAGGAACTCTTATCCTTTTTCTAAAATAAAAGTAGCTTTGTTAGAGTTTATAACATCAGCAATCTGCCAGTAGAAGTCCCGTCCGTAAAAGCCTCAAGTCAAAGCTTGACGTGAAAAAAACTCAAATACGTAGAAGCTGTGTTTAATATTTTTTTAAAGCAAAGTATATACAAACAGGTATTTCACAAAACAGCGAATTGCAGTAGTACTATTAGATAATTACTAATAAGTCCTATAAAACACATTGGTAACGTAGCATCTATATAGAACAGGCCACACGCGCTCATCTTACTGATCATACGATTTGTTCGTAACACTTTTTTGCACAGATTCTCTTGACTTTCTGTAAAGAAACAATGTTATGTTTTATGCATGTTATTTTGATGTTACTGTTTTTAAGGTCCACTGGTTAAAAATAAAAGCGAACGAAAATAAAATGCATGTTTCATGTGAATATTCCCTTATCGTGTGTGCATAGTGCCTAATCTAGTGTCAAAGTTTTATCCCGTGGGCCTCTGACTTGTTTTTACATGCCGTCGAGAAATATATCTTTCAGGCCTTTGGATGCCCAGCATATGAAAGTAGACTCTATGCCTAACACAAAGAATTTATAATGTCTAGTATGGAGCAATGCAGAAGGATTTGGGGCCCTAAATACACAACAACATTTCAATAGCATAATGATATTGCTTATACTTTTTCTAGAACCTCTGGTTAGTAAGTATCTGTCACTCTTTCCAGTGAGGTCTTTTTTTTACGGACAAGCCCGCCACACTTTTAAACCACTGCAACTCCTGAAAGCCAGAATCAACAGTGGCAGCCACCAGAAAAGCGCTGAAACATTCAAGTTTGATGAAGTCCCAGAGAAAAAATTTAACCGTCTTGGATCCCGCAACAAGTGAAGGCACAAAAAGACGTTAACTATTGAGATAAGCCCAGTTACCTAGCACCACAGATAGCGGTAGCTAGCTTCCAGAGAGGCCTAGCTGTGCAAGTCCGTCTGCGGTAGAACTGTACGTGAATTGGAATAAATCTATGCAGTTCTTGGAACTTACGATACGCGATCGACCAACACAGGTGGACCTCTCCTCAGGACTGTAGCAACGTTACTTACTAGGACAATTCGGGTTTTTCACAAGCAGAATGCACGCCGTCTCAGCTTCCTCGATTTTCATATAAAATTTTTCGCTCTGTATATTAAGTAGTATGAACAGTGTCATGTTCTTTGTGAGGAATAAAAAGGCCATCATGGATAAAGTAAACTAGAAGAATTAAGATAAATTAAACAATTATCTGTTGCTGCTTATAGTTTTCTTGACCATTTAGCAGTTTTTTACTCTGACTTTTAAGTTTTTTTTTTATTCAATGATAATTCAACTAGTGAGATAGTAAATGAATAAACCTTAAATAATAAGTTAATGCAAGTCGGACTCGCACACAGGGTATTCTAACAGAAGGGTTCTGAACCACTGTACAACATTAACACAATAATATAAAAAAAATTGTTTATTATTATGTTATTAAAGCAACCACAGCATACCATATTCTTTGAAAAATCAGTAACTACCTTTTACAGTTCAAAAGATACAGCCCTGTAAAAGACAGACAGACAGACAGAAGACGAATTCATAGTAATAAGCATCCTTTGGGGACGGAACACTAAAAGAATTATCAATTCCATGTTATGTATGTTACCGTTTCTCGCGCATCCATTCCTAATCCAAGCAATTGTAGACTACATTCCCAGTACACCAAAGTTCGATAAAATGAATCCATTGTGTAATATAAAACCTGTGGAAGAAGCAAACAACAATCGTCCCATTGTTATTATAATACAGGGTGTAAACGGACCCATGACGAAGCCATCAACCAAGCATCAAACTAAGTAAATCTACACAAAAATGATTACTGGTAAATGAAATTTATTTTTTGGGTGAAAAATCTCGTTTTATGGTAGGACTCAATGTAACGCACTTAAAACATTGTGGTGATGAATGCGTTAAATAGTAAACGAGTCATGAAGGTATTCCATGTCAAATTATAACAATAAAAATTTGTGAAAAAGTTGGAAATTCGAACCCAAACATTCGTAACCAGAAGGTTCCCGAAGGTTCAAGTCGGAACAAAAAAAAATTGGCAATGACCGGAAACACAAGTGTCTTTTGGCTTCGTTATGAATACTTTTACAACCATTTTAGTCATAGTAATTTTAAAGCTCATCTGAGTTACTATTATTTAAATATTTCTAACAACTCAGTATTCCTGAAATCTTTGAAATTAAACACCGTTGGGAAATAAATTTTCACAAAACTGTCTTTTGATTCTCCACCTTCGTTATAAAAGGAACACTTGGTCCATATGTGATGCTTTTAGGCCAGCAATTGCAGTGCGGTGTCTGTCAGTGAAATAAAGATGTTTAAAGTATGTAGTTTAATGCATTAGTCTCACCAGTACTTTAAAAAGCTTCTTAAACAAATTGTACGTTTTCATAATATTCTGGAATGTCTCAAATAGTTTTGTCACGTTCCGTTGCTCACCATGAAGCATCAAGATCCATTCCTCCAAATACTTTGTTAACAATTTTATAACACGAATAGCATAGACTTGATTAATATCGAACGTTAAAAAAGCTATAATGTCACAAATGAAATCCAGCAGATCAAATTCGTTGTTTCCTATATAATATAATGACAATATAAACATACTACAACACGAAACAGTGACGACGGAGATCCAATTCCAAATTATGAAACTACTGATGCTCTTACTGAAATCAATGCTTTTGTGAATGGTTTGGAACATTACAATGAGAAAGAAATTGTTATGACGGTTAAATAACTCAACAACGAATAACATCGTGAAACCGAAACAGGCATAGATGGAATAGCTAAAGTTTAAAGAGGAAATAACAAAACTGTCGTTATGATGGTAACGGTCGCCATAGATGAAATAAAAACGATATGAACTGATGCAAAAAACAACAAGGACAATAATGAACCATGATATAATGTGCTTTTTTCCAATCGGTGTAACATAATTACTTTGAAAATAGAATTTGGGTGTCAACAAAAATATAAATAAAATGTTAAGTGGGAAAAATATTCTTTGGATGTCCTTTTCTAGTCGTTTACTATTAATAACTTCGTGATTTAGATTTTGGACCATAATAAAAACGATTGTCCGTCTGTTCCAAATATTATTTGTGATCAAATTGTTTCATAAAAAACGTACTATACACGACCGTACTAAAGTATTTACCAAACAATGTAGTATAAAATTGATGGTATCATGACAGTTAATTTTGGTCTTTAATAATATTAAAAGCTGATAAGTACATTATTGCTGTCGGTTCGATAGGCCTCAAGGTTAAGCAGTGCTTACCAAGGTCGGTCTGTATATAGGTGACCATCCATTACATTCAGAGTTGACATTTGGTTGTCATTTGTTGATATTTGACAGTCACTCCGGGTAGTCAGTGGCCTAAAAGTCTGAAAACCAGTCCACCAAATGGTATCGTAAAATACATTACTAGGGTTATGGAGTTTAGATAGGCAGGCGCTCCATGGTATTCAGCTGCATCAGGTTAGACTGGAAACCGACCCCAACATAGCTGGTTAAAGGCTAGGCAGCTGCATAAATCGTTTTGTGGAATCATGGATGGCTGGTTCCATAATTATAATAGGGATGATGACTGACTAAAAAACCTGTTTTTTGTTTAAGTGAAATTTCTTATGGGAAATAAAGACATCTCAAACCCGAATTTGCATGATATAAATATAATTTATAACTTATGTTACTTTCCTGATAATTTAGCTTTCTCTTGGTGAAAATATGGTTATAATCGGTCCAGTAGTCTCGTAGATAATTCGGTACATACAATTTTTTTTGTCTTTAATAATAATAATATTTATTCACAAATTTGAGACAACCATACAGAGTAACTTAATAATAAACACAATATAGACAGATCGTTGGATGTGAAAAGGTACAATGAAAAGATGGTTTGATTGTCTATAGCCTGATTCGCCCTATCCCCTCGTACTAGTATAAAACTGTATCACGAGCGGATAGTATTCCTCAACCTTAGAACAACAGATTTTCACAAGGTTCCAGTTACAAGTGTTACAAGTCACATAGCAGCGGTTTGATTACATACTGTATAGGTAATAAATCATGGTACAGATAGTTATATTAAGTTACAAATGATGGGGGAGTTGTCTGTGTTTGGATATTTTATGTTAATGAATTTATGTATATGTGTATATTATGTTTTATGTGTACAGTTATGTGTGCTTTATTATTTATTTGTTTATGTGCCTTGTTTATAACATCGTTTTATATTAGATTTTCAGTGCTGTTGTAGTCTAGTGCTTTCAAATATTTTTCAATTGTTTTCTTGCATGTTTGGCTATCAACATTCTTCAATTTAAGATCTTTACTTATTTTGTTGTAAAGGCTAGGACCGAGATAATTGTGAAATTTGTGTGCAAAAGATGTTCTAAATTTGGGTATGTTATAGACTATATCTACTCGCCGCCTTTTAGCAAAGTGCGGTTTTACTTTATGCTGTGCCATGATCTCTTGTTTAATGAATAATTTTCGCACCGTAAGGACTCCTAGTTCTGAGTAAAGTTGGTGTGTCGGATATGTGTACTTTTTGCGAGAAATTACTTTGAGTATCATGCGTTGGGCTCTTTCAACAGTCAACATAGTTGTTTTTGAGGTTCCTCCCCATACATTTAGGCCGTATATCAGTATAGATTCACATAGTGCTAAATAGATTTTTATCAGTAGCTTAATGTCACATGTATTCCTAATAGTTTTAAAAATATAAATTAGCTTTCTTGCGCGCTTAATTACTTTAATGACGTGTTCTTTCCAGTTTAAGTTTTGGTCTACTATAACACCAAGATATCTTATGGAATTGGTTCTGGTGATTGGGTTACAATGACAGGTACTTCGATTGTTGCAATGGTGAGTTTGAATATTTATTGAGTTAGGAGACGGTTGAGTTCTACTGTTAATTGTGAATGTAATATATTTCGTTTTGTCAAGATTAAGTGTCAACAGATGATTGTCCAGCCATGAGGTTACTAAAGCGAAACCTTCATTTGCTGCTTCGGTTACATCTTTCCACGTGTTTGAGCTGAACAATAATACTGTGTCATCTGCAAAAGTTATTATTTGACCATTTTGTAAAAGCAAATTGCAGAGGTCATTAATATATATTAAAAACAGCGTAGGACCCAATACACTGCCTTGAGGCACTCCGAAGGTGGTATTTTCCTCCTGGCTTATACTGTTATCAATTTTTATAACCTGTTTACGGTTTGTCAAGTAATCTTGGAAAAGTTGGAGAGGTATTCCTCGAATTCCTAAGGTATCGAGTTTGTTCAGGAGGATGGGTATAGAGACGGTGTCGAAGGTCTTAGCAAGGTCGAGGAATATGCCTAGAGACTTCTGCCCCCTATCCATGTTTTCGACTACATACGAAGTTAGTTTGTGAAGAGCGTCCGCGGTTGATATTTTTTCCCTGAACCCAAACTGATTACCTGAGAGAAGATTATGAGTCTCTAGGTAGTGTTTTAGCCTCTTATTTATTAGCTTTTCTAAAATTTTTGAAAAACTAGGAAGCAGAGAGATCGGTCTATAATTCGACACCAAAGTTTTGTCTCCTGCTTTATATATAGGAATAGTGACAAGACTTTTTAAGGGCATCAGGAAATACTCCTTTTGAAAAGCAAGCATTAAATATGTGTGCTAGTGGTGCAATAAGGTAATCCACTGCTCTTTTAATAAAAAGCGTGGAGACACCGTCCCATCCCGAGGAATTCTTAGCTTTAATGTTAGCAATTATTTCTTTAATTTCAAATTGGTCTGTTGGGAGAAGCATAAAGGAGTTAAGGGTTCCGCTATTCGGTTTTGGTCTACACCGCCTGCTCAAATCTATCTCATTTGTGAGGGTCCTGGACAAGATGGTGTTTGCCAAATTACTACCGACATTGACAAAGTAGCTATTTATGTTATTTAACGCTTCCTGCTGTGTAGAATTAGTGGAAAGAAGCTCCAATGGCATTTTTGGGTTGCTGTTTAAATTAGCCATTTCTTTTACCAGTCCCCATTGTTTTTTTATATTGTTACTAGACTTAGCTAATTCTGATTTAAAATATTTGTTTTTAAGGTTTTTTAATAGGTTGTTACATGAATTTCGGTAGCGCTTGTAGGTTATGGTAAGGGTTGGGTTTTCTGGGGATTTTCTCAGTTTATGGTGAAGTTGATCGCGATTTCTCATACATCTACGTAGGCCTGGCGTAATCCAAGGCTTAAGGATTATTTGTCGCCTAGGCTGTTTGACAGTGTGTGTGTGATTCGAAAGGATGTCTCTGATGGTTTTCAAGAAGATGTTCATCATTGCATTGGGGTCCTCATTATGAAACCTTTCTTCCCAGTTTATCTGTTGTAGGTCTCTAATAGCAGCATCATAGTCGGTTTTTGTATGAAAGGGGTTTTTTTGGGTCTATTTTTCATTTTCAGAGGTAGTGATATCATAACACTGAAGTGGTCAGTTAAGGTTGAATTACAAACTATAGTCAGCGGTTTTAGTTTGGTTCTGACGAAGCAGTGGTCAAGACAGTTTGATTCTCTAGTAGGCAGAGTGTGCGTGTTAAGAAGGCCGTGGGACGCAAGCAGATTTAAGTACTCTGTATGTTTAGGGTTAAGCTGTTCCTGTTTAATATTAAAATTTAAATCGCCCATTAAAACTATGTTTTTATATTGGCTAATACTGGACAAGATTTTATCTAAAGACTTTAAAAAAGGTTCTAGGTTTTTGAATGCTGGAGGTCTGTACATTGATACAATAGCTAAATCGTTATTAATTGTTGTCACAAGGCAATTTACTTCTTGACAATAATTTGGTTCATAGACATTCGCGTGTATGCTATCTTTTAGGTATAATACGATACCATAATTTTGATTAAGGTGAGATTTAGTACTATGAGTGGTGTAGTTTACCATTTCAGGTATGATCGAATTTTCGGATAGCCAAGATTCTGTAAGCATAATAAGATCGTAATTGATGTCTAATCTTTTGAGGAGAACAGCAAGCCCTTCATAGTTACGGTTTAGGCTTCTGATATTTTGATTAAGAACTGAAAACGATTTTCCACCTGAGTTAAAGGCAGCCTTGCAGTGTCCGGTGTTGCAGCAGCCGGAATGTCAATAGCTATAGCATCGCCGACACTGACTACATCGTCAATGTCATTTGCGATACCTTGAATATCAAGCATATTCCTTGTATATAGAAACATAAACAGAACTAGTAGCAATGGTATAGCAGAGACAAATTGGTACATCAAAAGCTGCAAAATATGCTGTATTAAAGGCACACAATGAAAAGCACGAAAGTGTTTTGTGTTTTAGTAAAAATGATGTGTGAATGTTATGTTTCGATGTCTGGTGAATGTAACTAGTTGAATAGTAGAAAGAACAATGGCAGAAATACTTAATTACTAACAATATGAACATATAAGTTAATTTTGATTGAATACAAAGCATGCAAAATTTAAGAATAAAAAACTCGTGGTAGTAATACGGGTTTGTAGGATGATAGGTGCATAAATACTCAGCTAGTCATTTAGCTTGATGTAGGAGATCTATGTCCGCTTCGTTTTTAATAAGAATTTGCTTTATAATAATTATAAGGTAGATTTTATTAATTAAATGTGGATCAGAAAAAAAATATTGATTATAGCAATAGCAGAAAACGTCTCGCGTACTAACCATACGTCTGATTTTTATTTACTTCCTCCAATAAAATGTAAAGTTCCTTGACCTTTTTTAACCATGTTAGGAGAACAACCTGCAGTACTTATAATAACATACTCCACAAATAGACTATTAAACACATTAGGTAGGTAGACGTCCATCGATCGTAAACATCCGACAAGCAGTCATCTTATGGGAGGCTGCACGGTTCACTCGCTCGCACGTTCTTACAAAGTATCTTGGCTTCCACTATAAAGAAAAAAGTTTTCTTTAGTTAGAAATATGTTTAACAAATGGGTGTTTAGTAAACTGGTCCCACACAGGAGGATCCCGCGGGATCAGTCGACCTAATGAATTTTTGAATTGGTCAACTGATCCCGTTGACCAATTTTATGATTTGTACAGTCAAGTAGAAAAGTTTCTTGATATTAATTTATATGGTGATTCCCGTTGGTCCATCGCCCGTGTCCACACTGGTGGGGCGGGGGTGGGTTTATTTTTATATTTTATTTATTTACTACCTAGTTTACCTAGTACGGGCAGTACTAGGCTGGCATGAATCCAAGAAGGTATTTATTACTGGAAAACCGTGCATACCAATGCATTTCAATAATTCTGGGTAAGCACGGCTGGCATAGGCTCAAGGTGGTCCTTGAGCATATGCCAGCCTGGTACTTCTTGGGGAACATAAGTATATGCCTGGGAAAACTTCTTTCTGTGACTTGCGAAAAGTACGCAGACGTAATTCGTCGCCCAACACCCGACGAAAGTACAGGCAGCTAAGGCGATTCTCACATTGCGATGGGCGTCCGCGCGCCCGCGTCTTTCGGAGGTTGCGAAGCATGTATGTATTGAAATTTAGATTTTCGCCGAAAACTTGTAAGTACTTACCAATGTTTACCTAAATTATCAACTTTTTATTTTTCGGATTTTTCCCTTTACTTATGCTGTAAGACCTTGCTTTTAACCAAAATTGACAATTCTAGGTCAACCGGAAGTACCTTAGAGTTTTTTGGTCGAAAACCTATTGGTAGTTCCCGTTGACCTAGAATCACAAAATTTGGCGAGAAGCAATGTTTAACAGCACATGTAATCTGAAAACCGTAAATATCTAAGTAGTTTAATAACAACTACTAACATATTTACGTTGACTATTACAAACTTATTATTTGCGGTTGGTGCAATAGCCATTTCATGGGATCGAACAGCAAAGTTAAGTTTGTCCTTTAAAATGTTTGTACGAAACCCTCGGTGTGCGAGTCCGTGTCTGACTTGCTGTTGGCCGGGTTTTTGGGGTGAAAAATCACAAGCGATAGGATTCAATGTAACGCACGCAAAACATTGTTCCTTTTTGAATGCATTGAAAGTACGGGGGTCATGGAGGTATTATAAGAAAGACGTCCACTGCTGGACATAGGCCTCCCCCAAAGAGGGGTTTTTGCCATAATCGCCACGCTTGGCAGGCGGGTTGGCGATCGCAGTACGGTTGTTACAAAAGCACAGAGAACGCTGCTGCCCATTCTCTGGTAAGTCCCTTAGCCGCCTCTTACGACACCCACGGGAAGATATGGGATGGTGCTATTCTTAACGTCCGACACCATACGGGTTTTAAGTAATAAACTTTTTTAACACTAAAATCTTGTATCATAGTCGACCTCCTAATTATTTCGCAACTTTTACAAACAGTTCCCAGAAATTTGTAACAACACTAAAGAATAAACTATCTGCCTCATAACTAAACAAAAATATGATTTCGTCAGTCAGTATTGAGCAGGAAACTGGTGCCCTGACACAGTGAGGCGGGGTCGCGGCAGCCCACGAAGGAGATGGAGATGGCCCCTTGCCTAACACCACACTAAAGCTTACAAACACTGGATACAGAACATCCCTATCTGACATACATTGATGAACTAAGCCATTACTCGGAGACTTTTCCACGCCTTATACTTCAGATCACAGTAAGTACGTCATGGGTGGTGACATGAAAAGCTTCAAGCTTCTCTCGCAAGTCTCAGTCAGTAAAAATCGGAGTATCGTATAATTATATCATTCAACTTGTTTGTTGTCAAAACCTCGCATAACTCCTGTTGCAATTAGTAATAACAATATTTTTAACTGTATTCCATACCACAAGCAGTTTCGATCTGTCTCCACGCTTTCAAATACAACCGTAATCAATAGTGCCTACTTTATTCGTTGTTTACTCTTTTAAAACCCGACTAGACACAATGCATAAAAACAGTTTATCTTTTTTTTATCAGAACTGCAGAGGAATTCGTACCAAATTACACACACTTTACACTAATATTCTTTCCTTGTCGTTTGACGTACTTATATTAACTGAGACATGGCTAACACCCAATATAATGGACAGTGAATTTATAGATGACCGCTATTTAGTGTTTAGAGACGATCGGGACCGGGCCGCTTCAAACAAGCGCGAGGGCGGAGGGGTTCTGATCGCCGTTCTACGCGAGCTCCGGCCCACACGAATATTGACACGTCCTCTCACTGGCATCGAACATGTTGTTATAAAACTGCCTGCATCGCGCTCGCGCTCTGATAAACACCATATAATTAGCGCTGCCTATATACCTCCTTGCACGCAGGATGACACATACTTGTCTCATTTATGCGCATTAGAAAATATTCTCACTGATCCACGCACTGAATCTTTTTACCTAGTAGGTGATTATAATATACCCGAAATTGAATGGCCGGTCACCGGTAATTATTTGTCTACTCGGCCGCAAAACAACGTTACCCGGGGTTTACTTGATTTGATTTCTATCACGAACGCTTAACAATATAACAATACTAAGAATAACTTGGGTCGTGTCTTGGACTTATTTATTAGTAACACAGAATGTCAAATACAGGCTGACATCACACTGCTCCCGCCTGACAGTCACCATCCCCCATTTTCTGTTTTGACTTTACTTGAAACAAATTATACACCAATGAGACGTCAGTCCACCAAAAAATATAATTTTTATAAAGCTAACTATCAAGAAATTAATGTTCAATTAGACAAGATGAAATGGTATGAGCTTTTTTAAATCTCTCCAGTGAACAGGCAGTGGATGTTTTTTATGAGTTTTTTAAAAGACCTAAGACATCTAGCTTTCCCGCTTGGTTTAACGCTCCACTTATTAAAATCTTCAAAAATAAAGAACGAGCATGGATAAAGTGGAAAAAACAGCAAAACCTTTCAGATTATGAAAAGTTCTCTGTTTGTCGTAAACATTTTAAACAACTTTCGGATCAGTGCTACACTAAGTACATGAAGTCGGTCGAAGACAGCATTCCTCTTCATGTCAGGCACTTTTGGTCGTACATCTCCAACCACAGGAAAAGTTCCGGTCTTCCAGCAAACATGTCCTACTACAAAAATATAATATCATCTAATTGCCCTGGCGAGATATGTTTACTGTTTTCGACATTCTTTAACTCTGTGTACGAGCCTTCAACCTTCGACCCTAAGAGCTGGGTACCTCCCGATATCCTTGATGAGAGATCAGCCTGTATTCCCTATATTTATCTCAAAAAGTGCGACGTACTTAAGTCATTGCTGTCCTTTTTTTTTTTTTTTTCGGATGGGACATCATCAAATAACTCCTCCCGCTCTGGGCGGAGAGGGAGTGTCAGACTTTTACTGACTAAAACTCATCCATGTTCCTTCATCGCCCTTTGTGTTCCAGGGCCACGGTATCTCTTTCGAACAGTCCCGCAACCCCGGCAGGCATCGGTCTTTACGGACCCCTCCCTTTTTGCTGACTCTCTTTGAGGCGCGCGTGGAACACGAACGCGCCGTCGACACGGCCTGTCGTCAAGAGACGGACGGACGGCGAGCTAGCCCATAGCCCACCGTCCACAGGCCCGCGCCTACGGTGGCCGGGGGCCACGTGGTGGTGGCCCCCGACGCCCGGAGCGTCTCCCAAGTCATTGCTGTCCTTGGATCTAAATAAGGGGCCTGGTCCAGATGGTCTCCCACCTACATTCTTTAAGCTCATGACACAACAAATCTGTATTCCGCTCCATATCCTGTTCAACAAATGTTTAAGTGAAGGGGTTTTTCCATGCATATGGAAAAGAGCCTTTATTACTCCCATCTACAAAAGTGGAGATAAAGCCAACATTGAAAATTATCGACCTGTTTCTATTCTATCCACCTTGTCTAAGCTTTTCGAGAATTTAGTACACAGTAATTTGTTTCCACACCTGAGACATCTCATTATTCCCGAACAGCATGGCTTTGTTCAGTCTCAATCTACCACTACAAACTTAATGATTTTTACACAATTTTTATTTGAAAATATGGATAAAGGCACGCAGGTTGATGCTGTGTATACTGATTTTCGGAAGGCTTTCGACAAGGTGGACCACAAACTGCTTTTGGACAAAATTGCCTTCAACGGCATCAGAGGGAATTTGCTCAGATGGTTTGTGTCGTACATATTCCACAGAACACAGAAGATTGTCATCAATGGATACGAGTCTGATTACACAGTTGTCGAATCCGGCGTGCCCCAAGGTTCAGTCTTGGGTCCTTTATTGTTTATCTTGTTCATTAACGACATAAAGTCCTGTATAGTTAACTCTAAATTTCTCATGTACGCCGATGACATCAAATATTTAAATGCTGTACAAGTATGCAGGACTGCTTGCTATTACAAGAAGATCTATGCATACTTTCGCAATATTGTCTTGAGAATAAACTTTACCTCAGTTTACCAAAATGTCATTATATTTGTTTTACCAAAAATAAAACAAGTATTAAATTTCCCTACACACTAAATGACATAAATTTGAATAAAACTGATTGTACGCGTGATCTTGGCGTACTACTTGATAGTAAGTTACATTTTGACATACATATTGACAACATCATTAATAGAGCCTTTCAGATGTATGGGTTCATAATGCGGTCTTGTAAAGAATTTAAAAAGATTTCTACTTTCCTCTTCTTGTATAAAACTTTAGTCCGTTCTCAGTTGGAATACGCGGTGCCCATTTGGAGCCCATTTTACGAAAAATATAAGCACAGACTAGTAATGGTACAGAAAAAATTTCTTCGCACTACACATTATAAGTGTTACCATACCAAGATTTCCTATGCAGATCTGATAAAACAGTACAAAATATTAAGTTTGGAGCACAGGCGTTCACTGCTGATGGTTATGATGCTGTATGGCATATGCAACAATAGGTTTAATGATAAATAAATGATAAATGATGTTTATTTTGCAAGTAGGTTTTTACAAACACTTTTACACGTCATTTTTTTAAACTAAATGGGGCCGGTGTTTCGTACCTGACTACTCTGAGAAGAAACAGCCGAAACAAACTCAGAGGTCATAGTCTCTTTTAAAGTCCAGACAATTTTGCTCAATTCACATGAGGACTATGCAGATTAGTGTCTGAGATGGTCTTTTGAAGAAAGAACCATACAGATTTGAGTGGACCTGTCCAGTCAGTGCAAGCATTTGTCAGTTAACGTGTAGCTCGACTTATGACTCAAGGAGCTCAACGAAACGACGAACAATACCAAAGAAAGGACATTTGGGTAGGTCGCTTAGAGTACTCAAACTGTCAGACAGTTGTGGGAAAAATAAACAAAAAATATAAATGTGACCCACATGGTCCCCACATTCACAATAATCATATAAAATTCATAACAAGTTCTATTCAAAAAGAATGTAAATAAAAATCACAAAAATCATTAAAAGTCACAATGATGATAAAAATAAGTAAAATACTTAACAAAATAAGTATTCATGTCAAATCAGTAAATGTCAAATAAAAAAATGATAAAGTAAAAAATAATAAAATACATGTCAAAACATTAAATGTCAGAGTGTATAAAGAATAATAAAATACATGTCAAAACATTAAATGTAAGAGTGTATAAAAAAGGAAAAGAAAAAATACAAAATGGAAAAGAAAGGAATAAATAATAAACAAGCGAAGTCCGAGGCTTCGACATTCACAGAGCAAATTTCATTGGAGCAGCTTAATCCCAAGCCTTTTTATCTTCGAGATAGTGATTAACATGATAGTTGGCTTTCAGGTACAGCTGCCGTTTTATAAACGATTTGAATTTATTTAGGCTTAGTGCTTGAATTTGGCTCGGAAGTTTATTGTAAAAACGTATACATTGGCATCTGAACGTACCCCCTATTTTTTTGAGCCTCGTTGCAGGAACAACAAATTTGTGTTTGTTCCTCGTATTTATGTTGTGGATATCACTGTATTTTTTAAACAAATTAATATTTTTGTGTGCGTACAAAAGGTTTTCATAAATAAACTGAGAAGGGACTGAAGGGACAGTAAGAACATTAATCTCTTTAAATTTTTCTGAGTATCTAGGACTTAATTTATAAATTGAACGAATTGCCCTTTTTTCAAAACAAATATTGTCTGAATATCGGTGGCATTGCCCCACAGGAGAATACCGTATGACATCACACTATGGAAATAACTAAAGTAAACTAAACGGGCTGTCTCTAAATCAGTTAACTCACGAATTCTTCTAACGGCGTATGCAGCAGAGCTAAGTTTTTTTGACAATTTGTCTATATGCGGGCCCCACTGAAGCTTGGCATCCAAAGTTATGCCTAGGAACACTGTGCTATCATCCGGTTTCAACTCTTCATCCTTAATTAGTACAGTAGTTTCCACTTGTCTTACATGTAAGACAAGTGGAAACTACTGTACTAATTAAGTTTACGATACCCCATGGGATATCGTAAACTTAATACATTTAGTTTTTTTCTCATTTAGGAGTAGGTTATTAACATTAAACCAATTAACGACTTTTGCCAGGGCGCTATTAACATCATCCGTAACTAAATGCTGACGTTTGAGTTTAAATAAAAGAGAAGTGTCGTCTGCAAACAATACTATGTCATGATTATCCTTTATGAGGTGAGGCAAGTCATTTATGTAAATAAGAAACAAAAATGGACCAAGAATTGAGCCCTGTGGTACCCCCATTCTTACTACGGATCCGGGAGATCTCTTCCCGTTAACATCAACTCTCTGAATCCTATTACTCAAATATGAAATAAGAAGATCCAGAGAGGCGTTACGGATTCCGTAGTGGTGTAGTTTCCTGATTAATGTTTCATGAAGAACGCAATCGAAAGCTTTAGATAAATCGCAAAAAATGCCCAAAGCATCGCATTTGTCCTCCCAGGCATTATAAATGTGTCCTAAAAGTTCAACACCGGTATATCAGTAGTTGCACGACCCCTTGTGAAACCAAACTGTTTTTTATGCAATAACTTATGTTTATTGAAAAAACTTTGCATTTGTGCCAAAATTAATTTTTCAAAAAATTTACTAAAGGTAGGGTAGTACTGAAATGGGTCTATAATTAGTGGGGTCTGATGTACTACCCGATTTAAACAATGGTATTATTTTACTATATTTCATTAGATCAGGAAACTCACCACGGTCAATACAATCTATAAATATTACAGCTAATGAAGGAGCTACAATGTTTATAATGGATTTAGCAACTTCCACAGAATGACCCCATAGATCAGCGGTCTTTTTAACATTTAAGGTGTGAAAAGTTTTAACTATATCTTTACAGGTGACATATTCAAAATTAAATTCGGAATCACAGACTGAAACGTTTTCCCTTAGTAAAGACTCGGCAGCAGCAGGTGACGAGTTTAGCGATTTAGTAGTCGATACGGGAATATCCGCAAAGAAATTTTCAAAGGCTGTGGCAACTTGAGTGTCTGAATTTAAAATTTTATCGCCAATAGCAAGGCTGTAGTCACTGTTTCGGTTGCAAGACCTTCCCGTTTCGCTATTAATAATATTCCATGTCATTCTAATTACGTTACTACTATTTTTAATTTTTGAACTCAAGTAACGTGACTTTGCTATAAAACAAACTTTTTTAAATATTTTAGAATAATTTTTAACATACAACTTAAATTCTACAGTGTTTATATAGGTCCGCTCTGCATACAGCTCATAAAGTCGTTTTCGACTCTTATGAATACCAATAGTGGCCCAGTCGTTGAAGGAAGCGTTACTATTAACAGAGATTGTTTTAGGGACAAATGTGTTTTCAAAATGTGTGCAATACATACTGAAAAAATCGTTATATTGTTGATTTGGATCATTAATAGTTGACAATAGTGGTAATTTAGACAAAAGTTTAGTTTTAAAGGTTTCAAGGCGAGTTTTAGTTTTTGGATCATCAATGATATCCTTTTTAGTGACTTTCTTGCTTACATTAGGAATTGTGATCAATTGCCCAAAATGATCAGAATCTAATACGTTAATAATTGCTTTTTGGGAGGGTATAATATCCGTATAAATATTATCTAGGCAAGTGGCACTAGTTGGGGTTATTCTGGTAGGCTCGAGAAATTTGTTTTCAAGATTGTATGACTGAAACAGGCTTATCATTTTTGTACTTAACCCAGAATTTTCTAACAAATTAATATTAAAATCACCACAAATGATTACTGACTTCTTAGAACTACAGATTTTATGCAGCACTTCATCCATTACCTTTTCAAAACAATCATACAACCCTGAAGGAGGTCTATACACACTTAATATAATAAACTGCTCCAATTCTATACAGGCTATTTCAACTGTTCGCTCAACAGATAGGCTGACAATATCCTTGCGGTCTTTAAATTTAAGATGATTATTTACTAAGATTAATGCTCCGCCATGTATAGCATTTACCCTGCTGAATGAACTACCAACCTGGTGATTACTTAAATTGAAAATTAATTGATGATATTTGAGCCAATGCTCCGTTACACAAAGAATATCTATATTGTTACAATTCAGGAATAGTTCTACTTCTAATTCTTTGTTCAAAAATCCTTGAATATGTTGATGAACCAGGTTGATACTATTAAAACTCTCAAAACATTCGCCCGATTTATTATCTGGCTTCCTTATAATATTGCAAGAGGTCGCCTCTGTTGTCCCATTTTCTAATTTAAATGATTGACTGATTCATTTATTATGATCAAAATATTGGCACAGTGATTTAATTGAGTATTGCATTGTTCAACAGAGGCAACTTGATCAGCCAAATTCTTTGCTGTAATAGAAAAAAAGTATGATAGCGACACAGCTACCTGTCTTTTCCAATAGTTTGAAAGATAGCACCTGTCTACAAGATATCTATCTTTTGTCAAATAAAAATTTTCACCAATATAATTGTTAATGTCAATTAAATTAAATACATTACTATTAAATGACAGATTATGCAATGTTTTATTAATGTTATATCTAAAGTAATTTTCTTCCTGTGGCAAACTTTTACTATATGGAAATGTGAACATTACAATTTTTCTTAAACTCAGGTCACATAATGATCTATAATATTGGAGTAATTCTCCTTTATTCACAGTACCCCTATTACCAAGAAATATTATAAGTATAGAATCTTGGTTGAAGTTGTAATTAATAATTTTCCTCATGATGTCATATAAGGAACAACCAGGCATACAAAAGTTCATAATAGAATGTCCCGGATATTTATTTGTCAACAAGTGGCCTAAATCCTTTCCAATTTCATCAGAGAAAATTACAATTTCTTTGTTGACAATCTGTTTAGCTAAACAATTAGTAATTTCTAAAGGTAAACTAACACAGGACTGCGGTATGGTTGTATCACCATGAGACAATGAATGGGCCGGGGTGGGATCAACAGATAGTGGTGGACAAAGCTCACAGTAGTTAGTTTCTGTACCTACCAGCTCATTCATAGCCAATACATATTCCCTCATTTGGTTTTCCGAGGCTGTATATTTAGTATTGAGTGAAGTTAATTTCTGTTGTAGGTGGTCAATTTCACACCGCAAGTTCTCTGTGTCAATTTGGTACTTCCTATTACTTTTATCTAAATTTAAAGAATACATATCTAATTGTTTTAGAAGGTTCAACCTTTCTCTATTTAATTTTACATTTTTAATGAAAAACTTTTGCTTTTTTACCATTTTCTTAGTTTTAACAATGTACATTCAGTCAAAAAAGTATCGGGAATGGATGATTTGTTTATGGTTCCAAATTCAAATTTTAGTTTTTTTGTAGTTGTTAGATTGGCACAACTGTTTTCCATTTTGGCGCGGAGTTTGAGTTGCATCTGTTATTTATATTAAATACAGTGCTGGTTTTAGTAATATCATATATAGTGTGTATTGCGAATTTCATAATGGACAAAAATATCGAACAAAGAGTTTGTCTTAAATTTTGCATCGCCAATGGAATTTCGTGTTCGGAGTCACTGAAAATGTTACAGAAGGCTTACGGTGAATCGACTTTATCAAAAACTCGTGCTTATGAGTGGTTCAAAGCGTTCAAAAGCGGTCGAGATGTGATGGAAGATTTGCCTCGCTCTGGTAGGCCGTCAACGTCTGCAACTGAAGTTAACATCGCAAAAGTGAAGAAAATAGTGACTGAAAATCCCCATTCAACTCTGAGAGAGATAGCCGCCGAACTTTCTGTATCTCACGAGTCGATCCGTACCATTTTAACTAATCATTTGGGTATGAAACATGTTGCTGCTCGGCTAGTCCCAAAAGATCTGAATTTTCTCCAAAAACTCAATCGCATGAAAGTCGCTGAGGACATGCTAGAACGAGTCAGTTCGGACCCAACATTCATGAAACGCATTGTTACTGGTGACGAGACGTGGGTTTACGAGTTTGACATGCAAACTAGTCAACAAGCTTCGGAGTGGCGCCTTCCAACTGAACCGAAACCGAAAAAACCACGCCAAAGTCGATCAAAAGTCAAAGTTATGTTGACTGTTTTCTTTGACTATCGCGGTGTTGTGCACTCCGAATTCATACCGGAAGGTCTAACGGTAAATAAAGAATATTATTTGAGCGTTATACGGCGTTTAAGAGAGCAAATTCGACGAAAAAGGCCAGATTTGTGGAAAGAAAATTCTTGGATTTTGCACCACGACAATGCGCCTTCGCACAAGGCTATCATTGTGAACGAATTTTTGACCAAACACTCAACAAATACCATCCAGCAACCACCATATTCACCAGATATGGCTCCTGCTGACTTTTTTCTTTTTCCTAAACTCAAATTACCACTTCGTGGCACCCGTTTTCAATCGATAGAAGACATAAAGGAGAATTCGCGGCGAGAACTGAACTCAATTCCGGAAGCAGCGTTTAAAAAATGTTTTGATGAATGGATTATTCGTTGGCGCAAGTGTATCGTTTCTAAAGGAGCATACTTTGAAGGTGATAAAATAAATTTGGATGAATAACAGACATTTTGTGTATATTATATTGATCTTTTCCCGGTACTTTCTTGACAGAGTGACTTACTTGACTTAATGTCCTATGTCCCCTAGATGGGGCAGAGGGCGTCCACAGATGTCCTCCATCGCGATCGGTCTTGAGCTTCACGCTTCACCTCGCTCCATGTCATTCCGATGCTCGCCGCTTCTGCCAACACGGTGCGACGCCAGGTTTGACGGGGACGGCCACGCTTTCTTTTTCCTTGGGGATTCCAGTCCAAAGCTTGTTTGGGTATGTGGTCAGGGTCCCTTCGGAGCGTGTGGCCAATCCATTTCCACTTGCGACGCTTGATCTGGCGGTCGATCGGGCTCTCGTGGCATTCCTCTAACAGCTCTACGTTGGAGATGGTCTCGGGCCAGTAAATTCCGAGAATGCGACGAAGACAGCGGTTGACGAAAACTTGGATTTGGCGTGAGATGTCCTTTGTGACCTTCCACGTTTCACACCCGTAAAGCAGCACGGATTTCACATTGGACCCGAATATCTTGAGTTTAATCCTTCGGGTCAGTTTCCGTGACTGCCAAACAGGTCTCAGCTGTGCGAAGGTTGCTCGGGCTTTGGCGATCCGTGAAGCGATGTCCTCTTCACTGCCCCCAGTCTCTGCCACGACGCTCCCGAGGTAAGTGAATTTGTGGACGCGTGCCACTGCCTCTGCGCCAATCAGCAACGGTGGGTGATTCTTCACACCAGTTCTCATCTCCTGGGTCTTCCTGATATTTATTTTAAGCCCGGTTTCTGCCGCCTCCTGCTGAAGATCGTTCAATTTTGCTTGCATATCGGCGCGGGTATGACTCAGCAGGCATAGGTCATCGGCGTAGTCCAAGTCTTCCAAGACGTTGGATAGTCCCCACTCTATGCCGCGGCGCTTGTTTTCAGAGATGCGAAGCATAATTCCGTCAAGAACAACTAGGAAGAGAAGCGGTGACAGAAGGCAGCCTTGGCGGACACCCGCGTGTACTGCTACGTCATCCGAGATGAGGCCGTCATGGGTTACCTTACAAGAATACTTCTTGTAGATACTCTCCAACAAACGGACGATTTTCGGCGGCACTCCAATTTCCAGTAAACGGGACCAGATGCTAGACCACTTCAGCGTATCAAAGGCTTTTTCGAAGTCTACAAAGGTTAGATAAATCTCCCTCTGCCATTCTGATGCCTGTTCCAGTATGATACGGAGGGTGTTGATCTGGTCCGTACATGAGCGGTTCGAGCGGAAACCAGCCTGTTCCCTACGTAGAAGAGGATCCACGGCCTTCGACAGTCTATCCAGGATGATTTTGCAGAAAACCTTAGAGGGAATCGAGAGCAGAGTAATACCTCTCCAGTTATCGCACTGGCTAAGATCACCTTTCTTAGGAACAGTTATGATAAGACCTTTGTTCCAATCATCAGGGAGCTCTTCAGCGGTCCAGATCTTTTCAATAAGAGGCGTCAGAACGTTGATTGCGGAGGGTAAGTCGGCTTGTAACATTTCCGCCGTTATCAGGTCGAGTCCTGGTGCTTTGCCTGTCTTCAAAGAACGGACCGCCTCCGCAACTTCAGAGGCTGTCGGTGGTTCCGTGTTGATGTTCAGATGCCGGGATGGTGGGGGATTGACTTGCAGCGCGTCAGGCGCTGATGTAGCTGACAAACGGAAGACCTCCTCAAAGTGTTGACGCCAGCGTAGCAGCTGCCCTTCTGATGTCACAATGAGCTGACCATCTTTGGACTTCAGCGGCTTCTTCTTTGACCTGCTGTTACCTGCCAGGGTTTTGGTAGATTTGTACAGCTCCTTCAAGTTGCCGGTGTTTGCAGCTTGTTGAGCACGATCAGCAATACCATCAGCCCACTGTCGCCTGTCTTTGCGGGTACTGCGGTAGATTTCTTTGCGTTTCTGACGGTATTGGATGTTAAGGTCGGCCCGTATGGCGTCGTTATGGGTTTCTAAAAGTCTCAGATGAAGATTTCTCCTTTCTTCGATCAGGCTCCACGTGTGTTGTGACATCCAGTCCTCCCGAGAGTGAGTCGATTTGTGCCCTAGAACGGCGGAGCTGGTCTCTGTATAGGCCACTTTTATGCGCTTCCACTCCTCGTCTATTGAGTCCGGAGCAGTATCGAGTACAGAAAAGTGATTGCGCAACTCGAGTTGAAAGGCTTTATGCGTGTCTGGGTCATGCAGTTTGTTTATGTCGAACCGCCTTCCAATTTTGCCGGGTCCTCCAGCCGCACGGGCTACTGCAACTTTCAGCCGGACTTCAGCAACCACCAGATGGTGGTCGCTATCAATATCGGCACCCCTACGGTTGCGAACATCAAGCAATGAAGAACGCCATTTGGAACTAATGGCAAGGTGGTCAATTTGGTTCTTGGTGACCCCATCCGGTGAGTTCCACGTGTACTTATGATGTTCACCATGAATGAATAATGTTCCTCCGATTGTAAGGTCGTGGTTCTGACAAAATTCAATAAATCGCTCCCCATTCTCGTTGCACACCCCAAGTCCCTGTGTACCCATATGTCGCTCGCGGTTAGTATTAACACTCCCAACCTTTGCATTCAGGTCCCCCATGACGATGATGATGTCTTGCTTTTTTATGCTCTTAAGGGTGGCGTTGAGGGCATTGTAGAAGTCATCCTTGGTATCCTCAGGTGATCCATTGGTTGGGGCGTAGCACTGGACAATAGAGATCTTCCGGGCTCTTGAATTGAAACGGGCATACATGATCCGGTCTGAGATCGGTTTCCAGTCCAAGAGACTATTCTTGGCTGCTTTAGAAAGGAAGAGCCCCACGCCATACTCGCGCACATCTTCCTCACTTTCTTTACCAGAATATAGCAATGTCAAGCCCCTGGACGTTCTCAGCTCCCCAAACCCGTTCCTCCTCACTTCGCTTAGACCGAGTATCTGCAAGTTGTAGTTAAGCATTACTGCTTCTGCTTGGGCTAGTCGACTGTCATCGCTAAGCGTGCGTACGTTCCAATAAGCAATTCGTGTCCATTTTTTCATGCCAAAAGTCGTCAGTAAAAGATCGGTCCGGTTTCTATCTGTTTCAGTTTCAGGAATCAATTATTGTCGGGCAAGCAGGTGATTAGCCCACTGTGCCTTAATCCGATAGCGGGGCTGCCGCTTTAGAGCCTTCGGATGTGCTCTGTTTTGTTTCGGGTATCCTCCCTAGTGAGGTGATTTTGTTTTAAGGCGCAAAATATTCGCCCTTCGCCCTGCATCCGTTAGCTCAGCTGCAACTCGGGGTGGCGGGCGCGCGGCGGCGCGGTTGCAGCAGGTCCCAGGGAGAACGACGGGGACGTGGATGACTCGGACTGGCTAGGGTTCTGCTTTATACGGTACTCCGCCACGGGTACAGCAGAAAGTATTTTTGGCACTTTATAGGTAATGCTGCTCTCACCAACAGCGATTCCCACCAAACATACCCTAGCTTCTCTCCCCTGAATGAATGGATTATTCGTTGGCGCAAGTGTATCGTTTCTAAAGGAGCATACTTTGAAGGTGATAAAATAAATTTGGATGAATAACAGACATTTTGTGTATATATTGATCTTTTCCCGGTACTTTCTTGACAGAGTAGTATTTGTTTATTTTAATATATTTTTTTAGTTTATTCTTACTAGTCATTACTCGCACTGATTTAATTGACTTTAGTTCGTCATCACCTGTCAGATCTATAGTGTAAGGTTGGCATGTATTAGAAAGCATTGACGGAGCAATAGGCACCAATTCACTGAACAGACTTTGGTTCAATGAGGCTGTGATGTTGTGATTGGTTGTCTCGAGTTCTGATATTTGACTTCTGGCCTCATGTAGCTGTTGTTGTAACTGATGTTTGTGACTGAGAGTTTGTTCATACTCTGTGCTACACTGGCTGAACCCGTCCACAATGACTTGGAGCCTATCCCGGTCTTCTATGACATCAGTGAATTGAGTATATAACTGAGCCATTTCCATTTTTAACTTATTATTCCTTTCATGAGCTTCTGAGAGCACCCTTTCATTGTCATCTATCTCCCTGTTTAGCTGGTTACAGGACTCCTTACACGCCTTTAGTTCGCTCAAAGCCTGACTAAGTTTGGACTCTTCGAGCCGAGCGCGGGCACTGCGTGTCATAATCATGATTCAGTAGAATAGAGACAAGATAGGAGAAGATAGGTGCGGTAGAATTGTATAAGAAACGATTAATTGAAAGGAAAACTGAAATTTAGTTCGACAAAAGAAGTTCTGTCACCGAACCAAACAGGGTTATGTTTACGTTTCAAAGGTCATCGGCATCAACAAGTAGCCGTAATGAAAAGTGATCTAGTTATTATAAAGCAAACAATTAAAACGTAAACAATGTACTACCAAGTAAAATAAGTTGTATTGTACCTGTTATTAAGATGACAATGCAAGATTCCTTCGAACCGGTAACTGTCAGTTTCACAAATGAATTTATTACACTTAATTTGGGTTAATTCAATACATCTACACTATAATTCACACTATACTTGCTAAATACTTGTTATTTTATAGGAAATAGGCCTTAATAAGAAGGAAATACAATATTTAAAATTAAAATTATAAGGACAAATTCAAATCAGCTGTTAGCTGTAGTGTTGCCACAGGAAAAAAAAAAGTAATTGTATGGAACTTTCAAATAAACTATGTTATGTAGTACCTAGGACTGTTAATCGGCGGAAAATGCGGGCAACCCGCTTGTTCTACACAGAGAAGTGTAGAACAAATGGTGGGGAGAGAGCTCCACTCCGCCGATTATTAGAAACGTACAACTTGCATTTTATAAATTTAGATATTTTCGCTCTTAATCAGAACAAATTTAGAAAAATAGCTATTGAATTACCTTCTGGTCATCCTTAACGATGGCTGCTTCTTGCTGATGATTTCTAGTAAGAAGATCGTACCTACCCAGAATTATTGAAATGCATACTACCTTGAGCTCATGCCAGCCTGGTACTTTTTGAAGTGTGTTCTGACGTCACGAGCTCCTACTTCCGGGTTTTGATGCGTTTTATCTTTGTCAATATTGATTGATTTACAAAAACAAACAATACGTGTCAATTATTTTTCAAGGCTCAAACTGACGGACTAAATAGATTTGCAATTTATTGATGGTGGAAACTAGCCTATTCTGCCTATATGAAGTTTTTTTTTGATGATCCATGAATGTCTTACAGCTGGCTTACCCATATGTTTACTGCTATTCTTTACGTGCGGCACCTCGAACCGTTAATCGCAGTCCGCATCCAGATCATCTTGCTACATCTTTCTGGGCTAGCATCGGCTGCAACGTCCATCCTCAGGCCCTATTGCGTGGAGGCTTTTGCCTAGGGATCGTTATGCATGCGGCTTACGTGGCCCACCCAATACCATATGAGCCTTGTAGCTTTTTCGTCTACGATCTAAGGGTTAAAATTGAAAAAGGAGATATTTGCGTGAAGGTTCGTATTTTTTGCCGACGAATAATTCTAGTGGACAAACTACTTGCAACTATGTGGCAAGGGATGACAATTTCTGAACATCCTATTTGTCAACGTATTAGCCTCTCTCAATGCAAGCAGTTGAGTTATATGATTCAATAAACTAGAATCTATAAAGAGAGAGAGAGAGATAATCGATAAAGACTTTCAGCCTTATTCATAAAAAGTTAGAGCCTCCTTGAAGGCTCCTTGATGGCACGATGCTAAAAAATATGATTCATAAACGTCTGCTAACGCTAATCAGTCCATCAAGGCTCTGCTAAAGTTAGAGGACTGTTGACCCTCCTTTATCTCTCTGCTAAGTCACAAAATGGCGGCCGCAAATTTGAACAGCTGACTTTGACAAGAGCAAAAAACCATACCGATGATAATTTTAGTGAAGGGAGGGTTACGCAGATTAAAAAAAAACCAGGAAAATTTATATTTTGGAATTTGTATTTAAAAATCCTCTTAATTAGGTATCTAAGATGATACGTGTACTAACAATAAATATGAAAAAAAAAAATTAGGATGATTAACATAGTTATGGCTTTTTGCACTTAGGTACAACATAAACATGCGGATCGGAAATGGCGGAAAACAAACATCTCGCTTTTTAAAAAAGTTGATCTTGGGGTTGTATCGTCAAATTTTTATCTTTTCTTATTGGTTTATCATTTCTGTTTTATTTATTTTCTTTTTTCTCGTGTGTATTTGTAAAAAAATGTGTTTTCCCGCTAATTTGCTGTCATTGCTGTCAATTTTTTTTTTAATTGTCGATGAGGCCATTTTTAGGGTTCCGTAGCCAAATGGCAAAAAACGGAACCCTTATGGATTCGTCATGTATGTCTGTCTGTCCGTCCGTATGTCACAGCCACTTTTTTCTAAACTATTTGGTAAGTAGATGTATTCTGTGAATCATATTAAGATTTTCACACAAATATAAAAAAAAAACAATAAATTTTGGGGGTTTCCATATTTAAAACTGAAACTCAAAAATTGTTTTCATCAAACCCATACGTGTGGGGTATCTATGGATAGGTCTTCAAAAATGATATTGAGGTTTCTGATATATTTTTTTTCTAATCTGAATAGTTTGCGCGAGAGACACTTCCAAAGTGGTAAAATGTGTCCCCTGTAACTTCTAAAATAATAGAAAATTAAAACTAAAAAAAATATATGATGGTTTTAACTTAATTAAAAAATACACTATTATTGAAACATCGATCAAAGTTACAACGAACTACAAGAACTTTTATAATTATTATGTTACTTGCTGCTACGGAACTTTTTTGTCTGTTGATTTGTCAAGATGGCCAACATAACGCGTCTAATCCGTCTATCAGCAGCTCATTAACTAGCAGACTGCTAGCAAGCGTTTATGAATCATACTTCTTGACAACCGTCTAACAAGCTTAATGAGTCTACTAGCTAACAGACCAATCAAACCTCAATTAAGGATTTTTTATGAATAAGGCTGTTTGTGTGCAGTGTGCACTCGAACTCCTTGGCCCTATCCAAAGAGTTTGAGTGCACACAAAGTCTTTCGGGACATCGGCAAATGGTTGGTCGATTCTTCACGTGACCAGAGGCCTGATCAATTTTTTTGCCAGAGAATCAGCATTATCGCCTAACGTGGCAATGCTACCAGCCTTCTGGGCACTATTCCCGTAAAACAGCGATGCGGACGAATTTTTGACGCCCTCTAATTTTGTTCTGCTTTTTAGGGTTCCGTACCCAAAGGGTAAAAACGGAACCCTATTACTAAGACTTCGCTGTCTGTCCGTCTGTCTGTCCATCTGTCCGTCTGTCCGTCTGTCCGTCTGTCTGTCACCAGGCTGTATCTCATGAACCGTGACAGCTAGACAGTTGAAATCTTCACAGATGAAGTATTTCTGTTGCCGCTATAACAACAAATACTAAAAACAGAATAAAAATAATATTGTAGGGGGGCTCCCATACAACAAACGTGATTTTTTAATAATAATTGGTACGGAACCCTTCGTGCGCGAGTCCGACTCGCACTTGGCCGGTTTTTACATATTTTTTTTAAATGACTATTTGAACGTTTTTTAAACTCGTAGTTTGTGAATTACCAATGTATGCCCACTTCACTTCACCTACATTGTAGCATGGTACCCTTCGCTTATGATATGCTCCACGTTCCTGTGCTAGCTTCATGCAGAATAAATCCGAGAACTCCACAATGTCCTCCTGTATGTGTAGGTATCCTGAGCTGTACCACTCCTGGACAAAGGCCTCCCACTCAACGAAAAACTTCCATGAAAGCCTCATAGTTGCGTCAAACAATTATTTATCGTGTAACATAATTACAGCTTCTATTGGCATCGCTAACCTCGTTTCGAGTTTGAGAGCACCGCCAGGAAATCCCCTATTCCTTTTTCATTGCATAATACCTACGTAGCTAAATCTTAATAATAATAAAAAGACACCCTGTTTTTATTAGCTTATAATAAACATATCAATGTGAAAAGAGAAGGCTTCTATCGACAAAAGGAATATGACAAGTGCAATGAAAAAATATGTAGCGCACTAAACCTTTGATGGTTATAGTATTATGCTATACTTACGCTTCATATTCACCATTCATAATACTATTTATCATGCATTTTATTTGTTTATATATCTACACTCAGCAAATCGATTTAAATACGATTCTTTAACTTGGAAATAGCTGAAATAAAATATTATTATAATTTTCATGTTGTGATATTTACGTCAAGCGTCAAATTGTCAAACTGTCAGTTAGTTTTTTAATTCTCTTTCTGCTCAGTCTATGGTCTAGCTCTATGATTTCTCTTTTTGGTTTGTATAATTTAAATTATTTTTATCAATATGTGTTTAGCCATTATATTTTGTAGATTATTACGATTGTTTACTAAATAACTTAATATTAAATTATATTATAAAATTCTTTACGCACTCATGTATATGTCCTGGCCGACTACACTTGTCAGTTGAGATGATGGCCACACTAAGAAAAGTAAGATTTGAAAGAGGAAGACTACTTTGGGAGAAACGAGCGGACGGACGGCTGAAAAGTCTACTCTGGAATCTGATTTGAGGAGTATCAGAGAGCAGCTTGGTTTTGGCGGGCTGTCCTACGTCTGGCCCTGAGTTCTGCACTGTCTTGCTGCTGAGCTGTCCTGGTGAACTCTGAGATCTGCGCTGCCGCCGTTTCTACTGCTTCAGAGCTCAATTTCAAGGTTACTCCGGTATCGACCTGCTACCCTGACGCCTGTTTCCGTTCTTACAGTGTGGTAAACTCATTATTGTCCATCTAAGTGCATAAACTTTAAAACTGAGTGCGTGCTAGGTAGTTTTTTATAACTAGCTGTATTTTTTATCTTTCCCCTCTATTAAAATTTTATTGAACGAGTCTGCTTATCCATTTATTTTAAATAGGAGCAAGTAGATCTGTTACAATTTGGCGCCCCCCGTAAAATCAACTCGAACCCACTCATTTATTTTCAAAATTCTAAAAAAACTAGCACTAGTATTTTTTTTTGTACTTCTTATTTGGCCTAGTCTTATGAATACTAACTAACTTATTTTTCTTCTTCAGCTCTCCTCTATTCGACTCAATTCTTCTACAACAGTTACTATTTAAATCAATGACAACAGTACTAAACATCATCTAGGTATTCTTCACCCCTACACACTTATCGTTATCGAAAGATAATTGGCACCCTTTCGGCCTCTTGGGAGTGTTAATACAAATACTTCACTATTCGTCAGGGTAGCCCGCGAAATCCAAATTTTGTTACGTTTTTTGTAATTTTCAGGCCAGTGCTAGGTTGACTTTGACCTTGAAAAAGTCATTCCTAGACCTTTATGAACTTGAAGGGTTGTGTTAATGATTTTGATGATTATTCTGTAAACCTTACAGTCGCGAACAATATTTTAATCAACATACAACCTAGCACTGGCCTGCAAATTGCAAATAACGTACTACCCTGGAGCATCCACCTTAACATAGCTTTGCGTCTTTTTTTTGACGTAAGAATCATCAAAATTGGCCTATGCGGTTGGTCTCTAGAGCGCCACAGTAGAAAAAACATACATACACACATCAAAGACGGCTGATAAACATAATTATCACCCTCCATTGCGCCGCTCAGTCGGTTAAAAACAGGTGATTCATTGATGACTCTGCCCTGGAATGTAAATGTGGTGCTGTTCCACAAATGATGTTGCACTCGTTTCTGGCGTTTCCTGTTGTTCGTTTATTACGGAAACTGATGGACGCTGCTGAAGGCGCCGAACTCGCATCCCGGTTCTGAGCCGACTAAATTTTGATTGTCATCGACACACTAACAAGAAGAACGGACTGTCTGAAGGATGATATGGCTAGAAAAGAGGTGACTGCTGAAATGACGAGTAATAGAGAAGTGTGGAAGAAGAAGACATGCTGCGCCGACCCCAAGTAAAAGGCTAGGAAAATGATAACACTAAAAAGAAGAACGGATGACAGTGATGCGTGGAAGAAAGAAACAGTTTTCTTGTCAACAAGCCCAAACAACAAAATAAGTTTACTTAATATTTCTTTTTTTGTAGACGAAAAAACGAGCAAATCCGTCACTGAAATGACTTCTAAATATATTAACATAGTCTCTTACTCCATAGTAACTGTAATAAGGCATATTTTAACTACCTACTGTCCAGTCAGGCGTTTTTCTTTACTATATTTCATTCAAATGGTTCATTTATCAGATCACAATACCGCCCCTTGACTGGTGACACAGACTGGAGCACCGCAAGCTACCCGAAACTGTCAAATTTTCCCAATCAATCTTGATCCTAATGTTTTAGCGATAAAGTTGAAAATCTAGTAGTAGTAGCTTGATGTGCTGGCGTTTGTACATAATGAAGAGTTTTCTAGTTAATGACTTCGATGTGCGTACTTTAATATAAATATTTACATGAATACCGTCGATTTATATACCATTACTTGGTGAGATAGCTACTATTAATGATCTGTTAAAAATGAAGAAATTTCGAAACGCCGCCGCTGAACGAAACTATCCTGTGAATTTTGTTTTAGACAACATTGTGGACGAAGATGTTCAATCAATGCTTTTGCCTTTAAATCTGATGCAGTACATGATGTTTTGTCCTAAATATTGCATCAAAAACGACTTAATAACTCCAAATAGTGTGATCTCCTATTTTGTTTCAATAATCGCCACACTACTAGTTATATTTTTGTTCCTGTTTCGAAACTATACGCAGTACTTTTTTTCGGAGTTTATGGGGAATACTACATTTACGTATTTCATCACTTATTTTGATTGCGTTTTCTATGGTGTTGGATTCATTATGAATTTTGTAGTCACGTTAACTCAAACCAAAAAGTGCATTAAGTTTGTTTTAACTTTTCAAAACGTGCACAGATTTCTTAACAATGAAATAAGCACCAGAAACTTTATCATTTGGAATTGGATCATTGTTGTTATATCCATGTGTGGATATGTAACAGTTTTCACGTCTTTTTCCGTAATAATCAATACTCCATTATTACATATATTAATAACATTCTTCTTTATATTTTTTGATTTTAATGTTATTTATGCCATCCGGATCTTTAAATTGTTGGAACATAAAGTGATTCTATGGAATTCTCAAGCTTTCAACACACTTCAACATAAAGAAGACATGCTTCGAGAAAATTACATTCAGAACATGTATCAGACTTACGTTGATATATTAGAGTGTTATGAGATCCAGTAAGCTTGTACTCAGCAATTCGTAAGTCTATTTTATTAGTATACGTGTACTAGCTTATATACGCGGCTTCACCCGGGTGGAGTTCGATAATTGTCCCACGGGATCATGCTGCTGAGATAAAATGTATCCTATATGTTAATCCAGGTTATAAACTATCTTTGAGCTAAATTTCATTTAAATCCGTTCATCAGTTTTTTCGTGAAAGAGTAACAGACATACCTACATCAAACCATCCTCACAAACTTTTATGAAACTTACAGTCGTTCAGGGTGGTGAGCTAACATACTGGGTTGTGGAGGTCAGATATCCAGGTTGTTTCATGTAAAATACTGGCATTCAACTACATCCAGCTAGACTGGAACCTTACCCCAACATTTCTCATAAAGTTTTTACTTTTCAGATTCTTTATTATATCCTAGAAGCATTCTTTCACACTCTCATTTATATTCAAGTTACAATTGAAATATTGAAAAGAGGTGCTTTGATTGACAACTTTGTAAGTTTCTTAAATTATTTTTTGTATTATAAACCCATACAAGTTTTTAAAGGAAGAAAAAGATGAATGGATTAAGTGAGGAATGAATGATCATCGACATCATTCTCTTTCCCTTATGCCAATTCATTTGGGGTCGGCACAGCATGTTTTTTTCTTCCATACTTCTCTTATGTCCCACTGTACAAAAATGATTGTTGAGAAACGACTTTTTTTGGTGTGAAATATCACGATCTACGGTAGCGCTCAATACAACGTAATTAAAATATTGTGCTGTTGGATGCATTGAATACAACAGGGATCTTAGAGATATGTAATGTAAAGAATTCATTAAAAAGTAAAGAAATCTTGTGAATTAAAAAGTTGGAACTTTGACCTTAACTATCTCCGTAACTAGAAGGGTACCTAAAGGGCATGGCCAAGAACAAACAAAAATCACAACAACGGGAAAAACAAGTGCCTCTCGGCTTCGCCAATCTATATACATATAATAAATCTGTAGAAAATCGTTTTTGTATACTGAAAATATTGCGAAAAAAAATTGCCGAGGTAAGATGCAGCGACATCTTTTGTAATAAAATGGTACTAATTACTAAAAATGTGTTTAAAATTTACATAGCATGATTTCCACGTATTGTATTTTATCAGTTTAACATCTTGGTCGATAGATGCCGTTGTTCATTTTACTCCATTTTTTGAATCGTGGTGATAAGATTTACCGACCCCTCGCCCGTGTCAGTTACCTCAAGTTTAGTTTTTTAACCGACGAAACAACAGGAAGAAGTTCACAATTCGACGCGTTTTTTTTTTGTTTGTCCACGAGAGAGAGAAGTCCGATACTAATGTAGGAGCGGAGTATCAATGATAAATGTTGCAAAAACAGGGATTTTTTTTTTGAGAGCTTCCGTTGCAATCGCTGCATAAACGATTAAAGTTATGCAACAATCAAGTTTGAGGGAATATTGTTCCTCTTAAAAAGTAAAACATCGCGATAGCTTAATGTCTATCTTTTAAGGTTCACACTCTCTCTAATCCCCTCTCTCTCTCTCTCTCATGTGATGCAGACGAAGTTGCGGGGGTCAGCTAGTAACAAATAAAATTTTACTTACTTCGTTAAGGATGTACTTTCACCCTTTTTATTCAAGTGATTGGCAGGAATCAACCTCATATTTTATTGCGAGAATGAAACTCATTTTGACACTCTCTATGAGGTTGAGAATCAAACTCATTTTTTATATTGTTTGCAGAACGCTGCATCTGTAGCATCCCTTTCCATATACTGTTGGATGATCAAAGATTTGTCTTATCAAGCAATGTTGAGTGTACAATGCGAGAGATTCTACTTAGCTATTCAAAATGTCCAAGATAACTGCGCATTAATTTTGAGGTCAAATTGTTCAGGTAATTACATACTTTACAAATACACGTTTTTTATATCATTATGCTCCTGTTGCGTCTATGTCGATACGCGTAAATTATTACGATTAATAAGACATGACAGGACAATTATACTTGAAACGCTGATTGAAATGTGGCATTGTTAATGATGTCAGGGTCAGACTTAAAGCGAAGGCTCCTCTGTCATGGGGCGCCGCAGTCACCCTGCTTCTACCCCACCGGTCCAAGTACTACCTGTAGCGGCACACTTGGTTCCGCAGTCGGTTTAGTCTTCTTTGGCAGTTGATGGCCCGTTTGGAGCCAACAAGATCATAAAACCACGTTTACCGACGTATCTCGAAGAATAATTAAACCTAAGTGGCAATGGGCAGGGCACATTGCTCGCAGAACGGATGGCCGATGGGGCCGAAAAAATCTGGAGTGGCAACCACGAATCGGAAGACATGCCGTTGGCATGCCTCCCAGTAGATGGGCCGATGACCTGGTAGAGGTTTCGGAAATTCGCTGGATGTGAGACGCACGGGACCGGTCAACGTGGCGACACTTGGGGGAGGCCTATGTCTAGCAGTGGATGTCTTCGGTTGAAATGATAATGATGATTGATGACAAATATTTACACTGTAATTGACGAGACACTGTTTACAGATGTCGAGAAACAGTTATGCAAGAACATACGGCGCTTGCATCAAACATCTTTCAGCAAGATACGCGCGTGTGGCCTCTTCTACGTAGACGCTGCGTTACAATTAAGTCTGATTGGTTATTTTACTAGATACACGATTGTGTTGCTGCAGTTCGCATTTGTATAATTAAGACTTCACTAAAAATGTATTTTGTTAAATTAAATAGCCATTTTTTGAGAGTAGGTATTGTAGAAGGAACTTTTACTTCAGTCTATTTTGTTTATTTGCTAATGCGGTCAAATTCATTTCAGTGGAATATTCATTATTGGATTCCCATGTAGGTATTACAGTAATGAATTTGTCATTAGTGGTTTAATACGTTTACTATCGATTATTGTATCACTTGTCCACTAGGAAGGTTCTGTGAATAGTCTCTTTAAAAATGAACAAACTCTTTAGTATCACACGAAATTATCCTGTAAATATTGTGTTAAATGAAATAGTAGACAAAGATGTGCAGTCAATCCTTTTGCCTTTAAATCTGATGCAATATGTTTCCTTTTGTCCAAAATACCACATCAAAAATAATCTCATTACTCCAAATGGCTTCATCTCTAATTCTGTTTCGGTGATTGGAACTTTAGTATTCTTATTTTCATATATTTACCACACCTACTTGCAGATCTTTTACATTAATTATACTGGAGTCATTACTTTTGTTTATCTTAGCTTTTATTTCAACTGCATTTATTATTGTTTCGGAACCATTATGAATTTCGTAATTGGAATCATATATACCAGAAAGGCTGTCAAGTTTGTCCGAATGTTTCAGAAAGTGCACAGATTCTTAAACTGTGATTCCAGTTCCAGAAATTTCACCTATTGGAACTGGATTATTGTCATCGCGTCTATTTTTAGTCATGTCGCTCTTTTGTTTCCTTTTGGCGTTTTGCTAGAAGTACGTTTCTTTGATATCTGCGTTTACCTCTTAGTGTTCTTTTTTGATTTTAATATACTTTATGCCATTCGCGTATTAAAATTGCTGGAAAACAAAATTGTTCAGTGGAATTTTCAAGCTTTAAACATTCATAATAAAATAGAAGACACTCACGAAACACATTTTTGCAAACAAATGTTAAAGGCTTACGTTGGCATACTAGAATGTTATGATATCCACAAAGTTTGTTTTCAGCAATTCGTAAGTATCTTTTTTTCAGTTATTTTACGACTCCACCTTGAAATATTTTCATTTCATTGTATTAGACATGAAGAAGCGTGCATCGCAGAAGCACCGTGGTGGATTAGAAGGTTGCATAATAAATTGAGGAGTATCTCTAACTTGATCCAATCTAATCCAAGCATAGGAATGCTTAAACCGGGCAGTTATTTTAGGAAAATAAACTGCCCTTAAAATGCCTTAAAATGCCTGGACGAGCTATTGGGTCTTTAATTCAGACAAAGGGAGACATTGCGGGAGACGCACCTAATCGTCGTGTATCGCGTCGTAATGGGCGTCAGGGGCCACGTGGTGGCTCCCGGCTACCGTAGGCGTGGTCTTGTGGACGGTGAGCTACGGGCTAGCTCACCGTCCGTCCGTCTTAAGACGACAGGCTATGTCGACGGCGCGTTCGTGTTCCACGAGCGCCTCAAAGAGATGTCAGCAGAAAGGAAGGGATCCGCAAGGGCCTATGCCTGCAGGGGCTGCGGGACTACTCGAAAGAAATAGTGTGGCCCCGGAACACAAAGGTCGAAGAAGGAACATGGATCGGTTTTAGTCAGTAAAAGTCTGACACTCCCTCCCGCTCCGCCCAGAGCAGGAGGAGTCATTTGATGATTTCCCATCCTAAAAAAAAAAGAAAAAAGGCAACCTTCCTCTGCCCCTCAAGAAAAAAATCCTGTGTTTTTCTATCCTTTATTAGGAATTATTCCAAAATGTTCTCATTTTTTCAGAAACTTTATTATATCATAGAAATATTTTGTCACTGTCTGGTTAACGTTCAAGTGGTCATCGAGATAGTAAAAAATCCAAAAATAGTTGGTCATGTTGGTAACGACATGGTGAGTATTTCAGTATATTTTTTAGGGTTCCGTACCCAAAGGGTAAAAACGGAACACTATTACTAAGACTTCGCTGTCTGTCCGTCTGTCTGTCCGTCTGTCTGTCTCTCCGTCTGTCCGTCTGTCCGTCTGTCTGTCACCAGGCTGTATCTCATGAACCGTGACAGCTAGACAGTTGAAATTTTCACAGATGATGTATTTCTGTTGCCGCTATAACAACAAATACTAAAAAAAGAATAAAATATATATTTAAGGGGGGCTCCCATACAACAAACGTGATTTTTTTGCCGTTTTGTCTAATGTATAGAAAATGGTACGGAATCCTTCGTGCGCGAGTCCGACTCGCACTTGGCCGGTTTTTTACTATTATTATTAGTATTTTTAGGGTTCCGTACCCAAAGGGTAAAAACGGAACCCTATTACTGAGACTTCGCTGTCTGTCCCATGAACCGTGACAGCTAGACAGTTGAAATTTTCACAGATGATGTATTTCTGTTGCCGCTATAACAACAAATACTAAATATAGTCAATGGTACGGAACCCTTCGTGTGCGAGTCTGACTCGCACTTGGCCGGTTTTTTTTTTTTGCTATTGATATCCATGGCATCAACAATCTGCTTCTTTATCAAATGTGACCGTGTAATATCCTTTAGTTTTAGTTTTGTTCGTGTATTACCAGTGAATAGTGTGTTAATTTAACCTTTCTCTATGTTTTTTAGGGTTCCAAACCCAAAGGGTAAAAACGGAACCCTATTACTAAGACTTCGCTGTCTGTACGTCTGTCCGTCTGTCCGTCTGTCTGTCACCAGGCTGTATCTCATGAACCGTGACAGCTAGACAGTTGAAATTTTCACAGATGATGTATTTCTGTTGCCGCTATAACAACAAATACTAAAAACAGAATAAAATTAATATTTAAGGGGGGCTCCCATACAACAAACGTGATTTTTTTGCCCTTTTTAGGGTTCCGTACCCAAAGGGTAAAAACGGAACCCTATTACTAAGACTTCGCTGTCTGTCCGTCTGTCCGTCTGTCCGCCTGTCTGTCACCAGGCTGTATCTCATGAACCGTGACAGCTAGACAGTTGAAATTTTCACAGATGATGTATTACTGTTGCCGCTATAACAACAAATACTAAATATAGTCAATGGTACGGAACCCTTCGTGTGCGAGTCCGACTCACACTTGGCTGGTTTTTTAGGGTTCCGTACCCAAAGGGTAAAAACGGAACCCTGTTACTAAGCCTTCGCTGTCTGTCCGTCTGTCTGTCCGTCTGTCCGTCTGTCCGTCTGTCTGTCACCAGGCTGTATCTCATGAACCGTGACAGCTAGACAGTTGAAATTTACACAGATGATGTATTTCTGTTGCCGCTATAACAACAAATACTAAAAACAGAATAAAATTAATATTTAAGGGGGGCTCCCATACAACAAAAGTGATTTTTTTGCCGTTTTGTCCAATGTATAGATAATGGTACGGAACCCTTCGTGCGCGAGTCCGACTCGCACTTGGCCGGTTTTTTTATTCAGTTTATTTATTAATGTTTATTTTGTTCCAGAATGCAATATTTATAGGGTCTCTCTCAGTATTGTGTTGGTTGATAAAAGATTTGATGTGGCTAACGATGCTATGCAAGCAGTGCGAGAAATTCTATCTTTCTGTTGAAAGTGTACAAGATTGTTGCACAACAATATTGAATTCAGACTGTTTAGGTAATTGATTATGTACTAGCTGGTGCCCGCGGTTTTGTACGCGTGTAGTAGTAAGTAATCGTTTTCCTAACATTTGCCAATATTTCTTTGGGTCTGGACAACACATTTTCTTTTTCCAGTCTCCGCAGTTGATCGTTCCATAATTAATTTCCTTTTTTAACCGACTTCATTAACCGACTTCAAACAGGAGGAGGTTCTCAATTCGATGGTTTTTTTTTTTTTTATGTATGTACACTGATTACGCTGAGATTTATGATCCGATTTACGTGATTCTTTTTTAGTTTGATGCGGAATAGTTGCCTAATTTAACATAGTTTGGTCCAGTAGTTTTCATTTTATGAACATTTTTGCTTCAGTCGTGTGGTATAATTTCATGTATGTTCACCGATTTCTCCTCCATTTGTGGAGCGATTCTCAAAATTATTTAAAGAATATACTCTTGAGATGGTTGCACTTAAATTTTGTGAAGATCTGATGCTGATCTTCGGAGATATACAATGGAACTCTTCAAAACTAGATGGTAAATCGGTCGTGATTGCTGCCATCGCTTTGATATTTATTGTTTATACACGTTTATATGGAGGAGCTCGTGGCTAAATAATAACAGCCACTCGGGTCGATCTTTAGGTTAAGCCGTGCTTTCCTAGGTTGGTCTGTGGATGGGTGACCACCCTTACATACCGAGTTTCCTCCGTGCCTCGGAAAGCACGTTAAGCTGTTGGTCCCAGCTGTCATTTGTCCATCTTTGACAGTCGTTATAGGTAGTCAGTGGCCTAAAAAGTCTGACAACCAGTCTTACCAAGTGGTATCGTATTACCCAGTATGAACTGGGTTGTGGACGTCAGATAGGCAGTCGCTCCATGTAAAATACTGGTATTCAGCTGCATCCGGTTAGACTGGAAGCCGTCCCCAACGCAGTTGGGAAAAGGCTAAGCAGATGATGATGACAACATCATGACGTAACATCACGCCTGTATGCTCTGAGGGGTACATAGATGTGTACAATACACCCAAATTTCGACAGTTTAGATATGTTAAGTTCCATTTATTGGGGACAATGTAAAATAAATGCATATAATATATTTGTAGGGGATATTGCTTACAACTAAAAATGGAGAAATAAAAAAACTTCTTAACTAAAAAAATAAAACCGACTTCAAAAAACACAAAACACAAAAAAGTGAAAAATAACTAGCTTCAGAAGTCGGTGACAAAAAAAATCTAAATGAATCAAACAAAGGTCACCGACTTCTGAAGCTATCATATCATATATTTATATATATCACAATCGCCAACACTATCACCATCACAATCACTATCACAATCACTATCCTCGTTATCACAATCATTATTATCGTCATCACTATCATCTTCAACATTATCACACAAAACACAAAAAAGTGAAAAATAACTTTAGCTTCAGAAGTCGGTGACCTTTGTTTGATTCATTTAGATTTTTTTTTGTTACCGACTTCTGAAGCTAAAGTTATTTTTCACTTTTTTGTGTTTTGTGTTTTTTGAAGTCGGTTTTATTTTTTCACATTATTTCTCACACCAAAAAATACCACTCGTACGAGTTGGATGGATTCATGTTTCTTTGCCAACAAACTGTATTCAATAAACCGCCATTGTAGATGTCAGCCATTGTTTTATATCAGGCGACATCAAGATCAAAAACAGGCGCTTATGCAATATCTTCATCATCATTCTCCTGCCTTTTTCCCAATTTATTGGGGTCAGCGTAGCATGTCTTTGTCTTTGTCCATACTTCTCTATTACTCAGCATGTCACTGTAGTCATATCATCCTTCACACAATAAAAGCTGTCATGCAATAGGTATAAAAAAGTAAATATTTCATCGAAAGGACAGTATTTTTCTTTGGGAACTTCAAATTACAATAACAATTATTGTTAAATCGCAGATGATACGAAAAGACTGTGCAAGAACGTGCGGCGCTTGCATCGAGCATCGTTTAGCAAGATACGTTTGTGTGGCCTGTTCTACTTAGACGCTGTGTTACAGTTAAGTCTGATGAGTCTTCTTACTAATTACATTGTTGTGTTGCTACAGTTCGCATTTTTATGATTAAACTAATATTTACTGCAAATAATTATTTTATTATTTCTTCATTCCGTATATCCTAGTCCTAATAAATTGGCTATCGCTTTCAGAAAACTATTTTTAAGATATTTTTTGTACCCTATCACAACATTGTTCAATATAACCTAAAGGTTGGCACTGGTAGAGAATACCTTGTAGCATTAAGACTACCATTGTCATAAATTAAGTTTAAGTACACAAAACTTCGTAATTCTGCAACGTTTTAATCGGTGGTTAATGTCAATCCAATGTCAAAAAAGAAGTTAAATTAAGTGACATAATAATATGGTAGGTACCGTAAAGTTTTCTATCATCATGAACGCCGGTTAAACTGTTTGCCTAGGCCCTGTTGAAAAGGTGAGGAGATAGGCCTATGACTATATATAGCAGTGACATCTTTAACTTCTCGTATATCTATGTAGATCTACGCTCGAATAAAAGTTGCCGTAATCTGCTGAAGCACGTCATTTTTAAACGCCGCGCCGTGCATTTGTCCACGTGACATCGCATTGCGCGCGTTTTGCTCGGCATGCATACTGTGAGGTTGATTTACTTAAATGATGTTGATGACTTTTACTTCTATGTCGGATATGACTTAGTTGACTTCATCATCTTCTAGTACCCGCGTACTTCCCGTTCCCGTGGAAGTACGGGGATATATTAATATAGCCTTTGTTGCTCGCTGATATTGTAGCTATCCATTGCTAAATACCAAGTAGTTTTAGAGTTAAATCGTAACAAACATACAACAAATCAAATCTTTCCTCTTTATAATATTACTAGCTGTTGCCCGTGGCTTCGCCCGCGTGAAGTTCGGTAACTGTCCCACTGGATCATAATAAAGGGCTAAATAGTGTCCTACATGTTAATCCAGGTTATAAACTATGTGCCAAATTTCATAATCATCACAATTTATTATTATCATCATAATCACCATCACTATCACAACCACCATCATTTTCACAATCATTATCACAATCACCATCACTATCACAACCACCATCATTATCACAATCACTATCACTATCACAACCACCATCATTATCATTATCACAATCATTATCATCACAACCACAATCATTATCACAATCACCATCACTATCACAATCGCCAACACTATCACAATCACTATCACAATCACTATCCTCGTTATCACAATCATTATTATCGTCATCACTATCATCTTCATCATTATCACAATCACCATCACTGTCACAATCACAATCACAATCACCATCACCATCACTATCAACATCACCATCGCTATCACCATCACAATCACAATCAAAATCACTATCACAATCACCATCATCGTTATCACACTCATTATCATTGTTATCGCACGACACTTAATAATGAAGCGGTTAAAACTAAGTTATGTAAGGTAGAATGGACTAATCTCATGTGTATTGAAGACCCTTTAGAGCTGTATAACCAAATGTGTATTATTTTTAGCAACATTTACAGTACGTCGGAAACAAAAAAGCTAGTTAAACAGAGGGGATCTAACATCTGGGTTGATAAAAAAATGCAATAAATATTAGAAACTAAGGACGCATTGTTTAGAAAATGGAAAGCAAATCCTAAAAATATGTCACTACGATTAGAGTATACAAACTATCGAAATAAATCAAATAAAGCTATAAATGTTGCTAGAAATGCACACAGGCGCCAAGAGTTGAAAAACTGTAACGGAGATATGAGAAAAGTGTGGGAGTGTGCGAACAAGTGGCTTGGTAGAAAAAAGTTAAATGTTGATGACGTGATTCAAAAGTATTTTGTAAACAGTAACGAGAAACTGGAAAGCGTATGTAATAATTTCTGTTATACTTTTACTAACGAAATTGGTTCTTAAAAACAGAACCATTTATGTAACCATTTGTTTTATGAAAGATGTGAATACGTAAAAGAAAGTAATGTAAGTTTTAGATTAAAAAATGCCTGCCCTAGAGATATATGTTTAATAATAGATAAGTTAAGCTGCAGCAAGTCCCCAGGCTCTGATGGCATTCGAGTACAGGATTTAAAAACTATTAAGTTCCCTATCAGCCAAGTTCTTGCACATTTCATTAATAAGTGTATAGAGCGACAGGTATACCCTAATGAGTTAAAGACCTCAATTATTAGACCAATTTTCAAGGGGGGGAAACACAAAGAGTACACACATTATAGGCCCGTCGCAATATTGAGTGTAATTAATAAAATTTTTGAAAAAGTAATTGTAGGGCAAATCACAAAGTTTTTAGAAAATAATAATATATTAACGGATATTCAGCATGGTTTTAGGCCAAATAGAAGCACAGCAACGGCATTATGTAAGTTTACAGATGACGTAAACACCTCACTGAATAAAAAAGAGGTGGTTCTATTGACCTTTATTGATTTTAAAAAAGCCTTCGATACTTTGGAGCATGAGGGCTTGCTGCAGGCCATGGACGAGTGTGGGATACGGGGTCCTGTAAAAGGGTGGTTCAAGCAGTATCTAGATAATAGGTATCTTAAAGTTAGGGTTAAAGGAGTAGACAGTAACCTCGGTAAAGTCGATTACGGAGTGCCGACCGGGTCAGTATATGGACCGATAGGGTATATCATGCACGTCAACAGTATGGTCAATGTCATCAAAAATTGTAATGTATACATGTATGCAGACGATACGTGCTTGACATACAGCGGTCGGGACTGTGAACTGATCCAGTCGGCAATGCAAGAAGATTTAGATAATGTGGTCAAATGGGCGCACGATAATGGTATCCTTATTAATATAAATAAAACCAAGTGTATGTTGATATCGTCCCCGTATAACCAAATAGCTAAAAGTGCCTGTATCTCGATAAAAGGCCACTCGTACGAATGCCTTCACGATAGCAATGCAAACTGCCAATGTGAGTGTATTGAGCGTGTGGCGAAATACAAATACCTAGGATTATTAATCGATGAGCGATTCACATGGGACGCACACGTAGACACGGTATGTAACAGACTACGCTCCGTACTAGGGAAATTTAATAATTTAAAATATATAGTTAGTAGGCGGGTACTGTATATTCTTTACCATGCACTTGCAGAGGCAACAATAAACTACGGTTTGGGTGGTTATGGACTAACGTTTCCGGTACATTTAAATAAAATTAAACTATTGCAAATTCGATTATTAAAATTACTAGTAAACAAGGCAACTAAAGATAGCGTTAATAAGGAGTACGAAAAATTATTTAAAATTTGTAGAATATTACCCATAGAGAAAAAAGTAAAGACAACTATAATTTTAGAACAGCACAACAAAAACAAACACAAAGTAAAGAAAGTGTATAACCGACCAACCCGTAAAGCGACACAGAGAAACAAATACTCGGTCCCCAAGGTGAGGAATTATTTTGGTCAAAGGACGCGGCAATGGCTAGTTCCAACATTGTTAAACGAGTTACCTAAGGAAATTTCTACCGAAACAATATCTAAAAATGGCTTAAAAAATATACTGCGTAAGCACTATTTGGGTCTGTGTCCGTAGCGCTGCGCTGGAATCTAAATTGTGAAGGAGTCGCTTCACTTGGCGTAGTTGTCCGGATATTCGCGTTGCTTGATTTATGAAAAGTATAGTTTAGTCCTATCGACATAAAGTTTATTTTTTAGCGGCAGGGTTGAGCGAATGTCTGTGCGGGTACGTCAGGTGAAGTGTATCTATTATGTACCTATTGCGAGAATGGGTCGGCCATGCAAGCATGCGCGCGCGACGTGCTGCTGGCGGTCGGGCGGCCTCTGTGATGTCTCACTCGCGCTGGGTAGCTCGTCTCCCACCGGGTGGGAGCTGCGGCGGTGGCCGGGACGCTAGGAGCATAAGAGCATATTGTGCTTTCGTCGCGCGTGGTGGAATGGTGGGCAAGTCGATGTGAGCTGATGTATACGTATTGATTTTGACACGGATACTCGAGCTGTCGTATAATATGTTCCTACGTCAATCTTGAATTAAACACGGCGCAGCTCGAGTATTTGTGTGCAGTTAGGCGTGGTGTGATGTGATGCGTATGTCTCTGTAATAAAACTATGTGTTCCCTTACCTTTTATAATAATGTAAGTATTATTGTTAAGAAACTAAGAGCTGTATCCACGAGAACACTGCCGACAAACTGTCCTGCAGTTTGGCAGAAGATTTTTGTAAAATACTCTTATGTAACCTTTTGTTGGAATAAATAAATAAATAAAAAATCATCGTAATCACAATAATTATCATCGTTATCACAATCATCATTATCACAACCATTGATTATCACCTGGATCTCAATCATTATCATCTGGATCTCAATCATTATCATCTGGATCTCAAAATAAATGCCATTTTTGTAATCAGCACCCCTGATAATCTCGGTATCGACACCCATATTAATTTTTAGACATTTCAACCCCATCACACCCCAACAGATGATGGTATTTCAGTCCACCACATTAAATCTTAAAATCGTTGTTAGGGTTCCGTACCCAAAGGGTAAAAACGGAACCCTATTACTAAGACTTCGCTGCCTGTCCGCCCGTCTGTCTGTCACCAGGCTGTATCTCATGAACCGTGACAGCTAGACAGTTGCAATTTTCACAGATGATGTATTTCTTTTGCCGCTATAACAACAAATACTAAATATAGTCAATGGTACGGAACCCTTCGTGTGCGAGTCCGACTCGCACTTGGCTGGTTTTTTTGTAATACACCCGACCCAGTTAACCATACAAACAATACCTATGTTGAATTTTAGGCTTTGTTACCCCATTTCCCCCTTTAGGGGTTGAATTAAAAAAAAACCTGAAACACAAATGTTAACTCATTTATCGATAGGAGCACATACATGTGTTTCCTTGCCACCCGTCTACAATGGAACACCGTTGTAGACATCATCCATCGCTTTACATCAGGTGACATCAAAGTCAAGAACAGGCTGTCATACAAATTATAAAAGTTAATAGTTCATGAAAAGTACAGAATTATCGCCTTATCCGTAACAATTATTGTTAAATCGCAGATGATGCGAAAAGACTGTGCAAGATGGTGCAGCTCTTGCATCGAGCATCGTTTAGCAAGATACGTGTGTGTGGCCTGTTCTACTTAGACGCTGCGTTACAGTTAAGTCTGATGAGTCTTCTTACTAACTACACTGTTGTGTTGCTACAGTTTGCATTTTTATGATGAAGGTATTAAATTAATGTATACTGTGAGTAGTGTTTTTATTATATCCTCATTCTTTCAGCAATGTGAACCGATTAGCTCTTGCCTAGACAATTGGCTATAATATTAATCTACGTTTTTTAGGGCTCCGTACCCAAAGGGTAAAAACGGAACCCTATTACTAAGACTTCGCTGTCTGTCCGTCTGTCCGTCTGTCCATCTGTCCGTCTGTCCGTCTGTACGTCTGTCTGTCACCAGGCTGTATCTCATGAACCGTGACAGCTAGACAGTTGAAATTTTCACAGATGATGTATTTCTGTTGCCGCTATAACAACAAATACTAAAAACAGAATAAAATTAATATTTAAGGGGGCTCTCATACAACAAACGTGATTTTTTTATAATAATTGGTACGGAACCCTTCGTGCGCGAGTCCGACTCGCACTTGGCTGGTTTTATAAAATAAACATATCGGTTGTCAATCCAATGACAAATATTTAATTTAATTGACATTATCTACTGGAAAATTTTCAATCATCACTATCGCCGATTGATAGTCACCTTGTCAAGGTCCACTTGATAAAGCTATAAATACACTAGCTATGACTCCGGCTTCGCCCTCGTGAAGCCTTATAACTGTCCCACGGGATCGAACTACCGGGGTAAAAAGTATTCTATTTGTTAATACAGGTTATAAACTATGTGTTTGCTTCAAGTTTCATCCAAATTCGGTCAGTAGTTTAAAGGTCAAAGAGTAACAAACATCCATCCATCCTAACAAACTTTCGCATTTTTAATATTAGTTAGTTAATATAAATATTGGTTTTTTATGCATTATAGTAATGAATTTGAAGTTCGTAGTGTAATTCAAGTATTGTATCTATCACGGCAGGGAAAGCTTAGAGGAACACTCTGCCCAAATATTGGCGCCATCCGCCGCCAATCCGCCTTTGTCTTTCAGTATCTACTTCTCTAGCCATCACATCGCCGTGCAACACCTACAATTCTTCATTGTTGGTAGATAGGTAGGTGGGTATTTGAAATCACACCAAGCACTTGACTCAAATTCCAAACGTTTATTTCTATGAAACCATTTAGGTACAGAAACTGATTAACTTTTAAAGTTCACTTCAACACTTATAATTACATAGTATTTCAATTGTTTTTGCTAATCGTAGGATAACGTGACTGCTCGTTGCTCACGCGTCCATTCTGAGTGGGCGGAAGTCCTTCATACAGTACAGGTAACTCATTACATAATAAGTTCATTAAAACTTACAAACAATACTAGAGTAATTCATAATTAATCATTTAAATAATTAAACAATACCAATATTCACAAATGCAAAGGTTTTATCAAGTTAAAGCTAATTAGTCGCTTCAATAATTTTTACAACAATATTCAATCTTGTTTTAAAACCATTTAAGTAAATCAAAGTATTTAGTACAAAGAACACCTACGAAGTCTTTCACTAATAAATTGTTCTGTAAAATAATCTTGTTACTTTTTAGTTTGTAATTTAGTTAGATAATCTGATTTGGTTGTAGTTTCAAATTATTAATTGAGTTATTGATCAAATCGTATTCGGCCTGTAGTGTTGCCTCATAAACAATCTTGTGTCCAAATGAACAATAATAATTACAAATCCAATGTCATAAAATACTTGCTTATCATAATTTTTACTATAGATCTAGCTAAAGACTTACTGAGAGTCTTTAGCTAGACTTTTGTTTAATAAATTACTATTTGAAACCACGAACTATCTAAGTACTAGGTAAGCCAATAGATGGCGCTTAATTCATCTGTCAATTAATTAAGTTCTATGTAATAATTGTACTGCCAAGCAGAGATGGCAGGTTCACCAGTTTTATCATGGAACAGAATTATATAGATCGGACTAACTTACCTAGTGACGTCCGATCCTTAATTATGTGAAGTAATCTCGTCCTCATTTAGTAGTTGTAGTTTGCACTTCTTGCTAACTCGCTATCACATTTTTTAAAGATGAATCGATTTCATCAAAACGAAAATGTTATCTGTGGTCCGGTCTTGGCACGCTCGTTCTTAGCATCTGTCAACTCATTCTTTCAAAGCATTATGATCGGGACTTCGAGAAGATAACCGATACGGTTATCTATCGTAGTCCCGATACATTAGTCGACACAACTTTTGAAAAGGGGTGTAGATAAGACACTTTAAAACACATATAAGTAGGCTGATCTTCTGGGAAGGGTTGGGATACAATGAGGACGAGATTACTTCACATAATTAAGGATCGGACGTCACTAGGTAAGTTAGTCCGATTATGCTCCGTAATCTCGTCCTCATTTATAGTACTTGTAGATGTTCAAAGAAGTTGGTAATATAATAAACATCTTTTAATCATTGAACAATGCAACCTAACATAGGTACTATTCAGAGTATTATTACTTAGGTACCAATTACACATTTATTTAAATTAAAGGTAACATAACATAAATCTTCTCTAACACTAGTATCAACCAGTGTCATAATAATCTTATAAAGAGCTTAATTACTTTAATCAGACAGTTACCATTTTTTTTTTTTTTTTAATCATAGTCTTAGTACAAGTTATGTTTGTTTTGTACCATTAAACCAGACATGGTTTGTATTGGTACTCACATTCGCTAAAACAACACTGCTTAAAAATACTAGACATAAATATAAGTAAAAATGTAGGTACATGAAAAATATTTTATGCGTAAACATCTATCAGTAAGTAGGAGTAGCACGTAATGTTTTGAATATGAGTCGCCCGGTATTGGGCGCTCATAAGAAAGCCGGTTCTAGTCAACGCATACAGGTTGTTTCGTTTTTATATTTTTGTATTAGTGTTTTGTATTTAAGTATTGCCTTGGACTATGTTGTTTAAGCAGTTGTAATAGTATTTTTTGTATTTTTGTTTAAAATTTTTCACGTTTATTTCATCTTTTATAGATTTAGGTATATCATTGATTATTGTGGGAATTAGAAATTTTACTGTTCGCCTACCATAAAAGTTTCTGGCCTGAGGTACTATTAGTTTATTCCTGGTGATACTTCTTGTAATTATTTTATGTGATATGGGTATTTGAATGCTTTGATTATTAAATTGCTCAATTAAGAGGGCCATGTCGATTCTAGTCTGTACTGGCAAAATTTTACAATATTTAAATAATTCGATGACATTTTCTTTACTTTGGTGCTTTATTTTTCTGGGTACGATGAGTTTTAAAAGTCTAACTTGCAATTTGGAAATTCTTTCAATGTATGATCTAAATGTTTGCCCATAGCTCGTAATTCCGTAAGCTATAATTGATTCCGCTAGGGCAATATACATATTGAGTAGTACTTTGAACGGAACTTTAGGTTTCAAAATGTAAAACTTTGCCAGCACAGCCCGCAACTTATCACAGACTGAGTCCACATGGAAAGTCCAGCTCAAACGATTGTCCACGATTAATCCAAGGTAGGTGTGGTGAGTTACTTGGTCAATTGCCTCACATCATATTCATATTCATATTCATATTCATTTATTTGCGTTCTACAAGGTAAAAACATGGTGTTAACAAAAAAGGCTTAGAGCTAAGAGCCGTTGTAGACCCTGTCAGGGCACAGCAAAATCTAATTCACATCGACATGACGTACCCAATGGAGTGGAGTGAAGACAACTGTGACTGTGAGCGATTATATTAAAAGGAGCAATATGCTTTTGATGGCTAGAATGGACATGGATGATTTTGGTCATTGACATTATATGTAATCAACCAACAATAACAAGCAGTGTGTTCTATAGTATAGAGCCTAGAACACACTGCTTGTGCAAAAGCATTAGAATCACTAACTGTAACAGTAGTTCTCATAATAAAAGCAAGCAAAAGTTGAGGCTCTTGTGTTCTAACCAGCTGCTTTTCTTATAACTTCCAATATTAATACCTACTTCAGAGGCTTTTCATGCAGAAGCGTGCCTTGTGCTGTGTGATATGAATTTGGGAGTATTTATTATTGAGTATTAATTTAGTTAAAATTTGTTTTATCCACCTAATAGTAGTTGCAGTAGTGGCGGCATGATATGGTTTTCTTATACTTAGTTATTGTACGGCTCAGAGTGGTCAAGTTGCAGTGAGGTGAGTTGACGACAACCACAGACTTCACGATCCCAAGTTTATTGTAAAGTTACACACAAGTTATGTTGGATGCTAATCCGTGGTATTATCGCTAAGGTAGCTAATGGTCAACTAACGTTTAGTATAAGAAATAAATATAAAATTAATTACGGAAAGTAGGTCGCGGCGTCAGCAAATTACTTGCCTGTACGTGAACCGTACATGCTCCCGAGGGAAAAGTGGGATGAGCATCCATTACAAACAGTAGTTAAAAAGTAAATGTGAAAGTAAACAATTCATGTAAAGTAAATAGTTAAAGTTAAATAGTAAACAATAGTAAATGTGTAAAAGACAGTAAATCAAAAGTAAGTAAATTGAAAGTAAATAATAAACACCATCAGTTCATATCCTCAAAGTGGAATATTATCGTTGGTTCCGTGTTGAGTTTCGTATTTCTTGCAACTCGATGTCTCGTCCAACGTTGTCCCTTCCTTTTGATTAAGGTCCACTTTTGGTAGTGTCGCTTCTCTTGCACCATCGTTTTAGGGAAAGGTAGAAGGCAAGTGCATCAATCCTCCTAACAACAAAGAAGTAACCGAATAAAGGTATATGTCGTGATTTGAGATGTCAGTCCTGTTCAGAACTTCCAGCTGCCGGTCGACTTTGTTGTTAATCGTAGAGTTTATTTGTTTGTTTATAAATTACTTCCCAGTTGATTGTATGTAAATATTGTGGCATCCTTTTTCTGATGTAAGCATTTCGGTTTCAAAGAAATCACTCCAGTCCCGTCAATGACCGCTGCCGTAACTTGATCGTTACATATGACGCGCATCAGCTGTTTTCCGCAAAGTGTGAATAACCACATGTTTGGTTTATGTAATTTAGTCCAGATTTCTTTGCATACAACGTCATTGGGGATACATGATAATGTCGCTTGTTGATTGAAGACTTTTATCGTGCAAATTGTAGACCGGTTGAACCTCCCTGTTTTTTAGTTTCTGAATTAGGTGACCTTTTCTGTTCCTCTTCGTTACCTTTAAGTTCTTCCAGTTTCAGCGGTAATGGCGAAAGTTTAATAATAGGTCGTTTCAGTGGGCCTCTCTTAGTTTTCAAAGTTACCACTCGAACTTGACCATCAGTTCCGGGATGAAGCTCCTGCACTCTGCCAAGAGCCCAGCGGCCCGGCGGTAGGTGTTCGTCTTTTACCAAAACTAGGCTTCCTTGTTTCAGGTTGTCCTTCGGATGCTGCCATTTGCTTCGGACTTGCAGCTGATGCAGATATTCATTCGACCAGCGCTTCCAGATATGCACGTTCATTTGTTCTACAAGCCTCCATCTGTTTCTGAGGTCATGTTGAGCAAAGTCTTCTTCTTCTTGTGGTAGTGACAGTAGCGGACCACCAATGAGAAAATGACCGGGAGTCAGATATTCCAGGTCTTCTACATTTTCGGTTAGTGGGCACAACGGACGAGAGTTCAGACATGCTTCTATTTGAGTCAGTAAAGTAGTGAATTTTTCAAAAGTGAGCTTCTGTTCGCCCAACACTCGATGAGATGATATTTCATAGATTTGACATTTTGAATTTGAAATTTTTCGGAACTTTACTTACGGAAACGTGACCTGCGCGCTTCACAAAAAATTACAATGAGTTGACAGATGTCAAGAACGAGCGCGCCAAGACCGGACCACAGATAACATTTTCGTTTTGATGAAATCGATTCATCTTTAAAAAATGTGATAGCGAGTTAGCAAGAAGTGCAAACTACAAGTACTAAATGAGGACGAGATTACGGAGCATAATTGAAATTGAGATCCAATTCCATGCAACAAAACTTCGGACACTCTTACTAATATCGATGTTCGTATGTATCATCTGGATCAACACAATGAGTAAGATGTTTTTACGACGATACACTATATTGAGAACGAAACTCATTACAAAAGCAAGACAACGCGAGGTGGGTAACACAAATGCAAAGATTGTTATGATGATATTGAAACTAGGATGTTGTTGTAAAAGGCTATCCGTCTGAGTTTTGTACAACTCATAATAAGTCGTCGCTATTATATAGCTTACACCTAAAACCTGTGGTATGTAGGCCTTTTTTTCGCTGGCAGTTATAACATTATCATGTATACGGTACTTTGAAGACAGGAATAAGGACAATATTAAGTTAAGTGGATACAATATTCTTTGGATTTCTTTTTCTAGTCGATTGTTGAGTAATACTTCTACTGGGTATGTACTAGTAAGTTTAAATTTCTTAAACATTTTGTTAGAAACTTTTCTGACACAACAATATTGTTGACTTATTCGGTCTAAGACAATATCACAATTGGCTTTAGAAAATGTCTTTTATTTGGAACGATCGTGTTTGAGTAATGACTTTCTAATGTATACAGTTTATATTGATAACATGTGTACATGACTCATTTTGTTTAAAAGCGAGCTTACGAAAGTAAATCTTGATAATCATCATCATCATTTCAGCCGAGAGACGTCCACTGCTGGACATAGGCGTTCCCCAAGTGTCGCCACATTGACCGGTCCCGTGCGACTCGCAACCAACGGATTCCCGCAAACTTCACCAGGTCATCGGTCCACCTAGTGGGAGGTCTTCCAACGCAACGTCTTCTGGTTCGCGGTCGCCACTCCAGAACTCTTCGGCCTCATCGGTCATCTGTTCTGCGAGCAATGTGCCCTGCCCACTGCCACTTAGTTTGGCAATTCTTCGGGCCACGTCGGTAACCTTGGTTCTCTTGCGGATGTCTTCATTAACATCTTGATGATGATTATTGTCTTGATGATGTCTTAGTTTAAATGATCATGTGGGCTTACATACAATATTTTCAATTTTCAAATTAATCATGCGCATGCAGAACTTCGCTAATTGTCGTATTCCCGGAAACACCCGACACAAAACACATAATTCCACTAAATTATGCATGAAGAAAATGCACTAAACCTCTCTATATACATATCGTCTTCCGACGCTCGGGGAATGCGGCCGTTGGCGAACAGAGACGAAGATTTCTATGCGCATTACCACTTTGGGAGACCTGTACATGTTCTGTTTATACATATTCGATTCCCGGGTCGGGCAAATTGTTATTGGGGTTTCCATTTTCCATCAGGAATTTCTCAGTAGCAGCATTTGGGAATCGAACATATCTGGCGAATTACTCATATCCACATTTCGCACAATTTTTTTAAGTAGAGGCACCGTAACCTTTCAGAGATTACATGCGTTACGTCTATGGTTAAAATAACTTTAATCATTTTATCCTGCGTCATGACTTAGACTAGACACCCTGTCCGGAATAGGTCATTTCAGAATCCTTCATTAATTTTCCAAACTGCAACATTTAATTTATTCAATAACAATTTAATTTTTATTATTATTATTTTAATTATTTTAACCAACTTAGGATCTTAGTGTACAATTAAACAGAATTAAAATAAAAAAATCAACAATGCAATTTAAAACAACATCTCTCAGAAACACTGAATGAACAAAAATTGGGCAACAGGTACGTTAACTTCAATTCGACTGTTTATACAGTCAGAACTTACACACGCAGCGGCGTCCTGTATATAAAAAATCATGGTATGTCACACGACGCTATCCCTTTACTGTCCTCCCCCAGCGATGCCCTAAGCCGAGGCTCGTACCCCACAGGGGGTACCCTTAGCGCGTAGACGCTTAGTTTGTTAGAGTTTTGCCCTGGCTGGAGGCCAAACACTCAGACATCCACACGATAGTCCGGTGAAGCAGACGACGATTTCCTAGGAAATAATAATTTTGCGTAAAAAAAAACACATCAAGTCTTTGAAACACTGCGGGTGTGCACTTATTCACTTATGACAAATATACAAATTGTAATATAACTATAATGTAGGTAGTAATAAAGCTTATCAACTGTAGAGGTAGCTCAGCGTCTATGTAGAACATGCCGCACGCGCTCATCTTCTTAAATGATGCCTTCTGTACTCGTAGAATGTTCTTGTAAAAAATTCTTTCTGGATCTATAATGAAAAAAGAATAGTTACTCGTAATATAAACGACGCGTCAGCAGAAGCCCATTATCATGTATTTTGATTTAGCTAGCTTCACGAATGAAAAAAATACTTCATTGTGCTTCTCCATACACATGCTAACTGTGCCTGAGACTACACAATTCCGATAAACAATATTCCGAAAGTCACAATTCCGAATTTCAAAATACCGTTTTTCATAATTCCAAATGTTTCAAAATTCCGAATATAACAATTCCGATTTATCATTAATCCTATTTTCGTAATACCGAAATTTCAATATTCCGAACGTTCATAATTACTATTCTCAAAATAGCGAATTTCATTATCCCGACTTATAATACATGATTTTTAAAGTTTCTTCTAATACTATGAAACATTAAAAATCATTTTTCAATATATATATGTCGGAGTTGGTTGTCAATTACAATTCACAACATTTCAAAACTGACACCACCTTAAAACAAAAATACCATTTCTTTATTTTCTTATCCTGAGTTCAAATATATATTTTTTATATTTTTTGATTTCTTCATTTCTGAGAAAAAAAATGAAAACCAAAAAACATGTGATGACGTCACTTATACGGTTGAATGGTGTAGTTACCTTTGCCTAAGCATTCTGATGTTTTAGATGAAAATATTAATGTCAAACAAGACGTCAAATTGTCAATGTTTTACGTCACGGAAGTATAAATTTTTCATAATAATTGAACAATTTATTTTTCCTAACAACTCGACACGCTTACTGTTAATATTATCAACTTTTGTTTGATCTTTCGCCAATAAAATGGATCCTAATGAAACACATACGCCAATAAAGGAACCAAAATATTGTTTTGTGCCAGCCTGCAAAAACAATTCCAGAGATACCCAAAGATCATTTTTTGTGGTGCCTAGCTCAGCAAAACAAGAGTGGTGCAATGCTGTGGGTATATCATGTCCTAAACGCGTTATATATATATGCGAAGACCATCTCAATGTAAGTACATAGATGACATTGATTTTTTAAACCACATACCACAACACAATGCATACTGCATGTGGTGTTTATCTTGTTCTAAATTTTGTTGCATTACCCGTTTGTATATTATGCAATATCTAGTATCTGTAACCAAACCTAATAAATCACTATCACTTTGCACTTTTGTAAAAGGTTAAATATTTTGATCTTAATGATTTTAAATTATGATGAAGGTTGTTTTTGAGACACTCACATAAAATATAAATTTAAATTATAATTTATCTTTTAGTTGGAGGCAGATGTGGAGAACTACCGGTATTGGATAACAATGAAAGTGCGGCCAAAGTTGAAGTCTCGACTACCACAATCTCTTGTCAGGATACCACTTTCAACTGATCATCAAGAAATTATTGAACCTAGACCCAGCACATCTTCAACAACTTCTTCATCATTTATGCAAATTGGTATGGATATGGACACACTTTGTAAAAATGCATTCACTACAAAAGCCAGTAAAGGTGTACAAGTGAAGCCAACAACATCGGATCGAACTACTTATTGTGCCATTTACAAGAAGAAGACCAAGAAACCTTTGTTTGAAGATGATGAGATGGAAGAAGTGTTGTTACCTTCAACACAAGGAAGTTCTACTTCTGCTGAAATCTCGGAAATCTCATCAGAAATCCAAATTAAAACTGTTATACAGGGCAGAAGCTTTATGCTTGAACTTATTAAAAAAAAAACACAAAATTATATAGGCTTGCCAAAGAATTATTATTGGTTGATTAACTATTTAGAAAGTAATCTGAATGTAAAATCCTTTAATATAATAGTAACTTTGTATAAAATTAAAAATAATACCCCCTTCTACCAAATTTCAGATATGTTTGAGGTGTCATTAACCACATTATGGAGAATATTTTTCAAGACTTTGTGTATTCTATCCAAGTTCTTCAAACAATTAATTTTTTCTCCCCGTGTTTGTGATGTCAAAAGAAACTTGCCAGCCTCCTTCAAAACCAATAAAGAATATTCAAATGTGTTTTGCATTATTGACTGTTTTGAAATAGAAATTGAAAAACCGTCAAATCCTATTATCCAGTCTCAATCATGGTCACAGTATAAAAATGCTAATACTATAAAATACTTGATAGCTACAACACCTGATGGTTTTGTCAACTTTGTATCTGTTGGTTTTGGGGGTCGTACATCTGATGCCAGTATAGTAGAAAACAGTGGTTTTCTGGTTGTGCTGCCACCAAAGTGTACTGTATTGGCAGACAGAGGATTTAAATTTGTTGATACTTTACTAAGTAGAAATCAGAATAATCTGCTTCGCCCACCCAGTGTTCAAAAAGATCAAAAATTAACAAAGCAGGTTGCTATCAAAAGCAAGGTCATTGCCAGTCTGCGGATCCATGTCGAGAGGGTAATAAGAAGAGTAAGGCTATTTAAATTTTTGAAACCACACTCTGTAATAAATAATAAATTAATTCAACATGCAGATGATGCAGTTATTGTGGCATGCGGGTTGATAAATCTACATAGTACTATTATTAAGAATGAATAAAAGACATAAATACTATATTGATTTTTATTTTGCACTATCTAAAACGGTCTTAAAAATAAATTGTTTCCAAAATTCTTCTGCGGCATCTAATAAACCTTTCACATAAGTTTCATCATACTCCACCCAGTACTTGTGTAGGAGTTTTGTCTGTTGAAAACTAGGATCAGCGACACAAAACAGTCCTTTTAATTTTTTTGCAGCATGCATTTGTATCATTATCTGAGCTTTGTATTTTTCACACAGTTCACTGTCTCTCACATAACTTTTCATTGATTTATCACTTATAGGGCATTTTATTTCAATCACAAAGTCCATACAAATCCCATCAGGTGAAACTCCAATGATAGGGGATATTAAAATCAACCCTGTGTGTTGAATTGCTCCAAATTCTTTTTCTATCTCCTTGAGTACTTCTATTTCTAATGCCTTACCCCTTTTAATAGCTTTAGTTTCTGGCACCTTATAACCTCCTAGAAAGCTTTGCACTAAAGCACCATTCTCTGTTCTACAGTGAATAGCTTCATAGATCCTGGACCCTGTGACTCTCCCTTGACGCATAGAATGCCACAGTTTTGAGTCTGCTTGAGCTTTTGTAGCTTCAGCAATAGTTTCAACTACATCTACTGTAATAGTTGTTGCAGAAAATGATTTAAAACTGTTGTAGCAGTGATCATCTACTTGGTGTACAAACTGCAGCACTAAATTAAACACACTAAAGTCATTTAAACGGGGCTGGTGATTCCCACAGTAATTTAAAATCATTCCTGTTGAAACTTTACGCCTCTTGCATTCTTCGGCAAACATAGAAATATTGACGCTCATGTCGACATTAACTGGGGTTCTCTTCATTTTGCCAATGTTTTTTGCCAAGATGAACTTCTGGTCACCTACAGCTCCAGCAAGTTTTGGTTTACTCCAATAACATTTAGTTGACGTAGTTGAAGGTTCATCTGATCGTTTTATCAGCCAAATGGCAAAGCATATAGCGTGTTTGCATCCTCCTGCAGAAGCTGCACAGTCGTTGCATTCTACTGTGATAATCTTCTCGACAGATTCATCGATTACAGCTGTAACCTGATACAACTTTGATTTTATTTTTATGTTCGGGTGTTACCCTGCATTTAACGGTGCATGAGTTTCCTTCTCGCTTGACTTCTACATATCCTACAGCTGTGTCAACATATGCTTCCCGTGATGCTAGTAATGCCTTGGCACTACGTGTTTCCGCTTTAGTGTAGCATTCATTTTCGTGCATGTATTGCAATAGCATTAAATAGTCTACTTTCGGCAAATTTCTGCTATCGGCAACTAGAAATCCTTCCGAAACTTTCATGGTGACTTAATAAAAACAGAATAAGGATATAATAACACTTGAAAATAAGAAAAAATACGAATGTAAAATAATGAAAACAAACACGAGTTTAGGCGCCAACGTTGACAAGCGGACAAAGTGACAAAGACAAGTCGACAAGACAAGACAAGTTATGACGCATCAATTTTTTTTTGTCGGGTCACAGTAAAGCGAAGGATAAATCGCCATTCCACCGTAAGAATGACGTCATTTGGCGCTTACGTCTTTTTAGAATACGCCGAATTTCAAACCTAAAATTATGAATGAAAAGTACTTAATTTCGAAAAACAGAAAAATACGGGTGCCCTAGTTTTGGATTTACTTTTATTTAACGTTATAATACACACAAGTTAAAAATATGAAATGTTGTCAATTGTGGGTATTGAACAAATTTTGTTAAGAGTCGATTTTTTTGTTAATAATTCAAGTGATTTTAGTATCAATTACTGTCTAGTAAATCGAAACATAATTTATTAAGTACTTGGTGTACACACCAATTGATTTTTGGCAACTTATTTCGATAAGTGTGACCGGTAGTTTTGTTCAAAACAAATTGATGATATGTTGCTTTATTTTTAAATTGATTTTCTTTGTGAATTCACTATTCTTTATTTACGACAATTATTGTTGTATTATTTGATTACTATGTAATGTAATTCTTACTAGATTTAGCACATTTTTATGTATCAAGTAAACACGTGACGCACTTCCGCGCGCCAACGGACAGAGTTGTGGAGGGATTGCAAAGTGGGGGCATAGTCCTATAAAAGAGCGTGCACTCAGTAAGCTCGTCAGTCCCCCCGTTTCCTGTTTTGAAGTCTCAGTCTGTCGGCTGGGCATGACAGGTCATCAATCCATCACTATTATCTCGGCTTACCTTCCACCTGCCAGTACCAACTTAACCGCCGCGGCGATTAACGCTTCCGTTAAAGATGACCTCACAATCCTCCTCAATCTGAGTGACTCCGTCCTTCTGGCGGGGGATCTCAACGCGAAACACCCCGCGTGGAATAGTCGTTTAGAAACCCACAGAGGCAAGATTTTATACGATCTTTGCTCCACCCTTAACTTCGATGTCATTGCCCCAATGCATCCCACTCATTTCCCTCACAACGTAAATCATAGCCCTGACGTGCTAGACGTCGCGCTTCTGAAGAATGTAAACTTGAGGTTACATTCTATAGAAGCGGTTGACGAACTCAACTCCGACCATAGACCAGTTATCATTGAACTCGCTCCTAGGATAGGTCCTTTTGACCCCACTAGGCCTCCCTCCACTAAAACTATCACGGACTGGAGGAAAGTAAGCGATTTGCTGAAATCCACCGAGTCCCCTCACTTAGACCAGATCCCCGACAACATCGAAACTGTAGCCGACACGGAGGCCGCGATCAGCTTATTCACAGAACACGTACAATCAGTCCTGAACGATTGTTCAAGGGAAGTTCCGGCGGATGATCACCGCTGGAAACTCCCGGATGATGTGCGTGATCTTGTGACTGAGAAGAACGCGGCCATCCGTGCCTACAGCTCTTTCCCCTGCGCCGCTAACAAAGCTTTCATGCGCCGCTTACAACGCAAAGTAAGCGGATGCATCAAAAAGCTGCGTGAAGAACGCTGGGACAAGATGCTCGGTGAACTCGAACCGACCCATACGGCTTTCTGGGACTTGCAGAGGAAACTTCGTTCCTCTGAAGTCGCCGCTATGCCCCCTCTCATTCGTTCCGACAACACCGTCGCTTTTGAGGACGACGACAAAGCCGAGTGCCTAGCCGACAGCCTAGAGGCCCAATGCTCCCCCAGTACCCTGCCAGTAGACATAGCTCACATCACAAAGGTGGATGCTGAAGTTGAACGCAGGACCTCACTACCGCCCGTCGAAGACCCTGATGATCCCATTCCCCCAGTCACTCCAGACGAGGTAGAGGACATCATAAAAGGTCTCAAATCTAGAAAAGCCCCTGGCTCTGATGGAATCACCAATAGGGTGTTCAAACTTTTCTCCCCCGCTCTTATAGTGTTATTGACCGCTATCTTCAATAGCGCCTTAACTAACAACATCTTCCCACAATCGTGGAAACAGGCTACCGATATTGGTATTCCCAAACCGGGCAAGCCTAAATCCTCCCCGAGTAGTTACCGCCCCATTAGTCTCCTCAATGACATAGGCAAAATCTACGAGAGGCTTATTTATAAGCGTCTCAAAGACTACGCCGAGGCAAAGAGTTTAATTCCGAAGGAGCAGTTTGGATTTAGATCCCAACACTCTTGTGTCCAGCAAGTGCATCGCATTGTCGAGCACATCAGCGCCCGCTTTCAGCGAGGCCTGATGACCGGTGCCTTGTTCTTTGATATCGCGAAAGCATTCGACAAGGTCTGGCACAACGGGCTGATATACAAGCTATACCAGCTCGGTGTGCCCGATCGTCTCGTGCTCATCCTTCGTGACTTTCTGTCAAATCGCACTTTTCGATACCGTATCGAAGGTGCACTCTCAGCCCCTCATCCGATCCGCGCCGGTGTCCCTCAGGGATCGGTGATCTCCCCATTAGCATTCACGCTGTACACCAGCGACATCCCCAAGAGTGCAGCGTCCGAGCTAGCACTCTTCGCCGACGACACGGCCATTTTTTACTCCGGTAGAAGTCCCGCTAGTATTACTCGCATTCTCCAGAAATCCGCAAACGCCTTAGGCGATTGGTTCCGGAAATGGAGAATCGAGGTCAATCCCGATAAGAGCCAGGCGGTACTTTTCTCAAGCCCCCGTCAACTCTTCCCCGAGACCCCCAGTCCGATCACCATGCTTGGCAAGCCGATCCCTTGGGCGAAGCGAGCCAAGTACTTGGGTGTTATCCTAGACCGACGTCTTAACTTTAGTGAGCACATAAAGACGGTGCGTTCGCGTGCCGCCTTTGCTCTCGGTAGGCTTCACTACATTCTGAATGCACGTAGCAAATTGTCACTCAAGTGCAAATTGCGTATTTACACCGCGTGCATCAGGCCTATTATGACTTTCGCATGTCCCGTTTTTGCGCACACCAAACCCTACCATCTTCATAAGATGCAGACCCTCCAGAATAGGTTCTTGCATAAAGACGGTGCGTTCGCGTGCCGCCTTTGCTCTCGGTAGGCTTCACTACATTCTGAATGCACGTAGCAAATTGTCACTCAAGTGCAAATTGCGTATTTACACCGCGTGCATCAGGCCTATTATGACTTTCGCATGTCCCGTTTTTGCGCACACCAAACCCTACCATCTTCATAAGATGCAGACCCTCCAGAATAGGTTCTTGCAAAAGGCCACAGGTGCCCCAACTTACGTTAGGAATGAGCAACTCCACGTTGATCTCAAAATCCCCACCATGATGCAGTACATGAAACGTCCGACCAAGGGCTTTTTCGATTCAGCCGAAAAACACCCTAATCCGCTGATCTTCTCAGCAGCCAGTTATGCCCCCTCTAACATATCTAGGATTCGTAGACCCAGGCTTACCCTTGTCACTCCCGATGATCCCATCACCCTTTATCAAGAGAGCTGTAGGGTACGTACGTAGTGTACTCGTTTCCCTACAGCTCGTAGGGAAACGAGTACACTACGTAGGTACAAATACAAAAACCAATATAAACCGCGAATCTGGTCCCGCCGGCGAGGACCCCCGCGACCCCCCAGTAACATCACTGCCCGACCCATGCTCGATGAGCCAAATAATGATCCGACCCAGCCTGTTGTTGTCCCTTGCTGCCCTCTTATCAATGACCCACTAAGCCGAGGCCCGAACCCCACAGGGGGTGCCCTTAGTGACGGTTCATTTAATGTGTAATTCCTGTTAGTTTTTAAGGCCTGGCTGGGGGCCTTAAAGTAATTTTTGGCCACCACAGGATTGTCCGGTTAAGCAGTCAAGCAACCGTCTAGAGTTGCAACTGCGAGTGGTCCCTCCTAATAAAAAAATAAAAAATAAAAAAATAAGCTCGTCAGTCGGTCTTCGGATTCGACTCATTACAGAGCTCGCTTGCTCCCGACAAAACTGTCGGTTTACCTGGTACAGCGCTGCTGTATATTTACAGTAGTTGTAAACTTGCTTATAGCGAGATACACTCTGTAATTGGGTGGCTTGGTCACTGTACGAACTGTGACCTTATAAGGTCTGTTCGCCTATTGTTATCTTTTGTTTTTATTGTTCTTATTGCCATGTTTATATTGTGTGCTATTTTATATTGTGTGTTGTGTGTACCTACTGTAAATATAACATTGTAATTGCCTAATACAGTCTTGTTTATCCCAATAAAATGGGAACTCCAAATCCTGACGATATACCTCTCGGCACTCCTGATCCTACATATATATTTTTTTTTACTTACATGTTGAGAATTAAGCATTACAGGGGCTTTAAAAAAGGGGGCAAATTTACGCACCGTTTTCGAGATATAAGCAAATTTAAATGTTGCTACGACTCGCTACGCTCGCATTTTACATTACACACCCACTTTCTGGCACAAATGACTTTGTCGCTCCGCCAGCCTTCGGTCTACGCTCCTAATTAGTTAGCAAGTATTTCGGACTAACGATCCATCGGACCTTTGATTCTTCGGAATTATGAAATTCGGACAGCAAAAAATTCGTATTTATGACTTTCGGAGTTATGAATTTCAGGATTTTATATAGTAGACACTATAAATCTTCGGAATTATGAAATTCAGACTTTAGAAAATTTTTATAAATTTAGAATTGTGACTTTCGGAATTTGGTTTTTCGGATTTTTTTAGTGTTCCCATCCTTACTTCACCCACTGCTTGGTGTTCTCTTAGCTTGAGCCAATCTCCACGTTTTTGTATTAGCTTCAACAAGGTTTCCCTCCTCGCAATACCAAACAAGTGAGTAATAAGTAAGATTCCCGGGTTGGCCACAAAAAGTGTTTGGGTTTTTACATTGGGAAGTACTCAATAGCAGCCAGGAGTCGGAAATCAGGTTAGGCCGTTCGTCTTGCGCATGATCTCCTCTCCGTTCGTGTCTGGTTGCTGTTCCATTGGACTATGAGAGTCAGGGAAGAGAGAATACACCTGTGTTTGCGTACTCGCTTGTGCACTATAATATCTATCGCGTAGATATCGATCAAGCGGCTCGAATACGGTCAGGACGACTGTCAATATTTAAAAACATAAAATATGAACAAAATAATACTTTCCAGAACAATGGCTTGATTTCATAAGCATTACACAGAGGTTCTCAACATCACTCATTGCTGCATAGAATCTCTCGCATTCCACGCTCAAGCATATGAGTAGAATTATGAACTTCATGTTCCAAAAATTTATTGTTACTAGTCGAATAACATACTGAAAGTTAAATGCGAATATTAGCTAAATGCAGAATATTTTTTAATCAATATTGAGCCTTATGTTTAATAAGCTACTGCAGCTCTAAGGTAATTTGAAAATAATGAACTACAGGGTGTAAAAGACCTCATCACAAAGCTGTCAACCAAGCATTATGTGCATCAAACTAAGTAACTTTACGCAAAAATTATTACTGGGAAACGACTTTTTTTTGGGGTAAAAAATCATGTTTTGTGATAGAACTCAATGTAACTCACTGAAAACATTGTGCTGATGGATGGATTGAAATTAAAAATCTTACATTAAAAACTTGTACTTAAAAAAAAAACTGGTCAAAAAGTTGGAACTTTGACCCCCAATATCTCCGTAACTGGTAGGTTCCCAGGTATGGTGTAGAACAAAAAAAATATCGCAATGACGGGGAGAACAAATGTCTTTCGGCTTCGATAAGATGTGTTTTTACACCATTTATATGCTGAAATTCTACGACAAATCAATGCACAAATCCGAGCTTGAATTCAACAGGAATTACGAATATAGCCGACTCTAAAGTGAGGAAATAATGAAAGAATAACAAAAGGCAATTAAAAGCCAACCTCAGGTATTAATTCTGCAAAACAAAAAAATGGCCAACTAGTCCCATGGGATTGCTGAATATCATGAAATCAGTAGCGGCAAAGTTTCTTATAGGCAGACCAATCAGATCCAGTGTCCTATACATTATACTGGATAGTTCTAGTTTCTGCACAAGAGCTACTACCCCTTTTTTTCAGATAAGAAATCATCAAATGACACTTCGCTCTGGGCGGGGCGGAAGGGAGTGTCAGACTTGTACTGACTAAAACCCGCCCATGTTCCTTCTTAGCCCTTTGTGTTCCAGGGCCGCGGTATCTCTTTCAAACCGTCTGTTTCCACTAGTTCAGTTGACCAGTTCAGTAGCCCAAAACTCCTACACGTCAGGGGTCCACGACCAGGTAGTAAAACAATGCAGTTGGTATTTGTTAAATTCCTTTAGCACAGGACAATTTCTTGTGTTGTCACAATTATAACATAAATTAAAAGCTCTCCATCACTACCAACCCTCTGGGCTCAGGGCATGCTTACGTACTTACATAAGTGACGGCTAACTGACTATTCGTGTGAAGGCTTTTACATATCTATAAAATAGATACTCTGCGCACAATGATGATGGACGAAACCCACATAGAAATGGTTTATTCCCATCTGCTCCCACCATGTCTGTCCCCACTGGTGGCAGATGTGATATGTATGTATAAGTAGCTATATATACTTAGCGCGCGCTGCGACGCGCACTCCTTGTCAGGCAGTAATAAACCAGCTCCCAGCTAACAAGGTTGTTTTACTAGCTCCATACACTTCAAGATGACAATTAGATGCGACAAATAGTTGCAACTACCACCAGTGGGGACAGATGGGAATCAACCCATAGAAATCATTTAGCACACCCACATGACAGACAAACCTGAAATAGACGGGTATTTCTTGTTAGTCCCATGAGTTGTTAGAATTTCGACTACTTACAACTAGGTACTTACGACGTTAGTTTGGCGGCAGAAAAATAATACCATAGCGAGATTCCTCAAATTAAGGTACACTGCAAATGCCGTATAAAAGGTAACCTGATAACAAGAACAAAATGTTAACATGTCTCTTTCAGCTGAAGCACGGTAGCACTAAAAATTTTAAAACGAGCTTTTCCAAATACTAATTAAAAATGTGCTTACCATTCGTCGAAATAACGTCTCTAGAATTGTGTATGACTCCTGTATATTCAGGTATACATCATAGATTAGATTCCAGTACTCCTCCATTTCCGTATCTACAGTGTTTCTTGAATTCTTCACTTTTTCGATCCACACACGAAGCATTTTCTCTAATAATTTCAATATTATTAAAGCATATACAACGTTAGTATCGAAAACGAGGCTAGAGTAAAGCGACGAATAATCAAGAATCCTCATTACAAAAATAAAACCGACGCATACGGTGAAACTAATACAAAAAATATTTAGGATGCCAACTATAGTCCAGTCCCAGACCACAATTCCTCTGAGTTCTTTGCCATTTATTTGTAAGAATCTGAGCACACATTGGATTTTTGAGACCAACAAGATATTGTAGTAGCTGTGCACGATGTTGGATACGATGTTTATTAAATCCCCGATCAAGTAGAAGATGATGTCAGTAGTCATGCTCAGAGAAAATAGTAAGCGGCGAACCCCCCAATTATGTCTATTCTGCATAAAGTATACGATCAGTTCACCAAAACAGGCACAGCGGTACAAGAGCATGCAAGCCAATTGGATAAAGTTGTAAAGTCTCGTATTCGCAGTTATAATGTTGTCATGAATAGAATACTTCGATCGCAAGAAAATACTTTGCATCAGATTCACTGGTCTTAGTACTGATCTTAAATCTTCTCCAATCACATTGTCGATAAGTATTTCGTCCGACGATGGTGTGGATACATTCCCAATTAAAACAACGTTCGTGTTTGATTTCAACCAGTTTTTTAAATACGAGAACATGTTTGTTGAACGAGTAGTTGAATGTCAATGGCGGTCAATCAGTAGACAACTCATCATCTGCCTAGCCTTTTACCAACTATATTGGGGTCAGCTTTCAGTCTAACCGGATGTAGCTGAATACTAGTATTTTACATAGAGCGACTGCCTATCTGACCTCCACAACCTAGTTAACACTGTGTAATACGATAGGTACTCCTTGGTAAGACTGGTTGTCAAGAGACTTGAGACTGGTTCCAGGCCACTTTCTGTGTATAATAACTGTCAAAGATAAGATAAGAGAAGTAGGCAAGTAATAAATTATTAATATTACTCAATATGAATTAATACTCTAAGAAAATTACGTTTACTAAATTTGTTTCTTATCTTTCAGTCGGGTCATTTATAAAATATTATTTGTTGGTAGCTGTTGCCATCCAAAGACATACTTGTAGGACACTAAAATTATCGTTTTCTAATTTCATCAGTGGGTCTACAATAAGTTATTAAGTATAACAATCGAATGAATTGAACAAACGTGCGAGTCATAGGTCTCCAGTTCGATCCCAAGACACACACCTCTGATTTCTTGGAATCATGTGCGTATTGTATAATTATTATTTGCTTCGGTGAAGGAAAGCATCATGAGGAAATCAGTATGCCTGAGAGATATTTTTCGACGGCATCGGCATTTAAAGCGAAGCCAGAGGCCCACAGGCGGCATAAAAACTCTGACACCAGGTTAGGTACAAACTACATGAAAAAGGAAGAAAGAAACAACGTATATTGTTTTAGATAAGACCGGCGTAGCCTGAAGAATTGCCAAACTTAAATGGCAGTCGGCAGGGCACATTGCTTGCAGAACGGATGGCCGATGGGGCCGAAAAGTTCTGGAGTGGCGACCGCGAACCGGAAGACGTTGCGTTAGAAGACCTCCCACTAAGTGGACCGATGACCTGGTGAAGGTTGCGGGAATCCGTTGGATGCGAGTCGCACGGGACTGGTCAATGTGGCGACACTTGGAGGAGGCCTATGTCCAGCAGTGGACGTCTTTTGGCTGAATTGATGATAAAGATAATGATGTTCTGGTCACTACAAAATGTAATAATAACAAGGCAATGAAAAAAAAACACATCATCATTTTCATATCAGGTCTATTAGTCGTCATAATCAGTAATATGTTTACAAAAACACAAACTGTAATAACACAATCGTATAAGTAGTTATGAAGCTTGACAGCTGTAGAGGTAGTTCGGCATCTATGATGAACAGGCCACACACACTCATCTTCTTGAAAAATATCTGCTGTACACGTTGGATGTTCTTGCAAACTCTCCTGTCTAAAACAAATTAAAACACCGTTTATAAAATCGAGGTTTTTATTATTTCGAAACAGTAACCGTTTTCTACTATTCTTCTCCATAGAAATCTACGCTTTGGAATGGGCAAGTACAGTACTTTTACAGTTTTTATACCTCGTGACAGAGACTGTAGCTAAATTTCATTGTTACAACAATGAAATTTAGCTACAGTCACTTCGTCCCATCGTTGTTTCGACAGTTCAAAAGTGCCTATAACTGGCCTACTTGAAATAAATGCTTTGATTTTGTACAATGCTCCCACGCTGAGATTCACGTAGCTTTTACTTTTCTGAGGACTCCTGGGTATGGCTCTAATGAATGGAGCTTCAAAATCGTTTACAAGCGGACCTCACGGTATCAAGTAATTCTTGTAGGACAAGAAAATATTGGATACATAACTAAAACGCCACTTTGGTAAAAAGAGAAGACAAAATTGTAAAGGCAAAATATACTTATAACAAACAGGCATCTACCGGTGAACTGGTAACCGAGAGAAGTGAATGTTAGAAGCACAGGACTGTTCCACGTGGTGACGCTTGGAGGAGGCTGTGGGACATTTTCCAGTTGATATGACAATGGTGATGTGTATCGACCAATTATTGACCCTTCGTCGGTATTTATAACTATAAGGAATATATGGGGTAAATACCGACGCGAAACCGTACAGAAATTTTTCATAGATAATTAAGAAACAGTTTTTGCATATATTTGAACCGTGTGTGTATACCAGGAATTTTGTAGGAAGCAGTTGTTTTTTTTAATAACCTATGGAATGTCGGCGAGATGGGCAGACGATATTGTTGCCATTGCGGGAATATCCTGGATGACGTTGTCACAAGAGTGTGGAGCTTGGCACAAAAAAAGAGAGGCCAGTACCCAGCAGTGGATGAAGTGAAAGAAGAAAGAAATAATATTTATTGCCGCAGGCACGTGACGTGCAAAACAAACAAAGCATAAGATGTTTAAAAAAACTTTTTTGCAAAAAAATAAAACCGACTTCAAAAACACAAAAAAAGTGAAAAATAACTTTAGCTTCAGAAGTCGGTGACAAAAAAAAACTAAATGAATCAAACAAAGGTCAAAGGTTTTATTTTTTTGCAAAATAGTTTTTTTATTTTTCCATTTTTAGTTTTAATATCCTATACAAATATTTGCTATGCATTTATTTTACATTGTTAACAATACATGTCATGGTAATAGGCTTATCCCCAATAAATGGAACTACCTAAACTGTCGAAATGTTGGTATATTGTACACATCTGCGTACCCTTCAGAGCATACAGGCGTGATGTTACGTCATGATGTTGTATAAACATTAAACATCCAAGCGATTGCAGCAATTACGACCGATTTACTATCTAGTTTTAAGAGCTCCATTGTATATCTCCGAAGATCAGCATCAGATCTTCATCAAATTTAAAGGCGACCATATCAAGAGTATACTCTTTTAATTAATTTTAAAAAATGAATTTTGAGAATCGCTCCACAAATGGAGGAGAAATCGGTAAACATACATGAAATTATACCACACACCTGAAGTAAAAATGTTCATAAAATGAAAACAACTGGGCCAAACTATGTTAATTTTAATTGGGACCAATTGGCAACTATTCCGCATCAAACTAAAGAAGAATCACGTAAATCGGATCATAAATGTCAGCGTAATCGGTGTACATACATAAAAAAAAATACCAATTGAATTGAGAACCTCCTCCTTTTGGAAGTCGGTTAAAAATATAACATAACGGAACAGAAACAAGAAAAAGTTAACAGCAACAACGTCGTGAGTGCGACAAACAGGTTAGATCACTCAGTATGAGGCTGTGCTATGGGGGTCCACAGCACAGCGCTGGTTTTCAGTGGAGCTGTGGATGATGATGATGATAAATCTATGAAAAAATTCTATTTTCTGAATACGTGGCTGGTAACCGTTATCTTGTGGTGCCCATTCCGCCCCGTTTGTAGTGCTCACACGCATCATCAATCTCCTGCCCTTATCCACATTTATTTGGTACCGACGCAGCATGTCTTTTTATATACTTATCTTTTACTTGTCATCTCACCAGACACCTCTTTGTCATACCATCCTTCACACAGTCCATCCATTGTTTCTTGTCGTAGTGCATATGTCGCAGGCATATCGTATAACGCCGTATTACATAAAGACGCACCGGATTGAGAAACGTCGCTGTTATGTAATGCGGGGCCTTCACTTTCAGCCGGATTACAATTCGGCTGAAACAAAGTACGCCGCATGTAATACAGCGTGTTATATGAATTGGCTGCGACACATACACTCAATGGATCAAAAATAATATTTGTAACACTATGTCAGAGCTCAGATTTAATACCAACCATAACAATGTCTTGACTTGAGCATCACACAGGTACTCTGAACATCTCTCATGGCTGCGTAGAATCCCTCGCAGTCCACGCTCAAACAAACAAGCAGGTAGATATTCTTGATGGTAATTAGTTGATACGTAATTAGCAGAATGATATGCTGCAATGGTAACAGAAAAAATAGTTTTATCATAACATGCCTGTAATGAGAGCAGCGGTGGCCCACTGGTGGCGGCCCCGACTTACGAACAGTAAGTCGTGGGTTCGAACCATTTATCAAATCACCGCTGCTCTCAAAACGGTGAAGGAAAACATCGTGAGGAAACCGGCATGTCCTAGAACCAAAAAATTCGAAGACATGTGACATCTAACTCGCACTGGGCCAGAGTGGTGGATTATAGCCCATTTCCTCTCATAGAGAGGAGGCCTGTGTCCCAGCAGTGGGAACATTAATAGGCTGATGATGATGATGATGATGCCTGTAATCCCCGAAGGGTTAGGCAGAGGTGTGCCTAGTAGTACACCGTCATATCGCCAGGAGGCGAGCTTATTGCCATCTACCAGGCACAGATCCAGACTCCGCGGGTGCTACTAGAAAAATCCTAATAGAATCAAATCCAGGTTCTTATAGAGCAAGATCCCAGGGCCGCCAGACCTTAACAGACTTATTTTCTCATGAACAAAATGTTTGGCATCAAGTAGTATTAGTATGTACTGTGAACGTATAAATACCTGCTAACTTGTACCGACCGACGGCTAATTTTTAGATATCAGGTGCTAAAGTTGCGTAAAAATAATATAATTTTTTCTCAAAGGCCGAGTGCTGATTTTTTAACATGTTGTTCTTCTTCTTTGCGTGTCAATAGACTCAAATAATACCCGACCAGTATGTTGCCACCTGCACAGCTCTGTCATTGGCTTCGTTTAAATCCTGTAAGGTGCAAGTGGCTGTGCAGGATGGGCAAGAAAGGAGGTGGGGCATATCCTGTAGAGGGGCTCCACACTTACACGATGACTCAAACTCAATATGTTGTAAAGAAGGTTGTTAAAAAAATATTATTAACACTGCCAGATGCAAACAGAAATTTCTGCCAAGCACTTCGAAGCACGGAAATAAACATGTGATTTTACCAATAGTCCGAAACATAATATTAAATACGAATCTAATATCGATGTTCGAATATTTGATACTCAGGAAATCATTTCAGTACTTATTTTGAGCCAGACCAATCATAATTGGGCCAAACATCCCCCAGACACAATTAAAATGTCGCTGTATGAGCTGAAATTGGACTCATACAAAAATGATGAGTTGCGACTCTACAATTATTCTGCTTGCTTACAATGACGATTAAAAAACCCTCTGAGTATCAAATAATTAAAAAAATGACATGATATTTCACATTATTTTTTCGCGCTTTGACTATATACGAGAACCCGACAACAACTGTCGAGCAGTAGCCCACCAGACATAACACCCGTCTGGTCGGAGGATCCTCCCTTTTCCACGGGGGATGAACAGCTTTTCACCCTGTTCTTCATACCCCCAAAATTTCATACAGTACAGGGGAGCCTGAACGGAATATGAGGTCGGTAATGATGATGATTTAACAGTTCAATAGTCCTGGTTGGTATATTTGCGAATAGTTGGTATCCATGTTGTACTAACACATCTTGTAAGCCCATGGTTCACTTGCGGCATTAAGTCCGCCTATGTGCCAATGTACATGGATGTAAAACAAATAAATAAGTAATTCGACCACTTACTTTCATTCCACCTTTAGAAATTGAAAGCCTTAATATAGTTACCACCATTGCGAGGTTCTTGAAATTGAAGTAAACTGTTAATATTACGTAAAATACAATCTGGAAACCGAAGTAACTCATTATAATTATTATAGTATATTTGATTTATTTATTCTTCATTCTACGGTATTATTAATAAACATACCAGGTATTGACAAGTCTTCTCGATAATCCTGTAGGTCTCTAATATAGTCAGGTAAACATCAAATATTGTATTCCAATATTCTTTGCTTCCTGAATATTCAGCATTTGGTGAGTTTTCAACTTTTTCAATCCAAGTACAAAGGATTTGTCTAATCATTTTCAAAGATAGCAAAACATATACAACTAACACTTCGAAAGCAATCCATGCATAAAAAGCCATTACGTCGATAGTATCCAAGTTAAAAACCAAAGATTCACTAATGATGAATCCTATATAAAAAATATTTAGAACAAAAACCCAAACCCAGTTGCAGATAGCGAAACTTCTCAGTTCACCGCTACTTATTTGCAGGACTCTGAGCATGTGTTGGATTTTCAAGACCAACAAGATATTGTAGGAGCTGTCCATGATGTTTGAGACCGTGGTTATCAAATCTCCGATAAATAAGAACAAAAATTCAAGGACAAGCATCGAAGAGTAGAATGTACTGTAATCCCCCCAAGCGTTATGACAATCATTTACCATATAATTCACCCATTCGTTTAAAAGGACACAGCGATATGTTAGCATGATAAATACCCGTAGAAAATTGTAAATGTACGTATTGGACGAGATTATGTTGTCACGAATAGAATACTTCCCGCAGAAAAACATGTTTTGCATCAGATTTAACGGTCTTAGTACTGATTGTAGATCTTTTTCAATAACGTTAATGCGCAATATTTCACTAGATGAAACAGTTGGCATGTTTCCGATGATAACAGCGTATTTGTTTGATTTAAAATAGCTTTTGAAATACGAGAACATGTTTGCTGCGTTACAGTTTAGTGTCAATTAAAGCAATACTCTAAACCAATCGATAGGTAATCCATTAAATTTTTCTATTACTACGTAACGTTCATGGTAACTTTCTTGTTTGTTGTCATTCACATCCCCATTTATTTTGTTTCCAAACAACTTTTGCCCACGAAAACTATTCTTTGTATATTCTTATCCCCACCAGAAGCCAAAATAGGTAGGAATCTCTCCCTGGGGTCCAATTCATTTATTATAATCTTAACTTGTTTGTTGTGTGGTATATAGTCTTCAATGGTCACTCCAACTTTCTCTCTCAACTCTCCATCAGTGAAGATGGTAGGGCAGGGTTTATAATCGTTATTTTTATGTTAATTGTGTTAAACCTTTTTGTTAGTATCATAGATTTTTGAGCAGCCAGCTGTATCTATCAGACTAACTAGGGACCCACCTCGACTTTGCACGGGTAGAAGAGCATTAATACACAAATAAAATAAAACATACATGTTTTGCTATACAGGCAGCGTTTTTGATGACAGTTCTCAATCGACTAGTCATTTTCCGACACTACCAACAATAAAACGTCATATTTCAACGAATCTACACAAAACCTTGACAAATCATATACTTAAACCTTCCTCATGAATCACTCTATCTATTGGTGCAAACCGCATGAAAATCCGTTTTTGAGTTTATCGCGAACAGACAGACTGACAAACGTGGCAGAGAACTTTGTTTTCAACCGACTTCCAAAAAGAGGAGGTTCTCAATTCGACTGTATTTTTTTTTTGTGTTTGTTACGTCAGAACTTTCGACTGGGTGAACCGATTTTGATGATTCTTTTTTTATTTGAAAGCTTCTACTGCTACTACACTTCCGTGTAGTCCCATTTAAATGTTGTGAACATCTGATGCTGATCTTCGGAGATATACAATGGAACTCTTCAAAAATAGACGGCAAAACTGCCGTGATTGCTGAAATCGCTTGGATGTTAATTGTTTATACAATATCATGACATAACATCACGCCCGTATACTCTGAAGGGGTACACAGATGTGTCCAATACACCCAGATTTCGACAGTTAGGTATGTTAAGTTATCGCGCGCGCCTCAAAGCGATGTCAGCAAAAGGGACTGTTCTTAAGAGAAACTGCGGCCCTGGAACGCAAAGGGCTAAGAAGGAACATGGATGAGTTTTAGTCGGTAAAATTCTGACACTACCTTCCGCTCCGCTGAGAGCGGGAGGGGTAAATTGATGATTTCCCATCCGAAAAAAAAGGTATGTGAAGTTCCATATATTGGGGATACGCCTATTACCATGACATGTGTTGTTAACAATTTGACAATAAATTCATGGCAAATATTTGTTTGTGGACTACTAAAAATGGAAAAATAAAAAACTTTTTAACAAAAAATAAAACCGAAAAACAAACAATCGACAAAAAAAGTAAATCAATCAAACAAAGGTCCCCGACTTCTGAAGCTAATGTTATTTTTCACTTTTTTGTGTTTTTGAAGTCGGTTTTATTTTTTGTTAATTTTTTTTTATATAATATGTAGTGATGTCAACTTTATGTTCTGTTTTACTTTTGTGAAAACAGAAGCGTATCACGTGCAAATTACCAAATAATGTTTTAATTTCATTGGCTTCTGGCTATTAATAATAATAAAGTGCAGTAAAACATAACAATTTGTGATGTCGTCAAATACCTCTAACAATCTAAACCAAGTAATGACATAAGGGAAAGAAAAAAGGATGTAAATTACAAAAACAAAAACTGTAATAACACAATAGTGTAAGTAGTAATGAAGCTCGATAGCTGCAGAGGTAGCTCAGCGTCTATGATGAACAAGCCGCACGGAGTTATCTTTTTGAATGATGGCTTCTGCACACGTTGGATGTTCTTGCAAACCTTACGGTCCATATCTAAAACAAATTAGAAGAACGTTGTTCAACTCGAGATGGTTATTCTTACATTAACCGGTTGTTACCGAAAGACTTGCTAGAAACAAGTTCAAGTTACATTATTACTAATAGTATTACTTTATAACTTGTGGATCAACCAGGTTTTTGTCTCTTCATTGCCATCATTTATAATAGATAATATTACAAAATTAAGGATATTAATCGCTGTTAGAAGAACTGTTTAAAGTGGCCTTTATAATCTCCCTGAAGCACGTCATAATATTAAAAGCTCAAATAAACTACTAACCAGAACATTGTCTTGACTTCATGAGCAGAACACAGGTACTCTGAACATCTCTCATTGCTGCATACAATCTCTCACAGTCCACGCTAAAATATATAATTATGATGATATTCTTCATACTGTAAATTTGAGTTGCAAGTAGAACAAATATAACCTGCAATGGAACAGAAATATCTTTTATTACGTTTAGATTACGGATCTTAACCAAAAAGCTAAGCTACTATTACCCCTGCGGCCTGGATGACGAGATTAATTCTAAAATAGAGTTAAGTTAAACACATGATGAAGCATTGCCAGGTGAAGCAGTTTATTAAAAGATAGCAATAGCTATTTTGTTATTAAAAGCTTGGCAACATACTAAAAAAACTAGGTAGTGAATGGCCGACATGGCACCACCGGGAAAAACTTGGATGAGACTCACACAGTAAAGGCATCGTGATTTTAACAGCAGGCAGCCATACATATTAGTGAGTTGGAACAAAGTCACCGGTGATGACGATAGTTCAGTAGGTTTTCTTAAGTCGGGTCCAGACGTGTGTAACGCGTAATGTAATGTTTCACGAAACGTAACGCGAACTCTTTGTATGGACGGCACTACAAGCATTACATGTATCGCTTGCGCCCGCGCCGGCGCTCGCCGCGATCCATCGGCTGTCGGTTTTTCGCGCGAACATGAAGGCGCTCGCAGTGCTCGTTTGGACGGCGTTCGTGACGGTTGTTTCGTGTGTTCGTTGATAATGTGGAGTGATGAACAATCGCTTGAACTAATCACTTTGTATCAAGAAAAACCTGTTATTTAGAAATAAAAAATACGGATTAATTCTTCAAACAAAAAAAAGTCAAAGATATGACATACAATATAATCTGGAAATAAAAAAAAATATTAAAATACGTTTGATTTTAATTATAAATTCGATTTCTACAATCTTCTTTATTTTAATAAAATAATAGACGTGCCATGTATCGCAAAGTCATCTCTATAAGCATGTAGGTTTCCAATATATTCCGGTACACATCATACATGTTGTTCCAATATGCTGCTCTCTCTGACTCTACGGTGTCTCGTGAGTATTTTACTTTCTCAATCCAAACGCGAAGACATTTCTCAATTAGTTTAAAAAATGAGAAATAATAGTTAATAATTCTCAATTCTTATATCGAAAATTATTAAGAAGTAAAGTGAGGTCATATCCAAAATTTTCATGTCAAAAACTAAACAGCAAAACATTGTAAATCCAATGTAAAAAATATTTAAAATAAACACCCAAATCCAGTTGCAGATACGAAATCCTTGGAGTTCATTGCTATTTATTTGTAAGACTCGTAGAAGATGTTGAATTTTCAAGACCAATAAGATATTGTTGTAATTATGCATGATGTTTAAGACGAAGTTAGTGACGTCCCCGATTAAGAAGACAAGAAAGTCTATGGTGACATTCAAAATAAGAAAGAAACTGTGAACCCCCCAATTATTATCAATAACATCGATGATTAAACCGATCCAATTATACACAAGGACACTCTGATATGTTAACATACAAAATACTCGAATGAAATTATAAAAGTAAGTATTAGAAGTAATAATGTTATCACGAATAGAATACTTCGCGCAGATGAAAAGTCTGTACATGAGATTCAACGGTCTTATTACTGATTGTAAATCTATTTCAATCACATTATTGCGTACTAATTGACTAGATGAGGTAGTTGGTATGTTCCCGATTATAACGGCGTCTTTGTTTGATTTTAAATATCTTTTGAAATACGAAAACATGTTGGCTATGTGACAGTCTAGAGTCAATTTATTTAATGCTAGAATGTCAATCGATGGGCAAGAAATTAACAAGTACTTAATAAATTAGTGTTTTAATATTCATTGGTTCGATTCTGTGAGCTCGTGGCTAAATAATAACAGCCGCTCGGGTCGATCGTTAGGTTAAGCCGTGCTTGCCTAGGTTGGTCTGTGGATGGGTGACCGCCCATTACATACCGAGTTTCCTCCGTGCCTCGGAAAGCACGTTAAGCCGTTGGTCCCGGCTGTCATTTGTAGATCTTTGACAGTCGTTAGGTAGTCAGAGGCCCAAAAAAAGTCTGACAACCAGTGTTACCAAGGGGTATCGTATAACCCGGTACTGACTGGGTTGTGGAGGTCAGATAGGCAGTCGCTCCATGTAAAATACTGGTATTCAGCTGCATCCGGTAAAACTGGAAGCCGACCCCAACAAAGTTGGGAAAAGGCTAGGCTGATGACGGTGTCTTTGTGTTGTGCACAAACTAAAGTTACTTTAAGCTTTTGCTATCTTTTACTTAAAGGCAGTGCGAGAAAAGGACGGCTATAGCTATGAACTAATTTAGAGAAGGCAAACTAGTTTATGCCTTACGGTTCACTGTGATTTTAGTCGACATGTTTTTACGTGCACCCTTCATTTGTATGGAAATATTAGTTCTAATTAAATTTGACAGCTATAAATAACGTCCGCCTCTTTCTCATTTTATTAGAGAGAAAAAGATAGCAATAGCCTAAATTAAGTTTAGTTTGTGCACAACAGAATCGACACCATTGTCTTGTCAGTAGAAACTTTAATCAGTTGCCGTTAGAAGAGAGATAACCAATCCTACTTCTAACGACAACTGATTAGTGTCTAGTTTTGTTTCAAAAACTGTTGCCACAAACATTTAAACTCACACACACAAACGACCAGACCATTGCTCGCAGAACGGATGGCCGATGGGGCCGATAAGTTCTGGAGTGGCGACCGCGAACCGGAAGACGTTGCGTTGGAAGGCCTCCCACTAGGTGGACCGATGACCTGGTGAAGGTTGCAGGAATCCGCTGGATGCGAGTCGCACGGGACCGGTCAATGTGGCGACCTTGGGGGAGGCCTATGTCCAGCAGTGGACGTCTTTCGGCTGAAATGATGATGATGATGACACAAACGACCAGACCCGGAACAACTACGTGACGGCCATTCCAATATTTGTTCCGTGCATTGATCGAAACTAGCCGTGCATATTCGGTTCTTGGATATGCAGGACGCGTTTTTAAGAGTTTAGTTGACGACATAAATTGCAGTAGTCAGTCTGGGTTTAAATCTACGACCTACGACGTTTATAGCTGGTTGGTGGGTATCACTGGGGCGCACTGATGACTTTGAAACTAACATATTTTCTAGTTTAGTGTTTGTAAATTACTTGTTTATCGGCTGACTTCATTTCTGTAGCCATCAATCAGCTTTTATCTGACCAAGCAGTCACCTGCCTTGTAACGGGCATGTTTTCATATTTCACAAACTATTTTATGTTCTTTAAGAGCAACAATGTGTTAATGGAATATCTACCAACAGTCTCAACTAACGAAATATTACTTAATAATTAAGAATCAAACGAACTTACCTGGTGAAGTTTGATTCCAATTATGCGAGGGTCTCAACCGAAGACGATTACTTATTTACTTGCAGCAGTACATGAGATGGTGCTATCTTCATCACACGTTTAGATCCTAAACACTAAAAAATAGGATTAAAGGACATATTTTTTATTACAATTTCCTGTTTCACCACTGGCAACACCGTACGCCCTTGAATCATTATTTCAGAGTAGATTTTTGTGTTATAACATTGCCTTTTGGCCATTGGGTTGAGGGGGGACAGGGCAGTAATCGTCTTCGGTTGAGACCCTCGCATAATTGGAATCAAACTTCACCAGGTAAGTTCGTTTGATTCTTAATTATACTTCGGGTCTCAACCGAAGACGATTACTTATTTACTTGCAGATGTTTAGAGCATTGCAATATTGTAGAGGAAAAAGAAAAAAATAAATAAAAAGCTGTTTAGTTGTATTAACTAGCCTTAACATGTTAATTATACAAATGCAATTAATCTTCCGCATTATGAGCCGATATAGTTGACAAAAGTGGTGTCATTCGAATCTACCGCATCTCTAAGAAAGATGTTTGAGCAATTGCTCCAGCCCGCGGCCTTACGAACCACCTCCAGGCTGACCCCAGATCTGTGTGCGCAGATGTAAATGCCGAGCGAGTACTATGAGCACCGATTATGGAAATTTACATTCCTGTCTTGCAAACCTTTTTTACCCAATGTGCTAATGTTTGAGGGCCTGCTTTTTTATGAGGTTTGCGTACACCGATAAAAATATTTCCTTCAGCGTAGTCATTTCGCAAAGATCTAGTTTTATGTAGGTAGGTTTCCATAGCAAATGCTGGACAAATACTGGGGTTTTTACGAATGTACGGTAGTTTGTTAAGTGGTTGGATATGTCCCGGGCCTCGATGTTTTGATTAAATCATTTATTTTAATTACAATCTCATTTTCTTGTATTGATATATTTTTCAACTTTATAACACTGGTGGTCTGCATTCTTTGGGCAGAAGCGATAGCCAATAATGTGCAAGTCTTATGTGACAAATTAATTATTATTGTAAGGGCATAAATCGGAAAGGTATTTCAGTACTACGTTTGTATCCCATGTTGAATTGTATTTTGGTTTTGGGAGAGTAAGTTTATAGACACCTTTAAGGAAGCGGCTGAGCAGACCTATGCGTATTTAAACTATTGTAGCTAGACCCCTCCTCAATATATATATATATTTAATGATATAATTTGAACACTCTTTACAATAAAGCCACCAAGATTTATCGAACTATTGAACTGCCTTAAGGGTTATATTTGCAAAGTTTTTGACTTTCGTAGTTAGACAGAAAGGGGTAAAGCATAAAAGAAATTGTTACACCAAAAAACAGTAAATACATCAATAACTTCGGAATACGGATCTAGTTTCCATGATGCATTTCTACTACATTTGTATTTTTGAGCGCTCGCGAAAAAGTCAAACTCATGTTTTCCGAACAATTGACTTATATCTGAAAAAACACAATCTGGGATTTCCCAGTCTGTATCTATATTAATCTGCCGAGATTCTCGATCTGCTATTACGTTGTCGCTAGATTTGATATACGATGCGAATACAAATATATTTCTAGCTTCACACCACTGCCATATCTTTCGAGTTACTTATGTCATTTAAATGCTAAACACCACCCATGCGGTTAATATAACCTATAGCAGTGGTGTTATCAATCCTTAACAAAGTTGAGATTTTAAGCCTTTAGTAATCTTAAGCCATAAAATGCGGCCGTAACCTCAAGTGTGTTTATATGTAAGGACAATTCTATCTCTGACCAATTTCCATTCCCACTGTGACCACTGCATGTTGCACCCCAGCCGGTGTTCAAAGTACCTTATAGTGCCTTGATTTTTGGACATCAACTCGGTAACTTATTCGATATTTCATGCTTGAGGTATAAAACCTAACCATTCTAACACTGCGGCTGTAGTTTTAACATTTGACAAACACTCGTCATACGAGCTACTTATACATAAAAAATCATCGAGGTAGTTTACTGATTTTAATACTAAAATGCGTAAACATTTCAGAACGGTTTGAGTAATTTTATGAAAACAAATGGTGTAGTGCAAAGGCCGAACGAAAGAACATTTAATTCGTATAGCTGAGACTTCCATCTAAACCGTAATTTTTCCCGGTCATCATCATTTATGGAAATAAAAAAATAAGCATCCTTAATGTCTATTGTTGCCATAAAGTAGTAACGATTTAACAATTTTAGTGCAGTGCGATAGTCCTCCATCTTAAAATTTTCAATCTCAACAGATATAATTAGTTCTTTTAAATTTAAAATAAACCTATGGGTTCCGTTCGACTTGGGCACTGTAAATATTGGTGAAATAAATTGTCCTTGGCAAGATAGTACATGTTTAAATAATCGCGTATAAAGTCTGACATAAATTTGTCAATGATTTGACTTTGTGACTGCGAATTACATGCATTGTTAAGGGGCTCAGCAATTTGTATAGGTTCTTCACTGAAAGGAATTTTATATCCCTGAACCCATTGTAAAATAGTGTCATCTTCAGTGAGCTCGCACTATTTATTATAAAAGTTTGATAAACCGCCAGCAATAAGTCTAATATCGCCTTCTTGCCTGATACCGCGCGCTGTTGGCGTGACGACATCACTGGGTTGCTTCCAGACGTGTTGGCCCCTCGACGGTCTGCGTGGTGCGCGGCTCGACCGCTGGTGATATACGTAGCGGCGCCCCTCTCGAGTTTAAAGCACCCCGAGATTGTGTAACGGTCGATGTCCAATACATAGGCCGTTGACTTTTTAATTTAATTTCTGAACCAGTCTTAGTTGTAGCTTTTGACAACTTACTATGCTCAGATAAGTCGGAACCGAATAGCTGTTCATCTATGTTTGTGTTTCTGACAGTATCTCTGATATTTTAATTTAAAGTACTTAAAGCCGCATATTATAGTCGTGTTTGAGACTCTTTATAGTGACTATCGCATATGAGTGTACCGGGATCACTCAACGATTTTATTAGTCAATTCAAAACACGTCCTATTACGGAGAGACCACAACCCACGACCAAGCTGATTTTGTTTATTTTTGACAGAAAAAGTCTTTTTTAATGTCTAACTCCAAAAGGGCTGCCTTGATTTCTAAATTCAGTTTTGAAACTCTCATAGTTGGACAGTGTTCTGGTGGTAAATAAAATTTAATTAACTCCACCTGTGTATCTTTGGACAAACCGTTTGGCATAATATGGCTTTTACTAAAAGGCAGTGCGGGAAAAGGGCGGCTATAGCTATGAACTAAGTTGGAGATATCAAACTAGTGTATCGACGGTGTAGTATCAATATCTAATAACTACAAAACTATGATTTTACAGGAGGCGAAAAAAACGTTTCATTTCTTTAGTTCTTAAAACTTGAATCAAAATGTTACCTAGATTTAAACAATAGTAGGAAACGGTTGTAATGGTGATAATAATTTTAATGAAATATTTCAGGTTAAGGATATAAATGTAGTTAGAAGTTATTGTTTTAAATTTAACAGAGACCCTGTTATTTATCGCGTAGATACAAGATATTGCATTTATAAATACAAACAGTTTGGATTAAATTTACGCATCGTGTTTAATAAATTTAGCAAAATTACCCCAAATCTCTTTTTATGGCAAAGCATACTTGTTTACTAAGAAGTTTGACAAAACTTACACAAATACAAAATGATGACAGTTTAATTTTGGTAGAAATCACATCAGTTGCAAGTCAACCTTTCTTTTGGTTATAACTTGGTTCAAACAACATGGCCAACAAAAAATAATGTAAAGACATCAGATCAAGAAAACTATGTTGAACACCTAAAATCGTAATCATAGCATCAGTCAAGTGATAATATATTTATATAAATCATTTATTCAGGTAATTTACACCAATGACAGCCATTTAGACAATCAGACTTACACAACTTTTATGTAACAAAACATTATAATTTACGTAGATAAAATATAAAATAAATTACAATAGGAGTAGAATTAATTGAACACAAATACAATCACATGCAATTAAAATAAAATTCAACTCAAATCAATTAAAATTCAACTATTTCCAATAAAAATCAAAATAATAAAAATATACAATAAAATCAAAATAATTATCAGAATAATATTTATTTACAATCCTTTCTCCGGCATTGGTACAGCGACATGTCTATTGGATCAATGTCGAATGAAAGGATAGTCAAGTCTTCCCCTAATCATCCCCAGCACGGTGTTTGAGCTGATCCGTATTCTAGATAGATGTGTTCAGGACGGCAAAGGCCTGGTGGATCAGTCATGTCGTTGCTGAAGCAGATGCTGTGTTCAAAACGGCTTGAGTTATCTTGATCGGTACTAGTTTTATTGTAGACATCTGACAAAAGTGATGTTCTGACATTTTATAGCAAAAAAATTTTATTAAAAAATAGCTTAAGATTGAAGAATAATCTACTTAATTAACAAGTTGGGTTAAAATTTGTAACTTCAGCAAACGTTCTTCAAAATAAAACTATTTAGTGTGATGACAAAACTTACTAAGTCAGTGAAATCGAGGCCCAAGAACTTCTTGTTTAGATTTCTTCTTCCTGTATCCAGCTACCTACTCTCCAACATATTATTTCCTCGTATGCCTTGATAAAGATGGTTATTTCACGACATTATTCTAAAAATAAAACAAAATAAGAAACGTCATGCAGTTTAAAACAAAAAAAATAACGAAATTTTTAAGATGGGTAGTTTATCAATAACATCTATCTACACTTAGTTTCACACACACAAAACTTTTTATTGAAACTATTACGTTTCATTCATACGTTATTTTATTATAAAATTGTAAGTAATATTCGTTTACTTACCTGGAACTAAAGATGGAACCTGGAACTTTTACGTATTTAATAACACTATTTCTTATAGTCAGTCAGCCTAGTCAGTGAGAGACAGCGCTACAGTAAGCACGTTTTTAAACGTAGATATTCGGTATTGCAAGCAAAAATCACGCACGATGACTTATTAGGTATTTCTACAAGCAAATATCTCCTAAATAAGAATAATTCAAGACCTTATGTCTTTGCAAATACGAGCTATTTCAAATTTTACCTACAGACATGCAATAAAGTAAAAATCGCAAAAATGTTAGTTATTAGATATTGACACTTCACCGTCGGTATGCTTTGCGCTTCACCGTGTTTTAGTCGACATGTTTTACGTGCACCCTTTATTTGTATGGAAATATTAGTTCCAAATAAATTTGACAGCTCTAAATTACGTCCGTCCCTTTCTTGTTTTATTAGCGAGAAAAAGATAGCAATAGCCTAAATAAAGTTTAGTTTGTGCACAACAGAATGACACCATTGTGTAACTTGCTTAAAATATAGCGAAGTATACTTAATTTCGACATGATTTTCATGGAGTACGCTGCCTCAACACTAATAGTGGAGTAGGTACCTCAATCCTCAACACGATTTACGTGGAGCAAAGTTATCCTCAACACTCTTAGTGAAGTGGGTACCTAAATCTTTGACACGATTTACGTGGAGCAAAGTTATCTCCAACACTAATAGTGGAGTAGGTACCTAAATCCTCAACACGATTTACGTGGAGCAAAGTTATCCTCAACACTCATAGTGGAGTAGGTACCTAAATCATCAACACGATTTACGTGGAGCAAAGTTATACTCTACACTTATAGTGGAGTAGGTACCTAAATCCTCAACACGATTTACGTGGAGCAAAGTTATTCTCAACACTCATAGTGGAGTAGGTACCTAAATCCTCAACACGATTAACGTGGAGCAAAGTTATACTCTACACTAATAGTGGAGTAGGTACCTAAATCCTCAACACGATTTACGTGGAGCAAAATTATCCTCAACACTCATAGTGGAGTAGGTACCTAAATCCTCAACAGGATTTACGTGGGGCAAAGTTATCCTCAACACTCATAGTGGAGTAGGTACCTCATTCTTCAACACGATTTACGTGGAGCAAAGTTATCCTCAACACTCATAGTGGAGTAGGTACCGAAATCCTCTACATGATTTACGTGGAGCAAAGTTATCCTCAACACTCATAGTGGAGTATGGTGCATAGATCCTCAACACGATTCACGTGGAGCCAACTTATAGTGCAGTAACTACTTATATCCTCAACTCGGTTTACGTGGAGGAAGTATTCTCAACACGACTTTCGTGTTATAAAGTTTTCCACAACACTTAGAAAATAGGAAATTTTCAAAAATAGTGGAGTCTAATCTCGACACGATTTTTCGTGTATATTAATAGTTTTAAAGTGCGTTTGTGTCTATCATCGCGCTGTACAGTTCGACATTTGTTTACCGTAAGTAATAAGATACTTCTGATTCATAACAACAAGTTATTTACATTACATATTGTTTGTATTCGCAAATATTTTATATAGGCGCCATAGTCTGCACAAAACACCTAATCCTCATGTATAAGGCTTTTAGAATAAGATCTGAATGTCATTTATCTGTTGTGTTTATGTTAAAATAAAGAAATTTCTAAATCAAAAATCAATAGTGGACAATAAGTCCAACACCAATATTAGCACGGAATAAAAGATCAAAACGCGATAACAATCTCGTCAACACAAGTTTTATTTTGCATAGTTTATGTAGGTGTACGTTTTACAGTATTACGCTATGAAACATTTCGAATAGCCAACAAACACTCCTTAGAAATTTTAATGATTTTGAAGACCGCGAGTGAATGAGGGTAGGTCGTTAAAATTTTAATCGATATTTTTCTTGTACATAAACAATATAATTACTTATGTATTTTAAATTCTGTTATGTAAAATAATATTAAATTACCTGGTATACTGTTCATATCCGTGGATATCATAATATCGGTTGTACGACCTATCAATTTCCACCGACTCCGACGCTGACGAAGACAAAGGCCGTCGTATTTAGAGTCTAGTTTTCTCACTTTTCGCAAAATACTATCATAATCACTTTCTTTTGACCTTGAACGCTTTCTTTTTCCCATTTTAAAAACGCGCAGTGAAACTTCGTGTGAATCCGTTAACACAAAAACTCGTAATGATTCAAGGGCGTACGGTGTTGCCAGTGGTGAAACAGGAAATTGTAATAAAAAATATGTCCTTTAATCCTATTTTTTAGTGTTTAGGATCTAAACGTGTGATGAAGATAGCACCATCTCATGTACTGCTGCAAGTAAATAAGTAATCGTCTTCGGTTGAGACCCGAAGTATAATGCAGTTGAAAAGGATTTACAATCAGTACTAAGACCGTTGAATCTGATGCAAGGAATTTTTTTGTGCGCCAAGTATTCTATTCGTGACAACGTTATCTCTCCTACTTCTTGTGTTTACAACTTTATAAGAGTTCTTGCCATGCTTGCGTTTCTATTTGTCTGTTTGCATCAATTGATCATGCTCATCATCCAAAACCATAATAAATGGGGGTCTTTCAGCGTATTCTACTACTTCAGCGTACTTTTTACTTCACCTTGTACTTCATCGGAGAATTAATGAGCATTGTATTAAGCATGATACACGGCCACTACAACATCTTGCTGGTCTTAAAAATCCAACACGTGATCAGAATCCTACAAATTAAAGACAAAAAATTCGAAGGTTTTGTTGTCCGTAACTGGATTTGTGTTATCATCCTTAATGTTTTTTTTATTACATTCATAATTGGTTATTATTCGATTTTTTACTTAAATATTATGCAGTGTATTACGATCTATACATGCGTAGCTTTCGACTTTAACGTAGTGCATGCTGTGATAGTATTGAAATTAATAGAGAAATTGCTTCGTGTATGGATTGAAAAAGTTGGAATATCAAGAAACACTGAAAATTCAGAAATGTATAAGAACTGGAATATAATGTTTAATATATTCCGAAGTATACAAGAGAGTTACTTGATTATCGAGAAGACATTTCAACACATGGTTTGTTAATTAGTTTTGTGACTAGAAGTTGTCTAGTTAAAAGAAAGACTAATTTATAAATGCACATTAAAAAACTTATCACCCGTCAATTTATTTACATCAATTAAATATGTTTTACACCAAAACTACTAATTGCACATCAAATTTGCTAGAACGTACGAACGCAATACTCAACAAAATATTTTTGCAACATGTGTGCATCGTAAAAAAGGCATTGCGGCAAGGACAACATACGCTGCAAGAGCATGCGAAGCGAGCTTGGACTCGGGACTTGTGGCATTTGGACAGGTTAGGTTCGAAGGGGATGGTGGGTTCTAGTGAGCGAGTGAAGTGAGCTAACTAAGACCCCGTCATCCAATTCGTGTTAGGTTATTTTTATGGGACCAGCATACTACGTGCAAGCGCTTCATGAAATGAGAGCCCCGAGCAGCGGGGCTACATCGACGTGATTACATCGACATCGACGTGGTTTCCCTTAAATAAATTGCCATATGTATACCATATAGGTATAGAAAATAAAAGTTTTGTTTAAAAAAACAATGAATTACAAAGTTTATTGTGCGCTAGTTATTTAAATATGCGTTCATAAAAAAGTTCTAGTGATGCATCACGAACTCAATTTTTTGCTAAATTAATAAGAGTTTTTTTTCATTATAAAAAGGAAGATTTTTTGATTTACAGTTAATTACCAATCTCAGAGGAATAATGTTTAATATTTTTACAGATTGCATTCTATATGATATTGATAAAAGCAAAGAAAGCAGCAGATAGAGAAAAATTCAAGTCGGCCACCCAGGAAATATATCACCTCAGCGAAACCGGCACGCGAAACAAATACTACTGACGACGAAACATATACACGAAAATAATGTTTAAATGAGACGTGTCAAAAACGAATGGAATCGCAACCATCAGAAACGAACATGATTCTCCAATGCTAGAAGAGACCAACCAAACGAAGGTCAAAACACCAATGCTCATTCCTATGGATTGTACCTGTCTTTACCACTATTCCTATATTGGCTCGAGGCTGCATAGTCGGCTGATTGTGCCCGACTGGCTGCGGTTGGTCGGGTTTCCTCTCCCATCCCAGAGCATGTCTTTCCTTACAAAAAAGTGCCCCCTGGTGTATCCGGGTTGTCCGGGTCAGGCTTGCTCCTGGCTGGGTGTGGTGCTCAATCATCATCATCATCATCAGATTGCATTCTATATGATATTGACAGCTTACCTTAGTTTGCGAAACTTAGCAATGGTATTAACTTTAGGGGATGAAAAAGTAAGTAGCTTGATGACAAGTTATAATATCGCTCTGACTTAATTAATTGTGACAACACACTTTTTAGTACATGAGTCGACTACTTCTGACTCAAATCTGGATCATGAAGAACATCATCATACTTATATGCTTGAGCGTGCAATGTGAGAGATTCTATGCAGCAATGAGAGATGTCCAGAGTTCCTGCGTCGTGTTCACGAAGTCAAGACATTGTTCTGGTGTGTATTATTAGTGATGCTGTCTTTCGTAATGGTATGCAAACTTAATATCAGGTGAATGCGTCAAAACAGAATATCTCACCAGCGAATTCCATTTTTCTTATGAAATATAGTCTTATCCTTATCAACATCAGAGGCAGCCATAATCCCACTACTCAGTAAAGGCCTGCTCCTTTATGAGGTATGCTTCCCTGGTCTACACGAGTCTCATCCATTCTTACCCGCGATCTTAAGTACTCCCAAATCTACGTAGCAACTGTCAAAGAAGCACCAAATGATTGGGTTGTTGACGTTGTTTTTTTTTGTTTATTTTAGATCAGGAAATGAGGGTTTGTAAGAACATCCAACGTATACAGAGAGCATCTTTCAAGAAGATGAGCGCGTGCAGGTTGTTCATCATAGACGCCGAGCTACCTCTTCAATTGGCAAGCTTTATAACTTCTTATTCTATTGTTTTATTGCAGTTTGTGTATCTGTAACGAGAATCTGTAGAGTAAATGTCTGTTTAATGCATTTCTTGATCTCTATTAATTATGACGTTTTTATTACTACTTCTAAAACAGTAAACGAAAACAATTACTTACTTTTCCAACCATGTGGTGAGGAACTTCAGCGAGTAACAGAAACTTTTGCCATCAGTAATGTCTGACGACCTGATTGGCGCAGCGGTAGTGAGGCTGCCTTACGTTCTTAGGGTCCCGGGTTCGAATCCCGGTCGGAGCAAATGTTTGTGTGATGAGCACGGACATTTGTTTCCGAGTCATGGATGTTTGTATGTATATTAAGTATGTATTTACAAAACAAAAAGTATATATTTAGTATATCAACTATCTGGTGTCCACGACACAAGCGTTGCTTAGTGTGGCACTAGATGGCGCTGTGTGTAATGTCCAGCAATATATTTATTTATGTCAAACACGTAATTAGCGAGTGGCTGTTATTATTTAGTCACGAGCTCTTCCTGATATTAAAAATAGATACTTCAATTTTATTTATTTGTGTAGATATGTATCTGAAATAAGAATATTAAACTATTAAGTATTATTACAAAATTACTTATCGATCAGTTTTCTGAGACCAATTGAATTGTAAGTCGCCTAAACATTCATTTCTCGTTTCAGACATGCTTCCGTATTTCAAGAAATGTTCAAAATTAAACAGAAACGTTACAATCGAGGATGAACAAAGAATCTCTTGTAGCGACACATTACCTAATAACATGATTCATAAAGATTTACAATCAGTACTCAGACCTTTAAATTTGGTGCATAAGTTGTTCATCTGTACGAAGTATTGTATCCGCGACAGTATTGTAGTTGCTCATAATAATATCTATAATTTCGTTAGAATATGTTTTACGCTCATATTTCGTTTTGCCTATTTGTATAATTCGATCCTAAATATTGACAAACATCAAAAGAGGAGGCATTACAGTTTCTTATTTTTTTTCACCATTGATTTTTTCGTATTTGTGATCGGTGATTTGATGAACAGCGTTTCAAATATCATGCACAACTACTACAATGTCTTGTTGGTCTTGAAAATCCAACACGTGTTTAAAGTCCTTCAATTGCAAGGCAAATGGACCTGGGCAGGACATCTGGCTAGACGTGGAGATGGCCGGTGGAGCAGGGCTTTGACCGAGTGGTGGCCAAAGTTAGGCCATAGAAACCAGGGCCGCCCTAAAGCTCGCTGGGTCGACGACATCGTCAAAGTCGCGGGAAACACCTGGATAAGGGACGCACAGAACCGGGAAATGTGGCAGAAAAAAGGGGAGGCCTATACCCAGCAGTGGGTGATTCCGGGCTGATATGATGATGATGAATTGCAAGGCCAAGAATTAAGAGATTTAGTCGTCTGCAACTGGATTTGTGTTATAATTCTAAACATAATTTTTATTGGTTCTAACCTTAATTTTTTAGTTTTTCACAACTTAGATGTTTTCGATCATATTACGATTTACGCCTGCATTGTATACGATATGAACGTTGTCTATGCTTTTTCACTATTAAAATTATTAGAGAAATTGCTTCGTGTGTGGATTGGGAGAGTTCAAAACTCAAGAAACACTGAAGATTTAGAAGTAGACATGCATCGGAATCTAATGTTTAATGTATTCCGAAATATACTAGAAAGCTACGTGATTATCGAGAAGACATTTCAACACATGGTTTGTTTATTAATTTATGAAGTTTAGCGACTAGCAGTTGATAATTTAAAGAAATTATGTTTTATTTTTACAGATTGCATTTTATATAATATTCACAGCTTACATTAGTTTGCGAAACGTAACAATGGTATTAACTTTAAGGAATGAAAGAGTAAGTACCTTGATGACATATTATTTTATCGTGCTGACTTAATGAACTGTGCCTACAAACTTTTCAGTATGTGAGTCGACTACTTCTGACGCAAATCTGGATCATGAAGAACATCATCATACTTATATGTTTGAGCGTGCAATGTGAGAAATTCTATGCAGCAATGAGAGATGTCCAGAGTTCCTGCGTCATGTTCACGAAGTCAAGACATTGTTTTGGTGTGTATTATTACAGATGCTGTCTTTTGTGATGGTATGCAAACTTAATACCAGGTGTATGCGTCAAAACAGTATTGTATGAATATTCGATCAGCGAATTCCACTTTTCTTATGAAATATAGTCTTTTCCCTAACAACATCATACGCAGCCATAATCCCACTACTGAGTAAAGTCCTGCTCCTTTATGAGGTATGCTTCCCTGGACTACTCGAATTTCATCTATTATTACCCGCGATCTTAAGTACTCTCAAATTTACGCAGCAACTGTCAAAAAAGCACTAAATGATTGTGTTGTTAAGGTTATTTTTCATTTGTTTATTTTAGATCAGAAAATAAGGGTTCGTAAGAACATCCAACGTATACAGAGAGCATCTTTTAAGAAGATGAGCGCGTGCGGTTTGTTCATGTGGTGGTACAACCCTATGTGGAGTGTACGGCATGTGATCGTCTTTAGATTGTCAAGTTCATAGAGTAGTTTTAGAATCAGCTAAGAGATACCATTGTCAACAGATAGGTAATTATTGCCTCATTAGTCTTTATGTCGTCTACATTTACGTTTATCCTAGTACATAGCATGGTCGGACAAAGTAAATCCACCGGTTCTCTGACTGGGTTCACCTTAGGTCATAATTAACCTACCGTGTCTCTTGACCTTGATAGATTAACTCTACTAATTAATAAAGAACAATAAATATTAGATTGCTTCAATTTAACCAAATAAAATCTTGGTTTTATCAAATATCACCAACAAGTTGACTCGTTATTTCCTAGTGCAACTAAGAATGAGTGTTCCAGTTAGTTGAACACAGGTGAACTTTACTTTGTAGCGATACTATGGTATCTGCACTGATCAAGCCAAATTAGTGAGCGTCGAGGGAATTTCCTAGGGCCTGGCTCAAGGCCTGCCTTACGGCAGTTATTGGAGGTTTATAGACCTTCCCTTATGTACCTAACCCGCTGCGAAGCGATCATAATCATAGGTGTGCTAAGCATCTTTTTACCTCCTGATCAGATATCTGATATATATTTTTATATATTTTCAAACTACGGAATTTAACTGGGTGGCCACCCAAAACAAATCAGGGATAGGTCTGAGAGGAGAGTGTGATTGACGCTCCCATTTGCACTTGTAGCCTTCCATATATGTACTAATTCTTGTGTTATAATAAAAGGATGATAGCTGTAATAATAGAGGTCTTTGAAACTAGTCGATTGAACTATATCTGTTACCATCGTATCTCGGGGCCTCCTAACATGATTCTATTGTCTACTGGGTAAAGATTGATGTCTCGAGCTCTCGTCGGGTATTGTAGTACAGATGGCCTCTGTTGCTCGTCGTGGTGAATGAGGAATTTAATCGGGTTTTAGAGTGCAATTTTAATATCGGAATAGCTTATCTGAAGGATAAGTTATTTCCTCTCTTAAATCTCCCTCTCTCTCTACTTTGATTTCGTAATTAATAGTAGAACTAGTCTGGTTGTGCTATATTGATTTTATCAAGAATGTAAGTCGAAATTCTGTGTTGAGTTACTGTCTTTAATAGACGGGTTGCAAAAGTGTACCTATACAAGTGTTCAGAGTATATAAGTATCTGAAAGGGCAACAAAATAAAAATGTTGAACAAAAGGGGAGTTATTCTATAAAGAAAACCAGTTTTATAGTTTAGTTAATCAAAATCATTTATTTAATACAATCGGTGTAGATTCAGGGAAGGATAGGCAAATATAGTCAGAAGTCTAGTTAACAGACGTTTTAAAAGATCCAAATGGGACATCATGATTTCAGTTATTATAAAGTACGATGTATCACTTCAACACAATTCACTTGTACTATTTACTTAGAGCATATATATTTAATTAATGAAAGATCAAGTTCTATTATTTTGTTGGTTCAGAACTATGATCTATCCCAGTCATTATTTACTCAATTTGGGTATCCAATGTAATTTATGGTGATATAAGGAATACTCATCAATATCTAGAGTTACATTACTTTCACTCGTTTGAGTTCATTTCTGTATTTTACATCTTTCTTAGAGATGACTCCTGAGAGTGAGTTTACCGATTTGAGACAGGTTCTCATTTATTTTTGCCTTCCAACCCATCATCACGAAACTGGTGTGTGTGAATTAACTCTAAATCCAACGTTAGTGGAATTAAAGCCGATATTTGGGTTCCTATGGCTTCGAAATAATAACGGAAAAATCCAAATATCGAAACAGAAAAAACCGTTATTTTGCCAACAAACATAAAATAAACACAATTTGCGTATGTATATAATATTCACAGTTATACGTACAAGTTACACAAAGACGGTTTTAAACCGCTCTCCTTAAAAATCATCCCAGTAAGGCACACATATTAATGGAAGAAATTCATTATAAAATTTAGCTGAAATTATCTATTAGTCGTCCAATCAAAATTACATTAGGGACTAATTTATTACGTCTGTTCTAATGATAGTGACGACTTTAAATGTTTGGATAGCCTGGGTAACGACACACACAACCCTCATTTCTCCGATCTCGTCTCTAGTGTCCATGCATCTTTTGTCAGGACAATTATGATAATCACCCCACTTAAGAATCCCTTGATGTAATAACTTTAATTTCTCGAAGTTTGGAGGAGAATCAGGATTCATACTGATTAGAGGTTTTTATTCAATTTTCTTATAGAATTTATATAGATTAGAAATTGTAAGTGTCGTCCCCGTTAATTAAAGCAAACTCACGTGACTTGATAGTATTTTACTCACGAACAATTCACTATCGTGAATTGTTGAACGTAGTAGCGGCTTGAGAGACGCACTGAGTTTATAATTTTAGATCTAACACCAATTTTTACAAAACAAAAGATAGGAATTACAAATTATGCAACACTGCTTTTATACTGCTATTAAGGCATGTCGACCTCCGTCTTTGCCAGTCACTTCCCAAGTGTCTGTGATCTGTTGCATTCAATCCAGCCTCCCGTTTCCAAAAAGATCGTTCAAGCTCCGCCTTCAGCGTTTCTGTAATTTTTAAAATACCCTTGAGAAAAAATATTGCAAGCTCGTTATTGGTTGATCCCTTTCGCGTGGGTGTAACTTTACCCAAAGTAATTTGTGAAGCTTTTTCTACGTAATTAACTTGACATATTTATGTCGTGCAGTAAGTGCCCCGCAGAGGTTTTTTTTTCTTAAAACATCCTTTCAAAAATCTTTAGTAATACTAGACAGTAATTTAAATATTATTTCAAGTATCGGACCCAACTCCAAATGTCAAATAAATCTCTAATCATTTGACAGTTTAAGTTGCTTTTAGAGAATATTTCTAAAAAGCTAGCTCGTTTCCGTATGCCCTTTGTTTATCTAGTGATTTACGCATTACAGATGTGCTGTGTTCGTAGTCGCCGTTGTTTTTATTCCGTCAATAGATTCACTGCCCAACTAAACGTGAGAAAGATTTTTAATCCACGTGGACTCAGCATTGTGATAGCCATCTCACACGCCCCCAAATATATTTCTGAAACGTCGCCCTCACTAGCTTCCTACTCAACTCGTCGTTTCAAAATCTATTTCAACCGTATTCACTACAATTTCTCACAACTCCTCAGTTGCTCCCACGCCTATACATATATTCCCACGTTTCTATTCTTACTCTCACAGTCCCCATTGACTTTACCCTCATAAAACTTCTTTTGAATTTTTTTTTTTTAATTGATTTTGATTCAATTTATAAATCAATAGTTCAGTTACTCATAAAGAAAATTGAAGAGTTTGAGGAAAGAGATAGCGGTTGGTCATTTTTGTGTAATTCACATTTAGAAATAAACATTAATAAATATCAGCCTCTCGGTGGATCGAAATTTATACCTTTACCAAAAATTATAAAAAATAAAAAAGCTTGCTTGAATATTAAAAACAAAGACGAGTATTGCTTTCTATGGTGTGTTGTGGCAGCTTTATACCCTACAACGCAACATCCTGATAGAGTCTCGTCTTATCCTCACCTTTGTGATATTTTAAATGTTGATGATTTGTCATTTCCGATTACATTTTCTGACATAGCTGTTTTTGAGAAAAATCATCCATATCTGAATATATTCGTGTACGGATTAAAAAATGATAAGACAATCATCGGACCTTTGTACACATCAACGAATAATAAGTCTAAGAGCATCCATCTCTTGTTATTAGAAAAAAACGATAAATCTCATTATTGTCTAATCAAAGATTTACCTCGACTAGTCAGAAATCAGTTAACTAAACATCATGGTAAACTATACTTCTGCGAAACTTGCTTATTGTTCTTTCCAACTCTCAGTCAAATTGAAACACATTTATGTGGAGGGGTTGTGACAGATTTACCAGAACAAGGATCTTATTTAAAATTTAAAAATTATGATAGAAAACAAGACATTCCATTCGTTATTTACGCAGATTTCGAAACATTGTTGGAACCTATTTCCGGCGATGAATTTGACTCCGCTTATACGTCATACTCACAACGACACGTGCCAGCTGCGTTTGCATATAATATAGTATCATCATTTAATGAGACTTTTAAAGGCTATAGAAGTTATCGCGGTAATAACTGTGTTACAAAATTTGTAAATTTTTTGACTGAAGATGCTAAATCAATATATAGAATTCTAACCAAATGCGAACCTATGATATTCACAGAAAAAGATGCTCTTAATTTTAGGCTCGCTGTTAAGTGTTATATATGTGAAAATTTACTGTTAACCGATAGAGTTAGGGATCACTGTCATATTACAGGACGATACCGAGGCGCAGCACATCGACATTGTAATCTACAACATAAAATACCAAAGTTTGTTCCAATATTTTTTCATAATTTATCTGGATACGACTGTCATTTATTTATAAAAAAGTTAGGCGATATTCCTGGACAAATTAAAATAATACCGCGTAACAAGGAAAATTATATTACATTCACAAAGTTTATTCATATTGCTGATAATGAGTATATACAAATAAGGTTTTTAGATTCCTTTAACTTTTTAGGAACTAGTTTAGACAAACTTGCTAAAACAATGCAGACAGAAGATTTTGTCAATCTTCTATCTAACTTTTCCGATGAAAGAAAATTTAGTTTGTTAACACGGAAAGGTATATATCCGTATGACTATATGACAGATTGGAAATGTTACGATCAAAAATCTTTACCATCCAAATCTTGTTTTCATAATTCTTTAACTAACGAAGATATTAGCGATGAAGATTATAATCATGCTAAGACTGTATGGAGCGAATTTAAAGTAAAGGATTTAGGCGAGTATACAGATTTATATTTAAAAACAGACGTACTTTTATTGACAGATATATTTCAAAAGTTTCGTAAAACATGCAAACAACATTATAAACTAGATCCTGCGTTTTATATTACCGCACCTAGTTTGTCCTTCGACGCAATGTTGCTTAAAACAGGCGTTCAGTTAGAACTCGTGTCAGACCTGTTTATCATCAGAATGATTCAAAGTGGAATACGAGGAGGTTTGTGCATGTGTTCCCATAGGTATGCAAAAGCCAATAATAAATACATGCCTGAATATAATACATCAAAGCCTCAGAGTTATATTGCATATATAGATTGTAATAATCTTTACGGTTTCAGCATGTGTCAGTATTTGCCATATTCAGGTTTTAGATTTCTTAGTGAAGATGAAATAGATAATTTACATGTTGAAAATGTTGAAGATAACGCTGAGTGGGGCTTTATTTTAGAAGTTGATCTCTTGTACCCTGAACATTTACACAATCATCATAATGATTTACCTTTTTGTCCCGAGAAATGTATACCTCCAGGCGGTAAAACAAAAAAAACTGATTGCAAATTTGTATAACAAGTATAATTATGTTATACATTACGTTCATTTAAAAAAGTGTCTAGAACATGGTTTAATATTACGAAAAGTTCATAGAGTAATTACTTTTAGACAGAGTCCTTATTTGAAACAATATATAGAATTAAACACTCAATTGAGACAAAAAGCAAAGAGTTCCTTCGAACAAGATTTTTTAAAATCCATCAGTGACGTCAGAGATCTGTGCCGTACTTGCGACGTGGTGTGTCTGCAGGAAACTTGGCTGATGCCACATGACATACCCTTTGTCAGCACAATCGACAGCGGTTTCGGATACACCGCGACGTCTGCGGTTGATACGTCCGCGGGGATACTGCGCGGGCGTCCCTATGGCGGCGTCGCGTTGCTATGGAGATATAGTGCGTTTAAACAAGTGTCAGTGTTACAGTGTAAAAACGCTCGTATTTGTGCTATTAAAATTACAACGAGCGATAGACAAGTGATCGTAATGAGTGTTTACTTACCAACTAACTCTGTTGATAACTTACAAGATTTTACTGATTGCATGAGTGAGATAAGTGCTATTATTGACGAATATGGAATTGAATCTGTTTTTATTTTAGGCGACTTTAATGCGGATCCGGGTGAGTTGTTTTACAGTGAACTTATGCATATTTGTAGTGATCAACTATGGTCATGTATAGACATAGATATGCTAGGGTTGGACTCGGGTACTTTTACTTTTATAAGTGATGTGCACGGGACTAGCAGCTGGCTGGACCATTGTTTAGCTACTCACTCGGCTAAGCAGGCTGTTGTTAATGTAGATGTTAAGTATGACACCCTGTGGTCTGATCATTTCCCACTTGTGATTATGTGTAATTTAAAAGTACTGTCCCCTAAGATCACATCTCAAGTGAGTAATGTAAATAAAGATGTTGTTTGGGGTGTAAAAAGTGAGGAACAAGTTTCAATATATGCCAAAGAGTGTCATAAGAGACTTAAAGCAATTGACTTCCCTTCTGAGTGTGTAAGCTGTGCTGATTGTTTTTGTAGTGACCGTGGCCACAAACTTGTTCTGGATACGCTTTATTCCGACATTGTGACTGCCCTCCGTGACGCTGCAGCGGTGGCAGTGGCGAATCAGGGAAGCACGAGGAGGGGCGGGGGTGGCTCGCGCATAGCCGGGTGGAACAAACATGTCAGCGAGGCTCACAGGGTGGCCAAATGTAGGTTTCTCGATTGGGTGTTGTGTGGTAGGCCTAAATCAGGATCTTTATACAAAGAAATGTGCGATAGCAGAAGAGTGTTCAAGTCTCGATTAAAATGGTGCCAAAATCATCAGGACCAAATAAGAATGGACGCTCTGGCTGTGAAACATTGCAAGGGGGATTTTCGTGGTTTCTGGAAGGGCACCAAAAAGGAAAACTTACGCCCTGGTCTCCCTGTGACCATCGATGGTGTGAATAACCCAAAGGAGATTGCGAATCTTTTTAAGAAACACTTCTCAGTGAAGTCTCCATTGGGTACAGCAACTGAGGTGCTCAGTGCTGACGTAAACAGTCGTGAGGTGGGGACTACCTTTCGGGCGATGGATGTTACTAAAGCCATTAGGTTGATCTCGAGAGGTAAGTCCCCAGGTCATGATGGGCTCAGCATTGAGCACCTACAACACGCCGGACCACATATTGCCAGGGTCTTGGCTATGTTTTACTCGCTATGTGTGAGCCATTCCTACCTGCCAGACGATTTTATGAAAACAGTGGTAGTGCCTGTAGTGAAGAATAAAACTGGTGACCTTACTGATAAGAGTAACTACAGGCCTATTTCTCTTGCCACTGTGATTGCGAAGGTGTTTGACGGTTTGCTTAACGCACAGTTAAATAGATCGGTATCACTGCACGATAACCAGTTCGGGTTTCGTCCCCGGCTGTCCACTGAAAGTGCTATACTGTGCCTTAAGCATACCGTCAGATACTACACGGATCGTAAAACTCCCGTGTATGCGTGCTTCCTTGATTTGTCCAAAGCTTTCGACCTTGTAGCATATGACCTGCTGTGGAGCAAGCTGAGGAGCATAGGTTTGCCGCCGGAACTCATCAGCATGTTCCAGTACTGGTATGCGCACCAGTCTAATAGTGTTAGGTGGGCGGGGACAATGTCGGAACCGTATCAGCTCGAATGCGGAGTCAGGCAGGGGGGCTTAACCTCCCCTACCCTCTTCAATTTGTATATAAACGGGCTGATCGTGGCGCTCAGTAGCCAGCATGTCGGCTGTCACATTGACGGTACATGTGTCAATAATCTAAGTTATGCTGACGACATGGTGCTGATGAGCGCTTCGGTCTGCGGCCTTAGAAAGCTGTTGCGGATATGTGAGGAATATGCTTATGGTCACGGTTTATTGTATAATGTAAATAAGAGCCAGTGTATGATTTTTGAGACCGCCAGTGCAAAATGTCCGGAAAGCATACCTCCGGTCAGGCTCAATGGGGTTCCTCTAGAAAGGGTTCACCAGTTTACATACTTGGGGCATGTTTTGACTGTCGACCTCAAGGATCACGCAGACATGGAACGGGAGCGGAGGGCGTTGTCTGTTAGAGCCAACATGATCGCCCGCAGATTTGCGCGGTGCTCTAAGGACGTTAAGGCTACGCTGTTTAGAGCGTACTGCACATCGCTGTACTCATGTAGTCTGTGGGCTCACTACTCTAATAGAAGTTACAGCGCCATCCGCGTCCAGTACAATAATGCGTTCAGGGCTGTGATGGGGCTGCCCCGATACTGCAGCGCCTCGGGTATGTTCGCTGAGGCGCGTACCGATTGCTTTCACGCGACCTTGCGCAAGCGCGCCGCGTCCCTGGTGCGTAGGGTACGGGGTAGCCCCAACATTGTGCTGGCGATGATTGCAGGAAGACTGGATTGCCCCTTCATCCAGCATTGTTCCAGCAGACATGTTGCTGTACCAGTGTCGGAGAGAAGGTATTAATTTAATTATCATTCAATTTAATTATGTATTTATTTCGACTTCGTTTCATTTTATTTTAATTTTACATTTACGATTTATTTTTGATTTGATTTAATTTAATTTGTTTAATTTATTCTGATTGTTATTAGCTGACTTAGATTTTGGATTTAATTTAATTTGTTTTGTTGTTTTAATTTGTGTTGTCTATTTAATTTAATTCTTTGATTGAGTCTGATTTTATTTAATTTTATTGTAATGATGTTTTTATCTTGTATTAATTTGTATTTGGCAATGGGTGTTACTTACCTGAAATAAATGATTTATTATATTATTATAAAATTGTTAAACAACAGTGTGTTTGGTAAGACATTAGAAAATACTGAAAATAGAGTGACTGTTCATTTAGTCAATCAATGGTGCGACAAATTTAACCGAACCAAGAAATCAATATCCGCCGAGAGACTTGTAGCCAACCCCTATTTCCATAGTGCCTCTATCCTCTCAGAAAATTTAGTTGCAATACAAATGAAACCTGATCGAATTATTTTAGATAAGCCTATTTATATTGGATTCACTGTATTAGAACTTTCTAAGTCACACATGTATGACTTTCATTACAATATTGTAAAACCTTTTTATGAAGATCGAGTACAGCTATGTTACACAGATACAGATTCTTTTGTCTATGAAATATATAGTAATGATTTTTATCATGACTTAAAGTTTAATTTTTTGAAATATTTTGACACCAGTAACTATGATAATAACAATGATTTTAAGATACCCTTAATGAACAAAAAAGTACCAGGCCTGTTCAAAGATGAAATGGCTGGGAAATGTATATCTGATTTTGTTGGTTTGAGATCAAAACTTTACTCCATAAAAACTGTTGATAAGATAATTAAAAAAGCGAAGGGTGTGAAATCATGCGTAGTAAAGGACTTAGACATCACAGATTATGAAAATATTTTATTTAAAGGTGGAGTTATACGTAGAAAAAATATAATGTTTAAATCAATTAAGCATGTAATATTTACTCAGAGTGTCAACAAAATTGCATTGTCTAACAATGATGATAAACGCGCGATATCTAATTGTAAAATCGCAACCCAAGCTTGGGGTCATTGCTCATTTTTTAAATAAAAAATGTCTTAGGTGTATGTTAGAACAGCATTGGTTAATTAAAAATGTGTATGTAATTCTTCGTTTTAATTATACGTACGAGAATTTTAGTGCATAGTAACTAGAATAAATAGCAATAAAAACATTCTCAACAATTATATTTGTTAATGATAACCTAGTATAACATAATTATGTATAATAACTATTCTGTATCTATAGCTTATAAGTACATAAGTGTAATTATTTTTATTAAATAAAGTAAATTATTAATTTACATTGTTTTATTTGTCAATACACTGTTTAAATATTGCTAACTAATAAAATTATAAGTGAATTAGGTTCATATCAATAATTCGCAGGTAACGTCACAGGGCGATACTAGTTTACAATAACGAAATATGATATACTGCATGTCAATGACACTAAAAATGCAAGCCTGCTATTTGTTCATTGATCAAGTTCATACACGCTTTAAATCAACAATTGAAAAGGCTTTGTTATCAGTGGTATTTCGCTTTTATTCTTATGTAGATAAGATTTATTTTCAATAAAATTTATTACGAGCATAACATGCTTTGACATTATAATGAAAATCATCGCCGTATAACAATTAGGTCTATGTGAACAGACCGTAACTTATAATGTCGCAATACTCGTTTCCTGTCAGGGTATTAACTATATATTTACCTAATTAGCTACCTTTAAGCTGTTTATGAAATATTATCTGTCTCGAGTACTTGTACAATAAAATAAGAGATATTTGATCTATCAGTGTGCATCATTATCATGTCATCGGTGAGTAAAATAATTATTTAATATTTATTTATTTGGTTTTTCTTTTTTTTTAATAGATGCTAATAATTTTCTTAGATTTTTTTCAGATTACTGATTCTGAAATTGTATTGTACAGTACGCTCAGGATCCTTACGAGGGACTATCTGAGATGATTTACAATGAACCCGCGCACTGCAGTCAACTTACGAAGGGAAAAAAATCCAAACGACAACGTCGAGAAAAGCCTTCTCTTAAGAAACAACCTACAAAATCTTTCGTGATGAGTAAACTGCATCGACGTGGGATAAAACTGATAAAAATATCAGTTATCGATCTCTGCAATAACAATACCAGTGACAGTGATAGTGATAGTGAGAACGTGATAATAAATGCACAATACATCGTTAAAGACGCTATTGATAGTGTTATGGACGATACGGAATCGTTAGTTAAAAAAATATCAAAATCTTTGATTGATAGTGATTTTTAATATTTTTCAGGGTTTTGTGTTTATTACTATTATTTGTAATTAATGTTGTAACTGTGGTTAGGTAATTAAAGTTATTTTTGGTTTATTCTTTTAATTTAATTATTTTTATTGTAGCAGGTAAACTATTTAAATAAACACATTTTTAAGATTTCATGATTTTTTATTTACTTAAAACTGAAAAACACATTTCTTTACAAATTCAAATGTTTTTTAATACACAACACATTTTTTAAGGCACACATCTTTAAGTGTTTAGTACAATTTAAATTATTTTTTTCATCACAGTACTTGTTATACAACACAGAGAAACTAGGACAGTTTTTTTCACTGAGGTCAGACACATTACAATTCTCACAAAGTTCCTTAATCCATTTCACTTTCTCCAAACCGTTTACAACGATTTCCTTATTTTCTAGATATGGAACGATTATACGTTGGAATTCTCTGTAGTCGATATAACCTTCATTCCAATAAATACCTCTGTTCCTTTCCAACCATTTAACTTGTCTTTTTTCATCACTTGTTAAGTATTTAAACATATATGGTGGTTTTATTAAAAATGACTGCGTATAATCGCGACTAGCAAAAGCTAATTCCTTTATTATAAAATTATTACATAGATCTTTAAACCCCTGAACATCTACTATGAGAGTATTCGGATTCATGATATTTTTCTCACAGTATTACTGAGCGGCTTATACTCGATTATACAATCATTCAATATAAGACAGTATGCAGAAGTTTGATCAGGTATCTCCAAATCAGTTTCAATTTCCACTCTTACATCCACAACCGGACCTGTCTTCAAGTTATCTGCTTGCCTGGAGCAGTCAATAACAAAGAGGGGTGCCAAGTCTTTAAATTGTTTTTCGCTTAATAAAGGTTCCGCGCGACGACCGTAATATGACTGCTGGAATCTAGTGTATTGTTCGTATAATAAAGCAATTCGGTTATTAGCAAAATTCACATTTAGATTTTCATATGGGAAGTAGTTTGAATTGAGGTATACTCTAACGTCACGAATATGACAGTGATCAAACAGAGACATATCAGAGCTTGCATTGTTTTTTCTATTTGTCTGTAAACCAATAATAACATATCTCGGTTTCTCTATTTGTGATGATGTTTTAATAGACCAAGTATGTTTAGTTGTTTTAGGTAAAGTAGGATATTCGTACAGATCCCAATTTCTAAAAATCATCTGGACCGGTCGGTCTTTCTCTAACAGTTTTAGCAAGCTTATTTTCTCTTTGTCGGACACTTTAACGTGCGGTACACGCCAAACAATTTTATTTATCTGAACATCATCTACAACTTCACCAGTATTCAGCTTTACCGCGTTCAGGTTAGTATTGCTTCGTAACAATATCAATTCATGTCTACTATTTATCACTACTTTCTTAAAATCTTCTGCAAACCCGAGAATATTACAAAGTGGTATAGAAGCAGAAAAACTACCTCCATTAATATTTTTTGTGCCATCGATATTCCAACCCCATGCATAAGATATCTTTGACTCACTCTCATTCATTGACACAAATGATTTCATCGTAGTAGTCACACCAGCGTTTTTTATTTTATCAATTTCGACTCCATTTAGTTCGTATCGAATATCTTGAAACAAGTAAGTAGAAAATTATTTGTTAAAGAAACGCTACTCGCTTTTTCTTTTGGATCTTTTTTGCTAACGATTATAGTTCCTTCCAAATACAAAGTGCTCGCTGAAGGTAGTATATACAGATCCTGTTGATTAATAGGTATGCGGATTTCATCGTTCCTGTTGAAGCTTGTTATGTAGGGTTTGTAAGAATGAAATTCGATTCCCTCAACAGTGTTGTCGTAAGTTGGAGCAGATAAAACATCTAAGATATTCATTATAGCAAACCGATCGTTTTAAGAAATTCCTTATTGGCTCGCGTTAATTTTATTTTTTTCTTTGACCGAGGTCTTATTTGCTTGATTGTTTTAGTAGAACTGGCATTTCCCATTTGTTGAGGCACATATTTATTGTAGTCAATCATTTTTTCTAAGATGTAAATATAGCTGCACTTCCTCACCACGTAAGTTTATTAAGCGATTGTTTATATCTAATAGCCTGATATGTATACTGCTTATGCTGTTTTGGTTGATTGGAAAGTATATGGCGTTTTTCGGAATTTCTATAATTCTGTATCCCGGGGGCACGTTGAGGGCGAATTCGTGTACAATGTGACTAGGATTACCATTTATGTACGAACCACTTACAATATCACATTCCATCCTGATCACGGTCGTAGGTAAAATGTTGACTGGTAACTCGGACACATGCCATTTATTTGCTTTCAATATCTGCTTCTTAAACCCTAATAATCTCCTAAAAGTCCCTTCTTTAGTAAAATCGATATCTTTAGTACAGAATATCAAAGTTTTTAGAGTATTGTTATTACATCGTACATTTATTGAACAATCTTTTATTTCCGATTTTAAATAATCGCTAATATCTTGTAGTTCATAAGTACCTTCAGGTAATTCAAGGACTTCATTAGAGCCATAATATAATTTATTATTAATTTTTTCAATGTTTGGAATTGAATTAAATGTTGAGAAATGCAATAAGGCACACTCATAATGTCCGTGAAGTTGCAATGTATTAGGATAATATGTACATAAATCGGACCAGTTTCCAGTTATCGATAAGGTGAGTGACATGATGAAAATGATTGAAATAAAAGAAATACATAAAATTTATAGGTATTTATTCCAACTAGACATAAGTGTCCACAGTTTACTGTATTAAATTGTTGAAATCTAGTATAGTTATAAAAAACATCACAATTTTTAAAGTACTGCATTATTTCCATTGGAGGTTTCAAATCTCCAAAGCTATCAAAGTATTCACAACAATTGTTTATTTTAACATAAGCTACCCAATGCGTACCTTCGTTCTTATAATCGTCTAAGTTAACGATACCACATTCAATTCGTTTTGGCGTCCTTGGTAACTGATCCTTCATGTAGACTCCTCGAAAGTGTGGTATGTCACGTGCGTGCCTTAGGATGTCGACATTACTTAGAGCACGATTAGGTAGCTTATTTTTTAGTTTTTTGAAGATTGTATGAATAAACCTTTACCATTTTTATGTGACTTTATGTATAAACCTTGGCCTAACTTTAAAGACTCCATAGCCTTATTATGTCGTTGTGTTTCTCGCAAATTTTGCTGACCTGCTTTGTAATCGTTAACAGTTTTTGCTATTCCTGCGGCTCCGCCAGCTAGAGTTCCTAATGCTGATAACCCAGCAAAAATTGGGATTAAAGGCAGAATTCCACCTGTTTTAGGTAAAGGTATCACTCGCGGTACTCGAATTTTCTGAATCTTTGGAAATATTTTTTTTGCTGCCAAGTAAGCAGCGTTAATTAAAGTTTTACTGTCCTTTGGTTTCAGTTTTTTTATTTTCGCTCTTATTTTTGACACGAAACTTTTAAACGTTTTAACACCGGAACCACATTTTAGTTTGGTTTTCATAACTTTGCTCACTAACCATGAACTAAGTTTTTCGCCTTTCCCTGCATCTTTTGATTTAAGTCTTTGTTTAGCCATATTTAGTAGTTGTAAATCGGCTTTGTGACGATTGGGTAAGTCTGTATGGTTTGCATATGCAATGTCGTGATGCATACAGGCTTCGTCTAGTTTATTCACACCTCGATCGCCTCGCAGCAATCGCTTCTCGAGTTTCGTTCCCGGTCCGCAATAGTTATAACCAGGCAAATGAAGTTCGAATGGCAGATTGTTAATTACACTATTAACTAGTCCATCCATTCTCTTGCATAGTAGAAAGTGTAATGAATGAAATATTTCTTACAAACATGGTTATATATCCATAATCCTAACCTACAATTTCATCTTTATCAATCCAACTATTTTCGTCGTTACTTAAGCCCAACCATTTCACGTAAAGTTTCTTTCCTTTCCTTTTAAGAACCTTTTCTATCAAATAAACGCCAGGATAGCTAGTTTTTTGAAGTTCTTGTTCATAAAAAGATCCTCGAATGGGTTGCTTTCGATGATCTTCTGTATGATATGTTACTGGTATGGTATTATTAATCCTTTTTATAGTAAATATTTCTGTCGACCAATTAGGAGTGTAACCTTTATCAAAAACATGTTTGTATTTACTGATCCGAACATTTTCACCCACTTTGAATTTAGGTCGACATCGGTCTGATGTTTGATTTTGAGTTTTTTGAATATTCTCTCTTATCTTTGACTCGTTCAACTTATTTACCTCGACTGGTTTAAATTTGATGGTATGATGTTTTGTATTATTATATGTTTTTAGAATAACTTCTAATGGTGGACCTACCCATTTATAATTCCCAATGAGACTAAAGTATTTATACATTTTATTTTTAATTGTTTTAATCACCCTTTCTACAATCGAAGCTTTCTTGCTAGAAAACGAAGAGTAGTGATTAATATTGTAGCTCTTCATAAGCTTTTGGAATGTTACGTTGTAGAATTCTGTCCCAGAATCAGTTTGTAAATGATCAGGTTTTCGATTGTTAGTAGTTAGTATTCGTTCAAATGCACGAGTAACATCAAGTTTACTCTTGGATTTTATTGGTTCTGTCCAGGTATACTTTGAAAAACAATCAATCACCATTAAAATGTAATTATAACCTTTATTAAACTTCTTTAGATTTTGCATATCTATCAAATCAGCTTGCCATAAATCATCTATGCCTTTTAAAATAACTGAACGTCTAACAAAGTTTCTTCGGGCTGCTTTGTGTAGCTCATTAACAATTTGTTGTTTTGCCATCACGGAGTTTTTTCAAGTAATTTTTGTACTTGTGCTTTGTTATAAAACTTATCTTCCAACTGGACTAAAACTTCAGGTATCTTCGCTTTTAAAGCGTTTTGGACTGTTATTTGTACATCTTTTATGATTTGAGCACGCAACAACCTAATCACTTTATTCAGTTCATTTATTGTATGTTCACGCGATCGATCGACGTAATCCTTATTCACAGCATCGTCTGTTTCTACAGGAGATCTTATTCCTCTCAATCTAGATTTTTTCATGTCAAAATCCCCACTTTCGGATTTTAGCAGTGCATTTTCATTGAACTCTAATAATTCAGAGAAACACATTCTCTTATGAATATGGTGTCCAAATTTGTCTACATTCATATTTAAGGTGTATTATATTTAAAGGCTTATAATAAAATGAGCAATGAACATTTTATACCATTTATTTATTACTTAATCAATTTAATTTCACGCAGTTCTTCAATAATTGATATAATTTCGTTGTCTAATCCAGTGTTACCAGCGTCTCGAGATGCAATTAATAATTTTAACCTATCTACAAGTTCATTAGGGTCATCCCAATATACAAAATCAACATTTTTTTTCCACATTTTTGTCAAGGGTAATCCTTTCCCCTTTGATTGACAGCTTTGAATAGTACTTGGCTGTTTGAAAAGAGGTTTTATAACTTGCAAATATTTTTGACCTTTATTACTTTTTATTGGTTTGTTTGAGTCAAAGTCTCGACGATGTGCGTTTGTGGCAATCAACATCATCTTATAATACTGCATATCAGACTCTGTAACTATGCTTAAATCTACATCCTTTTTCAGTAACAATTGTTTTAGTCCGGGAGTGCTTCGATATTTCTGTCCAGCAACGGTAATATAATCATCGTTGATTGTTACGAAAGCAAAACCTAACATCAATTGCCCTCGCTCCGCTCGAACACCAAATGGAATATCTGTCAATGCTTCTGAAGATATTGACCAGGATGATGTATCACGCTCTTGATTGTTCTCTCCTAATGATTGGTACGACTCGTCACTGTCGGTATCACATTCATTTTCTTCCGCGCCACTGTCTCCTTCGTCGTTACCAGAACTTTCTTTCTGCAAAATATTGTTTCTCAACGGAACTTTTGTTTCTTCTACTTCTTTAGATCGCAAGAGGTCAGTTTGTTTAGTGGTATTAGCTATGCAGTTGAGAGACTCTGTTACAGGTCTAAAAACTGATTCCAATGCTTGCTTATTTTCACTCTCAAAATCTCGCATCCTTCGTACTTTTTTCTTTACAGCTTCTGCAGCATCAACGATTTGTCTTTTCAGTGATTTTTCCATTACGATAGAATAAGTTAGTTATCGATTAAGAGTCAGTCATGGAATAATGAAATCATGTAAGTACCATAGTCTTAAATATTTGTATTTCTAATCAAAGACTACAAAAGTATCAAATTTATTTCTATAACATCCATTATTTTTCTGACAATCTTTATTAATTACAACATAATTAAAGGGCTCACTCCATATTTTTGAACACATTTCACGAAATTCAGTCCATGTCATATCAGTGTTAACATGTTCTTCATAAACATGTTTCAAGTTGATATCGTCTTGTTTGAATAGTATAATTAAGTTAGCATTATCACTTACTAATTGTTTCGGGATTTTGCTATATGTTTGATTTAGATAAAAACAGTCGATGTGTTTGTGCCTTCCCATTGCAAAATAATCACGCATGTTAGTTTGATTCTCGCAAGCAACGTCGTCAAATATAATCACAGAGTTGGGTTTCGCATCCTGAACGCTTATGACTTCCTCGTTCCCTTGATATTTCTGGAGTGAGATAGTTGGTACCCGTTGTAAAACTCTTTCTAAAAAAATGTACTTAGGTTGGTGTAAGGTTTTTGAATAGACATAAACATTGCGAAACCTTAAACCGTTTTCATGTATAAGAAGTCCAATAAGTAAATTTGTTTTTCCACAATTCGATGGTCCACAAATGATACATCGTACTGAATTAGGTAACAATCCTCCATGACGCGAACTACTTTTACAAAAATCATCGCAAATTGTGTTTACATGCAGCGATTGTGGTTGTTTAACAAACTTCATGATTACTGTTGTTAACAAACTGAGTAACAATAAGTAAAACTGTTTATTACAAGAATATTTATAGACTTTAACACTACCTAGTATCTACTGTCTATTTCGCGTTCGTTTATCCGAAGCGAGAAGAACTTGCTCGATCGTCGATCGAAATAGATGAGACATTCAAAAATACTAATACTAACGACGGTAATGACACCATCGCAAGATCTAACTCGACGTCAAATGCCATCTATCTAGCGCATAGGTAAACTCTGGACTCTGTAGGTAATAAAATTCAAGCGCATTCGCGTGGGCTGATTCCTCGGTGAGTATACACTACAAAAATACTACAGCACCATCTATGACATATCGGATGAACTAAAATCATCAAATCCTAAATCGCGCAAGCAAAGTTTTCCGCGTCTTTAAGACTATAAAAGAACCGTCTGATCGTTATAAAAAAGAGCAGTGAAAAGATCATGAAGGCTAGGTAAACGGTAATGGTTGTTGTTGTTGCTTACGATTTATGATTAACTATTAGATTTCAATTTGTCAATTTTTTTGCCCACTAAGAACAGTGATGATGAAATAAATTACTTAAAGTAAAGCGCTAGCCTGGGTTCGAACCATGACCTACAACTTGTAAGTCGCAACCGTTACCACTGAACCACCACTGCTCTCCACTGTTACTTTCAAATATGTTTATCTAATGTTATTTTATGCAAACCTATGCAAACGGAGTGAGCCGAAGTGACTTCCATCATTTCAGTTCTAAACTTATAAATAATTGTTCGAAGTAATATAAAGCCACATTCGAGTCTTACTATTGTAGTAAGAAGGTTGCATTTCGTATCACTAAACTAAATAAATATAACTAAGTTAACTACAATGCATGACTAAGAGAAATCTGATATAAAGGACATTTGTAAACTTATTATGAGGAATTCTAGCGGTGAGATTATATTTATTCAAGATTTGCAAACTGATCAAAACAATACAGATATCGGTTCATCAAAACATCAGGACGGGCATACAGCTCAAACAGAAGATTTGTTCTTCCAACAAATGCTTGATTGGCTAAAATCAAACAATCGCTATCTTATATTGAAGAACAGCCGTGGTGAGGCTCGTACATTCGTTCGAGCTAGCGATATAAATGAAATTATAAATACTGGTTCAGCGCCTATTTCACCCAATGGAGTATGAATTTCTACATTATGCAGTAAAATACTGGTTCAGCAGCTATGCACAAAACTAAGGCAACAGTCTTATCGCTCAGCCACTGCGCCAACCGTGCCGTCAAATAATTTGCTTCGTCAAGCGATAATTGTTGGTCGAGTGGAGAGCCGAGTCGATTATCAATGATTGGGCATTCTATACCATTTTCGGCAGCGAGGCGTACTCGCCGAGCGAATTGCCGAAAGTGGTACAGAATGCCCAATATTACCCTACTGCCCTTTACTATTTCAGCACAGCATTCGAATATTTGTAACTGAATCATGGAACTTGAAGTTTATTATTCTACTTATATGCTTGAGCGTGGAATGCGAGAGACTCTATGCAGCAATGAGAGATGTTCAGAGTACTTGTGTCATGCTTATGAAGTCAAGAAATTGTTCAGGTTGTACAATATTATTGTGCAAAGCACATTCTGTGAATCATCATCATCATCATTTCAGCTGAAAGACGTCCACTGCTGGATTTTGGCCTCCCCTACGTGTCGCCACATTGACCGATTCCGTGCCACTCGCATCCAGCGGATCTCCGCAACCTACATTAGGGGATGCCCTAATGTAGGTTACGGAGATCCGCTGCCTGTCTCTAGGTAGACCGATGGGTCTACCTAGAGACAGGCAGGCCTATGAATAAAATGAGTGTCTTAATTGTTAGACTCTCGTGTGGTCTTAGCTTAATGTTCGTCATTTTTGTAAACGTTTTTGGATTAAGTACGCCTTATTATATTAAACTACCATCTCATAATATTTTAGATCCAGAAATAATGGTTTACAAGAACATCCAACGTGTACAGAAAGCATCATTCAAGAAGATGAGCGCGTGTGGCTTGTTTATCATAGACGCCGAGCTACCTCTACAGTTGGCAAGCTTCATTACTTCTTACAGTATTGTTTTATTACAGTTTCTGTACTTGTAATATAATTGTCAGTATTATCCTTATTTGTTTATTTCCTTCCAATGTTAGACAATCATCCCATAATGTATTTGTAGATAAAACAAAGGTGTGAAATAAAATATTTCATCAACTTTCTTTGAAATTATTTGCACGATCCCGTAGTAGTCGGCACCTTACACTTGCAGTTTAAGTAAGAAGTGGCAAGTAAGTAAGTACTTGGAGTTAGGTGAGTTGACGTAAACACACACAGATTTGGTAACACTAAAAGTTTATTAGAATACCGATCACAACAAAGTAAAAGTGGGTTGGATGCTAATCCGCGGTGTTCGCGTAAGTATGTAATTTGTCAACTAAATTAAAATTACATTAGACATGGTTTTAAATACTAAAGAAAAAAGTAGGTTGCTGCATTTGCAGCCTGACGTTATGTACGTAAACTGTACATGCTCCCGAGGGCAAAAAGCGGGATGAGCATCCAGTACATAAAACGTTTAAAAGTAAAAATCCCAAAAAATAAGTAATAAAAAGAATAGACAGTACAAAAATAAACATAAACTAAATAAACTTAAATAATGACTTTTACTCAAGTAATCACTTTGACATGTTAATATTAAGGACATGCACATGTACACAGGTAAATCAATTAATTAACTAGTAACTAAATGGTTTTACTATTTTTAAGGTATCCGTCTCGAGTGTAGCTGTTAGTATTTTCTCAATGTCAGGAGTGGTGAAAGATTTACTGCATGTAATAATACATTGTGTATACTGCGAGAGTTTCTATATTGCCGTTGAAGAAGCTGAGATAGCTTGCATACAGCGTCTGAAGAATAGGAACTATACAAGTAAGCTTGAAAGACCAACGGCTTAATGCTTTCCGAGTCCTGAGGTGTCATACCGCCGGGACAACGGAGTTGTCTCCGATAAATATACAATTTTCGTGCCTGTCGTTTTTAGTCCGGCTGGATATTGCCGAAGAAACCTGTTTGTATGTTTGCTTTGCTGCTTTTTTTGGGTATTTTCCAACTTACAATCTTTACAAGTTTTTATACAAAATAGAAGAAATATAAGCATCACGTTTCCGAGATATAAGCTATCGAAGTTAGAATACATTCACTTGTAGCACCACGTGTACAACGTCAATTTTATTAGCCACGTATGAAACCTGTATTGATCAATCATCAAATCAAAGTTTAACACAAGTTCTATACGTGGCTGATTGCTGGCTGATGGCAATTTTGAAAATAAAATAATATGGTGGAAACTAGGCAGGCAAGGCAAGTTGATATAATTTGCGTCTGCATGCCATGGTCCACCAGGATGCATGCTGCATGGCTAAACCAGGTAACTGTTACCTGCCGGACATGATTTGCAGTGGCCTGTGTGAAAAGCACTCGATCGATTGCGCGCCCAAGTTGACCGCTGCTAACACATTTGGGCAAAATGGATGATTATAGATCCTACCGACACTCAGTCCGACTGCGGAGACCAGACCAGACCATGGCACACTTGTTGTAATGTCCTGTGTCCGTACACCTGCACATTATTATGATTTAAAATGCTACTGAAGCCGGGATTAACGTGGCCACCAATGGACCCATAAAATTTAATAAATATAAATATTGCTGGACATTACACACAGCGCCATCTAGAGCCACACTAAGCAACGAGGCTTGTGTTGTGGACACCAGATAGTTGATATACTACATAGATACTTTTTGTTTGTAAATACATACTTATTATACATATAAACATCCATGACTCGGAAACAAATGTCCGTGCTCATCACACAAATATTTGCTCCGACCGGGATTCGAACCCGGGACCCTAAGAACGTAAGGCAGCCTCACTACCGCTGCGCCAATCGGGTCGTCAATCAATAATGACTTACCATCGATACGAAAGAAGAAGGGCCATAGTTTTGTTGCGTTCTAAGTCCTTATTTAATTTTAAGTGGAATCGACTATCTTATAAAACAGTTCATAGTTCAATTCTCGTTTTATTAAAAAAAAAAAATTTTTTGTTGCAGGTGGTGAAAAAAAAACTTTTCAACAACGTTTTAAGAGAAAATCGAAGGTTCACGAAGATGACCGCATGTGGCCTGTTCTATATAGACGCTACACTACCAATGACTTTGATGGGACTTCTTACCAATTACGCTGTAGTACTACTACAGTTTGCTTTTCTATAAAATATTTATTAGGTGTATTCAGGGTGACTAGTGAAATTCTTGTTGCTGTTGCTATGTGTGTGTTATATCTATTGAAAAATAAAAGATCGAACAATAAGGCTTTACGTTCTTTCATCAAAGATTCAGCTAGTCTTCGTTTAATTGATGTGTTAAGTGACATGAACATAAGCAAAAGCTTAGGAGAGGCTTTACGACGCGTCGCGGGACTATTCGAAAGAGATACCGTGGCCCCGGAACACAAAGGGCGATGAAGGAACATGGATGGGTTTTAGTCAGTAAAAGTCTGACACTCCCTCCTGCTCCGCCCAGAGCGGGAGGGGTTATTTGATGATTTCCCATCCGAAAAAAAAAAAAAAAAAGGCTTTACGACGCACTTGACAGTGCAGCACGATAAAAACATCTTTACCGGCTTCTGGAGCTAGAGAAAGTCGATGGATGAATGCCGAATGTAATGCTTAAAAGATTAAGGTGAAAGGTCATTTGGATGATGAGAAAATTAAGGATTTGAAAGACTGATCAATGAGGAGAATGACTGGAACAGTGAGCTGGACAATAAACTAGTGAATGGTAATGTGGGTGATAAAATTAACTTTTGAAGGCACTGTTTCAATGGATTTATGAAATGTCTGGCCTTTACGAGGTTTATTGGCAACTAAACAAATATAGGCCATGCAACTCTTTATAATGATTAAATTGACGTTAAAATTTAGCATGAATGAAGTAAGAAAGTCAAAAAAGTAAGTAAGAATGGTAAAACGTTAGGACTTGACGGTATACCAGTTAAAGTTTGGAAGTTAATACGGGTGGATGACTCACTCCCTAGTGTATGTTGTTTGCCGACGATATTTTGTTGGTTGCCAAGATTGACTTAAAGGTCCAGAGCAGATTAGAGATGCGGTGGCAATGACTAGAGATTGTTGGCCTGAAATTAAGTACACAGAATACTCCAGTCCGCTCGCCTGTGCCTCCCTTGCCGAAATGCCCATACCGATCTGTTCCGATTTCCAGCAACTCAGTTCCCTTGCCTAAGGGGATGACAAAGTAGATCGAGACGTAACGCACCGGATCAACTCAGATAAAATGGCGACAGGTCACTGGAACAAATTGAGGCCCGCGGGTGCCCAAGTTAAAGGGAAAAATATACAAGTCCGTGATTAGACCTGTTGTACTGTATGTATTGGAATGCTGGACCGTAAAGAAGATGGATAAAAAAAATGCATGTAGCGGAGATGCGAATGTTGAGGTGGATGTGTGGTGTGACAAGAATGTATAAAGTAAGGACAGTTACAGAAAAGTTAAAAGGTATTTGGCTGTCTTGGTATGGGCATTTGATAAGGACGGGCGAATCGCAAAAAAGAATGATGGATACAAATATTGATGGACGACCAAGGTAACGATGGATGGATTGTGTGTGGAATGATATGAAAGAAAAAGGAGTAAATGACAGCGTGATGGTTCACAGAGGAGAATGGAAGAAAAAGACGTGTTGCGTCGACCCCAAGTAACATGGGACAATAGCAGGAAGATGATGAAGAAGTGACATTAACATGTACTTAAGCGTACCTTCTTGAGGCTCACCGAGCATTACCGCCTGTGAGCCACCCTAAAAGTTTGCGTTCTTAGTGTGACCCAGCACTTATTAATAAATTAATTTAGCCGTGATCATAAAAAATGTATATTGCTAACCTTTTTACATAATTAGACATGTGTGCTTACTTGACGATCAATACATTACCTATATGCGATTGAAAAACATAATGTCTCCTACCATGGGACGGAGCGAGTTGGTTGATTTTTTTTGTGTCCGTAATAAAAATAGTCAAGTCATGGCTTTTATACCAAGAGAAATATTACTCAATAATCGTCTAGAAACAGACGTGCAAAGAATGTTTTATCCTTTTGACATTCTACTGACTTTACTATTCTCTGCAAAATACCGTATAAAAGATAACTATATTAGAACAACCGCACACAAGGTCTGTGTGCTAAAGATTCTAAGCATTTGTTTTGTGGTCGGTGGTACTATTGATCGAGTATATCGAAAAGATACAAATCGATTTACTCAGGATAACGATTCTGTTACCATGTTATTTCTTGGGTTTATTATACCAGTTACCCGTTGTCTTAGTTATTTAAGTAACTTCATACTCAATGTCGTGTACAGATACAAAAACATTTATCTCATAGTGTTGATTCAGATCATACATAAAAACATCGATTTCAGTAAGAGTGTCGGCAGTTTTATAATATGGAATTGGATCTTACTTTCAACAATGTTTGCTATAAATTTGTTTGGTTTTATTATTTTTGGTGCATCGTATCATTACTTCAACTTGCTCAAATGTGTTATTGAGATAATATTTATCAGTATTGATATTGATTTTATTTATGCTATTCGGATTCTTATGTTGCTAAGTATGTATCTCGAACGATGGATTAAAAATGTTCGTCTGATGAATAATGGACAGGAAAATGATAAAATTTATTATAGAAAACTGTTTGAGACATATCAGAATATTTTAAAAGCTTACAGTGTGTACAAGACCGTGTTTCAATTTACGGTAAGTTGACCAATGAACTGAGTAAATATTATATCTACTACCGCAAACTGTTAATTATAAACGACCTAATGACTCCGCCTTCGGTCTGCATGGGCGTTTGTGGCAACATCTCAATGCGTCGATATGTTTGTGCAATAATATTAAAAGATAAAGTAAGGAGATTGGAAGATTTTTGTATGAAGCGTGATCTGTCTAATTTCATTTTCTCTCTTAACGATTCCTCCGCTTTTATAGGATCATCAGAAACATATTTACCTATGTCTTCATTTCTTCTGACATAATATCCAGTGCATGTAATTTATATAGTAAAGTAGTCTTTTCCAATTTAGTTGTAATCTTTATTGTGGGCATCAACCTGTTCAGTAGTTGGAATGAGACCTGTTATGCGATTATCTAAAAACTTTATCACAGTTTTAGTATTAATATTGCCAATATAAGTGAAAAAAAGTGAAATCAATGAAAAATCAATCAAATGAATCATTCCATACTCCTTGTTTAAATATAAACAATTCAAATACCTAGATCTGGCTCGCGAGGTTGACGACATGTGGGACGTGAGTACAGCAGTCATAGTGCCGATATTCATTTCGGGCAATGCCTTAGCCAATAGCCTCGATCAACATCTTGGCTCAGGCTTGGCATCTGGCTTGATTCAGAAACCAGTGGAAATACTGGTTTCTGAATCAAGCCAGATGACAGAGTGACACGGCACGTGTTGTTAGGAGGTTCCTCTCTCAAGAGCCCTGACCACTGGCAGCTCGGACCCTGTTCCCAGCGCTGGGGGGCTATTTTTTTTATTTTTAAATGTTTTTTATATTGTTATTTTTTTATTTTTTAACATAAATGTTGGAATATTTAAAAATGTATCTTCTGTGTGTTAAATCGCATATTTTTTTATAGATACTACATCGCACGTTCAATGCGTTTTGCCGCAATTTATGTCTTATTGAGCTGATATTATTAACGCAAACTTATAAGGGACCGTCACCTGATGACGTAAGTACAATCTGATATTTTCTCTATAAACGTCTCATATATATTACACATCACACGTCATGGGATCACGTACATTTACGAACGCAACATCAGACGGCAGCGGCGTTTACAGTCACCCAAAGACACTAAACACTGGCGGTAAAGCTGCTGCAGTTATAATTCCGATTGCGATATAACCGACCGACTTCCAAAAAGAGGAGATTCTCAATTCGACTGTATTTTTTTTTAATTGTCAGAACTTTCGACTGGGTGAACCGATTTTGATGATTATTTTTTTATTTGAAGCTTACGTGTAAATTATGTAAAATTATTAAATATTATTCAAATTATTTTGTAGAAACGTGACATATCCAAATGTTTCAAAATAAGAAATAAAAAATGTATAATGAATAAATATCATCTGCTGCATTTGATAAAAGAAGTGTTTGCCAAACAAATGTTTGTAAAACGAGTGTTAAATTGTATACGAAACGTGTTGGTTGTAAAATAGAAATTTGTCAATTCAGATTTGGTGAAACTTTAGTAAACCCGATTATAATTAATTATTACAAATGAGTTTCGTGATACTGAATAAAAAACTTTTTGAGATTCGCTCCCCAAATGGAGGAGAAATCGATGACCCTACATGAAATTATACCACACGACTGAAGTAAAAATGTTCATAAAATGAAAACCACTGAGCCAAACTATGTTAATTTTTTATTGGGACCAAATGGCAACTATTCCGCATCAGCTAAAGAAGAATCACGCAAACTGGATGATAAATCTCAGCGTAATTGGTGTACAGATATAAAAAAAAATATACCAATCGAATTGAGAACCTCCTCCTTTTTGAAGTCGGTTAAAAAGAGAACAGAATTCAAACAAAAATTTACTACTAAGATCTAAAACTATACAAGACAGTCTTGTCTTGACGAAAGACAAGACAAGACTTGAACTATACTAAATAAAAGAAAAATAAACTTAAAGATGTATCCTAAAATAGTGTATGTGAGTATGTGTGTGAGAGTGTATGTGCCTGTAAGTGTATGTATGTGTGTGTGTGTGTGCGTGTGTGCATCTCTTTACTTCATATTGACGATGCTTGAAGCAATAATTCAATATCATAATAGGACTTCAGTTTTAGCCATTGAACTATTGCCTTTTTGCAGTCTTTGATACTCAAGGGATAGATGTTAATTATTTTATTAATTTTGTTATGCAGCAGCAGAATTTGCGTTAAATTGTCTTTTGGCATATGCAGTTTTAACGAATTTTGCTGGTGCAACACTGTATTTTCGTCTTCTTTCCTGATGGTGAGGGTCGTAGGGCAGGACTTTGTGTAATTTTAAGACAGCATGTTGTATGTACTGTTTTCTGACTGTGAGAATGCCGCTCAGAGAGTACAACTCATTGGTTGGGAATCTGAACGGTTTGGTGTACATGACTTTGATAAGAGATGTCTGTGCTTGCTCTAGCTCAAGAAACTTCGTTTTAGTTGCAATACACGGGCAAGAATTCACTGAGCCAGAGCGACATAGATTTCAGTTAACATTTTTTTGTTGTAACATGTCGTAGGTTCTTAGATATCCAGTTAAGTTTTCTAACACGGGCCATGACTATATCTGCATAAGTATGCCAAGACAACCGCTGATCAACAATTACGGTATTTTTTAAGAGTCACTTTTTCAAAATTTTTACAAGAGCAGTTTGTGCTAGATATATTATGACAAGTGTGGATTTTGAGAGTTACGTTAGGTCCAGGTTGAGTGTTGTTGTAGATTGTAAATGCAATATATTTTGTCTTAGAAATGTTGAGTGTAAGAAGATGTGAGTTCAACCAATTAGCAATCTTGGAAAGACCCTTTTCAGCAGATTGCTATACAGATTCTCGTGTTTCATATATGAGATCAATTTTACTGACTCTAATAAGAAAACCAGCTTTAAAAGCTTTAACTCTTTTAAAAGCTAATTAGAAACTATATCACAATAGCTGAAATGTAAACATTGTCTGATTTTACCAATTTGGCCATTGCTGGGAGATGTAAAAATTGGGCTCGTGAAACCTTCCCAAATGCTCTAATTTATAGCAAAATCAAAATTAAAGCATTTATTTCAAGTAGGCCAGTTACAGAATTGTCAAAACAAAGATAAAAATTAAATGTAGCTACAGTCCCAGTCACAAGACATAAAAACTGTGTAAGTACTGTAGTTGCCCATTCCCTAGCGTAGATCTCTATGCAGAAGAACGGGCAAGAAACTCCATGGACACTCTTTTGAATTAGAATATTTTTTTTAAATCTTGGTTACATCATTCATGTTGAGATAGCAAAATTCTAGCCCTGTAACGCCAGGCCCAAGTTTCTATGGAGTTTGGAACTTCTTAGTGCTTATAGAAAACAAAATTCATTTATTTTCTCTTTTTTTAGGGTTCCGTACCCAAAGGGTAAAAACGGAACCCTATTACTAAGACTTCGCTGTCTGTCCGTCTGTCTGTCCGTCTGTCTGTCACCAGGCTGTATCTCATGAACCGTGACAGCTAGACAGTTGAAATTTTCACAGATGATGTATTTCTGTTGCCGCTATAACAACAAATACTAAATACAGTCAATGGTACGGAACCCTTCGTGTGCGAGTCCGACTCGCACTTGGCCGGTTTTTTAATGTTACAATCAATATTTGTCTTTATTCCAAACGTTGTTTTATGAGATAAAATGAAAAAATAATGAATGAATGAAATGTTTGTCAAATAATACGTTATTAAATTATGAGAAATTGATGGTAAAATGTAAAGTCCCGATATCTCCTAGACTTCACAGTGTATTTTAGTTTTTAGAAAAACGAATGTCTTTTTAAAATCTGTTTTCAGTTTCCAGTCAATCAGGTAGCAATGAGCACGCTTTCAATACTTGGCATAGTTAAGGATATAATTCATGTGATTCTTCATTGTGTTTACTGTCAGAAGTTTTACACAACTGTCGAGAAAGCTGAGATAGCATGCATCAAGCGTATGAAGAATAGAAACTACACAAGTAAGCATTAAAGACTTATCTTCTTCTAATAATTATCCTCCTACCGACACTTAGCATAAGAAGAGCGGTAGTATCGGCACCGAGTTTATGTCGTAGATTCGCACTTAGACAGGCAGATTTTACTAAGCATAACATAACATCACTGCCCTAAACGAGGAAAACATAGTCAGAAAACCAGCATTACTTAGAACCACAAATTCTAAGTCATGTGACGCTGACGTCCATCTGCTTTCAACTTGATTGAAAAGAATTCTGCAGTCATCACATTATTTATGTTCTGCTAAATTAAAATCAAAAAGATTATTTCATGATTGTTCAAAAATCTAATTATCAAAACTAACTTTTTACAGACTTAGAAGAGAAACTTTACAAGAACGTTTTGAAGGAAAACCGATTGTTTACAAAGATGACTGCTTGTGGCATGTTCTGTATAGACGCTGCCCTACCAATATCTTTAATGGGACTTCTTACCAATTACGCTGTAGTACTGTTGCAGTTTGCCTTTCTTTAAAATATAACGCTACTTGTAATCGGGCGTTTGATTCGCACGGGTGCAATCCAGTGCTACGAGTATATGGTTCTTTTATCGCTAGAATAGCAGCTGTCAGGACGGTGTTATCCTAACTTCGTAATCCTAATCCTAACTAATATTATAAATGTGAAAGTAAGTTTGTTTGTTTGTTCGTTACCTTTTCACGCCTACACCTCTGAACCGATCATCCTGAAATTGTGCATTATCAACTGTACTGAAACGGACATAGGGTATCTTTCAAAAAGTACTGTTCCCGAGGATAACAACAATAACGTTGTTATCATAATAGATGGAACCACGTGTCTTTCGAATCATGATTGAATTATATTATTACACAAGCAGAGTACAACCCGAATCGCGCGGATGCGTAGCTATTGTCCAATAAACACGAGTCGTTTCATTGAATAGCTCTTTTTGTGATTATCATTTTGCTATTATGGGGGCCAGTCTTAATTCACTGTAGGAAAAAGTGTAATTGCCTCGTTGGTCTAGTGCTCGCAATTGCGGCTGCTGAGCATGAGGTCCTGGGTTCGATTCTCGGGTCGGGAAAATTGTTATCGAGTTTTTCCATCAGGAATTTCTCAGTAGCAGCCACGGAGTCCGTATTTGCGACAATTGGCTCGCCCCTCGTTTATATAGGACTTAAACTGGCTAAATATGGGTCAGAATAACAAATGATAGTCACAAAAAGAGCTTTCCAATGATCAACAACAGCCCATAACGTCCACTACTGGACATAAGCCTCTCCCATTATGGGAGGAATTTGCCGTAATCTCCACGCTTGGCACCTGCGGATTGGAGATCGCAGTGATGAAAGACTAAAAGAAAACGCTGCTGCCCATTCTCAGGTCTACGGAGGCGCAAGGTGTTCAGACATTAGTCACCTTATAAGACACCCGTGAGTGTAATGGATTGGTTCTATTTTACTCTGCCGGATACCACACGGCGGATTCCAATAATCATCAGGTCGCTATTGGTCGGTGGGTTCATTGCGCCTGTCCTCCAATTCAGTAGTTTCTAGGGTAAAACGTAAAAAATGTAAACATTAGTACTACGTACTCCGGAAAAACATAATTATGTTTGTTCTATTTTCTTTTTCTGATATCATATCACGCAAAAAGAGAGTGTTCAAATATTACTAACTAGCTTTCGCCCGCGGCTTCTGTACCTGGTTTCCAAATACTTCTCCCTTTGAAATAACATTCATTAGTTTGTGGACCTTTAAACGAAACACGCGGGCAACTAAGTCATGTCGTTCAGTAGTTCTTTGCCCAGGCATAAGGTAAAAGTAGGGTAGGTAGGTAGGTAGGTGGTTTGGGTTGCCAGGTAAAGTAGTTCTTTGGCTCTTCTGTTATTTTCTTCCATGAGGGATTGCAGGTGAAAGTCACGAACAGCTCAGGCCTGCCGTAAGTGCGTACATAGGCGAAAGCGTGTTGTGTATATTTATGCAGATAGCGTAGAGGGAAGAATAACAATTCGGCTTAAATCGTTCGGTAATCGAGTTTATATTACCAATTTCCATCCGTGCTAATCGGATCTTGCCGAATGTAATTTTCAGCTACTAGTTTTTTCTGGTTTAAAGAAATGTAACGAAGACGTTCGTTCTCGACTTTGACGTAAATATTTACTAAAAATTGGTAGAACAGCTGTCTTGACCGTAGAAGAAGGTTAAAATCATTTACCCAAAGCATCATGTGGTAGGCGTAAAAATCCATACAGGAAACTTTCTTATTGGGAACTGGCTGTTTCAAAGTAGGATTAATGAGTGGTATATCAAAAAATTATCCCGACAGTCCTTTGCTAAAAATTAACGGATACTGCAAAGCATCGTAGATCTTATGATTGTCGGCACCGCGTGTCAGTGTACGTAGTTTGTAACACTATTTCTCGTGAAGATAACTGGCCGCCACTCACTACGACAGCAACTTCATTAATTGTCGATGAAATAAAGCGCCTTTCATGTTCGCCACGCGCAATTCGATCAGCATTGATATCAATCTTATAATTCTCTTAAGGCTAGTTTTAAAGGTATTTATCAATAGATTTGGTTAGGTAAACAGTACTAACATAACCAGTAATAAAGGAACTCAATTTTTTCTCCTCAAATTGCTTGTCTAAAATCATTAAATGATAAATGATAAATGATGTTTATTTTGCAAGTAGGTTTTTACAAACACTTTTACACGTCATTTTTTAAAACTAGATGGGGCCGGTGTTTCGTACCTGACTACTCTGAGAAGAAACAGCCGAAACAAACTCAGAGGTCATAGTCTCTTTTAAAGTCCAGACAATCTTGCTCAATTCACATGAGGACTATGCAGATTAGTGTCTGAGATGGTCTTTTGAAGAAAGAACCATACAGATTTGAGTGGACCTGTCCAGTCAGTGCAAGCATTTGTCAGTTAACGTGTAGCTCGACTTATAACTCAAGGAGCTCAACGAAACGACGAACAATACCAAAGAAAGGACATTTGGGAAGGTCGCTTATAGTACTCAAACTGCCAGACAGTTGTGGGAAAAAAAACAAACAAAAAATAAAAATGTGACCCACATGGTCCCCACATTCACAATAATCAAATAAAATTAATAACAAATTCTTTTCAAATGAATGTAAGTAAAAAAAAAAACACAAAAATCATTAAATGTCGCAATGATAATAAAAAAAAAAAAAGTAAAATACTTAAAAAAATAAGTATTCATGTCAAATCAGTAAATGTCACATAAAACAATAAAAAAAAAAAAAAAAGTAAAATAATAAAATACATGTCAAAAAAAATTCAATGTCAGAGTGTATAAAAGAAAGGAATCAATAATAAACAAGCGAAGTCCGAAATTTCGACATTCATAGAGCAAATTTCATTGGAGCAGTTTAATTTTAAAATATTAATCCCAAGCTTTTTTATCTTCAAGATAGTGATTAACATGATAGTAGGCTTTCAGGCACAGCTTCCGTTTTATAAACGATTTGAATTTATTTAGGCTTAGTGCTTGAAATATTCTGAAGGTTCATTTATAAATGGTTAGTCCTAAAACATTTGCTAAAAGTTAGGTTTTAGTGACAGAATCGAATCGCTGTAAGCCCGACTCCAAGTAGTCTTGTCTGCTCTACCCCTAGAGTGTAATTTAGACTCGCGTAGGCGCGGTAGGGCGAGGCGGCCCGTAAGCTGAAGAGCAGGTGGTTTTAACACTCACCGCCGCAGCTGAGGCTGGCGCGCGCAGCCGGCCAGCAAGCCGTTAGTGATAGTGGTGAGCGTTAAAAACATCTGCGATGATAAGGTCGCGTGGGACCGCCAGAGCCTCGCAGCACCAGAACAGTGACATAAACCATGCCTGCTGCATGTCATTTGCTCGCTTTTATGCTGCATGCTTGTTGCATGTTGCTTGCTTGCATGCTGCGTGTTTGCTTGCATACCGTGAGCGTGCTTGCATGCTGCATCTTTGCATGCTTCTTACAGGAAAAAGAAAATCCACAATTATGTTCATAATCAACTGTTTTATAATGATTGACGCTTTCATTGATTGATTTTCTGCCTTTTAGTGACTCTCGATATGAAATGTATGCCAAAAGAAGATTCTGACTGTAAACTTTCTGCGGTCAGTTCATAGCAAAAGCTTTGTAACAGAAATTTATTTTATATTAGTATAAAACTACTACGTTTACGTTTTACTATTAGTATAATAAAAACATTAAATACCTGATTTGAATTTAGGATTTATAATTTTAATTGAAAATGGTTTAATTTTTTTTTTTCATTGATTATAATGATTATGACAGCATAATGTATTTAAGGATTTAAATTTTATGACATGTGATATTATGTGATATCAGTTTCGGCGAAGTTTTATTATTTGGACAAATCATAATTAGGACAAAAAATATTATGGCACTTTAGATTATGTATAAAAAAGTTAAGGGCGTGTCCCTTAACTTTTTTATCCATAATCTAAAGTGAGAACCCGTTTCAAAGCCCGAGTTGTACTTTCTGAATATATTGAAAAAGCGCCGTGATTCATCTGCATCATATAAATATAGGGTTTTCAGTGGTTCTTCTGGTTCACCAAGTAAAGGAAGGGAAACTTTGCCATTGGGACAACACATCCAGTGTCATTTTTCCATTTTAAAGCATCACAAAACTGGCATTTTTCATTAATCAAACCAACAACAACTAAAGTATGATTTTTGCAATCTAATAAAGGATCGTATTCAAATCCAGAATTATTTAATACGGACCAACTGTGACGCATAAAAATCCGTCTGTGTTTGGTTTGCATTTCTGCAAGGGCCGTACTTCTCGCCTGCGACTATGCTGGTGTTTCTGTCGCTGTAATGAATGCTTGCCGCTGGGCTGGACTGGCTTTCGGCTTGTTTCTCCAAACGCAATTGAATTTTCATGGGTATCTCAGACGCTCTCAGAGAAGCTTGACGGGTGGCTTGGCCTTCTAGTCAATCCTGGTTTTGAGAAGATGTCTCATCAGCTCTCAAAGCTGCTTATCGCTACGCCTGTTCTTGTCTTTTTAATTCGGCATGAACGGAGGATTCTTGGGATCGAGCAATATTTGCTGCTCAGGCTTGCGATGAGCTCCTCCCTAAGTTAGAACTACGTTTGCGGGGCATTTCATCATGGAAAAAAAAACAAAGAAACCTAACCTATGACAATAACAAACTAACCGAAAAATAATAAAAGAGAATTATATAAGATTTTTTTTTATTTAAAGGATCGATTCGGATCGAGTAGGATCGACAACGCTTAATTGATAATTAAGTGCCGCAGATTTAGACAACCAATCCTAGCGAACATTTTTTTAGGAATCAGAAAAACCTATTTTAACAACGCGGTTGCTTTTTGATTGATGTAGAAATGTAGAACAAGCGATGGGCCAGTTGAGTTTAGAATGATTAATAGTAGAAAGTTTTAGTAAATTACTAGCCGTTTGATTGCTTTTCGTTTCTTAGTATTGTTTGTTGTCATTCAAATTTATGGCTGTTATGTCATTAATGTCAATAGATGGTTGAATTATTCACAATTACAATTCCTTTTTGTTCGGCTGTGCTCATCCATCAATGTTTGAATTTCTAACCTTGTAACATGCGTTTTTTTTTCTTTTTTTTTAAATTCTATGATTTCTTAAAAAAAAATTAAAAACGTAAAATGTATGAAGAATAAAGAAAGGACATACAAACAGCACAAAATAGGGATTTATTCATATTAATTACAGATAAGCAAATTGTAAAAAAACAATCGTATGAAAAGTAATGAAGCTTGACAGCTGTAAAGGTAGATCGGCATCTATCACGAACAAGCCGCAAACGCTCATCTTCTTGAATGACGCCTTTTGTACACGTTGAATGTCCTTGCAAACTCTTCTTTGTGGGTCTGTCAAAAGAAAACTTAATTCAGTATCTAATGATTTCATAGTAAGAAATAGAGAAAAGCAAAAATGAACTAACAAGAATAAGAATAAAATGACAGACTTCTAAGAATAAAATCAAAACAGTCGTCTCGTTGTCCCCACTGGTGGCGACAACGAGACTACTGTTTTTATTTTTCCTGTTGTGCCCCGCTGATAAAGACATGGCAGAGGGGATAAAGGGAAAACACCAAAGTTACCAATCAATACTTAATATAAGCTTGGATGAATTTAAAGAAAATGCGCAAATACTTTGAGCGAAGAAAGGAAGAAAGAATTTATGCTCCAGGGTAGCCCGCGAAATTCAAATTTTCTTACGTTTTTTGCAATTTGCGGGCCAGTGCTAGGTTATAATGTTGATTAAAATATTGTTCGCGACTGTAAGGTGTATGTAGTTACAGAATTCTGCACCGACCCCAAATACACTGGGCAGGATAATTCTAATAATAAAATTAATTTATGTCCCGTGTCACAGAGCGCATCGACTTCCTGAAGCAGAAAGTTTATGCATGGGCGAACCGTATTCGGAGGTATAAGCGGCGGGTTGATCGGTATTCACAGAATCGCATGTTCCAGAGCGATGAGAGGTGGGTATACAGAGCTTGGGAGCGACCCGAGCAAAATATGACAGACGTGTGCCGCCCGGATGATGCCGTCATGAGTTCTTTCTTGCGCAGCATCTGGTCGGTACCCGTTTGTCATACTGAGGCTGGCTGGATGCGTGATGTCGAGCTAGTGTGTGAACCTATCCCAGAAATGGAGCCAATTTTTATAACACCTTCAGATGTAGCCAGAGCAGTTCGTCCGTTACCGAATTGGAAATCACCGGGACCGGACGGACTGCACAACTTCTGGCTCAAATGGTTTAGTAGTTTGCACACTTGCCTGGCATCGCAATTCCAGTCATCCTTAGAATCCGGGTCCCTACCTGTTCCGTCACCGTAAAAAACTAAACATAACTTATTCTAATTCTACAAATCCTAGTAATCGATGCTCAACGCTCCATCAGTTTGCGATAACAAAACGCAGACCTTGTATAGTCTGTGGTGCATACCGTGACTCGTTACAAAGTTGGAGCGAAAACACTCTTCTTTCGAAAGCCCATGTGTGTGAGAACATCTCCTTTCGCGCTCACGGTTCTCTTGTCCGAATACTGGACAAATCATCGTTTTTATTTATCTACGCGTGTGAATCTAAGACTCGCATCCCGGAATTCCTGTGTTCCTGCCCTTGGAACCATCGGAGGTGGAAGGCTCATCGTGTGTCGTGGCAGTCCAAGGTACGTGTGTGCATTGTATTTGCTATCGACATTCTGTGGAGTTTTTGAACATCGTGCTTTTATCGTCATCGTTGTGTTCCCTAGTAGCAGAAAGCCACCCGTGCTATTTCGGCTTTGGTGCGCATGCTACATGTTTTGGTGCCGAAACCAGGGACCTTTCCATCTAATCTTATTACGTTTATGGTATTTTCTGGTTAGAAACGTCATATAACTTGGTATACAGAACAAATCTATTAAAACAAAACGTTTACCGGCTGCATTCCGAGCTATATTCTAACATTTCTTATCGAAATAACCGGTCCGACATTGGGACTTTGTTTTGGTTTACCATATCTTATCTAAACTAGACCCAGATGTACGCCAAAGTCTTGAAGAGAAATATTCCGATGTAGAAATACCATCGTTTGATCAAATGAAATCATTTTTGCGTGCCAAGTCAGAAGCTCTTATACGTGGTACACACTTCACCGCGACTTCTAAACTTAAATCGAACCAGACTGCGCCCGCGGTTGTGTCGTCTCAATCTCGACGCGCCCCCGCTTCTACAGTACTTGTTGCTTCTGGTGATGCTAAACAAATTACACAACCGAGTAAATGTGCTTATTGTGATGAATTACATTCAATAATGTCTTGTCCCACGTTCCTTCAAAAATCGGTTGACGAACGTATGGACGTAGCTAACGAGAAAAAATGGTGTTATAATTGTTTGAAGTCGTCACACCAACTTAAAGATTGCAAATCGATATTTACATGCCGTGCATGTAAGCGCAAGCATCACACTTTACTTCACCGCGAGAAACCTCAGCCGCAGGAACCGAGTCCAACAGTCTCATCTTTGGTCTCAAGGTCTCAGTCAAATACTACTGTGTTGCTGGCTACCGCTATCGTTCAGGTTAGGGACGCTTCAGGCAATATGCAATCTTTTCGCGCATTGTTCGACACCGGGAGTCAGAGCAATTTTATTACCGAATCTGCTGTTAAGAGTTTAGGGTTCACTCCAGCTAAAGCTGATACCAAGGTCAGTGGACTCGGGGAAGCTGTGGCACCTATTGCTGGTGATGTCACTTGTTCAGTAGGCACGAGTACGCGTGTTTATTACAAATTAAACATGCACGTGATCAAGAAAATATGTGGCGACCAACCTATCGCTCAGTTAAACACATCGGGGTGGTCACATATAAAATCGTTGGCGCTGGCCGATCCAGGATTCGACATTCCTGGACCCATCGATCTATTATTAGCTGCAGATGTCTTCGTTGAATCTGTTCTTAACCAACGCATAAAAGGAGGTTACAATCAACCTACCGCATTTAATTCAATTTATGGATGGCTTCTCTTAGGTAAAACGTCTTTATCATCAACTTCTTTACTTCAATTAACTGCTACACCTAGTAGTGATAACGATCTTAATTCAATGGTTCAACGTTTTTGGGAAATGGATTCGTTACCGAATTCATCTTCATTGAGTCCAGATGAGTCGCTCTGTGAACAAATCTTTATTTCTACTCATTCGCGTGATCAAACAGGGCGTTATATTGTTAAAATTCCTTTCAAAAATGATACGGAACCTACTTTTGAAGGCTCTCGTGAAGTAGCTTTACGCCGATTTTACGCTATCGAGCGTAGATTACCTCGCGATCCTGATTTACATAGTCAATATTCTGAATTTATGTCAGATTACCTCGAATCCGGTCATATGTCACTTGTACCGTCCCAGGGCATAGGTCAAGGAAAATACTACATTCCCCATCATTGCGTCTTACGACCTCATTCAGTGAGCACACGTCTACGCGTCGTTTTTGACGCTTCAGCTAAAGATCTTCATTCGCGTTCCTTGAATGATACACAACTTATCGGTCCAAAATTACAACCAAATATTTTGGAACTACTTTTAAGGTTCAGGGAACCTAACATCGTTTTCATGGCAGATGCCCGTCAAATGTATCGCCAAATTGTCTTGTCTTCAGACCAACGCGACTATCAACGAATTTTCTGGCGGAACTCGCCTAGCGAGCCCCTACAAGAATACCGCTTAAATACGGTCACGTATGGTTTAGCGTCATCTCCCTATCTCGCGTGTCGAACTGTGAGACAGCTCGCAGAAGACGAGGGAAACTCTTATCCCCTAGCAAGACAAGTTGTTCTGACTCAAGTATATATTGATGACGTAGCTACTGGATTTCCAACATTAGAAACTGCTCAGGAGGCCAAATCGCAAATTATCGCTTTATTCAAACGTGGTCAATTTCATTTACGAAAGTGGGTCAGTAATCATCCTCAACTTCTATCGGATCTTCCTAGTGAAGATTGCTTAGCTGGTGCAGTGTCATTTGACACCACAGAAACGTCAACCCTGAAAGTGTTAGGTCTTCAGTGGGATCCATCCTCAGATACTTTTAACTTCGCTATAGAATCATCTGACCGGCCTTGTACGAAACGCTCGATTTTAAGCGAAACAGCTCGGATCTTCGATCCATTGGGTTTCCTTTCACCAATCACCATCCAAGCGAAATGTCTGATACAAAAACTATGGGTTCTTGGCATAGGCTGGGATCAAACTCCACCTGATGACGTCATTCGAACGTGGAACACTTATCGAGACCAACTACCAGAACTAGCTCAATTCAAAATTCCTCGTAGATTAACCTGCACAGATGCTAAGTCATACGAAATCCATGGCTTCTGTGACAGCTCTGAGATCGCCTACGGAGCAGTAGTGTATCTGCGAGTTGTCCAGGCTGATCAAGTAAACGTCTACCTCGTATGCTCTAAGGCTCGCGTGGTGCCGTTAAAACGCATATCACTGCCACGACTCGAATTATGCGCTGCAGTTCTCCTTTCCGACCTATATCAATTCGTACGTGACATCTATCTTTCTCATATTAAAATCGATAAAGTTTTTCTTTGGTCTGACTCAACGATCGTTATATCATGGTTACGTTCGCCCTCCTCGCGCTGGACTACGTTTGTCGCTAATCGCGTCAGTCATATCCAGGATATAACACCCATGGAGTGCTGGCATCATGTGTCCTCCAGCGACAATCCCGCAGATATCTGCTCGCGCGGTCAATTTCCGAGTGAAATTTTGGTTAACTCGTTATGGTGGGCGGGGCCCTGGTGGCTATCGAATGACAAAACTAAGTGGCCGACCAATTCCACTATTAGTCTAGCACAGCTGACTAGCGACGATGAGTCTGCCGTGCAAGCTGAGGCTCGGAAAACAGTGACCTTAACTATTCGTGCAAATAGTGAGTCTCAGACCGAATCAATTATAGAATCTTTAATAAACCGGTTCTCATCTTTGCAAAAGATAGTAAACATACTTACGTTTGTTCATCGTTTCATTACAAATTGCCGTTATCCGGCTTCAGAAAATCGTTGCAAATTCATAAATAACGTTGAGCGACATAATTCGTTAATGCATTTAGTCAAACATGTACAACAGACAACATTTTCTGAAATCATTTTAAACTTAAACTCTAAGAAATCTATATCTAAACCTTTTCGTAAACTAAACCCGTTCATCGATAGTCGAGGAATACTCAGGGTGGGCGGTAGAATATCGCGAGCAGGCTTAGAATACGAACAAAAGCATCCAGCCTTTTTACCGTCGGATCATCCATTATCGTTTTTAATTATTGATTACATACATCGTAACTATCTACATCCAGGTATAAATACGACACACTTTTTACTCCTACAACAATTTTGGATTCTCTCTGCTAAACGTGTTATACGTCAGTGCCTATCTAAATGCATTCAATGCTACCGTACTAATCCGCAACCGCTTCAACCGTTCATGAGCGACCTGCCCGCGTATCGCGTAAATCAAGTCAAACCGTTTTCCAACGTAGGCGTCGATTTCGGTGGCCCGTTTCGTATAAAGCTAGGTCCACACCGTGGCGCTAAGATAGACAAGGCATACCTATGTTTGTTTGTCTGTCTTGCTACCAAAGCAGTGCACCTTGAAGTGGTTTCTACTTTAAGTTCCGACGGTTTTATCGCAGCATTACGACGTTTTGTGGCGCGACGTGGTCGCTGTAATGAAATACATGCGGATTGTGGGACTAATTTTGTAGGAGCTAGCAATCAATTAGCGACTCTAATGCAACATGCATCTAGTGCAGAAAAAATAACTTTTAAATTCAATCCTCCTTCGGCTCCACACTTCGGCGGAGTGTGGGAAATTCAAATTAAGGCAGCTAAATCTCATTTGTTACGTATCGTTGGTGATCAAGTCCTTTCTTTTGAAGAACTCGCAACTCTGTTCACTCAAATTGAGGCCGTTATGAATTCTCGACCGTTGTACCCTATTAGCTCAGATCCTAACGATCTAACAGCTCTAACCCCAGGTCATTTCCTCACATTAGAACCTTTAGCCGCTGTCCCTGATGAAGATCTATCACAAGTCAATACTAATCGGCTTCACCGGTGGCAGCTGTTACAATCGTTTTATCAGAATTTTTGGTCCAGATGGAAAAACGAATATCTTAACTCCTTAATGCAACGTGCCAAATGGACCAAAGATTCCAAACCATTACAAGTAGGTTCGATGGTGATAATCAAAGACGACAATCGTGCGCCATTACATTGGCCTCTTGCTCGTGTGGTAGACCTCCTACCTGGATCTGATGGGGTAGTTCGGATCGCAGTCGTTAAAACCGCAACTAATCATACAATACAACGACCGTTGGTGAAGCTATGTCCATTGCCCATAGCATAAATCGTTTTACTCAATTCTCAACGTAATTTTAACTTATCGTTATTTTTTAGTTTAACTTAGTTTATCGTTAGTATTAGTTCATATTATCATTCTATCGTTCTTTAACCAGAAAATGCCATAGCCATTTTGGTGGGCGGGATGTTCCGTCACCGTACAAAACTAAACGTAACTTATTCTAATTCTACAAATCCTAGTAATCGATGCTCAACGCTCCATCAGTTTGCGATAACAAAACGCAGACCTTGTATAGTCTGTGGTGCATACCGTAACTCGTTGAAAGTTGGAGCGAAAACACTCTTCTTTCGAAAGCCCATGTGTGTGAGAACATCTCCTTTCGCGCTCACGGTTCTCCTGTCCGAATACTGGACAAATCATCGGTTTTATTTATCTACGCGTGTGAATCTAAGACTCGCATCCCGGAATTCCTGTGTTCCTGCCCTTGGAACCATCGGAGGTGGAAGGCTCATCGTGTGTCGTAGCAGTCCAAGGTACGTGTGTGCATTGTATTTGCTATCGACATTCTGTGGAGTTTTTGAACATCGTGCTTTTATCGTCATCGTTGTGTTCCCTAGTAGCAGAAAGCCACCCGTGCTATTTCGGCTTTGGTGCGCATGCTACAGACACTAATATTAATATTATTTGCGATAAAGACGCTTTATTTTTGTGATATTTGCGAAATAGACGCTGTAATTGTGTTATTTGCGATTATAAACGCTTGTGTGATAATAAATATAAATATGTTTCAATAAACATAAATAAATATGATTTTTATTTCATTCCAGGTTGCCTACGAATTACTTTCCAAATGTACATAATATTGTTCTGTTCCGTTGTTCCGAGATCCGTGTTGTATTTCCATATTTCAATAAATACTTATTAATTGCTACAGATGAATAACAAGTGTACTAGGTCACAAATTATCAAAGTAGATATAGTCAACTATAATATTTATTTTTTTTGGCTTTTATATCACTATTTGTTTGTTGCCTATTGAATCAAAGTTATGTAAAATTGAGAAAATTGAGTCTACCTGCCCTTAATTGAAATGTAAAACAGTAGTTAGTAGTTTTCTTCAAAAGTTAACGTACGTTGAGACTGAACAACTCTTTGCAAAAAAATCCTACTAACACATCTAAAAATAGATTTAAATTGCTCCTTTATTCTATATTGTGACACAAACGAAACACCCACACCACACATACCCCCACACCACACATACACCCACACCACACACACCCATTTCTTGCTTGCATAAATTTTAATAAGCGTTAATCAATCAATCAATTAATATCTTTATTGTGGATCGTAGGTAGGTACATACATACATAATACAGGTCTTTAAATAATTAGATTATGATCAGCTATGTCCCGCCCATTGGGCATACAATAGTTAATTACATGCAAATTACATACATTATTATACAAATGATTAAATTGTTAAAATGGCATAGAGAATATAATAAATAGAACAATAAAGACAGGTACACATCAGTGGGATACTGAACGCGTCGTGACTGAGGGAGACTGTATTGCAGTAGAGATTTGTCTGATAAGAAGTCTTAAGAGTAGTAGCATTTGTTTACTAGTAGATTATGGAGATTCTTTTTAAATTTTGTTATTTTTGGAATTATTCTAATAGACCCTGGGATATTATTAAATATGCGTGAGGCTGTACAAAAGATACTTTCAGTCAATACATGCGTCTTGCTAGCTACTGTGCGCAATTGGTCCCTAAGCCGTATATGGGTGTGGTATTCATACAGCTCAATATTATTCTTGACAAATATTGCAGTCTCAAATATACGGTAATGTTAATAGTTTCATCTTTTTAAAAATGGGTCACATGAGTCAGTTTGATGTAAGTTCAATATGGCTCTGATGGCTGTGAGTACTTACTTTTGTCAAAATAAGTTTTTATGCTCACAAAAACTCCTACAAAATGCAGCAAATTGTCAATGAACTGTAAGAGGAAGGCGCCTGTGTCTGTAACACAGTTTATACTAGCACACACAGTCGTTCACTCTGTCTCAAATTATGCATAGTGTTGTGCTTCAATGGCGTTTTATGTTTTGATTGAGATGGACAAATTGTATTTGGCTTTTTGAAAATAAAGATTATTATAGATGTTTGTGTGATGAGCATGGACATTAATTTGTTTCCAAGTCATGGATGTTTATAAAGGGTGCTGTCCAGAGTAAGACCATACCTGGGAACCTTCTGGTTACGGAGATATTGGGGGTTAAAGATCTTAATTTTCCATAAGTTTTTTTTAAAATACATGTTTGTAACGTAAGATTTTTAAATTTTTTCCACGACCCCCGTACTATTCAATCCATCCACCAACACAAAGTTTTGAGTGCGGTACATTGAGTTTTACCGTAAAAAGTGATTTTTCACCCCAAAAAAAGCAATAGTTTTGCGTAAAGTTACTTAGTATGATGAATGCTTGGTTGACGGCTTCGTGATAAGTGTATTTACACCCTGTATGTAAAATAAATAGGTATTTACAAACAACAAGTACCTATGTAGTATATAACCTATCTGGGCCCTGTTTTATGAAGCTGACAATCCGACAAGTCGACAAGTCGAATTGTCGCGACAATTCGACATATCTCTGTTTTATGAAACTTTTTTAGCGACGGGTGACAGGTGACAATTTGTCGTGAAAAACTTGTCAAATCTGCTTTATAAAACACACAATTGTCATGACGTCATGACATACTCGTATATTATGTAGAATTGTCCAACAAGTCTGACAGGAGCGTTGCCTTCTGTCGTAAAATCATATTTTGAATGATGAAGGTGTGAGAAACTGTCTTTTTTTACAAAAAAGTGGTACTTACATCGAGTAGTGATGACGAATATTTGGAACAAATACAAACGAGAAAGCGACGACGATCGTTTAAATTTTAAACCATTGAGAAATAAAATTTATTCTGCTTTTAAATTAAAAGCAGAATAATTTTTCTTTCTCCATAACAGATTTTAGCTAGAAAAAATTCGGGTTTGTAAGTAAAACTACTGTAGAATATTTAATTGATAAAATTGGTCAACGACTTGAACATAATACAAGCAGAACTTTAGCACTCACAGCCGATTGACAAATGTTATGCGTTTCGCATTGGATGGGTTGTGGTTCACAATAGGTACCACGTTATTGGTGATGCACATGGGATAAGTAAATCAACCGTACATCTTTGTATAAGAAGGGTATGTGGAGACTTGACTACTGAGTTACTCGAAGAAGAGGTCAAATCGCTTCCACATACACAATGTGAATATTTCATACGTACCTACACAATATGATACATTTATGATCTAATTGGTAACTCTTTTATTTAAAATTGGTAAAATTCACGGTTAAATTATACATATAAGTAAAAATTATGTATTAATGACGCATAAACAATTTAAAATAAACTAAACTTTACCATGGTCCTTTTGCGCCAATTTTGCCATGCAGTGTCACGAAGATATTTCCAATTCTTATTCATCATCTGCGTAGCCTTTTCCCAAGTTTTATTGGGGTCGGCTTTCAGTCTAACTGAATGTAGCTGAATACCAGTATTTTACATAAAGCGACTGCCTATTTGACCTCCACAACCCAGTTAGAACTGAGTAATACGATACCCCGAGGTAAGACTGGTTGTCAGACTTTTTGGGCCACTGTAACGACTATGACAGCCGGGGTCAACTACTTAACGTGCTTTCCGAGGCACGGAGAAAACTCTGTATGCAATGGGTGGCCACCCATCCACAGACCAACCTAGGCAAGCACGGCTTAACCCTTTAGGTTAAACCGTGCAGCCGATCCACCCGAGCAGCTGTTATTATTTAGCCTCGAGTTCCTCCTTCCAATCCTTATTAAAACACCTAATGCTGTAAATTGTTCCGCTATTTCTTTCCATTTTTTGTACTTTTATGTCGTGGGTCATTTTGTCGCTAAACTTCCCAAAGTATATTTTAAATTTTCGTAAATTAGGCCCAAAATTGAAAGTTTTTTGTACATTTCCATTTTATCAGACAAAAAAACGTTGTATTTTTAACCGACTTCCAAAAAGGAGGAGGTTCTCAATTCGATGGGTATTTTTTTTTTTTTTTTTTTTTTTTTTTTTTTATGTATGTACACCGATTACGCTGAGATTTATCATCCGATTTACGTGATTCTTTTTTAGTTAGATGCGGAATAGTTGCCATTTGGTCCCATAAAAATTTAACATAGTTTGGCCCAGTAGTTTTCATTTTATGAATATTTTTGCTTCAGTCGTGTGGTATAATTCATGTATGTTCACCGATTTCTCCTCCATTTGTGGAGCGATTCTCAAAATTATTTTTTTAATTGAAAGAGTATACTTCAGAGATGGTCGCACTTAAATTTGGTGAAGATTTGATGCTGATCTTCGGAGATATATACGTACAATGGAACTCTTCAAAACTAGACGGTAAATCGGTCGTGATTGCTGCCATCGCTTGGATATTTATTGTTTATACAACATCATGACGTAACATCACGCCTGTATGCTCTGAGGGGTACGCAGATGTGTACAATACACCCAAATTTCGACAGTTTAGATATATGTTAAGTTCCATTTATTGGGGATAAGCCTATTACCATGACATGTATTGTTAACAATATAATATATTTGAAGAGGATATTACTTACAACTAAAAATGGAGAAATAAAAAAACTTTTTAACAAAAAAAATAAAACCGACTTCAAAAAACACAAAACACAAAAAAGTGAAAAATAACTTTAGCTTCAGAAGTCGGTGACAAAAAAAAAACTAAATGAATCAAACAAAGGTCACCGACTTCTGAAGCTAAAGTTATTTTTCACTTTTTTGTGTTTTGTGTTTTTTGAAGTCGGTTTTATTTTTTTTGTTAAAAAGTTTTTTTTAACAAAGATAATTTTATTCTTTTTCTTTGTTAATATATTTTTCTAGTTACCCTCATTTAGCTTCTTAAACAAAATTGTTTGCCAATATATTATGTCAAAATTGTCACGACAATCCGTTATTATATGTCGGTGACATGTCACTGACAATTGTCAGGAATAATAACCCCTTCTATTATAAATTGCATCTGATTTCAAAGTTCGAATCCTTAGTCTTCCATGAATTCGCTATTGAATTTTGCTTCGTGCTTTTTTGCTGGTCTTGACTGCAGGTTATCTCCCTAAAACATGATGACCACCCTATACATCAAGTTTCCTCAGTGCTTTGGAAAGCACGTTAAGCTGTTGGTCCCGGCTGTTATTTGTAGATCTTTGACAGTCGTTACAAGTATTCCGTCTGACAACCAGTCTTACGAAGGAGTATCTTATTATCCAGTACTAACTAGGTTTTGGAGTTATTAGTGTATATGTCATATTTTTTCATCATTTACAGATACTGTATAACACTATAGAATCCTTCTGTCAAAGTCTGATACATGTTCAAATTGTGATTGAATTCAGCAAAATTGAGTATATGGCTAAGGCGGGAAGTTATTTGATTTTGAAACAATATTTCCATGATTAGCAAATTCTGGTTTTCGATTCGACTTTTTTTTTCAATTCGTTGTCAAAAAAAAAATGTAAATATAAAATAATAAACTAATTAATTTTTAATTAGCCAGGAATTATATTAACTAACTTCTTATTTATTTCTAAGTTTATTTAATAGTTATTTATCTTCTATCTCATTGAAAAGTAATTTGGTGGATGGATTTACATTGTGTAGGTTTTAATACAGAAAACAATGGTAACGTTTTTAAAAAGTAATTTGTTTTAAGGATTCACATTGTGTACATTTTAATACAGAAAACAGTGGTAACGTTTCTCGTTTTTTCTTTAAGTGTAGTGGTAACGTTATTAATTTCATTATATATTGTTCAACCATGAACATACCTTTATTACACGAGCATACAGCCAACAACAGCATCACAGCGTCAGCGACATACATACGGTCTACGCGCCGGCAACACCAGCACACCGTCAGCGCTAAGAGGTGGCCTACTAAGATCTTCGCTTCATCGGCTCGATACACACACGACACACATGTAAATAGGTATCATTGTGTATTGACCACAAAAATTGTATATAATTAAGTTTATTATTGTAATTAAATTAGTCATCAAGCTGGAGTCGAGTGTGATTTATCTCCTATACCTCCTCTTACTGTGGCCAAGACACCTTTAGCCATCATCGGTCCTATGAGTCTGTGGGAACGGCAGTAAGAAAACCATTTCCTGTGTACATTGCACGACGTACACAAAACCCTCTTCCTACCCAAATTCCGTCTGTTACCGTAGGTCTCCTTGTGACAGACTTCCCTCTCATATAACCAACGTAACCTACGTTTGGTATGGTTTGTATGGTAGGCTAGGGCGTTAGGGTAACTTTTACTAGGGTGCTAGGTAGGTAATTACTATAGGGCTAGGATAACTAGGGTGCTAGGTAGTTACTGTAGGGCTAGGTTGGCGTCAGTTGGGCTTTAGGTACTGATCCAGGCTCAATTGTCTCAACCGTAGTCACATCGTACGCACTAGGAATAACGGCCGTACTAAGCTGTAAGTCCCGGTGTGTACATATATAAAAAAAGGTTGTTACTAACATTGTATTGGTACTATCTTAAATCTTTCAATCAGATCTAAGTAGACCTAATTAATAAGATACAACTGAGTGCTTATTATTATTATATACGGATGGCCGATGGGGCCGAAAAGTTCTGGAGTGGCGACCGCGAACCGGAAGACGTTGCGTTGGAAGGCCTCCCACTAGGTGGACCGATGACCTGGTGAAGGTTGCAGGAATCCGCTGGATGCGAGTCGCACGGGACCGGTCAATGTGGCGACACTTGGGGGAGGCCTATGTCCAGCAGTGGACGTCTTTCGGCTGAAATGATGATGATGAATGATGAGTGCTAATTTGGTATCTTTGCTCCTTTTATTTTTTAAAGAAACCTAAATTATAATGATCCAATAAAAATAAAAATACGACCCAATCATGAACACCATCATCTGGAAGTTTTACTAAAAAACTTAATTGACAAAGATGTTTAATCGATGCTTCTTCCATTGAATTTGTTGGAAACCATTTTTTTTTTGTCCGAAATATCGAATTAAAAACAACTTAATAACTCCAAACAACCGTTTATTGAAGTTTGTGTCATTATGCGGCATAGTACTACCGATAACATTTTTAATTTGTAATTATTTTCTACGAGCTTTCCGTGTATTTGAATTTTAACATTATGAAGTTAGTCGCTAATACTACAAACTCTTGTTGGTTAATATGTGGTTCATAAATATCAATATTCTCAGTGCTTTCAAGACGAAAGAAAACGTTTCATTTACGTTTAAATTTCAAAACATTCATCATCATTGCAGCCGAAAGACGTCCACTGCTGGACATAGGCATTCCCGAAAGGGTTTTGCCATAATCGCCACGCAAAACATTTACAGATTTGTAAATAATGAGAAAAAAAAAAATCTTCTATCGTCTTGTTTCTAATATCCTACATTATCATGGTGTTTGCTGTTAACAGGATACCAGACGTAAATATATTTAAAATATTCGGTAATTTAATTGCTTACTTTATGGATCCAGACTCACTCAGCTGTTGAAATATAAAGTTGATGGGTCCGCCCTTTATAGCAGAACTTTTTATGTCATAATATTACTTTGCATAACAGCGGATAGCATAAACTTCATTTCGCAGAAAATCGTTCGGCAGGCACTCATTTATCATACATTAAAAACTCATAATTTTGTAAGTCGGAATCATCTTTAGGCATAAAGGACAAAACTGAATTAGTATGAAGCTTGGTACTTTATTCAAATTGAACGCAACCACAGATTTTACTGTATTAATCGGAAGAGGATAAAATATAATTTAACTTAACTAAATCCTAATCACGTAAATCCTGCAAAATAAAGATATTATTTTTTTAAGTTTTTTATTTTTAGTTCACAATGCAACACAGGTAGATTTTGGTAACACCGTGTTTTACGTTCCTATCCTATCGCAGCGCTAACTAAGAATTGTGAGGATGGTCGTACTGAAACGCATTTTTGGTAATCAAAGTAATAAGAATGGTTACGAGAATATAATGAGAAATAAAAATGAAAAACAAGGTGTACCTACTTACCGACATGTTTGTGCTTTGAGCAAATATACTTAAGAATGCATTCAGCGTAATTCGGAACACGCTGCGTTGAATGACATTTGACAAAAGCTAGATGTCAATGTCACGATAGATAAGTCCGTCAGACAGTTGAGACAGTTAGTGATTTGACTGCGTGCGTTCTGTTCAGTGTATTATTCGGTACAAAAATAGAGTGCATCATCTATATTAGAGAGATAAAAATACAACCTGTGCATATTTGTAATAATAAATTCGAATTGGGCCCAAACTCAGCACAGCGCCATCTATTGACATTATTAAAACTTCTCAACATCTACCCTAAATAGTAGATCTTTGGACATTATTTTCTCGAAAATGCAGGCAATTTCCAGCTTGAAACTTGAGATTAGGCAGTCTATTGTGCAGTATTATCTGTGTTAATTTTCTTTACAGTGGTTAGATTATCTCAGAATAAAGTACCAAAAATGACCATGTCCTTTCATATGCATAAAAATTAAAAGTAGAACCATCTAAGCGCAGAAGGTTCACAGCCAGAATCATCTTTTGGTATAAATTTTATATCGATAGTCACTAAAAGCAGAACTATCATATCTCAGAAAGTTTACAGTTAGAATAATCTTTTGGCATACATTTCTTATGCATAACAATGGAAATACTCGTCTCGTAATCGAAATACTCGGAGCTCGTGGCTAAATAATAACAGCCGCTCGGGTCGATCTTAAGGTTAAGCCGTGCTTGCCTAGGTTGGTCTGTGGATTGGTGACCCACCCATTACATACCGAGTTTCCTCCGTGCCTCGGAAAGCACGTTAAGCAGTTGGTCCCGGCTGTTATTTGTGATCTTTGACAGTCGTTACAGGTAGTCAGTGGCCCAAAGAGTCTGACAACCAGTCTTACCAAGGGGTATCGTATTACCCAGTACTAACTGGGTTGTGGAGGTCAGATAGGCAGTCGCTCCATATAAAATACTGATATTTCGCTGCATCCGGTTAGACTGGAAGCCGACCCCAATAAAACTTGGGAAAAGGCTAGGCAGATGATGGAACAATGGAAATACTCATCTATCACATCCACATCACAGAAAATTCATTAAAATAGTTGATTGTGAACATGTCGTTTTTATTTTCCTGTAAGCAGGAGGCAAACAAGCATACATCTTGCATGCAGGAAGCATGCAGTATGCAAACAAGCATGCAGTATGCAAACATGCAAACCAGCATACAATATGCAAACTTGCAAACCAGCATACAATATGCAAACATACAAACCAGCATACACCATTCATGCAGCAAGCATGTAGCATGCAAGCAAGCATGCAGCATGCAAGCAAGCATGCAGCATGCAAGCAAGCATGCAGCATGCAAGCAAGCATGCAACATGCAGCAGGCATGGTTTCTGTCACGGCTCCGGCGCTGCGGGGCTCCAACGGTCCCACGCGAGCTTATCGTCGCAGATGTGTTTAACGCTCACCACCGCAGCTTCGGCTTGCTGCCCGTTCGCCGGCCAGCCTCAGCAGCGGCAGCGTATGTTACAACAACCTGCTCCTCAACTCGTGGGCCACCTCGCCCCTCCGCGCCTACGCGATTTTAAATTACACTCTAGGGGTAGGGCAGACAAGACTACGTAAAGTCGGTTTTGGAGCGATTCGTTTCTGTCACTAAGTTTTGTAGCCCATCATATTGACTTTTTAAGACAATATTTAAATGTTTGGTTAAAATGCAATTTTATAGAAATGGCAATAATGCCAAATAAAATTATTCCAAATGAAATTCTGCCATCTTCGTAATATGCGAAGTGAAATTGTGCGAAATATGAACATTGCCAAAGGTAATTATGCCAAATAAAATTCTGCCATCTTAAAAGTATGCCATCGTAAATTCGGAAATATCAACATTCGGCCAAACAATAACTATATTAAATCATTTGTATGCCTTAAAAATATTCGTTTAAAGAAGATTATGCCAAGTGTGTTATGCCAAATAAATTTCGGAGGATCAAGATTCTGCCAGATAGAAGGAACCCAAAGTTGATCTATGGAATATTCAACCAATTCAATATCAAAACAACATGAAAACATAAAACATAGTTATATTGTTAAGAAGAATAAGGTTGTACGTGACATTAGGAAGAAATGAGGTTGCACGCAGCACGTCATGTTAGCTCTATGGAAAGGGGTGATAACTTCGAATTGTCACTGGGCGAGTGTCATTCTTGACGGGAACGTCGCTCAAGGGACTAGGAATTTATTAACTTATTTTGTTTAGTCTCAATGTAACTTCGTGTGAATTTAATTCATTATGTTATGTGGTGGTTTAGGATAGTTTTTGTTGTGTTATATGATAGTTTTCTGTGGTTGTTGTTTTGTTCCTAAGTTAATACTCATTTAATCATGTTAATACCATAGGTGGGGGGGGGGGCAAACTAATTGTTTTTACTGGTCGGGCATTATTTGAGTCACGTATAGAAGAAGATGAAGAATTGATTCCCATATGTATTGTGGAAGCTGCAGAAGATTGTAAAAATATATATAATATATATTATATTGCATTGTATAGATTCCAGTTCTTAGTATTATATAATTGCATAGCACATGTGTGAGTACTTTGTACTGTTCAGCCACCATTTACATTTATTTATCTTTCATTGACTTGAACCAACCAGCCACCAAGGCATATTGGTGGCTGAGTGAATGTCATGCTCACTTAAATGTCTCGCTGATGGTGGCGGGTGTGTCGGGTCATTTAGTTTCCTTCAATATGGTTGAGTTGAATGGCGCCGGTACATGCGTCATGTAGCTGTGAACGGGCGCTGTCAGTTAGGACTGGTCATCTCTTAGCTGCCAAGGTTCATTTTAATTACTTTATATAGCAACCCAGAGACCTACGAACCGACCAATAAGAGCGTCCCGCGGTCGCGTGCCGCTCCGTTACACCGAATGATATCGCTTGCTCTCTTTCCCGCGTGGCGGTTGCAAGCGTGTGACCGAAGCGCGCGGCGCGAGGCGTCGCTAGTCCGCTGCTTACGCGCAAGGCACATGTACGTGTTTCTGTCAACCTCCCGCGCAAGTCGTTACGTGACGCCACGCGCCAACATTGTCCGCGAAATACTTAGATTCCGAACTATTTTATTGTAAAACTAACGAATAAACTATTGATCATAACTCTAATCAGAGACTTGTTTCCGTTTCCCCTGAAACCTCTTCTCATATGTGGCGCTCCAACGTGTTTTTCGAGTGACAATAGTAAGGGAGTGCATAGTGTCTACCTAGTGAACGTTTTGCAGTGACGAACAAAAATGCCAGTGACAAGGAGCAGAGCGGCTAGTTTGACTCGGAGAGATGATGCAAACGACGCATTACCCGTCCTCTCGCGACCAAACATGCCGCCAGCGGCGTCCGCCAGCCAAGATGGCGACGACGCCTTTTCTTCACCGCGTGCCGATGCAAACGCTACGTTCTCTAATGAAAACGTGGCGACGATTATCGCTTCTCTCCAGCGCTCTCAAACAGAAGCGTTCAGGGAGTTGCTCACCTCGGTGTCGCGGGCGAAGGCATCCACCCCGGAGTCGCTCGCGCTATCAGGGCACAACACCCTAGCCCGCTGCAGAGCAACCTTCTCCGGCCAACCAAAAGAGTCGGTTGAAGCATTCATAGACGCGATTGAGGCATATAGTGATTGCGCGCAAGTTACGGACTCAAACATCCTACGCGGTTTAGCCTACTTATTCAAGCACGAAGCAGCTACGTGGTGGCAAGGCATAAAATACTCTGTGTCGTCATGGCTAGAAGCCAAGGATAACTTGATAAGTGCTTTTGGTGACCGCCGACCGCCTCATCGAATATACTTTGAAATATTTTCTACGCCGCAAAACAAAGAAAACACCGACATATTTGTGGCGCGCGTTCGCGCCCTTTTCGCACGCTTGCCCAAGGGTGATATAACAGAATCGGCGCAGATAGATATGACGTACGGTCTCCTGCACAGCAGAATTAAGAAAAGGTTACGCAGAGAAGAATGTCATGACTTCCGTGATTTACTCCGCCTCGCACGGAATGTAGAAGACTCGTTCGACAATAAAACCGTCATGACACACGACGAGTGAGCGGCGAACACAACCGCCGTCAACATCAACGCCGTCTACACAATCCGCCTCGCGTGATAACGCGGGTGCCCGTGATAACAGCCGCGCCAGAGCGTGCGACAGCGCGCACGCCGGCGCCGCCGCGGCGCAGAGCCCGCCCGCCCCGTCCGCGCCTGTTCCAGCCGCGCCCCCCGCGCCTTGTCCACTAAAGCAGGACTCCACAAGGAGGCAACGGCCTACGTGCGCCTACTGCAAGAAGTTTGGCCACGCCAAGGAGCAATGCCGTAAGTTACAGGCGTCGCAGAGTCCAGGTGAGAGTGATAAACAATCTAGTGGTCAAAGTTTCTATTCGATTAAATCTCTCGCGTCCGACTCTTCTAACCCTATCGATAACGATAATAATGTAATTGTGTGTGAAAGTGCTAACGGTTTTTCGTGTCCCATACAAGGGGCCCATATTGTTCCACAATCTTTGTCTAATAATAATGCTCAAAAATCTAATAATAATGTTCAAAAATGTTCTCGTAATAATGTAAAGGATAGTGGGCAAAAATGCTCTCGCAATATTTTATGCAATAATGTAAAGAATGATGGCCAAAACTGTTTTCGCAATATTTCATGTAATAATGTAAAGAATAATGGGCAAAACTGTTTTCGCAATATTTCATGTAATAATGTAAAGAATAATGGGCAAAACTGTTCTCGCAATATTTCTTGTAAAAATGTAAAGAATAATGGGCAAAACTGTTTTCAATATTTTTTTGTAATAATGTAAAACCTAATGCTCATTTATGTTTAACCGATGTATGTTTGGGTAACGATCGTTCGGGACCCTCTATTGGTCGCGATTTACGACCAATTTTTAAAATTTCAATTTTAGGGTTTACCGGTACTGCGTTGATAGACACGGCTGCCAAACATTGCATTGCGGGCTATACGCTATATACTCTCCTTCTACGTCAAGGTCATCCCCTCAGCTCTTCGACACGCGAAGTTAAGCTTGCCGACGGTGTAATCCGTACGATGGATGTACTTACCACCACGTTAGACGTGTGCTTAGAATCGGCAGTTATAACGGTCCCCTTTTTAATTTTTCCCGACTCAACAAATAACGAGACGTTGTTAGGTATAGATTTTATAACCGCCGCGGGAGTAGTTATAGATTTTTCCAAAGAAGTCTGGTATTTTAGTAACTTTGATTCAGTAAAACATACCTTGTTCTTCGAACCTACCTCGCGTGACGTGTCCTGCGCCTCCACAGATATACTTAGGGACGATGAAGGTACTCACCTTAAACCAGCTGAGCGACAAGCGCTCGCTGCCGTTCTCACCAGGCACGCACCCGTCTTCAAAGCAGGGGGAGGTCCCACACCGTATGCGGAACACCGCATTTATACAGGTGAGCATCCTCCAATTGCTGTTCCTCCTTACCGGCTAAATCCTTCGAAAAAGGAGCTGATGAAAGCTGAAATAGGTAAGATGTTACGACACAACATTATAGAAGAATGTGAATCGGCTTGGTGTTCACCGGCGCTGATGGTGCCGAAGTCCAATGGTGGTATCCGCTTCTGCGTCGACTACAGGCGTTTGAATGCAGTCACCAAAGCTGACACATATCCGATGCCACGCATCGACGAATTACTTCAGAGCACAAAACGGGACTGCTACATGAGTACGCTAGACCTTCGATCCTCATATTGGCAGGTTAAGGTTAGGGAGGCTGATAGGGACAAAACAACTTTTGTCTGTCCTTTAGGTACTTACCGATTTAAAAGAATGCCGTTTGGTCTCCGCAACGCGCCAGCCACCTTTCAGCGTCTTATCGATCGTCTCCGATCCTGCTCTGCTTTACAAGATGTAACTTTATTAGCATATCTGGATGATCTGTTGATTATATCCCAGGGATACCAACAGCATCTGCAAGACCTTGAGGCAGTTTTCAAACGTCTGACTGAGTTTAACCTCCATGTAAATAGGGAGAAGTGCTTCTTCTCAAAAGTCGCTGAACCATTGACTCGCTTGACCAGGAAAAGTCAAGTCTGGTCGTGGAGCTCAGAGCAGAACCAAGCATTTAACGAGCTGAAGCGTCTACTGACCACAGCTCCAATACTGGTGCAAGCCGATTTCAGTCGTCCCTTCATTCTGCGAACTGACGCAAGTAACTACGCCTTAGGCGCAGTTTTATTACAGGGCGACGGCAATCAGGAAAGGCCGATCGAATATGCCAGCCGACTCCTCAACGCTGCTGAACGCAACTATTCAACGACAGAGCGGGAAGCACTCGCTGTAGTGTGGGCAGTGGAGCGATTTCGGCCTTACCTAGACGGTCAACCAGTCGTGATTGGCAGTGATCATCAGCCTCTTCGCTGGTTGTTATCACTGAAATCACCAGCAGGCAGATTAGTCCGTTGGGCTCTAAAGCTCCAATCGTTTGATATCCAATTCCAATATACCCCAGGGAAGGCGAATGTCGTTGCAGACACGCTAAGTAGACCAAATTGTTCTAGCGATACAAGCGACAGTTGCGGTGTCTGTTCTGTTATCTGCGATCTACCCGCCAAGACACCTAGTCAGCTTCGCCTAGAACAGATATCGGACCCTGAAGTGGTTAAGATTATTAAAGAGCTAGAAGGACCTGATGACGTTGCATCTAAAAGATGGTTAGAGAGGGGTTACCTCATGGATCAAGGAGTTCTGTACCGTTTCAATCCGGACTCTGATAGCGAATCCCCACAATTAGTCATACCTGCCAGCCAAGTTGCAGCTATTTTGAAAGAGTTACACGACTCTCAAACAGCTGGTCATCCAGGCATCGATCGGACTTACCACAAAGCAGCACAGCTGTATTATTTCACAGGGATGCGGAGAATAATCACCGATTATGTCTTGGCCTGCATCCACTGCCAGCGGTATAAGGCTAAAAACACCAAACCTCCAGGCCTACTCCAAACACCAGTCATGAGCCAGCGGAACGAGGTGTTGGCCATGGACTTGTTCGGCCCACTGCCGGAAGGAGACCAGGGGGAGCGGTGGATTTTTCTCATAGAAGACACGGCTACCCGATGGACGGAGCTGTTTGCTCTAAAGGAAGCAACAGCAGAGGCCTGTGCTCATATCCTCATCGAGGAATATTTCATGCGGTTCGGTTTACCTTGCAGGATTATTTGGGACAATGGAGTCCAGTTTGTTTCCGCAGTAATGCGACAATGCATGTCAGTCCTGGACATCAAACAAAATTTTGTTCCGCTGTATCATCCACAAGCTAACCCTGCCGAGCGAAAAAACCGCGACCTTAAGGCAATGCTGGCCCATCTCGTGGCAGATGACCACACCTCTTGGCCAAAGAAGTTACAAGTGATCCGTTTTGCTCTCAATAGCGTGGAATGTCGCACAACGGGCAAGTCTCCGGCTTATTTGACTTTTGGTAGAGAGATGCGGTCACCCACAGAAGTCGTTCACGACCTTCGTGCCATCACAGCCAAAGAAAACTTTGTCCCACAAGTGACCCCTTACCTCGAAAACTTCCTGCATTCCCTGTCAGCTGTTCGTGAACGCGTCGAGATCCAGCAGGACAAGACGAAGCAGTACGCCGACGCTTCGCGCCGACCATCTGACGCCTTCGAGGTAGGTGATTTAGTCATGCTTAAATCTCATTTGTTAAGCAGGGGGTCAAAAGACCTCACTTCCAAGTTCTACCCTCGTCGAGATGGCCCTTACCAGATCACAAAAAAGGTAAGCCCAACAACGTACACCATCGCGAGTACAGAACAACCCGATGTAGATTTAGGGAAATATCATTCTGAAGACCTTACACGTTACCGAGGTAGCGACGACTCCTTACCAAAACCCGTTTATACTAAACGAAAACGCGGACGTCCAGCTAATGCTGATGTTGGTTGTATGCCAGTCCAGGAGCGTGGGCGCTCTCCAGAACTGGAGGGGGAGTATATAGCAACCCAGAGACCTACGAACCGACCAATAAGAGCGTCCCGCGGTCGCGTGCCGCTCCGTTACACCGAATGATATCGCTTGCTCTCTTTCCCGCGTGGCGGTTGCAAGCGTGTGACCGAAGCGCGCGGCGCGAGGCGTCGCTAGTCCGCTGCTTACGCGCAAGGCACATGTGCGTGTTTCTGTCAACCTCCCGCGCAAGTCGTTACGTGACGCCACGCGCCGACATTGTCCGCGAAATACTTAGATTCCGAACTATTTTATTGTAAAATTAACGAATAAACTATTGATCATAACTCTAATCAGAGACTTGTTTACGTTTCCCCTGAAACCTCTTCTCATATTTATTCATAAATTTTTGATCTAATCTTTTACTCTGGATGCTCTTAGTGTGCACGTCTTTCTACATCGTTCTCACATAAATGTATAATCTCAAAATTAATGATGTAACCAAGATTTTGTAACAATATTTTGATTTTAAAAGAGTGTCCATGGAGTTTCTTGCCCGTTCTTCTCCATAGAGATCTACGCTAGGGAATGGGCAACTACAGTACTTTCTCAAGTTATTATGCCTTGTGACATATTAACTTGAGACTTTGACACAAGTCAAAAATACAAAAAAGAAAATCAAAGCCAGTAGAAAGTAAAGTCGGTTCTCTATTGTATTACCTAACTTTTTTACACATAATTTAAAGTGCCATAACTTTTTTTGTCCTAATCATCATTTGTCCGAATGATAACTTACCCGAACTTAATATCACATAATATCACATGCCATAAAATTGAAATCCCTAAATACAATATGCTCTAAACCTGTTTGTCATAAATATTACAATCAATAATATACAAAACACTTAAAATCGTTTTCAATAATAGTTATTAATCCTAATAATCCGATCTTAATAATATTTTTAAAACAAACCGGTATGATCCCAGACGTTCCCAAAAGGGAACAGAACACTGTTATTTTAATTGTGTCTGTAATTACGGGTACCTACAGTAAAGTAATTATTACAGCAAGCATGCAGCAAGCATTCAGCAAGCATGCAGCAAGCATGCAGCAAGCATGCAACAAGCTTGCAGCAACCATGCAAGCACGCATACAGTATGCAAGCAACCATGCAAGCGAGCAAGCAGCATGCAGCAAGCATGCAACAAGCTTGCAGCAGCCATGCAAGCACGCATACAGTATGCAAGCAAGCATGCAGCAGGCATGGTTTCTGTCACGGCTCCGGCGCTGCGGAGCTCCGGCGGTCCCACGCGAGCTTATCGTCGCAGATGTGTTTAACGCTCACCACCGCAGCTTCGGCTTGCTGGCCGGCTTCGCCGGCCAGCCTCAGCAGCGGCGGCGAGTGTTACAACCACCTGCTCCTCAACTCGCGGGCCGCCTCGCCCCTCCGCGCCTACGCGATTTTAAATTACACTCTCGGGGTAGGGCAGACAAGACTACGTGGGGTCGGATTTACAGCGATTCGTTTCTGTCACTAAAACCTAATTTTTAGCAAATGTTTTAGGACCAAAAAATTTATTACACTTATATGGACATTAGGAATAATACACATTATATAATATAATACTTAGGATATTTGACTTTATGGCATATACAATTAGAAGATTCAATTATTATAGTATTTGATATTATGACAGAACAGTTTTAGAAATAAAGATAATTATGTAAAACAAAATTTCGGGATTTTGAACATTATGGTAACTGAAGTTTATAGCAAACGTTTTATGGATAATGATTTTCGGACAAAAAATTTTAGGAGATATAAGGGAGTACCAGTAAAGTCCCATGTAGCTTTGATTTTCTTTTTTGTATTTTTGACTTTCAAAAGTGCCGTAATGGTCTAATTGAAATAAATGCTTTGAGTTTGAGTTTGAGTTTGAATATATTAAATGTTTGCGTTATCATTTTACGTATCTTGTTGTATTTCTACTGCAATCTTCACTTCTTGATGCTTAATATATTTATTTGAGGAAATAGTTACTAAATAATTTATCTATACAAAAAAATAAAATTGAAGTGTCTGTTATTTCAAAATAACAGGTTTTTAGTGAAAGTATACAGGCGGAAACGGATCCATCACGAAGCCGTCAACCAAACATTCTGTACATCAAACTAAGTAACTTCGCAAATTGTTTTGCTGGGTAGCGACTAACAAACTTACGGTAGGACTCGATGTAACACACTCAAAACATGCTGATGAATGGATTGGATAGTACGGGGAAGGTAGAGGTGTTTACAGTAAAGTTCATACAGTAAAAACATGTATAAAAAAAACTTGCGGTAAAGTTGGAACTTTGACCCCTATTATCTCCGTAACTAGAAGGTTCCCAGGTATGTAAGGTTCATACTTTGACAATAAACAATAATTAATTTATACTTAAAGCTTATTCATCTTTCTGGAGCAGAAGGGTAAATCAAAAAGTTCGTATATGTAGTCGCATCATTCTAATGCCAGGTAATAAATCATGAAGTTAATTCCATTAGGGTACCCCCTTCACTCTTGAAAATGAAAGCGATAACGTAATGAAGTTATAGCCTACAGTTACTTTTAATAAAAAATGGATAGTATTCCTTGACAGTTCTCAGGTTACAGTAAACTATGTACATAATGAAGTGTCTCAAGAGGAATGTTGTAAAAATAATCGAAATAAATGATAAAACTGTTAGAAGTAACAAAATTGATAAAGAAGTGCAACAAATTTTTTGGCCTGTGAATCTCATGCAAATTTTAACTTTAAATCCTAAATACCACATCAAAAACAATTGTATTAATCCAAATAACATTTTCAATAAGTTCGTATTAATAAGTGGTGCTGTAACGTTCCTGACAACGTATACCCATCGTATCATTGAAATAATGTTAGATGACAATTTAAAAAGATATTTGCATCACAGTGCTAACAATTTCGAGATATTTGCATCAATTTTCGACTTCTTTTTGAGATTTTTTGGTTTCATCATGACCTTTATCATTAACCTACTTCAAACTAACAACAGCGTTTTTTTTATTTTGGAGTTTCAAGAAGTTCACAGATTTCTTAACAATAATGCTATTATGCTCAGAAGTTTCATTATAAGGAGTTGGATGTGCGTCGCTGCAATCTTTAGTTTTCATATCATCGAATTAACCTATGTTTACATCATGTTCAGCAAACCTCCATTGAATGTCATGATTTATATATTGTGTGTAGTGGCTCTTGACACAAATTTAGTTTACACAATCAGATCAATTAGGTTATTGACCGATAAAGTCGAACTATGGAATGTAAAATTATTTCTTCTATGGAAAAACGGATGCAATAAAGAAGAGAATACGAGGATGTTTATGGCTTTTGATCAAATATTGAAGTGCTATAAAATTATTAAGAATATTTATCAACAACCGGTAAGTAGTGAAATAAACAAAAAGAAACTGTATTTTAATCTTCTCATATTTATAAATCTCGTATCACAGTTTGTTATTGAACTCCTCCGAAACAGTTTGACCAAGTTTATGGTTTTTTTTGTGTATATTTGATAGTTCGTAGGCTATTTTTAGTATCACACAACACATACATTTCCACGCGAATGAAGTCGCGGTCAACAGCTACTTACTGTGAAAATTTGTGGATGGATAGATGGATGAATTGAAAGATGGATTAATAGATTGATAAATGGATGGATTGATGGATGGATTGATGGATGGATTGATGGATGGATTGATGGATGAATTGATGGATGGATTGATGGAATATCCACCTGGTCGATGGCTAATATCCACTGAGATTAGTCGCCGTGGCCGAAAACGGCAAGGACGATTATTATAATGAGTATAACTTCTTTCACCACTTTCAGATCCTGTATCAAACGATAGAGGCATTGTGCCAAGGTTTAGTTGATGTTCAACTTGTGATAGAATTTCTCAAATATAACTTGAACCTTAAAGGGGTAAGTTTACCTTTTTCAGGGAGAAATCTACACTAATATTACAGAAGTTGTTTCGGTGTAGAGGGTGATCTCCAAAAATACACATTCAAAACTGATGATTCCCGATGTCTACCGCCTGTTTGTCTACCAGACGTGGACAGCGGCACGATTAAAAAAAAATCTCTCTCTTCACCAGGGTGGACAGTGTCAGAACATTTTAGAATGATTTCACTGACAGCGACACAATTTAAAACATGAGTGTTCTCTTTGACCACCAGTGACAAAATTTAATATTCCCAGTAACCACCAATTTATTTTTGCTGCTATTTACAAAAATATTATTAAATTAGCATTAACATCATTAATATTTTTTAGCACTATTACCGATAACTGTTTTGCTAACTTTTTTGTTTTAGCGTGAAAGTCCTGCTGTGCCGATATTTCTCTCTTTTTGGGTGATAAAGAATTTGATAATACAATTCTCTCTAAGTTTACAGCTCGAAGCATTTTATGATACTGTGAAGTATTCACAAAATGCATGTGAATTAATTTTGGCATCAAACTGTACAGGTAAATAAATTTTAAAAATAATCGTGTATGTTTGATTACCTATATAAGAATACCGGAAGATGAAAGCGATGGTGGACGTAGTGGTGGGTACCACAACGTATTCCACTTACCTCTGCCACTTACAGGCAGAATTCGTTTATTAAGCGTGCAAGAAAAGACTAGAGAGACTTAAGCTGCGATTCTCCGTACCTACAAATTTTGACGAAATCGATGATTCGTATTCCCCTTTTTACTTCCTAAAATGACTGCCTCTAGAGAAATCTTTTTTTTTTCTCATAAATTCAAGGTCTACGTGTAAACACGTCCGTGTCATTTCCTTTTTTTCAGCAACTAATAAGTAAAGAAAATATGAACCTCCAAAATTATCAAAAAATGCCGTTTGATTAGAGGATTAGCAGACGAATTCGGAAAGTTTTTAACATAAAAGTAATTGATAGAAAACTAGACATAATCTTTCTTAAAATACTAATTAAAAAAAAATATTCAAATATCTATTTTTCAAATTCCTCGTAGGCCCTGTCCCCTCTTAATAAAGTATGTAATCGGCACGATCCCTTCTTGACAATTGAGTCCACGGCCAGAAGATGTAAAAACTTTTTAGTATTTTTTAAATCCGTTTTTTCGTTTTGCATTCCCCACACAATCCATACATCTTTACTTTGGTCTAGTACTGCAGCTATACTAAACATACCAATTTTTTGTTGACAGATGACAATCAAAAAAAGTTATGCAAGAATACCTTGCGGTTGCATCGTGCGTCTTTCAGCAAAATGAGTGTCTTTGGGCTATTCTGCATAGATGTTGGTCATCCACTACGTCTGCTGGCACTTCTAATTCACTACACTATTGTGCTATTGCAATTCGCTTTCCTCAAATCCTAATGTTTTTTATTTATAAACCTTATGAATCAAAACCTCGTTTCATTACTGGACTCTTTTTTTTTCCAAGCCAGTTTTAATATATTTATTGTATAATATCTTGATTGATTGGCCAGAGAAAGGAAAACACCGAGAGAGTTGGAAAAGAATGGAAGAGGCCTTTACCCAGTAGTGGGAAAGTACCTATATACTAATAAATATATCTGAATTTTATAGTCTACTACCAGTGTTGGAATTGACTATAATACCAGGTTAAGCAAAATAACCACACAAACAAAACAGGTGTTGGGTTTTCATTTTATTTCTATAGAGGATAACCAAACACCTCCATTTTTTTTTTCATGGATATGTACGAATTTACAAAATACAGGGTCTTCACCTAGTTTAGATGTCAGACGTCCATTTACCCTGGTTCAACGTGGTTATCCCGGTAAGCCTATTCCATGATCTATTATGGTCATGTTTAATAAAAATAAAAATGTATAAAATAAAAAATTGTACTAATGGAAATTGCGGTGAAAATAATGAGTAAAGAGCTTAAGCCCACGGCTTCGCCCACGTGGAGTTCGATAATTGTCCCACGGGATCATACGACGGGGATAAAAAGTATTCTATGTGTTAGTCCAGGTCATAAACTATCTGTGTTCTAAATTTCATCCAAATCCGTTCAGTAGTTTTTGCGTGAAAGAGTAACAAACATACACACATTCAATATTTCGCCTTTATAATATTAGTGTGAAGTGTGATTGTGTGTTGTATTTGTGTGTGCTAAGGATCTCGTGGCTAAATAATAACAGCCGCTCGGGTCGGTCTTAAGGTTAAGCCGTGCTTGCCTATGTTGGTCTGTGAATAGGTGACCACCCTTACATAATATAACCTTTATGCCTCAGAAATTAGATTTTTTTTTAAATAATTGTAAAAAATACTCAACACTTGTTTTAAAGTCTAATTGTGTCAATATTCAGTCAGTTTATGTCTAATAACCATCGTCTATCGTTTGCAGAACAATATCATAAGTGGTGTGTAAATAAAAGCGTGCTAGAGGAATAGCATCAAAATAGTGTATACGAACTAGTGTTTACAAACAGTGCATCCAGATAAATACACTACACCTGAACAAAAATGTGTAATAATACTCATATATCATTAATACAGTGATACAATAATATATACGTACTAAAACAAAGTGAATTCGAAACTTTTCTATAAAAATTGTACCGTTATCATTATTCAAAAGTGACCGACGCATGACGCCAACTTTTCACCAATCACAACAAAGACAAACGAACTTTTTACTCTCAAGTCTAATAGTATAATACATGCCCTTATTTCAACGTGCTCAGTACTTGTTCAGGTGGCGTGTTGCGGAAGTTATTGACCGCCACGTGTGAGAGGAAGCGAGTTCAAACCCTTGTCAAGCAAACTACTTTTCGGGTTTATATTTACTTGTTTATTGTTTACGAAGAATTTATTACGAAAAAAGTATTTATTTAATACGGTTCTAAATATATTTTTTCTTTTATAATTTCTGAATATTCTTTGAAAAAAGAAAAAGTACTTGAAGCGAGAATACGTTGCAATAGAAATACATAATTTCAACATTGGTCCACAAAGGGATGTTATTTGAAATATAAAATTTAATTAGAACTATTTAATACTACAAACAACCACAAGATGTCTGTCCTGGTAGTATGCTATAAATGTAAAGATTCGGTTGACATTAAAAAAACGGCATTGTGCTCGGTTTGTAACCACAGATTTGAACCAGACTGTGATGGTTATCCAGCACAAACATACAAACTAATGGACGCGAAATCAAAAAATAAATGGCGCTGCAAGGCATGCATTAAAAAACCAACTACTTGCTCTACAAATAGATCGCATGGTAATGTGTTTAGTAAAATGGAAACTCGAAGTTCAACAAAATTGGCATTCAAAAACCAAAAAACTAAGTCAGTGGAATCCTTAAATGAAAGTTTCACATCTACTAGTTCAGAAATATTCGCAAGAAGTCTACCGGATTTATCAACTGAACATAACTCGTACATATCTGAATTACAAGAAGAAATTAATGCTTTGAAACAGCAACTTGAATTGGCTGATACCAAAATTGAAAAACTCACTATTGAAACTATTTCATTGAAGAAAGAAAGGGATGAACAGCAGTCACAAATTCTTAATTTAAAGAAAATATGCTCAGGAATTAGCAGTACAACCAAAATCTGTCAACCCAGACCACTAATTACTCAAAATATTAGGTCAGAAACAGTTCATCAACAAAAAGAACAACATGATATAACTCTCATAAACGACTTGGATATACCGAATGGACAAAACTACCAGAGTCCTACAAAACTAACTATTTCCTTGGAGGATACAAGTGTGTCTAAAGAATCGGTTGAACAATTGCAACTACAACCAACTGCAACATCTATACAAGACGTCCCAAGTAAACGGCGTTTATTGATCTTTGGTGGTCAACAATGCATAGGTTTAGCAAGTCAACTAATTAATTCAAGAAAGAATAACAATTCTGAAGACTATGAAATCTCAGCACAAACCAAACCATTTGCCACATCTGATGAAATAATAAAAGGCTGCGAAAACTTAAAATTAGGTAAATATGACAAGATCATTTTAGGTATTGGTGAAAATGACACTAACCCTATGAAAGTCGTGATAGAATTATCTGTGCTACTAAAGAAATTTGAGTATAATACTGTTATGATTCTTAATGTATGTAAAAACAAGTACCTAAGTGTTAAAATGTTAAATGATACGATTAAACTTACTTGTAATATTTTTTCAAACTGCTATTTTATGAATGTATTTCACACGTATCATAACCAAATTGTCTATACATGTAAAAAGCTCAACCTTTTTATAGACTCGTTAGATTATAACGCTAAATACTTACCAATGATGAGCAAGGAATATACTACAAACCAAAAAATAACTCGCATAAATTCGAGTGAAAACCATAAAATAATACCATACAAAGTCCAACAACCTGTTCTAAAACAAAAAACAATCTTAGACTTCTTTCCAAAAGTAATATATACTCCACCTCAAATGCAACCCGCAGGTCCCTCTGTCAATATAACTAATGATCTAACGTTTTTTTCGAGAATAACGGCAATAACAATCAGGTCACTTTACTACATCAAAATATAGCAGGACTGCTATCTAAATTAAATATATTAAAAATAGCTTTATCAGAATTCAGAACTAAACAAAACGATATAGACATAATCTGTATTTGCGAAACATTCCTAAAATGTGGAGAAGAGAATAACGTAAGTACATATTAATGGCTATAAGCTGGCGTGTTGTTACTCCAGAGTGAAGCAGAAGAGAGGCGGAGTTTGCATAATGTGTAAGGAATACGTAACTTGTAATAAAATAACCTGGCTTAAAGACATTGCGTCTGAACTTACTTTTGAGTGCTGTGGTGTTGAATTTCCACAATATAAATTCATTCTAATATGTATATATAGAATACCAAATTCTAACCCTCGGATATTTTTAGAAAAATTAGAGATCATATTAAACAAAACCCGTTCTAAAACAAAAAAGAAAGTTGTGATAGTGGGTGATTTTAACATTAACGTTCTTAAACACTCTACAATACGTGAAGATTATCTGAGATTACTTCAAAATTACAACTTTAAAATGCATATAAATCAACCGACAAGAGGAGAATCATGCTTAGACCAAATAATCAGCAACGAACCCACTGCTATAGGCAAAGTTATACCCTCAGGCTTATCAGACCACGACACATGTCAAACACTGTCCCTCACCGTAAACAAAAAAATAACCCCTATACTACAATGGTATGTTCTAAAACGAGACTATTCGCCGGACCACATACTTAAATTCATTGAATGCATCAATAATCTCTCTTGGACAGAGGCATATGAACAACCTGATCTAAACAATGCCTTCCAAATATTTCACGATACCCTCATACTGTTCTTCAATCTATGTTTTCCAGTAAAAAAAAATAAAGTTAATAAGAAAATAAAGAATCAACCTTGGATAACCAAAGGCCTCAGATTGGCTTTCAATACTAAAAGAAAGCTCAGGTATCTATACAGTTGTAAATCTTCACGTCAGTCTTATAAAACCAAATATCACACTTATAGCAAAATATTAAAAAAAAGTATAAACCTAGCACAGAAACTCAACAATGATCGATTGTTGATGAGATCTAAGAACATTTGTCGAGATTCCTGGAAAATAATTAAAAGTCAAGAAAGCAATCAATATAATACGCAACAAATAAACAAAATAAATTTAAACAATAAAACCATAACAGATCATGAACTTATATCAGATACCTTTAATAATTATTTCATTGGGCTGACAAAAAGTCAACCGCCTCATAGTAAAAATAAAATAGAACCTAGAACAATAGAACCTCATTATGCTAGCATATATTCTTAACTCCAGTTACAACATACGAAGTATACCAAATTATACTGTCTTTAAAAAACACTAAATCGGTAGGTTATGATAACTTACCCACTCAAATTCTAAAACTATCTGCACATTTAATAGCACCAATACTATGTCATCTCATAAATCTATCATTATCACAAGGTACTTTTCCAGACAAACTAAAAATATCAGTTGTAAAACCGATTTATAAAAAAGGAGATAAAACAGAACCTAACAACTATAGACCTATTGCCCTCATACCTATACTAGCCAAAATTATAGAAAAAGTTATGTTTAAACGGTTAACATCTTTCCTTAATAAATTTAATATACTCAAATCCGAACAACATGGTTTTCAGAAAGGAAAGTCTACCACACTAGCTGCCTTTAAACTAATAAAAAAAATCTCGGAAAATGTTGATAAAGGTATTAACACCTGTGCAGTGTTCTTCGATATGAGCAAAGCGTTCGATTTTGTTGATCATGAAATTTTGCTCCAAAAAGCCTACGCATACGGTATTCGCGGTATAGCACATAAATGGTTACAAAGTTACCTCACAAATAGACAACAATATGTAGAAATCAACAAAATTAATTACGAGAATATAGAATTCGCTTATAAATCTAATCTCACACGTAACAGAGTCGGTGTCCCACAAGGTAGTATATTAGGCCCACTTCTATTCCTACTCTACATCAACGATTTGCCTAACGTGACCAATCATCACTGTACCCTTTTTGCAGATGATATATCGTTAGTAATTCCACAAAAACCTAATACTACATTTGATGACTACAATAAAGAAGTTAACGAAGCTGTACAAAGCATTATAAAATGGCTAGAATCCAATAATTTAAAAGTTAATTTAGACAAGACCAGAATAATTCAATTTTACAATAGAAAACAATGTAATTACAAAGTAACTATCTCATACAAAAACAATAACGTAGCACAATCCGATAGTATAATTTTCCTTGGGATGTCATTAGATAGTCAGATCTCATGGAAATTACACATAGACAAAATCTGTAACAAAATAAACAGGTATGTTTACGCTCTTTGGCGTCTTACACGTATATCCAGCCAAAAAACAGCTTTACAAGCCTATCATGGATATGTAGCTTCAAACCTACGATATGGTATTATATTATGGGGTGGCTCAGTAGAATTTAATAGAGTATTCCTGGCGCAAAAGCAGTGCATTCGCGCACTTTGTAATGTGGATTCATTAACCTCATGCAAACCATTGTTCCAAAAGCTAAATTTATTAACAGCACCGTCCATGTATATATTTGAGTCTTGTATTTTCGTCAAAACACATCAGTACCTATACAAATCATTTGGTGAATATTGTAATTTTAATACCCGTTATCCCAATAGCTTTCCCTTACCAAACATAAAAACTGATCTGTATAGAAGAAATTGTTACCCCATGTCAATTAAATTATTTAACAAATTACCTAATGAACTAAAAGACCTACCCACTAGTTTATTCCGAAAAAAATTGTACGCCTGCTCGTCGTCTTATAACAACAAATAATCAATTAAAATTAAAGTCTCACCTACTGCAATGGTACGGAACCCTTCATGCGCGGGTCCGACTTCACTTCACTGTCACTTGGCTGGTTTTTTAAACTAAACAGGGCCACAATAGATCGTGGAATAGGTCCACCGGGGTAACCACGTTTAAAAAAACACGCCAGGTACACTACTTTACCGGTGGTGTGGAAACGTTTGATTATTATGAAAAACACAACTTTTTCAACATTTTGAACAGCTATATCTCAGAAATGGTGATTCTTAGGAAAAGGTATGAAATCTGTTTTTATAGATAATTGCACGATCTACAATATTGTTACACTCATTTTTATGATAAAACTTACCGTTTGGCTGAAAAGTGCAAAAAACCCATTTACGCGACCTTTGACCTTGAGTATGTTTTTTTGCAAAGGTCGGATCGATGGGGACTTTTGACATTTCATTTGTAATGTTATTTCCAACATTCGTACCAATTTTTAGGTCTATGCGAATTATTGTAACCTTGCATGTCTAATTTGACTGGGCTAGAAAAAGTTACTCAACATTTTTTTTTTTTTCTAAATATTATCTCTAAATAAGTCAAGCTCAACATCCCGGAACGATATTGAACGATCGCCATGCTCTTAAAATATGTAAATTTTCGTGTAATCCATTTACATGGTTTGGGCCCAGTAGGTGGCCACTTTTATTGCAGCGGTAGAGGCGCTATACAGGTCATCAAGAGTGCAGGTAGACAAACACTTGGGACACTCCAGCAGGTGGGGCATTGATTGATCTGGAGCGCCGCACTCGAACTCGGTGTTGGAAGAATCAATAATACCCCATTTTGCCAGGTTATGTTTGCAGTGGCCTACTTGGGTACGCAATCGTTTCAGAGCTTTCCAAATAGGCCACTGTAGTTCACTGCCAGGTGTTCTTGGGAAAGAGATGAGGTCTCCGAAAATACACAGACGGTGCACGAAGTACTATCTTGGCCACCAGCTCGGGTCATCATAATTAAAAAAAAAAAAACTTGATCGTCAATATTTCTTTCTTCTCCTCACCTCAAAGAACTCAATAAAAAAATCCCATGAAAATTCGACCACCATAAACTTCGTTCTACTTTTTTGTCTCATTGGACTCGGCTGTTTAGACTGCTCATAGAAACAAGTAATCGTCTTTTAGTTTTCTGAAGAAATGAGTGACATATGAACCAGAAACAAAATACGGAACACGGAAAATACGAAAAAATATATCGATTCATCCATACGTTGTGCTGTCACAGAAAAGCAAACTGCAGTAAAACAATAATGTGGCTAGTAATAATTGAACAGAAATGTATCATTGTCACTGAGTCGATAGTGAAGAACCCAGACGCATTAATTTTTACTATATTTATATCCATCATCATCATCTGCTCAAGCAGACGATACGGGACTCTACTTCTACGGAAAATGCTTCTTTTGCCGATATGGTGAAAAAGGGATCCAATCATTTTATTCGACCTAATCACGTAAGCTCTATTGCCATTTATCCCAACGATAAATTTAAAACAAGTGACGAAACGAAAGAACTGGTGCAAAAGATCATACGACCTGAGCAAATGAAGCTGCACGTACGTGGTGTCCGCAAAACAAAAAATGGAGGCGTAATTATCAGTACCAAGTCGAAAGATGACGCTAATAAACTGAAAAACGCAGTCCAGCTCTCTACATCTGGGCTCACCGCCGACGAACCCCACAAGCGCAAACCCCGGATCGTGGTTGTAGGTGTGCCGACTTCCTTGGCCGAAATTGAGGTATTCAAGTGCATTTTTGAACAAAATGTAGCCGACAAATTATCAGAGATGACCTTGGAATCTTTCTTGACTGCCGTAAAATTAAGCCACAAATCTGGGAAGAGAGATGCTGCGACCTGCAATTACGTAATTGAAGTTTCAGCCAATATACGTAAAGCCTTAATCCCTCAATCCAGGATCTTCATAAATTGGTCGTCTTGCCCTGTCAGGGATTTTACATTAGTAACGAGGTGTTATAAATGCCAACAGTACGGCCATGCAGCAAAATCTTGTCGAGAGGTCAATTCTACGTGTGGTCACTGTGGTGAAGAAGGCCATAAGATGTCCGAATGCACGAAGAAAACAGACACGCCGAAATGCGCGACTTGTTCACGCTTTAAAAAATCTAGTGACCATAACACCGGAGACGCTGAATGTCCTGCTAGGAAAATTGCAGAGCAAAGATATATAAACTCTATTGATTATGAGGGCGTCTAGTACGTCATACAAGACCAGAATTCCATATATTTGTTATCTAACTAACTCAGCGATACCTGTACGACACCACTGCGCTACGTTTGTTGCTGTCTAAGCAAATTCACCACCGCTGCAAAAATGCCATGACATTGATTTTTGCAATTCTTACTTGACCGAGCCTAACCTGTTTATTGTACCTACTGCTGATACTATTGTAATAATTAAGAATAATAGAGTTTAAGTAAATTAGGTGTATTATCATAATAAATTAACCATTTATTTCGCTACTTTAAAAAATCTTATTTTTAATATTGTTAGATAATCTAGTGTCCAAATAGTAATTATTAGAAAAATGCCGCCTGTGATACAGGTTTATCCTAGTACAGGCATCGTACTTTGTTATACCTACATTATTTCTAAGATTTATGTTTTATTGTACCAATTTTAACTTTGAATAAAATTTATTATTATATTATATTATATCTGTTTACTGTTCTTCCAGAGTCTTTTCGAAGTCACTGAAACAACAGATATTTTTTATTTATTAATAGCCATCTTTGTCCCTCTGCAGGACAAAGGCCTCCCGTCCCTCCTTTCACTTATTCCTGTCCAGTGCCGGTTAGTCTCTAAAGCTGTCTCCAACATAGTTGAGAAAATGCTAGGCAATGATTGTTATTTACTTTGAAACTTAGCAAAAAATGATTATACAGGTGTCCGGTAATTAATGGATAACCTTGAAATGGTTTTGGCTTTTAATATAACTTATGGCTATTTAGAAAAAAATACGAAAAAAAATCTATCATAATTATGTAGTACCTGTAAGCAAGTTCATTTATTTTGGGAAATAAGAATGAATTAATTTTGTGTAAAAAATGTACACATACATGAGTGACCAATATATTTTAATAATGTCGGTTTCAAGTAGATTTGATAATGGTACAATTCATAATTGTATCTGCCTTAAATAGCGAATTATTGCTATTAATGTAGACAAGGAGAAAAAAATACTAAAGCAAAAAAATGTAATATGGCCCCCCATTCATAAGCAGGCCCTACATCTGCGGTTAATTATTTTTTATAGGATTGAATATTTTTTTCGAATGGCCATGGGTTCTGCTATGGGCCATTTCAGGTTATCCATTCGTTGCCGGACACCCTGTACCTATACTTTTACTTTGATAATACGTACCGACAAATTATCAATTTAAAAATAACGTTTCTTCTGGCTCTTATAGCTTCTCTGTAAAATTCTTCACAAGCGTAACACATTGTCCACTCAACTATTGTCAACTTGCATACACACATAGTTACTCCGAATATAATGGCTGGCTATCAGATCTCTATCCATCTAAAAATATTATCCAATATTATTGACTGAGAGCCACTTGACTGTGCAAGTGTTTTAGTATATACTGGGTCGGTGGAGGTCAGGTAGGCAGACGCTCATTGTAAAATACTAGTATTCAGCTGCATCCAGTCAAACTGGAAGCCTACCCCGTCATAGTTGAGAAAAGCAAAGCAAATGTTGACGACAGACAACCAGAAAAACAAAGAAGCCCTTTTTGAGATGTTAAAACCGAAACAAAACATCAAATCTGCATGGTATAAGCATAGTTAGCGTAAACGTGACCACTGGTAGGACCGTAGAATATAAGCGTCTTAGAGAAGACGTGCAATCTACCACGAAGATCCAGCTGATTCATTGATATGTTGAGCTGGAGTCCGCTCCATGTCTGCTTTACCGTTTTATGAGCACTGGTGACAAAATAACCTATACCAAATTAAATGGCAGTCTGGATTCGAACACATGGCTTACTACAAATTAATCGGAAGCATTATGACAAGGATACCACTATGTGACACCACCAATTAAAGTGCCTGGAAAGATTAACTTGGCATGCAAACCTAGTGGAGACCACGAACAAAATTGCTCGCGATTAAATTGCTACATGGTCAGGCTGATGATAAAGTCACTGATGCTGAAACAGCTATTGGAATAAATTTGGGCAGAGATGACGCGTGGAGTAAAATTGATGGGTCGGTATCCGTTGGGAACGCAGAGATAAATCAGTACCACCAGTTAATAAAACGCATACTAACCGTATTCGAATAAGAAAATATTAATATCATCATAATGTACATGACAAACATGATAAACGTAGTAATTAAATAAGTTTACGCATACAACGAACAGTACTATTGATACACCTATGCCTAACACTTAGGGTATTACAGGTGTAATGATGGCGTATGTTAAAAAAATAATTATTGTGAGTAATAAAATCGTTATTTACTTTGAATCCAGAAGTTTCATTCAACAGTTTCCAAGCTTTGCAGATTTACTTTATAACTTGGTACATATTTTTCATTTGTGCTTCTGTCTACTATTATTTCTTCGTCATTCTTGTCAAAATTCATATTTTCTACGATATTGTTCCATGTCTCAAGTTTGCGAGTCAAAATTTAAATGACCATCAGTATATAAGCCATTGATAAATCGAAAATCGTTGATACAGATCCGTAAAAGGCTCGTACCCATGTCCAGTATGCATCAAAAACCAATTTCCCAGTCAAAGTAGTTATCCAAAGAAAAATTATTAAAGAAATATGAACCCAAAAAAATACGTTGATCTTTTTCAAGTCGCTAGTGCTGTAAATACAATTAATGATTTCTTGAAGTGATGATATAACGCGCATATTTGAATAGTTCCTGAATATGTTGATATAGCAAATAACAGCCAAGTTAAAACTATATAAAATGTAAAAGATCAAGTATAACATTTTGAAGAGGAAGGTACGGTAAGGATTATGTGTGATAGTAGCCCATAAGAAACAGAAATATACACCGTTACCGACGACAGCGTACATGATTTGCTTTTTACTGACTTTTTTGACCAAATGTAGTACAAAGGGAAGAAAATGCTCATAAAATCATTATCTATCCAATTTCTTTTCAAGCCAATCATCATAGTTGGAGTGTTTATTTTATGACGTACTAGCAAAGACGTTTGTAGAAGTTTTAAATAGCCACTGAACAATACGGAACTGAATACATGACATAAAGTGGTTGACTATGAATAATTACCTTATAATGTTTCTGTCACTAACTCTTGAGTGATGTCTCTACAAAGAGCAATATAGAAAATTGCGATGAAAATGTAGTATTTTCATTATACAATAATTAAAGTGGAATTGGAGACTTTTTACAATAATATTGAATCCAATGTCTTAATGCATTGGCTCTCTCATACCTACATACTTAGTACTTAGTTGGTTACTTAGGTTATTTACTAAAGTACTTTAGTACTTACTGCCTAACAGTTTTATTGTTGTATTCGCCCAATAACTTTACTTAAGGGCGCGCTCACATATTTTGGGCGTTTGACCAAAAATACGTACTTTTCCAAGTCTTCGATATTTGTTATATAAAGATAATGGCATAATATTTCAATGAAGAACCATAAATTTGGCTTTGTTTTAGTTCGTAGATTGATTAGAATTTTGTTATAATAGTTAATATTACGAGAAATAGCAATTTTCCGATTTTGTAGGCCGGTCGAAAAAATTTGATCCAGGAAGTAAAAATCAAAAATTTGCGAAAAAAATGTAACAGCCCTCTTAACCTGGTAATTGAACCTAGAACCACGTCATGTCCAACAGGAACGCTTAAAACCACTTCAGTTTCAATCTACAAAATGGCGCGAGCAGGTGCCTAAAAACTCTCACCAAAAGGTATCGTTTATCGAAGAAGTCAACTCCAACATAATAGATAAAAGGCTAGGCCTAGGCTATTGTTAATGAACAGGAGGATAAAAGAGAGGATTTAAATCAAATTAAATAGTCAAAATAATATTTGTATTAATCCAATGGTAACCTAGCTGGAGGTGAGCTATAGTATAAGTAGATATGGCTCCAGCCAACTGCAAGGGTAACGTAGCAATGACGAAAAAAATAGACCATATCCATACATCTTCTTGACAGATGATTTGTGCAAACGTTGGATATTCCTGCAGCTGATCTTCTTTTGTATCTCTGTAAACAAATTATGAACGATTTGTCTTGAGGTAGAAAATCTAGCAATGATTTAAAAAATTGTATTAAGTTCAAAGGCGGGCAGGGCACATTGCTCGCAGAAGGGATGGCCGATGGGGCCGAAAAGTTCTTGAGTGGCAACCGCAAACCGGAAGACGTTGTCGAAGTACGGGACCGGTCAATGAAGCGACACCTGGGGGAGGGCTATGTCCAGGAGTGAACGTCTTCCGGCTGAAATGATGATGACGATTAAGGTCAACAAAGCACATGGTTTCGTTCGGCTTGGGATCAGCTACTATACAGCAGTCACTGGGTTTACGGTGGGGCGGCGACGCTTAACTTATTGGAGGTCGCATATATTTATGTATGCACTGGCCTGTGAGAATAATCGTATTCACATGTCTGGCACTGGTTTTAAATTAGCTTAGTTACGGTTTGTTGATGTTCTAATACAGTTGTAACTTGCGTGTAAAAATATTGTACCACGAACGAATATTATACTCTACCATCCCACTGCTGGTCTTGTCTTTATTCCAATAGGTTATGGGCCCAGGACCCAGAAGCACAAATGCTAGAGCATAATTAATAAGTTGAGTGGTTTAAATATTAATTGTGTGCTTGTGAAACTTACGAAATCTCAATTATGTCAGCTGAAGTTGGCATAAGTGGTATTAAGAAGCTGAAAAATTCGTCCGACTACCCAAACTGGAAATTCCTGGTGCGAAATTACTTGGAGAATAAAAACTGGTGGGGAGTAATTTCTACAGATGTAGTAAATGCTGATGTAGACCGGCAGGCACGAACGACAATATGCTTGTTGTTAGAACCAGAGTGCTTTACCCACGTCTACAATGCGAAGACTGCGAAAGAAGCCTGGAATAACTTACGGAAAGCGTATGAAGACAAAGGTTGGGGAAGACGTATACATATTCAGCGAGAGTTTTTCAACTGTAAGTTAGAAAATTTTGATTCTATGGAAAGCTACATATCCAAAATTACATTCCTGACACAACAATTGTCCGATATTGATGCTCAAATCCCTGATGATTGGATCATATCGATTTTGCTGGGTGGATTGACCGCTGAGTACAGCCCTCTCATTATGGCTGTAGATAATAGTGGACAAGAAATCACGTTAGAGCAGATTAAAATGAAATTGTTACAAGAAGGAAGTAGACAGAGTAAGTTGAACACAGAGAACGAAAAAGTTTTAGTTACACGTAAAGTGCAGAACGATGCAAGATCTAACACTAAAACTAATGATCGTAAGCAGAAGTTTATCTACAAGTGTTTTAAGTGCCACAAGCAAGGACACAAGGCGTCCGAATGCAAGGAGCGGATCAAAACCGCGAATATCTGCCTGAATACGAAAGGGGCGATAAACAAAGATAAGTGGTATTTAGACAGTGGGTGCTCAAATCATATGACCCATGATAAAAACAAATTGTTGTCTTACACACAAGTAAAGGGCAACATGAAGATCGCAGTAGCAAACGGAGAGAAGTTATTGGTGAAAGGACGAGGAAATGCTGAGCCACGAGTCGGCGAAAACGAAAAGTTAATTTTAGAAAACGTTTTACATGTTCCTGATTTATCCATGAACCTAATTTCGGTAAGCGATTTGACTAAGAAGAATTATTGCATGAATTTTGACAAAGGAGGTTGCATGATTCAAAATAAAAATGGACTTGTTGCAAGATGTCAAGAGGTCGGCGGAATTTATGAGTTGACAGAAAATCAAAATAACGTCGTCAATGTGACATTGTCAAAACAAAATGAAAATATTTCGAACATTTGGCATAAAAGATTAGCTCATTTATCGCGTAATTATATGAATAAAATGAAAGTTTTAGTAAGCGGTATGGAATTTAAGAGTACCGATTTATGCGAGCCGTGTATTCCATGTATTGAAGGAAAGACATGCAAAAGTCCCTTTAAAAGGCAAGGTACGAGAGCAAACGAGGTCTTACAGTTGGTTTTTAGCGACGTTTGTGGACCAATCGAGGAGCCGTCGTTCGGTGGTTCGAGGTATGTTCTTCTATTTATCGACGATTATACTCGAAAGACTCATGTTTATTTTTTGAAGAACAAAAGTGAAACTTTCGATAAGTTCCGTGAATACAAGGCGGAAGTTGAGAATGAGACATGTAAATCTATTAAATGTCTGAGATCTGACAACGGCGCAGAGTACTGTAATAGTAAATTTAAATCATTTTTGAAGTCTGCAGGCATAAAACACCAGACGACTGTACCGTACACGCCGGAACAAAATTCTGTCGCAGAAAGAGCGAATCGGACTATAATAGAAAAGGCAAGAACATTACTCTCAGAATCGAACCTGAGCAAAAAGTATTGGGCCGAGGCTGTAAATACTGTTGTTTACTTAAAGAACAGAAGTCCCACGAAAGCATTGAATAATGCGGTACCAGAGAAGCTTTGGACTGGAAAAGATGTGGATGTGAGTCATCTGAAAATCTTTGGTTGTTTGGCATATAGATTGATACCAAAACAAAAGAGACGCAAACTGGACATGAAGACGGAACCGATGATTTTTATTGGATATCCAGATAATCAGAAGGGTTATCGTCTGATGAATCCTAAGACAGGTGAAGTGACGACTGCGAGAGATGTCAAATTTCTGGAAAACGTCTTTCTCCAAAAGGAAAACGGAGAAAAATCGGAAGTAATCATAAACCTGAATAAAGATTCTGTTCTTTCCAGTTTACCCAACGGGTCTACAAGCAGATCTGAACGCTTGGAGACAAACGATGATATGTATTGTGATACTGTAGACGAGAACATAGAAGTATCGGAGGAGATAGCACCTGAACCTGTAGTACCAGAGCAAGTACCTGATGACGTATTCACTGAAGAAGAAGTGAGACCTGAATCAGAAAGAAGGTATCCTGTAAGAGAACGCAGACAAGTCGATCGGTACGGATGCAATGTTATGTATGCCAAGGAGAGCAATCTTGATGGTGATCCATTGACTATTAATGAAGCTTTGGCGAGACCAGATGGTGATTTATGGCAAAAAGCGATAGATAATGAACTTATGTCACTAAAGGAGAACCAGACTTGGACGTTGGTGGATCTTCCAGCTGATAAGAAGCCTATCCAATGCAAATGGGTGTTCAAAATAAAGAAAGATAGCGATGGCAAGGTAACGAAGTACAAGGCTAGACTTGTAGCAAAAGGCTTCACTCAGGTATGTGGTGTAGATTATACTGAGACTTATTCTCCTGTAGTTAGAAGCTCTACTCTAAGATTGTTGTTCTCGCTAGCTGTTGAATACGGTTGGTTTATTGATCAGTGGGATGTCACGACTGCCTTTTTGTACGGCAAAATTAAAGAGGACATTTACATGCTCCAACCAAAAGGAGCAGTAGTCAAAGGTCAAGAAACCAAAGTATGCAAACTGCAGCGTTCTTTGTATGGATTGAAACAAGCTTCAAATGCTTGGTTCAAGGAATTAGATAAAGAAATGTTGAATTTAGGCTTTGTACAATCAAAAATAGAACCGTGTTTGTATCAAAAGCAGCTTAAAAACAATAAGAAGTTGATTGTCGTTATTTACGTAGATGACCTGTTTATTTTTGGAAATTGTGAACAAGAAAAGCAAAAATTAAAAACCAATTTGCTTGACAAGTTTAAAGTGAAAGATTTAGGGCCGGCTAGGCATGTTTTAGGCATGAGGCTGAGGAGAGACAAAGATGTTATTTGTCTAGATCAGCAACAGTTCATTTCGGACATTTTGAATGAGTTTAACATGACAGACGCTAAGCCAGTTTTAACCCCAATGGAAGTCGGTATCAAATTAGAAAGATCGACAAATTCCCATAGTGATCTGCCGTATCAAAGCTTGATAGGGTGTCTAAACTATTTGGCCTGTAATACGCGACCAGACATAGCACATGCGGTAAGTGTACTTTCACAATTCAATTCGTGCTATGATGAAATACACTTTAAATGTGCGAAACGGGTTCTAAGGTATTTAAAAGGTACGTCTAACCTTTGTCTCATTTTTAGGAAGTCGGGAGATTTAGACTTACGGGGCTACGTTGATGCAGATTGGGGAGGGGCACTTGATAGAAAGTTTTTCACAGGATTAATTTTCAAGATAGGTAAAAATATAGTGTCATGGGAGAGTAGGAAGCAAGCGACAGTATCCTTGTCTACCACAGAGGCAGAGTACGTAGGATTGAGTCAAGCTTCGAAGGAAGCTCTTTATTTACGTAGTTTACTGAACAGTTTGACATCTGTCGATAGTAAAGCGGTAGTAATTTACAATGACAATCAGTCGGCGCATAAAATCGCAGCTAACAAAATGATGCATAATAGGACAAAGCATATTGACATTAAGTATCATTTTATTCGTGAGTGTGTACTGGCAAACAAAATTGAAATAAGGTACATGTGAACTGATAAGATGATAGCGGACATTTTAACTAAAAGCGTTCACAGCCCGAAGCTTAGAGATTTTTTAAAGGATTTATCCCTGTCAAATTATTCTATTAAGGGGGCGATGAGTAGTTAAATGTTTTGATGTTTTAGGTTTTGTAGAAGTGCTTTGTGTAATAGATAATTTAGATTTTATTATGCATACTTTATTTTGTTAGATTTCTTCTGTTTTTGTGTTATACTTTTGGATACAGCGTAGTACAGTCGAACACAGAAGTGTTAGTGATTTATTTAGTTTTATGTACCGAGTATTGACAAGTACAGAAGTAATCATACGCATGTGTAATAGATTAAGGGGGCGTATTGGAGGTCGCATATATTTATGTATGCACTGGCCTGTGAGAATAATCGTATTCACATGTCTGTCACTGGTTTTAAATTAGCTTAGTTACGGTTTGTTGATGTTCTAATACAGTTGTAACTTGCGTGTAAAATATTGTACCACGAACGAATATTATACTCTACCATCCCACTGCTGGTCTTGTCTTTATTCCAATATAACTTACGGCAAACTGATTCGCTGATAGCGGGCTGTCAGCTGTAAGTGGGGCGAAACTGCAGTGGGAACATAATAGGCTGAACATGTGTTTTATGATTACCGAGTACTAGGATTACAGAAATGTGAACTGTAACAGCACGACAATGTAGTTAGTAAGAAGCGCCATCAATCGTAGTGGATGGCAAATGTCGATGTAGAACATGCCAAATATGTTCATCTTCTTAAAGGACGCTCGGTTCAAGCGAAGAACGTTTTTGCAAAGCCTCTTTTCTTCTTCTGTAAATAAAATAGTTTCAGTATCAGTACTATGTTGTCAAGCTACATATATTTATGTTCCCGTGACTTTTCTAAAGATGTTTTTAATTACCGTAAATACATTAATACCAGAGCATCCTAGTTGCGTTGCTGTCTATAAAACAAAGTTGAAATGTCTATCCGCTAGACTATAGCGTGTTTTTGACACAAACATCCGCACCCTTTTTTTTTTCGGATTGGAAATCATCAAATGGCTCCTCCTGCTCTGGGCGGAGCAGGAGGGAGTGTCAGACTTTTACTGACTAAGACCCATCCATGTTCCCTCAACGCCCTTTGTGTTCCGGGGCCATGGTATCTCTTTCGAACAGTCCCGCAACCCCGGCAGGCATCGGTCCTTACAGACCCCTTCCTTTTTGCTGACTCTCTTTGAGGCGCGCGTGGAACACGAATGCGCCGTCGACACGGCCTGTCGTCATGAGACGGACGGACGGCGAGCTAGCCTATAGCCCACCGTCCACAGGCCTGCGCCTACGGTGGCCGGGGGCCACGTGGTGGCCCTCGACGCCCGGGGCGTCTCCCGCGGTGGCCGGGACGCTAAGAGGTTGTCTCCCTCTCCCGTTCAGCCACCTCCTTCTCTAGCATTACTGCTTCGCAGAAGGAGGTGACGGCGTCCCATTCCATCTCAACATCCGCACCATCACTATAGCAACGCGTCTTGACATGGTCCGTCTGACCATAGCGGACAAACTGTAACTTTTAGGTGTAATACACCATTGCAAAAAATTCAGATTAAATTTAGACCCATAACTTCTAACAAATTAAATAGGTATAATATTTCTCTACAGAACAAATTAAGTGTTATGAGCCATGACGATATTAATATAAATCAATTTTATGATAATTTCTTTTCAATAGTTCACACTGAATTCAACAAAACTTTTGAAAAGAAGTCAAAAAGTATTTGCCCTAAATTTATATTTAGTGATTGGGCAACTAGAGGTATCAGAAAAAGTAGGGAAACACTATTTGAGCTTTATGGCCTTAAGCCTTATATGAACACTGAAACTTTTAACAAATATGTTGCTAAGTATTCAAAAATTTTTAGAGATACATGCAAGGTTGCCAAAGCCTTGCACATTAGCAACAAGATCAAAACAGCAGAAAATAAAATAAAGACAGTTTGGAAAGTCATAAATAGCGAGACTAACAGGAAGAAAACACGTAATACTAGCTACACATTAGATACAGCATGTGGTCCTAAAAGCTCTAATCAGGAAGTAGCTCAAGAATTTGTAAATTTCTTTACCGATATACCGTTAAAAACTACGGAGGCTCTAAATTCCTCTCCTGAAGTCTCAATTGGTTTACTAAAGGCGAATGTGTCTGGATGCCAGGCTGAATTTAAATTTAAACACATAAACCCGATGATAGTTATTAAAGCTTTTCGGCAAATAAAAATCAAACTGACCGAAGATCAATGGGGAATGTCTATCAAAGTTTGTACATCCATACTTGAGACTATAGCTCCATACTTAGCTTTAATTTTTAATTTGTGCGTAGACCAAGGAGTTTTCCCTGATTTAATGAAATACAGTAAAGTCATACCTCTTTTCAAATCCGGTGATAGTAAAGATACAAATAATTATAGGCCTGTATCCGTGTTGCCAGTTTTTAGTAAGGTGTTCGAAAAGATAATGCTTAATCAAATGGTCAATCATTTTAACACCAATAGAATCTTACACGATCAACAGTATGGTTTCACCAAGGGACGTTGTACAACCGACGCCGGTGTAACCTTAATAAAGCACATATTTACGGCGTGGGAAGAGTCCCAAGACGCTGTAGGAATATTTTGTGATCTCTCCAAAGCATTTGATTGTGTAAATCACGACACATTGCTTTTGAAACTTGAGCATTACGGACTAGGTAAACTTGCACTTAGTTTGTTAAAATCTTATTTGAGTGATAGACAACAATATGTTCAAATAAATGGTGTTAATTCACAGGGTTTAAAAGTAAAAATGGGGGTTCCGCAAGGCTCAATATTGGGTCCTTTCCTCTTTTTAGTATATATAAATGATCTACCCTATTTACTGAAAAACCAACCTCAAAATATGGTGTTATTTGCCGATGACACTTCCCTAATTTTTAAGATCAATAGACGGGCCCAAAATTTAGATGACGTGAATAATGCCCTACTTCAAGTCCATAATTGGTTCACAGCAAATAATTTAGTACTAAATGAAAAAAAAACTAAATGCATAAGATTTGCTTTACCGAATGTTAAAAGTAGCGATTGTGATATAGTACTGAATAAAGAGAAACTTGAATTCGTAGATAAAACGGTTTTCCTGGGGATTACGCTTGATTCAAGGCTACAATGGGGTTCTCATTTAACATCTCTGACGGGGCGGCTAAGTTCGGCAGCATATGCTATTAGAAAAATCCGTCAATTTACTGATGTAGATACTGCTAGATTGGTCTATTTTAGTTACTTTCATAGTATAATGTCTTATGGCATTTTGTTATGGGGACGGGCTGCTGACATTGAGTCTATATTTATTCTGCAAAAAAGAGCCATCAGAGCCATATACAATCTTCGTAGGCGCGATTCTTTGAGGGAACTGTTTAAGGAAATAAACATCATGACTGTACATTGTCAATACATCTACGAAAACATAATGTACGTCAGAAAAAATCTACATATTTTTGGTAAAAGAGGTGACAGACACAATTACAGTACTAGAAATAGGGACCAATTAGTTCAGCCAGGCTTCAGACTCGCTAAAGTAGACTCATCTTTCATGGGGTACTGTTTGAGATGCTATAATAAAATTCCACAAAGCATTCTTGAGCTGAATGAAACAAAATTTAAAACATGTATTAAACGCACACTTTGTAAGCAAGCATATTACAAATTGGACGACTATATCGCTGATAAAACTGCTTGGCTCAATGCCGGTCCTGCTTCACAAGGACAGGGGCGCATAAATTGATAGCATTAAATTGTATTGTTGGAGCTGCTGAAGATTGTACAACTATCTTTGCATTGTATAGAATCAATCTCTTTATTATTATATAGCCGCATATCGCATATTGTGTGAGTGCTATGTACTAGAATGCTATCAGTCGCTAGAAACCTACGTTTTTCCTTGACTTGAATGTGCCGTGGCGATTAGGAGATATGTCATGCTCACTCAAATGTCTCGCTGATGGTGACGCGTGTGTCGGATCATTTAGTTCCCTTCAAAATGGTTGAGTTGAATGGTGCTGATACATGCGTCATGTTTGTGAACGAGCGCTGTCAGTTGGGACTGGTCAGCTCTTGGTTGCCACGGCTTTTGAATTTAATAATTTTATTTTTTAATTGTTTTTGTTTTTTTTTTTACTATGGACACCTTTAACGTGCACATCTTGCTACATTGTTCTCACATAATGTACCATCTCAACCTTTGATTATATATTGTCTAGATGGAGCGTCAAGTGCGCGCAAACGTGTCAAAAAATATCAGCCAACTGTTGGCTTACAAGTTCTTACTCGCCGATTAGTGCCGATCGTGCCGCTTTGGCGTCACCACGTATTACGCGCCTTAGGTAATAAACAAATAACAGCGATAAAATGACGGTATGTGCTATTAAACTGTGCCGGAATTATACAGGAAGGGTAAAAAATACCAAGCACATCGCCTATCATCGATAAGTAACCAAAAAACTATATATTTCTGTTTTGTTTTTATGAACATAAAATTACGCCATATTTTATCAGTGTTGCCAGTTTCTTTTTTTCATTCTCCCAACAGAACGTCATTTTTTGTGGGTAAATTAGTTAGTCTAGGGTTACGTTTATATTATTTACTTGGTCTACTTTATTTATCGATTAAAAAAAAGGTGGAGTTTATAAATTCGTATTAAGTCTTTCTATGATTTTGAGGTCGATTCCAAGTAAAACTTGTTATTATATTAGCTAAGTAATTATTTTACTTGATACCGACTTCATGTTCACATTTTAGTCATTATTAGCTGACCCGCGCAACATCGTCTGCGTCACATGAGCGTACTTACCTACCTACTATCTACCTACCTACCTACTACCTTCCTACCTACTCCCTTCCTACCTACTCCCTTCCTACCTACTCCCCTACCTACTCCCTACCTACCTACCACCTACATATTACCTACCTACCTACCTACCACCTACCTACCTACCTACTACCTACCTACGACCTACCTACCTATTTCTCACCGTTTAAACCTTCCGTGAACTTCAAAAACAATTCAAGACCAAAAATGGCCAAATCGGTCCAGCCGTTTTCGAGTTTTAGAGCGACGAACGGCAATTCATTTATATATATATATATATTATTAATAACTGGCACTGATTGAAAGTATTAAATCGGTAATTTAACCTCTATTTTTATTCCTTGGATAAAAGTTATCTGACTAATGAATAATCAGCCCTTATCAAACATAATTATTGAATGAGTAGAATATGGTGATCAACATAACATCTTATTTTTTAGAATACCCAATAATCCTATTATCAGGAATCGATGGATAGATCGCATTCAAAAAAGCCGCGGAGATGCCACGTGGAAACCAACAAAAACTAATGTAGTTTGAGAAACTACTGTAGAGAGAAAAAGATAGAAATAGTCTAATTTTAGTTTAGTTTGTGAACAAGGGAATCGGCACAATTCTAATACTAATTTAATTAACTTAGCTGATTTAATACAACATTCAACAACTCTATTTCAATATATTTATCGAAGAAAGTAACTACCTACATACTTAATAAAAATACACTACTAAAACTGAATAATACCTACTACATACATACACCTAAAACTTATCTTATTTAATTAAGTAGTCTATTATTTTTAATATGTGACTTATGGGAGAATTATTGTACTAGCTGGTAACATTATTCACGCACACAGAGACACAGTAGGGCAGTGTAAAACACCGCCTGCACGCACACAGGCTTGAAATTGTTGGCTCGTTTTTTACGTTTTGATTGTAGGGCGACGCTCCATCTAGACATTATATAATCAAAGCATCTCAACATGAATGATGTAACCAAGATTTTGTAAAAATATTCTGATTTAAAAGAGTGTCCATGGAGTTTCTTGCCCGTTCTTCTCCATAGAGATCTACGCTAGGGAATGGGCAACTACAGTACTTTCACAGTTTTTATGTCTTGTGTCTGGGACTGTAGCTACATTTAATTTTCATATTTGTTTCGACAATTCAAAAGTGCCTGTAACTGGCCTACTTGAAATAAATGCTTTGATTTTGATTTTGACAAAAAATAGAGCGAAAAAAAATGGTGATGGTTTGATGGTAGATAAGCTTCTCCACAATGAGCTACACTGCTCCTACTTAAATTGTATTATCTCAAGCTATTGTAAAGGAAAATATTAGAACAATAAATAAATAAAGTTTACCTGTACAATTTGATGCTAAAATAATAGAACAGGCATTTTGAGTATTTTCTACTGTTAGATAAAAGTCTCCAAGTTGCAAACTGAGCATGATTTGCAATGCCAATTCTTTTATTAACCAAGCGTAAATCAGTCCTTGTACAAAATGCTACAAAAACGAAAAATAAAATTACGTTAGGGAAGAGATTATTTTGACACTCTCGGAGCGTAATTATACTCGTCGTTTAAACTGTTTTAATACTTACTGATTCATTTCTGTTATAAGAAAACTTGTAAAAGGCAATCAAAATTTGACAGTTGACTAATTTATGAACGAAACATTCTGTCGTTTTAAAAAGAGTCTGAAAAATATAATATGTTGAAGAGAACATTTTAAAGAAAGCGAAGAACGAGAGTGGAAAACAAGTGTTTTCCACTCCTGTCCTGTTCTCTGGGGATGTAATATGATCGTATAAAGATGGTTTTCTGCCGTCATAGGAATAGTAAAATAAAATGAGACAAACATAACGAATGTTTTAGCGTAAGCTGCTCCACCTCTGATAGAGATGCATAGGAGAGAATGACTTGTAAGGTATTTATTTTAAAAGTAACAACATAGAAACTTGTTCTTAGACACCATCATCCTATGTTATTTTAAGTCATTGCAGTTTGTCTTTTTCATCGATTTATCTTTTTCATCCGTCATTCCAATAGACTCCTATCATTTTTTTTTTGTTTCGGATGGGAAATCATCAAATGACTCCTCCCGCTCTGGGTGGAGCAGAAGGGAGAGTCAGACTTTTACTGAGTAAAACCCATCCATGTTCCTTCATCGCCCTTTGTGTTCAGGGGCCACGGCATCTCTTTTAAAAAGTCCCGGAACCTCGGCAGGCATCGGTCCTTGCGGACCCCTTTCTTTTTGCTAACTCTCTTTGAGGCGCGCGTGGAACACGAACGCGCCATCGACACGGCCTGTCGTCATGAGATAGACTGACGGCGAGCGAGCCCATAGCTCACCGTCCACAGGCCCGCGCCTACGGTGGCCCCCGACGCGTCCAGCCGCCGCGGCGGGACGTGAGTTTCTCTCCCTCTCACGTTCCGCCACCTCCTTTTCTAGCATGACTGCTTAGCAGAAGGAGGTGATGGCATCCCATTCCATCTCGCTCTGGACCATGGATTGAACCAGGGCCAGACGCGAGAGGTCGCCGCCGATAGACTCCTATCCTCATTCTTTCATATCATAATATGATGGTACTGGCATTACCTGCCTAGTCTTTTCGTGACGGTTTTCCTCTACTCTTATGTTTATCCACATTCATCCTCACTTTGTCTCACTCACCGTTGGTTGATAATGTTTTCTAACGATCTTGTAACATTTTAATATTTGGACATACGTCTGAACCATTTTTTTACAATACTCTTCATTTCCACCATCTTCACGACAATACAAGGCTTGTCTCTTCCACAAAACAAGTTCGTCAATTATAAGCCGTACCAATCGCATTGCATAAATTAAATCTGAGTCAAGAATTAATAGAAACATCATATGAAGGATCGTATACCATGGTGGATTGAGATATTCTATGTTCGTATAAATAGCAGATATGATATAAAAACCGATTATAAATGCAACGTTGATCCAACTATTAATGATGAAAGTCATGCGACTGTCGTTTTTGTTGAGAAACCTGTGTACTTCTTGAATGGTGAGGACGAATATAACATTCTCCTTGGTTTGAATAAAATAGGTGACATAGTTCATGATGAAACCCGCACTCACGGACACCACATCAAAAGTGGAAGCAAAGTATAGGAAACGTATTGTTTGGTATTGTATCATGTTTTCGTCTTGCAGTACAGAAATAACATTGTAAAAATGGCATGACAAACTAAAAACTGTCACACACAATGAAATGAACTTAATAACACGGTTGTTGGGGCTTATTAAGTTTTTTTTTAATTGATACTTTGGATGAAACAACAGTATTTTCATAAGATTCAGAGGAAAAAGTAAGCATTGAACATCTTTATCAACTTTGTTATTATGGGAATCTTCCATTTGAATACTCGACGAAATAGACATATTACATTCTTTTATTTTTTTGCTTGAAACGGTCGATGTTGTCGGCGGAAACAGAAAATACAACGAATTTCAATGAAAGTACACACATAACTGAAGAGCCTCATTATACAAAGTAAAGCTTCTATGTTTTCCTTCACTTAAGTTATTAATTTGTAACAAGGAAATGGATTTTTAATATCTTTAGAACTGCCTTAAAAAACGTATAAAGTTTTCATTAATAACTTATCGCAGTACAATTGATTAACTTTATTCCACAATTACAAGGTAAGATGAAAAAAATACAATGCAATATAGATAGTGAAAAGTTTGTTAGATACCAGGGTTACAAAAATGCAAACTGTAGCAGCACAAAAGTATAGTTAGTAAGAAGAGCTATCAATTTCAAGGGTAAAGTAGTGTAGCGGAATATTCCACCTCACAGATTTAATACAGCACGTAGGGTATTTTGACAATATTGTGTTCAAACTAAATTTTATATGTACCCACTATGCATTGATTTTTGTTATCAGATTTTGTATATAAGGGACCATTTTTTCGAAATAAATTCATTCCATTATTCAACCTCACCACGAGTCTCATTTTCAAAACCTGCGTATCTAACAGTGGTGACCCCGACTGAAGAAACTCCAAGAAGCAAAAATGAACCCGAGTACTACGAAAACGAGCGATGGAAGCGAAACAACATCACTGCAAAAAGAATCTCACGAACTGTCAGCCGTCTCGTACAACCAACGGATACCGCCTCTATGGAGAAACAGAATCAAGCTTTGGTTCCTGCAATTTGAAGCGATCGTGTCTGCTGGAAAACTAACCGACAAGGAACTGTCAGAGCTGCTCATCCGCCAACTTGATCTACAAGATCTAGACGAAATTCAAGACATCATGTTCGATACTAGAAATGCAGCAGAAAACAACAGATACGCCACCATGAAGATGAGGCTCATCCAAACCTACGACGAGAGCGACCACACTAAACTCGAACGGCTGCTGTCCAACGTGGAACTAGGAGATTTGAAGCCATCGCAACTACTACGCCGCATGCAAAATTTAGCCGGTAACAACATCGCTGACAACACGCTGCGTGTTATATGGACGAAACACCTACCGCCATCGGTACGCGCCATTCTAGCTGTGAGCGAAACTATAGCTAAGAAAACCGAACTAAATGAGTTAGCAATAATGGCCGACAAAATGCTGGAACAACTGCACCACCAAATATCAGCAGTACACAACACGTCGTCACCGTCAACACCATCCACTCCACCTGTGGCTACAAATCATGAAAACGCATTACTTCACGCGAAGATCGATATGTTGGCGAAAGAAATAGCGGAATTAAAAACACAACACAGCCGCTATGGAAGGCAGCGCGGGCGCAACTGGCGAGGCGCGCGTCATCGATCACGCAGTTCATACAGATCGCCGCATGGTAACCGCCGGTCGGACTCAAATCAACAACGGACCGAGTACAACGACAATTCCGTTTGTTATTATCATCGAAAGTTCGGCGGGCAAGCGCATAAATGTACTAGACCATGTACTTATGAAGATAAGCACCTTTCAAGCTCGGGAAACTAAAACAGGTGTTAGCAGAGACGGAAACTAGCACCTGGGAAAAATCACACCGTCTATTTCTGAAAGACAAGAAGACAAATCTAAGCTTTCTCATCGACACTGGTGCAAACATATCCGTCATTCCTCGAAGACGCTGCGAAATCCTGAAGCCGACCGCATTCAAACTGTATGCAGCAAACAACACAGAAATAGCTACCTTCGGTGAAAAAACATTAGACCTAGATTTCAACCTGAGACGACCATTCAGATGGAACTTCGTCGTAGCAGCAGTCAGTAAGCCCATCATCGGCGCTGATTTTTTGAAGCACCATCACCTACTAGTCGACCTTGCTGGAAAATGTTTAATCGACAAGATAACTAACTTGTCAGTGAAGACGTCCATTTGCAAATCAACAGAACCAACCATCAGAACCATAGACCTGGAAGAAAAATATCACGACATATTGGCGGAATTCCCCGACATTACAAGACTAACCACTATGAAAAAAACTCCGAAGCACAACGTCGAGCATCACATCGAAACAACAGGGCCGCCATTATACTGCAAAGCTCGTCCACTGCCACCTCACCGTTACGAAGCTGCGAAGAAAGAGTTTCAAACCATGATGGAACAGGGATTATGCCGACCAAGCAAGAGCCCCTGGGCCAGTCCACTTCACGTGGTACCCAAACTAAACGGAGACTTACGCGTTTGTGGAGACTACAGAAGATTAAATGCCATAACCAAAGCTGACCGATATCCGGTACCACGTTTGAAGGATTTCACTTACCAGTTGCACGGGAAGCAGATATTCTCAACGCTTGACCTAAATAGGGCATACCAACAATTGCCTGTTCTGGAAGATCACATCGAAAAAACAGCCATCATCACACCATTCGGGCTATTTGAATTTCCCCGGATGTGCCCAGGACTGAAAAATGCTGGACAGACTTTCCAGCGTTTTATTCACGAGGTACTCCACGGACTCGATTTTGCCTACCCTTTTGTGGATGACATCATCATAAGTTCCAGTACAGAAGAAGAACACAGACAACATTTACAAGCCGTCCTACAACGACTGAACAAATACGGCATCACTATAAATCCATCAAAATGTGTACTAGGCAAGAAAGTGATCAAGTTCTTGGGACACACTGTCTCACCAGATGGCATCAAACCTCCAGAAGAAAAAGTTAAAGCAATCACCAAATTTCCACTACCCACAACCATTGAACAATTGAGAAGATTCCTTGGCACCGTCAACTTCTACAGAGACTGCATTCCAAAGGCAGCCGAAATACAAGCACCTCTAAACGCATATTTGCACAACAGCAAGAAACGAGACAAAACAAAGATTGTATGGGACGACAGAGCCAAGAAGGCATTTGAGCTATGTAAAGCTGGCTTACAAAACACAGCATTACTAGCTCACCCTTCACATAACGCACCAATCGCACTGATGACTGACGCCTCTGATAAGTGCGCCGGTGCTGTACTGCAACAATATGTACACAACAAATGGCAGCCACTGGGATATTTCTCCAAATCATTGTCAAACGCGCAAGTCAAATATAGCACATTCGACAGAGAACTTTTAGCTATATACATGGCCGTCAAGCATTTTAGAAAAATGTTCGAAGGAAGACATCTTATAATATTCACCGACCACAAGCCGCTAACCTACGCGATAAATAAAACATCGACAGACAGCGAGACACCGCACCGAGCCAGACAACTCATGTACATCAGTGAATTCACAAACGACATTCGTCATATCAGCGGGAAAGACAACATGGTCGCAGACTCATTATCACGGATCAACACAGAAACCATCACCTGTCCTACAACGATCGACTACAAGCAACTAGCTACAGCGCAAGAAAGAGACAGCACTATACATGACCTAATGAAGCAAAGCAACTTACAATTGAAGCGCATAGTTCTACCAAACACAAACTGCAAAATACTATGCGAAACATCAACACAACATATTCGCCCGTACCTACCCGAAACATTTCGCCGAGCAGCGTACGAAAGTGTACACAACCTCAGTCACCCCGGCACGCGCACAACAAGAAAAATACTTAAGGAAAAATACTTTTGGCCATCAATGAAAGCTGACGCGGGGCGATGGTCGAAAGCCTGTGAAGCCTGTCAAAAGTCAAAACTCAGTCGCCATACAACGAGCCAATTTGCAACATTCCCACCATCGGAACGATTCCAACATATCCATGTCGACATTGTTGGGCCCCTACCACCATCACAACATGGACACAAGTACCTGCTCACTATTATCGACCGGTACACGCGATGGCCCGAAGCATTACCTCTCCACGACATAACTGCAGAAACAATAGTCAAAATGATATATGAAGGCTGGATATCAAGATTTGGTTGTCCTATCACGATAACAAGCGATCAAGGTCGTCAGTTTGAGAGCCATCTTTTCTCTGAATTAATGAAGTTAATGGGAATAAACAGAACGAGAACAACTGCATATCACCCACAATCAAATGGAATCATCGAACGCTGGCACCGCACACTCAAAGCCGCACTTACCGCGCGCTGCGCTACTAGTGCGAACGGAAAGTGGTTTGACGAGTTACCGACTGTACTACTCGGACTGCGCGCGGCTACTCGCAGCGACACGGGGATTAGTCCTGCACAATACACCTACGGAACATCACTACGATTACCCGGACATTTTTTTGTTGAAACAAAAGGAAGCCCAATGAGTCATGATTTCGTCGAACAGCTGCGACTCACTATCAACTCATTCCGACCAGCCGAGACCACGCATAGCAACAACAACATGTTTGTACACTCCGACCTACGTACCTGCGAAAACGTATATCTACGCAAAGATTGCACGAAAAAACCACTACAGCCGACATATGAAGGCCCATATCCAGTATTAGAAAGAAGTGAGAAATACTACAAGCTCCAACTACCAGGAAGAGTAACCAACGTCTCGATCGACCGACTGAAGCCTGCCTACACTATGAACGAACAAGGACATGATGACACGCAGAGAACGACGCGATCTGGACGAATAGTGAAACCAGTTGTACGCTTCGCTTGAGGGGGTGTACTGTAGCGGAATATTCCACCTCACAGATTTAATACAGCACGTAGGGTATTTTGACAATATTGTGTTCAAACTAAATTTTATATGTACCCACTATGCATTGATTTTTGTTATCAGATTTTGTATATAAGGGACCATTTTTTCGAAATAAATTCATTCCATTATTCAACCTCACCACGAGTCTCATTTTCAAAACCTGCGTATCTAACAGTAGCACCAACGTAGAATATCCGACAGGCATACATCTTATTGAATCTCGCTCGATGTAGACGTCTAACATTCTTGCGTAACCTCTTCTCAGCACCTGCAAGGTGTCATAGACTATATTGAAAACGTTCCCGAGGAATAATTTAAGAACATCACGTGAGCGAAGCCGTGGTCGAGAGCTAGTATTAAATTAAATAGTTTAGCAATACCTGTATGATTTGAATTTAAAATAAGTGCGTTTGTGTCCTGAACACTACTCAGTAACATGTAGAATTTCTCGCAATGTCGATTCAATGCAACTTGCATTGCAAAAGTTTTCGTTACCCAATAGCCTAGCCATGACGTTATCATTAACACCAAAAATTGTAAAAAAAAACATGTAGACATGTATACAGGGTGTAAACAGGCTCTTTACGAAGCCGTAATCCAAGCATTCTGTACATCAAACTAAATAACTCTATTTCAAAGATTTTTGCTGGAAAAGCACTTTTTTTTTTTGTGTGATAATTCAAGATTTTTGCTTGGACTTAATGTAACGCACTTAAAACATTGTGCTGATTGATGGATCGAATAGTACGGAGGTCGTGAATGTGTTTAAAGTCATACATTCAAAACATGTATTTAAAAAAGCTTGTGAAAATTTTGAACTTTCACCCCCTTTGTCTCCGTAACTGTAATAGAAGGTTCCCGGTTATTATCTAAAACAAAATAAAATGATCCTAATGACGGGGAAAGCAAGTGCCTTTCTGCTTCGTTAAGAGTCGTTTTACACCCTATAGATTTCCCTCTAATTAAAAGGGAACAGAGCCTGCAAGGTAGGTATTTGAAAAAATAATTTCCGTCGCGCTGCGTCAAATCTGCCCCCGTAGAGGAGGACAAGTGCGATAAGGACAGCAGATTATATAGTATTCCCCTTTTTTCGCCTCGAAAACTGAGCCAATTCAATTATTTTTGACATTAAAATTTTAAGAAAGAGTAGGTATGTCTAGGTTCCCATCAATCAATTTTATATTAAAAACATTTTCAATTTGCCTGGTGGTCCTCTAATCATGACCGTACATTTTTGCAGGGCATTTTTGTCATTTTTGGAGAGTCAAATTTTCATTACCTATTATTTGTTGAAAAAAGGAAAAGACAGAGACGTGTCTACAGTAAACAATGATTTTACGAAAAAAAAAAAGATTGATCTAGACTACTCTAAAAGCATTATTAAGGAAGAAAAGAAAGAATCGTTTGGAGAATCGCAGCCTGCCCCCGTCCCGTTTAAACATTTTTATTTCGGAACCTAAAAATCAGTTTTTTAGAGAGGTATTATGGATCCACGTGTTACTTAATTTCTTGAAGTTTTGGCAAATGAACTGTATCAATAATGATCTCTGGTAATAAATTAATAACATCTAAACAAGGTACCTAATAAAAAAACGATTTAGGAACAAGGTTTTCAGTAGTATTCACAAGGTACTTACATAAAATTGGGGACTCGAAGCAATTAATCTTAAAAAAAGAAAGCAACGTCTGAATTTAAATGAGGAAGTGGTAAAAAAAACTATGGTATGAAAGACGATCTGGAAAACAAAATAATGGTTTTCATTAAGTTCTATCAGTTGACGCAACATGCACTAAACACGTTTAACAACCATTTACAAAAATCATTGAGTAAAAACCCCCGTTTTTTTACTCACCATTTGTTGAAACAAGGACTTGTAGATGTTATAGCAGTCCAATATAGTAGCGTAAGCCTGAAACATTTTTTTGCACTGATCCTCTCTGTCCCTAACTCTCATGCTACGAGTATGGAGAGCATGAACATTCCATAGATCGACTTTATTTTTTTAATAGCTGAATAACTCTGTAGCATAAATCATGTTTGCATCAAAACTTAGTAAAATGAGGCCGCTCAATATGCTGAAGATGGATAAATTGATAATAGTGCAATAAACACCAATGATACACAATACTATAAAACAGATAACAGCAATCAAGTTAACGACAGTAAAGCGTTTAAAACTCGTCTTATCATTGGCAACTCTGTGAATTTCTTGAAATTTTAAAACAAACAGAACGTTTTCTATCGTTTCGGCAACACAGTGTGCTAAATTTATAAAAATCCCACACTGTATAAAATTCATTTTTAAGTAGTTTATAAAACACGTTAATGGAGTCGAAGGACCGCCCATTGACAAGGCAAGGTCGTACAGTATTATCGATATCCCTAATACAGTGGCAAAAAAAATGACACAAAATTAGATATACTGTTTGAAGTTATAAAATTATCCTTGATACAATATTTTGGATATAAAAGAATATATTGCATCAGATTCAAAGGCAGAATCATTGCCTGCACATCTTTGCCAACGAAATTATTCAATAAAACTTCAACATGATAGCTTTTAAGATAACACTTGATTTTTCTATTCCTTGACCGCATTTTGCCTGGTGCTTGTTAAACACGAATGAGTTCAGATTCTTTCATGGAACTTATCTAGCTAATTCAATAAGGTGTTGATGATTATCGAGCTAAGGCAATCTATTACGTATCTACTTATTCGAATCATTAGAGCCCTTGAATGTGACAGGTTATTAATGACTTTTTTAGTTTTAGAACAAAACATTAATGTACTTCTTTTAAGTGCTTTTACCTTTATGAGAAATAATAAAAGTGGTGAAACCAACTCCCTAGCAACACGTCTGTCATAGGACCTCTTGATTTTATTTACACGCTAAGACTGTTCCTAAATTACCATAGGCTGATGAAATTTTTGTTTTTCCTAAATCATATTAATATTGGTATTAAGGTCCCCCGAAGGGGAAAGAGCAACACCCTGCTACCCGCACGGCCCTGTAACCTGTAAGGTCGTCCCAGACTGGACCCTTTCCACCAAGTATGATTAGTGAATTACTTAACATAAATAGCAGTCCAATGCCACGTAACATTATTAGATCAAAGAAAGAATTGAAAGATATAGTAAATCGAAGATCTAGTAAGATATGGAATTCATTGTTTTTGAAATATATTGAAAGTGGTTTCAAAAGTGTAAAACGTAACTGAAAGATGATAAACATATTTATAGGGCAACCAATAGTTCTTTTAAAAAACCCTTACGCTAGCGTAATAAGTAATTGGTCAGTCGTGACTCACACGATACTTCACATCTACACCTGGTGCTCTTAGAGCAACACTTCCATAAGTGACGTAAGCGGCTTTTCAGCAGCAATGCGTCGAAATCATGCGCCTTGTGAGCATTGTCCCTAGAAGTTCTTTCGAACTGGTGAACGTGACAAGGCGTTTCAGCGGCAGAACGTCAATCTTCATGCCCTCTAACAGTCTTAAGGCTGGTTATAAAATAGACGTGGTATCAAACCATTCAAATCCCATCCCATTGATCATGTGCTCGTTTAGTACAACTAGTGCTTCTGCAAGACACGTGCTCGAACAAGAACATGATTCTAGAATCACTATATGGTTGTCCATATTCATATCATAGAATTAAGAATCAGAGAAAAGACAAAACTCAAAAGGCAAGTTGACTGAATTGATGGTTAGAGCTAATGAATAAAGAATTACAAGATAATAGAGTTGATAATCAAAACTAAAAAAACATTTTGCAATAGAGTTGGGAATCAACTGTGCAACCCTATAGACAGCCCCAAAAGCGCCCAACCCTTCACCACTTGCTAGTGTTGGAGCTGGGGAGAAAAAGTGGCGCAGCAAACTCCCCAGAAACACGTTTCTGTCTGTTCGGTTTCCTTTAGGCTCTGGGCGGATCGGAAGGGAGTGTCACACTTTTACTGACTAAAACCCATCCATGTTCCTTCATCGCCCTTTGTGTTCCAGGGCCGTAGTATCTCTGATTAAACAACTTAACACACCTAACTGTCGAAATCTGGGTGTATTGTACACATCTGTGTACCCCCTCACAGAGCACACAGGCATGATGTTACGTCAGGATGTTGTATCTATAATTCTATACTTACTATAATAATAATCTATCTATCTATCTATCTATCTTCTATCTATCTATCTATCTATCTATATAAATAAAAACAAAAGGCCTGACTGACTGACTGACTGACTAATCAACGCCCAGCCCAAACCCTTGGACCTAGAAAGCTGAAATTTTGCACAGAGGTTCCCTTTATAATGTAGACAAGGAATAAGGAAGGATTTTTTGAAATTCAACCCCTAAGGAAGTTAAATAGGGGATGAAATTTTGTATGAAAGTCCGTCAGTTTTAAAGTTAGGATCTTCAAATTTTGTACTTAGGCTGACAATTGAAAATTAATTTAGACGTGTCTCAGCGTTTTTCCCAATTCTACCCCCAAAGGGTTAAAAAGGGGGATGAAGTTGTGTATGAAAGTCCGTCAGTTTTAAGGTTAGGATCTTCAAATTTTGTATTTAGGCTGAAAATTAAAAATTGCAACAGTGTTGTTAGAATTTCAATCCTTAAGGGGGTGAAAAGGGGGATGAAATTTTGTTTTTAATTTAAGTTCTTTATTTTTAAGTTGAAATCTATATTTCGGCTTACGGTTGGAAACTAATACAACGTACAGTATTGTTGGTTTTATTTTAATTTCAGACCTTAAGGGGGTGAAAAGGGGGATGAAGTTTATAGCAAATATTTGTATTCAAAACTTCTAAATTATATAAAAGAAGAAACTGACTGACTGACATATCAACACACAGCCCAAACCGCTGGGTCTACAGATTCCAAATTTAGCAAGTAGGTTCCTTATGTGGTCTAGGAGTGCACTTTGAAGGGGTTTTTCAAAATTTAACTCCTAAGGGGATGAAACAGGGCTCCAAAGTTTGTTGTATGGGAAAACAAGATAAGTTAGACTATTACATATATTAGAAACTTCACAGCAGTAATCCTATTGATAAAAAAGGAGAAAAGGGTTTCAGTGATTGTGATAGTGATTGTGATAGTGATTGTGATAGTGATTGTGATAGTGATTGTGATAGTGATTGTGATAGTGATTGTGATAGTGATTGTGATAGTGATTGTGATAGTGATTGTGATAGTGATTGTGGTAGTGATTGTGATAGTGATTGTGATAGTGACTGTGATAGTGACTGTGATAGTGACTGTGATAGTGACTGTGATAGTGATTGTGATAGTGATTGTGATTGTGATTTTGATTGTGATTGTGATTGTGATTGTGATTGTGATTGTGATAGTGATTGTGATAGTGATTGTGATAGTGATTGTGATTGTGATAGTGATTGTGATAGTGATTGTGATAGTGATTGTGATAGTGATTGTGATAGTGATTGTGATAGTGATTGTGATAGTGATTGTGATAGTGATTGTGATAGTGATTGTGATAGTGATTGTGATAGTGATTGTGATAGTGATTGTGATAGTGATTGTGATAGTGATTGTGATTGTGATAGTGATTGTGATAGTGATTGTGATAGTGATTGTGATAGTGATTGTGATAGTGATTGTGATAGTGATTGTGATAGTGATTGTGATAGTGATTGTGATAGTGATTGTGATAGTGATTGTGATAGTGATTGTGATAGTGATTGTGATAGTGATTGTGATAGTGATTGTGATAGTGATTGTGATAGTGATTGTGATAGTGACTGTGATAGTGACTGTGATAGTGACTGTGATAGTGACTGTGATAGTGACTGTGATAGTGACTGTGATAGTGACTGTGATAGTGACTGTGATAGTGACTGTGATAGTGATTGTGATAGTGATTGTGATAGTGACTGTGATAGTGATTGTGATAGTGATTGTGATAGTGATTGTGATAGTGATTGTGATTGTGATAGTGATTGTGATAGTGATTGTGATAGTGATTGTGATAGTGATTGTGATAGTGATTGTGATAGTGATTGTGATAGTGATTGTGATAGTGATTGTGATAGTGATTGTGATAGTGATTGTGATAGTGATTGTGATAGTGATTGTGATAGTGATTGTGATAGTGATTGTGATAGTGATTGTGATAGTGATTGTGATAGTGATTGTGATAGTGATTGTGATAGTGATTGTGATAGTGATTGTGATAGTGATTGTGATAGTGACTGTGATAGTGACTGTGATAGTGACTGTGATAGTGACTGTGATAGTGACTGTGATAGTGACTGTGATAGTGACTGTGATAGTGACTGTGATAGTGATTGTGATAGTGATTGTGATAGTGACTGTGATAGTGACTGTGATAGTGATTGTGATAGTGATTGTGATAGTGATTGTGATAGTGATTGTGATTGTGATAGTGATTGTGATAGTGATTGTGATAGTGATTGTGATAGTGATTGTGATAGTGATTGTGATAGTGATTTTGATAGTGATGGTGATTGAGATTGATATAATGATGATGATTGTGATAGTAATTGTGATGATTAAAATTGTGATTATTATGAAATTTAAAATTATTTATAGATAGTTTATTACCTGGATTAACATGTAGGATACTATTTATCCCTTTAGTGTGATCCCATGAGACAGTAACCGAACTGTACGCGGGCGAAGCCGCGGGCAACAGCTAGTAATATTATAAAGAGGTAACATTTGTTTGTAAGTTTGTATGTAGGGGGTAATCTCCGGAAGTAATGAACCAATTTAAAAATTTGTTTTATCGGTAGAAAGCTACATTATTCGTGAGTGTTATAGGCTATAGTTTATTCCCGTACTCCCACCGGAACGGGAACTACGCGGGTGAAACCGCGGGACATCAGCTAGTATTCAATAATACAACAAAACGCGTTGAGAACGGTAGATTTTCGGTTCGTATACCGTTGAGAGAAGCACCAGATGCGTTGGGTGATTCTTATACGTCAGCGACGAAACGATTTCTGACCTTAGAACGTAAACTCAATCGTTCACCAGAATTTAAACGTTTATATTCTAACTTCATGCGTGAATACAATGACTTAGGTCATATGTGGCGTGACGGGACTAAGAAAAGTATTCAGGACATCATCACGCTACTAAAAGTGACCGACCCTGACGACGTGCCGACGTTCGTGGCGAAGGACTTACACAAGCTCCCTCCCGTCACATTCGACCACGTCGATGTTACTAGCCTGTTGAAGGACATCGTTCTTCTGAAGGCAAGTCTAGTGGATGTGCAGAAGAAGTTAGATGCTTCCCAAAATGCCGTGGCCGAATTACGCAACGAACTCAATGAGTGGCGTCAAAAGGCAACGGTATCTGGGTCACCGTCGGGTGCATCGAACGTAAACTTGCGTCGCGGAGCTGGCCTCGATGTATCGTCGGCTAGTTTCGCGTCAGCAGTTTTGTCGCCGTCACCGAAGAAAGCTGAGTCTGCAGAATGCGCTCCTCTTGCGCCCCGCTGCCCCGCTCCCGTCCCGCCGGCACCTCTACCCACCGCCGCAAGGCCGCACGACGCGCTCCCTGTTTCTGCAGAGCCTGCAAAGTCTCGACATACTACTCACGCTGGGAATCCAGTGCCTGAAAAGGTACCGATTCGGGCTGATGATGGTTTCGTGACGGTGGTGAGGAGGAAGCGCCGCCAACGTACGAACAAGAACCGCTGCGGCACGGCTCCATCGGAGCCCAACGTGCCTATTCGTGCCGCGAAGCCGAACACACCGGTGTACATCTCCCGCCTACACTACACCACTACAGCGGAGAACATCGAGGAGTACGAGCGTCAGAAGACCAAGTACGTGGCGAGAGTGCAGCTGTTGGAGTCGCGCCGCAACGTCAACTTTAAGGCGTTCGTGGTGCGAGTGCCAACGTGTTATCTGCACCTCGTCTTGGAGGAGGACTTTTGGCCGCAGGGAGTGGTGTTCCGTCGCTTCCACGGGCAAGTGCCACATGAACGCACGGTGACATAGTGCACAAGTGAAGTGATACTAACGTAGTTTTAAGGTCCTTTATACTAACACAGTTTGTATTTTATCACATGTATGTTAGTCTGTAAGGTATTTATCTATGGGCCAAAGTTGCCCGAAAATAAAGGTTTTATTATTTATTATTATATGTCCAAGTTAGAGACTTGTAGTCAACCAAACTATTACCTTCCACATCACGGCGTTGTTAGGGAATCTAGTTCAACTACCAAACTACGCGTTGTCTTCGATGCTAGTGCCGTCACTAGCTCGAATAAATCATTAAATGATATTCAGTATCCGGGACCCGCGTTACAAAACGATATTCTCTCGATTTTGTTACGATTCAGACAATATAAATACGTAGCTTGTGCAGACGTGGAGAAAATGTTTCGTCAAGTTCTTCTACAACCTGACCAAAGGTCACTGCAATTAATATTGTGGCGGGATAACCCTCCAGATCCGTTATATACATACCAACTGAATACAGTCACGTACGGAACTGCGTCAGCTCCATACTTAAGCATGCGCTGTATTAGACAGTTAGCATTAGAATGCGATGATGATGTCATCGCTCGTGTCATCATGGAGGACATATTTGTGGACGATCTCATCACCGGTGATGGTGATCTAAATAGATTGCTTCGAATATGTCAAAAAACATCAGACGTGCTCCAGTCGGGGTGTTTTCCTTTGCGCAAGTGGACCTTTAACTTAGATGCATCTCAAAATAATGCCACAGAACGTTTCATAGGCGAACATGCGCAAACCAAAACACTTGGTTTGGGTTGGCACAACACTAGCGATGAGCTTCACTTCGTTACAAATATTGATAACTATTACAACAATTCATATTTAACTAAGCGAGTAATGTTATCAGTAATATCACAAATATACAGTCGCCTGTCCCTATTAACAAGGTCGGATATACAATTTTATTGATTTTGGTTTTATTTAACTATTGACCTAAAAAAAGCATTATCTTTCAGTCGGCTTAATAAAAACTTATTTTTTTCTCATAGTTTTTGATATAGCCAAGTTAACAAAGTCGTATATGGCACGACTGTCCGTTAACAATGATCGATGTTAACTTACAATATTTTTAACGGGGCGCGAGGGGAGGATGCGCTGGCGTTTGTGGCAGTACGAATCATGTTGTAGGGGCGTGCTCGCGTTGTGTGGTAGTTTAGTGCTTATTCGTATTATTTTAAGTTTGTCTTATAATTATTATTGTTCCTATCAAGCAAAAAAACGAGTCGATCAGCCCGTTTAATAGAACTTGCGATAAAAAGATAAAAATCCAGGATAAGAGTGTTGATCAAAGTATTGCATCTGATATAGGTGAACAACATGAAGAAACAGGTACTTATTATTTGTTGATATTTTTACTAAACTTATTATCTGGAATCAATTCTAATTATTTAAGCGTGTTTTTTGTCGTATTAGTTTTAATTAATGAGGTAAGCAAATCTATTGAATTGTCCAATTAAAATTGTAAGATGTCCCATATTCGACATTGTTAACTACCTTTCGTAACACAAAGTATGTCGTTAGTACCACATCCGACTTTGTTATTAGTTTTAATACATGTCCAGTTTGTCGTATGTGGTACTACCTACATTTTTAACTGCCTCTTGTAATGTAAAGTATGTTGGTAGTACCACATCCGACTTTCTTATTAGTTTCAATATAAATTCAACTTGTCGTAAGTAGTACTTTCTACACTGTTAGTGGTAAAAATGTTATAACTTTTTGTGGGATATGGCATATATTGCTTCATTAAGCGACAGATAATAACATTTTATGTGTCGGTTTTGGACAGTATTGATATTGTAAAATATTTTTTGGGCTTATTTTTTGCTTGCATTGGTGTGATTCTAGTTATAATATTTTTACGCTATGAACGAATAAATTTGATGAGAATGATATTTATTTTATTTAATATTGCTTCTAGTCTAATATTTTTTTTTATTTCATGGAGAATCCCCGGTACCAAGTTGTAGTGAATTAATTCAGCTGCATGAATTGCTTGGAAATGATGTATTTAATGAGAAGGACCACGAAAATAATTACCCTGTCGCATCCACATCGAGTAATTTTTTAACGTCATCAGCTGATAATGTTGCTTGTGATCAAGAAATTTCAGATTAAACGCCTTTGCCGTCGCCTCTTTTACCTGAAAATTGCAATGACGCCTTTTGCATAAAGGAAAACCTGCCAATCTTGACTAGCGATGACTTGTATGGATACCTACCTACATCTTCTGTGACTTCTATGACAAGTGTTTATATACCCACCTCCGCTAAAGGTGTTCAAACTCGCCAGTCCAGTTATAAAAAGGATAAAGGTAAGAAGAGACTACAGCTTATAGAGGATTGGATAGTACATAAGAGAAAAAATTTAAAGAATCAAGGAAAGAGTTTCACAAATTATAGAGGGAAACAAGTACAGGAAAAGAAGTTTAAAATGTTATACCAAATTCAGTGAAAGACAGCGTAACAAGATATTCGAAAAGTTCTGGAAGCTCGGTGACCGTCAACGGCAATAGCAATTCGTCATTCAATATACAGAAAAAATATAATTTTGAAGATAGACCAAATAATTTTGATGATAGACAAAAACTATAATTGTGTGGAGGTCTGGTACCCGAAACACAGATAGACTTTCCCGTGAATTTCAAATTAAGCAAGCCTATACTGGAGACCTTCCTATCACTCGTGAGAAATACAAAGACTTGATTATAACTTATGCCAAACTGGTATAATCCCTGAAAAGTACCACCATTTTTATGAAAACTTAAAAGTTGGTAACAATGCTCAAGTATGTAATACTATTTCAGATGATGATGACTAATTTCATGTTAAGACTGACTGTGTTGTTTATTTTAATGATTAGGTGCCTTTTTATGATTATTACAAGATAATTTTAAGGTTGATTATTTTCACATTAAAATTTGGTTCTTTACTTTTCTATACTAATATTATAAAGAGGAAAACTTTGTTTGTTTGTTTGTAATGAATAGGCTCAAAAACTACTGGATTTAAAAAATTCTTTCACCATTCGAAAGCTACATTATCCACAAGTAACATAGGCTATATTTTATTCCCGTACTCCTACGGGAACGGGAACTACGCGGGTGAAACCGCGGGAAGTCCTGCTAGTAATATATATAAGTAAAGAACCAAAGATAATCCTTGATTTTAAACGTTGCTTTGTCAGCAAGGCTGTTTTCTAAAATATTATGTCGTCGGCGCGCGATAAATAAATTATTAAAAACATAATAATGTGACACTACTACTACTACTTCTCTAATGCGACAACGCAACCTAAAATGTGATTATTTAGTGCCTTTGATAAAGCTAATTTATATTATTATTACTACTTATAAGATTGATCTCAATTATATTGTTAGTAAAAATTGTGTTATTACGCAATATAGAACCTAATCAGCATTGTGATTATTAGTAATGTTTTATAACTTTTATTTTATGTTACGCCTGTAGAAGTAAGGAATTTTTCATTTTTGTTCTTTTGGAGACTATTTTCATTGATATTTACTTTTGAAATAAATATATTGAAATTTATAATAATATTATATTTTATTTAAAATTCATTTCATAATAAATACGACAAAACCTTGACTAGGACTTCCTATTAATAATGTTGCATGTGGAACTTGCGACAATTAATCGATAAGTTTTTCCAAGTAACTTTGTAGGATATGACAGATCCAACTAAATACAATGAATACAATACCGCTATGAAAGTCATTTCTGACTTTTTACATATTTAGAAAAGGAAAAATAACATTTCATTACTATGCACATGAGCTTTTAAACGTATATAAATTTATAGATTTTTTTGGTTAACCTAACTTGTATATTTAAAAAAATATAAGCAATTTAAACTTTGACGCGCTCTCCTGTAAAATTGCTGATTTGCAGATCGTACATTGTTAATAGGGACAGGCGTACGATCCATTAGGTCTTCTTTCACCTGCAGTCATAATTTCAAAAATGATTCTACAAAAATTATGGCTGAGTAAAATTGACTGGGATACTCCGGTCTCTCAGGAAATTGCTAACATTTGGAAACATTTTATTTTTACGTTAAGATTTCTAAACGATATTCGCATCCCTCGTCACGTGAAAGGTGATCATACTCAATACACAGAACTTCATATATTCACCGACGCTTCTCAAGACGCATATGGCGCGTGTGCTTATCTACGTACTTAGATTCATAAATAACTCACGCCTCAAGTCAGCTGACCGAGCTAATCGGCAAACCGGTTTGTTAACAGTAAACGAGTTAAGCTCCTCGCAAAGAATGCTAATTAGACTCGTACAAAGGCATTCCTTTCCAGATGTTTTAAATAACTTAGTCACTCAGATTCCTATTAAGAGGACGCATTGGAAATCATGTAGTCAATGATCTCAATTTTTGTCAGTAATTACAAAACAAATGAAAATATAAGTTGGTGACCTGATAATTCATGATAAAACCCTTATTTTGTTAGTTTTCAATACATGATTAAGTAACTTTTGTAACAGAGAAAAAAATATCAAACATACCTCTTTTTAAAAAGAGATTCACATTTAATGGGCAAACGGGACCAATTTAAGCCTCTTAACTTTCTCCGTAGATGAGCCTATACATACTCTTTAAAATTATAGAAGGAATTTCTGAAATTATCGTTCCCAACTGAATTAAATAACAAAAACCATTCTGTCGTTTACGTCCTTTAAGTTATAAGCTAGCAATCCTCGCCCCGCTCAGACGCCCAGTCCCCCGCTCAGTCCCGATGCGCGCGTGCCCGGATTTAGAACGATGCCTCGCCTTAAGCGAAGTTGTAAACAATATAATAGGATTTCAAGTCTAAATGTTTTTATTGATGAACATAAAATAATTCGGGTTGGCGGTAGATTGTGTAATTCGTCCGATTTTACCTACGATAAGAAACATCCGATTTTATTATGTAGTAAGCATCCTTTTACAATTTGTTTATTTAAATACGAGCATGTACGATTATTACATGCCGGGCCTCAACTTCTATTAGCTACCATGCGTGAATGTTGGTGGCCGTTGAACGCTAGAAATCTCGCTAGAAAAATAGTACACGAATGTGTAACGTGCACACGTATTCAGGGTAGGACATTAGCACCTATCATGGGCAACTTACCTCCCGAGCGCTTAGAACCTGGCTACCCGTTTATGCGAACCGGTGTAGACTATGCGGGGCCAGTTTTCATAGTATTCAGAAAGGGCAGAGGTTCTAGACTCACTAAGGCATACATCTGTCTTTTCATTTGTTTTACGACTAGAGCCATGCATTTGGAACTCGTCACTAGTTTATCCACAAACGACTATATTTTAGCATTAAAACGTTTTATTAGTAGGCGAGGTACGCCTCGCACTATCTTTTCTGATAACGGTAGAAATTTCGTGGGCGCGGAAAAGGAGTTTCCTTTATTCTTAGAGAAGGAATCGGAAGCCATCATTAATTACGCTTCCAATAATAGCATTGAATTCCGATTTATTCCTCCTTATTCCCCACATTTTGGCGGTCTATGGGAGGGCGGGGTGAGATCATGCAAGTATTACCTGAGACGCATAGTAGGTAACGCGCGACTAACTTACGAGGAATTTTCCACGGCTTTGACACAAATCGAAGCTGTCTTAAATTCCCGTCCAATTTCACCTCTTTCCTCAGACCCTTCTGACCTTACCCCCCTCACCCCCTCACACTTCCTCATTGGCCGACCGTTAACGTCGCCACCTACAAGGAATGTTCCAGACCAGCCAAGTTCGAGTCTGACACGCTACAAACGCATCGAGCACCTGCGGCAGCACTTCTGGCGGCGCTGGTCCACAGAATACGTTTCGGAGCTGCAACTGCGAACTAAGTGGAAGATCAGGCAGGAGGACATCACCTTGGGCAGCCTCGTCCTCATCAAGGACGACCAGTTGCCACCATTAAAGTGGCGGCTTGGTCGTGTTCTGCGTATACTTCCAGGAGGAGACGGCGTGGCTCGAGTGGCTGACATCCACACAGCTGCTGGAACGATCAGACGTGCCTTCTCCAAGATCTGCCCGCTGCCTCCGCAGCCTGTGGGCGACGACGCCTGACTCCGTGCCGGAAACCATTTTGGAAGCAGTGCTTCCAAGGCTGGGGGCATGTTCACACCTACTGCTAGCGCCACCTATCCACAAGATGACGCACTCGGTGCGTGAGCGCAGCGGCACCGACCTCTGCAGCTGGGTGGACATCAGCTCAGCCTAGTTCGTCTACTGGCCACCGCGCTCGCCTGGCGCTGCTACGTTCATTCTTCAGCATCATACAGTCATTCAGTCATTCTGTTCATTCACAGCGGCTATAAAAAGGCTTGCATTGTATCGAATCATTCCTTTTCACCTCGCATCCACCATCCAGTACAGACCCCCCGCCATGGCCATGGCGGTGTAACCCAAAATTCTGTACAAATCGTAAATTATTCAATATAGATGTGAAACCATAACGATAGATTATTATTATTAGATAGATTCATTTCATCACCCGGGAACAGACCTCATCCTCAACAGTCATAATAATGTAAACGAAACTTTGAAACTACTCGAGCTTTTAGGTTTCGTCGTCAATTATGACAAAAGTATGTTAAAACCACAACAATCCTGCAAGTACTTAGGATTCTGTTATGATACCAAAAGCCTCAATATAGAATTGCCAGCCGAAAAGTGACGTATCATTGCCGAGTTGGTTACTAAGTTTACAAAATTACCTTCATGTTCAATTCGCGAATTAGTTCGTTTTATTGGTATATTAGTTGCTGCTTGCCCGGCCGTTAAGTACGCTTGGTTGTACACAAAGATATTAGAGCGAAAAAAATACCTCGCGCTACTGAAACATAATAATAATTATGAAGTCAAAATTAAGTTACCTAATACTGTATTAGAAGATCTGTGCTGGTGGCTGTCAAATATCGGTACAACTTGTAATTTTATGCGAAAGCCTAATTTTGAAATCGAAATATAAACAAATGCGTCAAGGTCAGGTTGGGGTTCCGTTTGCAAGAACGCTCAAGTACATGGTAAATGGAAGTCGTCAGAAAAGGAACACCATATCAACTACCTAGAGCTAATGGCAGCCTTTTTATGATTAAAGTCATTTACCAGCGATGTAACCAACTGTGCAATATTACTTCGCATGGACAATACGACTGCAATCAGTTACGTGAATCGCATGGGGGGTATTCAGCAATACAATACTTCACATAAGCTATGGTGGCAATATTGTACGGTAAACAAAATTAATGTATTTTTACCTCCGAAATCTTCTATACTGTCATTCTTAACGTCGCAATTTAATAGCGGGTATGCATATGGCAGCCTAAACTCTCATCGGTCTGCTCTATCAGCCCTTATAGGCAATAATATTGGCTCACACGAATCTATTAAGCGTCTCCTTAAAGGCACGTATAAATTAAGACCTTTAAGACCGAAATATTTCACCACTTGGAATCCCCAACTGGTTTTAAATTTTATTTCAACTTGGTTCCCTAACAAAGAGCTACCTCTAGAAAAAATCACAAAAAAACTTTTGATCCTTTTAGTAATCTGCACCGCTCACAGGGTACAAACACTTTCATTAATTAAACTCGAGAACATAATAATATGTTTCTCAGATAACGGAATAAAAATTGTAATAACGGACATCATGAAGACGTCCGCACCTAGTAGGGACCAGCCGGTCTTGTTTCTGCCATACTTCATTGAAAATACTTCAATTTGCCCAGTTACAGTTCTCTCAGATTATATTTCTATCACTAAAAACATAAGACCTGAAAGTACATGTAATCTGTTGTTGACGTACAAACGGCCACACAAAGCTGCTACCACGCAAACCATCATTAGATGGATCAAACACATACTGTCAGAGAGTGGCGTTGATATCAGCATATTCGGCGCACATAACACACGACATGCGGCCACGTCGGCCGCGAACTTGGCTGGAGTTAATATAGAAACGATTCACAAAACCGCAGGGTGGACTAGTTCATCTAATTCATTTGCTCGTTTATATAACAGGTCTATTATAAACGAAGGCGAATTTGCCAGGTCCGTCTGCTTACCGTTAGAAGACCTATCGTGATCATAAACGTTTATTATAATACAGTTCAGAAATGCTTTTGTTTAAGTTTTAACATTAAGAACTTTGTTAAGTTAATTTAAGTTTTTAGGTAAACATACCTTTACAATTAAGAAGCTGTAGACACAAGACTGATTTATCGATAAATAAAACGATACTGTTTACAATCTTATTATTTATTTCTCTCCAGTCCAAAACTCTTTGACTCTTAACATCTACATTGTTATAATCATATCTAAAGAATGAAGCAACGAATTATAATATATGATCAAACGAACTTACAAGTGAAGTTCGATCTTTATTATGATGAGTTGCTTCATTTGACGGATAAATGATGATAAATTATTTGAATGATAAATGATGTACTGAATACATGGTCAGCTCTTGTGCGTAGGTGTCCCTTCCACCCTGTACAGATAGAAAGCAAGAGAAAGCGTTTTTTATATAGGTTCTGAAACATTCAAATTGGGAGTATACCATTTAGATACAATCCATCTGAAATAAACGTTTTTGAATAGTCAGCGCACAGGTATAAAAAAATAACAAAGTAAAACTAATAAATCAAATAATAGCATACTGGAAAAAAGATACATTTAAATTAAAAAGATTAAAGTAATAATAAAAAGGCAAGATCGTTAATATCGATGTCGGCATAATATACTTTTCTCTTCTGATCTTCCATTCCTTAAAAAAACTATTCCACATTACTGGTAATCAACCAGTATGGGATAGTTATCAATAATGACTAATATTCTTAATGGACTACTATTTATATTAAATAATAATCGTCTTATTTAAACTTCACCATCACTTCACTTCTACAACTTCATTTGTGTACGCATACCCAAATCGAAATTATGTCTACAATTACAGTAAAAAACCATTTGAACAAATTAACAGGCTATCGTGCACCAATGCTGTTGGATAACTTTGTTGACAAAGATGTTCAGTCGATACTTTTGCCTTTAAACTTTATGCAAAATATTTTGCTCTGTCCCAAATATCGAATTACGAATAACTTTATACACCCAAACACCATTGCTTTGAAGTTGGTGTCATTTTGTGTCTTGATATTATCCATTATTTTATACAGCTACCGTGTCTATGAGATGCATTTCACCGTAGCTATAAGAGATAATTTAAATATTGCGTACATCAATTCCTACGCTGACCTATTCCTGTATTCCGTCGGATTCGTCTTAAATTATAGAACCAATGTCTTGGAAACGAAAAAAAATATTTCGTTTGTCTTGACAATTCAAAACGTTCACAGATTTCTTAACGAAAATATGTTTTTAAAGCGCTTTATTATTTGGAATTGGATCAGTGTCATTGTTATTTTCGGAAACTTCATTGCCATTGTCGTTTATTGTTTTTATAGTATTGACCTTTCTTTCACCTACATCTTTAATTGGCTTCCTCTCCTTTGTTTTGATTTAAACTATATTTGCGCTATCATACTTATAAAGGTACTATGTAACAAAGTTGATTTATGGAACATTCAAACTCAACATTTGCAACAGATTGATCGTAGCGAAAACGAAATTTACTGCAAAAGAATGTTTCAAGCTTACGTTAATATTTTGGAATGTTATCAGATCTACAAGAATTCTTGCCAATACACGGTACGACTGATTACATCAGTGGTCGTTAGCTAGAAATTGAAGGCCAAATGGAAAACTATAATGTTAAATTTATTTAAGATCGTGTTTCAAAGCGTGGAGCTTTTTTGTCATAGTTTAATCAGGTTACAAACTTCAATTGGATTATTTAAACTAGCTGCACGTATACATGGATTTGAAATCATATATGTGAGTATTGGTTCTTTAATAAAAAAACTTTTTATGTCTGTCTCTCTCGCTCTTAGGCGGGCTCTCACTCGCTCTCATTGTGAGCGCATAACGTGAGTGGAGCGTAACGCAGTTTCTTGAAGTGTCACCCGGCAAACCAATTTATAAGACGTTCACTCACTTGCAAGAAAGATTTTTATCTTTTTAATGCCACTTTAAACCCTAATGTTTCATTAAAGCATTGCAGGAAAGAAAATAAGATGCATTTTAAAGGTCCTTTAAATTTTAATAATGGAAATGTCAAACTTATCTAATGAAGTGTCAAACCACCCATTAACGGTATTTTGTATTGCACGAAGCGACTTTAGCGCATCAGAGCTCATTAAATTATATTTTAGAGGTTATAATTTTTAATGGGTCGACGACGGGCCATTAAACTGATTTTACGTAGTGTTTACTTTTATTTTCGCTGCTGAATATGTCGTTGACCAGCCTATCGTCGCTGTCTGATCCAGAAGATGTTCCTCGCCGCCGCCAGATTCTAGACAAAATAAATTTATTCGAAAAAAATGATGGAGAAGAGCTCTGGTTGTGCTACTGAATTTCAAAGAAGGCAGTGCTGTGACTTCGAGACCGCCTCAATCTGGAACCACAGACCCTGAGGAGTAAGGCCATTTGTGGTCTTACCCAGCTTCCAATCTGTTTGCGGTTCTTCGCGACAGAGTCCTTCCAGATGGTACTAGCTGATCTGACGAACATAAACAGCTCTACAGTTTGCCGAATCGTACAAAAGGTGTCTCGCAAGCTGGCTGCATTAAGCTCCGCGTATATCAATATGCCTGAACGGAACGAGCTTTGCATGAGCATTGGGGGCTCAAATGTTCTGCTGCAGGAAAGGATATTTTTTCCATTAAGTAATGTTTTATGAGATTAGCCAATAGTGTTTTTTCTTCTGGAGTGAAGTTTGCACCTCCTTCACGTTTTTTGTTTTGGTTTTCAGACATTTTGACTCACAAACAAAATAAAACCTAAATAATAACACGCGACTTTCACATCCAATGAATTTGAAAGTAAAATGTTAGTCGTCAAATAAACCATATTACGTGTCAAACGCGTTTTGTATCGGCCAATTAATACACAAATTGTGAATACTTTTAAAACAAAACGCAACCACTCGTTCAATCTATTCATTTTTTCCATTTATTGTTGGCAACAATGTTTAATGCTCTCATTAGTTAAAGGATCAAGTTTTTAGCCTAAAGTAGTTTGATGCAACAAACTAATGAAATCATTATTTTAATGATTTCATTAGCTATAAAGTGGCATTAACTAAAGAAGATTTAATGTGAAGCTTCTTGCAAGTGAGTGGTTGTCACGTCAAAATGTGTGACATTAGCAGTACTTCTGGACACGGCACGTATTGTTAGGAGGTTCCTCTCTCAAGAGCCCTGACCGCCGGCGGCTCGGACCCTGTTCCCAGCGCTAGTGGGCTACTATTTTTTTAAATTTTTAAATGTTTTTTTTTATAGTGTTTTGTATAGAAATATTTAAAAATGTAAAAGATATGTAAAATAATGAATAAAGGATAATAATGTGTTATTAATGGGACGTGTTGTTCGCATTTGTATACGTTAAAAATCAAACTTTGTTACAGTTATCAGCACGGTTTACTATCATTAGCTTGTACCTGTCGCTGCTAGGTGCTTTGATATTTGAAATTATTTTGAGCGTGTATTGTGAAGAGTTCTACTTATCAATGAATAACGTTCAAAACTCATGCATCTTTATTCTGAAATCTGATTGTACAGGTAATTTACACGATATGTTTTGTTTTGGAAATAATTAGTGTTTCTTATGGTGTATTTGCCTCTCGTATTTTTGTAATTTTCAAGTGATTTCAGTTCATGTTATAGTAAAATATGAACCAGCCTGAATCTATTTATACAGCAAATATTTTTTATGCAAATAAAAAGTTATCCTAAAAATTACTTTCACAAAATTCTAATTTTGCCAATGCAGAACCCTATAGACAGCGAAGTATTTCTTCCCAAATTCTTTTGTTCTTCTACCGACCGACGGAAAAGAAATACAGTAACACTCACTTGCAAGAAGCTTCACAATAAATCTTCTTTAGTTAATGCCACTTTATCGCTAATGGAATCATTAAAATAATGATTTCATTAGTTTGTTGCATCAAACTACTTTAGGCTAAAAACTTGATCCTTTAACTAATGAGAGCATTAAACATTGTTGCCAACAATAAATGGAAAAAATGAATGGATTGAACGAGTGGTTGCGTTTTGTTTTAAAAGTATTCACAATTTGTGTATTAATTGGCCGATACAAAACGCGTTTGACACGTAATACGGTTTATTTGACGACTAACATTTTTCTTTCAAATTCATTGGATGTGAAAGTCGCGTGTTATTATTTAGGTTTTATTTTGTTTGTGAGTGAAAATGTCTGAAAACCAAAACAAAAAACGTGAAGGAGGTGCAAACTTCACTCCAGAAGAAAAAACACTATTGGCTGATCTCATAAAACATTACTTAATGGAGCGGAACCTTCCTTTTCTGCAGCGGAACATTTCAGCTAACTATGCTCATGCAAAGCTCGTTCCGTTCAGGCATATTGATATAGGTGGAGCTTAATGCAGCCAGCTTGCGAGACACCTTTTGTAAGTTTCGGCAAACTGTAGAGCTGTTTATGTTCGTCAGATCAGCTAGTACCATCTGGAAGGAACCCGTCGCGAAGAACCGCAAACAGATTAGAAGCTGGGTAAGACCACAAATGGCCTTACTCCTCAGGGTCTGTGGCTCCAGATTGAGGCGGTCTCGAAGCTGCAGCGCTGCCTCCTTTGAAATTCAGTAGCACAACCAGAGCTCTTCTCTATCATGTTTTTCGAATAAATTTATTTTGTCTAGGATCTGGCGGCGGCGAGGAACATCTTCTGGATCAGACAGCGACGATAGGCTGGTCAACGACATATTCAGCAGCGAAAATAAAAGTATACACTACGTAAAATCAGTTTAATGGCCCGTCGTCGACCCATTAGAAATTATAACCTCTAAAATGTAATTTAATGAGCTCTGATGCGCTAAAGTCGCTTCGTGCAATACAAAATACCGTTAATGGGTGGTTTGACACTTCATTAGATAAGTTTGGCATTTCCATAATTAAAATTTAAAGGACCTTTAAAATGCATCTTATTTTCTTTCCTGCAATGCTTTAATGAAACATTAGGGTTTAAAGTGGCATTAAAAAGATAAAAATCTTTCTTGCAAGTGAGTGTAAGTCTTTTATTTTAATTTGAAAAACGAGTGTGCTACGTTTGCCGTTGATAATAATATAATATCCCAACATTTCTAATAACGATTGGCTGATATTATTGTTCTTCCACTTACATTTGTTTATTTATTCATATAGATTCACCAACAGCTATTACATATTTATAATTATGTAATCTCTTTTTCTCTTGCGGGATATTTCCATGTACCTTCGAGAAATCAAAAAAAAATTGTACCTATATTTAAATCCGCAGACAGACAGATACTGTATCAACAATTAAAGACCAATCCTGTACTCTTAACGCTATCAAAAATCTAAGAATGATTAATTCCAGATTTACTCCATTCCAGAATGACTGACATCCGTCATAGTTTGGTTTTCGATGTCGTAGATCAACAGTTGAAGCTTTCCATGAAATAACTGATCACTTCGTCAATAAATTAGATAGTAAAAAAAAGATCATAGCCATTTTACCTCGATTAAGCTAAAGCATTTGACACAGTATCTGTTTCCATTTTGAAAAAAATATAGAAAATATGGGTGTGTGAAGTCAGTTACTTCAAATTTTTACAGACTATTTGTCTGACTAAACGCAAATTACTATAATAGGTAATTGGATCATTGAAAAACTACCTAATCAGTACGGCGTTCCACAGGACTGCATTCTCAGACCAACGTTATTCTTAGTTAACATAAATGATTTATCTAAATATATAAAAGAAGAAACTGACTGACTCATCTATCAACGCACAGCCCAAACCGCTGGGTCTACAGATTCCAAATTTGGCAAGTAGGTTCCTTATGTGGTCTAGGGGTGCACTAAGAAAGGATTTTTCAAAATTCACCCCCTAAGGGGGTTAAACGGGGCTCCAAAGTTTGTATGGGGAAACAAGATTAGTTAGACTATTTTATTCGAAACTTCACAGGAGTGCTCCTAATGATAAATGAATAGAAACGGGTTTCAGGGTTTTTCAGATTTCAACCCCTAAGAGGGCGAAATGGGGTGGCAAACTATAAAAATCAATGCACAGCCCAAAATACTGAGTCTAGAGATTCCAAATTTGGCACATAGGTTCTTTATGAGATTTAGAGGTTCATTAAGAAAGGATTTTTCAAAATTAACCCCCTAAGGGGTTGAAACGGGGGTCCAAAGATATAACCTATCGATAAATGAGTTAACATTTCTGTTTCAGGTTTTTTCAGAATTCAACCAGTATAAATATGATTTGTCAAGGTTTTGTGTAGATTGGTTGAAATATGACGTTTTATTGTTGGTAGTGTCGGAAAATGACAAGTCGATTGAGAACTGTCATCAAAAACGCTGCCTGTACAGCAAAAAATGTATGTTTTATTTTATGTGTGTATTAATGCTCTACTACCCGTGCGAAGTCGGGGCGGGTCCCTAGTTAGTCTGATAGATACAGATGGCTGCTCAGAAATTGTTGTTTAACACAATTAACATAAAAATAACGATTATAAACCCTGCCCTACCATCTTCACTGATGGAGAGTTGAGAGAGAAAGTTGGAGTGACCATTGAAGACTATATACCACACAACAAACAAGTTAAGATTATAATAAATGAATTGGACCCCAGAGAGAGATTCCTACCTATTTTGGCTTCTGGTGGGGATAAGAATATACAAAGAATAGTTTTCGTGGGCAAAAGTTGTTTGGAAACAAAATAAATGGGGATGTGAATGACAACAAACAAGAAAGTTACCATGAACGCTACGTAGTAATAGAAAAATTTAATGGATTACCTATCGATTGATTTAGAGTATTACTTTAATTGACACTAAACTGTAACGCAGCAAACATGTTCTCGTATTTCAAAAGCTATTTTAAATCAAATAAATACGCTGTTATCATCGGAAACATGCCAACTGTTTCATCTAGTGATATATTGCGCAATAACGTGATTGAAAAAGCTCTACAATCAGTACTAAGACCGTTAAATCTGATGCAAAACCTGCGGGCCTAAAAAGGCCACTTTAGCAGAATCATAAAGTATTTCACTTTAAAAAAATTAAATCTTTTAAACGGACTTTATGATCATGACCATAAAGTCCATTTTAAGAATTTACATTTAGCAGAATCATAATTTAATTCACTAAAAAATTAAATCCTTAAAACGGACACTATTGGCATGAATAAAGAGTCCATTTTAAGAATTTATATTTCTTAACGTGATTCATATTAAGATTCTGATTAAGCGGCCATTTTAGACCCCCTGTTCTTCTGCGGGAAGTATTCTATTCGTGACAACATAATCTCGTCCAATACGTACATTTACAATTTTCTACGGGTATTTATCATGCTAACATATCGCTGTGTCCTTTTAAACGAATGGGTGAATTATATGGTAAATGATTGTCATAACGCTTGGGGGGATTACAGTACATTCTACTCCTCGATGCTTGTCCTTGAATTTTTGTTCTTATTTATTGGAGATTTGATAACCACGGTCTCAAACATCATGCACAGCTCCTACAATATCTTGTTGGTCTTGAAAATCCAACACATGCTCAGAGTCCTGCAGATAAGTAGCGGCGAACTGAGAAGTTTCGCTATCTGCAACTGGGTTTGGGTTTTTGTACTAAATATTTTTTATATAGGATTCATCATTAGTGAATCGTTGGTTTTTAACTTAGATACTATCGACGTAATGGCTTTTATTGAGTCCCTTGGTGGTGGTTTATGGTGTAGAGGTCCTTGTTGCGGTGTAGCCTTGCGTGGGGAGGATGATTAAAAGTCAGTGCGTGGAAACTACATATAAACGTTTATTGATCACACATTGATTACAGTTCACATTAACAGTCTAACTTAGTACACCACGCGATTTACAGGATGTCTCAATATAAAGACATGTTTGCACCACCACTGCGTGTAAGGGACTGCCGCTTGCGCACACCGCAGTCCCGGTTGGCGACTATACATTTTGGCGCGTCAGCTTTTGTAGCGTAAGCCCCTACAATATGCCCCCTTTAAAAAAAAAAAAATATAATCCAGAAAATGATCTATCAGAACATACAAGTTTCATCAATTTTGATACATCATTCTTTACTATTTAAACAATGACTTACCCGTTGCCTAAGTGCTCAAGTAACGAACAAACAAGGCGTCAGCACATTTTTCGCTCGTCACTTGATCGCTAGGTAAGTACATAAATATTCGTCATACGATAACAAAGTGTTATTAAAGTGATTCTAAAAATAAATGTTTATTACTATTACCAATACATTATGTTATTTTATTTTTATAGGTACAGTTGCCTCTCTTGTGGGGCTAAAACTATGTGAAAGAGAAATCCTTATCGCTATGTATAACTAGATGTGTTATCTTACTTTACAATATTTCACTGAATGTCACTGAATTGCACTGAATTTCACCGAATTTCACCGAATTTCAACCATTGAACACGATTACGCATATAAAATTAGCTTGAAATCACTTGATATTACTCAATAATGCACTGAGACAGGTTGAGCGTCTGGCTGAGCTGCTGTTTTAGCTAGCTGAGCTCCACGTCCTTGCTCTATAGTTGAAACTACCTGGTCGATCACTTTGCCGTGCATCTTTCTTCCAAAAAATCGGCAGCTAAAAAATAAGCACGCTGCACTGACTAGAATCACTATGACGATGGTTACTATGCTGTAAAATTCCAACTTCCTCTCTAGTTCAGCTTGGGCATGGTTGCCTGCTCCGTTCTGAGCGATGATTACTTCAGCGTTCTTAGACTGTTGCGAGCCCATGTTTGCGATAATAGACATATGCTACTCGGAACAAAAAGTGAGTTTGTATGATGTCCAACGGGTTGAAATTGGGTTTGTATACATTTCTTAAGTTTAAATTTTGCTTACAACTAAGTTTTCATAAATCGCACGGGTGGCTTAACTACTCTGCCACTCATCATCATCATCATCATTTCAGCCGAAAGACGTCCACTGCTGGACATAGGCCTCCCCCAAGTGTCGCCACATTGAACGGTCCCGTGCGACTCGCATCCAGCGGATTCCCGCAGCCTTCACCAGGTCATCGGTCCACCTAGTGGGAGGCCTTCCAACGCAACGTCTTCCGGTTCGCGGTCGCCACTCCAGAACTTTTCGGCCCCATCGGCCATCCGTTCTGCGAGCAATGTGCCCTGCCCACTGCCACTTAAGTTTGGCAATTCTTCGGGCTACGTCGGTAACCTTGGTTCTCTTGCGGATGTCTTCATTTCTGATTCGATCGCGCAAGGAAACTCCGAGCATAGCCCTCTCCATTGCCCTTTGGGTGACTTTAAGCCTTCTGATGAGGCCCATTGTAAGCGACCACGTTTCGGTCCCGTATGTAATCACTGGCAACACACACTGGTCATAGACTTTCGTCTTGAGACACTGCGGTAGGTTAGACGAGAAGATACCGCGCAACTTTCCGAACGCTGCCCAGCCGAGTCGGATTCGACGATTGACCTCTTTCTCGAAGTTAGACCTACCTAACTGGACCGTTTGTCCCAGGTACACATAATCGTCTACCACTTCGAGTGTAGAGTCTCCGATCTTGATAGGAGTGGGTGTGACATGGGCATTCAACATGACCTTGGTTTTGTCCATGTTCATTTTAAGACCCACTCTTCTGGAAGCTCTACTGAGGTCATCGAGCATTGTACTGAGGTCCTCCATGGTCTCAGCCATGACCACTATGTCGTCGGCAAACCGAAGGTGAGTGATGTACTCGCCATTGACGTTGATGCCTAGCCCTCTCCAGTCCAGAACCTTGAAGACATCCTCCAGTGCAGCAGTAAACAGTTTCGGAGATATGACGTCTCCCTGTCTCACACCTCGCTGCAGGAGGATAGGTTCTGAGACTTGGTCTTGAAGTCGGACTGACATGGTGGCGTTTTTGTACAAACACTTCAACACCTCAATGTACCGATAGTCGATTTAGCACCATTGGAGAGACTGCAGTACAGCCCAGGTCTCGATCGAATCGAAGGCTTTCTCGTAGTCCACAAACGCTAAACAGAGAGGCAGGTTATACTCTTCGGTCTTCTGTATAACTTGCCGCAGCGTATGTATGTGGTCTACGGTGCTATAGCCTTTTCGGAAACCGGCTTGTTCGGGTGGCTGGAAATCGTCAAACCTGCGCGCGAGACGATTCGTGATGACTCTAGAAAACAACTTGTAGACATGGCTTAGAAGTGAGATGGGCCTATAATTCTTCAACCGGGCATTGTCACCCTTTTTGAAGAAGAGCACCACCACACCCCTGCACCATGCCTGTGGCGTTTTTCCCTCAAGTATGACGGAATTAAACAGCTTCTGAAGGGCCTTAAGTACCGGTTTTCCACCCGCCTTCAGGAGTTCGGCCGTAATTCCGTCATCACCCGGTGCCTTGTTGTTTTTGAGCTGCTTCAGAGCCATCCTTATCTCGTACAGGCTGACGTCCGGAATGTCTTCAGTATAGTGTCGGGTCAGTCTAGCTCTTGGGTCGTTTGCTAGATCTACGACGGGTTTGCTAGTTGACGTGTACAACTGTCCATAGAAGCTCTCGATCTCCCTCAGAAGCTCCGGTTTGGCGGACAAGATCCTACCTCGTCGGTCTTCAGTTTCGTGAGCTGGCTCTGCCCAATAGCCAGATCTCTTGCAAATACCTTGGAGCCTTTATTCCGCTCAATCGCGTCTTTAATACGCTCGGTATTAAAGCGGCGGAGGTCGCTCTTCAAGGATTTAGAGATCCGTCTATTAAGCTGCCGATATTCACACGCCTCGTCTGAAGACTGCAGGATCATCTCACGCCGCTCCTTCATGAGCTTGAGAGTGTGATCGGAGAGGCTCTTGTTCTGATCTGTACGACGCGCCTTGAAGAACTTAGACCCGGTCGTATGGACAGTTTCCACGAACCCATCGTTGTACTCGTCCACTGAGCTTCCTAGGCACTCGAAACGGTTGTGTTAGTGTGCACGTCTTTTTACATCGTTCTCACATAAATGTATAATCTCAAAATTAATGATGTAACCAAGATTTTGTAACAATATTTTGATTTTAAAAGAGTGTCCATGGAGTTTCTTGCCCGTTCTTCTCCATAGAGATCTACGCTAGGGAATGGGCAACTACAGTACTTTCTCAAGTTATTATGCCTTGTGACTGGGACTGTAGCTTTGATTTTCTTTTTTGTATTTTTGACTTTCAAAAGTGCCGTAATGGTGGAGTTCAAGCTGAAAGCTCTCGGGGTTTTGGATTTGGATCTGTGCTGGACGGAGCGTAGACTTCATCAGTCGATACCTTTCAAGCTTGATATTGATGTTCAATGTGCCTCTTACCATGCGGTGATCGCTCCAGGTTTTCACCGAATTGATCACAGAGACATCATTGAACATTTGCTTCTTGGTTGACATGATGAAGTCGATCTCATTTCTAGTTGCACCATCGGGGCTCTGCCAGGTCCACTTCCTGTGCTCACGCTTTCTGAAGAAGGAGTTCATCATATAGAGGCCCTCCTTCTCCATAAAACTAGCCAGTTGGTGACCCCGGCGATTCCGACGTCCAACTCCAAATTTCCCCACTTGCAGCTCATCGCCGTCTCGTTTGCCCAGTTTCGCGTTGAAGTCCCCCATGACAACTGTGAAGTGAGTTTTGGAACCATGCATGGCTTTAGAGATATCCTCATACATAGTCTCCACTTCGTCGTCGGGGTGTGCCGAGGTTGGGGCGTAGACCTGTATGACCTTCAGCGAATATCTTGAGGATATTCTGAGTATAAGGTACGCCACCCTGGTCGACACACTCTCGATCTTCACCACGTTGTTCACAAGGGACTTGTGGACGATAAACCCAACACCACCCTGGGATTGCCGGTCACCCTCGCAGAAATAGAGCAGGTTGCCGGATTTCAGGATTATCGTGTCCTCCCCCTCTCTTCGGACTTCAGATAATCCCACAATACTCCATCGCAGCCTGCTCAATTCCTCTTCGAGTTCCGCTATCTTCTCGTCGGTCCGGAGTGTGCGCGTGTTATATGTTGCCAGGTCTAGTCGTCGGTATTGGCAGCCGAATCCCTTCCGGAGATTCTTCGCACCCCTTGCCACGCCGTAGCCTCGACCGCTGCCGTAGTCGAGGGTAGACGGGCTGCCGGGCACTAGGGGCCATTTTTGTGATGCGCTATTCATTTGGGGGGGTTTTGCCATAATCGCCACGCTTGGCAGGCGGGTTGGCGATCGCAGTGAGTGCGGTTCTTACACAAGACACAGAGAGCGCTGCTGCCCATTCTCTGGTAAATCCCTTAGTCGCCTCTTACGACACCCACGGGAAGATATGGGATGGTGTTATTCTTTACGTCCGACACCATACGGACAACCTCTGCCACTACGTGTGGTATAAGTAACAAACTTACTATACCTATGCTACTCCTATTGATGTTGTCTTGGTTTTCACTAATGTTTTTTTCTTCTGTTGGTTTTTGTTGCTCTGATTCTGTTAGCATATAGGCTGGTTTTAACCTATTTATAGAAATAGTTACTTGTCTATTTGGCAGTTGTATCCTAAATACTTTATTATCTCTACTTATGACGCTGTAAGGGCCATCATAAGTAGATGTTAAAGGTTTTTTAACCGCATCATTTCTGATGAATACATGAGTTCAACTATTTAGGTCTTTATGCACAAACAGTTTCCGCGAATCGCTTGCGCTTCGTGACTTGGGACGAAGATTGTTTATCGTTTCTCGCAATCTCTCTACGTATGTATAATCGTCACCGCTGTACTTTGGACTTACCTCACTGTAAAATTCGCCGGGTAAGCGTAACGTCTGACCTAGAACTAGCTCGGCCGCGCTAAGGCCTGTGTCACACCGGCTGGCTGCTCGCAAACCGAACAAAACGGTGGATAGCTCGTCGTCCCATGACGAGTTGTCTGTTAACCTACTAGACAAAGCTACCTTTAGAGAACGATGCCATCTCTCTATCTTCCCGTTGCTTTGGGGATGGTATGGTGTAGTTCGGATCCTCTGGACTCCTAGTAACTTTAGTAGGTTAGCAAAGAGTTGGCTCTCGAACTGTCTACCTTGATCGCTGGTCAGTCTACTTGGGCAACCAAACCTGCATATCCAATTTTCGTAGACTGCTTTCGCTATTGTTTCTGCCGTGATATTTTCTACTGGTACAGCTTCCAGCCAGTGCGTAAAACGATCTATGATTGTGACACAATACCTGTTGCCATGCCGTGTGGTAGGCAGTGGTCCAACGATGTCCACGTGTAAATGCTCGAAACGTTGACTGGCTTCAAATTTACCTATTCCTGTTACCACATGACGACTTGCCTTGCTTCTCTGGCACTGCACGCATGTTTTTGCCCAATTACCTATTTTTTTGTTCATACCAGGCCAAAAGAATCTCTTGGAAATCATCCTACGAGTCGTTCTCACGCCTGGATGACTTATATTGTGTACTGATTCAAAAACTGTTTTACTAAATGCCGGTGGTACATACGGCCTTATGTTCCCATTTGCAATATCGCAATACACGCTTTTGTTGACGTTGGGAACGTGTATTTGTTTTAATTGTACGCTGCTCGATAAGTCTCCTCTTCGTAGTAACTGTGTAATTTGATCATCTCCTTCCTGCGCTGTCGCTAATTCTTCGTAATCTATGGTGGTTGGACACCCAATGGTTTCTACACGTGACAACGCATCAGCTACAGGATTATCAATGCCGTTGACATGCTGTATATTGCTAGTATATTCGCTAATGTACAGTAATTGTCTGATTCGCCTAGGAGTTTCTTTGTTTGAACTTATCTTTGAAATTGCGTATGATCTGTATAGACGGTTAAATCTCGACCTTCTATCATATCTTTAAAATGCATGATAGACATGTATAAAGCAAGTAGTTCCCTATCGTAAGTACTGTAGTTTTGCTGAGTGTCTGATAACTTTTTCGAAAAATATCCAAGTGGTTGCCACGTGTCGTCAACCCTCTGTTGTAATACTGCGCCTACGCAGGTATTAGAGGCGTCGGTCATAAGTGATAACGAAGCTTCAGCGACAGGATGAGATAACGTTACGGCGCTTTGTAGGCTTACCTTGCATTTCTCGTACGCTGATTCAGTTTTGGCGTCCCATTCTATTTTGGTTTTGTCTTTCTTTTTTGAGTTGTGCAGAAAACTATTGAGATACTTATGACACTCTGCTGCTTTGGGTAAATGTGACCTGTAGAAATTTACCATTCCGAGGAAACGTCTCAGCTCTTCGACTGTCTCTGGTCGTGGATACGTAATGATTGCCTTTACCTTTTCGGGTAGGGGAATGATCCCTGCTGGTGTAACCTTGTAACCTAAAAAATCTATTTCGTTTAATCCGAAAGAACTCTTCCCGAGATTTATGGTCAACCCGATACTGTGAAATCGCTCAAATACTTTCCTGACATGTTCTCTATGAATGACGTCATTTTTCGATGCTATGATGACATCGTCGATATAGCATGACAGTGATGACTCGTATTCATTACCTATCTTTTCACCGATGTTCTCGATTCCTTTCAGAACCGTGTTGTCCATAAACCTTTGGAACGTCTGTGCTGCGTTCCTAAGACCAAATGTCATCCGCGGAAACTCGAACAAACCGAATGGGGTAGTGATGGCGGTTTTCTCCACGTCTTCCGGTGCGACCTCAATAAAGTGATATGCTCTATTTATATCTAGATGTGTGTAAACTATTTTACCTGTTAATCCGTATGTGAAATCCTGAAGTCTTGGTATGGGGTATCTATCTGGTTTCGTTACTGTGTTTAGTCGTCGATAGTCTCCGCAGGGTCGTATATTGCCGTCCTTCTTCTGCACGACATGTAAAGGACTGGCCCACTGGCTTCTAGACGGTCTACAGATTCCTAGTTCCTGCATATAGCGAAATTCGTCTTTAACTTTTTGATACTTACCAGGTGGGAGCGGTCTCGGCTTCGCGTACATAGGTGGTCCGGTCGTATCAATGTGATGTTTTACCGAATGGTTAGGCAATGTTTCTTTGAATGATACGGGCTTAGTAATATCGATAAATTCCTCCAGCAAGTCACGAAACGGATGCGTTTCCTGCATCGTTTTAATTGTTGACTCATTGTAGTTTACAATGGTGCCTACCGTGTATAAACTAGTAACTGAATCTACTAACTTCCTATTATATAAATCTACTAATAAACGATGTGTTTTTAAAAAATCTGCTCCTATAATTGGGTTACTTACGTCACAAATTATAAAAGGCCATTTAAAACTACGCCTTAAACCTAAGTTAAGTTCTAATGTTATTACACCGTACGTTTTAATTTCGGTGCCGTTAGCAGCAAAGAGCTTATAGTTACATTCATGACTACGCTTCTTTACGCTAACCTTGGTGACTGGAATGACCGACACATTAGCACCTGTATCAATAAGAAAATCCATACCGTTTTTAGAATCCGTTACACACAAGCGATGGTTTTCGTTGACGTTGATGCATGCTACCACCGCCTTGGGCTGTATCCTCTTCAGTTTTCCTGCTTGTGTAACTTCGCCCAGTTACATGGTGACTCGCATCGCCGTGCTGACTCACGGTACCGGAAATGGTATCGGCACAACCAGTCTGGATTGTTCTGTGCTCGCTGCGGCGTCCGGGATCTTTGACGGGACCGGGAACGATTGCGGTTCCATCGTACCCTTCCCGCGTGGTGTTGGCGCTGTCCAATGCTGTTCACCTCGTTGCGTAGCGTCTTGATCTCTAGGGCCATGTTCCTAAGCTGGTTCAGTAGCTCTAGATTTACGTCTGCCATAGTTGTAGCTGACGCTGTGCTGCTGGCTGTTGTTTCTACTGCGGCAAGCTCCCCGTTGCGCAGGTTGTCCATGATCTTGTCGGCCATCTCTGCGAGGTCGTCCAACTTGGTGTCTGCCTTGTTGGTGGCCAGAATCGCGCGAACCCACGCTGGTAGCCTCGCTAACCATAAGTTCCTCAGTGTGTCTCCCGCAGCTCCGGAGTTTCTCGCCAGCTCGCTCATTTTGGCTAGCAGTTGGGATGGGCGTTGCTGTCCCAGGTCCATCTCTGAGACTAGTTTGTGAAATTGTGCTTCCGCGCTGATCTGGAACGTTTTTAACAGCCTGTTCTTCAATGTTGAATATCGCTGTTGTTCCGGCGGGTTACTTATTAGGTCTCCAACCTGGCTCAGTTCTTCCTTTGAGAGCTTGCTGAGTAACATCTCGTACTTGACCTGGTCGCCTTGGTGCTGCGGTCCTATCATGGCCTCAAATTGAGAGAACCATATCTTGGGCATGTCCGCCCAAAAAGGTGGTATTCGGGCTGACAACCCGATTGCAGCTAGATCGCTCACTATTGCTTGTGCCGTCGGTGCTGGTAGAGTCATTGTAGCACTGTTCACGTACACTTGTTTAACTGTTCACTTCCGTTCCCTACGCAAGGCCACGTCGAACGCGGGGTCACCAATTATTGAGTCCCTTGGTGGTGGTTTGTGGTGTAGAGGTCCTTGTTGTGGTGTAGCCTTGCGTGGGGAGGATGATTAAAAGTCAGTGCGTGGAAACTACATATAAACGTTTATTGATCACACATTGATTACAGTTCACATTAACAGTCTAACTTAGTACACCACGCGATTTACAGGATGTCTCATATAAAGACATGTTTGCACCACCACTGCGTGTAAGGGACTGCCGCTTGCGCACACCGCAGTCCCGGTTGGCGACTATACATTTTGTCGCGTCAGCTTTTGTAGCGTAAGCCCCTACACTTTTTATGCATGGATTGCTTTCGATGTGTTAGTTGTATATGTTTTGCCATATTTGAAAATTATTAAACAAATCCTTACTACTTGGATTGAAAAAGTTGAAAACTCACAAAACGCTGAATATTCAGGAAGCAAAGAATATTGGAACACAATATTTGATGTTTACCTGAATATAATAGATACCTGGTACGTTTATTAATGTAGAATAAGGAATAAAGAAATCAAATATACTATAACATAATGAGTTACTTCGGTTTCCAGATTATATTTTACGTAATATTAACAGTTTACTTCAATTTCAAGAACCTCGCAATGGTGGTAACTATATTCAGGCTTTCAATTGCAAAAGGTGGAATAAAAGTAAGTGATCGGATTCGTAATTTATTTGTTATACCTTACACGTTATATAGTACATTACATCTACATTCGCACATAGGCGGACTTAATGCCACTAAGCATTATCCGTCAGTCAACCATTGGGTTCAATAGTACATTATGGAAACCAACTATTCACAAGTATACCAACCAGAACTATCGAATTGTTATAATCGACCCCATATTCCGTTTAGGTCCCCTGTACTGTATGACATATTGAAGTCTTATCCAGTAGCCTAATTCGTTAACGAAAAGTGAAGATACATTATTTTGTCAAACAACTAAATACTTAATTGACCGCCTTGTTGGTCTAGCAAGTAGATCGTAAACGCTGCTGAGTATAAGGACCTGGATTCGATTCTATTAGGATTTTTTCAGTAGCCGCCATGGAGCCTGGATCTGTGCCCTGTAGATGACAATAGGCTCGCCCCCATTACATGATGGGAATTAGAAATAACCGGTGAAATGTGGGTGTACTACCAGGCGCATCTTTGCCTAGTCCTTCAAGGACTACAGGCATAATATGATAAAACTATTTTTCTGTTACCATTGCAGCATATATCATTCTGCTTTTACGTATCAAATAAATACCATCAAGAATATCTACTTACTTGTGTGCTTGAGCGTGGACTGCGAGGAATTCTACGCAGCCATGAGAGATGTTCAGAGTACCTGTGTAATGCTCAAGTCAAGACATTGTTATGGTTGGTATTAAATCTGAGCTCTGACATAAAGTGTTGCAAATATTATTGAAAAACGTCGCCGTTATGTAATGCGTCGTCTTCACGTTCAGCCGGGTTGTGGTGGCGATACGTTCGACAAAACGGCGTCCAACGTTTAGTTTTATTGACAGCAAGAAAAAATACTGGAACTGGAATACCTATACGGTTAAAATGTATGGAAAACCTCGCTTTTTAAGAAAAAAAATTGCGTGGTGAAAAGGTTTACCGTCGTTAAATGTTTTCGCGTCAAAATTGGTTGATACAACACATCATCATCATCATATCAGCTGGAAGATGTCCACAGTCAGACATTCTAACATTCAGCAACTTGTCTCGGTTACTGGTTGTGATCAAAGTAATAAAATACTAGTTTTCACTGTATTAATTAAGTTTATTTATTTGTGGGAAGGCGAGCTAGACATTTTTGGTGGTAAATTGTAAATTGACGACTTTTTGACAGTAGCAAACATGACCGTTCTACAATGCTGGCCACAGATAGCATAGATAAAATGTATGTCCGTAACATAAGTTGGGCCGGCCTAAAATCCCTTTATCTTAAACCTAAGTACTTAATATTTAAATAAATGCTAATTTTTAAACTAATTTTAGAAACTAAAAGTTTACTAATTAAACTTATATAAATAATATTTTTGCATAATATAGTTAGCTAGAGCAACTGATGACTAATCATCAATGGGCAAAAGAGACACTTTGGAGACCGCTCTGGTGTGAAATTTGCCATCAGCTGTTCTGACTTCAATTACACGAACCTTTGCATCTAATCCTGTAAATACTTTTGAAATTCTACCTCTAGGCCATTGGAAAGGTGGTGTGTTTGGATTACGCAGTAGCACCAACATACCTTCTTTTAGATTAGGGTATTCCTTTTGCCATTTAGTGCGCTTGTTTAATAATGACAAATATTCATTTGACCACGCCTTCCAGAAATGCTGTCGTACTTGCTCACAACACATCCATAGTCGAAGTCTATTAGCAGGAATATTTGTTAATTCTTGTTCTGGATAAGAGGTTGGCGCGCAACCAATGAGAAAATGCCCCGGTGTTAAGTAGGAGTAGTCAGAGGTATCAAGAGACAAAGGGACGAGTGGTCTTGAATTAAGTATAGACTCTATCTGGCATAGAACTGTATGATATTGCTCGTAGGTAAATATTTTAGACCCAGTGACTCTTTTTAAGTGAAATTTTGCTGACTTAACCGCTGACTCCCACAGACCACCATGGTTGGGACTGTAAGCTGGAATGAATTTGAACTGTATACCCTTTGATGCTGCAAAATCCTGAGCCTTTTCTTGAAAATTTGAATGATTATGTAATTGGTAGAGTTCGCGCAATTTATTATTGGCTCCTTTAAATGTTGAAGCATTATCACAATTTATAACTGAAGGTAAGCCTCTACGAGATATAAAACTTTTTAGAGCAGCTAGAAAAGCCTCTGTTGTGAGATCTGAAACTATTTCTAAATGAACCGCTTTGGTGGTGAAGCAAACAAATACGACAACATAACCTTTCGACACTACACTTCGTCTCAAAGTTGATTGTTTAACTTCGAACGGGCCGCAATAGTCCAAACCCACCCTTTCAAAGGCTCTAGCAGGTGTAACTCTATCACGAGGTAGAGACCCCATAAGCTGTTTAGCTCCTTCCGTTTTGTGTCTTATGCATACTATACATTTATGCAATACACTTTTTACTTCACGTATACCATTTACAAAATGATATTTCTGAGACAAGCTACTAAACAAAAGTTTGAGTCCACCATGTAATAATGATAGATGCTCATTATGTATTATTATTCTAGTTAAGTGACATTTATTTGGAAGTATAATGGGAAACTTTCTTGCAAAGGAAAGGGTTGAGTTTTGCAGTCTACCCCCTACGCGTAGTATTTCTTCAGCATCAATGAAAGGATGTAATGATTTTAAATTTAAATTTATTTGCTTGTTTTGTTTTAAAAGTTTTATCTCTTCGTGAAAATAGAAAGTTTGAACACCTTTGATTGCAATATTTAGCGCGTATTTTAATTCCTTTGCAGTAAAGCTTCCGGCATTAGTTACCTTACCCTTGCATTTATTAATAAACCTTATAACATAGCAAATAACTCTTTGCATTTTGTAGACGCTTGAAAACTTAGTGAATAACGGTGAGATACTTTCTGCTTCCCTTTCAGCAGTGTGACTCACGTTTTCGATACAATTAAGTTGAATTGGATATTCAACGTTTGAAGTGTAAAAGTTAGAATTACTTTCACAGTGCAAATAATCGGGGCCCTGCCACCATAGTTTATTGTTATGCAAGTCATATGGACTTACACCCCTAGATAAAATATCTGCTGGGTTGAACACACCCGGCGCGTGATACCACTTCATACCCACTGTGCAGCCAGTAATTTCTTTTGTTCTATTGGCAACATAAGCCGGTAAATTATGTAAATTTGAGTTTAACCATCCTAAAACAATTTTTGAGTCTGTAAATAGATTTATCATTTGTATGTTTGGTAATACTTTGGATACCTTGTGTATTAGCTTGGCAAGAAGTAAGGCACCGTTAAGTTTGAGTTTTGGAACTGTTAATTTTGAATTTAAAGGGGCTACTCTAGATTTAGAGCACAGTAGGTATGCGCGGTATACACCAGCTATTTTTAATTTTACATATATGCAGCAACCATATGCTTCCATAGAAGCGTCGCAATAACCAAATAAAGCACACTCATCCGCCTCTGAGACCTGCAAGTTGCGCGGTATTATGAGATCAGGTACACTCGAAATCTCGTTTTGAAATATTGACCATACTTTGTGTAATGCTAGAGGCAAAGGAGTGTCCCATTCCAGGTTATATTGCCAAATCTGTTAAAGTATCAATTTTGCCCTAACTATGATAGGACCAGCGAAACCTAGTGGGTCAAAGAATTTACTGACTGAGCTTAGGACACTTCTCTTCGTAGGTATTTCAGGTGAGGTTACCATGCCCCCACTCATTTTGAATACATCATCTCGTGTGTTGTATGCGAGACCTAAAGTTTTTATGACAGGCTTGTCCTGATCTAGATCACGTTGAGAAAATCCTAGTTTTTCCTTGGGAATGTCTGATAGTAATTTATTGTCATTTGAACACCACTTATGTAATTGAAAGCCTCCTAGACTCATCAACTGAACAAGCTCATTTTTTATCTGCAAGGTTAACTCATAACTAGAAGCTCCACATATTATGTCATCGCAGTAACTCGATGATATAATAGCTTGGCTTGCTAAGGGAAATTCATGCTCATACCTTTTTGCTAACTCAACTAAACATCTTGTCGCCAAAAAGGCAGAACTCTTTAAACCATATGTTATGGTTTGAAGTTGTAGGCATTGTATGGGGAGTTCTGGTCTGTCTCTCCACAAAATATTCTGGAGCACCCTGTATTGAGGTTTTACCAAAATCTGTCTGAACATATGGCGAATGTCGCACATTAGAATGAATTTATGTGTTCGAAACTGTATTAAAATATCAAATAATTGATTTTGTACAACTGGGCCATTGCATTGTATATCATTTAGACTAGGATAGTCACGACCCTTGGCGCTAGCATCGAATACTACGCGCAATTTGTTTGTAATTTTATCATTGCGTATAACCGCATGATGTGGAAGGAAATTAATTGGTTGAATATTAGGTGAGTCATTATCATCAACATTGATTATTTTTGCATGACCCAATTTTAAATATTCATGTATGAACTCAATATATAATTGATGGTATAATTGATCCTTAGAAAATCGTTTTTCTAAGTTGTAAAAACGCTGCAAAGCAATAGCAAACGAATTTGATGTATTAATGTCACTTGGACTCATTTTGAGTGGTAAGCCTACTTCAAAACGATTATTTTGTAGAGTGACAGACTCTTGAAACACCCTCTCACTTTGAGCATGTTCAGGTAATGACTCCAGGAAGACCTCTGGAACCTTTTCTGTCTCCCAGAATTTTTTAACAATGTGATCCAAATCAGTACTTACTACTGCATGCAAACTAGTCACTACGTTACAACAAGGAAAAGAGTCACCTGAGATGATGTATCCAAACCTCGTGTTGAGCATGATCGGATCTGATGGACCCCCTTCAATCTTTCCATCCTGAATAACCCGGAAGAAGATATCAGCTCCCAGCAGCACATCAATTACTCCTGGAATGTTATATTCATTATCAGCCAATATAATATTTTGAGGTATCATAAAACTGGAAAAATCAAATTTTCTTTGTGGCATAGATGCAGTAATTTGATTTACAATGGAGCATGTAATATTTGCATTGAAATTCTGAGTCATGGAATGAATTGTGATATTTATAGCGTTCTCTATTTTATTTAATTTTTCACCTAGTGTTAATACATTCTTTTCATGCTAGAAGGGCTGAATATCTAACCTTTGTGCTAGGCTGCTTGTGCAAAATGATGCTTGACTGCCTGAGTCAAGCAACCCTCGTGCGACAATTTTGTTACCATTTGCATCTGATACTAAAAATTTAACTGTTGGCAATAAAACCTTAGTTTGGGGCACCTTATAAGAGTAAAGACTCACCGACTGATCCTCCTTGTTCCCATCCTGCTTGCCATCTACATGAAGCAAAGTATTATGGTCCTTTGATTTGCAAATGTTGCACTTAAATTGATAGCGACACTTCTGTGAGTGCAGGCCTAAACATATAACACAATGTTTATGTTTATTAACAAGGGCAAGTTTTTTGTCAATTGACATGAGAACAAATTTAGGACATTTATACAAGCGATGTGAATCATTACAGACCGTGCAATTTGAAGAAGTTGGTGTTGGCCTCGGGTCAATGACCCCTGCTAAGTTTACACTCTTTGGCTTTGATTTATCATTATACATAGGACTGACCTCGAGTGCAACTGCACGCTTGTCTAAAAATTCTAACAACTCATACAATGTTGGCCTTATGGTGGCATAGTCCTTTTCAGAGTGAAACAGACGAACAGTTAAAGGGTCCAGCTTGCGTGTTACAATGCACATCAAAATGGCATCCCATTTATCAGTGGGCTGCTTTAGATTTTCAAGTGCAGAGAGCTGCTGCCTTATTTTTGCTGTCATTTCCCGCAGTTGTTGGGCTGTTCCACGCTGAATAGATGGCATGTCTAACAGGATGTTAATGTGTGTTGAAATGACTAAAGATGGATTACAGTACCTCTTTGTTAATAGCTGAATGGCAGAATTAAATGATCCATTGCTTACTGGCAGTCCCTCGATTATTTGCAAAGGCTCCCCTTTGAGCAAAGTCTTTAAATAGTACAGTTTCTCAATTGAACTCAGCTTGGCATCCTCTCCGATAATAGCACCAAATAAGTCCATGAATGGCTGAAAACCGCTAATGTCCCGTCCGTCATAGGGTTGTATATTTATTTTTGGTAATTTTATAGATTTAGCATCACTTTTAACACTCTTTTTATCACACTCACTAGCTGCAGCTTGTTTACGTTTCTTGAGCAACGCGCAGAGACGAAAATACCGGTCCTCCAAAGGGCCGGACTCATCATCCTTTTCATCTAGGCATAGTAGTTGCACTTGTATGTCCTGGAATCTTTTAAACTGCTCATGAAGCTGTAGCTCCCTGGCCTCGAGCTCATCCTGATCGAGCTCCTGTTTTTCTATAAAATAAGATTCCATTCTGGTGATGAACGATTTGCATTGCCCCCGTGCTGCTCTTAGGCGTTTTATTTCCTCTGTGCTTGACATCTTCTCCGTGTCGACTGTATCTTGCCCTTCGTCGTATTCGTCGTCGCAGACCTCATATAATTCTGAGTCACTTGTTGATGACATGCGATTTCTTCAGTCGAATGTGTGGACAAACTTTTGCGTAAATTCTAGAAAGTTCTTGTTGTATGTCGGATGGAGCGAGAGCGAGTGAGACAGCTTGCTGGAATCCAACGGCGAGCGACAGGGACGCAATATTTGTTGCCGCCTCGTGTCGTGGTGATTTTGGTTTTCAGGTTATGTTGCATGAAGAAAAAGGTTTTATTTTAATTATTTTTGTATTTGTCGCTTTTATTTTTGCCTCGCCTTCCCGATGTATTTTTAAATTGATGTATTGTATGATGGTAGTCCGCGTGGCTATACTCTTCGCGGCACGTGAAGCATGCGGCCGGCACAATGTCAACGTGGATGGATGATTGATGTTAAACACTATTCCCGGAGCACTGATTATGTATTACGTAGACTGCTCTAATTTTCGGCACCAATTTGGTTGTGATCAAAGTAATAAAATACTAGTTTTCACTGTATTAATTAAGTTTATTTATTTGTGGGAAGGCGAGCTAGACATTTTTGGTGGTAAATTGTAAATTGACGACTTTTTGACAGTAGCAAACATGACCGTTCTACAATGCTGGCCACAGATAGCATAGATAAAATGTATGTCCGTAACAGTTACCAGTTCATCGGTAGATGCCTGTATGTAATAAGTTAGTACTAGCCGCCTGTATGTAATAAGTTAGTACTAGCCTTAACTAGTTTTTCAGCGTTTCCCCGGCAGTAAATGATAAATGATATTTATTATGCAAATAGGTTTTGACAAAATTTTACGTTTTTTTTTTAAATAGATTTGGCGGGAGTTTTGTACCTGACAACTCTGACTCATCACTACTTGTCACAGTCTCTTTTAACGTCTAAATATAGTCTTGGTCAACTCACATGAGGACTATGCAGGTTGGTGTGGCGAGTACCGCCCCTCGGTTTCAAGTTGGTTGGTGTGCAGTATCATGACGTGTGGGTGCGCCCGACTTTAGGCGTGTATCGATATAGCGTGTGGGACCGCCATGTTTTTTGGAGGAACCGGTGGCCATGTTGAACCAGATGTCATAGTGCTCTCGCGCAGAACGCACACGTCTCACCGCGTGTCTTAAAATCTTAAGATATCATCTCCCGCAAGACCATAAAATCCTGAGTATCATCCCGTAAGCATTGGGGATCTACCGGGAATTAATAATAATCCCATATTACCGCGTCTGTGTAATTTGTGCCCAAGATAACGTAGGTGATCGGCGCGCAAGACCAAGCAGAGGCAGGTGGTACCACCTGTGAAGACCTTCGGGGCTGAACGAGGAAGAACCAGGTACCGCTTTTCTTTACGCGCTAGAGTTAGACCACCATATGCAGTCTGCTGCCACCACTCCCAACTTGAAAATTATACAGACAAATATAGGCATTTGAATCAGCACGCAATCCAGGTGTTAGATTGTAACTAGTCCTCAAACCGCAGAGATACACGGCTATTTACACGCCTGTCCCTCCATTAGATGGTCCTTTCGAGCCTGGATAGGCACCAGTAAAATTAAGTACAAATAAGTACAAGTCATTACGTTAGGTACATAACTTCATTAGTGCCTCAAAATGGCTACCCGCAAACAAGAAGCTAAATTAGCTCAGCTTACTGCTAAAAAACAAATGATTTTCGAGCGAGTTAATCGCTTGTATAATGCTTCTAGAACCATCTCGAACTTTGATTCGCGCTCAAATGAATCATTCCTAGCGCAGTCAGAAACAATTAGTGAACAATACAACAAATTTGAAGAAATAATTGAACAGATCAATGAATTGCAGTTTGAGATTGACGAAACCGCTCCAGATTATTCGAGTCTAAATTCTATTGAAGACTTATATTCACATATTAAATATAAACGTAATCTTATACTTGCGAGCAGCGAAACATCACAGCCGAAGGGAGGTAGTCGCATAAAATTACCACCCATAGAATTACCATCATTTGACGGTAAAACAGAACATTGGCCCATATTTTATGAAATGTTCCGCAGCAATGTTCATTTAAATACTGATCTCAATGACTCGCAACGTGTGCAGTACTTGGTCAGTAAATTGACTAATGATGCCTTAAAACTAACCGCAGGCATTGTTCCCACAGGTGATACATATAGCGTTATGTGGAACAGTCTCGTTAAAAGGTATCAAGATAAGCGTAGTCTAGGCCTTCATTATCTCAATAATATATTGGACATTAAAGGATGCGCCGGCAATGTTGCTAGTCTTAATACATTTGTGGAACGATATTCGGCGTCGGTCGCTGCCTTGAAGCAGTTAGACATTCCAGACTTGCTGGATTTTGTGTTATTACACTGTGGCTTAAGAAAGGTTGACGCGCAAACTGTTCAACAGTTTGAAAGCCGTGTGAGTGGGGAAAAATTACCTACATATACGGAGTTTGTAGCATTTATGCAAGACTATGTTAAGGTACTCCAGCGCTCACACGCTAATAATTCACAGACGGAACCGCGCGCCAAGTCTAGTTTAGCTCATAGTCGTTCAAAGTCATTTGTTTCGCGCAGCGAACCGGTTTCAAATGGTAAATGTGCACTGTGTGATAGTGACGGCGTCGAACATCGGCTGTTTGATTGTCCGCGATTTAAAGATATTAGTACACCGCAAGCTCGTTTCGAATTTATTAAAAATAAACGTGGCTGTATAAATTGTTTAAGTTTATCTCATTCTTTAGCTAAATGCAAATCACGAAGCATTTGTAAAATTTGTAAAAAGACACACCATTCTCTGTTGCATTTCTCCGAAGTAAAAGGTGAGTCATCGCTTGAGCAGCAGGTACCCGCTACCAGTAGTTCCGTATCACTCACAACTGCGGCAAAGACTTGTTTACCGAATGAGTCAACCATTTTGTTAGCGACCGCGCAATTATATGCATATTATAGGGACAGCAGAGATAAGGTGATTATCAGATGCTTGTTGGATAACGGATCGCAAAATAATTTAATTACTGCGGACTGTTGTAAACGTTTGAACTTACCCATAATTAAATTACGCAATTCGTCTTTACAGGGTGTTGGTATGACATCAAAACCTATACACGGCTTTGTTCATCTCAACATAGAATCTCGGATTAATTCTCACACTAAATATTACATACAAGCGTTAGTCGTTGATTGCATTACAGATAAACTTCCCGCTAGATTTATTAGATTAAATGACAATAATAACATGTCATATTTAAATAACTTACCGCTAGCCGACCCGACCTGGAATGTACCAGGCGGAATCGACATTGTGCTTGGAGCACAGCTGTTTCCTTTTATTTACCTAGGAGATAGGGTTGACTCAGGCACCCGCGCACCCCCAGCTATATTGACTAGTTTCGGTTATGTACTGATGGGTGATATTGATTGTTACAATAGTGATATAACACACATTACATCTTCGTTTACCGCGCTTGCCGACATTGAACTCGAGTCAAATTTGCAGAAGTTTTTTGAGCTAGAGGAAATTCCAGCTCAACGTTTTATTAGTCCGGACGAATTAGAGTGTGAAAATAGTTTTAATTCTTCAGTCGTATTTAAAGATGGCAGATACTTTGTCGACTTGCCTTTCGCGCGCGCCCCTTCCGAGTTAGGCAGCTCACGCGGTGTCGCTCACCGGCGGCTACTTGCGCTCGAGCGTAAATTCACGTTAGTGCCAACCCTACGCGAGAATTATAATAAAACTATCGCGGATTATATAACTCAGGGGTATTTATCGGAGGTACCCGCCTCTGAATTGACAGAAGAGGGTTACTACATACCGCATCACGCCGTCATTAGACCGGACAAAGACAGCATTCGAGTGGTTTTGGACGCTAGTGCCAAAACGCACTCAGGGTTGTCACTCAATGACATTCTGCATGTCGGACCTAATTTACAAGCCGACTTGTTCTTTTTATTAATTGATTTTCGTACACTCCCTGTCGCGATGACAGCTGATATAAAACAGATGTTTTTACGTATCGGTGTAAATGAGCACCACCGCAAATATTTACGAATCTTGTATCGTTTCAACAAAAATGAGCCTATTCGCACCTTTAATTTTAACCGCGTTCCCTTTGGGCTAAAGCCTAGTCCTTATTTAGCGATGCGCACACTGCGTAACTTGGCGTGTGAGCATAGCGACCGCTTTCCTGAGGCTTCTAAATTGGTGGAAACTCAGTTTTACATGGATGACTATGTCAATTCTGTTTCTGATGAACAGATCGCTATGCGTCTATCCCGCGATTTAATTGACTTAATGAAGGTAGGTTCTTTTGACTTAGTCAAATGGGCCACTAATTCACCCGCTTTATTGGAGATTCTCCCAGAGTCTCACCGCTTACCAGTTAATTTTTCTGGCATGGATAATGATGTCCATAATTTCAAAATTCTTGGATTAACCTGGGAACCCGCTGATGATTATTTTTCTTTGACAACAGTCGCCGTGGATAATAAATGTACGAAGCGCGCGATTCTATCGCTAGTTGCCCGCTTGTTCGACGTACTTGGTCTCGTAGCACCCGTTGTGCTGTACGCGAAAATATTAATTAAGGAACTTTGGTTAGCTAAAATAGGTTGGGATGAAGTTCCTCCGGACTCCATCACCAATCGGTTTTCGGCTTTTACGCGCGATTTTCCTTCGCTCTCTTCTCTAAAGGTTCCTCGCCACATTGGCGTCTTTAGAGAAGCTGTAGTGAATATCGTAGCCTTCTGCGACGCCAGCTTTAGTGGGTATGGCTGTTGTATTTATTTACACATTTCCAACCCTACAGGCAATATCACAGTCCGGCTTTTATGTGCAAAGTCCAAAGTTTCCCCCGCTAAAATAACAACGCTAGCTCGATTAGAACTTGTCGCCGCTTTACTTCTGTCTAAACTTGTTCGCGTGGTCAAAGACAAACTTTCCGCCCGTGTACCTATTGCAGGTGTCTACGCCTTCTCGGACTCCACCATAGCTCTCTCGTGGATCCACTCATCTCCCCATAGATGGTCTATCTTTGTCAGCAATCGCATTGCTCAAATACAGGAAAACATACCTACCGCTTGTTTCAATCACGTGTCAGGGAAAGAAAATCCTAGCGATTGTCTGTCTCGCGGCATGCTGCCTTCGGATTTAATAGAACACTCGTTGTGGTGGAACGGCCCTACATGGCTCCATCATCCCATGAGCGAGTGGCCTTTAAAATTCTCTCCTACTCAGTGTGAAACATTGCCAGAGTTTAAATCAAAGATTTTTCTTGTAGAAACATCCAATAATGAACCGCGTATTTTAGATACTTTAACTGACCGTGTTTGCTCATGGAATAAATTGTTACGTGTATTTATGTACATTCTTAAATTTACGGGCAGACTACATAGTCATAGCTCTGTCGAAAACATTAAAACCGCTGAAAACTTCATTATTCGGTTGGTTCAAAGTGTACATTTTTCTAATGATTTAAATTTAATTAAAGCAGGCGAACTTCCTTCTAAGAAGTTGCGCTCTTTGTCTGTCTTCGTTGATAGCTTCGGAATCTTACGTATTGGGGGCAGATTGTCTAAATCTGACTTACCATATGAAGCCAAGCATCCTGCGCTTTTACCTAAACGCGACCGCGTAGTCGATCTAATTATTGATCACTATCATAATACATACTGTCATACGGGCCCCGGGTTATTGATGTCCATCATAAGGCAGCGGTTTTGGATATTGGATGGCCGAACAGTCATACGTTCCCGCTGTCGGAAATGCAATACTTGTTTCCGTCTAAATCCTAAGCATCCAGTACTCAAAATGGCTGAACTTCCTGGATACCGTGTCCGTGATGCTAAGGCCTTTGTACACACCGGTGTAGATTTCGCCGGGCCGCTTGCTTACTTACCTATTCGACGAAGAGGTCAACGTTCGCAGAAACTTTATTTATGTTTGTTCGTGTGCATGGTGACTAAAGCCATGCATATCGAGCTTGTGTCGGACCTCACATCTGAGGCTTTCCTATCCGCATTTAAGAGATTCATTTCCCGCCGCGGTCCAGTGTCTGTCATGTACTCGGACAATGGTACCAATTTCGTTGGCGCTAAGGCGCAACTCGATGATATTTATTCTTTCTTATTAAATTCGACTGTTCAAACGGATATTAAAAATGAGCTTCTTAAATCACGCATCGAGTGGAAAAGAATACCGCCGCGAGCTCCGCACTTCGGAGGTATTTGGGAATCGAACATTAAGAGTGTTAAAACTCACTTGCTTAGAGTCATAGGTAAACAGCTTCTCACTTACGAGGAGCTCTCGACCGTATTGGTGCAAATTGAAGGCCTTTTGAACTCTCGACCGCTTAGTGTTCTTTCATCAGACCCGCATCCAGAGGTACTCACGCCCGCGCATTTTTTAATGTCCAGTCCACTCACGTATTTGCCTTCTTCGGAATTGACAGAAGAAAACATAAACCTAACAAACCGCAAAAGGCTTTTGGATCAGCTTGTGTTATCCTACTGGAACAAATGGCGAGTTGAGTACTTGCACACGTTGCAAGTTCGCCAGAAGTGGTGCACTCCCGATCGCCCTATTGAGATCGGTACTGTCGTTCTCTTGGGTCAAGATAACGTACCTCCATTGTCCTGGCCATTAGGTATCATAGAGGAAGTCTTCCCGGGATCGGATGGTGTAATTAGAGTCGCTTCAATAAGAACCGCGTCAGGTACATATAAACGTCCTGTCACTAAGTTGTATCCTTTGCCAACCCAATAAAGTAATTTTAATAAGTAGTTTAATTTAGTTTAGAGTTTATAGTAGGTGTATGTTTCAATGGCACGCCATTATATAATTATAATTTAGATTAATTCGACTCATCTTAGTCAAATCAAACCGCAATTTCATTCTCTGGATGACTCCAGAGAATGAAATTATTATTTATTATTATCATTATATATTATATTAGATATTTTTATTATTATCTGACGATAATAAGTGATCCCGAACGTTATATCATTGTGATGGTGTTTCGGACTGCTGCTGGATTCCCCTTAATGCTCTCCAACAACTTAATACCTACAGGTCACCCCCGCTTCTTAAACCGCACCCGCGCCGCATAGATTAGCTGCTTTGAAAGCCCTGGACCTTTCAAGGTGGGGAGTATGGTGTGGCGAGTACCGCCCCTCGGTTTCAAGTTGGTTGGTGTGCAGTATCATGACGTGTGGGTGCGCCCGACTTTAGGCGTGTATCGATATAGCGTGTGGGACCGCCATGTTTTTTGGAGGAACCGGTGGCCATGTTGAACCAGATGTCATAGTGCTCTCGCGCAGAACGCACACGTCTCACCGCGTGTCTTAAAATCTTAAGATATCATCTCCCGCAAGACCATAAAATCCTGAGTATCATCCCGTAAGCATTGGGGATCTACCGGGAATTAATAATAATCCCATATTACCGCGTCTGTGTAATTTGTGCCCAAGAAAACGTAGGTGATCGGCGCGCAAGACCAAGCAGAGGCAGGTGGTACCACCTGTGAAGACCTTCGGGGCTGAACGAGGAAGAACCAGGTACCGCTTTTCTTTACGCGCTAGAGTTAGACCACCATACGCAGTCTGCTGCCACCACTCCCAACTTGAAAATTATACAGATAAATATAGGCAGTTTGAATCAGCACGCAATCCAGGTGTTAGATTGTAACTAGTCCTCAAACCGCAGAGATACACGGCTATTTACACGCCTGTCCCTCCACAGGTAAATATCTGATATGATCTTTTGAAGAAAGAACCACACAGATTTGAGTGGACCTCTGTCTAGTCAGTGCAAGCATTTTGTTAGTTACCGTGTAGTTCGACTTATAACTCAAGGTGCTCAAGTAAAAACTGGTTACCATTTTGTCTGATCAAAAACCTCGCTTACAATAACGATGTTGTTTTAGACAGGATAGTTTGCAAGAACATCCAACGTGTACAGCAAGTATTTTTCAAGAAGATGAGCGCTTGCGGCCTGTTCATCATAGATGCCGAACTACCTCTACAGCTGTCAAGCTTCATAACTACCTAGACGATTGTGTTATTACAGTTTGTGTTTTTGTAAACATTACTGATTATGACGACCAATAGATCTGATAATGATTGTGTTTTTTTTTCATTGCCTTGTTATTATTATATTGTATAGTGATCAGAACAATTATACATTGGTTCTTTCTTTACTGGTTTCAGGGCTTCTGACTTCGCTTTAAATGCAGATGCCGTCGAAAAATATCTCTCAGGCATACTGGTTTCCTCACGATATTTCCTTCACCGAACCAAGTGATAATTATACAATACCCACATGTTTCCCAAAAATCTGAGGTGCGTGTCTTGGGATTGAACTCGAGACCTATGACTCGTACGATCGTTCAATTCATTCGATAGTTTACACCTCGGTCATAACTTATTGTAGACCCACTGATGAGATTAGAAAACGATAATTTTAGTGTCCTACAAGTATGTCTTTGGATGGCAACAGCTACCAACAAATTATAAATGACCCGACTGAAAGATAAGAAACAAATTTAGTAAACGTAATTTTCTTAAATAGAGTATTAATTCATATTGAGTAATATTAATAATTTATTACTTGCCTACTTGTAGATCTTTGACAGTTATTATACACAGAAAGTGGCCTGGAACCAGTCTCAGGTCTCTTGACAACCAGTCTTACCAAGGAGTACCTATCGTATTACACAGTGTTAACTAGGTTGTGGAGGTCAGATAGGCAGTCGCTCTATGTAAAATACTAGTATTCAGCTACATCCGGTTAGACTGAAAGCCGACCTCAACATAGTTGGGAAAAGGCTTGGCAGATGATGAGTTGCCTACTAATTGACCGCAGTGTTCAGATCAATTGACATTCAACTACTCGTTCAACAAACATGTTCTCGGATTTCAAAAACTGGTTGAAATTAAATACGAACGTTGTTTTAATCGAGAATGTATCCACACCATCGTCTGACGAAATACTTATCGACAATGAGATTGGAGAAGATTTAAGATCAGTACTAAGACCATTGAATCTGATGCAAAGTATTTTCTTGCGATCGAAGTATTCTATTCGTGACAACATTATAACTGCGAATACGAATCTATACAACTTTATCCAATTGGCTTGCATGCTCTTGTACCGATGTGCCTGTTTTGGTGAACTGATCGTATACGTTATCCAGAATAGACTTAATTGGGGGATTTGCCGCTTACTATTTTCTCTGAGCATGACTACTGACATCATCTTCTACTTGATCGGGGATTTAATAAACATCGTATCCAACATCGTGCACAGCTACTACAATATCTTGTTGGTCTCAAAAATCCAATGTGTGCTCAGATTCTTACAAATAAATGGCAAAGAACTCAGAGGAATTGTGGTCTGGGACTGGACTATAGTTGGCATCCTAGATATTTTTTGTATTAGTTTCACCGTATGCGTCGGTTTTATTTTTGTAATGAGGATTCCTGATTATTCGTCGCTTTACTCTAGCCTCGTTTTCGATACTAACGTTGTATATGCTTTAATAATATTGAAATTATTAGAGAAAATGCTTCGTGTGTGGATCGAAAAAGTGAAGAATTCAATAAACACTGTAGATACGGAAATGGAGGAGTACTGGAATCTAATCTATGATGCATACCTGAATATACAGGAGTCATACACAATACTAGAGACATTATTTCGACGAATGGTAAGCACATTTTTAATTAGTATTTGGAAAAGCTCGTTTTAAAATTTTCAGTGCTACCGTGCTACAGCTGAAAGAGACATGTTAATATTTTGTTCTTGTTATCAGGTTACCTTTTATACGGCATTTGCAGTGTACCTTAATTTGAGGAATCTCGGTATGGTATTATTTTTCAGCCGCCAAACTAACGTCGTAAGTACCTAGTTGTAAGTAGTCGAAATTCTAACAACTCATGGGACTAACAAGAAATACCCGTCTATTTCAGGTTTGTCTGTGGGTGTACTAAATGATTTCTATGGGTTGATTCCCATCTGTCCCCACCGGTCTGTCCCCACTGGTGGTAGTTGCAACTATTTGTCGCATCTAATTGTCATCTGCCACCAGTGGGGACAGACATGGTGGGAGCAGATGGGAATAAACCATTTCTATGTGGGTTTTGTCCATCATCATTGTGCGCAGTGTATCCATTTTATAGATATGTAAAAGCCTTCACACGAATAGTCAGTTAGCCGTCAATTATGTAAGTACGTAACGGCCACCGCTAATGAAGTTGAAAGTAAAGCATGCCCTGAGCCCAGAGGCTTGGTAGTGATGGAGAGCTTTTACTTTATGTTATAATTGTGACAACACAAGAAATTTACCTGTGCTAAGGAATTTAACAAATACCATCTGCATTGTTTTACTACCTGGTCGTGGACCCCTGACGTGTAGGAGTTTTGGGCTACTGAACTGGTCATCTGAACTAGTGGGAACAGACGATTCGAAAAAGATACCGCGGCCCTGTAACACGAAAGGCTAAGAAGGAACATGGATGGGTTTTTAGTTAGTAAAAGTCTGACACTCCCTTCCGCTCAGCCCAGAGCAAAAGTGTCATTTGATGATTTTCCATCTAAAAAAAAGGGGGAGTAGCTCTTGTGCAGAAACTAGAACTATCCAGTATAATGTATAGGACGTTATAAATAGTTCATTATATTCAAAGTACCTTAGAGATGTAGCTTATTAAACATAAGGCTTAATATCGATTAAAATCTTCGATTTGGTTTCAATCTGCATTTAGCTAATATTCGTATTTAACTTTCAGTATGTTATTCGACTGGTAACAATATTTTTTTGGAACGTGAAGTTCTTAATTCTACTCATATGCTTGAGTGTGGAATGCGAGAGATTCTATGCAGCAATGAGAGATGTTCAGAACCTCTGTGTAATGCTTATGAAATCAAGTCATTGTTCTGGAAAGTATTATTTTGCACATATTTCATGTTTTTAAACATGAAATATGGTCAAGACGACTGCCAATAGGCAGTCGTCTTGACCGTATTCGGCCCGCGTGATCGATATCTACGCGATAGATATTATAGTGCACAAGCGAGTACGCAGACAGTTGTATTCTCTCTTCCCTGACTCTCATAGTCCAATAGAACGGCAACCAGACACGAACGCAGAGGAGATCATGCGCAAGACCAACGGCCTAACCTGATTTCCGACTCCCGGCTGCTATTGAGTACTTCCTAATGTAAAAACCCAAACACTTTTTGTGGCCAACCTGGGAATTTTACTTACTACTTACTTTTTTGGTATTGTGAGGAGGGAAACCTTGTTGAAGCTATTACAAAAACGTGGAGATTGGCTCAAGCTAAGAGAACACCTAGCAGTGGGTGAAGTAAGGATGGGAACACTCAAAAAATCCGAAAAACGAAATTCCGAAAGTTCAGAATTTCAAAAGTCCAAATTTCATAATTCCGAAGAATCAGATGTCCGATGGACCGTTAGTCCGAAAAAACTTGCTAACTAATGAGGAGCGTAGACCGAAGGCCGGCGGAGCGACGACGACATTTGTGACAGAAAGTGGGTGTGTAATGTAAAATGCGAGCACAGCGAGCGCGCATGGAGCAGCAGTGCGTAGCAGGTTCTAAATTTGCTTTGAAAAATTTTGCCCCCTTTCTTAAAGCCCCTGCCGCGTAATTCCCAACATGTAGGTAAAAAAATAATTTAAAACAATAAAATTGAGAAATGATTTTTAATATTTCTTAGTTAAATGAAACATTAAAAATCATTTATTTTATACCAGAGTAATGAAATTCGGTATTTTGAGAATAGTAATTTTGAACATTCGAAATATTGAAATTTCGGTATTATGAAAATAGGATTAATGATAAATCGGAATTGTTATATTCGGAATTTTGAACCATTCGGAATTATTAAAATCGGTATTTTGAAATTCGGAATTGGGACTTTAGTAATTTTGTTTTTCGAAATTGTGTAGTCCCAGGCACAGTTAGAATATATATGGAGAAGCACAACGAAGTATTTTTTCATTCGTGAAGCTAACTAAATCAAAGTACATGAATGATAATGGGCTTCCGCCGACGTTGCAAGCGGCTTATATTACGAGTAACTTTTATTTTTTCATTATAGATCCAGAAAGAATTGTTTACAAGAACATTCTACGAGTACAGCAGGCATCATTTAAGAAGATGAGCGCGTGCGGCATGTTCTACATAGACGCTGAGCTACCTCTACAGTTGATAAGCTTTATTACTACTTCCATTATTGTTATGTTACAATTTGTATATTTGTCATAAGTGAATAATTGCACACCCGCAGTGTTTTAAATAGTCGATGTGTTTTTTTTTTTACAAAAAACTACTAATTTCCTAGGAGGTTGTCGTCTGCTTAACCAGACTATTCCGTGGGTGCCTTGAGTGTTAGGCCTCCAGGCAGGGCAAAAAACTTACAAATTAGGTGACTACGCGCTATGGGCTCCCCTGTGGGGATGACCCTCGGCTTAGCGCGTCGCTGGGGGAGAATATCAAAGGTATAGCATCGTGTGACATACCATGATTTTTTTATATACAGAACGCCCCTGCAGGCGTAGGTCTTAACTGTATAAACAGTCGAATTGAGATCAACGTACCTGTTGCTCAATTTTATTCATTCAGTATTTGCTGGGAGGTGCTGTTTTAAATTGCGTTGTTGATTTTTTTTTTATTCTGTTTTATTGTACACTATGATTTTAAGTTAGTTCAAATAAATAAAATAATAAGAATAATAAAATTTAAATTGTTGTTGAATAAATGAAATGTTGCAGTTTGGAAAATTAATGAAGGATTCTGAATAAACCTACTCCAGACAGGGTGTCTAGTTTTAGTCATGACGCATGATAAAATGATTAAAATTATTTGGACCAAGACGTAACGCCTGTAATCTCCGTAGGGTTAGGGTATCTCTCTACTTAAACATTTCTGGTGAAATGTGGATATACTCATTTCGCCAGATATGTTCAATTCCCACGTAATAGGGGGCGACCCAAGTGCCATCATCCGGGCACAATTCCAGTGTCCGTGGCTGCTACTGAGAAATTCCTGATGGAAAATGGAAACCCCAATAACAATTTGCCCGACCCGGAATCGAATATGTGTATAAACAGAATACGTATACCGCCCACATGATCATTTAAACTAAGACATCATCAAGAAGATAATCATCATCAAGATGTTAATGAAGACATCCGCAGGAGAAACAAGGTTACCAACGTAGCCCGACGAATTGCCAAACTTAGGTGGCAGTGGGCGTGCGACATTGCCCGCAGAACGGATGGCTGATGGGGCCGAAAAGTACTGGAGTGGCGACCGCGTACCGAAATACGTTGCGTTGGAAAGCCTCCCACTAGTTGGACCGATGACCTGAAGGTTGCGGGAATCCGCTGGATGCGAGTCGCACGGGACCGGTCAATGTGGTGACACTTGGGGGAGGCCTATGTCCAGCAGTGGACGTCTGTCGGCTGAAATGATGATGATGATCATATCAAGACTGACTTTCGTAAGCTCGCTTTTAAACAAAATGAGTACCTAATGTACACATGTAATCAATATAAACTGTACATTAGAAAGTCATTACTCAAACACGATCGTTTCAAATAAAAGACATTTGACATTTCACGGATACATGAGGACCACATGTATCCGTGTATCGGACTTCTCTGTAAAAAGTTATGCGGGGTTATACACAAAAAAATATACACTTCCTACTTTTTGTTTGGTCGGTTAAAAAACCAAAGTTGGGGCATCTTATACTGCGATTCAGAAAATAGAGTGAAATTAACAACGCCATCTATCGACCAAGATGTTAAACTGCTAAAATAGAATGCACGGAAATCATGCTGTGTAAATTGTTAAAGCAGCATCATGTAGACTAATTTAAAGTACCATAAGCTATAACTTTTTTTTTAAAGCCGGTCAGTCGATTTAAAAATTATCCAGTTAGCACATTTTTAGTCATTTGTACCATATTTCGCTAATAGATGTCACTGTCTGTTACATTTGATGATTAGTTCTTCTTGAACACTTTATATTCATATATCTTTTGATAGAATTAACCGATTACGATGAAACAAAAACTAAGTAATACCTCAAGATGCGCACAATTTTTATGTATAAAAGTTATCTTCATTGGTTGCGTAAATTTTACGTGATGCTTGATCATCGAAACAGACAAACAGATAAACAGACAAAAAATCCAAAAATGCTGGAAATGAGTTCTGTTGGTTATCCTTTAACACCCAGGCAATTTTTTTTTTTTATATTTTCGATGTAAAAAACGATTTTTCTACAAATTTATTATATCTAAGATATAGATAGATGAATTATTACTCATGAGCGATGATATGAATTTTGTTTATGATCTTCGAGTTCTTGTATTGTTAAGAAAATATATCGAAAGATGGATTAAAAATGTTCAAACGATAAATGCTGGGCAGGAAAATGATGAAACATGTTGCATGAAGTGGTTTGAAACGTATCAAAATATTTTAAAGGCTTTCGATGTGTACAAGACGGTTTCCCAAATATCGGTTAGCTTTCGAACAAACTGTTTGAAATTATTGTAGCAATTTAATAATAATTTTAAACATCCAGAAATGTTCGGAATTTTGCTTTAATTCTTTTTGAAATCTATTTCACAGTTACTGAATCGCACGATCAATGCTTTCGTTCGGAATTTAATTTGTATTGAAAGCTTTTTAGAAATAGTGAAACAACGCAGTCGTGAAAATGGGCATGTAAGAACAACTTTAACATTTAGCTGTTAATTAAATTTGCATCTCTTTTAACCATAAACTTTTCAGTCTTACTTCTCGAATTTCGTGATTGGCATAATGACTACTATATGGATAATTAAAGACGTATTGCATGTAATAATTCATTGCGTGTACTGTGACAAGTTCTACATAGCCATCGAAGAAGCTGAGACACAACCGCGGCATTCGTCCCATTGCCGTCAGTTGCACCTACAGGCATATAGCAGCCAAAATATCTTGCGAGTAGTACAGTGAATCGCTTGCAACTAAGTTCTAGCCCCTTTAACTTCGTTTTGGTTTCCAATGGGGTTTTAAGGCTGCCGTACATGACATGCCTTATCCTTTTCAAACTCAAGGAAAGGTGAGGTCCCTAAGGTTGACGTCAAAAACGTTTTTAACTCCAAGAACAGGGACTCTTTATTGGCTGAAAGTAAAGAAAGTATTACCCGAAAGAAAACTTTTTTTTTGGAGATTAGGCCTCCCACATAAAGTTTTGCATTTATTAATAAAACGTAATTGATTTCTTCCTTATAATCTCTACACTACAGTGGTCATATTAGCTTTGTCTAACCGGATTAATGCGAAAACTCTGCAAATATACTTTTATCATTATTGGATCAAACGCGGGACACTCAGTGCCACCTCTAGTGCCAGTTGGTCATAAGTATATAGACATACACACATCTTCACACACATTCACAGACACCGTACAGTTACCCACACGCACACAGGCACACACCACAAATTAAAATGGCAATTCATTCGTGTTACTCTCGGCTAATCACTTGTGTTTTCTGTGTACTTCGTAATTGGCGTATGTTCGATTTTTTTTTATGTTTATGTACTGTCAGCTGTGAAGTTACTTTTATAAAATAAATAAAAACATGAAAATCTAAATAAACAGAAAAAAAAACTTAGTGAAGTTGTCTGTCAACCACTAACAAGGCGGATTTACAACGCTCCGTGCCACGTTGATTGTTTAAACCATCTACGCGATTTTAGCGTAAACCTTTAAAAATAGCATTAAAAATGCTCATCATCATCATCATCATTTCAGCCGAAAGACGTCCACTGCTGGGCATAGGCCTCCCCCAAGTGTCGCCACATTGACCGGTCCCGTGCGACTCGCATCCAGCGGATTCCTGCAACCTTTACCAGGTCATCGGTCCACCTAGTGGGAGGCCTTTGGAAGGCCTCCCACTAGGTGGACCGATGAACGTGCAACGTATTCCGGTTCGCGGTCGCCACTCCAGAACTTTTCAGCCCCATCGGCCATCCGTTCTGCGAGCAATGTGCCCTGCCCACTGCCACTTAAGTTTGGCAATTCTTCGGGCTACGTCGGTAACCTTTGTTCTCTTGCGGATGTCTTCATTTCTGATTCGATCACACAAGGAAACTCCGAGCATAGCCCTCTCCATTGCCCTTTGGGTGACTTTAAGCCTTCTGATGAGGCCCATTGTGAGCGACCACGTTTCGGTCCCGTATGTAATCACTGGCAACACACACTGGTCATAGACTTTCGTCTTGAGACACTGGGGTAGGTTGGACGAGAAGATACCGCGCAATTTCCCGAACGCTGCCCAACTGAGTCGGATTCGACGATTGACCTCTTTCTCGAAGTTGGACCTACCTAACTGGACCGTTTGTCCCAGGTACACATAATCGTCTACAACTTCGAGTGTAGAGTCTCCGATCTTGATAAGAGTGGTTGTGACATGGGCATTCAACATGACCTTAGTCTTGTCCATGTTCATTTTTAGACCCACTCTTCCGGAAGCTCTACTGAGGTCATCGAGCATTGTACTGAGGACCTCCATGGTCTCAGCCATTACCACTATATCATCGGCAAACCGAAGGTGAGTGATGTACTCGCCATTGACGTTGATACCTAGCCCTCTCTAGTCCAGAACCTTAAAGCCATCGTCCAGTGCAGCGGTGAACAGTTTCGGAGATATGACGTCTCCCTGTCTCACACCTCGCTGCAGGAGGATAGGTTTCGAGGCTTGGTCCTGAAGTCGGACTGACATGGTGGCGTTCAAAATGCTCACAGTTTAATAATATTGATTTTATAAACTATTCTATTTTATTTAAAGCAGATAAGATTACCATTGGGTACCTATCGTACTTTTTTTTGTAAACGGAATAAACGTCCCTATTCACGTAAGATTAAAAGGATTAGGTTTACTGTACTTGTTATGGAGCAGTGGACTGTAATGAATGATAGAGGCACGTATGAGTTAATTCGTTTTATTATAATATTATACGATATTACAAGATCAGCTCTACCTGACAACTGAGGAAACCGTCACAAATCGAACATAAATCAAAATCTAAAAATATAACAAAATTATAAAAAAGGTTTTATTCACAGCCAGTCGCCAACATACCGGACCCCCAGTGGGTCACTAAGAGCTGGTGGCGAGTGGCTGAGACTCGGGTGCCAGCAAAACCAGCTTACGGACCGGTCGGCGCAGCGTGCCACCTTTCGTTAGAACATCTGCTACGCGAACCAGCCCGTCAGGGCCTGGGAAGGTTTTTACTATTCTCCCCAGGGGCCATAGACCGCGAGGGAGAGCAGGATCAGCGATGAGCACCACATCACCCTCACCTAACTTCGTGGCATCACCGGGAAGTCCTCTTGGTCGAAGTGTAGGCAGGTATTCTCGCAACCAGCGTGCCCAGAAATGATCGGCTAGACGTAGCACCCTTCGCCAGTCGCATCTCCGAACTAAATCTGCGTCTGTGAGTGTATATGTCCACGGTGCCACTGATGAGTTTCCCAGAATAAAGTGGAATGGCGTTAAGGCTTCAAAAGAGTCGGGTGAAGATGAGATGTACGTAAGCGGTCTGGAGTTCACAATGGATTCCGCTTCGAGCAAAAGCGTTGTCAGCACATCTTCCTTTATGGTCTTCTCGTTAAGGCAGGATCTTAAGGCTGTTTTGACCGTGCGCACGAGTCTCTCCCACGATCCGCCCATGAATGGTGATGCAGGGGGTATAAAACGCCATTCAATCTTTTGATTAGCTGCGAAATCTTCAACTGATTGGTTGAACAAAGAGCGCAGCTCTCGGGAGGCGCCAACAAAGTTTGTACCGTTATCCGAAATTATAGTGGATGGAGATCCTCGTCGGGCAATAAAACGCCTTAAGCTCATGATAGCGGCGTCAGATGAAAGTGAAGTCACCACTTCTAGGTGTATTGCCCTCGTAACTAAGCAGGTATATAAGGCAACGTAACGCTTTTCTCGGCGTCGCAATACTGTTACGGTTATGGGACCGAAGTAATCAAGGCCCACGTGAGTGAAAGGTCTTTTATGATGATCGAGTCGCTCCGCTGGTAAGTTGCCCATCTGAGGAATCCTTACTTGGCCCTTCCATCTCCTACACTTCAAACAAGCGTTCGCTACACTGCGTATTGCAGTTCTGGCTTTCAATATCCAATATCTCTGTCTCAGTTCATTCAGCACAAGTTCGTTGAAACAATGTGAAGATTGGATGTGCTGGTGTAGTATCAAAAGTCGTACGATATGATGGCGGCTGTCCAAAATAATAGGTGATTTTATATTTTCAGTCACTCCTGGGGCAGACCCAATACGAGTATTTAGTCGGAGAAGTTCATCATCGTCGAGCACAGGTACGAGCTTTGCTATGCGACTATTCTTTTTTAAGGGTTGTGTGGCTCGTAGGGCTCTTATCTCCTCTGGAAAGCTGTCTGCCTGGGCACCGACAATGAGACCGATGCCGCGATAATGGCCGCAAATATAACCGCTGTGCATAAAGCATGTGGCTTCGAAATGCGAGCATGGACTTCAAATAACCCAAAGGCGCTCTCTCTCGTCCCCAAGGAGCTCAAGCTGCGACCTTTATTTACCACCTAATAACGACGTCGGCGTCCTGGGCGTAAAATGGAATCCGTCCGAAGACGTACTGAGCTTTGTTGCCACACCGCCATTATCTCCTGATAAACTGACAAAAAGGAGCTTATTATCTAAAGTAATGAAAGTGTACGACCCGCTTGGATTGCTGATGCCAGTCTGTAATTATATGGGGCCGCATTCTCATCCAGAAGCTATAGATCCAGAAGCTAGAAGGGCCAAGTAAGGATTCCTCAGATGGGCGACTTACCAGCGGAGCGATTATTCTTTTTTAAGGGTTGTGTGGCTCGTAGGGCTCTTATCTCCTCTGGAAAGCTGTCTGCCTGGGCACGTTAGAGCAGCATCTTCTCGGCTTGAATGATGTGTGATGCACGAAGTTGAGAGGGGGATATGGCGCCATCTGTGTACAATTCAGAATTTTGAGTTATAGGCCGAGGCAGTTTATTACGAAAAAGTCGTGCAAATTGCAGAACGCGGGCAGTGGTGCGTAATAATCGCAACCACGAACTAAAACGCGTCGCGTTCGGTATTTTACGCCCAGGACGCCGACGTCGTTATTAGGTGGTAAATAAAGGTCGCAGCTGGCGTCACTTCTGAGCTCCTTGGGGACGAGAGAGAGCGCATTTGGGTTATTTGAACTCCATGCTCGCATTTCGAAGCCACATGCTTTATGCACAGCGGTTATATTTGCGGCCATTATCGCGGCATCGGTCTCATTGTCGAGACTGCCAAGGTAGTCATCCATGTAGTGGTCTTCGAGTATAGCCTTGCTGGCGGCGGGGTATTGGACCTCAAAATTCCTTGCGTTTTTGTTTTTTATATGGAGCGCCATGAAAGGACTGGACACAGCACCGACTATCATAGATGCCATGCGGTACTCCATGACGTCACCTTTGTCGTTACGCCAAAGGAAACGTTGGGCATCTCTGTCTTTTTTCGCAATCTTAATTTGTGGGAACATTTCCTTTATGTCTGCATTTAGAGCTACAGCGCCCTCTCTGAAACGAAAGAGGATATCCAAAAGAGAGCATAGTAGGTCGGGTCCCTGTAAGAGCATAGTATTTAGGCTCATGTTTTTCGTCACCGCAGCCGCATCATGCACCACTCTGAGCTTCTTTTTCTGTGGATGCACCACGCCAAACGTAGGTAAGTACCAACGGATAGTGCCATCCATGTTTACGCATGAAGAATTTGGAGACCGTTTGTAATACGTCTCTGGATCACACGATTCAGCGTAGCCTTTTACGACAATGTCGTTGATGAATCTTTTATAGGCTGCAGCAAAGACCGAGTCTTTTGACATCAGTCGCTCAAGAGCTTTCAAGCGAGAAAGTGCCTGTGGATAACTGTCAGGTATGTTTTTCGGTAAATTTTCTCGCCAGGGCAAGCCAACTTCGTATCGACCGTCTAAAAGCTGACGAGCTGAGGTTTCAATGATATCTAATGCTCGCTGATGGTCACTGTTGGGGCGCGGCACTTTTTTAGTGATACCTAATGAATCGATGTCATATTGACTTTTAATGAGAGCTTCAAGATTGTTATTAACGTGATTAATGAATTCAATTGGTTTGGACGAAACGGATAACGTGCCGTGAAGTACCCAGCCTAACCATGTTTTAGAAGCGACAGGTTCATTCTTTTTTCCGGATCGCACTTCACGGCTCAATGATAAGTGCCAGTCGGGTGCGCCGATAAGTACCGTAGGAGTTACATTTGAATGCGACAATTCTGTGGTCAAATCTGACAGGTGACTGTAGTCAGCAATATTAATGTTGCTAATGGCTTGATAGCTCTTGCATTCTCTACCAAGTAACGATCGGATAGATTGCGACCACGGATGTAAAATTTGACGTAACTTACGTCAACAACCTTACTCATACCACCAACACCATCGATGCGAAGACGCTCCTGTCGTGTGGGAGTGGCGCCGATGCGCGCAGCTACGTCACCGTCAATCAGGGTCGCCGTACTGGTAACTTACGTCAACAACCTTACTCATACCACCAACACCATCGATGCGAAGACGCTCCTGTCGTGTGGGAGTGGCGCCGATGCGCGCAGCTACGTCACCGTCAATCAGGGTCGCCGTACTGCCTTCGTCGAGAAGCGCCACAGTTTCATACTCGCCCTCGGGGCCCTCGAGCATGACTGGAAGCGTTTTCAGCAGGCCACGCGAACGTGCGCACAAGTGCGATGTCATGTTTATGGAGGTATCATAAGTATTCGCTATATTAATAGAGGGTTCTATCTCTTGCCATGAAGAAGTGCGTTGTGACGCCTTGTGCAACCTGTAACTCCGCAACACTTAGATCGACAATTGTTCCACGTGTGTGGATTCGACTTAAGACAGCGATAGCAAACTTTGTTCTCTCTAACCCAACGCCATCTATCGTCTATTGAGAGATAAAGGAAGGTTTTACACGTCCTTATGTTGTGTGTACCCTGTTTACAATATGAGCATTCCGGAGATTTGCCACTAGAGACCGTGGCATGTATTGTCTCCTTTTTCAAGTTAAACTTTGTTGTAATTGTGGAATTTTGCGGGTTGAAAGTACTGTTTACAAAATTGAACTTCAATTGTTTATCCGCCTCTGTTAACAAGAACCGTGAGAGCAACTCTAATTTTGCCACGTTCGTTATTTCGGGTTCACATATCGCGGCAAAATCGGTAAAACGAGCTATTGTATGTTCACTTAATTTAAGTAAAATACAACGAAACAACTCAGGCGAGTATAAATAATCGTGTTGGTTCAGTAGCTTAATCGTAGTTACGAAATTACGCAATTTATTTGCCAATGCATTTAGATCTTCTGGTGAACTTAACTTAGAACCGCTGCGTAGCTCGGCCACCTCGCGGGCCACCAGGATCTCTGGGCGGGCGTAAGTCTGTTCCAGAGCTTTTATCACGTCATCGGGGTCGTGAGACGTCCACAGCAATGACGCCACGGATTGGTAGGCCGGTCCACGAATCGCAGTATTTAATCGCGTTAGATTCTCTGCTGGGGAAAAATTAATTTTAGTTCTTTCGTAACTAGACTTGAACGCCATCCATTGTCCAACTTCGCCCGAGAAAGTTATAAGTTCGGGCTTCTTTGGACGGTCAGATAGAGAGTTAATAGCTTGAGCAAGTTTCGCTATGGGGTCAGTTGGAGTGGGGTCTACTTGTTTTCGTTGCTCTAACGTTAGATAGCAATTCGCGACGAGTGCGGGTGTAGATTGTACAACATGGTTGACATTTGGAGCAAAGAACGGAACCGTGTTGGTGTGGACATGCGACTGTAGAAGGGGTCCTCGGATATTGTCCAAGGTGACAGCCGGTGTCTCGCCAGGTATGTTCTTGGTAGCTGCCATGGTCATGGTTGCATGGTGCTCGGCGACCCACGTCGCTGTGCGTCTTTCCGAGTTATAGCTGGAAAAACATGAACTACGGGATTTAGTAGACTTATCTCTAGCCTCCAAAGCTGCAAGTTTCGCTTGCAACTGTGTCTGTTCAGCTTCGGTTTCAAGGCGAGCTATCTCACGCTCACGTTCTGCGTCTAGACGAGCGAGTTCACGCTCGTGGTCCGCAAGCTTGCGCTCGCGGTCCGCAAGCTTGTGCTCTCGTTCTACCCTGCGCTGCATAACCTCTGCTTCAACTGCTAACTTTTGAGCACGGATGGTAGTAGACGATCGTGAAGAGCGCGATTTGCTAAACGATTGCTTGCTATAAACGCTATGATTACCGTGAGACATTGTTTGAGCATTGCCTTCATGTTGTAGGCTAGTGCTAGGACTGTCGACCGGGTCCTTGTCGGTGCAAGACCGAGATGTGCTAGGAGCCGTAGGGCCCAAGGTCTGTGTGACTACGCTAGTAGGCAATGCCGAAACACTCTCAATAGCGATGTTTGCAGCCGCTCGAACGCTGCGCGGTGATCGCTCCAGGCAATCGTGCTCCATTCGTGCGACTCCAGTAGCTGTTGCAGTTGTCAGGTCCGTGACTGCCTTACTCATACTGCGTGTCTCTACCATGGTTGATAATGAATAAGATGAAAATAGTTGAAATAAAAATAAAATGTATGAAAAAAAATGAAGTATGAAATTTCAAGAATAAAATAGGTAATGGGTTCTAACTTACGGTGAGAATGGACCAAAAATGTTATGGAGCAGTGGACTGTAATGAATGATAGAGGCACGTATGAGTTAATTCGTTTTATTATAATATTATACGATATTACAAGATCAGCTCTACCTGACAACTGAGGAAACCGTCACAAATCGAACATAAATCAAAATCTAAAAATATAACAAAATTATAAAAAAGGTTTTATTCACAGCCAGTCGCCAACAGTACTAAATAAATTAAATAAGTGAGTATTATGTTTCAAATGACATTGACCACAATAGTAATGATTTGACTCGCAAAAAATATCATAATATAACTTTTTATTATGATTTTAAGATTCCGGTTTCGTTTCCATGTAATCTGTCGTTTATTACTAAAATAAAATGGTTTCTTTTTATGGTGTCATATCTATATTATATAAAAGAAAGACGGGTTTGTTACATCACTTATAACTCGAGATCTGCTGGATCAATATTAATGGTTTTTGTTGCGTTGGATTTGTCTCTGCCCAGAATAGCAGAATACATTTTAAAAACAATGAAAAAAAAAAAATGGTAGGTAGTAGGTAGGTAGTAGGTAGGTAGTAGGTAGGTAGTAGGTAGGTAGTAGGTAGGTAGTAGGTAGGTAGTAGGTAGGTAGTAGGTAGGTAGTAGGTAGGTAGTAGGTAGGTAGTAGGTAGGTAGTAGGTAGGTAGTAGGTAGGTAGTAGGTAGGTAGTAGGTAGGTAGTAGGTAGGTAGTAGGTAGGTAGTAGGTAGGTAGTAGGTAGGTAGTAGGTAGGTAGTAGGTAGGTAGTAGGTAGGTAGTAGGTAGGTAGTAGGTAGGTAGTAGGTAGGTAGTAGGTAGGTAGTAGGTAGGTAGTAGGTAGGTAGTAGGTAGGTAGTAGGTAGGTAGTAGGTAGGTAGTAGGTAGGTAGTAGGTAGGTAGTAGGTAGGTAGTAGGTAGGTAGTAGGTAGGTAGTAGGTAGGTAGTAGGTAGGTAGTAGGTAGGTAGTAGGTAGGTAGTAGGTAGGTAGTAGGTAGGTAGTAGGTAGGTAGTAGGTAGGTAGTAGGTAGGTAGTAGGTAGGTAGTAGGTAGGTAGTAGGTAGGTAGTAGGTAGGTAGTAGGTAGGTAGTAGGTAGGTAGTAGGTAGGTAGTAGGTAGGTAGTAGGTAGGTAGTAGGTAGGTAGTAGGTAGGTAGTAGGTAGGTAGTAGGTAGGTAGTAGGTAGGTAGTAGGTAGGTAGTAGGTAGGTAGTAGGTAGGTAGTAGGTAGGTAGTAGGTAGGTAGTAGGTAGGTAGTAGGTAGGTAGTAGGTAGGTAGTAGGTAGGTAGTAGGTAGGTAGTAGGTAGGTAGTAGGTAGGTAGTAGGTAGGTAGTAGGTAGGTAGTAGGTAGGTAGTAGGTAGGTAGTAGGTAGGTAGTAGGTAGGTAGTAGGTAGGTAGTAGGTAGGTAGTAGGTAGGTAGTAGGTAGGTAGTAGGTAGGTAGTAGGTAGGTAGTAGGTAGGTAGTAGGTAGGTAGTAGGTAGGTAGTAGGTAGGTAGTAGGTAGGTAGTAGGTAGGTAGTAGGTAGGTAGTAGGTAGGTAGTAGGTAGGTAGTAGGTAGGTAGTAGGTAGGTAGTAGGTAGGTAGTAGGTAGGTAGTAGGTAGGTAGTAGGTAGGTAGTAGGTAGGTAGTAGGTAGGTAGTAGGTAGGTAGTAGGTAGGTAGTAGGTAGGTAGTAGGTAGGTAGTAGGTAGGTAGTAGGTAGGTAGTAGGTAGGTAGTAGGTAGGTAGTAGGTAGGTAGTAGGTAGGTAGTAGGTAGGTAGTAGGTAGGTAGTAGGTAGGTAGTAGGTAGGTAGTAGGTAGGTAGTAGGTAGGTAGTAGGTAGGTAGTAGGTAGGTAGTAGGTAGGTAGTAGGTAGGTAGTAGGTAGGTAGTAGGTAGGTAGTAGGTAGGTAGTAGGTAGGTAGTAGGTAGGTAGTAGGTAGGTAGTAGGTAGGTAGTAGGTAGGTAGTAGGTAGGTAGTAGGTAGGTAGTAGGTAGGTAGTAGGTAGGTAGTAGGTAGGTAGTAGGTAGGTAGTAGGTAGGTAGTAGGTAGGTAGTAGGTAGGTAGTAGGTAGGTAGTAGGTAGGTAGTAGGTAGGTAGTAGGTAGGTAGTAGGTAGGTAGTAGGTAGGTAGTAGGTAGGTAGTAGGTAGGTAGTAGGTAGGTAGTAGGTAGGTAGTAGGTAGGTAGTAGGTAGGTAGTAGGTAGGTAGTAGGTAGGTAGTAGGTAGGTAGTAGGTAGGTAGTAGGTAGGTAGTAGGTAGGTAGTAGGTAGGTAGTAGGTAGGTAGTAGGTAGGTAGTAGGTAGGTAGTAGGTAGGTAGTAGGTAGGTAGTAGGTAGGTAGTAGGTTGGTAGTAGGTAGGTAGGTAGCTCATGTGACGCAGACGAAGTTGCGCGGGTCAGCTAGTGAATAATAAATGCAACTTCCAAGTGGGCCTAAAAAAAGATTCTCCTTTATGGTTTTATGCGGTAGTGTTATAGGCTCCCTTCAAAATTACTTTACAAGGACTGTTTTTGAATCCACAGTTGGTTGCCAACAAGTGATTACCCCATAATTCAACAAATAAATTCAAAATTTCTCAATTGAGGGCGATCTCGTTTCTCCATCAGGTCACGCTTTACGCATGGCCATGGAGTATGAAAGCGGAAATGCTTCGCTGATAATGTTTATTATGAAGATATCATCGAACTCTTATGACCATGGAAGCGCCAAAATCGCTCACTTCTGTAGGGATACGATGAGATCAGAACACAACTTCTCGCCAAAGAGATAGAGAAAAGATAAATAAGGATTTAACCGCAGCAACGCACAAGGAAACCGAGACTCATTATCATCACCAAAGTGTGCGTTGGAACTTCGCGATTGAGGACAATCTCGTTTTTCCATCAGGTCATTCATCATCACGACACACAAATAACAGTAGGACTTTTAGCAGCTATGTGCCTTTAAGACACAATATGCTGCCACAGATGATGATAGTGATAACAGAGAGCGATCTTCTTAAACGACATCGAAAGACTAAGGAACTTTAAAAGATTGAAATTGGAACGTGCAAAGGTCAATTGCAACAGGATGCCCCTCAGGAGTGAAACAGCTAGTCAGGTCAAACAACTGAAAGCAAATCTGGTAAAAAGAAACGAAGACAGCTGCTCAACAACGTCCTTAGTAGATATATCTACAGATAAAACAGACCAGCACAGAACAGACCTCCAAAACTAAGTTCCAGTCTCTGAATTTGTTCAGGATATCGCCAACAAACAAGTCAGACTCGGAAGTATCCCTTTCTAACTTCATTAAATCTGCATTTGACGAGCCATACTCCAGCACAAAAATGCAAGAACGAATTAAAAAAATCGTGCAATAAAAATTAAAATGGGACAAAATGGTTGAATCTAATAAAAATAAGTCTAAGCATGCAGTGAAACAAACTAAGTCACCAACTGACAGACCAGAGACTGTGGCTGACCTAAGGAGTGTTAATACACCCTCAAATCTACAAAATTTACACATGGTCAGAGCTGCAAATAATAGTAGGACCGGTGAAATAAAACTATGGCTTCTAGCACTTATGTGCTTGTAAGACACATTATGCTAGCGGTTTTTACTCAATATTTTAGTGACTGAATAATAAATAATAATTTGGAATATTGGCGTTGTTTCAAAGACTTTTTTAGGGTCATTTTATAATAGACAAGGGCCAGATTCTCCTATATAATCTTCCCCTATATACCGTAAGTTTAATGAATTTTATTAATGCTATGCCATGTAAATAGATAAATTGTCACTTTACGAATAGATTTTATCATTATTTACTTACTCATAAATAAACTTGACTTCCGTCTTTCATACTGCAACAATTTTTGACGCTTGGATGGCCAAAGATACATAAAATGTTTAAAAAGTTCGTATAGAGATACCGAAAAACTATTTTTAAATCAAATTCAGTGGCGACAAAATGAACGGTAATTAATTAGGTGAAAGCGGGTCCGATTTCACCTAAGCTTTTTAATAGCGCTCTTGAAGAAGTGTTCAAAAATCTAACGGCTAGTTGGGAGAGAAGCGGTATTGAAATCAGTGGGGCGCGGTTAGCAAACCTTCGCTTCGCTGACGACATTGTCATATTCTTTTCTACGGCGGCAGAACAAGAGTGTTGGAGCGCCTGATGGATTCGTCGGAGCAGCGAGCGACGATGCGTCCTGTTTTAGTTTTAAGTTTTTATTGTAAAAATTGTACAGTTTATTACTGCTTGTGTCTTTGTCTTGTTAGTACACATTTTTTAAGTAATCCCAAATTCTCCTCATTTTATTTACCCAAGTCCTGGTGCTCCCGTACATGGTCCATTGTCGAGCCGGATTGTGGTATTCATCAAGTTAATTCGAAGATTAACGAAATCAGCGATATTTACTTACGACGGAATTAATTAACCTGGACTTGAGAGGTTATAACGCCGGTGCCGCCAGCGTGGAATTTGGATGGAGTACATATTATTTTCACGGTGTTAAGTTTTGTATTGGATATTATCGTCACCCAACACTCGTACAGGTTGTATTTAACTTTAAGTATAAGTTACCAAAGGTTAGTGCATTTTTAACTTGTAGTTATATAAATTATGTTCATTGAGTACCATATTGCATTTTGAATGGTTTCGTTATTTTGTATGCTTCGCGTACAATTAGCGACAATTGTCATTATATAATACTTTAAAGTATAGTAGGAATTAGTACTACATTTATATAATTAGGTATTGTTGCATTAGAGCGATAACTATTCAGTTAAGTTGTTAGTTAGTTGATGCGTAGGTATTCATGCCATAGTTTATTCTGTTAGGTGTTAGATATTATTTCCAATTATTGACTACAGTGTCATGTTAATTAAACCGTAGTGTACTTCAGATTTGTTGCTTATTTATTTCCTAATTAATATAACTTATAGATTAGTTATTTATTAAAAATTAGTTATTGAGGAAATATAATAAAAAAGTTTGCATCTTCACATTAGTAATCAGTTTATTATTATATTCAGAATATTTACATTGAAGATCATCTAATTACATTGTTACATCACATTAAAATCAACCGTATAACTTAGTACTTAGCTACATAACTTCTGTTTAAGTTTATAAACGTATTTGTTACTGTATACATTTCAGGTCGACAACACTCGAGTCCCAGTATGTCCGAGGAAAAGGAATTAGTAAAGAAGCGAGGCAGTTATAAGGGCCGCTTAACTATATTCATCAGTTACCTGGACGCAATGAATGACAAGACATTAAGTAGTTGTGACGTCACGGAATTACAGCTGCGCATGGGCAAACTTGAGTCGTTATACGAACAATACGATGAGGTACAGTTGCGGTTAGAATGTATGGTTGATGATGCGAAGGCCCAGTTGTCTGAGCGTTGTGAGTTCGAGACATTGTACTTTAAGGCATTGTCGAGGGCTCAACAGCTACTGAGTAAATCTAATAAAGAAAATGATTCGGTTTGTGATAAAAGTACTCGTGCTAGTGTTTATAAACATAATATTAAGTTGCCTACCATACAACTTCCGAAATTTAATGGATTATATACCCATTGGTTGGAGTTTCGTGACACCTTTACTAGCCTTATCCATAATAATGACGAGATTGATGAAATCAACAAATTTCATTATTTGCGTGCTTCTCTGGAAGGATCTGCTGCTGTGGTTGTTCAATCAATTGAGTTTTCCGCTAGCAACTATGCTGTGGCTTGGAATTTAATTTGCGATCGATTTGACAATAAAAGATTATTGGTGCAGAATCACTTGTCAGCATTGTATAATATAGAAACTATCACAAAGGAATCCTCAGCTGCTTTGAAAGGTTTAATAGATGTATTAAATAAAAACTTACGAGCGTTAGAATCGTTAGGTGAACCAGTCAAGCAATGGGATACTTTGTTGATATATTTAGTTACTCATAAGTTGGATCAAAAGTCTTACCGCGAATGGGAGGAATTTATAGGTCATATTGACAAAGACAGCAAGATTACATTCGATGCATTCCTCAAATTTATTCGCACACGCGCTGATTTAGTCGAAACCCTGGAAATACCAAGACACAACGTGTCAGGCATCGCTAAATCAGGCTCAACGAGTAAAATTAAATCTATGGTGACGACACAACATTCCAATAATGTAAGCACTGAATCTGTCACGAAGCAATGTCCTAACTGCAAGGGTGACCATAATCTGTCTAATTGTTCACAATTCCTTTCGTTGAGTAACGATGCTCGTCGTAAATTAGTTCCTAGTTTTAAATTATGTTACAACTGTTTTCGGTCGGGTCACTTCTCCAATAAATGTAAAAAGCCGGGTTGTAAGTTATGCAATCGCAGGCATAACATTTTACTGCATACTTCGGACGCGAGCTCGTCTCGTAGTGATATTAAAACATCGTCTCCGTCAACGTGTGCGTCGCCCGCGCACTCTGCTAACACTGACGCTAATAACGTAGCTTTGTCTGCGAACATTTCACCTTCATATGGCGACAGTAGGAAGGAGCGCGGCGTGTTGTTGTCAACAGCTCTGATTAAAGTATATGATTATAATGATCGTGAGCATATTGTGCGAGCGACACTCGATAGCGGTAGTACATCATGCTTCATGACGGAGCGTCTATGTAAACAACTATAGATGGCTCAGTATATGGTATAAATAACGCAATCTCTCGCGTAGGCAATACTTGTAAGGTTAAAATTACGTCACTGAACAACAGTTATGTTGCGAAGTTGTTTTGTTTTGTTTTGCCATTAATAACAAATGAAATGCCATGTCGTGAATTAGATTTATCTAACCTAAATATTCCCACTGATATTTGTCTAGCAGACCCTACCTTTTACAAGCCCTCTGATGTAGATCTTTTAATTGGTGCTGATCTATTCTGGGACCTGTTAGGTTCGCAAAGAATAAAGCTAGGGTTTGGGAAGCCAGTGTTATGTGAAACCAGGTTAGGTTGGATCGTCTCTGGTCCCATTTTATATAATAATAGTAATAGTAAATTAAGTAACAGTGTATGTTGTCATTTTACTCAAACTAGTTCCTGTAATGATCATGATTCAAGATTTATTCGTGATGATGAGTTGACGCGATTTTGGAATCTGGAAGAGGTTACGTCACAGCATTCTAATTATTTGCCAGAGGAAAAATTGTGTGAGGAGCATTTTATTAAAAACACGACTCGTTTAGAGAACGGTCGTTTTTGTGTCCGCATACCAATGAAGCAGAACCCTTCTGTTCTAGGTGACTCATTTCATAGGGCTTCAAAATGTTTATATTCCCTGGAACGCAGACTTAAGGCTAAACCTGATTTTAGTAAATTATATCCTGAGTTTATGGCAGAATATGAGTCATTAGGTCATATGACCGTAAACATGGAATTAGATTTAAATGCCTATTACATACCTCATCACGGGGTACTACGTGAATGTAGTACCACTACCAAACTACGTGTAGTGTTTAATGCTAGTTGCCCTACTTCATCAGGAATATCCTTTAATGATTTACAAATGGTGGGTCCTACGGTTCAGGATGACCTCCTGTCTATACTTCTTCGGTTTCGACAGTATAAGTATGTCTTGTCAGCCGACGTTGAAAAGATGTATAGACAGATAGTAGTCCACCCATCTGATCGGCACTTTCAACAGGTAGTTTGGCGTGAAGATACGTGTAGTCCTGTCAAGGTATTTAAACTGAACACCGTCACATACGGTACGGCGAGTGCGCCGTTTCTAGCGACGCGCTGCCTTAAGCAATTAGGTATTGAGTGCACTGATGATAAGATTGCCACCATTATCAAGCATGATTTCTACGTAGATGATCTACTCACGGGTGGCAATGATTTGAATGAAGTTATGATAATTCGTAATGAAGTCACCAATGCACTCAAATCAGCTTGCATGCCACTTCGAAAGTGGAAGTCGAACGAACCTGTTTTAGTCTCAGGGACTTCTCAGTCATCTTTAGATTTAGGTATGGGATCTAGTGAGCCCAATAAACTGTTGGGGCTTAACTGGTTTGCTGACTCTGACGAACTAGGTTTCTTGATTAGTTCTGAGATGCCTTCTAATGGCAGTACTAAGCGTGATTTACTTTCAGTAATTGCACGCATTTTTGACCCTTTAGGTCTGTTATCTCCTTTTGTAGTGACCATGAAAATGTTGTTACAAAGAATGTGGTTGGACAACCTTTCATGGGACGAACCGTTGACTCTGGAACTCAACACTCTTCTAAATAACTTACGCATCCCACGTTTTGTAATGTCCGATTCGTACCACACGTTAGAACTCCATGTATTCACGGATGCATCTGAGCGCGCGTACGGTGCGTGTGCCTACCTCCGTAGTGTCAGCAGTGATGGTGAATGCATGGTCCGCTTATTGATAGGCAAAAGTCGTGTGGCGCCGATTAAACCTACCACGATTCCGAGGCTGGAACTTTGTGGTGCCGTAGTGAAAGCTCGCGTGTGTGAGAAGGTGGTCAACTCACTTCGAAAAAAGTTCGATCGAGTTTACTGTTGGACAGACTCGACCATTGTGTTGGGATGGTTACAAATGTTGCCCTCTAAACTTCAGCCGTTTGTACGCAATCGCGTTGCTGAAATTTTAGATAAGACAGGAAACTGTACTTGGCGTCATGTCCCAACTGCCAAGAACCCAGCAGATCTCATATCTCGTGGCGTGGATATTGATGCTCTGCAAGGGTTACATCTGTGGTGGTGTGGCCCCGACTTCTTGAAGGAAGATCAGTCCAACTGGCCATCTCACCTTAAATGTTTAGAATTAGAGTCATTGCCTGAAACGCGACCTCAAGTTTCATTGAGCGCTATTGTAGAATGTAGTTCTAGTAATTTATTTATAGATTTTAAGCGTTTCTCTAATTATTTAAGACTTGTTCGTTCCGTAGCATATGTGTTGAGGTTTGTTAGAATTTGTAAGAAACTTCCTGTAATTAGTAACTTTCTGTCAGTAGAAGAACTACATTAAGCATTAAATGTTATTATTTTACAATGTCAAATCGATTCATTTCCAGAGCACAAATTACTTGCAAACAAACAAAGTTTACCTTCAAAAAGCGCCTTCTTAAGTTTAATGTTTATTTAGACAGCAATAATATAATGCGTGTCGGAGGACGCTTAGAGAATTCTGATTTCTCATATAATAAAAAACACCCTATTATTTTACAGTCCACACATATATTTACAAAGCTATTGTTTAATTTCGAGCACAAGAGATTAATGCACCCAGGCCCACAGTTATTATTAGCGTCGATAAGGGAATCGTATTGGCCTATAGGCGGCCGAAATTTAGCTAAGGCTTGCTATCATAACTGTGTGCGCTGTTGTCGTATGAAGGGTAATGTAGTTACCCCCATAATGGGGAATTTACCGCAGCAGCGTCTCCGTCTGGGAGGCTACCCCTTCGAAAGTGTTGGTGTTGATTATGCCGGTACCTATCATGTGTGCCAGTCGGCAAGGCCGCGGTTGTAGGCTAGTAAAGGTGTACGTGGCGATATTTATTTGCTTCACCACCAAGGCTATTCACTTGGAGCTAGTAGGTGACCTAACTAGTAATAAATATTTATTGGCTTTGTATAGGTTTATTTCGCGAAGGGGAAAGCCCGTTAACATTTATTCTGACAACGGTACCTCATTCGTTGGAGCGTACGACTTATCGAAATTTTTAAAATCAAATTGCGATTCCTTAGGTGAAAGTTTGGCTAATGATGGAGTTGAGATGCAATTTATTCCCGCTTATACTCCTCACTTTGGTGGACTCTGGGAAGCGGGTGTTAAATCGACTAAATATCACTTAAAGCGAGTGTTGGGAAATTGTAATCTCACGTTCGAAGAACTTAACACCACGCTGATCCAAATTGAGGCGATTTTGAACTCTCGTCCGTTGACGCCGCTGTCCGCTGATCCTGCTGACCTTACACCTCTGACTCCAGGACACTTCCTCGTCGGTCGACCGCTTACTTCACTGCCACAGCGAGATATTCAGGAACACTCCATTAATCATTTAATTCGTTTTCAAAGGATCGAGCAACTCCGCCAGCATTTCTGGGCTCGGTGGAGTAAGGAGTTTGTTTCCGAGTTGCAGCAGAGAACAAAATGGCGTTCCTGCAAAGATGCATTGAAGCTGGATTCCTTGGTAGTGATAAAGGAGGACAACCTACCCCCCCTCAAGTGGAAGCTTGGTAGAATTGTCGCCGTCCATCCAGGATCAGACGGCATCGTTCGTGTGGCTGACATCCGGACTACTGCTGGAGTAATAAGACGAGCCTTCAACAGAATTTGTCCATTACCCGTCTCTTCTGATGCTTGTTGAAAGAGAATCTTTCAACGTCCGGGGGCATGTTGGAGCGCCTGAAGGATTCGTCGGAGCAACGAGCGACGATGCGTCCTGTTTTAGTTTTAAGTTTTTATTGTAAAAATTGTACAGTTCATTACTGCTTGTGTCTTTGTCTTGTTAGTACACATTTTTTAAGTAATCCCAAATTCTCCTCATTTTATTTACCCAAGTCCAGGTGCTCCCGTACACAATCATCATCACAATCACAATCACTACCATAATTTTAACAATCATTATCATCGTTATCACAACCACTATTATCGTAATCACAATCACCATCATCACAATATCCATCCTCGTCATCACAATCATTATCATCGTATCACAATAATTATCATCGTAATCTCAATCATTATCATCTTAATCACAATCATCATGATCACAATCGCCAACACTATCACAATCACTATCACTATCACAATCACCATCACTATCACAATCACCATTACTATCACTATCGCGATCATTATCACCATCACAATCACCATCACCATTATATCACAATCACTAACCTCGTTATCACAATCATTATCATCGTAAACACAATCATCTTCATCATAATCACAATCACCATCACTGTCACAATCACTATCACCATGGCTATCACCATCACAATCACCGTCACTATCACAATCCCTATTACAAACACCATCACCATCACCATCACAATCACCATTAAAACCACTATCACAATCACCATCATCGTTATCACTATCATTATCATCGTAATCACAATCATTATCATTTTTATAATAATCATCATCATCACATTCTCCATCCTCATTATCACAACCATTGCTATCACCATCACAACCTCCATCACAATCACAATCGCCATCACAATCACAATCACAATCACTATCACAATCACTTTAATCGTTTTCAAACTCATTATCATTGTAATCAAAATCATCATCACAATCATCATGATCATTATCACAATCATCATCGTAATCACAATCATTATCATCGTAATCACAATTATCATCATCACAATCATCATCATCATTATAACAACCATCATCATCGTTATCACAATCATCACAATAAAACAACAATAAACCTGTATAGAAGTTAAATCCGCTATTTTCTGGATCTCAAAATAAATGCCAAATTCGACATCAGCACCCCTGATAATCTCGGTTTCGACACCCATATTGATTTTTAGACATTTCAACCACATGGCTCCCCAACAGGGAATGATGGTAATTCAGGTCCGCCACATTAAATCTTAAAATCGTTGTTTTTGTAATACACCCGACCCAATTCACCATACAAACAATACCTATGTTGAATTTCAGGCTTTGTTACCCCATTTCCCCCTTTAGGGGTTGAATTCTGAAAAAACCTGAAACACAAATGTTAACTCATTTATCGATAGGAGTACTCCTGTTAAGTTTCGAATAAAGTAGTCTAACTAATCTTATTTCCCCACGTAATCTTTGGACTCCCGTTTCAACCCCTTAGGGGGTTAATTTTGAAAAATTCTTTCTTAATGCACCCCTAAATCCCTTAAAGAACCTATGTGCCAAATTTGGAATCTCCAGACTCAGTAGTTTGGGCCATGCATTGATTTTTATGCTTTGCCACCCCATTTCCCCCTATTAGGGGTTGAATTATGAAAAATCCTAAAACCCGTTTCCACTCATTTATCAATAGGAGCACTTCTGTGAAGTTTCGAATAAAATAGTCTAACTAATCTTGTTTCCCCATACAAACTTAGAGCCCAGTTTAACACCCTTAGGGGGTGAATTTTGAAAAATCCTTTCTTAGTGCACCCCTAGACAACATAAGGAACCTACTTGCCAAATTTGGAACCTGTAGACCCAGCGGTTTGGGCTGTGCGTTGATAGATGAGTCAGTCAGTCAGTCAGTTTCTTCTTTTATATATTTAGACTAGCTGTTGCCCGCGGCTTCGCCCGCGTGAAGTTCGGTAACTGTCCCACTGGATCATACTAAAGGGATAATAGTGTCCCCCATGTTAATCCAGGTTATAAACTATCTATGTGCCACATTTCATAATCATCACAATTATTATTATCACAATCACCATCACTATCACAACCGCCATCATTATCACAATCACCATCACTATCACAATCACAATTACAATCACTATCACCATCACCATCACAATCACCATCATCATCACAATCACCATCACAATCACCATCACCATCACAATCACCATCACAATCACCATCACAATCACCATCACAATCACCATCACAATCACCATCACAATCACAATCACCATCATAATCACATCACCATCACAATCACCGTCACAATCACCATCATAATCAACATTACAATCACTATCACTATCACAATGACCATCACAATCACCATCACAATCACCATCACAATTACCATCACAATCACCATCACAATCACCATCGCTATCACCATCACAATCACCACCACTCTCAGAATAACTATCACAATCATCATCACCATCACAATCACCATCAAAATCAGTATCACAAACACCATCATCGTTATCACAATCATTATCATCGTAATCACAATCGCTATCATCATTATCACAATCACTATCATCGTAATCACAACCATTATCATCATATCATAATCATCATCATCACAATCTCCATCCTCGTCATCAAAATCATTATAATCGTAATCACAATCTTTATCATCGTAATCACAATCACTATCACCTTTATCACAATCATCATGATCACAATCACCATCACTATCTCATTCACAATCATTATCACAATCACCATCATTATCACAATTACCAACACTATCACAATCAAAATCACAATCACCATCACTATCACAATCACCATCACTATCACAATCACCATCAAAATCAGTATCACAAACACCATCATCGTTATCACAATCATTGTCATCGTAATCACAATCGCTATCATCATTATCACAATCACTATCATCGTAATATTCGTAATCACAACCATTATCATCATATTCACAATCATCATCATCACAATCTCCATCCTCGTCATCACAATCATTATAATCGTAATCACAATCGTTATCATCTTAATCACAATCACTATCATCTTAATCACAATCATCATGATCACAATCGCCATCACTATCTCATTCACAATCATTATCATAATCACCATCATTATCACAATTACCAACACTATCACAATCAAAATCACAATCACCATCACCATCACAATCACCATCACCATCACAATCACCATCACCATCACAATCACTGCCCTCGTTATCACAATCATTATCATAGTGATCACAATAATCTACATCATTATTACAATCACCATCACTGTCACAATCACAATCACAATCACCATCACCATCACAATCACCATCAAAATCACTATCGCAATCACTATCATCGTTATCACAATCACCATCATCGTTATCACAATCATTATCATCTTAATCACAATCATCATCATCACAATCTCCGTGCTCGTTATCACAACCATCGCTATCACCATAACAATCACCGACACTATCACAATCACCGTCACAATCACAATCACTATCACAATCACCATCATCGTTATCACACTTATTATCATTGTAATCACAATCATTATCATCGTTATCACAATCATCATTATCACAATCATCATCATCGTAATCACAATCATTATCATCGTAATCAATATCATCATCATCACAAACATCGTCATCATTATCACAATCATCATCATCGTATTCGCAATTATTATCATCTGGATCTCAAAATAAATGCCATTTTCGTAATCAGCACCCCTGATAATCTCGGTATCGACACCCATATTGATTTTCAGACATTTCAACCCCATCGCACCCCAACAGGGAATGGTAGTATTTCAGGTCTGCCACATTAAATCTTAAAATCGTTGTTTTTGTAATACACCCGACCCAATTCACCATTAAAACAATACCTATGTTGAATTTCAGGCTTTGTTACCCCATTTCCCCCTTTAGGGGTTGAATTCTGAAAAAAACTGAAACACAAACGTTAACTCATTTATCGATAGGAGTACTCCTGTTAAGTTTCGAATAAAGTAGTCTAACTAATCTTATTTCCCCACGTAATCTTTGGACTCCCGTTCCAACCCCTAAGGGGGTGAATTTCGAAAAATCCTTTCTTAATGCACCCCTAAACCTCATAAAGAACCTTTGTGCTAAATTTGGAATCTCTAGACTCAGTGGTTTGGGCTGTGCATCGATTTTTATACTTTGCCACCCCATTTCCCCCTCTTAGGGGTTGAATTCTGAAAAAACCTGAAACCCGTTTCTACTCATTTATCAATAGGAGCACTCCTGTGAAGTTTCGAATAAAATAGTCTTACTAATCTTGTTTTACCCATACAAACTTTGGATTTCCGTTTAACCCCCTTAGGGGTTGAATTTTGAAAAATCCTTTCTTAATGCAACCCTAGACCACATAAGGAACCTACTTGCCAAATTTGGAATTTCTAGACTCAGCGGTTTGGGCTGTGCATTGATTTTTATACTTTGCCACCCCATTTCCCCCTCTTAGGGGTTGAATTCTGAAAAAACCTGAAACCTGTTTCTACTCATTTATCAATAGGAGCACTCCTGTGAAGTTTCGAATAAAATAGTCTAACTAATCTTGTTTCCCCATACAAACTTTGGAGCCCCGTTTAACCCCTTTAGGGGATGAATTTTGAAAAATCCTTTCTTAGTGCACCCCTAGACTACATAAGGAACCTACTTGCAAAATTTGGAGTCTGTAGACCCAGCGGTTTGGGCTGTGCGTTGATAGATGAGTCAGTCAGTCAGTCAGTCAGTCACTCAGTCAATCAGTCAGTCAGTCAGTTTCTTCTTTTATATATTTAGATTATAATAATCTGTGTTTATTGCATGTTTTTCAATCAATCTAACGCGGACTACACAATCACTCATAGTGACAATACAGTTTTGTTAACCGTTTTTGTTTCTTACATTTACTTTGTTATCGGTATGATAATAACTTTAGTTCTCGATTTCGTTGGTTGGTTTTCGTTGGTAACGAAATACCTCAACGAATGGATAAAAAATATATTGAAACTGAAAGATGAACGACAAAATTGTGTTAAATTATTTAAGACTTACCAGAGTATTCTGGAAGTTTACAAAATTTACAGGACAATTTTTCAAGTTTTGGTAAATACACTTACTGTAAATGGAATTTTATATCATTTTTAAGGCTCACTCCATAAATAACCTTCTCTTTTACAGATACTATATGCCATAATCAATGTATTCACTCGCAATTTATGTTTTCTGGAGTCAATATTGAGAAAAATAGAAACACAATCACAGAAAGAGGTAATATTTACATCTCTTTGTTCCAAATAATTATATTCGCTCTAGGAAACATAAATTGTTTAATGACCCATATAGTCGCACTGTAGCTCGATCCACTTGCTTTGAACTGCGTATGCTTACGAACCTTAACGCGCTCGTGGAGACCAACCCTGGATTGGACTCGTTTGCTGATGAATGGAAGACGATATTGTTGGAATGTTTGTGGTTCTGCGAGAAGACCGAGTAAAAGGATTAGGTATTAAATTCCGTGTTTATGGTTTTAAATACCGTACTAAATAAATAAATAATCTCTGTATGCCTGTCCTTAACCAACACCTCACCTGGTGGAAAACCGAGTTTGTGGTCTACGATGGAATAGACGTCCTCAGAACATGCCTGTTCACCCTTGATTTGAAAGCTGACTGATAACACGTTGTAGGTAATACAGACGTTCACTAAAAGCTTGGACAGTTAAATCTGTTATCAAATCTTATTTCCGTCAACTTATCAAGCGGTGACCAATGCGACATACTATGTTATAAACTTTCGGCGATCATAAATTCATTAATCATTTAGAGTTTGTCGTTTAGTTGTTTCTTTATGCGATCTGATTTTGAGTTTCTGTCGCAACAATTCTTCTTCTTCTTTGCATGTCGATAACTCAAATAATACCCGACCAGTATGTAGCCACTTGCACAGCTCTGTCATTGGCTTCGTTTAAATCCTGGAAGGTGCAGGTGGCTGTGCAACAATTTAAAAACGTAGATAAGCAATCCTCTACTTTCAGCTGCTCGAGTCATTCCAGTCTGCGGGGATGGCAGTGACAATGTTTCTATGGATAACCAAGGACATATTATTAGTCATTTTTCACAGCTTACAATGCGAAAATTTCTATACAACCATTGAAGAAGCCGAAACGGCGTGCATACAGCTTATGAAGAAAAAAAACTGTCCAAGTACGTTAGCAAAAAACAGTTACCTTTACATTTTTAGGAAAAAGAAATAAATTTCACACATTCATAGTTAAGTTTCATCCGAAGGCTGAGTTAAGGCCCTTCTAACCCAAAACGGGAGAAGGAGAGAACCTCTCAGCGTACCGGCCGCCGCGGGAGACGCCCCGGGCGTCGGGGGCCACCGCGTGGCCCCGGCGCGGATGTGGCCTGCGTTTCAGACGGCGTACCACGAGATTTAATTGCGACAACAATGATTTGTCTGTGTAACTATCAAACTTCCTAGCTCTTATGACATTAGTGTCGCTATCTTTTTCGTAATCAATTGTTTTTGTATTAACTACATTTTTTTGTAGACGATCAAGCGCGCCTTTGCAAGAACGTGCTACAGGCAAATCGAACGTTCAGTAAGATGACCGCGTGTGGCCTCTTCTATATCGATGCTGCTTTGCCAGTTTCTTTGATGGGACTTCTCACTAGCTACGTGATAATACTGTTGCAATTCGCTTTCCTGTGAAACAACTATGATGGAGGTTTTATAGATGTTTAAGATGGTGGTTTGTTAAATAAAGCGATTTATGTCAAAACCTCATTACTTTTATTTATCAAGCGCTTACATCCTTATCTACAGTATGATTAATTATTGGGTTCAAGAAATGGATGAAATTATCCCCGATAACTAGGGGTCCAATCTTAGTGGTTTCAGAGTAATCGAACTTTCGAGTTTCTTTGGAAATTTTCTTCCTCTCGGCCAATAACAGATAATTGTGACAAATCTACGTCGCTCAGACGTTAATGTTAAAAAACACCATTATTTGAATTCGTAGATAATTCTAACAAAACGACTTTTCTTTTCCTCGACAAGAACCGTATTTCAAACGGGTTCGTTTGAAAATGAGGATTACGTTTTCCGGAACACCGGTTACCAAAAGCAAGAGTATTTGGTTCAGTTTATGAGCAGATTCGAGAACAAGGCTTCGCCTCACATGACGTGGAAATGACGCAGGTAGGCACACATCCTTCACCTGTAAAAGATGTGTTGACGATTATTCTAGAGGACCCCACTTGTTCTACAACACAAATAGTCAGGCATCTAGGCTTATCGCAATGGAAGGTGTGGTATATGCTTCACACTGCACGTCTGACGTCTCTATCTTCTCCACTACACGCCAGTGCATACATTCGAGTAAGTGCGTGCAGTGAGGCATATGGAATTTTGCCGAGTTTTGCTTAATTCCAAGGCTGAAGATCCAGGCTATTTAGTAATTTAGTAAGAATTTTGTGGACAGATAAATCCAAATTTTATCGCCACGGCATAACAAATTACCACAATGCGCATTATTGAGCCCCTTTTTTTTTTTTCGGATGGGTAATCATCAAAGCCCCTAAAGGAGAAACTCTAAGAAATGTCAGAGAAACTTCTAACCAGAGAAGAGTCAGTTTAAACATGTGGATGGTGGACTCATGAATTTGGATGGTGGACTCATGAATCTAAACTTGATCGCGACCGCATAACAAATTGGCACAATGCGCATGATTGGGCCCCCTATAGGAGAAAGTCTAAGAAATGTTAGAGATACTTCTAACCAGAGAAGTTTCGGTTTAAACGGATGTGTACAGTGTCAACCAAAAGTCCAGTGGCATTCTCAAAAAGCAATAGCTTGACGTTTAGTTTGACTTACGACCTTCTACTTTCAAGAAAATAGACATTGTCGTCTACAAGTAATTGTACTTCAAAATTTCAACATGGAAACATAAGTCAAGATAGCCTAGCGGTTAGGCGCGTGCAGATCTATGAATGAATCAGTAAGCCGTGTGTTCAAATCTCACATTGTTACTTTTAGACTTTTTGTAAGTTTTTACTCAATTGGAAGTAATGGAACAGAAATATTATATTATTTATCTTGTTGGCTTTGTTCACACATTCCGTGAAGTTGAAAGGTAGATCATAGAAAAATAAGAAGGAGTTTAGATTTATGTGAGGTAGACATGAGGTTTAAGAATATTTAACTTGACCGGAATGAATGTTTTCGTTTGGTTGAAGTTGTTGGTTAGTGACGTGTGGTTTAATAGAAAGCGGTATTGTTGTTGCAAAATGCAGGCAAATATTAATATTGAGGCGAGGGCGACTATTATCGCGCTGCATACAAGTGGTCATAATAGAACACAAATATCTGAAGAAACCGGACTTTGTGAGTACTTTATTTATGAATAATTGTAACTTAAACTTTTATTAGAAATTAAAATCTAATATTATTGGTAATTTATTTGGTGACATAAGGACTAATTAATTGTTTTTTATTGTAACAAACTTTTATTAGAAATTCAAACCTAATGTTATTGTTAATTTCTTTGGTGACCTAAGAATTGTTTATTAAATCCATCATGAGGCCTAAAAGATAAATAATTAGTGTTTATTATTGGATTTATAAATGCAGAGTGAATGATCACTTTAGTATTTTGTTCTACAGGAGCCTAACATTACTTTTTTTTTTGTTCTAGAGGAATATTGTAAGTCGTTGGATAAAAAGGTATGAGGAAGAGGGGAGCCTTGCTAGTCGCAACGAAGTGGAAGGCCGTCGCTTTTTAGCGAAGCGCAGTGACGCCATAATAATATGGTAGGCCAGTATGAAACAAATGGTTAACACTTTGCGGACTTATTTGAATTGTTAACAACACATTGCATGGAGGTGTGAGAAAATTTAAGAGGAAGGAACCGGAATATGTCAAAATATTGTGGGGTCCAGGCGCAAACGTCTACTTGACTGCATCGAAAATAATGGGAGTTATACAAAATATCAATCCTAGTGTTTTAATATGAATTAGACGCATAACAAAATATTATTTAGTTGTTAATGTTTAGTTGTTTACTTATCCGTATGTAATGATCTTAAATTGAGGTTTAGTTTCAATCTTCTTTTCTTCAAGAAAATTAACACTTAAACTATAACCTCAATACGAGTTACATTTATTGTGACGTCACATAAAAAAAATATGTTCATAAAGTCTAAATCATACTTATATTAGTTTTCAATAAAATCTGCTAAATACCGATACCTGTTAATAAATGGGTATCAACAATTTTATTTATGATATTAGAACATCCTCTCCTTGTTATGTTATTGTGAATTGACTTAGAGTAAGTGGGTATACAATAAAAAATTTAACGATTACAAGAGAACTTCTTTTAACTAGGTAGGAATGTGACGTTAAAATTCTCATTAAAGTTTTTTTTTATATAATTTTATAAATAAATAAAACGAATAAACATTTTTGTTATCATTTAACACGACTTTTTTATATGCACCTTCCAACACCGAAAAGATAATAAACAATCACTTAAATGGTTAAATAATAAAACGCCCACACCCCTTCTTAAAAAAAAAACAAAATACCTAACAAAATTTTGCATAAAAATATAAATATGGTTACAAAGAAACAAGAGACCCACACATTGGTATTGGGATTCGAACTCGGACCTCATTAATCGTGAAGCCACTGCTTTACCCAAACAGTTATCAACACTTATGAATTATGTGTGAATTTTAGCTATTCAATGGTAAGAACAGGTCGCCACACAAATAAGAGTGCGTGTATAACAAAAGAGACGGAAATATATGTTTTTGTTTTGTGGAGTGCGACGCGACGACCTGCGACAGTGGGCGAATTCTGTGGCTGTGGTGTGCGTACTGTATTGAGACCACTTACACATACAGACGCACGGTCGCTCGACCGTGCGTTCTTAGCAATACAATCCTTAGCGTGCCTCTGCACTTATGAACGCTTACTGTACGTACGGTCAACCAAGCTATTTGGTTTACATTTTACAATGTAATTTGCATGTTAAAATGTAAACCAAATAGCTTGGTCGACATTACATAATTTGTCAGCGCCATATTTTTCCGCAAAATTTAAACGGTTATAAGAAGATTTTTTACGCAACCGATTGCCGACTTTGCTGGATGATATACTGCTTGGTACAAGAAGCAGAATTATTTTCCAGAACGATGGTTGCCCGGCCCATTATTTTCAAGGTGTCCGACGGGGGCTTGATGACAATTATCCAAGGCGATGGATCGGGCGCGGTGGCTTTATTCCCTGGCCGGCGAGGTGTCCCGACTTAAGGCGACGCATCGTTCTAAAACCGGGCACGCGCGCTTCGGGACTGAGCGGGGGACTGAGCGGGGGACTGGGCGCCTGAGCGGGGCGAGGATTGCTAGCTTATAACTTAAAGGACGTAAACGACAAAATGGTTTTTGTTATTTAATTCAGTTGGGAACGATAATTTCAGAAATTCCTTCTACAATTTTAAAGAGTATGTATAGATTCATCTACGGAGAAAGTTAAGAGGCTTAAATTGGTCCCGTTTGCCCATAACATGTGAATCTCTTTTTAAAAAGAGGTATGTTTGATATTTTTTTCTCTGTTACAAAAGTTACATAATCATGTATTGAAAACTAACAAAATAAGGTTTTTATCATGTATTATCAGGTCACCAGCTTATATTTGCATTTGTTTTGTAATTACTGACAAAAATTGAGATCATTGACTCCATGATTTCCAATGCGTCCTCTTAACGCCGTTTGATTTTTATCTTTGGGGACATTTAAAGGACTTTTTGTATCGAACATCGGTGACATCCGCAGATGTCAGTATTTTTTATACTAGTAAGGCATTTAATTTTTTGCATAGTATCTTAATAAACAAAAATGAAAAATATGGCATCTGGGGCGTCGCTTTAGGTTTTATAATAAGTTTTATAACAGGACGTCAGCTATGTGTTGAAGTTACTTTAAATGACAATCTCGAATCCACTGTCTACAGTTCCTTTTCTACATTCAATAATTATGGCGTACCACAAGGAAGTGTTCTGGGGCCCTTGTTATGCCTGATCTATATCAATGATTTAGCCGATACATTAAACTACGATAGTGTCGCCGATGATATTTCTGTTACAGCGCCCAATAAATTGTTTATGCTGTCAAATGCTATTAAGATAATTGTAATTTCACAATCACCATTAACAACGATACGATCATAGACACGCATACCTACTTTTTCGTTGAATTGTATGTTTCCACGTTGAATTCATTTATCATTTTAAACTGGACTAGTAACATTGCCGCTGTTAATAATGTCGTTTAAGCTTATGAAAATATTCCTAAAGAATAAAACGAAACCAAATTTATCACTGTATCCACCAGAAGTTTTACTGAATAATCGTCTAGAAAAAGACGTTCAAACAATGTTTAATCCTTTACACTGTCCACTATTTCTATTGTTGTCTTCGAAATACAGTGTACAAAATAATTATATTACTCCTAACGGAAAGATGCGTACTATGCTGTCGTTCTTAAGTTTGTGCTATATTAATGTGATCTGTGTTTATTACATGTATTTTAATGAATCCTCTGTAGACTACAATAATATTCACAGTGACACTATTACCTCACTTTCAATATTCTTTTCCTACATTTACTTCGTCATGGGTGTGACCATTACTTTTTTACTCAATATTGTTCACAGTCAAAACAACATTTTGCTGATTGTAATGATTCAGATTTTACATGAAAGCATCGATTTTCGTAAGAGTATCAGATACTATATTATTTGGAACAGGATCTCAGTTTTCATAGCTTTCAGTGTCAACATTGTTATATGGCTCCTTTTTCATGCAATGTTCAATTACGGTTTCTCCGACTTACCAATATTCATTCGTAACTACTTGCTTACCAAATTTGACATGGAGTGTGTGTATGCAATTCGTGTTATGGTGTTGTTAACAAAATACCTGAATGTATGGCTCAAAACTATTTTGGAATTGAACAGTAACCGACAAGAAAATGACACATGTTGTATCAAATTATTTAAGATATATCAAAATATTTTGGAAACGTACAGTTTATACAAGATCATTTTTCAAGTTTTGGTAAATTTCCACGCTACTTTTTTGTCTCATATTTATTTGCTTGAAAGTCAGTTAAACTTACGGATCGCATCAGAAACAAAGCACAAATAGCCGATGCTGACCTTACAGCCGCTAAGTTGAAGAGAAACTGGGCTAGTCACACCTGCCGCATGCCGAAGGCGCAATTGACAAAATTAACCACACCGTGGATCCCAACTGACAGAAAACGACTTCGCGGCAGACTCGGAACGAGGTGGCGGCGGCGGGATGAGCTGGGCTCGATTTTTAAAGGAGATAGATAGCGCGCAGAGGTCCTTGCCCTGCAGTGGGAAAACATAGGCTCATAATAAAATAAGAATTGCTTGCTAGCGTCATAATCTACTCTATTGCAGATACTGTATACCACGGTCAATGTATTTACTCGCAACTTATTTTTTGTGGAGGCAATGTTACAAATGAATGAAAATCAAAGAAAATCACAAATCCAGGTAACTTTTCATTGTTACAATAATGTACTACTGTTATCACATGACACAGTTATCACATGACACATAAACGTTTGAACGGCAGAGTGGCAGAGAAAAGGGGAAGCTTTAATCCATCATGATGGTGATGTTATAATTTTGCGATCAATGAGCACACCTTCCCATCCGCAAAACTGAAGAACGCCACTACGGACCTAGGAGTTAGTGATAATTTTAACACCTTTATTTGTACAGACATTCTTCAGATCCAGCGTTAATTTGAAATGTTTGTTGAATAGTCATTATATTTAATGTTTCTAGCAAATCAAAAATATGCAATCTCCGGTGATGGTGTGTATTACTATTCTATGGATAACTAAAGACATATTGCTAGCATTCATACACAGTTTGCAATGCGAGAAGTTCTATACAACAGTTAAGGAAGCTGAGACAGCGTGTATACAGCTGATGAAGAACAGGAACTGTCCAAGTACGTACCAACACATTTTGGGAATTACACTTTCTGGATTTCAGGTTTTGGGCTACGGGTAAGGTGTACAGTAAGTTAAGTAACTTCACTGCTTGGAAACGACTTTTTTTGAGAACAAATGCTTTTCGGCTTCCTTTAAGGTTACCCTTTATTTTAATAATTGTTTTTCTTACAGAAGATCAAGTACGTCTTTGCAAGAAAGTGCTACAAACAAATCGAACGTTTACTAAGATGTCCGCATGTGGTTTATTCTACGTCGACGCTACACTACCAATATGTTTGATGGGACTTCTCACTAGCTACATTATCATACTGTTGCAATTCGCTTTTCTGTGAAATAACTAAGATTAAAGTTTTTGAGACTTCCAAGATGGCCGTTGTTGGTCAACACCTTACTTATCAATTTTAATTAATAAAAGCTATTAATGTCAAAGCCTTATTACTTTTATAGATTACCTTGTCAATCGCTTTCATCGTAATTGGAATGTCAGTATGTTCTATGTAAGCGTTACCACCATCAACGATTAAAGATACGGACTTTAAATGCTTCCGTTGCGTTGTCAACTCAACCATCAATATTAACCAAGTGGTTGTTAATACGGTTGAAATTACGTAGTTACGTTTAGTTGTTAACAAGTCTTGTCCATTATCATAATCTACAGCAGCAAGTTCTAAGCGTAGTCAAGATGTGGAAAAAGATCAAACAAACATTTTATAAAAAGAAAATTAAACCAAACTCTTCATTAGATCCCCAAGAACTATTTCTAAATAACCGTCTAGACAAAGAAGTTCAAAGAATGTTTTATCCTTTAAACTTACCACTTTTTCTATTGTTTTCTTCAAAATATATAATACGAGATAATTTTATAACTCCTAACGGATATACACGCAACATTTTATCATTCTTGAGTGTTTGTTACATTTTTGTGATCTGTATTTATTACATGTATGTCCATGAAAGCAGCGAGGCCTACCAAAGGATTCATAGTGACATGATGAAATCGTTTTTGACATTTCTTGAATTCGTGGTGTTTTTTGGAAGTGCTTTAATGATTTTTGTTCTTAACATCGTACACAGTCAAAACAACATCTTCCTCGTTATGTTGATTCAGGCTATACATACAAGTATTGATTTTAGTAAGAGTGTCAAAAGTTTCATCATTGGTAGTTGGGTCTCTGTTTTTATCGCGTTTGGTGGAAACTGCTTCATTTGGCTAGTATTTTATGCAGAGGTTGTAAACAGTTTGGAGTGTTTGCCTGATCTAATTCGTACATGCCTGCTTATCAAAATTAACATGCATTGTGTTTATGCAATTCGTGTTATGGTACTGTTAACAAAATATCTCAATGAATGGATTATGTCAATCATAAAGCTTGCTGATGAACAGCCGATACATGACGAACAAGTAACCGATAAATTATGTTGTATTAATCTATTCAAGACTTATCGAAATATTTTAGAAGCATACAAATTGTACACAACCATTTTTCAAGTATTGGTAAGTATTGCAGTTATACCTACTAAACAAAGCCTCGTTTTCTTATTGCGTGCTTGTGAAAACTTATTACACCAGCATGTTCTTTTATGAACAAAAATACTTCAAACTCATGGCATAATCACCTTTTTTTTACAGATATTATTCACGACGGTCAATGTGTTTACTCATAATTTAATTTTCTTGGAAACAGTGTTACAAGCAATAGGAGATCAAACAATTTTACAGCGCCAGGTAACATTTACTTTTTGACGATCACAGGGTCAGAAAACCTTTAAATGTCTATATTCTAAGAGACTACATGGCCACAACCGTAACTTGTCTTACGAATGGACGCAAAATTAGCTACTCGAAGTAGTGGCCACGTAGTACAGTCACAAGCCTCAATATTTGCACTTTCCTACATTTAAAAGCAATTTTCGCGAGAAATACCGATTGTAACTTGGAGGAAATATGAGTACAATGATCGTAACAACGTGAATTTTTAATCAAAACAGGCGGAGAAAAACACTTTTAAAAGTTGTTAAGTGTTTACATACTGGTGGCTCGTGGCTCGTGACTGTACGTGAAACACTATTTTTTTTTTTGTCAAGGTTGTCGAAATAGGTTTGTCGTGTCCTGAAAAAATCTAATAAGTCCGTCAGTTAGATTATCAAAAAATTTTAGACACGTATTTTTTCTTTAGTTACGTAAACCAATATTGACGAAGATACGACGCTTTTAAAATTCTCAATACGTCACGCCGTGCTATAATTTTTAGTGCGTTGTGACGTCACTAGCCCCCACTCCCGAGTTTTGATGCGTTTTATCTTTGTCAATATTCATTGATTTACAAAAACAAAAAATACGTGTCCATTATTTTCCAATACTCTAACTGACGGACTAAATAGATTTGCAATTTATTGATGTTGGAAACTAGCCTATTGAAAACGATGTCATGTTTTCAGGTTGAGATCGTGCAAACGCCTATGATAACATTGATATTGACGCTATGGATAAGCAAGAACATACTTCTAGTAATTTTTCACAGCTTGCAATGCGAGAAGTTTTATATAGCCATTGAAGAAGCGGAGACGGCTTGTATACAGCTTATAAAGAACAAAAACTGCCCAAGTACGTACAAACTTGCTAAATAAGGGTATAGGACTCGCTAGATGGTCTTTAAAAGGATCAGTCAACCCGATACAGACCAACTGCTGCTCGGCTGCCGATACTGACAGAACTTCAGTCATTTTAACTCCACCGTTAGTCTAGTGGTAGCGGTAAACCGTTAAGCCTCCTGCGCCTGATCTCTCCCTCTCTGGTCGTGTCCGATGGCGGTCCCATGGGAGTAAAGGAGGAGAGAGTGCACTTGTGTCTGCGCACACACTTGTGCACTGCAATATCTTCCGCGCCGATCTCTGATGATGAGATTGGCCGCCGTAACCGAAAACGGTTAGGTTAGGAGGACTACAGAGTTTGGAGCCGTTTCCGCGGGTACTCTCTTACTTCTAAAATTTTTTGTCCGAAAATCATTATCCATAACTCATGTTTGTTTTACATAATTATCTTTATCACATACACACATCAAAAAAAGTTTGTGCATGATCACTAGCATAAGCTGATATAATTTTTTAAATAGAAATTTAGCAACAAAAAATATCCGTTGTGTTTAAAATTGAACTGTTTTATTGTTTTATGTTTTAAATTTATATTTCTAAATGAAGAATCTAAAAAGAAGAAGAAATCATATCTACCGTAACAAAAAAGATTCGATTTTTCAACGTGATCGCAAACTTTTTGATGTGTGTATATTATCACATTCGTTATCATTCGGACAATGATGATTAGGATAAAATACAATATCGGATAAAAAAAGTTAGGTAACACGATAGACAACCGTTTCCGCGATGTCTATGATGGTTCGAAAGAAATGGTATAAATATTTTTCATTTGGTATTAATGTTTTCCAGACGATCAAGCACGTCTTTGCAAGAAAGTGCTGCAGGCAAATAGAAATTTCAATAAGATGACCGCATGTGGCCTGTTCTATGTAGACGGAGCTCTACCAATACGTTTGATGGCACTTCTCACCAACTACGTTATTATACTGCTACAATTCGCTTTTCTGTAATATAATTGTGTGTAACAAATAAGTGCGATAAGCTTTAAGTTATTTTTCAATCGATGTATTTTTAACCGCCTTCTAAAAAGAAGGAGGTTCTCAATTCGGTTGCATTTTACATAATAACTCCGTGATTACTGGTCCGATTTCCGTGATTCACGCGCGGTGGTCCCACGTAAATTTTATTCACATTGTATGGGGATTTTTTCGTGGATGATCTTTTAATAAGGTTTAGTAACAATGGAAAAGTAAGACTCGACAAGAATTTATGCGAGATGCTATCATAGCACAAGTACAAAGGCGCAGACCGGAGATAAGAAGAGATGTGAGCGTCGTGCAGTACATCTAAGCTCCAGTTCAGCCAGTACGCATCTCTGCACAACTTCGATGGATACACCCTAGCTGCTAATGGTCTCCTCTCTCCTCTCCGCTTCGTACATCTCCGCACGTTTCTGCTTTGGAGGAGTCTGGGCCTTAAGCATAACATCGAGCCAAGGGTTTATTGTAACGTCACTTCATCATCAAAATCATCACCCACAGCCTAAATTCACCCACTGCTGGGTATAGGACTCTCTTCTCTTGTGCCAATCTCCACGTTCCTGAGCCAGTCTCATCCAGGATTTTCCCCCAATGGCAACTATGTCGTCTGCCTATCGTTCTTGAGTCTATGTTATGTTATTGTGATCAGTTCCTATGACATTCATTTCGATGAATTCTTCGTAACAGATATTTTCGTTCCGATAATTTCTTTTTTCATGTTTATTTTTGTTGTGGCATGATAATGTTATTTGTTCTTAACATAGTTCACAGTCAACAGGACATTCTACTCGTCGTGTTTATTCAAACTATACTTATAAGTATCGATATAAGTGTGAAAAATTTTATTATTTGGAATTGGATCTGGGTTTTTATTTATTTTAGTGTAAACTTCTTCAGTTACCTCTCAAGTTATGTTGTGTATGGCTCAGAGAATGGTTTTGTTGATTTAGCTTTATTATTTTGCAACTACTTTGCTACAGCATTTGATATAAACTTTGTTTATGCGATTCGTGTTTTGGCATTGTTATTTTTTTTTAACATTTATCAAAATATTTTGAAAGCTTACAAATTGTACAAAACAATATTCCAATCTCTGGTAAGTTAATCCATTATTCAAATTAAGGCTAGCCCAAAGAAATAAAATAATTTTATTAATTTACAAAAAAATAACAATTTATTTTTAACTAGCAAGGAATGTCATTTTTACAGATAGCGTGGTAAATATATTTACTAGCAATTTATATTTCTTGAAGACTCGGTTAGATTGGCTACAGAAAGCAAGAAAAACACAACTCGAGGTAAATTTCATACTCATTTATAACAGTTTGTGATTCTAACGAAATTTTGATAGATGGGAGAGGGAAAGCAAGACTAAACAAAAGATCCATTTTCTCATCATGGGCATTTATCTCAAATATGTTGTCGGAGAACACAAATAGAGCCACATGAAATATGTTGCCTTTTTCTGTATTTTTCCAAAGACTTGACCCATTACTTTTAATAATAATCATTGATTAACTAGGATTTTTCCGTAAAAGCGTGTGAGGAGAATTTTTACAGCTTTAAAAGCGCAATCTCATCAGTCATTGACTTGACCAAAAAAAGTTTCAACTTTCGATAGACAACCCCACGCGGTTGTTTTATTTTGTTTTAATGTAATCGTAAAAAGGCCAACCCTATTTTTATTATTATCACTCGTCACTTTTGTGTAGCGATTCATAAAGGACGCAAGTTGTACGAGACTGTTCAGTCTCAGAATAAAAAAAATCTTATAAAAGATCATTTCATAGTGTTCAATAGAAATTTAACATAATGTAGTAATTTTCTGTATTTTTTGGTCAAAATAATAAAACTGTATATTTATACAGCAATCTCCCAGTATTTTTTTTTTCATAAGCAGGGCCATAAAATACCCAAAAACAAAAAAAAAGGAAACAAGATTTGTGTTGACCAGTTTTATTAATACCAAGTTTGTATTCTATTTGTATGTGTACAAGTTTTTAAAAACAATTGTTAGTACTGGAGAAGGCGTTTCATTTCAGTAGTGAACAGGCAACTATTTTTTTTATTTTTTTCATTTCAGGGAATCATATACGACTTTTCAAGAAAGTACTACAGACGAATTGAACGTTCAGTAAGATGACCGCGTGTGGCCTGTTCAATGTAGACGCTACACTACCAATATGTTTAATTGTAGTTCTCACCAACTACGTCATTATACTGTTACAATTCGCCTTTCTGTGAAATAACAACGTATAAATAAAGGGTATAAAACACCTCTTAACGAAGCCGAAAGGCACTTGTTCTCCTCGTCATTGCGATTATTTTTAGGGTTCCGTACCCAAAGGGTAAAAACGGAACCCTATTACTAATACTTCGCTGTCTGTCCGTCTGTCTGTCACCAGGCTGTATCTCATGAACCGTGACAGCTAGACAGTTGAAATTTTCACAGATGATGTATTTCTGTTGCCGCTATAACACAAATACTAAAAACAGAATACAATTATTTCAAATAATGGTACGGAACCCTTCGTGCGCGAGTTCGACTCGCACTTGGCCGGTTTTTTTGTTCTACACCATACCTGGGAACCTTCTAGTTACGGAGATATTGGGGGTCAAAGTTCCAACTTTTTGACAAGTTTTTTTTTTTAATACACGTTATTGATGTAAGATTTTTACTTTAAACACCTCCACGACCCCCGTACTATACAATCCATCCATCAGCACAATGTTTTGAGTGCGTTACATTGAGTTCTACCACAAAACATGATTTTCCACCCAAAAAAAAGTCGTTTCCCAGCAATAATTTTTGCGTAAAGTTACTTAGTTTAATGTACAGAATGCTTGGTTGACGGCTTCGTGATGAGGTCTTTTACATCCTGTATAAGCGTAAGTATACGTTTGGTCGTGTCAATCTGTACCTATAAGCGAAGGGCGCGTTCATATTTTACTCATTTGTTCGAAAACCGGGAGTCAGCATAACCATGCGTTCATAGTCCGATCAAAATAAGACTTCAAGTTTGCAAGGTACAAATTATAATTGAAACAGAGTAATCATTGTTGAGAAGCCAAGTAAAATAAATAAATAAAATATTCATAAAATACTGGTATCTTAACTCACGTATTCAACAAGCATAACACACGATCTATGACGGCTGGCAAATTCAATGTACCCAGAGTCACCAATTACTTTAGTGACAGAAACCAAAAAAAGCGAATACCATATCTATTGAACAGTCTGCCGGCCAGGCATTAGGAGTGAAACAAATAAAAATTGATTTAGAAGTAATTTAAAAAAAGATTATTTAGAAATGAGCTAAGTGTATGTCATATAAATATGCATATATATATATATATGTTTGTCGTCATATATATATGTTTGGATAATGGGTGAGACTCTCCGATCTTGGGGTGGTGGATACAACTGCACGCAGTCAAGGAGAAATTCCCCAGAACCGTGCCTCACCCAGCTTCGAGTAGATGTTACTAACACTAGTTTATAAGTTTTAATTGTTACTAACAAAACATATATCTTAGTTAAAAATGTTTATGATGCCCACGGCTTCGCCCGCGTACAGAAGTGGTGATTATACTAACAACAAGTGACTAATACCTAAGCACCATTGTTACTAATACTTAATACTAACAAAAACATGTAGTCTGAAATAAACTTGTGTCTAGAGACTCACCGACTCCACAGTCAAACCATTACAATGGTATTGTGGGGCTTAGTTTATAAGTCTACTTAACATCTTTGATTAATAAATAAATAAATAAAAAATACCATAATGTGTTTTATTCATAACGGTTTACTAATAAACCTAATATACCATACATTCGAAACGTTCGTGGGAAAAACCTAGAAAATATGCCATTGATTGAGGAAAGATATGAAAGAAATTGGATTAAATGATAGTGTGACGGTTGACAAGGGAGAATGGAAAGGAAAAAACTTATCGCAAAGACCCCAAAGAGCATAAGACAACAGCAGGATAATGATCATGTGGTCGAGATAACTTCCAGGTACCCAGGGAATTAACGTGGTCAAAACGACTGCCAGGCTCTAATGTGAAATTGTGCACGTGATGTGTGTTCTAATAACCCCGGGCGTCATGATCATGATTGTGATTTATTTAAACACAAGTTCTTATAGTACATAGTGAAAACTCTATGGACTACCTATTATATTGCTACGCAACACTGGTGTTGATACTTTGAAGTTTTGTGGCATAGAATAAAACTATCTGTTTTCCGGAATGAAACCTACACACAACTACAGTATAGAATAAGTAACATTTAGTTAAAAGAATAAAAAAATCCGACTGCAAATGTACTAATGTACCTACAACATGTGACTGTTCCTAAATTACCCTAGGCTGATAAAATTTTCGTTTTTCCTAATTCATACTAATAACAGTATTAAGGTCAGTTTTCCCCTTTTATTTATTATTTTTGTAATTTCCTTTATTCTGATACCCTACTCGATAGGTTTAAAAATACGCCGTTCGGTTTTTTTAACACCTTTTTAGGGCCACTTGTGTTTTTGAAACAAATCTAATGATATCTTAATCGTTAAAATCCATTCAGCCATTCGGAAGACACGCGGTCATAAAGTTTACAAAGAAACATAGGTACAAGATACGCGCGAAAAACATAACACTTCCTTGGCAGTCGTGTAAAAAGATAATGTATGTATGTGCGCGTACGCTGCACTATTGGCGGTACCCGGTAAGGGCGTAGATTGCTTCATGAAAAAAGCTTTCAGACAATAAAGATGAATTTAATAGCATATTTATTAAAAGAAAATACAATATTACTTTTAAATCTTATTTATTGGTGCAGAGTACTTCCGAAACACTTACTTTTTGTCGCCGAAATGATAGACAATTATATTACACGAAACAGGATTTAATGCTCTAATTTGATTGACCAGTTAATTGCTGGGTTGGAGCGGTGCCGGTATAGTGCGCCTGTGCAATGACCTTAAGTCTTGATACTTTTGCAGAGCAGTAAAAAGAGGCATCAACCTGGGTGTGCAACAACTACGGATACAGGAACAGCATCAACAACAGCGTATTTGACGGTTCCAAGAAGTCTTGAAACGTTTGCAGAACAGTAAAAAGAGGCATCAACCTGGGTGTGCAACAACTACGGATACAGGAACAGCATCAACAACAGCGTATTTGACGGTTCCAAAAAAATTTAAACTGTCAATTTACCTCAAATATATCTTTCAAGTCCTGTTTATTGAATTGAGTAGTTGTTTTGTTTCATAGAAAAGCGAATTGCAACAGGACAATAACATAGCTGGCGAGAAGCCCCATGAAACAAATTGGCAGCTTAGCGTCTACATAGAACAGGCCACACGCGGTTATCTTGCTGAACGAACGATTTGCCTGCAGCACTTTCTTGCAAAGACGTGCTTGATCATCTGGAAAAAAAACTTAAATGAACACCATAAAATCTTAATACGCATCATCATTTTTGTTGAAAAGGCATTCTTAAATGACATACGGATAAATTATGAATATATCTTTGGTCTGTACTTGGGCAGAAAACAGATGGATTGTGTGAAGAATGATATGAAAGAGAATGGAGTAAATGATGCCGTGATGTCTGACAGGGAAGAGTGGAAGAAGAAAACGTGGTGCGTCGACCCCAAATAGTATTGAGGACAATGGAAGGAAGATGATGATGGTACATACTTGGGCAGTTCCTGTTCTTCATAAGCTGTATACACGCCGTTTCAGCTTCCTCAATGGCTAAGTAGAACTTTTCGCATTGAAAACTGTGATATATAACCATTAATATGTCCTTAGTTATCCATAGAAATGTTATAAATTCAATGACTACTGTCTTGAAACCCTCATTCCAAATTAGCTGCAAAGTTATTTTATTATATGTTTAAAAGAGTTTGGAAAATGTCATAACACGTATCCCGAACGATCACCTCTGCTGTCATAATCCGATATCTGGCTTGTAGATTATTGATGAGTGCAGATTATTTGCAACACAACTACACACACAAGGCAACATTGCAAGCATTGCATTGCATTTATTTAATGCGTTCCCGAACACACTAAAGAACAACTACAATGCATGTTTAGTTGAGTGCATTTAGACAAAACAGTGGAACGAATTTTACAGTGTTCGGATTTTCTGATTTATAAGGGATATTGTACAAATTCGTCAAATTTCAAGTTATATTTTAGTAAAAAAAAAAAAAAAAAAAATTTTGACGATAACTTCTTTCCGACTCATTTTGCAATGAAAACAGGATTAGGTTATAAAATAGGTAATACATTTTAATTTAACGGAATCAATAGTTTCAGCGTACGAGCGCCGCAAAGTCCACTCCAACGAACGTTTTGATCAAATAACTCATTTCCACACCAAAATGAGGCGCGCATAAATGAACAATATCCTCCATCAGTTTTTTTTTTCACGAAATTAAATTAGATATACTTACCTGAAACTATAGATTTCCTGGATAATGTAATCTTGAAGAACAAACTTCAGGCCTACTGGGGATATCACAAAAAAAACGCACCATCTACGCGCGCCGATGATGTGGAAATGAGTTATTTGGCCAAAACGCGTGTTAGAGTGGACTTTGCGGCGCTCGGACGCTGAAACTATTGATTCTACTTAAAGAAAATTTATAACCTAACTGTGTTCATCGTAAAATGAGTCGGAAAGAATTCATCGTTAAAAAACTGTTTTTGAGCGATTTTTTTCCAGTATGGCAGCGAGAGCGGCAAAGATACCTATATGATAGCTAAATGAAAATTCGGAAAGAGCACGTCGAAATCTATAAAATCACCAATTTTCGAAACTCCCGGAAAACTTTCCAGGTATAACGCTCTTTTTGAGCACCAAATGACTGGACTATATATTATAACTCAAAAAAAGAGTTCAATGAAAATCCGACCACTATACGTATATACTTCGTTCAACCTTTTGAGTATTTTTTTGGCTTATTGCGCTCGGCTAGTTGTGTAATCCGGCTTGACGAGCAGATATTAAAAGTCTGAATGTTACCACGAATTCTGCTGACTCTTTTTCCATTTGTAACCTCGTCTCCAAAAAACATAAATTGCGCAAAAAAACATAGACCGTGGTAATTAATATCTGAAAAGAGAAATTTTCAATTAGGACCGAAAATCTTTGAAGATAATTCGCATTTTTTTTCGAGTCGGACTCGCTCACGAAGGGTTCCGTACCATTGACTATATTTAGTATTTGTTGTTATAGCGGCAACAGATAGCATACATCATCTGTGAAAATTTCAACTGTCTAGCTGTCACGGTTCATGAGATACAGCCTGGTGACAGACAGACGGACAGACAGCGAAGTCTTAGTAATAGGGTTCCGTTTTTACCCTTTGGGTACTTAACCCTAAAACAAACATTTTGAGTACAACTCGCATTTGATCAAAACAATCTAAATACTCTCGTGTCACAGTGTTTGTTATCAAACTCCTCCGAAACGGTTTGACCGATTTTTATGAAATTTGTTGTGTAATTTTGAGTACAACTCGCATTTGATTAAAACAATCTAATATACTCTCGTGTCTCAGAGTTTGTTATCCAACTCCTCCGAAACGCTTTGACCGATTTTTATGATTTTTTTTGTGTATAGTATATTTGGTAGGTCTGAGAATATCTCGTAGGCTATTTTTTACTCCCCTAGCACGCGAACCTTTGAAAAAAAAAAGCGCCATAAAAGTCATGTTCTGAAAATTTCTTCAAACGTTCTTTGTTTTTCGAGGCAGGTTTCTCAAAATAAATTTGTGACACATGTCGTGCAAATAGCAGAACCAAGTTCCTTGTCTCATTAGCTTTACAAAATGGTGCCACAGTACACTCTTCTGGTAATAAGCCAGTAGAAATCGACGCTAAAAATGGCTAAAATCGCAAAGCATGATTTGTAGTTCTGCATTTTTGATATGTTGTATAGATCAGTTAGGGTGATGTGAAAACTCATGAGCATTTTTAACTAGTAGCATGCAGTATTTGTATAAAATTAACTAAATTTTCAACAATTCAAGCCCCACCGCATGTCTATAAACTTAATAGAGACAGATCTTACCTGATCTGATCGACCAGGATCCCCTAGCGGAAACAAGAAAATCTGCATCAAGGAAGACGTACATCGAAAAAACTGTACTACAGTTTTATTAAAATACTACATTCTCAAGAACAATCGTTGTTTTCTGGTCATTCACTTACTAAAAGAGCGTACTGTTGCACCATTTTGGAAAGCTAATACTACAAGAAACTCTGTTCTGTGATTTGCACAAGTGTCATATATTTATTTTGAGAAACCTGAAAAACAAGGGACGTTTCAAGAAATTTTCAGAACATGACCTTTACGTCGCTTATTTACCTATACATTCGTTCATGAGCTATCAGAGTATCAGTTTAACACTCTAAATGGCGTAGATTTTTCACAAGCAGCACGTTATGGTGGAGAGGTGATAAAATTTCAAAAAACTTTAAAAGTTCGATTTTTCGTAAACCACCCAGTTTGGACCCCAAGTTATCGAGGTCAAAATTGTAGCAAATAAGGTCTAGTATCACCCATTTCAAGGCCTGCACCCAATCACAAATCACCCTGTATGAAATTGTTTTCATTATAAAAGAGCTTAAGTTCCCAGGTTTTATGGATTTTGTTTCTCGCACATTGTTCCACTTAAAATAATCAATTTATTAACATGCATACACACCAACGCCTGAAAAACGGTCTTGTATAATTTGTAAGCTTCCAGAATATTTTGATAAATGTTAAATAATTTGTTACAGTAACCTTCGTCATTTATCATTAGATCATTTTCTTGTTCATCTTTTAGCTTCAGGATATTTTTGATCCATTCATTGACATATTTTGTTAACAATACCAAAACACGAATCGCATAGACAAAATTTGCGTCAAATGTGATATACAGGAAGTTCCGAAATATTAACCAAAACTCAGGACGAAACTCAACATAAAATGCGACGCAAATAAAGATGTTGAGACCAAGAGTGTTAATCACTGTGATCCAGTTCCAAATAACAAAACTTCTGACACTCTCACTGAAATCGATATTTTTGTGTATTATTTGAATACTAGTAATGAGTAACATATTATTTTGACTCTGAACAATGTTGAGTACAAACAACATTATCAAAGCGAAAAGAAAGTAAATGTAAATGATATTAAGACTGATCAGTATTAAAACATTACGATACACAATTAAATCGAAATACAAGGTATAAGCGTATACCACTAGAACAAAACACAGACTCAAGAAAGACAATACATATCGCTTCTTTCCGTTTGTTGTAATATAATTATCTACTATAGTATATTTTGAAGAGAGCGCTATAAAAAGTAGACAATTTAAAGGATAAAACATTCGTTGACTTTCTTTTTCTAGACGATTATTTAGTAACACTTCAGCTGGGTACAATGACAAGATTTTTGTAGCTTTTTTCTTCCGAAATAAATTGGAAATATTAAAGAACATGTTAGCAACGCTTGTTGTCAAGTTATTGGAGTACCAAACAAATTAATACGTGAAAGTGTTTTATAATAATTGGATTTACTTATATACGTAAGTGAGGCAGACGTTGACATCTCAATTACAATGAAAGTAGGCCACATGTTATTAAAATCTTGTTCTCAATGTTTTTTTTCTCTAGAGTACATAAATCATGAATAAATATTTATATATTTATATAGTAGAATGTAACGTGTTCAAATAAAACAAATAAACTTCCTGGATCAAATTTTTTCGACCGGCCTACACGACTCGATAATAATATTGATCTCCGGACGATTGTCGATTGTTATTGACGAAAATTAGAGACGAGACTGACATGAGACTGAGGTGCGAGCTGAATTGACGCAGAATTATTGTTCTCCAATTTTATTTATTGTAATTTTGTCTTATTATATTGACAAACGAAAACTAATAAAACGTAATCGTTGTAGATCGAAGTTTTATATCATATTAATTTATTTGATAAAATTGAGTTTATTTGGAATATAATGGACGCTAAAAATGCATACATTTTAGATCAATATTGCTTTTGAATATCGTTTTTTTTGCGTCGATTCAATTTTTATTTCAATATTCTAATCAATCTACAACCTTGAGGACTATATGACCAGTACATATATATTTTATTTTTATTTTTTCGTGTTACCAGTTTGATACAGCAGGCAGGAGAAAACCTAATGTTTAACGTTTGCTTGAAATTGGCTGTCGTAAAATTGCTATTTCTCGTAATATTAACTATTATAACAAAATTCTAATCAATCTACGAACTAAAACAAAGCCAGATTTATGATTCTTCTTCTTTTGATTCATTGAAATATTATGCCATTATCTTTATATAACAAATATCGTGGACTTGGAAAAGTACGTATTTTTGGTCAAACGCCCAAAATATGCGAGCACGCCCTTAACAGATATTATTCATCACGGTCCATGTGTTTCTTAGTAATTTAGCCTTTTTGGAGATGCGGTTACAAATGGAAAACATATCTGAGGTAACATTCCCGTTGAAATTGCTGTTCTTGTGAGTTATTGTATATGTTGTTGTGTGTGTTGTTGTTGTTGTTGTTGTGTCTATTAGTTAGTTCACATCACAGAAGTTTAGACGACAGATAAGCACACGCATTAAATCAAGAATTCAGAAGAGGGTTCGTTCTCTTTTAACTCGACTACGGTGAAGCGAAAAGGAAGGGGCATACCTATTTTAGCAGTCTACTATGTACAACACATCAAAAAAGGTTGCGATCGCTTTGAAAAATCGAAATCTTTTTTGTTAAGGTAGATTAAATTATGATTTCTTCTTCTTTTTAGATTATTTATTTAAAAATTTAGATTTATATTTTTTAATTTCAAACAGAGTATTTCTATTTAAAGAAAACACATAACAAAGAATTTTTCTTGATAAAGTTCAATTTAAAAAAAAAAATATCAGCTTATGCAAGTGATCACAAACTTTGTATGTATTTAGGCTCCGGCCCGTCTCGTAACTTTCCCAATTTGACAATAGCAGCGGTGGCCCAGAGAGCAGCGGTGGCCCAGGGCCGGCAGTCTCGACAGAGTTAACGACAAAATCGCTAACTTTAGATTGCTAATTACTAACGAATTAATTCGGTTGCGAAGATGATGCTTGCGAGAAACGTATCTTGGATGAAGAGACTTGCTTTACACGCAAGCATCATTATTGCAACCGAATTTATTCGTTAGTTATCAGCGATCGAAAGTTAGCGAATTTGTCGCTATCTATGTCGAGACTGCCGGCCCTGGGCCACCGCTGCTCTCTGGGCCACCGCTGCTATTGTCAAATTGGGAAAGTTACGAGACGGGCCGGAGCCTAAATACATACAAAGTTTGTGATCACTTGCATAAGCTGATATTTTTTTTTTTAAATTGAACTTTATCAAGAAAAATTCTTTGTTATGTGTTTTCTTTAAATAGAAATACTCTGTTTGAAATTAAAAAATATAAATCTAAATTTTTAAATAAATAATCTAAAAAGAAGAAGAAATCATAATTTAATCTACCTTAACAAAAAAGATTTCGATTTTTCAAAGCGATCGCAACCTTTTTTGATGTGTTGTACATAGTAGACTGCTAAAATAGGTATGCCCCTTCCTTTTCGCTTCACCGTAGTCGAGTTAAAAGAGAACGAACCCTCTTCTGAATTCTTGATTTAATGCGTGTGCTTATCTGTCGTCTAAACTTCTGTGATGTGAACTAACTAATAGACACAACAACAACAACAACAACACACACAACAACATATACAATAACTCACAAGAACAGCAATTTCAACGGGAATGTTACCTCAGATATGTTTTCCATTTGTAACCGCATCTCCAAAAAGGCTAAATTACTAAGAAACACATGGACCGTGATGAATAATATCTGTTAAGGGCGTGCTCGCATATTTTGGGCGTTTGACCAAAAATACGTACTTTTCCAAGTCCACGATATTTGTTATATAAAGATAATGGCATAATATTTCAATGAATCAAAAGAAGAAGAATCATAAATCTGGCTTTGTTTTAGTTCGTAGATTGATTAGAATTTTGTTATAATAGTTAATATTACGAGAAATAGCAATTTTACGACAGCCAATTTCAAGCAAACGTTAAACATTAGGTTTTCTCCTGCCTGCTGTATCAAACTGGTAACACGAAAAAATAAAAATAAAATATATATGTACTGGTCATATAGTCCTCAAGGTTGTAGATTGATTAGAATATTGAAATAAAAATTGAATCGACGCAAAAAAAACGATATTCAAAAGCAATATTGATCTAAAATGTATGCATTTTTAGCGTCCATTATATTCCAAATAAACTCAATTTTATCAAATAAATTAATATGATATAAAACTTCGATCTACAACGATTACGTTTTATTAGTTTTCGTTTGTCAATATAATAAGACAAAATTACAATAAATAAAATTGGAGAACAATAATTCTGCGTCAATTCAGCTCGCACCTCAGTCTCATGTCAGTCTCGTCTCTAATTTTCGTCAATAACAATCGACAATCGTCCGGAGATCAATATTATTATCGAGTCGTGTAGGCCGGTCGAAAAAATTTGATCCAGGAAGTTTATTTGTTTTATTTGAACACGTTACATTCTACTATATAAATATATAAATATTTATTCATGATTTATGTACTCTAGAGAAAAAAAACATTGAGAACAAGATTTTAATAACATGTGGCCTACTTTCATTGTAATTGAGATGTCAACGTCTGCCTCACTTACGTATATAAGTAAATCCAATTATTATAAAACACTTTCACGTATTAATTTGTTTGGTACTCCAATAACTTGACAACAAGCGTTGCTAACATGTTCTTTAATATTTCCAATTTATTTCGGAAGAAAAAAGCTACAAAAATCTTGTCATTGTACCCAGCTGAAGTGTTACTAAATAATCGTCTAGAAAAAGAAATTCAACGAATGCTTTATCCTTTAAATTGTCTACTTTTTATAGCGCTCTCTTCAAAATACACTATAGTAGATAATTATATTACAACAAATGGAAAGAAGCAATATGTATTGTCTTTCTTGAGTCTGTGTTTTGTTCTAGTGGTATACGCTTATACCTTGTATTTCGATTTAATTGTGTATCGTAATGTTTTAATACTGATCAGTCTTAATATCATTTACATTTACTTTCTTTTCGCTTTGATAATGTTGTTTGTACTCAACATTGTTCAGAGTCAAAATAATATGTTACTCATTACGAGTATTCAAATAATACACAAAAATATCGATTTCGCAACCGAATTTATTCGTTAGTTATCAGCGATCGAAAGTTAGCGAATTTGTCGCTATCTATGTCGAGACTGCCTGCCCAGTGGTGGCGGCCCCGACTTACGAACAGTAAGTTGTGGGTTCGAACCCAGGCAGGCGCATTACTTTGTGTAATTTATTTCAGACATGTGACATCTACTAATCCGCACTGGGCCTGCGTGGTGGATTATACCTACCCCTACCCTACCCTACCCAAATGTTCTTTCTTTTGTATTGTTCGTCGTTTCGTTAAGCTCCTTGAGTTATAAGTCGAGCTACACGTTAACTGACAAATGCTTGCACTGACTGGACAGGTCCACTCAAATCTGTGTGGTTCTTTCTTCAAAAGACCATCTCAGGCACTAATCTGCATAGTCCTCATGTGAATTGAGCAAGATTATGTCTGGACTTTAAAAGAGACTACGTCTGACTACGTCTACGTCTGACTACCTCTGAGTTTCTTTCGGCTGTTTCTTCTCAGAGTAGTCAGGTACGAAACACCGGCCCCATCTAGTTTTAAAAAACCGGCCAAGAGCGTGTCGGGCCACGCTCAGTGTAGGGTTCCGTAGTTTCCCGTCCGTCACAATAAGTGTTCCCACTTATGAGTTTAAAGGTGGGTATCCATTATGTAAAAATGCTTGCATATACGAATATACTACAAACTTAGTCCAGAAATTATTTTGTACAACTTTTTATCTTTTTTGTACAAAAACTGTTGTTTCCATCAAGTTCAAAATGATTTTCCTAGAAAGTCCTTATAAAGTTCTACTTTTCAGATTTTTTTCATATTTTCTAAACTTATGGTTCAAAAGTTAGAGGGGGGGGACACATTGTTTTTTACTTTTGGAGCGATTATTTCCGAAATTATTGACATTATCAAAAATTATTTTAGGAAACCCGTATTCATTTTTAAATACCTTTCCAACAATATATCACACGAGACGCGACGCCTAACGCTTCCTTAGTTAGTCGCTCCACTGTGATTTTTGGCGTGATTTCGAGTTCGTTCATCGCGCTCTACATTAAAAACAAAACTGCAAGAACACTCCAAGCCGATTACCCCGCCGCCTGTAAGGCAATAATTGACGACCACTATATGGATGACTATTTAGGTAGCCACTCCAGTGTCGCCAATGCGGCGCAGCTGGCCGCCGACGTAGTCACAGTTCACAAAGCCTGTAGTTTCAAGATCATCTTGTCAGCTGTTATTATGTCCGCCGCGTGAAGTTGTGAAGATGTGGTGCTGTCGATGTATATATTAGAATTTTGATCTATTGGCCGAGACAGTTTATGGCCGGAACGGGTCTACCCTTTATAGCAGAACTTTTTATGTCATAATATTACTTTGCATAACAGTAGATGGCAATAAACTTCATTTCGCAGAAAATTGTTTGGCAGACACTCATTTATCATACATTCAAAACTAATAACTTTGTAAGTCAGAATCATCTTTAGGCATAAATTTCATATGCATAAGAATTAAAATTAGAACCATCTTAACGCAGAAAGTTCACAGTCAGAATCATCTTTTGGCATAAATTTCATATCGATAGTCATTAAAAGGCAGAACTATCATATTACAAAAATTTTACAGTTACAATCATCTTTTGGCATACATTTCATTATGCATAATAATGGAAAGCCTCATCTGATCTATCACATAACAAAAAAATCATAGTTTTACTAATTTTGTATTTCTTACTGTTAGGGACCTAGCTAAGGACTGAACTCAAACAGTGGACTGTAATTAAAAATGGTATAATCCAAAATAGAAGAAAAAGAAGAAGAAGTAGAATTTGTAAGTTCTTCGCAGGAAAGGGAACCACGAAATTTATTATGTTTATGTTTTAAACTTAACTGCTTTTATGTCAAGTCCTTAGTTAGGTCCCTAACACTTACCATAATAATAAAATTGATTGAACATTTTTTTTTTTTCACCACAAACATACGACGATAATGATAATTGCTGCATATTTCTGGGGGTCTAAAATGGCCGCTTTATCAGAATCGTAATATGAATCACGTAAAAAAATTAAAATTATTAAAATGGACTTTATGGTCACAGACATTGAGTCCATTTTAAGAATTTTAATGATAAATGATAAATGATAAATGATGTTTATTTTGCAAGTAGGTTTTTACAAACACTTTTACACGTCATTTTTTAAAACTAGATGGGGCCGGTGTTTCGTACCTGACTACTCTGAGAAGAAACAGCCGAAACAAACTCAGAGGTCATAGTCTCTTTTAAAGTCCAGACAATCTTGCTCAATTCACATGAGGACTATGCAGATTAGTGTCTGAGATGGTCTTTTGAAGAGAGAACCATACAGATTTGAGTGGACCTGTCCAGTCAGTGCAAGCATTTGTCAGTTAACGTGTAGCTCGACTTATAACTCAAGGAGCTCAACGAAACGACGAACAATACCAAAGAAAGGACATTTGGGAAGGTCGCTTATAGTACTCAAACTGCCAGACAGTTGTGGGAAAAAAACAAACAAAAAATAAAAAATGTGACCCACATGGTCCCCACATTCACAATAATCAAATAAAATTAATAACAAATTCTTTTCAAATGAATGTAAGTAAAAAAAAAAACACAAAAATCATTAAATGTCGCAATGATAACAAAATAAAAAAGTAAAATACTTAAAAAAATAAGTATTCATGTCAAATCAGTAAATGTCACATAAAACAATAAAAAAATAAAAGTAAAATAATAAAATACATGTCAAAAAAAAAATTCAATGTCAGAGTGTATAAAAGAAAGGAATCAATAATAAATAAGCGAAGTCCGAAATTTCGACATTCACAGAGCAAATTTCATTGGAGCAGCTTAATCCCAAGCTTTTTTATCTTCAAGATAGTGATTAACATGATAGTAGGCTTTCAGGCACAGCTTCCGTTTTATAAACGATTTGAATTTATTTAGGCTTAGTGCTTGAATTTGGCTCGGAAGTTTATTGTAAAAGCGTATACATTGGCATCTGAACGTACCTCCTATTTTTTTGAGCCTCGTTGCAGGAACAACAAATTTGTGTTTGTTCCTGGTGTTTATGTTGTGGATATCACTGTATTTTTTAAATAAATTAATATTTTTGTGGGCGTACAAAAGGTTTTCATAAATAAACTGAGAGGGCACAGTAAGAATATTAGTCTCTTTAAATTTTTCTCTGAGGGAGTATCTGGGACTTAATTTATAAATTGAACGAATTGCCCTTTTTTGCAAAACAAATATTGTCTGAATATCGGCGGCATTGCCCCACAAGAGAATACCGTACGACATCACGCTATGGAAATAACTAAAGTAAACTAAACGGGCTGTCTCTAAGTCAGTTAAATCACGAATTCTTCTAACGGCGAATGCTGCAGAGCTAAGTTTCTTCGACAGTTTGTCTATATGCGGGCCCCACTGAAGCTTGGCATCCAAAGTTATGCCTAAGAAGACTGTGCTATCTTCCGGTTTTAACTCTTCATCCTTAATTAGTACAGTAGTTTCCACTTGTCTTACATGGGGTATCGTAAACTTAATACACTTAGTTTTTTTCTCATTCATTTAATGATAAATGATAAATGATGTTTATTTTGCAAGTAGGTTTTTACAAACACTTTTACACGTCACTTTTTTAAACTAGATGGGGCCGGTGTTTCGTACCTGACTACTCTGAGAAGAAACAGCCGAAACAAACTCAGAGGTCATAGTCTCTTTTAAAGTCCAGACAATCTTGCTCAATTCACATGAGGACTATGCAGATTAGTGTCTGAGATGGTCTTTTGAAGAAAGAACCATACAGATTTGAGTGGACCTGTCCAGTCAGTGCAAGCATTTGTCAGTTAACGTGTAGCTCGACTTATAACTCAAGGAGCTCAACGAAACGACGAACAATACCAAAGAAAGGACATTTGGGTAGGTCGCTTAGAGTACTCAAACTGCCAGACAGTTGTGGGAAAAAATAAACAAAAAAATATAAATGTGACCCACATGGTCCCCACATTCACAATAATCATATAAAATTCATAACAAGTTCTATTCAAAAGAATGTAAATAAAAATCACAAAAATCATTAAGTCACAATGATGATAAAAAAAAAAAGTAGAATACTTAACAAAATAAGTATTCATGTCAAATCAGTAAATGTCAAATAAAATAATAAAAAAAGTAAAAAATAATAAAATACATGTCAAAACATTAAATGTCGGAGTGTATAAAAAATAATAAAATACATGTCAAAACATTAAATGTCAGATTGTATAAAAAAGGAAAAAAAATAAAAAAATATAAAAGGAAAAAAAAATAAAAAAGGATAAGAAAGGAATAAATAATAAACAAGCGAAGTCCGAAGCTTCGACATTCACAGAGCAAATTTCATTGGAGCAGCTTAATCCCAAGCCTTTTTATCTTCGAGATAGTGATTAACATGATAGTAGGCTTTCAGGCACAGCTTCCGTTTTATATACGATTTGAATTTATTTAGGCTTAGTGCTTGAATTTGGCTTGGAAGTTTATTGTAAAAACGTATACATTGGCATCTGAACGTACCCCCTATTTTTTTGAGCCTCGTTGCAGGAACAACAAATTTGTGTTTGTTCCTCGTATTTATGTTGTGGATATCACTGTATTTTTTAAACAAATTAATATTTTTGTGTGCGTACAAAAGGTTTTCATAAATAAATTGAGAAGGCACAGTAAGAACATTAATCTCTTTAAATTTTTGTCTGAGGGAGTATCTGGGACTTAATTTATAAATTGAACGAATTTCCCTTTTTTGCAAAACAAATATTGTCTGAATATCGGCGGCATTGCCCCACAAGAGAATACCGTACGACATCACGCTATGGAAATAACTAAAGTAAACTAAACGGGCTGTCTCTAAATCAGTTAACTCACGAATTCTTCTAACGGCGTATGCTGCAGAGCTAAGTTTTTTTGATAATTTGTCTATATGCGGGCCCCACTGAAGCTTGGCATCCAAAGTTATGCCTAGAAACACTGTGCTATCTTCCGGTTTCAACTCTTCATCCTTAATTAGTACAGTAGTTTCCACTTGTCTTACATGGGGTATCGTAAACTTAATACATTTAGTTTTTTTCTCATTTAGGAGTAGGTTATTGACATTAAACCAGTTAACGACTTTTGCCAGGGCGCTATTAACATCATCCGTAACTAACTGCTGACGTTTGAGTTTAAATAAAAGAGTAGTGTCGTCTGCAAACAATACTATGTCATGATTATCCTTTATGAGGTGAGGCAAGTCATTTATGTAAATAAGAAACAAAAATGGACCAAGAATTGAGCCCTGTGGTACCCCCATTCTTACTACGGATCCGGGAGATCTCTTCCCGTTAACATCAACTCTCTGAATCCTATTACTCAAATATGAAATAAGAAGATCCAGAGAGGCGTTACGGATTCCGTAGTGGTGTAGTTTCCTGATTAATGTTTCATGAAGAACGCAATCGAAAGCTTTAGATAAATCGCAAAAAACGCCCAAAGCATCGCATTTGTCCTCCCAGGCATTATAAATGTGTCCTAAAAGTTCAACACAGTAGTTGAACGACCCCTTGTGAAACCGAACTGTTTTGTATGCAATAACTTATGTTTATTGAAAAAACTTTGCATTTGTGCCAAAATTAATTTTTCAAAAATTTTACTAAAGGTGGGTAGTACTGAAATGGGTCTATAATTAGTGGGGTCTGATGTACTACCTGATTTAAACAATGGTATTATTTTACTATATTTCATTAAATCAGGAAACTCACCATGGTCAATACAATCGTTAAATATTACAGCTAATGAAGGAGCTACAATGTTTATAATGGATTTAGCAACGTCCACAGAATGACCCTATAGATCGGCGGTCTTTTTAATATTTAAGGTGTGAAAAGTTTTAATTATATCTTTACAGGTGACATATTGAAAATTAAATTCGGAATCACAGACTGAAACGTTTGCCCTAAGTAAAGACTCGGCAGCAGCAGCTGACGAGTTTAGCGATTTAGTAGTCGATACGGGAATATCCGCAAAGAAATTTTCAAAGGCTGTGGCAACTTGAGTGTCTGAATTCAAAATATTATCGCCAATAGCAAGGCTGTAGTCACTATTTCGGTTGCAAGACTTTCCCGTTTCGCTATTAATAATGTTCCATGTCATTTTAATTACATTACTACTATTTTTAATTTTTGAACTCAAGTAACGTGACTTTGCTATGAAACAAACTTTTTTAAATAATTTAGAATAATTCTTAACATACAAATTAAATTCTACAGTGTTTTTATAAGTCCGCTCTTCATACAGCTCATAAAGTCGTTTTCGACTCTTATGAATACCAATGGTGGCCCAGTCGTTGAAAGAAGCGTTATTATTTACAGATATTGTCTTAGGGACAAATGTGTTTTCAAATTGTGTGCAATACATACTGAAAAAATCGTTATATTGTTGATTTGGATCATCATTAACTGACAAAAGTGGTAGTTTAGATAAAAGTTTAGTTTTAAAAGTTTCCAGGCGATTTTTACTTTTTGGATTAATAATGATATCCTTTTTAGTGACTGTCTTGTTTACATTAGGAATTGTGATCAATTGCCCACAATGATCTGAATCTATTAAGTTAATAATTGCTTTTTGGGTGGGTATAATATCAGTGTAAATATTATCTAGGCAAGTGGCACTAGTTGGGGTTATTCTGGTAGGCTCGAGAAATTTGTTTTCAAGATTGTATGACTGAAAAAGGCTTATAATTTTTGTACATAACCCAGAATTTTCTAACAAATTAATATTAAAATCACCACAAATGATTACTGACTTTTTAGAACTACAGATTTTATGCAACACTTCATCCATTACCTTTTCAAAACAATCATACAACCCTGAAGGAGGTCTATACACACTTAATATAATAAACTGCTCCAATTCTATACAGGCTATTTCAACTGTTCGCTCAACAGATAGGCTGACAATATCCTTGCGGTCTTTAAATTTAAGATGATTATTTACTAAGATTAATGCGCCGCCATGTATAGCATTTACCCTGCTGAATGAGCTACCAACCTGGTGATTACTAAAATTGAAAATTAATTGATGACATTTGAGCCAATGCTCCGTTACACAAAGAATATCTATATTGTTATAATTCAGGAATAGTTCTACTTCTAATTCTTTGTTCAAAAATCCTTGAATATTTTGATGAACCAGGTTGATACTATTAAAACTCTCAAAACATTCGCCTGATTTATTATCTGGCTTCCTTACAATATTGCAAGAGGTCGCCTCTGTTGTCCCATTTTCTAATTTAAATGATTGACTGATTCATTCATTATGATCAAACTATTGGCACAGTGATTTAATTGAGTATTGCATTGTTCAACAGAGGCAACTTGATCAGCCAAATTCTTGGCTGTAATAGAAAAAAAGTATGATAGCGACTCAGCTACCTGTCTTTTCCAATAGTTTGAAAGATAGAACCTGTCTACAAGATATCTATCTTTTGTCAAATAAAAATTTTCACCAATATAATTGTTAATCACTCACTTGCAAGAAGCTTCACATTAAATCTTCTTTAGTTAATGCCACTTTATCGCTAATGAAATCATTAAAATAATGATTTCATTAGTTTGTTGCATCAAACTACTTTAGGCTAAAAACTTGATCCTTTAACTAATGAGAGCATTAAACATTGTTGCCAACAATAAATGGAAAAAGTGAATGGATTGAACGAGTGGTTGCGTTTTGTTTTAAAAGTATTCACAATTTGTGTATTAATTGGCCGATACAAAACGCGTTTGACACGTAATACGGTTTATTTGACGACTAACATTTTTCTTTCAAATTCATTGGATGTGAAAGTCGCGTGTTATTATTTACGTTTTATTTTGTTTGTGAGTGAAAATGTCTGAAAACCAAAACAAAAAACGTGAAGGAGGTGCAAACTTCACTCCAGAGGAAAAAACACTATTGGCTGATCTCATAAAACATTACTTAATGGAAAAATATCCTTTTCTGCAGCGGAACATTTCAGCTAATGAGCCCCCAATGCTCATGCAAAGCTCGTTCCGTTCAGGCATATTGATATAGGTGGAGCTTAATGCAGCCAGCTTGCGAGACACCTTTTGTAAGTTGTACTGTAGAGCTGTTTATGTTCGTCAGATCAGCTAGTACCATCTGGAAGGACCCCGTCGCGAAGAACCGCAAACAGATTAGAAGCTGGGTAAGACCACAAATGGCCTTACTCCTCAGGGTCTGTGGCTCCAGAATGAGGCGGTATCGAAGCTGCAGCGCTGCCTCCTTTGAAATTCAGTAGCACAACCAGAGCTCTTCTCTATCATGTTTTTCGAATAAATTTATTTTGTCTAGGATCTGGCGGCGGCGAGGAACATCTTCTGGATCAGACAGCGACGATAGGCTGGTCAATGACATATTCAGCAGCGAAAATAAAAGTAAACACTTCGTAAAATCAGTTTAATGGCCCGTCGTCGACCCATTAGAAATTATAACCTCTAAAATGTAATTTAATGAGCTCTGATGCGCTAAAGTCGCTTCGTGCAATACAAAATACCGTTAATGGGTGGTTTGACACTTCATTAGATAAGTTTGGCATTTCCATAATTAAAATTTAAAGGACCTTTAAAATGCATCTTATTTTCTTTCCTGCAATGCTTTAATGAAACATTAGGGTTTAAAGTGGCATTAAAAAGATAAAAATCTTTCTTGCAAGTGAGTGAATGTCAATTAAATTAAATACATTACTATTAAATGACACACTCACTTGCAAGAAACATTTTTATCTTTTTAATGCCACTTTAAACCCTAATGTTTCATTAAAGCATTGCAGGAAAGAAAATAAGATGCATTTTAAAGCTCCTTTAAATTTTAATTATGGAAATGTCAAACTTATCTAATGAAGTGTCAAACCACCCATTAACGGTATTTTGTATTGCACGAAGCGACTTTAGTGCATCAGAGCTCATTAAATTACATTTTAGAGGTTATAATTTTTAATGGGTCGACGACGGGCCATTAAACTGATTTTACGTAGTGTTTACTTTTTTTTTCGCTGCTGAATATGTCGTTGACCAGCCTATCGTCGCTGTCTGATCCAGAAGATGTTCCTCGCCACCGTCAGATCCTAAACAGAATAAATTTATTCGAAAAACATGGTGGAGAAGAGCTCTGGTTGTGCTACTGAATTTCAAAGGAGGCAGCGCTCCAGCTTCGAGACCGCCTCAATCTGGAGCCACAGACCCTGAGGAGTAAGGCCATTTGTGGTCTTACCCAGCACCTAATCTGTTTGCGGTTCTTTGCGACGGGGGACCTTCTAGATGACGAACGAATTCTGACGTAAACAGAACTGAACATAAACAGCTCTACAGTTTGCCGAATCATACAAAAAGTGTCTCGCAAGCTGGCTGCATTAAGCTCCACCTATATCAATATGCCTGAAAGGAACGAGCTTTGCATGAGCATTGGAGGCTCATTAGCTGAAATTTTCCGCTGCAGAAAAAGATATTTTTCCGTAATGTTTTATGAGATCAGCCAATGGTGATTTTTCTTCTGGAGTGAAGTTTGCACCTCCTTTACGTTTTTTGTTTTGGTTTTCAGACATTTTCACACACAAACAAAATAAAACCTAAATAATAACACTTTCACATCCAATGAATTTGAAAGAAAAATGTCAGTCGTCAAATAAGCCGTCAAACGCGTTTTGTATCGGCCAATTAATACACAAATTGTGAATAATTTTCAAAATAAAACGCAACCACTCGTTCAATCCATTCATTTTTTTCATTTATTGTTGGCAACAATGTTTAATGCTCTCATTAGTTAAAGGATCAAGTTTTTAGCGTAAAGTAGTTTGATGCAACAAACTAATGAAATCATTATTTTAATGATTTCATTAGCGATAAAGTGGCATTAACTAAAGAAGATTTAATGTGAAGCTTCTTGCAAGTGAGTGATATTATGCAATGTTTTATTAATATTATATCTAAAGTAATTTTCTTCCTGTGGCAAACTTTTACTATATGGAAATGTGAACATTACAATTTTTCTTAAACTCAGGTCACTTAATGATCTATAATATTGGAGTAATTCTCCTTTATTCACAGTACCTCTATTACCAACAAATATTATAAGTATAGAATCCTGGTTGAAGTTGTAATTAATAATTTTCCTCATGATGTCATATAAGGAACAACCAGGCATACAAAAGTTCATAATAGAATGTCCCGGATATTTATTTGTCAACAAGTGGCCTTTTTAAATTTTTAACATGATTCATGCTAAGATTCTGCGTGGATTCTCCTAAAGCGGCCATTTTAGACCCACTGATGACAGGCAAGCATACATCATGGTTAAGTTAGGTAAGGCACATAATATCTATTCTCTTGTTTTTCTCACACACTATTGTCTACATTTCTTTTTAATTTCTCCTTTTGCAGATCTGCTGGCAGAAATTTCTCAAGAAATAAGTAGTTCCTATGTACTCATATTTTATAATGTACTTTCCTTTGTTGTATACTGTGTGTACATAACTAGTAAAATAAATAAATCATGCATGCAGTATGCAAACATGCAAACCAGCATACACCATGCATGCAGCCAGCATGCAGCATGCAAGCAAGCATGCAGAATGCAAGCAAGCATGCAGCATGCAAGCAAGCATGCAGAATTCAAGCAAGCATGCAGCATGCAAGCAAGCATGCAGAATGCAAGCAAGCATGCAACATGCAGCAGGCATGGTTTCTGTCACGGCTCCGGCGCTGCAGGGTTCCGGCGGTCCCACGTGAGCTTACCGTTGCAGATGTGTATTACGCTCACCACCGCAGCTTCGGCTTGCTGGCCGGCTTAGCCGGCCAGCCTCAGCTACGGCGGCGAGCGTTAAAACCACCTGCTTCTCAGCTCACGGGCCGCCTAACCCCTCCGCGCCTACGCGGAATGAAATTACACTCTAGGGGTAGGGCAGACAAGACTACGTGGAGTCGGTTTTGGAGCGATTCGTTTCTGTCACTAAATTTTTTATCGTAACATATTGTCTTTTTAAGACAATATTTAAATTCTAAGTTAAGGTTAAAAATGCTATTTTATGGAATGGAAATAATGCCAAATAAAATTATTCCAAATGGAATTCTGCCATCTTCATAGTATGCCGAGTGAAATTGTACCAAATAATCGTCGCTCTAAATAAACGTTATTCTAAACGAAATTATGCGGAATTTGAAAAATGCCAAAGGTAATTATGCCAAATAAAATTCTGCCTTCATAAAAGTATGCCATTGTAAATTCGGACATACAAACATTCGGCCAAACAATAACTATATTAAATATTTTTTATGCCTTAAAAATATTCGTCTAAAGAAGATTATGCCAAGTGTGTTATGCCAAATAAATTTCGGAGCATCAAGATTCTGCCAGATAGAAGGAACCCGGCCGGAACAATCGCGCACCCTGGAGAACACGGGCGGTAGCGCGCAAAAGGCGCAGCCAAGAGCTAAAACGTGTGGCGTCAAGTACTGGACTCGACTCGTTTTAATGAAAGCTGCTTCCCAGCCAGTAGCCACCGGTTGTTAGTGTTCCACTGGGGGTCCGGTATGTTGGCGACTGGCTGGGATGCCACCTTTTCTTTAAGAACTATATATGTTTTATAATGACCTTCATACTTTTGGAACAGAAGAAATAGTTTTGTCCCGTTATTGTGTTATTAAATAGCAATTACTCATACTGACAGTGTTTTCATCATTCTCGAATTCATTCAAAATACCTACAGTCCATTTGCTCACCAACAATAATATTAATCATCATCTGCTTAGGAAACCGGCTCCTAGGGTTCACAAACTAGAGATGAGCGTTGAATGAACGAACTAGTTTATTCGACCGTCCACGGACTGTGAACGAACGGACGGTTCACCAACAATCCGTGGACTAGTCGAATCCGCGACGGCTCAACGGCAGTCCATCAACAACGGCTAAACGAGTAAACGCGTAAACGCTCGAACAAACAAATTCTAACTCTAAATCTAGCATGAGAGAGTTTATATTTGTATACGACGAGTGTAAATTACATCCGTCCTGTACAAATATCAACTCTCTTCAGTTAGATTTAGAGTTAAAATTTCTTTGGGTGATTATTTTATTAGGATGAATGCATTTGTTACTTGCCTACTATGTACTCGAGTATGAAGGGAAGTTCAAATTAATATGTACCTACAGCGGCTACAGCACAGAGCAGTCTCTAGTCTACTGCCTACGTCGCCGTCACCGTCGCGCGTCGTAGACTTCGTTGTAACGTTTATTTAAACGACTGCATAACCAAGTCGACGCATAAACTAGTCGACGAATTCAACTAGTTTATGAACTAGTCGATGAACTTAAATGGACGGTCTAGTTTCGTTTACGCCAAATGCGTCGACGACCCATCTCTATACAAACAGGGCTTAGTTCTTATAACAAATCAAGGATTGGATTTAGCTACAAAAAAATGCTGTTCCACTTTTCAAAAGTAAAGAGCCGCTCTTAAAAAACAATTATGAAAACGTTAAAAAAAACAATACAAATGATCAAATTGTAGGTGAGGTACCAAAACAATTAGACAATTTTCTACTTGCTGATTTCAAACAAGATAATAGAATTCTGATCTTTTGTACTCTCGAGGGTAAAACGCGCATGGAAAATGTTACGATGTTTTTATGAACGGCACATTTTAATTTCGCCCGAAACCTTTATCATATTTTTTGTAAATTCATACTGAAATTGGCAGCAATAGTAGTTGTTCTAAAGTCTTGCCCATTCTTTATGCATTTATGACAAACAGAAATATAATGTAAATATTCTTATGAAATTTTATATTATCTCTAATAAAATCGCAGATACGCCACTGGAATCCAACTAAAGTAATTATCGATTTTGAGGAAGCCACAATACAGGCTGTGCTATCATTCAATGTTGCTATAGATGTTAAAGGTTGCCAGTGTCATTATACTAACAGCCTTTTTCGAAAAGCTACTAAACTGGGGCTTACTTACATCGAAAAAGGGGTACAGCTATAGCAGAAAAAAAGAAAAGAATAATTTACCTTTGTGGCAATAGCGTTTCTCCCGACAAATAATATCGAAGAAGGTTGGAAATATAAAATGAAATAACCGAAAATGATGCTTTTAATATATTAAAAAAAACACACACACACACGTCTTTAATGAAACCAAATGAACAAAAATGATGGTGTGTTTATGTGAGTTGCGTAGGCCAAAATAGTCCTGGAAAGTTGGCATCATAATTTTAATACAAATGTCCGTAAAAACCAGTCCAAATGGCTCTTATATATTTTATATGAAGAACATTAATGAAGTATAGAACTAATCTCTTATAACAGAACAATAGGCAGAGCTCACAACCTAAACGACGCAGAATTTACCACGACAGAAATTAATTAGTTATTAAAATTGAAGCCCAATTAATGCAATTTTTAAGAGGCTAAATATCTGTGGGTAATTTTTTAGATAAAGTACGTTAAAACAAAGTAAACAATACTAATTATGTAAACCTGGCAACCCCTTGTATGTCAATCATCGATTATATGATCATTATTTTTGTTTAGTAGAAATATAGATATGTCTTAGACTTTTTAGCAAACAAAACACTAGAAAATTGGAAAATCAAAAAGTGAAAAATTTAAAAACGGGGCTTTGATAATGACAATGTCAACAGAAAAATGAAAACTGAAAATAATATAAAATGAGATCATGATGATAACCAAATGATTACAAGAGCTGCTTTCCGACGCTCACGCCTTCCAACCCCGGACTCGTCACTCAGCTCCGCCTCACCGCCGCCGGATCGCCGGATCAGCTGTCACCCGCAGCGGCAGTCGCGTCTAGCTCGACCGACGAATATTTCTCTCCACCGACATCGAAAACTCCTCATGTAAGTACAAATACCGGCGCAGTTTGACCAGTCATGGTCCTTGCTGATTACTTTCATGAAGGAGACCGAATACTTGTTTTTCTACCGCAAAATCAAGACAAACCTATACAAATCAATAAAATTTGTGTTTGTAATTTCAAAATAACAGCATTTTACTGTGTGCGAATATATGTAATATATAAGCGATACTCATAATTAAAAAAAAACTATATATTCCGGCCAATCTCCGAAACGGCCGACCGATTTTAACGGGACCTTCAACCCCGGATCTATGGGGGGGCAAGCCAGGGCCCATGCCCCGGGCAGCAAATTCAGGGGTCAGCAAACTCAAGCTTGGCAGACGTATGGTCAAAGTTGCAATAATGATGAGTTGTAACAGTACAACTAATTTGTCAAGGAAACTTCTTTAATTTAATTCCCCTGCTCGCCAAAAATACTTAGTTCAACTCTTAATTTTCAATTTGAACACTTAAAAAGGGACAAGTATCATATTTATCAGAGAAAATACAGAATGAAATTGTTGACATAATGGCAACAGTTAGATGACATCAGAGAAGCCAAATACTACACGATAATGTTCGACTGCACTCGGAACTGAACTGCACTGCACTTACAGAACAAATTCAAAAAGTATATTGTTTTTTGTCGGCTCCACTACTCGCTGGAACATTTTGAAAAAATATGTTAAATCAAATTTAAAAGGAAGCAGTCAGACGAGATGGTCGGCGAAACATGTCGCTGTTAATGCCCTGTTAAATAATTTGCCAAAAGTATTGGAAGCCTTGGAAGCAGTTAATTAAGCAAACTTCTCATGCTCCGGAAGCTAAGTACCTACGAGGCAGGTCAGCTCTCATTTGCTATAAAGAATATTAAATTTATTCTCAATTTGACAATTTGAGCTATTCTTCGCGAAATCAATCGAGTAAATCTAGAAATTCAAAAAAAGAGGATATAATCCTTGCGCGTTTCGTCACATTAATGGATGCGCCGCTAAAAACTTTACAAAAAATTAGAGAAAATTTAATTGAATATTGGATAAGAGAGGCTAGTGAATTTGCTCGAAAAATTGGCGTTGAGCCCATTCTGCCAAATAAACGAATTCTGAAATGCAAAAAACAATTTGATGATATGTGTGATGACGAATTACGAACACTTCAACCTGTTCAACTCTTTTCTAAAGAAATAATGACAGTATTTGATCGAATCATATCAGAAATTATAAAGAGATTTGATTGTGCTACCACGCTGAATTTGAATTTTGCGTTTCTCAATGGTGCTGAGATTCTGAACATGACAACTGAAGAACTGCAAAAGCATGGGGCAGATCTGGCTCGAAAATACGAGCGAGATTTAAATACCGTAGATTTCTGCCAAGAACTCTACGTTTTTAAACAGCAAGCTCCACTTTTATTTGGTGATTTAAAAAAAGGGTAACGGTTTCTGTCTCTTGCATCAGATCTATGCGCACGATTTGCAGGATGCCTTCCCTAATATTTGTATTGCTCTGCGAATTTGTAATACAGGCAATTTATAAGTTCTTATGAGAATTAAATGTTTTTAAACCGAATTTGTTCTACTCTTCCTACTACATCTGCAAACTGTGAGCGAAGTTTAAGCAAACTAAAACTTCGTCATCATCATCAGCCTATTAATGTTCTCACTGCTGGGACATAGGCCAGGAGGCCGAATACTGGTGGATTGTAGCCCATTCCTTCTCATAGAGAGGACTCTATGAGAAGGAATGGGCTACAATCCACCACGCGGACCCAGTGCGGATTGGCAGATGGATAAAAAAAGTAATTTGCGCTCATCTATGATCCAAGAACGTTTGTCAAGTCTTGCAATCTTAGCGATAGAAAATCGAACGGCACATGAAATAAATTGTGACAAGGCCATAGATTTGTTTGCAGAACAAAACGCTAGAAAACTAAATTTGTAATTTCAATTTGAAATACAATACAATAATATGTATATATCCAATTCGTTTTATTTCAGACCCTATCCTGTGCTTTCCTAACAACAATATATGTCCTACACGTCCATGTATGTATATTTGTAAATAAATAGGGTAAACAGAAAGAACAGCGCTAGATAGGTCCTTGTGACATTCTATCCGCGAGGCCTAAGTCCATCATTAGGCGTCTGATGGCTGAAATAATGATGATGATAAAGGTAAAAATATAGACGAGCAGGGGCGGCATTTTTCAGTTTTTGCCCCGCTTCGAAAAAAATCAAGATCCAGGACGCTTTACTGGCAGGCAGCTGATGTTATTGTTAACTTAGAGTACTTTATCAAAATTCTGAAAAAGCTAAATCAAAAAACAAACCAACAGACGCAAACGGGAACATATAATGAGAGATGACGCTATACGACAAATCCAGTTGGAACTTATAAACAATGAAATTACATTAGGCCATGCCCTGGAAAAACTTCGTCGATGATATAAGTGCATTTTAAACGTTTCAAAACAGTTATGTCTGTTATAATTATATAATTAAATGAAAATGATATAAAATAAAAAAATAAAAGACTTCCAAATGTAAACATTTAGAAGTTGTTCAACCATGAACATACCATTATTACACGCGCCAACAACAGCATCACAGCGTCAGCATTAAGAGCGACATACATACGTTCTACGCGCCGGCAACACCAGCACACCGTCAGCGCTAAGAGGCGGCCTACTAAGATCTTCGCTTCATCGGCTCGATACACACACGGCACACATGTAAATATGTATCAATGTGTATTTACCCCAAAAATTGTATATAATTAAGTTCATTATTGTAATTAAATTAGTCATCAAGCTGGAGTCGAGTGTGATTTCTCCTATACCTCCTCTTACTGTGGCCAAGACACCTTTAGCCATCATCGGTCCTATGAGTCTGTGGGATCGGCAGTAAGAAAACCATTTCCTGTGTACATTGCACGACGTACACAAAACCATCTTCCTACCCAAATTCCATCTGTTACCGTAGGTCTCCTTCATCTCCTTGTGACAGACTTCTCTCTCATATAACCAACGTAACCTACGTTTGGTGTGGTTTGTATGGTAGGCTAGGGCGTTAGGGTAACTTTTATTAAGGTGCTAGGTAGTAGGTAATTTCTATAGGACTAGGATAACTAGGATGCTAGGTAGTTACTGTAGGGCTAGGTTTGGCGTCAGTTGGGCTTTAGGTACTATTCCAGGCCCAATTGTATCAACCGTAGTCACATCGTACACACTTGGAATAACGGCCGTACTAAGCTTTAAGTCCCGGTGTGTACAATTTGGTCCTTCGAGCGATTTTAGGGAATCAGGGAGCGTGTGTAATCGGTACTTTAACATAGTAACGTTTATATTTATATAAAATTCAACAAATATAAAACGTTCGTCTTTTTTTCCAACACCAATATTGGCTGAGTAACGTTTGGACGTACTTCTTTGTTTCGTGGCCGTATATCACCGTGTTTTACACAACGCGACCCAAGAAAACAAGACATTTTTATTCAGATCAAAGAGAACCTACAAAAACAAAGGAATACATTTTAACTGAAAGAACCACCATTTTTGTCAGACGATAAAGTTAATTCAGAAGACCGAGCTTTTTTTTTAAGAACATGCTACTGGCCAATCGAAAGATTTTTATTCAGACCAAAGAGAACCAACAAAAAAATCAAAGTAATACATTTAACTGAGCAAACCACCAAAACAAAGGAATACATTTTAACTGAACGAACAACCACCTTTTCCAGACGATAGTGTTAATTCAGAAGAATGAGCGTTTTTTTAAGAACATCCTACTGGCAAATCAAAAGATTTTTATTCAGACCAAAGAGAACCAACAAAAACAAAGGAATACTCGTACATTTTAACTGAACGAACCACCATTTTTGTCAAACGATAAAGTTAATTCAGAAGATCAAGAGCGTTTTTTTTTTTCAAAAACATGCTACTGGTAAATCGAAAGAATTTTATTCAGACCAAAGAGAACCAACAAAAACAAAGGAATACATTTTAACTGAACGAACCACCATTTTTTTTTTCAGACGATAAAGTTAATTCAGAACTGAGCGTTTTTTGTTTAAGAACTTGCTACTGGCAAATCGAAAGATTTTATTCAGACCAAAGAGAACCAACAAAAACAAAGGAATACATTTTAACTGAACGAACCACCATTTTTTTTTCAGACGCTTAAGGTAATTCAGAACTGAGCGTTTTTTGTTTAAGAACTTGCTACTGGCAAATCGAAAGATTTTTATTCAGACCAAAGAGAACCAACAAAAACAAAGGAATACATTTTAACTGAACGAACCACCATTTTTGTCAGACGATAAAGTTAATTCAGAAGATCAAGTGTTTTTTTTTAGAACAAACTACTGGAAAATCGGAAGATTTGAAAGTAAGATGACCACGTAGGTATGGCCGTTCCATGCTGACGCGTCGCAACCGATATATGTATATCTTTCTATCATATATATGTCTCTTCAAGAATATGCTTGAAGAGACATAATATATATGATAGAGACATATATCGGTTGCGACGCAAGCATATGCTTGAAGAGACGTATGACCTGATAATAAGGGATATTCTGTAAAACTAAGACATGAAATGAAAGAAGCCGTTCAAAACCTCTTCAAAAATATTTGGAACTAGGTATATAATAAATAAATATTTGGACACGCAGGACAACGATGTTTTTTTTTTATCTTTTTATCCCATGAATATGAAATATGTAGGAGCTATTGGGTCAATAATAATAGTCGCACGGGGGGAGTCTGTATTTATGCTTTCACGGTTGCACAACGACATGCTTTGCTTTAGCTTTGCTTGGTAGTATAGATGCAGGCCTACCCTACTGCCTCCCTCAGAGGCGGTAGGGTGGCGGGGTCTTGAGGGGGAGCGCTACGGTCGTGTAGATCCTCAAGGCAAGCCTGGGGGATTCACCTTCACGAGGTTGCCACCCTGTTCTTGGTCTAATTCCATAAGAAATAGACGTAACAAAAACCCCCGGGCGCTTTATCTCGCACTTTCCCGAAAGCCAAAATCCCAGGCCTAGGGTAATCCCACACCCCACTCCTATGATCCTACGCCCAGTCCTTCCCTCTTTTTCCTTTCTCTCCCTTCGGTCCTTGAGGACGGGTAACCTCAACTGCAAAAAAGCCCACACAGCCTACAACCATGTCGCAGAGAGGAAAAAATAATATTCCCCAGGTGGGTCCCGGCAATGCCGGGGAATCCCACACCGACTCGTCGGTCTGCCCCCACCGTAATCTGGGGGGGGGGCACCAATCTGCTTAATAGCGCCGCGCCTTCTGCGCGGCTGGCCGCTTTAGCGCCGACAACTCTGGCTGCGGATCACGCGCCAATACCGCCAACCAACACAACAATGGCTGCGCCTTCTGCGCCTACCGACTCTAAGACGACTACGACTTCTGCGTCAACTACTCTGACGACTGTTACACCTTCCACGAGGGCCTGACAACAGAGCATCGTTCGGAACAGTGTAACGAACAATCCTGACAATGACAGTGACAAAGCTCGACTCTCCAGCCTTAGCAGCGAACTCCGCGCGCTGGCACTCCAGCGCGAGAAGATCGAGGCAAGGCTGAAAGACATAAGCTCTCTCGGGACGGGAAAGGAAGCGGAATCTGGTGGTTCTGGCTTCATCTCTGTGGACGAAGTACGTTTGCTGAAAACAAAGCGCGGAAAGATCCGGAACAGAGAGAGAGAACTCAACAACCGTTTGCGCAAGATACGCGAAGGCAATAGCCTGCGCGAAGCACAAACGGTTAGTTGTAAGGGAGTACGCGACCGGCTACAGACACGCGAAGGGGAAACCCTGCGCGAACAGCAGTCGGACGCGGAAACGAGCGGGCAAGGAACAGCACGCGAAGGGGAAACCCAGAGCGAAAAGCTCCTGCCCGCACCAGGACCATCCGGAGGAAACGACCGGAACCGCGACGAGATGACCGTAGACCGACACCGAACCAGACAGAAGCGAGGCAAGCGGGCTGGGTTCCTGCGCCGGCTGTCCCTGGCACAAAAGGCTGTGCCAAGCCCCTCAGAACCGCAACCCGGTCCAAGTGGCCAGGGAGCGGCGAAGAGGGAGCGCCCGGACGACACGGCTTCGCCGAGTACGCTCCAGGGGGACGCCAAGCGTATTAGAACCCAGCCTGCTCAAGGGGAGCAGAGAACCTACGCGCGGGCCACAAAGGATATCCCTGCGCGACTCGCCGTAGCGATCTGCCTCTCGCCTTCATCCCGAGACATGACGACTGACGAAGGAGAGCACATCAAGCTCAGCCTTGAAGACTTGATAGTAGACACGTGTCGAACCGACCCCACCAAAGTCCCAGCCTTCCGCGGTTACCCAAGGGTAGCGGATGGCACGGTGCACATGTGGTGCGAGGACGACAACGCCCTGACTTGGCTGACCCAGAACGTGCCTAAGATAAGACTGCCGAACACCGACTTGACACTGACAGTCATGAGACAGTCCGACGTACCAACCCGGGTTCGAGCAGCGCTCTTTGTACCCAGGTACAATGGGGAAATAGAGCTGCTCCAGACAATATTGACCTGCCAGAACCCCTGGAACGCCATCGGTAGATGGTCCCTGTACAGGGCGACATCGGTCGGTGGGGATAACTACGGGACTTATCTGACCCTGGGTATCCCACCGGACGAGGCCGAAAAGGTCTTGGGGAGGGAGCGACGGATATCGTACCTACTTGGGTCGATATACGTGCGCTTTTTCCCCAAAACCCATCCCTCCGACACCCAGACTGACAATGACACTGAACGGACGAAACCGGCACCGACTGAACTTGACCTGACGATGACGCAACTGGAGGAGGAGATGGCCAGAACGGCGATGGCTGATGCTGACGCTGTGAGGATGCCATCCTCACCACCAGGGTGGACGGAGCAGCTGCTCTCATCGTCACCGGCACCAAATGAAGACCAGCACGGGCTGGAGGACAGGGGAGAATCATCCGATGGATCCATCTCTCCCTAATTCCACCCGCTTGCCTCCCACATCCCGTCCCCTAAATATAATCCAGACCAACCTCCAGCATAGCCAGACGGCTACTGCTTGCCTGCGCAGGGCACTGGAGATGGAACCCCGAACCATTGCACTCATCCAAGAGCCTTGGATCCGTAATAACAGAATATGCAGCCTTGGTAACATTGGAGGTAAGCTGATCCTCGACACACAGGGCACAGATAAACCACGAACCTGTGCCTATATACCCAAAGATTTTCCCACCACCACACTCACGCAATTATGTTCCAGAGATCTAACAGCCGTCAGGATCAAAACCGACGACGATGCACCTGATATCGTCCTGGCCTCGGTATACATGCCAGGCGAGGATGAAGACTGCCCACCAAAAGGTATGGCCGACCTGGTAAGGTATTGTGAAGATGCCAACCTGGACCTGGTCATCTGCACGGACTCGAACGCCCATCACCCGCTTTGGGGTTGCACCAAAGCCAACAATAGAGGTGTGGTACTATGCACATATTTGTTCTCCACTAACCTTAACATCGCAAACCGCGGCTCGGAACCCACTTGGGTCACATCCCGCGGACAAACGATCATTGACCTAACGCTGGCTTCGGAAAACGCGGCAAAACTCATCTCTGACTGGCACGTATCCAACGAGCCTTCCTGCTCTGACCATAGAAGGATTCGCTTCTCATTAGTAGCTAGTTTTAAAAAACCTGATCCTAGACGCAACCCACGCCGTACCAATGTACCCGGCTACAAACGGCTGTTGGCCTCCCTACTAACGCAGCACCAAACGCCCAAAGCTCTAACAGACCCCAAACAACTTGAAGAAACCGTGACAAAACTCTCAGAATTTATAATTGAAGCCTACCACGCCTGCTGCAAATTAAAAGATCCAAGCACCAAGAGCAAGGGTAACTCCTGGTGGAATGCGGAACTTAGTAAGCTCAGGCATACCATGCGCAAACAATTCAACAGAGCCAAAAACTCCAGACTACCAGAAGACTGGGACTCATACAAGAAAACACAATACACCTTCAAAAAACAAGTCAGGAATGCCAGCAGGGCCGCCTGGCGGAAGTTCTGCGAAGAAATTGAATCGAACAGCGAAGCCGCGCGTGTGAGAAAGATCCTATCTACCGATCAGGATCGCACCCTCGGGTCGCTGAAAACCTCAGATAACACTTACACCAAGTCGGACCACGAAACAAGTAAAATCCTCTTAGAAACCCACTTCCCAGACTGCAATCTCTCTGAGGACAGAACCTGGGCAAGTGAGCCAACGCACACACCAAATGATCAAGACTGGGCCAGAGCCCGCACCATAGTAACCGCAGAGAGAATAAAATGGGCAATAAAGACTTTTAAACCATATAAATCCGCAGGCTTAGACGAAATTTTCCCCGCCCTGCTACAATGGGGAATAGACGTCCTAACGCCGTGGCTGACCGCCATCTACCGAGCCTGCATAGCACAGAAATACATACCACTTGCATGGCGAGAGGTGAAAGTAATTTTCATCCCTAAACCAGGCAAACCAGATTACACACAACCTAAAGCGTACAGACCAATAAGCCTAACATCTTTCCTACTGAAAACCCTCGAGAGGCTCTGTGATCGACACATTCGGGACGGACCTCTTCGGGAGCGACCGCTCCACAAACAACAACACGCGTATTCCTCAGGAAAATCAACAGAATCCGCGCTGCACAGTGTGATCTCCAAGATCGAATGTGCAGTGGACCACAAATGCTCCTCACTAGCCGTCTTCATTGACATAGAAGGCGCTTTTGACAAAACCGTCTTCCATAGCATCAACGCAGCCCTTGAGGAACACGGTGTGGACTCGACCCTGCGAGGATGGATCACAAACATGCTCCGACTAAGAGCCGTACAAGTTACGGTAAACGACACCACCAGAGCAATAGTGGCGAAGGGCTGCCCCCAAGGTGGCGTCCTCTCGCCACTACTATGGAACCTCGTAGTAGACAGCCTCATCAAACGTCTCAACAGCAGAGGCTACTACACGGTGGGCTATGCCGATGATCTGACCATAATAATAAACGGCACACACGAAAACACACTATGCAACCTTATGCGCCAAGCCCTAAGGATAGTAGAAGACTGGTGCAAGGAATACATACTAGCAGTGAACCCTACCAAAACCGAACTCGTCCTCTTCACAAAGAAAAGGAAGCTGGCAACGTTACAATTACCAAGCTTCTTTGGGACAACCCTAAGCTTATCGACTGAAACCAAATACCTGGGTATTTTTTTGGACAAGCAGCTGAACTGGGCAAAACACACCGAATACATCATCACAAAAGCCAGTATAGCCCTATGGCAATGTAAGAGACTCCTCGGGAGAAATTGGGGCATAAGCCCCAAAATCACCTACTGGCTATACACCACAGTTATCCGACCAATCATTACATACGGCTCTTTAGTTTGGTGGCCCAGGACCAACCTAAGTACGACCCAAAAGGATCTCGAGAAACTACAAAGATTTGCCTGCGTAGCAATCACCGGCAGCATGAGAACTTCCCCCACTGCTGCCTTACAGGCGATGCTGGGGCTACCACCTCTACACCTCGTAGTAAGAGAGGAGGCGGCCATAGCGACTTTCAGACTCGAAGTATCTGGCACCCTAAGTAACGATTCCAGAATTAAACACACACGCATCAGAGAAGATGCTATCAAAGAACAGCCCATGATGGCATCACCCAGCGACAGAATCCTGAAGACCCACTGCTTTCAAAAACACTACAACATAGAGCTCACAGCGGAGTTGTATGACTACTCAGGTACGAAAGAGCTAAGAATCTACACTGATGGATCAAAAACCGATGACGGGACAGGTTTCGGGGTGTTCTCCGACGACCTAAACATTAAAATAGCCAAACCCCTTGGAGTACTCAACTCTGTTTACCAAGCAGAGTGTGTGGGTATCATCCAAGCAGCACACGCTATAGAGGCCAGGGAGGTTACGGATACCAATATTCGAATACTATCCGACAGTGCCTCAGTTCTTCAATCCTTAAAGAGTAATCAGATAACGTCGAGATTGATACTAGAATGCCATAATGCCCTAGAACGAATCACGGTACTAAACCATAACACGGTAACACTACAATGGATCAAAGGTCACAGTGGATCACTTGGGAACGATGCGGCTGATGAACTTGCCAGAAGAGGATCCAGCACAAAACCCTACGGACCCGAGCCCATTGTGCCTATTCCTTTCAAGCAACTAAGAAGCTGGTTAAAGGAACACACTCGAATACAAGCGGAGAAATGGTGGACCTCGGCACCAGGGTGTAGGCAATCCAAGGAAGCTATGCCATCCCTGGACACAAAGCTGACCAGGCGCCTTCTGCGCCTGGACAGAGATAGCCTACGACTGGTGGCGGGGACCATCACTGGACACTGTTCACTAAATAAACACTTCCACACCCTAGGAATCACTGATAGTCCCCTGTGCAGAGCATGCATGGAGGCGGAGGAAACGGTGGCGCATGTGCTCCTCGAGTGCACTGGCGTTACCAAGATTCGCGAGGAGACCCTGGGAACACCAAGATCCCTTGCGGACGCCCTGAGAAGACCGGGAAGTTTAATCTGCTTCTGGAGGGAGGTGGGCTGGTTGGAATGAACGGCCACCACGGCTCACGCACAATGGTCCACTTTAGGGACTAAGTGCGGAAACCAAAACCCCATGATGATGATGATGATAGTCGCACGGGTCGGTCTCAAAGGTTTAATTATGCTTGCTAGGCCGGTCTGTGTGTGGATGATCATCATTACCTACATGCAGAGTACCCTCCGTGCCGCGGAAAGCACGTTAAGGCGATTACAGGAGCTAAATTAGCAACTCTATTCGTGGTGGACCAAACTTCGCTTGAAATACTGTTAGAATAAGGTTCTAATCAGCTTGCACTACAAAGTGGTTGTTACGTCAGTCACTGAGGGCCGAACAGTGCGAAATATGAGTGTTTTTTGCGATTTACAAAAAATCTATTGATTAGACTAAAAAAGTAAAACACTATGATGCTAATATGTTGCTTGTTGTTATTTGCCAAAAAAATAGAATTATTGCATGTATTTTAATATGGTTTTTACTCGTTAAAAGAATTTTTTAGAGATAAGTTCGTGATTTTTTTCTATCAAATAAAATTGGTTGTATTATGTTTTCAAAACACTATCGGTAGCTTAGATCCTGAAGAATATCATATAATTATCTGGTTTTGTTTATTGCAGTGAATCATATGCTTTTTTGCATTATATAACTCGCGTTTAGCTCATGTAGTCGTCTTAAGGTGACACAGCACACGGGCTCGAACTCATTGGTGGGCGTGGCTAAAAAGCACGCTGTCTCACTTGGCATCGTACCCGACAGAGATAGTATCAGTGATGAGCAGTTAGACGCTAGTCTTCACGTGCGTCTAGTTCGTACGCACACACTCAGCTTTCCGAACCGTTCCGAACAAAAACGAAGTTACACGATGCACACAATTGATATGAAAAAACAGTAGCGTTTGTCTTTCTTGAGTACATGTACTGCTCTGCTAGAGTATGCTCTCCAGCAGAGCCACAATCAATGTCTATTTTATTATTACATATTGCACGTAGGTACACACGCACGTACGTTAGCCATGGGGTATCCGGCAGAGTAGAATAGAACCAACCCATTACACTCACGGGTGTCGTATAAGGCGACTAATGTCTGAGACAGAACACCTTGTGCCTCCGTAGACCTGAGAATGGGCAGCAGCGTTTTCTGTTAGTCTTACATCACTGCGATCTCCAATCCGCCTGCCAAGCGTGGAGATTACGGCAAATTCCTCCCATCATGCGAGAGGCTTATGTCCAGCAGTGGACGTTGTGGGCTGTTGTTGTTTCACGTACAGCGATAACGATATACGTTGATGTACGTTTGACGTACATCATTTTAAGATATAATTGATCGATTTCTAAGATAGTGGCTCCGTGGCACAGCATGACACCATTCGACGCCAGCTCGAATCGCCGAGAAATCAGCAAGTAGGTATCTACCAACTCGTACTAAAGTAGTAGGCGCTGCGTCATCGTTTTGTACCTGTATGGCTCTCTAAGAACCTAATATAGAGATTGCTTATTATGTTTAGTTTTCCCCGGGTGGTCATGCATGCAGCGATCGCTCAAGAGTTCACGACGCTGCCGCCGCGACGACACATGCTTACTTGAAAGTTCATCGCAGTTTATGTCCGATTGCAGCAGCATAACCAGCCTATAATGCTCCCACTGCTGGGACACAGAGCTCCTCTCTGTGAGAGGGAATGCGGGCCCAGTGCGGGTTGGTCTTATGTCAGAGTGGATACCTAATAATTGTAATTAGTTTTGCCTACATAAATTGTTTTACAAAAATACTTACCTGTCTTTTTACTTTTTTAGGTTTATAATTATGCTCAATATCACTAAATGTAAACACATGTTTTCATCAAGACAAATGACAAATCAAGATTTTTTTCTTAGTATTTACATTTTAGAGTCCATGACAAAAATAATAGTCAATTTCGTCAGACGGACAGACAGACAGATGGACGGACTGACAGACGAACAGACAGGTGGATACACAGACGAACCGACAGACGGACAGACAGATGGACAGCGGAGCCTTAGTAATAGGGTGCCGTTTTTACCCTTTGCAGTTTGTCTATGTCACATGAAGGAAATTAAAAAAGCTATTGGCATACTTTTAGAGCATGAAAAGTGAAAACTACTTTAATATGTATAGAAAACGATTATAGAATAATTTAATGCCCAAAAAGTATACATATTTTCATTAGTCAATTTAGTCAGACGGCCAGACAGACAGATGGACAGCCAGACGGACAGACAGACAGACAGACAGACAGACGGACAGATATACAGACGGACAGACAGATGGACAGCGGAGTCTTAGTGATAGGGTCCCTTTTTACCCTTTGGAGTTTGTCTTTGTCACATGAAGGAAATTAAAAAAAAAACTAATTACTTTCACTCCTTAGAGACTAAAAGGGTCACTTTAGTCCCACTTCGTAGGGCTATAATGGCGTACTTTTAGAGCGTGAGAAGTGAAATCTACAATGTATAGAAATCGAATAAAGAATAATTGAATGCCCAAAAAGTATACATATTTTTGTTACTAAAAATATATATTTTTTTAGTTAGCCTATTCTGTCCCACTGCTGGACAAAGGCCTCCCACATTCCTTTCCAACTCTCCCGGTGTTTTGCCTCCTCCGGCCAATCAGTCAGGAACGAGTCCGTAAAAAAAATATTATTATACATAAATATTTAAAATGTAATAAATTTACATTTTTTATTTTTTATTAACAAAATTATAAATAAAATTAAAAGCATATAAAATAGGTAGCCCGCCAGCATCGGGAACAGGGTCCAAGCTGCTGGTGGTTAGGGCTCTTGAGAGAGGAACCTCCTAACAACACGCGCCGTGTCCAGAAGAACTGCTTTCTGAATCAAGCGCTTGATCCAGCTGCCTAGCGAGGGTCACCTCAGATGTTAGTTGAGGCTCTTGTCCAATTAAATTATTATTATTATGGAATTACATAATAACACAATTACTGACATTGTTTCTTTTTACGTCTGCGGTGTGTAATTACCGCCACTATAGCTCAAAATAAATGATTCCTAATAAACAGAAAAATAGTAAGGTATTTATGGTACTAGCCGTGCCGTGCCGTGCCGTGTGGTATCCGGCAGAGTAGAATAGAACCAACCCATTACACTCATGGGTGTCGTATAAGGCGACTAATGTCTGAGGCAGAACACCTTGCGCCTCCGTAGACCAGAGAATGGGCAGCAGCGTTTTCTGTTAGTCTTTCATCACTGCGATCTCCAATCCGCCTGCCAAGCGTGGAGATAACGGCAAATTCCTCCCATAATGGGAGAGGCTTATGTCCAGCAGTGGACGTTATGGGCTGTTGTTGTTGTTGTATGGTACTAGTGTGGAAAGTTGGTTTTTACAAACGAGTAGACGAATGTAACCGTAATTTACGCACGTGTACATTGTAATACAAGGGGCTAAAATGACCCATTATACACGAGGTAGTGAATAGGAACCGAGTTATAATGGGATTTTAGAACGAGTTATAATGGGATATTAGTGTGTCACACTGTAATTTTTACTTTGAGTGGGAGAAAAATAGTCAATTTAGTCAGACGGATAGACGGACGGACACACAGGCGGACAGACAGACTGACAGACAGACGAACAGACAGACGGACGGACAGACACACTGACATACAGACAGACGGACAGACAGATGGACAGCGGAGTCTTTGTAATAGGGTTCCGTTTTGAAAGCTATAGCTCTTATAATGGGATTTTAGTGTTACACTGTACTTTTCACTTTGAGAGCGAGAAAAATAGTCAATTTAGTCAGACGGACAGACAGATGGATGGACAGAGCGATGGACAGACAGACGGACAGACAGACAGATGGACAGCGGAGTCTTAGTAAATAGGGTAACGTTTTTAATGCTATAGCTCTTATAATAATTTTCTAAAGCACATACATATTTTCCCTATTTGTCTTAGTTTATTTGAATAATTTCGCAGTACTGCATTCTATTTTTCTTACATATGTGAACATTAGGACCATACACCATTGCGTCTCTTAGAGCGTTTATTACACTGCTATCTCCATCACTATTACCTTAGTATACATGAGCCCGTGCAACTGCATGCTTACTTTGCATCCATCTACACCTGACAAGTTTTTTTTTTAAATACAATGTTTTAATGTAAGATTACACCTCCACAACCCCCGTACTATTCAATCCATACATCAGCACAATGTTTTGAATGCGTTACATTGAGTTGTAACACAAAACATGATTTTTCACCCCAAAAAAGTCGTTTGATGTACAGAATGCTTGGTTGACTGACGGCTTCGTGAGGAGGTCTTTTGCACCCTGTATTCATGACGTGTCATCAATTCATCCTGCGTGGTCCTGTAAACGCATAACTCAATTAGAATATGCAAAAACTAACAAAATAGTGCATTGTAAACATAGTCAATTTAGTCTGAAGGACAGACAGTTGGACAGACAGACGGACATACAGACGGCTAGACAGACAGATGGACAGACAGACAGATAGACACACAGATGGGCAGACAGACGGACAAACAAACAGATGGACATACAGACGGATAGACAACAGATGGACAGACAGACAGAGGGATAGAAAGATAGTTGGCCTGACAGACAGACAGACGGACAGACAGACAGACGGACAAACAGACATGGGCAGACAGACAGAATGGCGGATAGAAAGAAAGATGATAGACAGACAGACGGATAGACAGACGCACAGACAGACGGATAGACAGACATGGACAGACAGACGGATAGGCAGCGGAGTCTTAGTAATCATAGGGTACTGTTTTTACCCTTTGGAGTTTGTCTATGTCACATGAAAGAAAGAAAAAAAGACGTTTTTTTTTTTTTTTGTTAAATGGAGTGTAAGGTTTGGTCAGTACATGAGGAATATCGGAACTAATCTATTCACATTGTGCAGACATTGCTTCATGTGCTTCTGCTGCACAGGTATCTTGCCCGAAATCTTGTGTTGATCTAAAAAAAAAATGGATTACACAGGGTCAAATTAAATGAGTTAGCGAAACTCCGCACATAAAAATCAAAAGCTATTTTTTTTCGGGTCAACGATACACACAGCACAGCGGGTCTAAAATAGCCGCTATAGCAGAATCTACGCAGAATCTTAGCATGCATCACGTTAAAAAATTTAAATTCTTAAAATGGACTTTATGTCAATAACTTTAAAGTCCATTTTAAGAATTTTAAATTTTTAACGTGATTTACAAAACGATTCTGCTAAAGCGGCATTTTAGACCCCCGGTACAGATTTCATAAGTTTTTACCGTGCCGGAAGTGCCAGAGGTTGGTTTTATATATGTATAGGCACCAAGAGCAGCGAGCGGTGGCCCAGTGGTGGCGGCCCCGACTTACGAACAGTAAGTCATGGGTTCGAACCCAGACAGGCGCTTTACTTTGTATAATTTATTTCAACACCACTGCTCTCAAAGCGGTGAAGGAAAACATCGTGAGGAAACCGGAATGTCCTACAACCAAAAATTCGAAGACATGTGACATCTACTAACCCGCACTGGCCCGCGTGGTGGATTATAGCCCATTACCTCCTTTGCCTCTTAGAGAGGAGGCCTGTGTCCCAGCAGTGGGAACATTAATAGGCTGATGATGAGGCACCTACTATTTGCGCAACCATTTCCATTTACATACTGATACCGATACTGTTAGCCTGCGTCATCCCACTGTTGGGCAAAGGCCTCTCCCCATTTACATAAGCATACAAAATAAAAGTCACTAGCGCATTGGACCGCGCTTAGATCAACTGTCTTGCTTACATAGGGGGGCACCCTACTGCCTATACACAAAGCCGCGCCGCCGGCCACCATGGGTAAAGTAAGCCTGCGACGCTACGTGTAGAGAATAGGACTAATGGTTGAAGTCACCATCGACACGTGCCTCTGATGTCGATGCCGCGTGTCGCTCGTGTGTAAGAACACTAAATAGATTAGGTGCAACAAATTATATGACTTACCCATTGTTAATTTGTAATTATTCACACCTGTTCTTCAATGAACCAACACAATATCACTAGCAGAGCGTCCACTCAAACCAAAAATTAAATTTTTTATCAAAAATCCGGAGTCCAAACAGTTATACGCAATGAGATTTTACCAATAGAGACGTCATACTGATTATAAGGAAATAAAAACATGGCGATATTTTACATGAGCGGCTAGCTGGGTGACGGCCAATGTCAGTCTATGACAGCAGCTAGATAGAGTGAAATGGGGAAAAATGGGTACCTATCAGGCAGCATGAAGAAAATAAACAGTCAATATTCAATATAAAAATGTTTATTTACAAATAATAATATTATGTTTGTTTTTTTTTGTTTCACTATCACTTCACTATCACTAAAGTTGAGAACAAATAGTTGAGTATGTTGTTGGCATCCATTCATCTTCTCGTCTTTAGGTTCTAACTACTTGTACCCATTTTTCTTTAATTAATCCGTCTTTATGAAATCTAAAACAAAATAGAAGTTAATGATGAAAGGCAAATGTTATATTTATCTAATAACAATGATATTCTAGTAAACAGTTATGTTGTGAGCGCACAATCGTGAAGACTCGAAAACGGCCCAATTGGGACGTATAGCTTTTAGTCTGCAACACGCATGGCGACGAGCGATACGCTGCTACGAATTTAGATAAAAATTGTAAAAATGCCATCGTGCGTGTTCAGAAAGTGTACCAATTACACTGCGTTACACGATTTTGGTACCCTCTTAACTGATAGCTGGAATGAATAGGTAATGAGTCACAGATGAAATGTTCCAAACATATGTGGTATCCATCACGTCTAGTTTTCGAGGTAATACAGTCAATTATATCGTAGGAATACCTTTACTTTGGAAAAGTTGTTTGTTTTTATCTCCTTTATTAAAATATGATGTAAAAAAAAATTATAACTACCCTGTTACCGCCGCGACAGCAGAGCCACAGAAAAGCACTATACTACAAAAGTATGGCCAGAAAGGTCAGAGTTTGTTTGCGGAAAATCTAATGTGAAACATATACCATTGATAGATCCTAAAAATGTCATTTTACCTCCCCTCCACATAAAACTTGGTTTGATGAAAAATTTTGTGAAGGCTATGAATAAAGAGGGAGATGGATTTTTATATTTAAAGACAGTATTTTCAAAATTAAGTGATGCAAAACTCAAGGAAGGGATATTTGTGGGACCGCAAATACGCACATTGATGAAAGACCCAAATTTCGACAAAAAGCTTACTAATAAGGAACTTGACGCCTGGTTATCACTTAAAGCAGTTATAAAAGGGTTTTTAGGGAACCACAGAGCCGAAAATGCGGAACAGCTGGTTAACGACATGTTAAAGGTATACGAAAAGTTGGGTTGCAGAATGTCATTAAAAATTCACTTTCTTCATTCTCATTTTTCTTTCTTTCCATCTAATCTTGGTGCGGTCAGTGATGAGCAGGGTGAGAGGTTCCACCAGGATGTAAAGAAGCTTGAGGAACGATTTCAAGGTCGTTGGGACACAACCATGCTAGGTGATTACTGTTGGCATTTAAAACGAGAAGATCATTCAGAGCACAAAAGAAAAAGTTAAATTTTCATGATATTTTGTATTAAAATTTTATAAAATGGCTTTTTTTTAAGTTTTTTTACCTAAATGATAAAATTAAACTTGATGAATGTAAAAAAATCTGGTTGATTTTATTAGATTTCTTTAAAATATGTTTTTGCCTTTTAATTTTTAATATAAATTGGCACATTCTTACAGAAGAAAAATGAGACGTGATGAAAAGAAAATTTGTATGTATGTTTAATAAGCGATAGGTATAAATAAGAAAACATGACATTTCAAAGCGGGTACTCAAATTTTTTTTTAATTTGTAACGCAGTGTTATGATACCAAAGTAAATAAAAGATACCAAAGTAAATAAAACACAAGGGATCTCATACCACATGTAACTACGCAATATACTTCGATTTATTAATTATTTTTTTTTCTTAATATTCAACGACGCGAGAACTCTTACTAGAGTCCAGACATAGAACAACACTATCTGTCTCTTTTTTTCTTATTGGTTTTATCCAGCTATCCCTTTTGTGTCGTTTTGACTTGAAGTGAAATGTAGAATGGATAAAAAGGTGTGATGCCGCTGCTGCGCGAAACACTTTTTTCGGTGGTTTTGTAGGTGTATAACATATCTGTTTATTAGAATATCATTGTCTACTATGGATAATATTGGACACCAGTGGTGAAAAATAATATGTGATATTCGAATAATATATTAGGCCAGGCCCCATATGGCCATATCACCCCAACATCCTCTAGCGTCGTTCGAACTGACAACACCGCGCGCCATTATCTCGTTTTCTCTATCACTCATAAATGCAACACGCTACTTGTCTCTTTCGTGTAGGTGACAAAGCGGCAACAGCGCGGCAGTCATTTTTGAGTAAAATTAAATTTATGATTTTCCATTTTAAATAGAATAAACAGTACTTACAAATGAAAAGACACATCCTTCTTGATTTTTACAGCCGGCCCAGTATAAGTATTGCACTTTCTGAACACACAACTGCCTTATTTGTTTAATTTCCTATAGCAAACTCCCGTTAAACGTCAGTTCGCGTCGCGACCAGACGCAGGACGTGCGCAGGACAGACTGAAGTCACACAAGCTGGTCAGCTTGTTTGCATTGCCACGCTGACGTCGGTAAAACGTATCTACCTCAGTATTATATATAACATCATTGGTTATACGTCAAACGTCACACGAATGACATAGGCTTTAGAAGCAGATTCGAAATTTCGAATATAACTGGAATAGGGTGGAGTCTCCTAGTATTAGCCTCCTCCTAAAATCGGCCTTTTCTAGAAAAAGTAACATAACTATAAAATTTGCCCTAAAATCATAATACTTTTCATGCAAAAACGACTCTATATCCATACACATAACCTCCCATACCATAAATACATTTCATTTTAAAATCTTCATGATGAGAAACATTTGAAATTTATTTATTCTTTTATACTATCTGTCATTTCGAATTACATTCAAACGTTGAATACATTTTTGTAATCATCTTTTAAAACCCTTCATTTTGATACCCCACTCGATGGTATTAGAAGAAAAAAAAATTCGAAGTCGACGATTTTTTTTTTTTTTTGCAAGAAATCAAAAGCACTTTAAAATTACAAGTAGTCAAAGTTCAAAAAAAGTTGACACGGTCGATAATTGGTACCACCACCCTACGCGCGTATGACATATTGTTAATGTGTGCGTGAACGTCGTCGTCGTCCTCCCGCACCGCGCACCGCAGCGGGGGAAACATTGTTCAGTGAGATGCACGATAAGTCTAGTAAAAGGCGCGCGTAAAAAAATACGAAAAGGCCTTTGGAAAATCGGGTTTTATGAAAAAACCACTGCATAAATCAATTACAAGTAAAATTTATTGAATTCTTCGATAATTGTGCTGTGTCGGTACCGACTTTGTTTTGGAAATTTGACACTTCTTTTATTACTAATTTACGCCCAAAGTTACGTTAAAATTGGCAATAAAAATGAATCTTTGGTAGCTCGTAACTTTTGAATGGCTTTTTATTTTACTATTCTGTTTCCGTACAGACACAATTAATAATGAGACAAAACGATACCATGTTTAACTTTAGTTGTACCATGACAAACAGTGGAGTAATAGCCCCCCGAAATTTGTATGGAAAATATGTTGCGCAGATCAACCTTAATAGTAGGGGAGCCCAAGCGGGGATTTCGGGATTTACTAAAGCGCGGCAGATTAATATACAGGGGGATACCTTGTACCCAGTTAAGTAACTCCACAAAACATGAGGCCCATATATAAGGCCGCCCGTGAAGGATACAGGATCAGATTAGTAAAAAAAAATTGACCATCAGAAATTCTCGAGCGCGTCAGATTAAGGTAGGGTGAGTTAATTACATCCTAAAAAGTGTATATTCCACTAATCTGACAATTTGAGAGTGACGTAAAAAAAGGGGAGGGCAACTAAGTTGTAAAAAAAAAACGTCATCTCGACATTCTCGAGCGTAGCTAATTTTTTTTTTATTTTGAAGGAAATAATTCAAGAATAATGAAAAATATATAATCTGACGATTTCCGCAAGCCGAAATAACAAAAATTCGTCGATAAAGTTAAATGCGTGCAGCTGCGTGATGCCTACATTTCCTTCTCCGGATTTCTATTCCTCTCTCACTCTTTCTCTATCTATTACTCTCTCACTCCGTCTCCACTCTGGTTTCTGTTGCCATGACGCCATCACAGCTGATCATAAAGACTCGTTCGTGGCATACAATACGGCCGACGTATCTTGGCGAGTCTGAACATAGGCTTTGCGAACTTTAGCGCATGTACACTCGTGAAGAAAAATAAGTATCAAAACACTTGGGAGACAGAAAGCTACAAAAATAACTTTATATAAATTAAAAATTTAATTTCAGTTCCTCACCTTTTGAAAGCGGCAGATTTTTATTATAAACACACACAATATTATTTACACTTAATACTTTTATTACATTTACACTAATTATTATTTAATCACTGTCGCTGAGGGGGGAAATCCCTAACATAAAGTCGTCGGCCCCTTGCGTACCATGTGAGGTACTTGGCATAGGTTCATCATCCAAAATAGTGTTCTATGAAACTTCTATCAGACTTTCGAGCTGGGAGAGCTCAAATGTATAGAAATATTATTTCTTTGAACTTAGCGAGCTCAAAATATCACATAAATTATATTTTGAGCTCAAAAATGTCATAAGTACAATTTCAAGCGCCCAGGAATGGAATTAGCGGGAAGTTGCAGGGATGGCCTTTAAAGTGAACCGTATTTCTAATTTTTTTTTGTCAGATCAGGCGAGTCCCTCTAGATAATCGTCAGATTATGAGACAGTACGTTTAGAACATAAAGATGAACCATATATATCTTAATCTGACGCGCTTGAGTATTTCAAAATGGCGATTTTTTTTTGCACATTATGAAAATGGCCGCGAGTTTGCGTCCCATCGAAATCGTCAGATTAGTGAATGAGAGCTTTTTTTTGGTGTACTTAACACTCCCTTAGAAAATCTGACGCGCTCGATTAATTTTTTTTTTTTTTCATTTTCAACCCTTAAATACAACCACCCGCATCATGCAAACGATCAGATTAACATACGTACATTATTAAAAATACGTAGGGCATTGATGCTATCAATATCTGATGCACTCGAGGATGTCCATGCAACAATTTTTTTTTACATATTTAAAAATCTATAGCCGCTTCCCCCACCGATGTAAAGGTAGGTATATATCATATAACATTTTTTTCTTCTTATCATCTAAGCTTTGCATCCCAATAGGTCTCTACGACGCTCGAGTAAATCCCCATTTAGCATCGTGGGCTCCCCTACTATAAGGTGAACGCTCCAATCAGCCCGCGAACTTACGTTGTTTGCATTTTGCAGGCCAGTGCTAGGGTGTAAGTTGGTTAAAATATTATTCGCGGCCGTAAAACGTATGTAGTTACAGAATTATAATCATCAAAATTATCAATACAACCCTCCAAGTTCATAAAGGTGTAGAAATAACAATATACAACCTAGCATTGGCCTGCAAATTACAAAAAACCTAAAAAAAATTGAATTTCGCAGGCTGGGTGAAGCATCCACCTTAAGGTGTTGGTGCCGGCTGTCATTTGTACACCTTGGATAGTCTGACAACCAGTCTTACCAAGGGCTATCGTATTACCTAGTTTCTGGGTTGTGAAGGTCAGATAGGCAGTAGCTCTATGTAAAATACTGACATTGAGCTGCATCCGGTATTTAACAAATAAATTATACATGTAGTACATGTTTAATCGTTTATTATAAAATTAAACAATCACAATCAAATTGAACACTAATATATAGGACGTTACAGCAGTGCAAGTACGTAGCACTCGATTCGATACGACTCGATAAATCTGACAGTTACCAATCGAAAAGTCGGATTTATCGAATCGTATCGATTCGATCGTTATCGATTGCTACGTACTTGCAGGGCAGATACGATTATTTTCGACAGTTAATGGAGCCTACACAGCAAAGTTGACGGCCATGTCGACGACTTATGTATGTGTCGAGTAGGCCTTGCGAATCCCGGTTTCGGTCCCAAGGTAAAACCCAGGCAAAACCGGTTTTACTACGAAACCCGGTTCCGCATGCCGCAGTGTGGAGTTGACCTGCTGCCGACGTGCCCCGGCTTTGGTGTGTAGGCTCAAGATGGAATAATTGCAATATCGTGAACTAAAAAGCTCATGAGTTAGCCCCTGGGATCGATCCCTAAAGGTTGGGCAGTGTAGGCAGTGTAACGTTTTCTTAGATTTTCTTAAAGGTAGACAATGTCTAAGGGCAAGATTCACAGACGGTACACTAACTTTCCCTTGCTAATTAACTTTTCCAATATGTACTATCGGGTCTTTTCCGCCTAACCATTTAAAAAAAAAATCGCTTAAATCGCGCTCGGCCGATTCGGTATCTTTTCATTCATTTTTTCTACACAAAGTCAACGGGGCGGGGCCTAGAGAGCGTTTCTATGTTGCGAGTGCAAGCAAAAATGAGCTTAGTGGTGGTCAGGCGGGAGAGACCTCGATAGTACCTTGTTCCGATACTTTAAATGTCAATTTAGTATATCAAACACTAGCTGACGTTCACCTATGAATATTACACACAGAAGAAGGTTCATCGTCGTATGAGTTTTAAAAATGAATTCAAGTTTTTTCTGTAAATGTTGCTCCGAGGCTGTGAATATACACCGTTAATTGTAGGTCGTTCTGGAACCGAAAGTCATAAACTCGATCATCGAACTCGGAACGACTGACTGCTTTTTTTTAAACTAAAAAAAGAACCTTTTTTATTTATTTATTTTTTAAGAATCACGAAAAATTTAAATTGTTTATTTTTTTAGTTAGGTATTTAAAAAAAACAGTCTTATTCGTTCCGAGTTCGATGATCGAGTTTATTGCTTTCGGTTCCAGAACGACCTAAAAACAAGCGCGTATTTAAAACGTAATAATTGTAATAAATTGAAATATTTTTAGCTCAAGCTGTGATAAACAAGTAATATTATTAGTTGGTTTCACACACATCCCCCGCTACGCATCCTCGCTCACCTCTGGTGGAAACGTAGCTTTATAGTATTATAGGAATATGAGCATTATTTGCAAGTGCATAAGGCTTATATTTGTATTAAATTTTTGTGCTATTTTGAGTAAAATCGCATGCTTTACATGTACGTACATAAATCTCAGCCTGAATCTCGATTTACTCACTTGAAACACACTAGTTTTACTATTCTTACATTTTCTAAATCTAAGTACCTTTAAGGTCTATCTATTCATACATGAAATCTCTTAAGGGGTCTCTTGAGGGTTAAAAAAATCTGCTGTTTGTACATTTTGACGAGTGCGAACATAATTATTGTAGGCAACAGCTGATTTTTTTAATGACCTCTTAAAAGTTTTCGTGTATGAATAGATACACCTTAAATAATAATATTACTATCGAATCACATTGCTCGTTTAAACAAACGACGTAATTTAAGATATTACTAAATACATACATACATATACAACGTTTACATGACGAAATATCAAACAATACATTTCCAGTATTCCTGAGAGGTCAACTTATACTAGATGTGTACAGCTTGATATAATATCGTCCTGCGAACATCGATCATCCTCATAAGGCCTGAGTTAATTAAATACATACCAATACAATACAAATAAATAATTTTGTTACTGTTATAAAATTCCACAACAATAATCCAATTAGAAGTTAATGACCAATATCGACAATAAAGAAATAAACAACTGTTAAGAATTGAGGTGTTTGAACACCCAATACAAGTTTGTGGACAAAACAATTTTTCACAATTTAAACAGAGCTTTATGGTATGCATTGTGTCCATAATTAAGTAACAATCCAGCCAACCATTTGGTTTGGATAGATGGACACTTAAAAATGAGCACCGTGCATTCAACTGACATGGTTTTTATCTCAGCTACAACATTTTCCCTTACAACTTTTTTTACCCAACTACATTGGAGGCCCTAAGTGCAAATACCTAAAGACCTAAAGAGAAAAGAGCTCTTCTAAACATACCTATCAGGCATCATTTTGTCTAGTATGTCATTTTGCCCATCTGTTTCTAACTCAATGTCTTTTAAAAAATAGGATTATCCTAACTACACAATAGCAGGTGCTAGCGATACGACGTCTGCTATTACATACTTATACATAATATACTAGAACCAACTGATGATGTATTTAATTGAGCATTTTAATGTTCAGTTGTTGGGCCCAATTAACAATGTTTAACTTGGAAACAAATGCCTACACAAATGCCCTTCATGACACAACTCAGGTCGGTCATAGACAGCACCTATACCAAACAAATTAATAATAAGATTTTAGACAATCCACATAATATAACCAAACCAAAAAATTAAAAACCACCTAACAACAAATTCAGGAGTTCAAATAACAATAAACAAAAAAATTTTGATCAGTGCAAATCTTACCAAACCGACTTGTGTTAGAAGAACCATAGTACAAAATAAACAAATAATGCTATCATACCAATAAATAATAACCCTTTATAACATACACTAAGATTTGGTAAAGTTAAAATCTAGCAATGCCTAGCATTTTCACATATATTCAGTAACACTAATTAATAATCCACTAGAGTAATAATTGTCATTTTTCTATTCTAATCCTACATAAAATATATAATAAATAGAAGCTAGCATCGTAACTAGGAATGATGATATCGGTACCCAATACCTCTTTAGGAAACCTTGGTTGTCTTTATCGACAACCATCTTCTTCTCCTTATACTTCTTCTTCTTTCCACTTAATTTCCACTCATACTCTGCTAACTCTTTACGATTCTTTTCTTCTTCTAACTCTTTCAATCTCTGCTTCTCTTTCTCTTGTTCTATTTTAGCAGCAACTTTCTTAGCTTCACAGGTTTGGTCACATAGTGTCTTTGTTTCTCCCATTCTAACTGAATTGCACGGAGCCTCCTTTTTGATGTTACCGCATGGGCAGAAAACTTTAGTTTTCTTAGTACATACTTGGTTGCCACAAGCTCCTGAATGGCAAGTGTTCCGGCAGCGGTGACCACACTCCAAGTTCTTAGGACATTGTTGCTTACACGATAACATATCTTCGGTAGCTGTAGACAATTCCCGACAGCGTAAGTATATTTCAGTTACTCCGCAGTGGCATGCTAAACGTTCAAGTATCTCACACGGTCGGCACGGTCCAGGATGGCAAGCCTTTATTGAACATTTATGAGCACATTTTTCAGTACGCTGAACTGAACATTCTCTGTTACATTGCCTACAATTGGAAGGCACATTTGGATAGTCAGGAAGAGGGCTGTAAAGATGACAGAGTAAATTGCACTTGTGGTTTCCACAAGCCAATGGCTTTCCACATTCTCTTCCACAAGGCCTCCGAGAAGCTGAGTGGCAAGGTTGCTGATCTGTCTCATGTTCTCCAAAACAAACCATTGGTACTGGTGTGTCACAAGGTGGACAGTCTAAGGTCATGATCTTAGTCTTAGGAGGTTGCACTTCCCAAGGCGTGGCAGGTTTCTCTACTTGCTTGAACAGCACTGCAACATATTCATGACACACACCTTTACAATGATGACTACACTTAGGATACTGCTTGTCACAGATGGCTTTGCAGGGTGGACAATCATCAAAGTGACACAAATGTTTATTTTCTTCACTATGACCACATTTGTACCTTATTTTGCAAGGTAAGTTGCATTTTGGAGGTTTGGTCTGACGTTCCCGACCACACGGGACTCTGACATAAGTTTCTTTGCATCTACAAGTTACTTTAGATTCTAGAGGGCATGGATAGCATGGTCCACGATGGCAGATATTTGTACATTTATGCCGACCACATTGGAGACCCTTGTCACATGTTTTCTCACACGGTGGGCAGTTACCGTTGCAGCATTTTCTTCCACAACTATGTTTGCCACACAGTCTTATCCCTCTACATTTAGTCTCACATTTGAAGTCCTTGCTACAAGGAAGGGACCTTGTATGTGTTGAGCAGTGGCATTTCTTCTCAATTAAAACTTGGCATGGTGGGCAGTTGCCATTGTGGCACTTTTCTGGGCATTTGTGTTCACAATCTTCATGCCTTTTTCCACAAGTACCTAAACAGGTTTCCATAACATCAGGACATTGGACAAAGCGCTGGTTGGCACCACAGGGGCATGACAACATGCCAGAGTTAGGACAATCACCGCAGTTGCCAGAATGGCAGATTCTGTCACATTTATGATAGCCGCATGAAAATAATTTGTTACAGCGCTTCTTGCACTGCCAGAATGGATCATTGCATGGTCTCTTAGCCTTTTCAGAACCACATTGACATAGTTGATTGCTAGTGTAGCTGCATTCGGGACAGTCACCAGCATGACAGACATTTTCACAATAATGAGTCTTACATAAAAGAGATTTCTTACATTTTTGACCACAGGACCATCTAGCAGCACTGCATCGCACTCTCTTGCGTTCTTTCTCACAAAAACAAATGCCGTTTACAGTTTGTGGGCACGGAGGGCATGGACCAGGGTGGCAAAGCAACATGCACTTGTGATTACAATTATCACCAGTAGATAGCTTCTTTCTACAGACTTCACCACATGTATGAGGAATGAGCCAAGGGTGGTGTGGTGGGTCTTCAGTTTGCCCGCAAAAACAGCGATATTTTCGAGGTATTTCTTCCTTAGAATAAGAGTTACGGCACTTTGGGCAGCACCACTCAATTTTCTGTTGTTTTATTACAGCTATTGGACCCGTACTTTCTTCGCTACGTAAGCTAATACTGTCGTTCGCCCATTTTTGGATGCAAGATAGATGGAAGTATGAAAAACAATGCTCACATGTCCAAATAGCGTGAGATTTTTTGATGGATCCAATGCATATGAGACACGTAACTGAGCGGCCGCTGATGGCTTCTTCAAGGAGGTTTTTCGTTCTGTTGACCATTTGAGTGTCGCCGCCGCCACGCCAGTAGCTCTGGAACACGCTTTCCAAGACGCCAGACTCGCAAGGATCCTCATCTTCAGACGACGACAGTTCTTTCATATCTTTAAGATGTTTCTGGACGTTTTGCTGCAATTTTGCAGCGGCGTCTCTATATCTGCGCGCCATGGTTATTTTAACGTGAAATTATACGGAAAGGATTACGTATTTTCAATTTTCCGGTGGAAATTTAATAGAAAATATCAAATAACAACCCATCTTTTCAGGTTGACAACTTGACAATTCGCAGTTCAAAAATTTACTTTTTCTTTCACAAATGTCAAACGTTTGGGACACGTCGTGTTTTTGACTTGGAGTTGGAGCCCATAGATAATACACTATGATTGGAGCCTAAATCTACATATTTTTAATAATTTGTGTTCTCATGAACTTTTAATATTACTAAATAATAAATAATGTTTTACCTTAGATAAGTAATTTGATAATTTTAAAGTGGGTCTATAGTAAATCAAAGAAATCTACAAAATGCAGAAGTCAGCAGAAGTGCGTTTTCTATTAGGCCAGTATGCTACCACCATAGAGAATTAATGATATAGACATGGTTTAGACTGTTGCATTATAGTTAAGTTTTATTTTTTAATTTCATATCTTACAAATCAAATTAATTTTTATATCGTTTTATATGGTGTTTAATTAATGTATAAAAGTCTAAAATAAACGTTACTTGAATTACTTGCAATACTAGCGTCATCTACAATCGTCAAAACGTCTAAATAAACCCGACCAAAGATGGCGGAATCATGAAATTATGCTACCCGACAACAGATGGCGCATGAAGTCAGAATCACACCATTTGGCCGAAGATAGAATATTCTACTAAAATACAATAGGTACTCTGTATGTAGATGATAATTCTGTCTACGCCATTGGCAAACAACGTACCAATTCCATGAATGTGGAAATTGTTGAGAGGTATTTTATGGATCGAAATGATAAAACCGTATTAATGTTGGAAACATTCATATTGACATGAAGGAATGACAGGGTAATACAAAAATATTATAAAAAGCAAAGATTGAGAGAAAACCTCCTTCAACATCCTCCCTTTTTCGATAATCTTTACCGTATAAGTCCCACCATTCCTGAAATTAGATCCAGTCTGGGTTTATGCACAGGCTTAGTCAAAATATCAGCACACTGGTATTCTGTAGGAACATATTTAACTTGAAGTTCTTTTTCAGTAACTAATTCCCTTACATAAAAATGTCTAATAGAAATGTGCTTTGTGCGACGATGTAACTCTGGGTTTTGTGCAAGCTTTATAGCAGCATCATTATCAACTTGTAAAGTAGGGACTTCTATCAAAGTAGTAATTTCATTGAAAAGTCTCTTCAGCCAAACAATCTCACGAGCCGCTTCACTAGCTGCAACAAGTTCTGCTTCGGTGCTTGAGATAGCTACAGAAGTCTGTTTACGACTTGCCCAAGAGATTACTCCTCCTGCATACACGCATAAGATTCCAGAAGTAGAGCGTCCTGTATCGAAATCTCCACCATGATCAGAATCACTAAAACATTCCAAGATTCCAGTTTTGTATCCTTTTTTGTATACAATTGCTGTATCTAGGGTTCCCTGAATGTAACGAAGTATTCGTTTAACTTTGTTAACATCTTCTAAAGAAGGATTTGTAAGTTTCCTGGATACGACACTAATAGCATATGATATGTCCGGTCTAGTACCTGTCATTAGATAAGCTAGCGCACCAACGGCTTCACGATAGGGAAATGTAACCTCATCCTCTTTTACTGAGCATGGTTGTGCAGGTTGTGCTTCTTTGATGATTGGAGTACTAACGGCTTTACAATCACTCATACCAAAGCGTTCCAGTAGTCTTTTAGCGTAATGTTTTTGAGAGACTTTGATGGAACCATCGTTGTTGTTGAAGATTTCCAAACCCAGAAAGTAAGAAGCTGGTTTTGTGGTTATCTTGAACTTCCGTTTCAATTCTGCCAAAAACTTTTCAGATTCCTTTGGGTTCGTTGAAGCTATTAGACCATCGTCAACATAGAGTCCAAGAATTATCTTGTTTTTTTTTTTTTTTTTTTTTCCTTTTTGGCAACTGAGCCGGTTCCGACTATTCTGCCAGTGTCACGTCGTGACGGCAGCACAGAGAGGCAGGCCGTCGAACTTCGTACTTCGTGGTAGGTGTTAGTCTAGCTGTAAGGACGAACACTTAAGTTAGTAGAACAAATAATTTAACTTACAAGAATATAAACATAATTCTACACATAAACTAGTATTAACTATATACAGACTAATTACATAAACGTTGCGCACCAACTAAAATTTTAGATCATTCTCATTTAGGAATGTTGCCAAAATGTTGATTAATTTAGGGGAGAAGTGGGAAAGAAGGGTATGAAAGTTGGTTGGGAGAGGTATATTGAATTTGGAAATTTTTTGGTACAGGTCAACGGATTTATTATTTAGGGAGCAGGAGAAGAAAATATGATCTAATGTACCCTCCGCAAGACCACACTCGCACAGGGAACTATCCCGGGCATGGATTTTGTGCAGGAACACAGGGCTACAACAATGTCCGAGTCTTAGTCTACAGAGGGACGAAACAGTTCTCTTCGACAATTTAGGGCATTTAAAAAACCAAGGCATTTAACCAACCAATTATCTTGTTGTTAAGTCAGTTTCTAATGAACAAACATGGATCTGTGTCACATTGTTTGAATCCTAAAACTTTCAAATAATCAACAATACATTTGTTCCAACATCTTGGAGCTTGTTTGAGACCATATAAACTTCTCTTCAACTTACATACTTTAGTCGTACCATCACTGTATCCTTCTGGCTGATTCATGTAGATATCTTCATCTAGAGAACCATTCAAAAATGCAGTTGCTACATCAAACTGTCTGAGGGATAACCCTTCATTTGCAGCGATGCTAAGAATCGATCTTATTGTGGCCATTCTAGCAACAGGACTAATTGTATCACTATAATCAACTCCTTTCTTTTGTGTATAACCTCTTGCTACTAATCTCGCATTATATTTGTCAAGACTTCCATCAGCATGGGTTTTAACTTTGAACACCCACTTACAAGAAATCAGTTTTCTGTCTTTTGGCTTATCCACCAAAATCCAAGTTTTATTGTCTTGTAGAGATTTTAGTTCGCTTTCCATTGCTTTTAACCATTCCGCCTTCTGAGGACTTTTTATTGCTTCTTTGTATGATTTGGGTTCATCAAAATCACTAACAATAGTAGACATAATAAAATCTTCAAATCGTTGTGGTGGTCGCAATGTCGATCTATCTCTTAGATTCCTTGTCGTAGGATTTCCTTGTTCATTATCTTCATCTGAATCAACTTCTGATAATTCAGGCGTAATATAAGACTCATTAGAATCTTCTTCATTTCTACAAGGTTCATCCGATATTGTAGGCAAATTGGGAATTGTTTCTTCAAAACTCGCACCATCATTCAATGTTTGAGGCACATCTGAAATAGTTGCGTCTTGTAATATATCCTCCCTTGCATCTAACATTGGATGATTTTCTGTAGTTTTAGGAAAATGAACCTCCATCTCAACAATTGGACTTTGTTTTTCTGTTTCTGAGATATCTGACTCCAATCCAATAGATGTGATGACTGACTCGTTGAATATTACGTCTCTTGACCGTATCAGTCTTGGATTCGATTTATTGTTTATGCTTAGTAACCGATAACCTTCATCACCATCATAACCAATGAGAATACATTTTTGAGCTTTTCTGGACATTTTCGTTCTCTTTACTTTTGGAACATGAGCATAACATTCAGTGCCAATAATTCTCAAATGTTTGATTGAGGGTTTCTTTGAAAACCATAACTCAAACGGTGATTTTCCTTCTATAGAAGTCGGTCCAGTTCTATTCAGAACATAAGCAGCCGTGTTGACAAGCTCAGACCAACAGGAGAGTGGAAGTTCTTCGTGAGCGTGCATCATAGTGCGAGCAGCTTCAACCAAAGTTCTGTTGTCTCTCTCACTACACCCGTTCTGTTCCGGCGTATACGGCATTGTCAAACGGTGTTGAATACCATGATTATTTAAGATCTTCTTCACAGCTTCATTTTGGAATTCTCCTCCATTATCGCTGAGAATAGTCTTTATAATATGACCAGTAGTCTTTGTTTCGTTTATCATTTCCACAAGTTTATCTTTCACTTCAGACTTGTGCTTGATGAAATAAACATGACGATACTTACTGAAATCGTCTTTAAATAAAACAAAATAACGAAACTTTTTGAATGAATTGGAGAACGGACCACATACATCTGTGTGAATGATCTCTCCTGGTGCTTTAGCTCGATCTCTTGTTCCAAATTTATATCTATGTGTTTTACCATAAACACATCCTGTACATAGTTCAGAATTGAGTTTGACTTTTATACCAAGTTCCTTTTCAATCAATTGCTTCACATGTCTTTTATTCTGGTGAGCAAATCTTTCATGATAGAGTTGTAAAATGTTTTGTGTTGACAGTGAGTTCAATTCAGGAGATGAATGTATAATTGTCTTTACATTTAGTTTATAGAGTCCTCCATTCTTGACTCTTGTGCCAATTAAATTAATTTTTCCATCTACTATCAAATGACAAAATTCTCTTTCAGATGTGAAGACACTCTTCTCAAGTTTATCTTGCGCGGCAAGTACGGAAAATAAGTTTTTCTTTATTGCTGGAACATACCATACATCACACAGTCGAATGTTTTGTGTCTGACCGCGAACGTCTGCTATCAAATCAACTGTACCTTTGCCAATAGCTTGAATTGTTGAGCCATTTGCAGTTGTTACTGTTTGATTATGGCTGAAATGTTGAAAGCTGGAAAATATGTCGTTTCGACAGGTGACATGACTTGTAGCACCATTGTCAACAAACCAACTGTCAAGATCTTCTTCAATAATATTTACGACTTCATTTGTAACAACTTCCATTAATGAGAGGGTCAGATTAGGATTGTTAGCTTGACTTGTCGATGGGCCAGGTGTTTTAGGAGGTTTCCCGTCCGATATCCACTTGCGACATTTTTTAACTTTGTGTCCATATAGTCCGCAATATCCACACTTTTTCTTACGCATAAACTTGTTTTGTACAACTAGCGCTTGTGCTTCAGTAATATCTTCTTTGGTCAAAAGTGACCGTTCGTAAGCACATACTTGTGCTGTCAGATTATCTATATTTCGATCTTTTCTTGACATCAGCATCCAACTAGACTTGAAGGAGAAGTACTTCTCGTCGGGTAAAGTTTCCAAGATCTTGCAGATTAGTAATATCTCTGGAAGATCATATTTGGTTTCACCTTTTTGAAGTTCCATTTTCAATTCATGCCATATATTTTTCAGTTTGGATATATGCATTGACATGTCATGTGAGGGATCTTTTTTATAGCCAAAGAAACTGTAGCATAGTGAATAGCTTTTGTCTTCAGATGTTCCATTGAACAAAGTGTGCAATTCATCCCAAACCTGTTTGGCTGTTGAGAATCTCATGACCTTTTGTAAAGTGGCATCCGACATATTAGCCATCAAAATAAGCATCGCCGTACTATCTACCTTATGATATGCTTCTAAAGTCTTTTCATAATTTGCTTTAACGTCTGCAGTTGCTGTAGTAGCTGGTTTTATAGGTTCTATAAGTTTTCCATTTATAGCATCCAACCCGCCAGGAGTACCCCATAAAAGCAACAGTACCTTACAGCGCCATGTTGACCAATTTTCTTCACCTTCTAAACGACCGATATCAATTTTGCAACTCGTAGACGAAGTCGACATTTTGACAGGCACTCGTTAGAATTTTTTTTGAAAAAATGTGTAACTATTTTTGCAAATTATTTGTTAAAACCTTACTTGATACGTTATTCAATCGTTTCCAATATAATTAAACGCTCTGCTACCATGTTGAGAGGTATTTTATGGATCGAAATGATAAAACCGTATTAATGTTGGAAACATTCATATTGACATGAAGGAATGACAGGGTAATACAAAAATATTATAAAAAGCAAAGATTGAGAGAAAACCTCCTTCAACAGAAATGAAAAATCAGCACTTTACATCTTTAAATGTCTAAGACACTAATTGGTCCGACCACTTTCCCCGAGTTCTTGAAAGCAACTTGAATTTATTGACACCAAGGTTACCCAATACTACAAGTCCTTATAACAACGTTGTGTGGGGTGTTAAAAAACCGGCCAAGTGCGAGTCAGACTCGCGCACGAAGGGTTCCGTACCAATTATTATAAAAAAATCACGTTTGTTGTATTCCTTGAATATTAATTTTATTCTGTTTTTAGTATTTGTTGTTATTGTGGCAACAAAAATACATCATCTGTGAAAATTTCAACTGTCTAGCTGTCACGGTTCATGAGATACAGCCTGGTGACAGACAGACGGACAGACAGACGGACATACAGCGAAGTCTTAGTAATAGGGTTCCGTTTTTACCCTTTGGGTACGGAATCCTAAAAATGATAAACAGGTTGTTAAATATACCAATGAGTGTCATAAGCGTCTGAATTTAATTGATTTTCCTGTCGAGTGTATAAGATGTGCTGACAAATATTGTAATGAGCTTGGTCACACGCATGCACTGGACAGTTTGTACTCTGACATTGTGTCTGCCCTTCGTGATGCGTCTTTGGTGGCTCGAAGGGACACCAGGGCCTCAAGTCTGCTATTACAATAGTGTCAGAATAGTCGTTCATTGATCTCATAATTGTCGATTTTGACAAGTTTGGTAATCTACTAATTTAGTGGCGTCATTATGGCTTTCCAATGAACAACCACTGACACTCCATTGAAAGAAATGGCATAGAATGGTAATCTCGTACACAATGACAAATGAATGACTGACATAAGCGGTAATCTGCTAAAATTTTGACAGTTCCTTTGGATCATTGACTTATCATTGAAACGTCATTGTGCGGTCATGGTTTTTAATTCGATCGTGGTTGTGGATTATTGAATGGAGACAATGAATTCACTACGAACAAAATATTCTCGAGCCAGCCAACGCAAATCAAGTCTGCTATTACAATAGTGTCAGAATGATCTATCGTTGATCTTCTATTTGTTGATTTTGACAAGTTTGGTAATCTACTAATATAATGGCGTCATTATGGCTTTCCAATGAACAACCACTGTTTTAGAATGGTAATCTCGTACACAATGACTAACATAGAGCGGTAATCTGCTAAAGTTTTGACAGTTCTTTTGATCACTAACCTATCAGTGGAACGTCATTGTGCAATCATTGCTTTTATTTCGATCGTGTTTGTGGAATATTGAATGGAGACAATGAATTCACTACGAACAAAATGTTCTCGAGCTAGCCAACGCAGTGGATGCTAGAGAAAGAAGATGGGCGGAATGCAGAAGACGTCGTCGTGCCCTTCGCTTGACGCGAATGATGGACGTTTTGAGCCTAAAGGGATTATTTGAACCCTTTTAAGATATTCCCGAGGCGGAATTTGTAAAGTCGTTTCGCCTTGGAAAGAACTCATATGGAGGTTAATAAATTGAAGAACTCATTCCCCATTGCAGCGTATTAGAAGCATGTTTCAGGTAAAGACCCATTATTATAAGCAATTTATTGTTTTAGATACTCAATAACAATGATTAGATGCAATAGTTTATGTCAAGAACAGTATTAATTAAATAAAAGTTAAGTTACCTGCGGTTGTACTTATAAAAGTAAATTGATTTTTTCAGGTTGCAGTTCATGCTTTACATTATAGTCGAACAACTGCAGGCAAGATTGTGAATGCATGTTACATATTGCACAACATTCCATACATGGCAAGAGCACCGTTGCCACCTGATGAAGTTTATCTAGAAGTACTTGGCTTGCAATAGGTGATTTACATTCCACATTTCACTTAGAATGAAGATGGAATTTAAAATAATACTGCTATGTTAAAAATCAACATTTAAAATAATCTTTATTTCTCATAAACTAAATATTTATTTAACATTTTAAACTTGAATTTCAAGTCAATTGAAAAACCTGAAATGTAAATATAAGTACTACATAAAACAAAAGACAAGTTACAATATCTAATGTAATAATAATAACAAATCAAAATCAGTCTTCATACAAATCAAAAAGATCTTCAATATTTTAATCATCATTTGAATAACAAATCACAAATATTACCTTTTAATAAAAATAATAACAGTCATTCATGTCATTAATCACTAATCTGTCTTTTAATTTAGGAGGAAAATAATAATGCAGCACCTAATTATCAAAACCATCAAAGGGTGAATCGGGATCTTCTTGAAGGTCGGGCACTGCAGCAGGCTCTTCTTGACAGACTGTGGAGAAATGCATAAATTAAATTAGCAGGTATGTACTGTAAACCTACCTTAATGTTCTAATGAAGTACGAAAATGCTCTAAGTATTAATAAAATGATTTAACTCTTTGTTACAGATCCACAGTGACCACAGTATTGACAAAATATGATTTAACGTTTCAAGCCCGGGAACAGAACATTGTTATTCCTGTAATTACGGGTATACTTATAGGTTAAAATAAATTAATACTCTTTTTATAAACACAGTTTCATTTAATCATTTTGTCATGACATTATAATTCTGCAGAGTTTGTGTGAAAACAAAATTAAGTTTAATACAAAAGTTGCAACTTCTTTTATAGCATGTTGTGTAACCTAGCGCTTAGTATCAGAGTTACAATCAAGATGTCAGATTCTGGCCAATGTACTACTACTGATTGAGCCTAAACCTAACACAAGCTTATAAGCTTAGATGGAGGGGTCATATTAATTATTATAATTTTTATTGTTTTGTTTTCAATGCTCCATAATACTTATTGTGGGTATGTTGGTAGCACACACAATGAGTAGAAGTTCCGATTTTGGGTGAAACCATTACCTAAAGGTGAATGACTTACCTATAAATCAACAGTAATTAGTAATTACCTTTTTTGGCACACAGTGGCCTCTATGGTTCACCATTTTTTCTGTGGTGGAGCTGTCCAACAATGCAGCAGCTGAGTTGTTGATGGCCTGCCCGAGCATGTTTTAAAGTCGCCTCGTTCCTGGCTTCAATAGCATCCAGCCTTGATTGAGCAACATCGAGAGGGTACATGGTCTGTTTCTATAAAAAAATATATATTTTGTAACATCGGGCGACATACTTTGCCCATAAAGTGGGGCGTTAATGGTCAAAACAAATAATTGCAAGATCTTTACCTTCGATAAACTTCGCCCTTCATTGGTGGTTTTCCAATTATTCAAGTGGAGCCGAAATTTGCTCAATTATCACCATTTTGTATAAAATCAATAAATATAGGCTTCTCGGTCAGTGGGTCGTCTTAGGGGTAAAAATATACAAACAAAAATCTAACTAGACAATCAAATGAAAATAAATACAATAACAAAACACCGGCCGCTAGATACAAAAACAAATAAACGTCAGTTAACAGTAATGCCACATTTGACTTTGACATATAAACAGATAAAATATTAAATTTACATTAATCCGCGTTGAAAATTTTAATGTTTTTTCCTATTTACGAACTTTTTATTAATTCAGATGGCTTTTAAAACACTAATAAATAATATGTAAATAAATAAATAAATGAAATCTGGCATGAATAAATGTTCAAATGTAATAGTAGTTTTTCGAAAATCATTTCTACTAACGGGTCTTATATTAATGGCAATACAACAAAGTCATTACAACACGAGACCATTGTCCGGACAATGATCGATCACTATGAATTTAGCAGACTACGAACTTTTACCAAAATGACAATAGGATCGTGTTGGACTGACGAAGAGCGTTATATAAAGAGCATTATTCTAAGCAATTGTTCTAAATACTCATGATGAGTGATTATTAGAATAAAAAATAGAACATAGAATTAATTTCTTACTTTATAAATTTAGATGCTCTATTTCTTGTTTATGTCAAGAACAGTAATTAAATATAAGTTCACCAGTTCAACAGTTCACAGTATAAGTTCAGTAAGTAGTAATATAAGTACGTTTACCTAAATAAATAAATATTAAATATTGCTCGACATTACACACAGCGCCATCTAGTGCCCTAAGAAGAGAAGTACACTAAGCAACGAGGCTTGTATCGTGGACACCAGATAGTTAATATACTACATAGATACTTTTTGTTTGTAAATACATACTTAATATACATTTAAACATCCATGACTCGGAAACAAATGTCCATGCTCATCACACAAACATTTGCTCCGACCGGGATTCGAACTCGGAACCCTAAGAACGTAAGGCAGCCTGACTACCACTGCGCCAATCGGGTCGTCCCAATGCAGCCAAATGCCAAATGCAGCTAGGTAAAAAAGTAGGTGTAATGTAAAGCATGTGTGCTGCAGGTGTTTGCAGCACACATGCTTTACATAGGGCTGCTTTACACCGGGGCAACCAACGATATTCTATTAAACAGATATGTTGTGAGCGCGCAATCGTGAAGAGTCAAAAACGTGCCAATTGGCCTGTTTTGCCTTTATTCTGCGTTACTGCGTGTATGTGAGCTGGCTCTGCCCCGCGGCACACTTTTTTCCGTGGTTTTGTAGGTGTAATAACATATCTGTATAATATGGTTAGTTTATACTTTACACCGGGGCAACACTGTGCGGCATTGCAGCATGCCACAAAGGCGCATGCTTCAATAATTTAAAATGTTGCACATTGTGCGGCATTGCAACAACTTGCGTCATGTATCAGACTGTCACAGCTTCTATCCAAACACTATGGATTCCATGCCACAATCTTGGTGCGTCATACAGTTTATAGGTTATGTTTGGGATGCTTTGAAAATTATCTAGGCACGATGTTGCCTCGGTGTAATATATTCTGCGGCATACCGCAATTGCCGCTCACCGTGGTTAATTGCATCATACCAAAAGATGACGCACGCCACAATATGTAGATCGCTGCAATGCCGCACAGTGATGCCCCCGGCGTAAAGCTACCTTTAGAATATCATTGGGGGCAACACTGTGCGGCATTGCAGCATGCTACATGTTGTGGCGTGCGTCGTATTATGGTGTGCTACAAATAACGATACAATGCAGCAATTGCGGTATGCGGCAGCGTATTTTACGCCGAGGCAACATCGTGCCTTTTTCAAAGTATCATGCTGTATATTTTATTGGAGTGTTTTGGTCTACCAACTTGATTGATTGAGGGGACAAGACACCGTAGATTATGGCTGATGAAGTAACTTTAGCAGCATGACGCAAGGTGTTGCCAAGCCACACGATTCTTGCCACAATCTGCATCATTTTAAAATATTGTAGCATGCGGCCATGTGGCATGCTGCAATATCGCATAGCGTTGCCCCGGCGTAAAGCAGCCTTTAGAGTTCAACAACTGCAGGCAAGATTGTAAATGCATGTTACCTATGGGTTAAAATCATCATCTGCCTGCCTAGCCTTTTCCCAACTATGTTGGGGTCGGCTTCCAGTCTAACCGGATTCAGCTGAATACCAGTATTTTACAAGGAGCGACTGCTTAACTGACCTCCACAACCCAGTTAGTACTGGGAAATACGATACCCCTTGGTAAGACTGGTTGTCAGACTATATGGGCCACTGACTACCTACCTGTAACGACTGTCAAAGATCTACAAATGACAGCTGGGACCAACAGCTTAACGTGCTTTCCAAGGCACGGAGGAAACTCGGTGTGTAAGGGTGGTCACCCATCCACAGACCAAGTTAGGCAAGCACGGCTTAACCTAAAGATTGACCCGAGCGGCTGTTATTACTTAGCCACGAGCTCCTCCACGTAAGGGTTAAAATATACAAACTAAAATCTAACTAGAACACTCAAATGAAAATAAATACAATAACAAAACACCGGCCGCTAGAAACAAAAACAGATACACGAGAGTAAACTATAATGTCACATTTGACTTTGACATTTATACAGATAAAATATTAAGTTTTACATTAATCCGCGTTGAACATTTTAATGTTTTTTCCTATTTACGAACTTCTTATTAATTCAGATGGCTTAAAACACTAATAAATAATATGTAAAAATATATAAAATGAAATCTGGCATGAATAAATGTTCAATTTTAATAGTAGTTTTTCGAAAATCATTTCTACCACCGGGTTTTAAAAATGGCAATACAACAATATCATTCCAACACAATTCTATTACGAGACCATTGACCGACCAGTGATCTATCATTATGAACTTAGCAGACTATGAATTTTTACCAAAATGACAATGGCGTCGTGTAGGAATGACGAATTTTATAAAAATAGCAGACTTGGGGCCCAGGGCGGGTGGGAGTGGTCCTCGTGTAGTGGGATGGAACGAGCTTGTCAGAGAGGCTCACAGAAAGGCTCGGTTGAAGTTTTCTGAGTGGGTAGCGTGTGTTAGGCCTAGGTCTGGCATCATGTATGCGGAAATGTGTGAGACCAGAAGGGTGATTAAATCACGATTGAAGGCATGTCAAGATCGTGAAGTACAGATTAGGATGGACACTCTTGCGGAGAAGTATTCCAGTGGTGACTTCCGTGGGTTTTGGAAGCACACAAGCAAAGCAAACGGTAGGCCGAATGTTCCTGTGAGCGTAAATTTCTGTGAGCGAGAGGAAATGTGTGAGACCAGAAGGGTGTTTAAATCACGATTGAAGGCATGGCAAGATCGTGAAGTACAGATTAGGATGGACACTCTTGCGGAGAAGTATTCCAGTGGTGACTTCCGTGGGTTTTGGAAGCACACAAGCAAAGCAAACGGTAGGCCGAATGTTCCTGTGAGCGTAAATTCCTGTGAGCGAGAGGAAATGTGTGAGACCAGAAGGGTGTTTAAATCACGATTGAAGGCATGGCAAGATCGTGAAGTACAGATTAGGATGGACACTCTTGCGGAGAAGTATTCCAGTGGTGACTTCCGTGGGTTTTGGAAGCACACAAGCAAAGCAAACGGTAGGCCGAATGTTCCTGTGAGCGTAAATTCCTGTGAGCGAGAGGAAATGTGTGAGACCAGAAGGGTGTTTAAATCACGATTGAAGGCATGGCAAGATCGTGAAGTACAGATTAGGATGGACACTCTTGCGGAGAAGCATTCCAGTGGTGACTTCCGTGGGTTTTGGAAGCACACGAGCAAAGCAAACGGTAGGCCGAATCTTCCTGTGAGCGTCGATGGAGTTAATGACCATAAGGGAATAGCGAATGTTTTTAGGGAGCATTTTTCTATACAGAAACCCCCCCCCCCCCTACCCCCACCCCTATGGGGTCAGCAGGTGCAGTGTTCAGTGCTGGGTTGCCTAATGAGGTTGTTGGGGTTCGATACTTGGCCAAAGACGTGGCTTCGATTATCAAGAATATGACGAGAGGTAAATCCCCTGGGCATGACGTTCTCAGCATTGAACACCTGCAACATGCTGGCCCACATATTAATCGAGTCCTCGCGATGTTTTTCTCGCTGTGCGTGAGCCACTCTTACCTGCCCTCGGATCTTATGAGATCTATGGCCTGCCTGTTGTGAAAAATATAACCGGTGACCTTGCTGATAAAGCAAACTATAGGCCTATTTCGCTAGCCGCAATCATAGCCAAAGTGTTTGACGGTTTGCTTAATACACAGGTTGGGTAAGTATGTAAACCTGCATGATAACCAATTTGGTTTCAGACCACACCTGTCTACAGAGAGTGCTATACTGTGTCTTAAGCACACCGTCAGATACTATACAGACCGTAGGACTCCCGTATACGCGTGTTTATTCGATTTATCCAAGGCTTTTGACCTGGTTGCGTATGATATCCTGTGGGATAATCTGCCGCGTGAACTTGTGGCTATCTTCAGGTATTGGTATGCGCATCAGATCAACAGTGTCAGGTGGATGGAGGCAGTGTCGGAGCCGTATCGGTTGGAGTGTGGGGTGAGGCAGGGCGGCCTGACCTCGCCCACCCTTTTCAACCTCTACATGGATGCACTCATCGTCGCGCTCAGCAGTGAGCATGTCGGTTGTCATGTTGACGGTGTATACGTCATACGTCATACGTCAACAATTTAAGCTATGCTGACGACATGGTCCTGTTGAGCGCGTCGGTCTGTGGTCTGAGGAGGTTGCTACGAATATATGATTTTATTTTTTATTTTATATAAACTAACTTTATTCCTGCAACTTAAAGCACTTTATTAATCAGCGTGGAGTAAATTAAATTATCATCTGCCTAGCCTTTTCGCAACTATGTTGGAGTCAGCGGCCAGTGGAACCAGATGCAGCTAAGTACCTACCAGTATTTTATATGGAACGACTGCTTAACTGAACCGCTTGGTAAGACTGGTTGTCAGATTTTCCGACCGCTGACTACCTGTAAGAACTGTCAAAGATCTACAAATTACAGCCGCGACCAACGGCTTGATGTGCTTTCTGAGGCACGGTAGATATTCGTTAGGTACTCTCTGTCATGGTCACCCATCCACGTACCGACCTTGGCCAGCCCAGCGTAACCTGAAGATCAACCCGTGCGACTGTTACTAAGTATTTATTTAGCCAAAGCTACTAACAAGTGTTTATCGTTCATTTAAATGTTTCACCACCGCGCACCGTACACTCGGTAAATCTTACTTAGGCCTCAGAGAGACGGTAAACGTTGTGGGCAAATAACTGTGAGCAGAGGCGTCTCTAGCCCATGTAGCGCCCGTGTGCAAACATTACCCTAACGCCCCCTAGTAAGCGCACTGTCAAAATGGAATGGGTACAAAGTACCTACAAGTAACCACAAACTGTCAAATTTTCCCAATATACAATAAACTCTATTGTTTGGAGATGAAGAAGAAATTTTTCGGTTTTGGATACCATGATGTGTTGTTGACTGTATTTAGAATTATACAGATTGTTCTGGTGTTTACCCTAACAAGCCAAAACCTACCCATGTTAACATGTTAGATGTTACATCATCAATGACCAAATTTTGAAATTTCTTCATTCTAATTACGACCTCATATAAACATACAAAGTTCAATATCAATTGGAAACATTTGACAAATTTGGGAAGGTAAGCTCACTGCGAGCGAGGCCCACTGTACACGGGTAAAACATTTTTGGAAAGGCGCCGTGTGGGCTTCCGTAGCGAGCGGCGCTCGGCGCGCCCCCTAGGACCGCAGCGCCCGTTTGCAACGCACACCCTACACAATAGGTACCTAAAGACGGCCCTGACTGTGAGCGACTACCAGTCGTGAAGACGGTGACTTGAAAATACGCATCCAACTTCGATGAAGCGCTCTCCGGCTGCTGCCACGGCACTACGGCTGATGATGGCCGCTTTAGCCGAATCGTAATATGAATCACGTTAAAAAATTAAAATTCTTAAAATTGAGTTTATAGTTGTGACTATGAAGTGTATTTTAAGTTTTTTTTTTTTTTAACGTGTTTCTTATTATGATTCTGTTAAAGCGGCCATTATAGATCCCCTGATGGACTCAAAGAGTCAGTAGTCAGAGTTAAGTATTTTACTTTTTACTTTTATCATCATTTTGCCTTTTAATGATTTTTGTGATTTTTATTTACATTCTTTTTGAATAGAACTTGTTATGAATTTTATATGATTATTGTGAATGTGGGGACCATGTGGGTCACATTTATTTTTTTTGTTTATTTTTTCCCACAACTGTCTGACAGTTTGAGTACTCTAAGCGACCTCCCCAAATGTCCTTTCTTTGGTATTGTTCGTCGTTTCGTTGAGCTCCTTGAGTTATAAGTCGAGCTACACGTTAACTGACAAATGCTTGCACTGACTGGACAGGTCCACTCAAAACTGTATGGTTCTTTCTTCAAAAGACCATATCAGACACTAATCTGCATCGTCCTCATGTGAATTGAGCAAGATTGTCTGGACTTTAAAAGAGACTATGACCTCTGAGTTTGTTTCGGCTGTTTCTTCTCAGAGTAGTCAGGTACGAAACACCGGCCCCATCTAGTTTTAAAAAATGACGTGTAAAAGTGTTTGTAAAAACCTACTTGCAAAATAAACATCATTTATCATTTATCAAAATCAGGTGAAAGAACTTGCTCAAGATGGCAGAAGCTCCGTTGTCTGTGGGAAGACGCTACTTACCATTGACTTGAGAAATCTCTATGCTACTTACGCACTTGAGATCAATAGTATAGAAGCAACAATAAATGTTACAAACTCCTTTGTTATCATAGATTTATATTTGTTGTCTACAAACTAAATGTCATCGGGGTCTAAAATGGCCGCTTTATCAGAATCATAATATGAATCACGTTAAAAAAAAATCTTAAAATGGACTTTATGTTCATAACCATAAAGTCCATTTTAAGAATTTCAAAGTTATAACGTGATTCATATTATGATTCTGATAAAGCGGCCATTTTAGGCCCCAGTTTTTTATCTGACTTCAATGCCGACATCTGTCTTGGAGAGAATTGAAATAATAGTACATTATGATACAAGTGCGGTAAGTTGAAAATTACAGCAGAGGCGATATTGCTAGCTCGAGCCGTAGGCGAGGGCTATAATAAAGCAGAGGCTGTAATTATCAAAGCGCACGTATGTCATACGACGTTTTATAACATATTTGCGAGGAAATAAATAAAACTCGGGACTTTTTTAAACTAATAAATCTTTTACTTGTTCACAAATTAAAGATGCCCGCGCATCAGCGCATTTTTTTTAAGGCAAAGACACAAAACAGCCAGTATTACTAATAAAGTAAATTAATATTTTTGTGTTTTTGTTACAGAAAAATGGTTGTAATTTATTGTCAAAATTAATTAAATTAAAGAATTAAATGTTTATTTATTATATTTCATCTCCCACAGTTAATTTTATTCATAAAATATTGACCACTTTTCTGACATAAAAACTCTTTGCTAAGATTTAAAAAAAGTACCGTTCGTTTTAGACGGAGCATTTACATTACTGCACAAGTACGTAATGAAATACATTACGATATTGAAATGGGTGAAATAAGAGACCCTTTACGAGCAAATGTGTTATAAAATAAAACTTAATGTTCAAACAAATAACTTGGTATTTTATTGGCGACGAGAGTGGGATCTATGATTATGATTATTATGATCCCAAGACCAACTACCTACCCAACTTGATTTTAAAAGTTTTGACATATTTATAGTACTAGCTTATGCCCGCGGTTTCGCTCGCGCCGAGTTCAATAATTACCTTTGTTCACACTAGTACGAGTACCAATACTAGGTACCGAGATAGAAAGTAACTGTTAATTCAGGTTATAAAGTATCTGTGTGCCAAACGTCAAATCCGTTAAACCATTTTTGCGTTGAAGAGGAACAAACATCCATACACCCTCACAAACTTTCGCATTCGTAAGATAAAAGATTTTATTATAATAATAATTAAAATTATTTTGAGATAGACACCTACCACTGTTTACCCCAGCATCACCCAAATGCCTATGGCATTAAGTGCGCCTCTGTAGTTTGTGCTTGAAGTGTTAGGGGCCGTCTCCACGAGCGAGTGAATCGCGGCGATATTTTCGTATTAAAAATTTTAAATACGTCAAATCGCCGCGATTCTCTTGGTCATGGAGGCGGCCCCTTAAATAAATAAATAAGTGTCCAAAGAGTGACTTGCCTATTCTTTTCCATAGATATCTACACTTTGAGTAAACACGCGCGTTCGTTTTATTGAAACACAAAATGTGGCGCGCGTATACGAGCCGAAAAAGACGCATAGTCATCAACCGCTCTTAGAAATACACAGCCGCACAGCTACAGCTGCTGCTGTTGTTTACAGCTGCTTCCGGTTATACTGGAATCCGAACCTAATTTAATAGGGAAAGGCTAGGTTATGATCTTGATAAAAATAAGAACGTGGTGAAATAAACAACAAATATTAGAAGTTTATTTATAAATCACAGCCGCACAGCTACAGCTGCTGCTGTTGTTTACAGCTGCTTCCGGTTATACTGGAAGCCGAACGTAATTTAATAGGGAAAGGCTAGGTTATGATCTTGATAAAAATAAGAACGTGGTGAAATAAACAACAAATATTATAATTAGAAGTTTATTTATAAATCATTCAAGTTACAATCGAGCTATATTAAGTTTTTCATCAAAATATCAACTAAAATATTACATAAGGCATTGCGCAGCCCTTAGCTGCCAATTATTTTGAATTCAAATCACAACACTCGACGATTTAGTTTAACTTAAAAGCATTAAAAATCGAAAGAAAACTTAAATTACAAGAAAAATTAAATTAAAAATATTATGCACAGATATTTTCAATATCTTATTAGTAATAAAAGCATTTTAAGTAATGACTAAAAAATAAGAAAATGGTAACATTATTGAATATGAAGTGGTCAATGGCACTGTGAAGTAACCACTAGATACTAAGTTATTTTTATTAATATTTTACGACCGTAGTGCCGCTGTTATAAAGTGAAATTTCATTTTTAATAACAACGATAATACACGTGTTATAATGTTTTAAGCTTTCACGGTTCATAACTATAGGTACTTAAAATGTCACTTACGGGATAACTACCCGCATTCTCCAGTTAACCCGCGATCATGGCGCTTGCAACAGCAGCGTTGAAATATCGTGAGCTCAAAAATAATCAATAATAACGGAAGATATCCCGTAAGTGACATTTTAAGTACATGTTATATTCTTTCTCGTATTCGCTATCACTAGGAACCTGATTGAATGCCAAAATAAAAGTGCATTATTTGGAATTTTCTACGCTCGCCAGAGAGCTGACAGTTGAAATTCCAGCAGTACAATATCAGGCACACAATCTTGTACTTGGAAACGGTTGTTCTTGCCAAAAATCGTATTGTACTTCCTCAGCAAGGCAAGTTTCATCGCGACAGTAAACTTTTTTAGGTTCTGTAAGCAAGTCGACTTGCTATACAGTGCAATTTGTTTCAGGCGACTACTTTCATGAATCAGTCTGGGTTAGACACCGATAGAACTTTGTTTAGAGAAGGCCCGATGACTTGAGACTAATGTGAATCACTTACTAAGGAGTTCGTATCTCTACAACGACCTTCTTCAACAGGTTACGCTTATATGCCTCCTCTACACTGCTCGCGAAATTCCTCGGCGAAGTACTCTAGAAGTCCGAAGTGCGACACTACACACGCGTTCAACTTCGCGATGAGCTCATTCGCTCTGTGGTGCTGAAAGCCTGCACACGTTTGTAATGGACGCTTAGTAGCAGCTGCCGACATAATTTGCTCCTGTGACCACTGTATTTGTTAATAATTGTGACACGAGCACTAATTATAAATCACGCACGCCCACACACGACGTCTGAATGAGTACTACTGATGAGTACTGAAGTCCGCCGAGAGAGAGTGAAGAGAGGTACTTCGTGAACGCACTTCGTGCAACTTCGGGCCCTTTAACTCGGGCGCAAAAACCGACAACAAATGGAAGTCGCCCGAGGCGAGGTAAAGTTTGACGAGGAAAGCCGAAGTGCCTCTCTACACTATCGTATTCGTCTAACATCGTTCAACTTAACGAGCAGTGTAGCGGAGGCATTACAGTATGACCACTTTAAGTTTGCTTTTCAAGATGGCGCTGCTTGTCAAAAAACAATGCATCGACATGTCAAACTTGGTACATTTATTTTAGTTCTGTGTTTTCCAGCCTGCAGAGATAAGTTGTTTGAAGTGTAGAATATACGCTTTTCAGTAGCATATTATTAAGTCGGTCCAATACATTTTGGACTTTTCCATCTTTGTTGTCACTGATAGAATGTCAGTTTCGAGTATGGCACTCATTTCGTTTTCAAATTATTTTAAGGTTTATGGCAATTTGACGAATTTTTCGATTTCAAAATTAAATGTTAGTCACTGGAAACAGTAATTGAAAATTTAAATAGGATAGAACTTAATCAATCTATTCGAATAGTTAGTCGATTCCAACCGTTGAATATTGTTAACGTACTCTAGTATTCACTTCTGGTTTCTTATTTTTGCTCGACAGTTTAAACCAGCCTGCTTTTTTATTATTATCTTTAGGCATTGAAATTGATCTGGAAATCCTTTCACGATCATTTTCCCGACTTATCAATTCACTAGATTGAGTCTTCTTGCCATCTCTAGTGACTGACTTTCGGGGCGTAGTGTTGCTAGCATCTTTAATTCTTTTATCAGATTTTTTGTAAAGTGTTGTGCTAGAGCTTGTTAGTCGATTATTTTGTGGTCGTCGAGTCAATGTTGTTTGGCTGTATGACTTATTCTTTTGTAATGTTGCTGGCTTGTCTTCTGTTAATGTTTTTGTTGAGGATGCCTTTTTAATGATTTCTTTGGGCTTGGATTTCCTGGGTCGTTGTGCGTAGTGGACGTCGTGTTGGTCGTTGTAATGTTTGGGGGTCCAGGGTGCGAATATCGAGAAGCTCTTCGTGGTGCTGCGAACTTGAAGGTTCGAAGAGTTGACCGAGGAGACATCATCGCGAGAGCGGTTGCGTGTGATGCGGCCTGGGTCCGGGATGTCACCAACTGAAATGAAAACGAAATTAATGAGTTTTTTTATGTTTACTGACCTGTTTGGTTTATTCGAAAGATGAGAACAATAAACATTGGAATACAAATGTTATCTTGCGAACCATCTTGGAGAAATAAACCACCAAAGTATTATGGCATCTAGGATAAGTAGCTTTAAATGTGGACTCTGGTTTGAGCACAAAATTACCAAATTTCAAAATGTTGATAGTAGCAGGATCATTCGGATTGATTTCCCACATAATATTTTCATTTGATAAAAATCCTACTGAACAATTGCCTGTACAGACCTCACCTCGTAAAAGCTCCACGGTTTTATATTCACTGTCATTTCGAGTAAATGTTTCTAAGTACTATTGTCTGTCTGTTCAAAGGACATTTGTCGGGTTAAATATACGGAACTTACCGGTGGTAGCATGTAAGTAGACGACGCTGCGTTGCGATTGCTGGCTGGAGTCGCCTTCTGTACTGCTCTCACCGGAATTGGTGACTGGGGTCCTACGTCGGTGTCTGTGAAAAAGGAGGTTTAGCATTTAAAACACAAGAATTTGGACGGATGTATTATAATATTTGTCTAAGTTCGGGATACGCAGCCACTCCAACGACTGGCCCTGGACTTGGAGTGGACATGGGTTTTCTTGCCGGTTCTTTTCCTTAGGAAACGATGGGCACTTATCTTTTGACGTTTCATAAGTGCCCATGTAGGTTTATGTGAAATAAAATACTTTGATTTCTTGATCCTTGAGTCCGGTAATTTTCATAAAACTCAACCCAAACTGGTTATTTAAAAAATTACTACTCACTTCATGTCCCTGCTAAGCTCCTGCTTACTCCCCCTCAACTCAGACGAGCTTCCCCTATCATCGGTCCTCCTCCTCACATCTGCTTTAGATGCCTTCAAAGTCTTCGAACTGCTGTGACTTCTGGACCTCTCATACGGACTGATAGGTGGCTTCGCATTCACTTTCCTATCAAACTGACTCTCGTTTTCCGAATTACTCTGAATCTCCGATATATTCTGGAGATTTCGCTTGTACGGTTTCCCGTTCGGCGATTCGCTTTTGTCTTCTCGGTGTAAGTTTGAAAGCGAATAGCTTTTGTTTGTCAATTCGCTGTGATCTACTTCGTCAAGACCTGTGCTAGAATTTGAGATGGTCTTTCTCAAAGTGCCGTGTTTTGTGTGAGTGTAACGCTTAGTTTCGCTTGAGGGCTTGACATTCGCGTCTGAATCGGGATCTGTGTCACCGAAGAAGCGAAGATTCTTAGCTGGTGAGGTGAGAGGCTTGGCTGGTTTTGGATAGGTCTTGCGTGGTGCCTCGTCTTCTGTTGTTATTATGCTCTCTTTTTCAACCTGAAAAGGAATATAATTTAGAATGAGGAATAAAACTGACGAATCAGTACCGCATAGCACTGTTTGTTCTGATACAATCGCTGGGTGATGGCGCTAAGTGTTTTTTGCCTGATTGGTTGCTTTTCATTCAAGATGACTTTGACATGTGTCAAACTCATCGATCTCTCGCGAGGAAGCCAATTTATAAAGGAAAGAGCATGGGCAGTCAGAACACAAAGAAATCATGACGAATGTCAGCATCAAAGAACTTCCAAAGTTACGAATACTACTGTTTTAAAGCTTCACGTATGATAAATAACTAAAAATAAAACTAAACAAAATATCCGGGAGCTCAAAAAGCCTATAAAAAATACCAATCACGGAAGATATACAGTTAGTGACGTATACGTTTACGAATAGTAGTTGAAACAGATCACATGATAAGCTGACTGTTGTTTTCAAAGATAACCCTAGAGCGCTTAATTATATGCAACTTGCTTAACGTGGTTATGGTTATAAAGGCCCAAGTTCAGTAGTTTATGCCAAACTATGTATACTAGTATTGCAAATGCGGAAGTATTAGCCTGCCTATTACGTGTTTACGCGAGGATGGCTGAAAGGCTTCAGATGGAATTTTTCATTCGGAGTTTAGGATTAGGACAGAGGATACTTTTTATCCCGGGAATTTTCTGACTTTCTCGCGGACGAAACCGTGGGCAAAAGCTAAGCTAGTGAAACTAAACAACAAGCTATACCTTGGTGGTACTCTTCCCCTTCTTCCTAGTAAGCCTGTCCAGGGACTTGAACCAGTTGCCGCTGGCTGCGGGTGCGGGAGCGGTCTGTCTGCGCGGGGGGGAGGGTGTCGGGCTCGGGGTGGCCAGCCTGCGTCTCTCGCGATATCGCTCAGCCTGGAAAGATAGGATTAGGATTAGTAATTGTGTGGATAGGTATTTGAGGGGATTGGCATAATCAATCTTACTACGGTTATAAATGCGAGATTTTGCGAGGATAGATTGATGCTTTAGGTACTCTATAACGCAAAAACTACCGAAGTTATTTGGATGGTGCACAGCATTGAGCTATTACTATTACTACTACGTATAGAGAAGACAGCGCGAACAAAATCTGTTCTCCGTTCAACTGCGGTCGGCCGGCCGCAGTTTACTCAGTCGTTTGCTCGTCACAGCATCTATATATACGGGGTTAGCCGCCCCTCGCACTGCCACGCTTGTTGCACAGATTTTGTTCGCGCTATCTTCTCTAGTAGTAGTAGTAGTAGTTCAATGGTGCACAGATAGTTTATAGACTGGATTAAGACATAGGACATTTTATCCCAGCAGAGCGATCCCGTGGTACAATTACAAAACTCTACGCGTGCGAAGCCGCGAGCATTAGCTAGTTCGACAGTATTTGTTGAACACCGACCCGAAGCAATCTGTCCGCTTTTATTTGGCTCGTGCCGATCGGCAAACTCGATTTAAGGCAACCATATTTTCCTGCATGAATGGCGCGCGGAGGCACTACGGAGAGAACCTCACGGAGCCACGTGGTGACCCCCGGCCACCGTAGGCGCGGGCCTGTGGACGGTGGGCTATGAGCTAGCTTGCTGTCCATCCGTCTCATGACGACAGGCCGTTCCACGCGCGCCTCAAAGAGAGTCAGCAAAGGGAAGGGGTCCGCAAGGGCCGATGGCTGCCGGGGCTGCGGACTGTTCGAAAGAGATACCGTGGCCCCGGAACACAAAGGGCGATGGACATGGAAGGAACATGGATGGGTTTTAGTCAGTAAAAGTCTGACACTCCCTCCTGCTCCGCCCAGAGCGGGAGGAGTCATTTGATGATTTCCCATCCGAAAAAAAATTAAAAAGTCTCGAAAATCTGTCTACATAATATTCGACTCTGCTGCTCGTAAACAGCAGTGAGTGGTACAAGGATGTGGGCGAGTTTGATAAGAAAGAGGATCATCCGTCCAGGCTGTTGATAGCAAAGACCTACCTTCATTCCTTCCAACGGTCACGATTCTGTGCCACTTCTTTCTAATTCTCAAGGAAGACATTCAGTTCATTCCAACTTAAATGGAACTGGGTAGTGTTATGATTTCTAAATAATAATGTATTAATTAATAAGATCTGCTGTGATCTATATAAACTAATATTAAGTAGGATTTTAAAGAATTTAATCATTCGTTTTATTTTTGAGAAATGACAACACTGCCTAACTGTCAATGTTGTAGCGGGAAGAGGTAGTTTGTACACACGTTTGTGTTTGTTTGTATGGCACTCAGCCGAGGGAGGTCCAGTTCGTTGAAGGAAATTGTGGCGTTAAAACTAATAGAATCTATGTCCGATAGCCGAAAAGTGATATAGTTATTGTATTTTGTATAACGTGTGAAGTAATTTATGGAATATACTGAAGAGTTGATTAGAGTTACAGTGGTTTTATTGCATTAGGACATGTCTTTCATATACTGAACGAGCTGCGGGCCCGTAAAGCTTAGGATTGTTGCCCTGAAACAGCGACACGGGGTCGCGACAGACCACGACGGAGATTCCGTCACTAGGGACCATTCGTTCAAGTATTACGTAAGCACTATAGGGGGCGGGGGGGTCTATTCTTTTGCTTATTTTTGATGACATGGGGGTGGGGGGTCTAGATGGTGATTACGTCAGCAGTAATTATTTACTTTTTTACACATAAATGGCAACCCACACATTGTATGCTTGAAAACCAAACGCATATTCGGGGATTCCTACAAATAATGAATATGTTTAGGTACTCGCTTAGAACCGAGTAGCTAAGCTTATTTTCTTATTTCTAGAATTATAACTGCTGCTCATGAATTAATAAAAAAAAACAACAGAATACTTACATTAAAATAAAAATGCATATACCATTTGGTGGTAAGAGCTTTGCTTACTTTTGTTGACAAGGGGGGGGGGGGGTAAATAATTGAAATAAATCTGCTTACGTAATACTTGAACGGACCCCTAGCGGACATCACGCGGTTTCACCCGCGTAATTCCCATTCCCGTGGAAGTACGGAGATAAAATATTAGCCTAAGTTACTCAGGGTGAATGTAGCTTTCTAATGGTGAAATAATTTTTTAAATCAGCGCAGTAGTTTTTGAGTTTATTCATTACAAACATACACACAAAAATACAAATCTTTCCTCTTTATAATATTAGTGTAGATAACAATAATCAGCTACCGTTGATAATAAGCAAAGTTCTCGGCATACAATAAGAATGGGCATGTACTCGATGTAGGTACACACAACACATACTTACATACTTTTTGTAGTCTGAGATCACCTCATTATTTCTCACATACCCGCTACATGTTAGCATGTCTGTACAGGTTCATTGACACGGCACATAAATAAATATACCTTCTAGGATACTCGTGGAAGATAGACGAACATTTTAAGTGTTTTTTGTCCGTGATTAACGAAACAAAAAACGTGGTAGAATATCAATATTTGACATCGAGGAGCGCCACATCTGACCCCTCTAATTACTAGCCAATACCGACAGTACCGAGGAGTAGTTCGTGGCTTAATAATAACAGCCGCTCGGGTCAATCTTTAGGTTAGGCCGCACTTGCTAATTGTGATCCGTGGATGGGTGACCACCCATTACATACCTAGTTTCCTTCGTGCGTTGGATAGTTTGTTAAGCCGTTGGTCCCGTTGTCATTTGTGGATCATTGACAGTCGTTCCAGGTAGGTATTCAGTGGATGAAAGTCTGACAACCAGTCTACTGGTATTCAGACCAAGACAGAGACGGTAGACTGGAAGCCGACCCCAACATAGTTGAGAAAAGGCTAGGTAGATGATGACCGATAGTCCTACCCAGGCACTTTACTTTGTGTAAATCGCCATCACCCCTGTACCCCTAGCCAAGTTACAAACGTTTCGTATCGATTCTCTTTCTACAATCGTAAACGCCTCGGCGTAAGCGATTGTAGAAAGCGCTAAATGGGTAGCCAAGTTACATGTATTACTTGTAGGTACACGACTGAGTCGATTGCTCGTTCTCTAATGTCTGTAGAAAAAAACCTACACTTTAGGTATGGTGAGCGTTCCTACCAAAGAGTTTAGCGATCATCATTGTAGAAACGATAGCATTCTATTCTATCATTCTGAACGATGTAAACTTGTCTCCGAATTTTCTATTCGTTTGTGTTGGTTACGTGATTTAACGTAGATATGATGTCATTCCCATTCATTTGAATAGTTTTCTACTAGCGTTAACGATTGTAGATTGTCAACTTGGCTAGGGGTGCTCTCAAAACGATAAAGGAGTGAATCGTGAAGAAACCGACATAATATATAGAGTAAAAAATCTAAGACATGTGACATCAACCACCTGCACTGGGCCCGCGATGTGGCTTAAAGCCTATACTGTCTCACATAGAGAGGAGGCCTGTGACCCAGCAGTGGGAACTGAGTCTTCGAGTATCTATACGGGGAGGGGGGGCGGGGTTCAGAGTGCATCAGTGTCCCTTCCACCGATGCACAAACGGCTACCATGGCCACCGATAACAATCGTCATACCCTGAGGCCGACGGAACTATAAGTTTGGATATTACAGGATAACTTTTTTATCACTTCCCAAAAAATAAGGGTATAATAGGTGAAGGGAGTAGAAGCAAATGGCATACTTAGTTTTTGTTTGCGAAAAAAATTAATAAAAAAAAAAAACGAAATTCGATAAGAATTTTTTTTTTTTTTTTTTTCAAAATTTCCCTTTCTTTGTTCTAATATGAAAAGTTTACTTGAAATTAGTAACGTTTTTTGATGATAGATCATTTTTTTTCTAAGCTATGGAAAAAAGAAAAAACTAGGTAAGTATGCCATAAGCTTCTACACCTAATATACCCATTTTTTTTCGAAAGTGATATAAAAGTCATCCAATATCGAAACTTATAGTTCCGTCGGCCTCAGTGTATGACAATATTATTATCGGTGGCCAGTGAAGCCGTTTGTGCATCGGTGTAAATATAATATTTGCTTAGCAGATTGTTTGATAGGTATACTTATCTATTATCTAATTTCTCCCGTATGATATTACAAAACAAAAAATTAAAAAAAAACAGTTGATGAGTAATGTCAGACTACGGGCAACAAAAAATAGCGTGATGATTGCTTGATTAAATCTTGATTCTCGAATCATAGGTATTGTTGATTTAAAAATGTGAACTCTTTTATAAAATGAAATAGTTTGTTTTTCTCTTGTGTCTTTTTAAAATCTGCTACAGAACTGTAATGTTCAATCCACTGTACGCTTTTGGTAATTCAAATACGATAAAAGAATGTTTGTCTATGATAGATATAACATCCTTTCGGGTTCAATGACATGATAGTGTCAGAGATAGACCACTGGTAGTACCTACCTGACGATAACAACTACGATTTCTTTATGTTTTCGCATTAGCTACAATAACGGAAAACGTCTTCATAAATATAAATATATCGCTGGACATTATACACAGCGCCATCTAGAGCCACACTAAGCAACGAGGCTTGTGCCGTGGACACCAGATAGTTGATATACTACATAGATACTTTTTAGAGTACTTACGGGATAATTTCCGTGGTTTTCTAATTTTCTTTATTAATGAGCTCCCGATATTACCCCACGGAAATTATCCCGTAAGTACTTTAAGTGTAGTGAAAAACCGTGAAAGTCTTAAACAGTAGATACTTTTTGTTTGTAAATACATACTTATTATACATATAAACATCCATGCCTAGGAAACAAATGTCCATGCTCATCACACAAACATTTGCTCCTACCGGGATTCGAACCCGGGACCTTAAGAACGTAAGGCAGCCTCACTACCGCTGCGCCAATCGGGTCGTCAAAGGCATCAATCAGTCATCATTAAAGGCTTCCTAAGAATTTAATAATAATAAAGAAGACTAAATTATGAATGACAGATTTTGAAATTAGTTATGTAGTTTCGGGGATTACCTTTGAAATTCAAACTTACAAACATTACCTCCCTAAAATATTTTTACCGATGATTGAAAGTTAAACGTTGAAAAAAAACATCGCGAAAAAACCGGATCATGAATAATATTGTAAAACTGATGGTCAGAACGGTGGGCATTCTAAGTAATCTTTCTACTCCTAAATTGACTGCATATTCTATTCTGGAACCAACAATATAACACAATATGTGACACCAATCCGCTGTGGACCCGTGTTGTGGATTACTACCCACTCCTACCCACAGAGAAGAGCTGAAGGCTATATTACATTTTAGCCATAACACAGATATCTCTATCATGGCACACAGTTAAAGAATGCTAAAACGTCTATCAACTACAATATTATTAATAATCTTAATAGTTATATTCATATGTCGTAGTTAGATAAGTTATAGCCGTGATATAGTTAGGGATATAGCTATATTCCGGAAGACGGTTATAAGAAAGCGGTTCAAAAATTTATTAAGGCTGGGGTATCTGCTAAATTAGCAACTCTATTTATGGTGGTTCAAACTTTGTTTAAAATACTGTTAGAGTAAAGTTCTAATCAGCTTGCACTACAAAGTGGTTGTTACGACAGTCACTGCGGGCCGAATAGTGCGAAATGAGTGGTTTTTATTTAATTGTAGCCTTTTTTTTTAGTTATACACTTTGTGAAGAAAAACGTGACAAATATTTGTGTGAAAAAAAAAAATACTAAAACTTAATGCCGTTTAGTTTAGTTGTAAATTTCAAAGAAAAAATGCTTCACTTTGGATATTTTTTCGTACAGTTATAATAAAGTTTAGAGTCTAATAAGCAACATATTTTTTTTTTTGCACATTTATGTTTACTCATCAAAGAGGAGTTACATGGAGAAAACCTCTCGTTAGCAGATCATCATCATCATCAGCCTATTAATGTTTCCACTGCTGGGACACAGGCCTCCTCTATAAGGGAGGGAATGTGTTATAATCCACCACGCGGGCCCAGTGCGGATTGGTAGATGTCACATGTCTTCGAATTTTTTGGTACTTAGACATGCCGGTTTCCTTACGATATTTTCCTTCACCGGTTTGAGAGCAGTGGTGATGAAATAAATTACACAAAGTAATGCGCCTGTCTGGGTTAGCAGATACCAGCCACTTAAGCGCAGGCCATACCGCCAGCTAGCGAGCGAGCGAGCCGAACGAAGTCTCGGCATCGTTTCACCTCTTTTCATACTTTGTTTCACACCGCCAACGAAAGAGCCGAAACGAAGTATGGAAAGAGCCTCGTTCGCCAGCTGCCCGCTTAACATGACCACCGTAGACACGAAAGAGAATCGACAAATCTTTTGTTCATCTGTCATTGAATCGACAAAATGACAGATGAACAAAAGATTTGTCGAGTCTCTTTCGTTTCTACGGTGGGTCATGCTACTCGGGCTGGCGGTGTGTCCTGCGCTTTACTAGGGATATAACTATATCACAGCTAAAGTTCAAAACTATCTTACTAGGGATAGTGTTATAACTATGTATATACTCCCTTGTCTTACTAACTGAACGTTGATAAAGTTTAAAGTTCCACACAAAAAGAAACGTGGGATGAGTTGCGGAATGAAAATATTATTTATTTTGATTTTCATCAACTCGTCCCAAATGGGCCGTGGTCATGTGGGACGAGTTGATGAATTTTATTACTCTCTCGGTAATAACTATCTTACTGTAGCATTTACATAGGTACATTAACTAAGTACGTAGAACGAAGTGAATTCAAACCTGCTCATGCAATTACTGCCATACCTTGAGCAAGTCAAAGAACACAAATGACAATAATTATCACTCTTTTGTGACGCAGCATCCGGAAAATATGAGTAACTATCAATGAGTGTGCTGTTGGCCTTAAAACTCGCCCGCCATATGGTCTGTAGCCTTACCTGACTTATTTTGGTACAACGAAGGTAACACTAAAGCCAACATGAAAACTAGAAATTACTGAATTAACAACTTTCGTAGGTGCGTGTTAAAGTTAAATTCAGAATGACGGTAATGATGATTGAAAGGTCTTGACAATGTCACTTCTACGGACATGATTGGTGATGTGCGGATTCAGGGATTAGCTGAAGAGGTAAATAGCCATAGGCCATAGTAGGTATCTATACAAAGAATAAAATTGTAAATCTGTTTGTAATATCAAAATAACAGATTTTTAATAAATGCATATGAAAATACATTTCGGCACTTTTATCAAACATTTTTTTTCAATTTTTGTCTATCTATTTGTCCCGGTTAATCTCCGAAACGGCTGGGCTGATTTTGACGGAACTTTTACTGGCAGATAGCTGATGTTATTAGGTCTAACGGAGGCTACTTTTATTTTAGATAAATAATTAGGGTTCCGTGCAAAAAAAAACCCTTGAAATTGTTCAAATCAAAAAGAGAAAGTCATATATTTTATGATAGTTTCACGCGAACCAAGGTCACAGGCGACAGCTAGTAGGTATAAGGGACCTCATGCACTACACGGCTACGACCACGAGTTTTTTTCCGACCAGGAAGAAAATTTGGTCGTCCGACAACCGAGCGTAGCGCAGACCAGTTTTGTTCAAGATAGCGGCCGGTCCGGCCAAAAGTCGTATTATAGCCGCGTAGTGAGCAAATACCCTTAAGGCTGATGCTCCATGGTAGCCCGCGAAATTCATATTTTCTTACGTTTTTTGCAATTTGCAGGCCAGTGCTAGGTTGTATGTTGATTAAAATATTATTCGCGACTGTAAGACGTATGTAGTTACAGAATTATAATCACCAAAATCATCAATACAACCCTCCAAGTTCATGTAACTCGATTGAATGACTATTTCATGAAAAAGTCATTCAATCGAGTTGCAAAAAACGTAAGAAAATTTGAATTTCGCGGGCTACTCTGGAGCATCAGCCATAATGTAAGTTTTATGTTACAGGAAATAAGTACGTAAATGTAGCCTGTTCAGTACCATGTAAAAGGTCGAGACTTTTGTCACTGTGTCGCAGGCCTTAGTAAACACGCAACAACTATTAAATTGCACCCTACCCTCATCCCAAAACTTTTGTGTTCTTTCTTGTTTCTTGTGTGTAACCTACCTTCTTCTGAATTGTTAATTTTGTACTTGTTATGAACTAAACGATGAATGATAAGTAAAAGTATTATTGTAACGTAGTTTTAAGATGCATATTTGTTTTTGTTTTTATCTACGCTTACTGGCAGATAACATTGTAAATGTATTTATGTTTTTCTCTGTAAGTGAATTTGTAATTCTTTTGAGAAATAAATATCTTTAACCGTATGTAACTTGGTACAAATTCAAACTACGTGCTGATAAATGAAAATTAAAACGCCTGCTACTACATGCACAATTAGTAAGTCTGCCACAAAGGCCCAGCGCACACCGCTGGAGGCGCAGCGGAGCGCAATTGAAGACAACAATTTAATATAAACCTTAACTACCTTGATATACGGCCAATATAAGAATAAATTTGCCCGCGGTACTCTTAGCGCCCTCAAGCTGCTACAAGAGCATGCGCGCGACCGTATATCAATGTGGTTAAGGTTTATATTAAATTGTCGTCTTCAATTGCGCTCCACTGCGCGTCCAGCGGTGTGCGCTGGGCCTAAGACAAAGCGTTGTAATGATCGTGACAAGTCTTGCTCTGTTTCGGTACTTTGCTCTGATTCACATGTGGAGGCTGTGTGTCGCCAAATATTAATGCGATTCTATGCTTTCATCTTTTTTTACAAAAGTATGACATTTTGACTCTACTGTGAACATCGCCGCACCTTAGTGCATATGTAGGCACTGGACAGTGATACAAGTGCCTTCTGGAGCAATAAGCATAGCAGTAAATAAATGTACAATACAAGCTCTCTCTAACGCTAAAAAGAGAGGAATACGGGCTTTCTATCTCACTTCTTACTACTATTCTAAATTTAAAAGTTTGTGAGGATGTTTGGCTGTTTGTTACTCTTTCATGACTACTGAACAGATTTGGATTAAAATTAGCAGACGGATAGTTTATAACCTGATTAGCACATAAGATACTTTTTATCCTGGCGGAATGATCCCATGGGACAAATATCGAACTTCACGCGGGCGAAACCGCGGGCATAAATAAGCTGATCTACACTAATATTATAAAGAGGAAAGATTTGTATTTTTGTGTGTATGTTTGTAATGAATAAACTCAAAAACTACTGCGCCGATTTCAAAAATTCTTTCACCATTAGAAAGCTACATTCACCCTGAGTAACATAGGCTATATTTTATCCCCGTACTCCCACGGGAACGGGAACAACGTGGGTGAAACCGCGTGACGACCGCTAATAGTTTTCAATAAGTTCAAAATACGCTAGCTCTGTGCTCAACACAAACCTTATAACTCACTTATAAACCCCTCCGTTAGAATTACTGGTGGTCTAACAGCTGATAGCATGCATCTAGGTAAACAAAAAATATCAGTCCCGTTTCCAGACATTTCACGCAGTAAGCGGCTGTTGAAAAACGGTAATATTCGAGAAAGATCTGCGACTAAATTGTGATTGTTTAGCACGAAGCGTCTAATTGGAGATGTGGTTTGCGGTCGAGTAAGGCAAGCGAACCTTTTTTGACCTCAATAAGATAACTAGTGTTCAAAATGTACAAACAAATATTATCTTTACACGGAGAGGAACATCGCGACCTCAGACCAAATAAAAGGTAAAGACCGAACTCTGCGAACAGCAAGTGAGGCCCGACAAATTACGTCTCGCCGTGTACACTCAGACCAAAAAAAAAATAAGACGGAACTCTGCGAACAGAGAATCTTGAAGGGTCCACCCTTTATAGCAGAACTTTTTATGTCATAATACTAGTTTGGCAGATACTCATTTATCATACATTCAAAACTCATAATTTTGTTAGTCGGAATCATCTTTAGGCATAAATTACATATGCATAAGAATTAAAAGTAGAACCATCTTAGCGCAGAAAGTTCACAGCCAGAATCATCTGTTGGCATAAATTTTATATCGATAGTCACTAAAAGCAGAACTATCATATCTCAGAAAGTTTACAGATAGAATCATCTTTTGGCATACATCTCTTTTGCATAACAATGGAAAGACTCGTCTATCACGTCCACATCACAGAAAATTCAGTAAAACAGTTGATTGTGAACATGTGGTTTTTATTTTCCTGTAAACAGGAGGCAAACATGCAAACAAGCATACATCTTGCATGCAGCAAGCATGCAGTATGCAAACAAGCATGCAGTATGCAAACATGCAAACCAGCATACAATATGCAAACATGCAAACCAACACACACCATTCATGCAGCAAGCATGTAGCATGCAAGCAAGCATGCAGCAGGCATGGTTTCTGTCACGGCTCCGACGCTGCAGGGCTCCGGCGGTCCCACTCGAGCTTATCGTCGCAGATGTGTTTAACGCTCACCACCGCAGCTTCGGCTTGCTGGCCGGCGGGCCGCCTCGCCCCTCCGCGCCTACGCGATTTTAAATTACAATCTAGGAGTAGGGCAGCGTAAAGTCGGTTTTGGAGCGATTCGTTTCTGTCATTAACTTTTGTAGCCCATCATATTGACTTTTTAAGACAATATTTAAATTTTTGGTTAAAAATGCTGTTTTTTAGAAATGGCAATATTGCCAAATAAAATTATTCCAAATGAAATTCTACCATCTTCGTAATATGCCAAGTGAAATTGTACGAAATTTGAAGATTGCAAAGGAAGATTTGCAAATTATATATAGATATTGCAAAGAAAGGCAATTTTACCAAATAAAATTCTGCCATCTTAAAAGTATGCCATTGTAAATTCTTTTTATGCCTTAAAAATATTCGTTTAAAGAAGATTATGCCAAGTGTGTTATGCCAAATAAATTTCGGAGCATCAAGATTCTGCCAGATAGAAGGAACCCAATCTTGAATCGTTATCTATCGTGATCATCAACATCTTTTCTAATGAAAAACGATACCTACATGGTTTATTTGTGTTGTTTCCTACGAAGAGATATTAGGGAAAGGGAAATGACCGCTATTCCCATCTTAACTGGCACCAACTATAGGATGTGCTTGTTATCAAGGCAAGTTGTAAGAGCCTTATTAGTTTTGCGAGCGCGACGTTCAATGTTAGCGGTTGTGAATAAACATATGACATCACTGTCGGTGTCAAATACCCGACATTGAACTCGGGTCACTGACCCCGCTCGTTAAGGTGCTTCTTACAGACTAATCCTTAATCTTGTGAATTCAATTTTATTATTTCAAGTTCCAGAAATGTTTGCAATTTGGTGCAGTGTTATTAATGTTTTTTAGTAATATTTATATGTTTTGTAAGCACAGTCTGTCTGTCTGTCTCATTTGTTTATTTATTGAATAAATGAAAATAATGTATAAATTATCTACCTTACTATTACGGGAGCTGACCGCAGGGCAGAAGGGAAGTTTATTCTTAGGGAAACAGATGTTGATAATGATGACGGTAAAATCCTCTTCTCATGCAAAGGAATACAACAAATACCGGCCACCAACTCTAGGACCGATACTCAACAATGACAATCTTTAATTGATCTATTGACTCTCGTAATTTTATTTATTTGTTTTCGTTTTATTATTACTCTGTTGCCAGCAATTAAATCAAATTGAATTTCTAATTTGCATGTTGTAATTAATATTTTGTCTATTTAATTTTTAGTTCAATTTGTAATAATTACTTTAATGGATATTTCAATAATTATTTATTATTTCTATAATTATTATTTTTTAATATTTTTAGTAATGTGATGTAATTATTAACATTTTTTTTTTTTTTCTTACCTATTGGCCTTCCTATCGGCACACATTATCATATTCTCCTCATGTCAATATGCGGATGACGTAGTGGGCTGCAATATTGTTAATGTTTTGTATTATTTTAACTCTGTTCCAACACATATTGTAGCTGTTTATTGTCCCTTAATAAATAAAATAAAGTAATTTAGTGTCCTCTAAAGGGGTCTAAGTAGGTGATTAAAGTTTCTATATCATCGTCATCATACTTTACCCTTGTCCCCATTTATTGGGGGTCTTCCATACTTCTATATTACTGGTCATATCTCATCAGACCTCCTTTCGTACCATATAATTCTTCATTGTTCAAGAAAGTTTGTTTATAAGTTCGACATTTCCACGGATGGGAAATCCCATAGAACACACCGCTTGTTACCAAATAAACACTTTATGATTCACATAACTAAGCGTTCTTAATTTTTTCGTTGTCCAGCCCACAATGCGTATCGTTTTCTAACTTAAGTACCTATACGTAAAAACTGCGAACGTTAGCGGCTCAAAATATAGGCCACCTCGTATATCGACCAGGAGCGCGGGCTGTCACTTTACTTTCACTTTCATGTAGCTCTGGTACCATAAGCCATGGGACGCAGCGATTTCATAGCAGGAACTCTCACAGTTTTAGTTACGGGTTATCAAAAACCACGGAAGATATCCCGTAAGTGACATTTTATGTATAGTTATGAACTGTGAAAGCTTAAAACAGTGTTTAAAAAAGTGACACGTCACCATGCATAATCATCTCAAAATAGTAAAGGAAAATATTGTAATGAAAACAGCATGTCTTAGAACCAAAAACTTTTAGCTATGTACCTAACATCTACCAACCGTGGTGGTTAGAGGAGGCCTGTGTCCCAGCAGATGAGAACAAGGCTATGTTTTTTTGATAATAGATGGAGTGGGAGGTTAGGATTAAAACAAATGCCTTTTAGGAGAACAGTTCAAGATGGCGTCCAGGGTAAGAGGCATTTGCAAAAGAAAGCACGCCAAAATCTGTCTATTATTATTTTTCAAGTTCAACAAAAACTACAATCAACTTACACTTACAGTAAGGTGAAACGTCAAAACGTGAAAAATCTAAAACCACGTGAGCAAGCGTGACAAGCTCGTTTCTTTCCGTATGAGCAGCCATTTGCTGCAAGAAAATTACAGGTTCAAAAGCATGTGACTTGGAGTATAAACAAATATTGCAGTCGACTAGAAACAGTGTTGAAACATTCCTCCGGTTTAATTGTCGCATTGATTGCATTCGAAGTAACAACTAAGTACTGCCTATATTTAATAATATTACAACTGTTACATGCCTTCTTGGTTCCGGCATTAAAATAATTCCAGCTATAAAACCCATTCAAAATGGACTTAAATGATTGCTTTTTGAACGAATGAGGGATTTTCTTTTTAGCTGTTCCCTAGTCGCTGGATAGATGGCGCTAGGAGTAAATATGATAATGCAAGGAACGGAACCTAAAAAAACTGATTTTAACAAAGCGCGAGAAATGTAGGTTATATTCGGAAGGTTAAGCAAATGAAAGTGTCTGTCAACGAGAGTATGTGACGTGACACAATATTTTTTTTTTCAAGCGTTTTGGCTTTGGCACCAACTATCATAGTAAGTTTTTTTTTAAAACCTCAAAAGGAAAACCTCTCATTACGGAAGAAATGACTTATCCAAATCAGAGGTGCTTGATCAAAAAATGATTGACATTAAAAAAAATGAAAGGTCAACAAAACAAATTTTAAGTAATAGATTAATAATTCTCTGAGGTTTAAATGATTGATATTTTCTTCGTAAAAAAAACTTGGCTGGTAAGGAGGTGACTGCTGCGATGACGAGTAATAGAGAAGTGTGGAAAAAGAAGACATGCTGCGCCGACCACAAATAAATTGGGATAACGCCCTGGGCGTCGGGGGCCAAAGAGAGTCAGCAAAAGGAAGGGGTCCGCAAGGACCGATGCCTGCCGGGGTTGCGGGACTGTTCGAAAGAGATACCGTCGCCCCGGAATACAAAGGGCGATGAAGGAACATGGATGGGTTTTAGTCAGTACAAGTCTGACACTCCCTCCTGCTCCGCCCAGAGCGGAAGGAGTCATTTGATGATATTCCATCCAAAAAAATAAAATAGAGTAAATAGAGGAGAATAATAATGATAATGATTTTCATTGTAAAAAAAATGTCTAAAGGTTCAATCAAGAATCTGCCGATCAAAGCAAAGCGTGAGGATTGCCTACTTAAGGAGTTTGATGTAATTTCAAATCTATAAGTCCATCCAAACCGTCCTGATGAAACAGGCTCAATTATGATGATGACAACACTTTACAACACACTCCGGTGAAGGCAAACATCATCGTGAGGAAACCAGCATGTCTGAGTGATATTTCTTGACGGCATGTAAAGCCAAGTCAGAGGCCCATAGGTGGTATAAAAAATGTGACACCTTGGTGACACCAGGTTAGGCACTAAGCATTAAAAATAAAAACAGAACTTGCAATCACAGATGTTGGGCGTGAAAACAAATGAAGGACCGAGAAGTTGTGTCTATGGTAAAGTGACGATATTCAAAAAATTTGGACTACTTCGCATATCGCGACTGCTAAGCTTGAGGGTTCAATTCCGGGGTCGGGCAGATTTTTATTGGGTTTTTCCATCAGGAATTTCTCAGTAGCAGCCACGGAGTCAGAATTTGTCCCCGGTTGATAGCAATAAAATCGCCCCCATTTACATGGGACTTAAAAATAACTGGCGAAATGTTGGTGTACCATTAGGTACTCTGCCTAACTCTTCGGGAATTACAGGCGTCATGTTATGTTGTTATGTGCTCGCAAAATTACAGGTTATGGAACAAAGGTGATATTCACCGGCGTAGTCTGCACTCCGCGGGTATCAATCAATAGACTGCAAGTGACGGTCGAAGCACCGAGTTTATGCGAACAGTTGTGTAATGACGCCCTTACTATTGGTACTCGTGAGATGATTGGAGAGTTATCTCATCTGCATGACTTAGGTTAAAGTCAACTTTGGGTATGACCAGATTTTTTACAGCATGCTACCTGAAGGACTAAACAAAGTGACATTAATAAATAGATGATGATGCATTCGATGGCTTTTTAGGGTGGTTGTCGAGGGCTTCAGTGTATTGCTCTTTCATACTCTGAGCACAAAGCGGACATGTCAGAACACCATTGATGACATTGTATATAAATATAACTGCGACCTTTTTCTCTCTTCAAAGGCGTTGATCCGCGGATGCATATGACGTCTCCACTCGGGCCGATTTTGTGCCTTATTTTACGTATAGGAATGAGACGAACGGTCAATAATGCACGGGACTGACAAAAGCTGCCGAAAAGCTTGTGTCAATTCTGATTAAAGCTGTTGTAGGATTACGTAACACAGTGCAAGACATTGGCATTTGTATACCCCCTTTGGGTTCTTCTCTCAGTCTCATGGCGCAGTACTGATGGTTTCAGACGATCATTGCATTATGGTTGGCTACGATGACACACGTGAATTTTGGTCGGTCAGTGCGACTTTCGACCTAAAAGAACTTATACTTTTACTTTTAAGATGCAGTTCAATTAAATATCGTGAGTCAACAAAGTTTTGTCCGTGTATAACACATGTCAAACGTTTATTTAAGAGTGTGCTGTGTCGTAACATACATTGGAAGTTGAGGACTAATTAATCTTTAATGAAAATCGTTACAGGTCATTCTTGGCTGCATCACTCAAATCACCATTAACCGTCTTACCAAGTGAAGGATCGAAGGTCCAAAATGGTGAAATGAGCAGGCCTAGCACTTTCTCAACTATTTTAGGCTCGGCTTCCAATCTAACCGGATCAGATGTAGCTGAATATCAGTCATCATCAGCCAATAGTAGTCCAATGCTGGAAATTGGCCTCCTCAATCGCACGCCACTCAACTCGATTCTCCGCAACTCCCATCTAGTTGCTACCAGCTACCCTGCGAAGATCGTCACTCCGAATCCCAATATTAGTATTTTCCACCACAACCCGCTTACGGATTAACGCAATGCCCCTTGGTACGACGTGTTGTCAGACTTTCGAGCTTCAGGCTTCATAATGACAGTCTAAGATATAGGAATGGCAACCAGGACCAACGGCTCACCACTTGCTTTCCAAGGAGTTATGTTAGCATTATGTCATGGATGCGATGTTCTATGGTCAACCATCACCGCAGACTGACCTCGTCAAGTATAGCTTATCCTTCGTTACACGTGGCTCTTTTTACTTAGAAGAACCCTCTTCTTCTTAGCGGGTCGAAGGTAAAAATTTTTCTGTATGTTTGGCCAAAAATCCAGCTACGTGAACTCCGCTTATTGATGCCGTCAAAAGATCTTCACGCACACTCATACACACGTTCATTCACAAGAACATACACACACCCATCATAACACAAGCCCAACAAATGCAAACATTGTTTTATTTAATTACTTTGTGCTCAGAGCACGTTACAGGAAGCTCTATAACGTTTTAATTCCTACATTGCCTCAATTCAATGTTTTGACTATTTGACTGGTCTAATAAATAAAATCTCGTGTCACAGTATTTTCTATCGAACTCCTCTGAAACGGCTTGACCGATTTTTATATAATATTTTGTGTACATTTGGGAGGTCTGATAATAGGTCGTAGGCTATTTTTAGTTTCACACATGCACACAAAAATTTCCACGCGAACGAAGTCTCGGGCAACAGCTAGTAGTGTAATATGAGTTTAAATTCACATCTCACAAGTGAGATACAAATAGTAGTGTCTTGTTTTGAACCCCCGACCTTTAGCATCGATAGGTCAGCGCAAGAGTATTGTGCTGATGACGACTCGCGTTCTGTTCCGCATTGCACGCCGATGCTTGGACGAAGGCCCTATTAACACTGCACTCTGGCCAATATATTCACTCTTTGTGAACGATTTACAAAGAGTCTTTGTCGAAAGATGAAGTGATATAATTAGGTATTTATAGGAAGTTGGAGATTAACAAGGTTATACAGGTAGAATAGGTCAACTGCCAGAGTAGAGATAGCAAAAGTTGACAAATACCTAACGTGCCTACGTATTGAATATTATGGAATTGTCGCAAAAAAATTGAGTGATACTAAAATGTGAAAAGTCTACCAAAGACGACTTGATGATCGGAATGACGATAAACGCCAAATTGTACCTGCTCATACATTGTTAATCTTGACTAAGTTCAATAAATTGTATAAACAAGACTTACTGTAGATTTTTAGAAAAATCCAGTTAACGAAGGACCAAATGTGGACAGTAGTAAAGTCGTGGCCAATTTTTGCAACGGTTTTTAAGGAGTGAACGTAAGACTGGAAAAAAGAACATACGAAGTGACAAGAAGTGTTGACGACAAAAAGTACTCTTAGTAAAGTGAAAGAATATCAAAAAGTTTCACGCGTCGTCGACACTATCCGTGATCCATAATTATGCGATTTGCAAGTCGATGTGTTTTTATTGTATCAGAAATACCTAGAATAAAATCGGATTCGGAAATAAGGGGATAGGTTGAAACTGCAGGTGTAGGTAGCTATCTGCTAAAAAAAAGATTTTCAAACAATGGAAGGATAATAAAAGGTACTTACCAAAGCGGGTGAGTCCAGTGGCCTAGACCTAGATTTCCTCAGGGCACTTTCTCCATCAGAAGGTCTAGATTTCGACTTCCTCAGGTCACTTTCTCCGTCAGATGGTCTGGACTTTGACTTCCTCAGCTCACTCTCTCCGTCAGACGGCCTGAACCTTGACTTCCTCAAGTCACTCTCTCCGTCAGACGGCCTGGACCTCGACTTCCTCAGGTCACTCTCTCCGTCAGAAGGTCTCGATTGCCTGTCACTCTCTCTATCCGAAGAGTGGTACCGTCTCTTTTCCTCATTGAGCTCCTTGTATCTTCTGTCTTCTTTCAGTGTTTTTTCGTATCTAGGAAAGTTGAAAGTCAGTTTAGGTGTTGAAAATGAATAATACTGAAGTAAAATCAGAACAAAAATGCTTGATAGGTGAGAATGTGAAGAAGATAGATGAAAAAAGATTGCATGTAGCGGATATAAGAATTTTGAGGTGGATGTGTACACACAAGAATAGATAAAGTAAGGAATAAGTATATTATAGGAAGCTTGAAAGTTGCGCCAATAACAGAAAAGTTGAAAGGGAATCGACTGTCTTGGTATGGGCATGTGATGAGTAGGGATAAATCGCATGTGACTAAAAGAGTGATGAATGAGAAGTGAGAAGTGAAGGAGTGTGAGTGGGGAGTGAGTGTGTGAGTGAGGAGTGTGATATGTGTGTGTGTGTGATGTGTGGGTGAGATGTTGATGGATGGAGAGGGAGAGGAAGACCAAAAAAAGATGCATGGATTGTGTGAGGAGTGATATGAAAAATAAAAGAGTAAATGATAGCGTGACAGTTGACATAGGAAAATGGAGGAAGAAAAAGACGTAAGAAGCAGGAAGATGATGATGAGTTGTGGGAGGTGGATAAGTGATTAGGTTAGAGGATAAACAATATTCTCTATGTCTGTTAATGAAAATACTGCTATTCAGAACCCGTATGTAATGCCTCATTACACCACTACATCCCAGGGATTACAGGCGTGACGTAATAACATGTTTTATTATGTAGCATTCCTATTTAAGGTGGATATATCAGAGTAGCCCGCGAAACTCAAACTTTCTTATGTTTTTTACAACTTGCATGTCAGAATAACTTTTTCATCAGATGGTCATTCTATGGGATTAAATTAACTCAAAAGGTGTATTCACGATTATAATTTTGTATGATACATACATATTACGACTGCGAGTCATATTTTGTTGAACATACAGCCTGAGACTGACCGACAAATTTCAAAAAACCTAAGAAAAATTGAATTTTGCGGGCTACATTGGCGCTTTTACCATAAGACACTTTACTATTAAGTTTTTTTTTTGTCATTTTATTCTCACCTGCCATCATACTCCTCCCGATACTTTCGTTCAGGCTCGTATTTCCTCTCAGGCTCATATTTCCTTTCAACTTCGTATTTCCTCTCAGGCTCATATTTCTTCTCAGCTTCGTATTTCCTCTCAGGCTCATATTTCCTCTCAGCTTCGTATTTCCTCTCCGGCTCATATTTCCTCTCAGCTTCGTATTTCCTCTCAGGCTCATATTTCCTCTCAGCTTCGTATTTCCTCTCAAGCTCGTATTTCCTCTCAGCCTCATACTTCCTCTCAGGGTCGCTATCCCGAGGGTCGGAGCTCCTGTACCTGTCCAGGTCTTCCCTGGAGTTCCTGAACCTTCTCTCGTCAGCCTTGCACTCGTAGTCGATCTTCTTTACTACGATGTCACTAGGTTCGGGGTCGGTGTACCTGGGTTGGAAAAGGAAGTTGTGAATGAAGAAATTTAAGGTTTTAGGTGTTTTCAGCCTCCCACTAGTGACCTGGTGAAGGTTGCGGGAATCCGCTGGATGCAAGTCGCGCGGGACCGGTCAATGTGGTGACACTTGGGGGAGGCCTATGTCCAGCAGTGGACGTCTTTCGGCTGAAATGATGATGATGTGTTTTCAGACGTCTTACACGGAGGTAGGTTTCCACCTACCAACATCACCATCATCATCATTTCAACCAGAAGACGATCACTGCTGGACATAGCCCATAGCATATGGTTGCCATAATCGCCACGCTTGGCAGGTGGGTTGGCGATCGCAGTACGGTTGTTACAAAAGCACAGAGGGTCCACCCTTTATAGCAGAACTTTTTATGTCATGATATTACTTTGCATAACAGCGGATAGCATAAACTTCATTTCGCAGAAAATCGTTTGGCAGACACTCATTTATCATACATTCAAAACTCATAATTTTGTAAGGCAGAATCATCTTTAGGCATACATTTCATATGCATAAGAATTAAAAGTAGAACCATCTTAGCGCAGAAAGTTCACAGCCAGAATCATCTTTTGGCATAAATTTTATATCAATAGTCACTAAAAGCAGAACTATCATATCTCAGAAAGTTTACAGTTAGAATCATGTTTTAGCATACATTTCTTATGCGTAACAATGGAAAGACTCATTTATCACATCCACATCACAGAAAATTCATTAAAACAGTTGATTGTGAACATGTGGTTTTTATTTTCCTGTAAGCAGGAGGCAAACATGCAAACAAGCATACATCTTGCATGCAGCAAGCATGCAGTATGCTAACAAGCATACAGTATGCAAACAAGCATGCAGTATGCAAACAAGCATGCAGTATGCAAACAAGCATACAGTAAGCAAACCAGCATACAATATGCATACATGCACACCAGCATACACCATTCATGCAGCAAGCATGTAGCATGCAAGCAAGCATGCAGCATGCAGCATGCAAGCAAACATGCAACATGCAGCAGGCATGGTTTCTGTCACGGCTCCGGCGCTGCGGGGCTCTGGCGGTCCCACGCGAGCTTATCGTCGCAGATGTGTTTAACGCTCACCACCGCAGCTTCGGCTTGCTGGCCGGCTTTGCCGGCCAGCCTCAGCAGCGGCGGCGAGTGTTACAACAACCTGCTCCTCAACTTGCGAGCCGCCTCGCCCCTCCGCGCCTACGCGATTTTAAATTACACTCTAGGGGTAGGGCAGACAAGACTACGTAAAGTCGGTTTTGGAGCAATTCGTTTCTGTCACTAACTTTGGTAGCCCATCATATTACTTTTTAAGACAATATTTAAATGTTTGGTTAAAAATGCTATTTTATAGAAATGGCAATAATGCCAAATACAATTATTCCAAATGAAATTCTGCCATCTTCGTAAAATGCCAAGTGAAATTGTGCGAAATTTGAACATTGCCAAAGGTAATTATGCCAAATAAAATTCTGCTATCTTAAAAGTATGCCATTGTAAATTCGGAAATACAAACATTCGGCCAAACAATAACTATATTAAATAATTTTTATGCCTTAAAAATATTCGTTTAAAGAAGATTATGCCAAGTGTGTTATGCCAAATAAATTTCGGAGTATCAAGATTCTGCCAGATAGAAGGAACCCAAGCACAGAGAACGCTGCTGCCGATTCTACAGTAAGTCCTTTAAAAGACTTCTAATTGTAAAAGTAAGTGGCGTTCAGAAGTTTCTGGTTTCCTCAAGAGGAAATTTTGTGAGTTTACAAATAGCTACAGCCTACTATAAGATGGATAGTTTGCTACAGTTTAAATATTGGTATAAAAGATGTTAGGGCCTCCCTTTTTTAACCAAATACGGCGAAGCCGGAGGGTTATGATGTTAACAAGCAATGTATGTTTGTGTTTACGTATGTTCCTCCGTAGAGCCCAAACTATTCAACCGATTTTGATGAACAAGGTGTCAATCGATTCGTTATTATGGGCTACATTTTAACTGACTTCCAAAAAAGGAGGTGTCGATTTTACCTTGTAAACCCCAAATTTAATTAGAGCGTGATTTATCAGTAGTCGGGTTTTTAGTTGTAGTATACCACAAAAAATCTTGTTCTTGTTTAAAAATATTAAACTCCTATAAAAGCGACATGACCAATTTGTATTTGATAACCATCTCGCGGTAACGGTCCATCATACACACCGTGATAATATTTTCATGCAATAGTTTTCCTGCTACAAAGTGATGCATTTCCTGTGACTCACTTACTTAGAATAACTAAGTTACATCCATTTGTGTTTGAATACAAACTACTATTTATTCTTTAGTTAGTCCGTCGTCCCAGCTGAGCAAACAATGCTAGGCGATGCGATGAAGTCCAAAGTACAATAGTAATAAAATAACAGATAATGAAGATATTCAAGATCTTTAACTTGCTTACGAAACTTTTGTCAATACGTGATACGTATTAATATCTAAGCAAGATAATAGAAAAAAAAAATGTTTTTGGAATTAGTTTCGCTAGCCAATTTGACCATAATAATATTCTACAAAAAAAAAACATTAATGAACCATGTTCTAATAATTTATAGACAGCTTTAAATGGCAATAAGAGCGCGCGACGCGTATTCAGAACCGAAGTGAGGTGAATTTCGACTTCACCTCGCTTCGGTTAAAAAATGAAACTTATTTTTACAGTAAGGATGCAAAATGATGCTTTCCGACCGCTACAATCTAATTGCGTCGCGTCATTCAGTCTGATCAATCACTCCCTTATGTGAATCCACTTCGAATATTATCCACTATCCTGCTCTACCTAATGTTCATATCGCGTCGCATCGCCAAAGTCGCTCATCTAGGACGCGCGCAAGGAGCGGGCCATGTGTCACGTGGGATTTTCATGTCGCTCACTTTTATCTGATGAAAGTTGTGCCGTTTCATGTTGTTACTTTAGTCATAGTAATAGTTTACCTGGTAACCTAATAGGCAACATTAAGGATATTGTTGTGTATGTAGAGAATTTTATGAGGTTTTATTATGTAGTACAACAATACGACGCATCGTTTTCGAGATATAAGCAAAAAACCAAAAAACGGGACCATCTTTGCCCCCCCCCCCCCCCTCGGGCTCACCTCGGAGGGGTCAGGACTTTTAATATGTTTATCTTCTAACTAGTCCAAACGAAGTTCATAAGTCAGATTTTCTGCTTTCGACTTTTCCAACCACACACCCCTTTTGAGCACTCATTTACCAGACTATAAGCCGAGGAGCTCGTGGCTAAATAATAACAGCCGCTCGGGTCAATCGTTAGGTTAAGCCGTGCTTGCCTAGGTTGGTCTGTGGATGGGTGACCGCCCATTACATACCGAGTTTTCTCCGTGCCTCGGAAAGCACGTTAAGCCGTTGGTCCCGGCTGTCATTTGTAGATCTTTGACAGTCGTTAGGTAGTCAGAGGCCCAAAAAGTCTGACAACCAGTCTTACCAAGGGGTATCGTATTACCCGGTACTAACTGGGTTGTGGAGGTCAGATAGGCAGTCGCTCCATGTAAAATACTGGTATTCAGCTGCATCCGGTAAAAACTGGAAGCCGACCCCAACAAAGTTGGGAAAAGGCTAGGCAGATGATTTACCAGACTATAAGCCGGCAAGTACGAGCTTTATGATGAGCATGCAATAAAAGCAAAAAACAAAGAGTTATTCAAATGAACATACATAAAAAAAAATACATACAGCCGAATATAGAACCTCCTCCTTTTTGAAATCGGTTAAAACTAAAAACCCAACCCCCTGTTTCTTTTATAAAATTTGAATGTAATCAGCGACACTTCACTTGGGCCACCAAGACGATTATAATCGTACACGATTATAATCGTCTTGGTGGCCCAAGTGAAGTCCCTAAACCTAAATGGGTGAAACGATTCCGATAAATTACAATTTATCGGAATCGTTTCACCCATTTAGGTCTTTAGGTTAAAGACGTCATCCGCCTCGTTTCGGTCGACGCAACTGGACACCGCGACGGGCTTTTCGCTTTTATTGCATGGACTTACAAATTTTGGACCGGTTTAAGTCAATTTTGAGTCGGTAACTGTGGTCACTCCTTAAAGAAGAAAGGAAAGGCTATTCCATACTTATTGTATGCTTCGTCATCAAATTAAATGTTTGACATCATGACAAAGAGAGCAGCGGTGGCCCAGTGGCGTCGGCCCCGACTTACGAGCAGTAAGTCATTAGTCATCAGGCGCATTTTGTGTAATTTATTTCATCACCATGGTGGATTATAGCCCATTCCCTTTCATAGAGAAGATGCCTGTGCCCCAGCAGTGGGAACATGGCTGATTAGACTTTATGCTAGATATATGCGTGACAAAAAGTGGCTGGCGGATGTCTGTCGTCTGCGTAAGGCCTTAAGGCCCTTCTAACCCTAAAATTAGCAACTCTATTTGTGGTGGTTCAAACTGAATACTGTTAGAATAAAGTTCTAATCAGCTTGCACTACAAAGCAGTTGTTAAGTCAATCACTGCGGCCGAATAGTGCGAAATGAGTGTTTTTTTTGGGATTTACAAAAAATCTATTGATTGGACTAAAAACATAAAACACATAAGACCTGCTTTATAGTTAGTTTAGTTAGTATGCAAAGTTTCATGATCTAATTTGAAATACTTTTTGAATACCAGCGGTTTATTGTTCGATTTGGAGGTAACTTTGGAATTTTTAGTATTTTAGGCGTAACGGAGGATCATGCTAAGCCATTTGAGGGAGTATAGGCCCTTAAACAATGGATATCGTACCTTCTATACTCGGAGTCGTCTTGGGCAAGATGTTCAGGGCTCTTGAGCACCCGTGTGCGCGTCTTCGGCTGGACTACTTCCTTCTCTTTCTTGCTCTTCTTAGAAGAGTCGCGAGAGAACAGCTGTTTCATCTGATTGAAGAGAATCATGTTTAAAATGGTTCTTACACACATGGGTAGTGGATAGGATTACCCACACAGTCAAAATAAACTTTAATGTTACTAATGAATGGAACTGACAATCAAAGATCATATTGAATATATAACGTACCTTTTCAAGTCCAGTTAATTTCTTTGCCTTCGGCGGTTTCGCACTGACTTTGTCATCAAGTCTGTTAGGACTTTTGTCGTATCTGTCTTTTGGCTCAAAATGTGATCCTTCATCGGCACTTCTATCTCGCCCCGCGTACTCCTTTCTATAACCGTCGTCCCTATGATCCTTATACCTTGCCAAATATTCTCCATTAGCGTATATTTGCTCAGTAGGATAGTTATCCTCTGTATGTTGCCTTTCACTGGCCAAAAATAGTGAAGTGTCTCTGACGTCATCGTCACTCTCGTGTCTCCTGTATCTGGTTCTGTGTATCTCACCACTCGAGTCTTTTCGGAAATCGTTCTCAATTCCCGAATCAACTAATCGATTGTCAATCTCATAGCGACGTGGAGATCTATCATCTCGATAGTATTCCCGACTGTCACCTGAATCGTGTCGCCTCATGCCAAATTCTTCTTTGTACCTGTCCTTATTCTTCACTCGACGTAGTGAGTGGTAAGAATCGGCATATTTTGGGAGATTAGCATAATCTTCTTCCCGTTCTTGAGCAATTTCAGGATTGGAGGAGTAATGTCCTTTTCTTTTGCCAAAGTACTCATCTTTTCCTTTGTATTTCTGTCCAGTTTGCAGTACATCATGACTAGAAGTGAGTTGCTTTTTTGCTTTGTACTTTTTCTCCTTATATTCGTCTGGGCTGAGCAGAGGTTTGCCTGTGATTGAGTCTAAGCTTGGAGGCTCGTATTCAGGCTCAGGAGGAAAGTCTTTCTTATTGCCTTTGAATCTAGGCTCCAACCTGTCAATGAACTCGCGTCTATCAACTTCTCCTTTAGGAACTTTCTGGAATGTCCTACTTTCTGTATTATATTTGACCTTATGGTTATCTGAGTCGTATTTACTGTAGTCTTCAGTAACACTGCTTTCAGCAAAACCATCTCTTTCTAATGTATTTCTGTAGTAACGAACTGTTTCGTTCACATATCTTTCAGTTGCTTGCATACGCTTTTCTGCCTCATATATGGGATCTTCAGGTAAATACCTGGATACTGGCTCTTCAACATTTCTTTCACGATCAAGTCTTCGAGCATTTAATCGTGATTCTAAAAGTTGACGTCTGTGACTTAGTTCATTAAAGTCTAAATCCACCTTCGTTGTTTCTGGTTCGTATGTTTTTTTCTTTGTATCCATACCATCGCCCCTTCCTCTATACTGATTACTTAAATCTGGCGACTTATCTTTTGGACAATATTCGTTGGCGTACGTCGGTTCAAATTCTTCAAAACTTGTTAGTTTGTATTCTCTGAACCTCGGTCTTATGGGTGAATCAGTAACATTGTACGTTGGTTCCACAAAGGTATTGAAATTGTCATTTTCTTTATTTTTGTAATCATAGTCGTACATACGAGTTTTGGTGAACTTATGTCTGTCTTCGTAACCTAAACCTTCGTCTTCATCGGAGAGGTTTCCATACTTCTCTCTGGATGGCGAGTAAGTTTTGTGAACGGTCTGTTTGTTTAGTCTGTTGACATGAGAGTCGTGATCTCTTACCACATGGGCGTAAACTACTCCCTTGTCCATTTTGTTTACAGGCGAAGGCACTCTATCAGGACTAGTATTCCTCACGAATAAATTAGGATCGGGGCTAACACTTGGTTTGAGATAAGAAAATGGTTGACTTGTATTTGTCCCGTTTGTCGGAGAGATCAAATGAGATTTCGGTGGCGGTGCAGATTGGTCTTCCCTTAGGATCCTAACTAAATGATCAACAGTATGCCCCCGAGTCAAAGGCGGCTTATCGGGGGGCTGCTGACTACTATGTATCATTTCTTTATCACCATAAACGTTCTCTTCAATTTTTCTTATGCTATCTTTTATCCTATTTTTGACTTCAACTGGATGAGATTCTTTATTTTTTGGTGAATCGATCTCATCCACAAGTAAGGTCTTTTTTACTTCAGTTTTTCGTTTAGGCGTGTCAGATATTTGTGGCGATTTCTCTTTTTCCTTTTCCTGTGACTTGCTTTTCTTAGCTCTGGTTGGTGCCTTTGGCTCCGGTTTATCCGGAGTCTTATACCTTGGAGGCTTTTCAACGGGATTAATTTTTTTACTTTCAGTTTTTGTATCCTCAGATTTACTTTCTTTTAACGCTGACTTTTGTTTCTGATAAACGTCGAGTGGCGACGTTTTCTTAAAGTAATCTTCTCTAGGTGAACTTTCTATGATGGGCGATAACTGAGTCTTCTTATTTCTCAATGACTTTAAGAACTCCTCAGTTTCGCTGCCAGATCTTTTACGAATTGGTTTGCTTTGCGTAGTGTTCAGGCTTGTATTAGACTTTAAATCGGATACGTCACTTTTACTTCTTTTAACGACTGTAACAGGTTTAGTAGCAACAACAACTGGTGCATCAGGACCTTTATTAGTTTGAGCTCTTCTGAACAGTGTAGACAGTGATGTTCGTTCTTTCCTCTTTTTAGCACTTACATCACTAGTTGATCGTCCGAGAGGAGTTTTTTCTGGTGTGCCTTCGTCACTGTTTCTTCTTCCTATTCTGTTGTCCTTTTTTCTTCTGTGTGGTAGAGAGAAAAACTTCTCTGGCGGATGGTCAGAGGTACATGAGATGCCCTCGGCTTGGGCCCGTACTTTGTTAGCTTCTTCAATTAATTCCTTTTCTGATAGATGAGTGAATGGTTCCTTTCTGATGGACTTCGGTTGGTCGGATGAAGTGGTCCGCGTCGCCCGCGGCTTATCTGCAAAAATAATATAATTTGTTTAATAATTTGTCTGGATTGAAATCTTAAAGCATATTTTAGCAAGTTAGCTTTTATATACAGTTTTATTTTCAGAGAAGATATAGAAATCTAAATAATAGGTACTAGGTAGTATTTGTAAATATCAAGTATTACGTTATCCGTTAATAGTAAAACTTTATATATAGTAAGTAGAAGAAGAGTACAATATTATAACAATATAATATGAAAACCATGAATTACTGATGAAAACTCATTGATCCAGTTGACATGAACAGAAATTCCATGAGTTATTATGAGAAGCTGCTTGTATTACAAGTACTAAGCAAAACGAAACAATAAGTTAATATAGTAAATAACATGATGACCAGATGAACTTTAACCCAACAGAGAATAAGCTCACATTGCAATGACAAAATTGACAATATGGCAGTTTTAGTAAAGTCACACAAACCAGTTAAGTTAGATCATTAATTAAGCTGTCAAAGTTATTTTTATATAAAATAATATAAAGATAATAGAAATACCCATGGGTACTAGTTTGATCATAATAGATGAAGATTTATCTTGTTTGTAAATCTGACATAGAGTCAAAGTCAAAGTATCATTTATTTAAAGGATTTAAACAATCATTCGTCATGATCACTCTTTAAAGTGCTGATAAAAATTAAGACTTAAACATTAAGACAATCCATTTGATAGATTTCACCAAAAAAAGAAAACAAAATGAAGTAGGAGAAGGGATGATGCGGGTTAGGGTGGAGCACGCTCGCCTAGAAGAAACCGATGACTTTGAAGAGACCCAGATTGCACAATGACTATGGAAACGCTTGCTTCGGAGTCCGTGGAACTTCAATCATATAACGGTGACGCTTCCCCGTATCTCTGCTCGTACGATGACAGAATTGAGATGGGAGAATTGGATTGTGTAATTCCAAAGCACACTCTCCGAAATACTTGTGTACTTGCGGCTAAAGCCAAATAAATACGTTTTCTTTCTTTCTTTCTTTCAAATATAACCGATAAAAAACCGATAGGCTGCCAACTTCAGAGCGATGAGATGATGATGCTAAAGGCTTAAGGATGAGGAACAGGGCGTGAAGTTCCTCAACCTTCGTTCAAAAGGGAGGATCCTCTGATCAGACAGGTGTCTGACAACCCAACTGTTGGTCGCATGTATAGCTCTGCTTGCGTGGTGTGGGTGCGTGACGTGAAGATGCGATACGTAGTTAGTATATAAAGTAGATTAGCTGAGTAGACTCTGAAGAATATAAAAGACTGTACCATGTGGAGACCAATATAGAAAGATTATGAACCCAATAATTAATTTTACCCGTGTCATACAGGTTGTCCTAGTTCAGCGGTTGAGACCACATCGATGTAATGTTTATAGAAGTTACCTATAGTAAATAAAAATTATTTATGACTAGCGACCGGCTCCGTCTTCGCACGGGTGCAATATGGCATACCTACGTCTTCCTCTTGAATCTGATTCTGATTCTGATCACTCTATCTATTGCTGAAAACTGTATTAAAATCCGTTGCGTGGTTTAAAAGATCTAAGTGTACAGACAGCGGGAGCGACTTTGTTTACTATGTAAATATTTAATAATAATAATTCCGAAATAGTTTTGCACCACGTTTGTGTCTGTCTGTATAGCCTGACCTATTGGATTGTATTACAAACATGATTTTAGATTCATCTTGATTCATATAGTATCCTTACTTGATATTAACCAAGCATTATTTACAGTATGTTTTATACTAATTTATTTGATTACTGAGCCCTTATTTTAATTTCATGACAAGATTTCGGTGTATCTTTTCAAGATCTATCAAAAAGCGCCGTACAGTAAGAAAGTTCACTGTACTTACTTAAATAAAATTCATATTATAATGCAATAAGAATACAAAATGCTGGCGTCATAATGTAACGGGTAGTATCGCGAGCAAACAACTTATTTTTCGACTCCTACGCATGTTAGTAACCCCGCGTCCTGAGGCTGGAGCAAAAACTAACAATAGCTAATGATTTAGAGATGATGTCTAATGCTCTATCATTTAAGGATATTGACACGAAGATTTACAGATTTCCTTAATGCGGTAGAAATCAATTTGACGACAAGATTGGTCATCAGCAACATAATGTTAAGACCAGTAAAGGAAAACAAGGCGTCGTAGATCATTCTTCATTAAAAATATTGAAAAAATATTTTCAAACTCATAAAAATATATATTTTTTTATAAAGGGTGTAAAACACCTCTTAACGAAGCCGAAAGGCACTTGTTCTCCTCGTCATTGCGATCATTTTTTTGTTAAACACCATACCTGGGAACCTTCTAGTTACGGAGATATTGGGGGTCAAAGTTCCAACTTTTTAACAAGTTTTTTTTATACAAGTTTTTAATGTTAGATTTTTACTTTAAACACCTCCACGACCCCCTTACTATTCAATCTATCAATCAGCACAATGTTTTGAGTGCGTTACATTGAGTTCTACCACAAAACATAATTTTTCACCCCAAAAAAAAAGTCGTTTCCCAGCAATATTTTTTGCGTAAAGTTACTTAGTTTGATGTACAGAGTGGCCTGGTTGGTTTTCGGCTTCGTGATGAGGTCTTTTACACCCTGTATACGAGTACAGTATTTACCAAGAGGTATCATAATAATATTACCCAGTGCTGACTGAGTTGTGAAGGTCAGATAGGCAGTCGCTTCATGTAAAATACTGGTATTCAGCTGCATCCGGTTAGACTGGAAGCCGACACCAACATAGTTGGGAAAAGGCTAGGCAGGTGATGATACGAGTGCAGTGATGAGAAGTACAATGAGTACAGTGATGACTCTAAAGATTACATTGACAAGTGTGCTGTTTGTAACAAAAACAATGTTTTATGTTTCTAGCATGTCTGGAAGAAATTGCCTTTGTCGACAAAGACCACCGTAACATTTTGATGTATGCACTGTTTTAGACTTTCACGGGTTTCGCTTTCTTTCATTTTCTTTCTTTCGTTTTTTTCTTTCTTGTTTTCTTTCTTTCTGTTTTAATTTTCGTACAACCCGCATACCTCTTCAGTATTCCCGCGATCATGATGCTTGCAACAGCGTCGAAATATCGGGAGCTCATCAAAGCAAAAGAAAATCATGGATATTATTCTGTTAGTATTTCAAGTGTATTTTGATGTATGTATTGAAAGAAGATGTTAACACGTTCGGAGTGACAGTTATGATCGGGGCTGTACTACAATTCCTTGGTTGAATTCCTTTCTAAAAGGCAAGAGGTCCACTCTTCCTTCCTTGAACTTGACTAAAAAGTAACAACCCTTTTAAAACCAATACCAGTATCATAAAAGGACCAAATGGAATCCAAAAGTTGTTTGCGCCAAAAGTCAGCGCTAAAAATAAGCGTGAGCAGAGAAACGTGACGTCACTGAATTTAATGCTTTGCGACGAATCCGAATAAGTAGTATGCAGAAATGGATGACTTCGAATTTTATACGGTAGTTTTTTTTCTTCAAAGCGCCCCAGAAGGTCTTGCCAGACGAAGTGACCTGTCAGCGACAACAATGACGTAACATTCAAAAATGTATTGGATTAACAGGTTATGTTACTGAAAAAATCACGAGAATAAAAAAAGGTAATCTATAACATGATAACATCACGCCTGTAATAGTTGGATTTGGGGCTAAATAAACCAGGATTGAAATATAAAACAGGGATTTATTGATACAGATGCACAGTACAATCAACGTTGCTAAGTAATAACCGACCATGAAGAAGAGTGACATGACAGTGACAGTGACTGTTTGACATACAATGACCTCTTTAAACTGTTTGGTTTATACACTTTACTCTAACAGTAATCCCCGATGGGTAAGGACATTTTGCCAGTTATGTTTAAGTCCCATGTAATAGTGGGCGTCCAGACTCCGTGGCTGCTACTGAGAAATTCTTGATGATTCAAGCCGGATACACCAGGGGGCACTATTTTGTAAGGAAATACATGCTCTTGAATGGGAGAGGAAGCCCGACCAACCGCAGCCAGTCGGGCACAATCAGCCGACTATGCAGCCTTGAGCCAATATAGGAATAGGGGTAAAGACAGGTAGATTGCTACTGAGAAATTATTGATGGAAAAATCCAATAACACTTTTGCCTGACCCGGAAAACGAACCCAGGGCCAACATTCACGCTTGGATCCACTAAGCCAACGATGCAGTCAAAATATTAATGGGCAATAATATGTATTTGCCACTTAATATTGTTGTTTCAATTGAATTGCTCATTGCCGCAGGCTATGGGAAGCTTGGTATAAGTTGGTATAACAATCATCATCTTCCACCAGCCCTTATCCCAATTTATTTGTGCTTACCGCAGCTTCTTCTTTTCTACATCCAGATCAAATGTCACCTCATTAGTATCGAACTTTTGAATCATACAATAAATATTACAGCAACATAGAACAAAAAAGTACTACAACCTTAGATTAAATAATGTCCAGATTGATAGTAGGCCACTGAGAATTGAAGCCAAAAACACGCGGGACACATGTCCCGCATCGTACGATCCATACGTCAGTCGCCTAGGAACGTTCCCCGCGTAAACTACGTCACGAGTCCGTGTTTTGATATTTTAAAATGAAGGTTTGTGTTGTGAAATGGTGTAGAAATCACACTAAAAAAAAGGAATGTGCCACTATATATCATTTCACAAGTAAGTATTCAATTTCACTTTGTATTTCTTTGTTATCGCATTTTAAACTTATGTAAACAAAAAGTATAATTTGACATTACTGACGCGCCATATTTGTTGAGTGTTGCCAGGGGCATAATTTTTTTTACCCATTATTTGTAACTTTTAAAAATCTTTTCAGAACGAGAAATTACAAAAGAGTTTTATTTACTTAAACGATGTTTTTTTTTTATAAATGTAAAAGCTTTGGCTCAATTACTGAATTCGAAACGCTTTGTCCATTGCCTCAAAGTCTCATTTAGAGTAGAGTCAAACTAACTAATGCCGGGTCCAGACTGGTGTAACGCGAATGTAACGATTACGTTTAATTCATGTCAACAATGTGGACGGCACACGAACTCAAAGCGAATTGAAAACGCGAATACTGCGTGCGCTTTTGTGTTCGCGCAAAAACCGACAGCCGATGGATCAACCGCGAGCGTTACATGTAATGCTCGCGGTGCCGTCCACACCTAGAATTCGCGTTACATTACACGGTGGAGTCGCGTTACATTACGCTAGTCTGGACCCGGCTTAACGGTCGGACTCGGTCAGGTTCGGTCAGACTCGATCAGATTCGGTCAGACACGTTCAGAATCAGTCGGACTCGGTCAGACACGTTCAGACTCAGTCAGATTCGTTTGGACTCGTTCAGACATGTTCAGGCTTGGTTAGATTCGGTCTAACACGTTCAGACTCAGTCTAATTCGGTCGAACTGAGTCAGACTCTGTCAGACTCAGTCAGATTCGGTCAGACTCGGTCAGACACGTTCAGACTTGGTTTGACACGTTCAGACACATTCAGACTTGGTATTTAAGTACACCAAAACAACAAACATTTAATTCACTTGCAAGCAAATATCACAAAAAGTCGTAACATAATAATTTCTGATAAAGTCGCACATGAAAAATAACACAAATTAAAGAAATAACGTTGAAAATCACCAACCGTAATGATAAAAAATCATGTCATTACTGTTGATGATATATTTTACGCTGAACGTAAAATACTGAAAATCTCCCACATTTATGGGTAAGTCTCCGCCACTGGTATTACACGCACGTTGCACACAAACGCAAATCCGATACGTAATACACTCCCGAGCGCGGCGCTCACTCACACATTCAAAAAAAGTGGCTTCACTTAAAACGTTCCGTTTTGTTTCGAACACGGAATCTGGACATTATTTAATCTAAGACTACAACGCTGTCTGTGACACAGACGATGAACTAACAGCGAAACACGTCAGAAATCCTACATCGCGCAAGCAGATTTATCCGCGATATAAGACTATTTACAAGATCCCGACAATAACTGTCGGGCAGTAGCCCACCAGACATAACACCCCGTCTGGTCGGAGGATCCTCCCTATTCTATGGGGGATGAAGGACTTTACACCCTGTTCTGTACTTTACCATTTTTATTTTACCAGTCGTCATTATTCTTCTGCCCTCATTCCAATTTTTTTAGGGTCAGCGCAAAACATCATTAAAAGTCATATTAGCTTTCCCAAAATCCATACACCGTTTCTTCTCCTATACTAAAAAGTTCCTAATTCTTTTTTTGCTCGCCACACTATTCCCAAAACACTGCAACTCCTGAAAGCCAAAATCAACAGTGAATACCACCAGAAAAGCGGCGAAACAATGAAGCTCGACGAAGTCCCAAAGAAACAATTAAACTGTCTTGGATCCCGCAACGAAGAACGTGGATGAGTAGGAATCCTAATTCTACTGCATCACATAACATATGTTTTTAGCCGCTAGATTTCAAAACTTATATTTTTTAAATCATCTTGACCAATGAATTTTGTTCCCAAGCGTCTATGATTTTTTATCCATATATTCGCCGGTGGTCTAAACAGTCATACGATACTTTTACTTCAAAGATGTTAATCGTATTGTAAATAATCCTTCATAAATTAAAGGCTTATAACGGTGTTCTACTAAAGATTGGGTGTCATGTTTAACAGTAGATATTCATTGTGTATTATCTTTGCATCATCTCACTAGCTTTGTTCGACAATGTTGGCTTCCAGTTATACCAGGATGCTGTAGGACTAGGAACCCGATTCTGGGTTAAGCTCACCGTTGTACATGAGCTGTAAAGAATAAGAATATTTGCGCACTTCCACAGGACTCTTTGGTTTCGTTTAAAATCAGTGAACATTTTGCTAAATAATAACAGCTGCTACGGTCGATCTTCAGGTTAAGCCGTGCTTGCCTAGGTTGGTCTGTGGATGTGTGACCACCCATTACATACCGAGTTTCCTCCGTGCCTCGGAAAGCACGTTAAGCCGTTGGTCCCAGCTGTCATTTGTAGTTCTTTGACAGTCGTTAGGTAGTCAGTGGGCCAAAAAGTCTGACAACCAGTCTTACCAAGGGGTCGTATTACCTGGTATTAACTAGGTTGTGAAGGTTAGATACGCAGTCGGTCCATGTAAAATACTGGTATTCAGCTGCATCCGGTAAGACTGGAAGCCGACCGCAACATAGTTGAGAAAAGGCTAGATGATGAACATTTAGCGCCACGACCAGCAACGCCTTACTAAACGCTCCAACCATATATTGACATATATAATCAGTATGTATTATAATATAAACACGCTCGGTGACCGTGACAATGACGATCCGTTGTCTACACAAGCCGTCGGTATCAATAACTGTTCATACCAGTCAGACAAGGATATTAGTGTAGAATATACGGATTTCATTCCATTCTGCCATTTACATGTGATTCCAAGAATTATTTTATGAGATAATTTCGGGGAAAGATAATCCTCAATATCGTAAGTTCTTAAGGCCCTTCTAACCCTAAAATTAGCAACTCTATTTGTCAAACTTCGTTTGAAATGCTGTTAGAATAAAGTTCTAATCAGCTTGCACTACAAAGCGGTTGTTACGTCAGTCACTGCAGCCGAATAGTGCGAAATGAGTGGTTTTTTGCGATTTACAAAAAATCTTTTGATTGGACTAAAAAAATAAAACACATAAGTCCTGCTTTATAGTTAGTTCAGTTAATATGCAAAGTTTCATGATCTAATTTGAAGTAGTTTTTGAATACCAGCGGTTTATTGTTCGATTTGGAGGTACCTGGAATTTTTTTCTATCGAGAAAAGTTTATGAAATCGTGTTTTCGTCACACATAGGACTAGCATTTATCGTCAACTTTACCATATATTTATTTCAAAATTAATGCTGCAGTATTTAAGGCGTAACGGAGGATAATGCTAAGCCATTTGAGGGATATATAGCCCTTAATTTGGTTTTGTGATAGGTAAGTAACTTTAGATGCTACAACAAGTATACCTAACGGTGCTGAAATATCATCAGCATCATCATCTGCCTTGCCTTTTGCCAACTATGGTGGGGTCGGCTTCCAGTGTAACCGGATGCATCTGAGTACCAGTACTTTACATGGAGCGACTGCCTACCTGACCTCCTCAACCTAGTTAGATACTGAGTAAATCCTGTAGCTTTAATCCTCCAATGATAGTGACATTATGAGAAACTAAACTGAGTTGAATTCGGAAATTCGACTCTCACAGGTTGAAAAGTCATAAAGTTTTCTTATGTACTTGTACAGTCACTAGAATTAACACTATGCTTAATTTAAAAGCGGTTTTCTCTTAATATTAATTGTGATTTCTAATCACAATGGATGATTATAAAGAGAGACAGACCAAAGAAAAGATAAATTATGTGAAGAATTCTAAGAAAGAAAAACCGGCCAAGTGCGAGTCGGACTCGCGCACGAAGGGTTCCGTACCATTATTTAAAAACATTAGACAAAACTGCAAAAAAATCACGTTTGTTGTATGGGAGCCCCCCTTAAATATTGATTTAATTCTGTTGATATTTATTATTATTTATTTTATTCTGTTTTTAGTATTTGTTGTTATAGTGGCAACAGAAATACATCATCTGTGAAAATTTCAACTGTCTAGCTGTCACGGTTCATGAGATACAGCCTGGTGACAGACAGACGGACAGACGGACAGACAGACGGACAGACAGACGGACAGACAGCGAAGTCTTAGTAATAGGGTTCCGTTTTTACCCTTTGGGTACGGAACCCTAAAAAGGTGTAAACGATAGGGTGAAGGTTGACTGGAAAATGGAAGAAAAAAAAGAGTTGCGCCAACCCAGAATAACATGGAACAAGTGCACGTTACAGGTAGTCAGTGGCCCAAAAAGTCTGACAACCAGTCTTACCAAGAAGTATCGTATTACCCAGTACTAACTGGGTTGTGGAGGTCAGATAGGCAGTCCCTCCATGTAAAATATTGACATTCAGCCGACAGAAGCCGACCCCAACATAGTTGGAAAAAGGCTAGGCAGGTTATGATGAAGTGCAAAAAAAAGAAAATGATATTATTTTCGAATCCTTCATTGTGAAAATGGTTGTATCTTGAAGTTGCAATCGTTATTTCCGAGCAAAACTGCTATAGGATTTGTGTTTATGGTCGTGACAGTACATCGTTAAACACAGTTATTGATGTCAGTACTGCACTTGATAGAAGGTAATGTCCTTGTTTGTGTGACCACCTGTGCAAAGCATAAACATCTGGGCACACTGATGCGTCACAAAGAACAAGTTTGCTCAGTGCGTAGTTTGTTAGTAGTCTGGGAAATAATAAGATAGGTGTGAAAATATAAAAGAATTTATTTGGAGTTTGAGAACTTTCAAAACTTATCAAAAGGTAAAGGAAATGCATATATAAAAGCTGCCATTAGAATTTATAGTGCTAGTTTTTGCTTATTATGGTCTCTCCGACCATAATAAGCAAAAACTAGCACGTTCCTAAATAGGTATTTCTCAAAACGGTAAGTGTAATCAAAATAATGCAAGCAAATTTGGAAGCCAAACCAAGTTTTTACCTTGAAATACGCACAAAGCCAGGAACAGGAGCCTAAACGAGTGATATACGACTGACGCTCCTTACACCTCTACCAACATTGTAGACTGCATAATCTATTCTAAACCTGCACATGCTATCATCGTAAACACGGTGTTCATCGACGTGTAAACTGTTCATTAATTCAGCATAATGATTCTAGACCAGGAAGAGATTTTCCGTCGGTTACAGGTAAGAAAAACTATTTCATACACAAACTGAGTCAAAATGTATTGAATTTCTATTGTGTAGTTTTTTATACTCTGGGGCATTTTAAATCATATACTGACAACATGGACAGATAGGCAGTCGCTTCATGTAAAATACTGGTATTCAGCTGCATCCGGTTAGACTGGAAGCCAACCCCAACATAGTTGGGAAAAGGCTAGGCAGATGATGATCATACTGGCAACATGGTTACAGTTCGCGGTCCAATGTTCCTGACACCGCGTATTTGAGATACCGAAGAGAAAGATCTAGAAGACTACGAGACTAGGAGACCATAAAAACGATGAACACATCAAAGTTAAGTTACTTAGTCACCGTTCTATCAAACATGATTGAAGTAGTCACCAATACAAATATCCGTGTAGATGATGACAAACAAACCTTGGCAGAGGATAATCCAGTTCGTACGTAGGCTTGCGAAACATGCGCACTTTGAATGTTAAGAACTTGAAACATATTATTGTTTAAATAAATATTTAACGTTAGCAAAAAAATATATGCCGGCAGTGAAATGCTTCTAGCATTGGGTCTTCTCTGGATACTAAGTACCAAATGGACAAGACTGACTATTTGTGGTGTTCACTAGAAACAATAATTAGGATTTAGAATAAAACCACCAAATTATCAGTAAGTAAATGAACTACTTTAAGGGTACGTGCACTTGCTGCCCGGGATAAGTGGGGACTAGTCGAACGACGACGGAACCTTAAAGCTTTTTTTGCTTTAAGCTCACGCTACGTTTATTAGTATTTCACAAATAGCTTTTAAAGCCTTTAGTAGTTCTACTTCGACTTCCAACAGGATTGACGTGTATCGTTATTTCATCATCATCATCATTTCAGCCGAAAGACGTCCACTGCTGGACATAGGCCATCGTTATTTAATGTCAATCAAATACATTTTTGAATTTTCTATTATCTTTACCGGTGCGACACATTGCCTTGGCCACATTATAAGAGCTCACTTAGCGTTAAACATGTCTGAAAGTAAGCACACCAAAGCAAGTGTGCCTTGGTTGAATGGCGATGTCATGAAGAAGATAATACATTTCTTGCACAAACACAAAACCCAAAGGAAAGTAAAAAATATTCCAAAAAACCACTGCCCTTGAATTTTCATTTTCATCTCACAAGGCCACCGTTTCCTTTAAGTTTCCTTATTTTCAACCGACTTCCAAAAAGAGGAGGTTCTCAATTCGTCTGTATTTTTTTTTTTTTTTTTATTTTTTTTTTTTTTTTTTGTGTTTGTTACCTCAGAACTTTCGACTGGGTGAACCGATTTTGATAATTCTTTTTTTGTTTGAAAGCTGGTGCTTCCCGTGTGGTCCCATTTTAATTTTGTAAACATCTGATGCTGATCTTCGGAGATGTACAATGGAACTCTTCAAAAATAGACGGCAAAGCTGCCGAGAATGTTGCAATCGCTTGGATGTTTATTGTTTATACAACATCATGACGTATCATCACGCCTGTATGCTCTGAGGGGGTACACAGATGTGTACAATACACCCAGATTTCGACAGTTAGGTATGTTAAGTTGGCGCAATCGTGTTCCACGCGCGCCTCAAATGACGTAACATCACGCCTGTATGCTCTGAGGGGGTACGCAGATGTATACAATACACCCAGATTTCGACAGTTAGGTATGTTAAGTTAGCGCGTTCGTGTTCCGCGCGCGCCTCAAAGAGATGTCAGCAAAAGGGACTGTTCTAAAGAGATACTGCGGCCCTGGAACAAAAAGGGCTAAGAAGGAACATGGATGGGTTTTAGTCAGTAAAAGTCTGACACTCCCTTCCGCTCCGCCCAGAGCGGGAGGGGTCATCATCATCATCAGCCTATTAATGTTCCCACTGCTGGGACATAGGTCTCCTCTCTATGAGAGAGAGGGGTAATTTGATAATTTCCCATCCGAAAAAAAAACAAGGTTCCATATATTGAAGATACGCCTATTACCATGACATGTATTGTTAACAATGCCAAATAAATTCATGGCAAATATTTGTTTGGGAACAACTAAAAATGGAAAAATAAAAAACTTTTTTGCAAAAAAATAAAACCGACTTCAAAAAAACACAAAAAAGTGAAAAATAACTTTAGCTTCAGAAGTCGGTGACAAAAAAACTAAACCAATCAAACAAAGGTCACCGACTTCTGAAGCTAAAGTTATTTTTCACTTTTTTGTGTTTTTTTGAAGTCGGTTTTATTTTTTTGCAAAAAAGTTTTTTTTAAACACATAGTTCTTAAAGCAGAGGTGCTAAACTGACGTGTCCGTGTTTAGGAGATTGATACACAAAGGCAGACAGTCATTAGTGGGCAGTGAACCTTGGAGGCTTCCGTTTTAACGTGGGCGAATCTGTACACAAAAAAGATGTTCGCGATTTGATGCTAGATTCAGTTTAAGAAAAGTGTCTGCATGAGAGATAAGATCGTTTTTATGGAAGTAATAAAAAGTTTCTTGAGCTATTTATAGAAATGTAGCACAGGGAACATAACGATTGTGAGGCTCTTTACGATACGTAGTTTTATAAACAAACTACGATCAAACACTGTTTTAAGCTTTCACGGTTTAAAACTAAACTTATATTGTCACTCACGCCAAAGACAAAGAAAGAGGGTAGACAGATTTGTCTGCTCTTAACAATTTATTTTCCATCCACCCGCATTCTCCAGTCAACCCGCGATCATGGCGCTTGCAACAGCATCGAAATATCGGGAGCTCAAAACAATTACCAATCACGGAAGATATCCCGTAAGTGACAATATAAGTTTAAACTACGATCAATTAGGGAACACCAGAACAATGTAGGGCTACACCAGGGACTTTCATCTCGCTCATGCTCTATTCATTTAACCTATAATCATCTCGAAACATTATAGCCTAGTGGTGTGACCGTCAGACTGCCAAGTCATAGATCTCAAATTCGAACCCTAGACACGCACCTATGATTTTTCGGATTGATGTGCATATTATATAATTATCACTTGCTTCGGTGAAGGAAAACATCATGAGGATGTCTGAGAAATATTTCTCGATGGCATGTAAAGCCAAGTCTGAGGCCCATGAGCGGCATACAATCAGACACCAGGTAAGATACTCAGAAATCTCGAAACAAAGTCTTAGTGTGCCAGTAACCTTACCGGTATCCGTACCCATTAAACCAAAATTATAGTTGCCACAAAAAACAGTATCTAACCTTGTACTATTTTTGCAAGAAACGATAAGTTAATAACCTATATCCTACGGAAACAATTTGTCAAACCAATGCCAGGCACACAACACGCAACATTTAAAATCAAGTGCTAAACATACATGGAAACAATATACATATTTTGTCCGTTTAAGATAGATAGCTCCAAACCAGTTGTTTAAGGTCACTTTGAAGTATTTACTATGTGGGATGAATAGATAGTAGGTTCAATTTGTTCAAATAATAACAATACTGATATCTGCGCAGTTGAGAAATTATTTTAAGACTTCTTTGCAATTTTGAATCTAAGGATTTGTGGGAGCTCCGGGGTTGCGGGACTGTTCGAAAGAGATACCGTGGCCCTGGAACACCTTTGTGTTCCAGGGCCACGGTCCTTCATCGCCCTTTGGCGATGAAGGAACATGGATGGGTTTTAGTCAGTAAAAGTCTGACACTCCCTCCTGCTCCGCCCAGAGCGGGAGGAGTCATTTCATGATTTCCCATCCGAAAAAAAAATGTTTGTGTAAGCTCAGCTCCACTTAACATAAGCTCAGTGTGAAGATAGGTAATGCAATGACAGTTACTATGAGTAGTGGTTAAGTAACTTGGTAGACAGATTAAAAGTTGCAGTTTATTGGCAAGTTTATTAGTAAAGGGACAGGCACAGCATATTCTCCAAAGATTCATTGGTGAAAAGAAGAGCCACATAACATTACGCCCGTAATCCCCAAAGGATTCGTCAAAGAAGACCTGTTATAGTACACAGTTATGAGTAAGTCCCATAAGAAGAGCAAACCTATTACCATTATAGCAGCCACGTACAAATCTACACCCCGTTTTGTTACTGAGAAATTCCTGATGGAAAAACCTCGTAACAAAATAATAGGAAGCACCGATTACTAATTAATATTTACCAATCGTTTTGCCTCGAGTGTTATTATAACGGAATCAAAAAAATCGGTAGCAGTGGACCTTGATAACAATGCACAGTCTTGGCACTGGTATTTGTAGACTAAAATCCTTGATGAGCCCACATGGACAACGAACAAATATTTAGACAGAGCGACCTACATTTCTGAGAACAGCGGGTCTAAAATGGCCGCTATAGCAGATCCTACGCAGAATCATAGCATGAATCACGTTAAAAAATTTAAATTCTTAAAATGGACTTTATGTCAATAATAATAAAGTCCATTTTAACAATTTTAAATTTTTAACGTGATTCACAAAACGATTCTGCTAAAGCGGCCATTTTAGACCCCCAGGACATCATGAAGGTGAAGATTGGAGCTGAAAATAAATAACAGTTTAGGTACAGAATTTGCATGGATCAGATGACTAGGTTTTAGACCAAGGAAAGTATTACTTTTCTGCGAACGATAATACTGATTATGAAATAATAGAAATAAGACCAACTGTGGTTCCTCAGTCCTTCTCTTGTGAATTTCTGTGTCTATCATTGGCACAAGCCGACCACAAACTTACTATTATTGCAAGCAATGTAACAGTGTTAATAATTAAAAAAGAATAATAATAAATATTTACGGTTATAGTTCACGCCGCAGATGTAAATCACTGTACTGATTTGAAAGGTTGCATGAATAACAATTTAATTAATATAATAGCGAGTAAAGTAGGGAAGTAATTACAATTAATTAATCTACTGTAAACTCAACAGTTTAAAGAAATCGAATGTAATAATGTCGTAACCTTAAAAATATACAGGTTTAAAAACTTCACTCTTGGTACTAGGCAATCATAAGTGCGAAGAAGACATCGCTTAAACCCACATAAAGCCATTAGACGTATGGCATGGTAAAGATTGAAACAAGCACACTAGTGACAGGTTGCCACTCAATCACCAACGCGCTAAAGGCTTCAAATTCCTATATAAAATTACTTAACTTCAAAACAGCGATAAACAACTCATTTGTCAATCTAGCCACATCTATTACGTATATTAAATTAAATCGTTCGCAATAAACTAATAAAATGATTAATTATAACAAAATTCGCAATCTTACTATTAACATTCATTGAAAAATTTTCTGTCGGTAGCTTTCGCAACGATTGACCACAAAAGGCTCCTTCGTTTAGGTCAATGCCGACTCAGAAACTGTCTTTATATGTCTTATATCGTCATCGCGGGCCGTTTTTGGAGCGTCTGAGTAGCGCCAGATTGCAGAGGACCCGCCCCCTACGCAAAACACAAATGGTTGCCTCAGGGTACGACTGTGGGCCCACTTATGTCGATATAATCGATTTTCGAGGTAATGAGTCTATTTGATAGTTTATGATCTAAATATTTTTGTGGTGCAATTTTTTCTTTAACTTCTCTCAATATTATAGAATATTTCAGTCGGGCGTCCAGATAGGTCAGAGCTTTTCGTTTCATAAAAGTCGAATTCCAATCGTAAGGCCCTTGCTCCAAGGGCACGCCACGATAGTGGCGATAAGTCCCCTCTTTGAGGAGTGGCTTGAGCGACGCCACGGCGTCCTCACCTTCCGCCTGACGCAGGTCCTCACCGGACACGGGGTGTTCGGGAGGTTCCTGCACCGAATCGGGCGGGAGGAAACGTCCGGGTGCTTCCACTGTGAGGATCGACCGGAGGACACGGTGCAGCACACGGTGGAGGTGTGCCCCGCGTGGGCGGAGCACCGCCGTGTCCTCGAAGCGGCGATCGGCGGCGGCGACCTCTCGCGTCCGGCCCTGGTGCAAGCCATGGTCCGGAGCGAGACGGAATGGGACGCCGTCACCTCCTTCTGCGAAGCAGTAATGCTAGAGAAGGAGGTGGCGGAACGTGAGAGGGAGAGAACCTCTCAACGTCCCGGCCGCCGCGGAAGACGCCCCGGGCGTCGGGGGCCACCACCACGTGGCCCCCGGCCACCGTAGGCGCGGGCCTGTGGACGGTGAGCTATGGGCTAGCTCGCCGTCCGTCCGTCTCATGACGACAGGCCGTGTCGACGGCGCGTTCGTGTTCCACGCGCGCCTCAAAGAGAGTCAGCAAAAAGGAAGGGGTCCGTAAGGACCGATGCCTGCCGGGGTTGCGGGACTATTCGAAAGAGATACCGTGGCCCCGGAACACAAAGGGCGATGAAGGAACATGGATGGGTTTTAGTCAGTAAAAGTCTGACACTCCCTCCTGCTCCGCCCAGAGCGGGAGGGGTTATTTGATGATTTCCCATCCGAAAAAAAAAAAAAAAAAAAAAAAGGCCCTTGCTCCAGAAACAACTTAATTCCGAACACACACAAAAAGTGTTATTTAAATACATTACATAAGATTTATTGCTAGTCACAATAAATTAGAAGAATCCAATCCAATTATAAAACATAACGATTCTAGTTATGATTACTGACGCCCAATGATTTTAACGGTTTGTTGTGTCAGAATTACGCGTTGTCTTTGATGAAGATGATTTGAAGCCTTCGCTTGAAAGAGATGGATTAAATTGGTTTATAAAGGAGTGATTGCTAAACGCGACTTTGATTAGTACCGAGTTACCGAAATACCGACTCAGGGAACATAAATAATGTTGTAACAGTTTTGAAGTACTGATCCGGGACAAAAAACTATCTATAAAAAAATATCTTTAATACGTAGTTCAACAGGTGTTACCTACGATTTCATCTACATGTGGGTATATTTACTAGAAAGTTTCAGTGATAATGTTATATTTAAAAATAAACAGCCAACGAAAAGCTGATGTCAATTCTGTTCAAAGTCGTTGTGAAATGCCGAAACGCCATAACAACTTCCACGAAAGTCATTGCCTTATATCTAGACACTCTGGATTGAAAACTGCTTTGATTATTTTAGTAAGTAACGTTGCTGCGTATTATTGTACTTCATGCGATTTAGAGTTGTTGGTACTAACATCATCTGCCTAGCCTTTTCCGTTGGGGACGGCTTCCAGTCTCATCGGATGCAGGTGAATACCAGTATGTTACATAATATTAAAAAGTAGTACTAACAAAAAAGAAGAAGATTTTGTTCAATAGAACTGTGCTAACTTTGTTGAATCGAAGCATTCCAATTGTTTTAAACCAGACACAACACAATCTCGGCAATTGCATAACATGTGGGCCGGCCGCTGTATCAACAAATGATTACAAAGCAATAAAATAATTTGGCACTCCAACCACATTTCGTAAACCCTTATCTCTACATACAAGATCTACGAGCATGTAAGAATGTGGTAATGCTATATTGAATAACAACCGGTCGGGTAGCCCGCGGGCGGAGCGGGCGCTTTTACTATCGTAAGGAAGTGTGGGGAAGAAATTGTGATTGTGTTTTGTTTTTAGTTGCTCAATGGATTGGTATTAATTGTTGGGTAATTTGTGTGTGACTGGCTAGGAGTGTCCGAGTAGTCTAAGTTATAGAGAACCGCAAATAGCTACAAGCTCACATAAGACAGTAAGTTTGTGTTTTTTTTTTTATAGAAGCCAGTATTGTGAAAGACACTCCATACTTTTCTTCATTCTCTTTGTCCATAGCCGCAAAAGACCAATCTTTATTTTAGTGACGGAACAGATTTTTATATTAATAACCCGGGCTACTAATTTAATAGGCCTAGGTACTTCGTTATATAGTTCTCATTCAAACTTCGACTTGCATTAAACCACTACTGAATTGTCTACGTACGTATGCATTAATTTAATGACATTTGCCATTACCACCTAAAAGCAATTGTAGAGGTCCCAAATAAAAAGTGTTGTAAGCCTTCCGATTTTCATTCATCTTATTCTTATCTTATCAGAAAAAGGTTTGTGATCAAACAATTCGCACTACTACGGTTTTATTAACAACTGATTAACAAAGAGGACAATAAAAATAACTAAAATCATGACGATTGTATTAATGTCTTAAGCATTTTAACGTGTTTGGGACATTTGTTGACGCAAATATGAATGTCCTTGTATTTAAGTGGCTTGTAAGGTAAGGACACAATAAGGATAGTGAAGTCGAAAGCGTTGCGAATATTTTGTATTGTGCCACCAACTAGAAACACCTACTAAGATGTCATGTTTTCCTGGTATATTTGCATATATTTTGGAATTGGTTCACGGTCTTCGCGGTCTTAGCGAGTCGATGGCAAAAAATTTCAAGTATAGTTCAGAATGTTTGGCTAAAAATACGGCTTATACGCGAACTCTGCTCACTGATGCAGGATAAGGTCCAGAGGTGTCAAGATTTGTCTATTGATGGCATATATAATGTTCGGAAATAGTCTCTGTACAATTGTGATAACTAATTTATAATTATTTAAAATCTATTTGACGACCTGATTGGCGCAGCGGTAGTGAGGCTGCCTTACGTTCTTAGGGTCCCGGGTTCGAATCCCGGTCGGAGCAAATGTTTGTGTGATGAGCATGGACATTTGTTTCCGAGTCATGGATGTTTATATGTATAATAAGTATGTATTTACAAACAAAAAAGTATCTATGTAGTATATCAACTATCTGGTGTCCACGACACAAGCCTCGTTGCTTAGTGTGGTACCAGATGGCGCTGTCTGTAATGTCCAGCGATATATTTATATTTATTATTATTTATTTAATTATTTACTATACAGCGTGTATAGCTATACTTAATGCCTAATATAGACCATCAAACTGAAATTATATATGTACATACATTTGCGTCGAGTAAACAAGAATGGAATTTTTTTATGGGGCAGCTTGAGTACCCGTCTTTACTCTTTATGTTACACGCTGTATTACGTTTGAGATGGTATGCATACTCTTTAAACGGATATAAAACGCGAAAAGGTAACATAGTCTGAATTCTTGCACGAAGAGCTAATAAAAAATACATATCTATAATCACATCATACCTGCATGAATTAACTCTTCAACTAATTCGTGATGCCAAAAATAGTACCTATCAATATTAAAAAAATAAAAACAACAAAGCTTGTTTGTAAAGATGACTATCTGCCAATCCCTACTGATTAACTATTCTGTTACAATCACGACAGTGTATAAAACAATGATGTTCATGTCATAGTTTTTGTTGAACTTAATGAGGATAAACATGACAAGTTTATTGATGAAGATGTAACAATGATTGGTGAAAAAACTGTTTGTGTATATTAGGTTGGGAGATTGGAAGAACAGATATTTTTTTTAAAAATTAGGTAGACTGAAGATTTGCAATACATTAGTCTGTACCTAGGACAAGTAACAGTATAGTTTTGAAAGTTTACTGGTTTGGAACATAATATAGAATCATTTGAAAATGCAAGAACTTTTAACTTATGGATAATTTTATAAAGAGCACTCAAGAACTGAGTTCTGTACATGGTCTCAAACATGGACCTAAGCTTAACTCGTTGTGCTCAGTAGCTCATCTTCCTAGCCATTTCCCAACAATGTTGGGGTGTGGGGTCATCTTTTAATCTGACCTGATGCAGCTATAATAGATGTTTTGCACGAATCGACTGTCGCTGACCTCTGTTACCCAACTGTGTAACATTGATGTTAGATCTGTGGTCAAATTTGCGAGCTCGACACTACACGCATAGATTACCTTCAGTAAGTATTTTTGCTCCTCGGATTTACCTGCGAAGGCAACAATGTCGTCTGCATATCTCGCCGCCAAACGACCAACACTACTCTTTCCAGCCCTTGTACGCCATACAGTCAAAACTTTACTCCAATGTTAGCTTTACATCATGAATGGGGCTGGCACAGGAGCGTGGAGAGCCTATAGCCAGCATTGGATGAATTCTGGCTGATGATGATGAGGTATTTTTATAACAACTTCACCGACAATTCTCCAATGACAGAGTATTTAAACACCTTAAAGAACGATCACCTATGGATACGAAGTTGTCAGTTAACAACGAGCCTCGAAAACATTTAAATGATCTAACAGAACATCTTATACATAAGAAATCTCTCAAGAAAGGTATTTTGTAACATCCTTGTGACACTGATCATTATTCTGAGCAGCATTCCTTCCGAATGAGCAGCATTGACGCGAGGACAGATGTCTCGATAGCGAGCGAGCCTAGACGCCTAGACCCGCTGTAGTATCTCTCTCTTGCGAGTCTCTACGTACAAGATGCGTTTCTCGCAAGCATCATTACTGCAACCGAATTTATTCGTTAGTAGCAAATTTTAGCGTTAACAATCTAAAGTAAGCGATTTTGTCGTTATCTCTGTCGAGACTGCCAGCCCAGCATTCGAAAAGCCTTGTATCACAATTTTTTCCAGGAATGCCATTTTATAGTCAAGAGTCTTTTGTCCACCGTGTAGTGGTTTGAATATAACATGCTAGACTTTTATCGTGGAAAATCATGAAATTATGGTTCGGCAAAAATTCATGCTATTTCTAGTGCCGTGTCTGCGTCCGTTCGGTTCGTTTCGCTGTCAATCTGCCTACCCGTTCGTTTGAGTATCTTAATTGGCCGTCTTTAAGGAATTCTATCTCTAGTATAATCATATGGTTCAACAGCGACAGGACATTTTATAGCGAAATTATCATCTCAACGAGTTCACCTTAGACAACTTTTTATAAATATTCATTTACTTTAAATTTTCCATCACACCGACCCGCTGCGGTCAAGGTCGATGGTGTCTAACCAAAAACCAGCTTTTAAGTACCTCTCAAAGTCTCAAACTATGTAAAAACCACACTAAAGTCAACTTGGTCGTTTCGGAGAAACAATGTCACTAACACAAACAAGTAACAAACGTGACGAATGGCCTACAAAAAAAAACTATGCAGACATTTGGACACACATTTTTTAAAATGGTTCTGCATAATTATGCTGTTTTTTTTTCATTAAGACAATGTGGCATACGTCAAGCGAGTTTATATAAAACGGAATAAAATTGACCAGCTTCCATCCACTTCCATCAGCCCCAAAAATATTTTCAGGAACTTTCCCTGGACGAAATATTTCACAAGGATGATGTAGAAATTGTTCCTGCCAATGCTATTTGTATAGTATTGTAAGTGTCTGGATACATTACAGAATTTAAAAAACAGGTGTCAAATGGTCTGTTTCTGAGTTTACCTGTTGCGTCCAAGCTCAAAACGCTTTTCCTCAAAATTAAGAAACCCAGACCGAGGACAAACTTTAAAAACAGACCTCAATTATATGCTAGATAGATAAATTACAACGTTTCGTAACGATACATTGCTTTATTTTGTCCCGCATCTATTGGAAATTCCAGTTACACAAATAGATAAAAACCGTTCTTACAAAATAGTTACAACAATTACGCATAACGTTTAATTCTTTTTGTTATTTCTTTTAACACTTTCGTCTTAATTTCACGAATAAACTGTTTCTATGAAAATATTTGTTTTGCAAAGGCAGTGATGGCCTGTGTGTGACCGCTCGTTAACATCGACCAATTACGATTCGCCACGTTCAATTGCAGTCAATTATGATCAAATTATTGTTTTTTGTTATTTTTTTGCTTCATACGGCCTCGTTTCTTACTTTGTCTTTGTCTACTATTTACTTAAATAATATTTTATTTTATTTATTCAGGGACAATAAACAGCTACAATATGTGTTGGAATAGGAAAGATAATACAAAATATTAACAATATTGCAGTTTACCTTTATCCGCTTAATATTCTGTCAAGTGTCGATATTGATGACACACGAAGAAAGTAGTAGTAAGAAGTGTCAAAGATGTTTGCATGTTTATAACAGTAATGGCCCCACTGCTGGGACACAGGCCTCCTGGGAGAGAGGGAGTAGGTTAAATGGATGTCACACTTGTTCCAATATTTTACGACGACCCGATTGGCGCAGCGGTAGTGAGGCTGCCTTACGTTCTTAGGGTCTCGGGTTCGAATCCCGGTGGGAGCAAATGTTTGTGTGATGAGCATGGACATTTGTTTCCGAGTCATGGATGGTTCTATGTATAATAAGTATGTATTTACAAACAAAAAGTATCTATGTAGTATATCAACTATCTGGTGTCCACGACACAAGCCTCGTTGCTTAGTGTGGCACTAGATGGCGCTGTGTAATAATGTACAGCGATATTTATTTATTTATTTGGTAATAGAACATGTTCATCTCATGTTCATCTCACGATGTTTTCGTTCACCGTTTTGATTTAAAATTAATTTGATCAATCCATTGGATGTGAGTTCTCTTGTATGTATATCATCGACTATTAAACGCAGTACGTTTGGAAATTCATTGAGAGATACGTTGTGTACTAGAGTAGTGTTACAGTAACAGTACACACCAAACATGCTGAGTATTTTAACGGCATGAGCTGTCCTGTTTATAAGCCTAAGAAGAATGCATAAACAGATATATTTTGTGTTACTAAATAAATACATCATCATTAACATTCCACTACATTATAAATAAACATAACGTAGGTATACAAAAATGTAAAACCCAAAGAGACATCAAGGAAAATCGACAATATAAAACTAATAGATATACAGGATTTTAAATTAAAAATAACAAGCTTCGACGGAAGATATACAAAATACAAAAAAAAAGGAAATATTGTTAAAATTAGTCTTATTAATTGAACGCATTAGTTCCAAGGTGAATCGTTATTATTTTGTTATTTACAACATCTTTTGTCAGATTTCCGATACACAGATAAATGAAAAATTAGTATGTTAAACGATAGTCCCCTCTCTAAAAGTAAGAGATGTAACCGAGTCAGCTAGATATCGATATTCGTTGACTCACCGAATCTTTTGACGTGTACGTCTCTATTAAATGATACAGTTCTCGGCTTAGTTTCTTTCGTTTCCTTCGTTTCGGTATCGACTCTCGTATCTTTGGCTACCTTATCGCCATCTTCGGCATTATCCGACTTGACAATATCATCAGTCATTGGGTAGTGAGGTACCCGGGACTTGGTACCTCGGTTACTGTTAGCTTTACCGTCAACTCGGCAGTTTGCGTTTCGGTTGCATCGGTTTTGTTTTTATCTGTAAAAAGTTTCACCGACTTAGACCCGATCAATGATATTGATGATAGTTTGATGTTTTCCCAACTGTACTTTTTATGACAGTAAAGATATATAGCTTCGATAGAAGAATAAATTGTAAATGATGATAGAGATCAAAATTCTAATATATTATTGATAGATGGTTTAATATCTACTAACACTATAGATAATTAAAAATACAGCAATGAAATGTTCGTATAAGATAAGAAAACTATTTTGAAAACTTAAACTTTCTTAGCCTATGGAGTTATACTCGTACTAGTTAATTAAAATGTTGCTATTAGGGACATCTTTCTAATTGCAGTAGCGTTTATACATAAAGTAGTATGCGTGTGAGTTCATACCTTATCGTGTTATTGTACATCGGATCAGCTGTGTTGTTCACATCACCAACAACCGTGGCTTTGCCCGCATTTTGCACCAAGCTTCCTGTGACAATGGAAAAATACAATTAGATATTATTGAAACCAGCTGATACTAAGCAGTGGTGGCCTAGCGGAAACGACTGCTACTAAAGTTTTGTAGGACGTAGGTCCAAACACAGAGCGGCTCTTGAATTTGAGGTAGTAAAAGACTACATCATGAGAAAACAATCATCAAATTCGTAGCCTTGTGAGATCCACAAACCCCGCAATGAGGCCGCGTGGTGTATTCTGGCCCTCGCCCCCTCTTTTCTTAAAACGTTGCCCCACGCTAGTAATGGTTTTAAGTAATTTGACGAGATTAGTATGTGTATGTTTATATTTATTGTTTATTGAGTGTGCTTAATTATTTTAATTTTGTTTAATTTATGATAATATGAATTGAACTTTTATTTATTTTAATTTTATTGATGCTGTTTTGTACTTACATAATAATATAGTGATTTGTGTTTTTACTTTTTATTTTACATTTTTGTTAAAATCTGACCTGTAATTCTTGCCAATTATTAATAAATAAACTAAACTAAACTAGGAATTCCTCCTGTATGGTGAAACTCAAATACACAAATATTCACAAATATTTTAGGCTGAAAATGCTTATGCCAAGTACCACATTAGATGTTGTTCTATTACCACACTTGATTGGCAGAAGGCTATCATTAGTAAACACAATCTCGCCATACACAGGGTTAGTTCAAAGTTCAGATGATAATCTATATCATGAATTCATGATATATTAACGTCGCGATCATTAGGTTACCATCAAGGTATGAGTCGTTGTGAAACCTAATGATTTTTTACGATCCATCTATCAATATTTGATTTAGCATATACTCGTCAGATGATCATATCAATACGTCAGTAAATTAAAATAAAAAAGCCTTTTATTTTCAATAGCTATTAAAATTACATAACAATAATACATTTAATCATAATCATGCTAAATTTGAATTAATTGTATGATGTTTACAAAAATAAAATGTATAAAAATCAATTTTATATACAACTTTATATAACATAAGTATAGATCATTTATTTTAGCCGTGTGGTATCCGGCAGAGTAGAATAGAACCAACCCATTACACTCACGGGTGTCGTATAAGGCGACTAATGTCTGAGGCAGAACACCTTGCGCATCCGAAGACCAGAGAATGGGCAGCAGCGTTTTCTGTTAGTCTTTCATCACTGCGATCTCCAATCCGCCTGCCAAGCGTGGAGATTACGGCAAATTCCACCCATCATGGGAGAGGCTTATGTCCAGTAGTGGACGTTATGGGCTGTTGTAGTAGTTGTAGTAGATAATTTATAACAAAATAATTAAAATTAAATAATCCGTTTTGAATTCATTAAAACATGCAAAATTATAAATTATACAAATCATGACATTAATATAGAAAATTACGGTAACGTATCTAGGTAAATAATAATAGAGATTACGCTAATTGGACCCCTTTTCGGGTAAAGGCCTCCTCCAGAGAAAGCCAATTTTCCCGATCTTTGGCGACATCTGTCCAGTCTTTTCCTGCGATTGCCTCTACTTCGTCTTTCCATCTCGCTTTCGGTCTACCTCTACGTCTGTATCCGTGAGGGCCTCTCCATAATGTCGCTATCTTCGTCCATCTCTCATCTGTATAGCGGGCCACGTGACCCGCCCATCTCCATTTCAAACTTCTAGCGAACGATAGAGCGTCTATAACTTGATTTTTTTTTCTTATTAAATTGTGTCGTACTCTGTCCTTTAGTTTTATATTTAGGGAACTGCGTTCTAGTGCTCTTTGACACGTTGCAATTTTTCTGCTGGTTGTTGAGTCAAATATCCAAGTTTGGCATTCGTACGTATACAATACGTCAGTAGCCTGTGGATAATATTTTGGTATAGAAGTCGACAGATTCTTAGTTTAGCAAAATATCTACTTATACCAAAATTGATGTTGGTATGGTGGTTGGCTATCAGACATTAATATATCTCAACTCCGTGACCGATCATTATGAAAATTTATACATACTTAATGTGTATTTTTTTATGAAGAAGTATTTATATATTTTTTTTTACTTGCATGTGGGCCATCAGAAGTTTAGTTATGTGCAATATAGGTGTCGAAAAAATTTATGGTATATAAAGAAGAAGAATTTTGATGACGATACATGGGCCACAGTTAATCCACATCTCGACAACATGACTTTTTGAAGTATTCCCGTTTGAGCACCTATTTTTTGGGCACCAATGCATTGAGCACCGAAGGTATTCTCATTTGAGCACCAACCGTTTTAATAGCTTGGTGCTCAATGGAGAACAATAAAACATATTTAACTTTATTCTCTTTTGAGCACCTAAGGTGCGGTAGCTTTAGCTTTTCAAACTATTATACACCCCACCACTAAAAGCTACCGCACCTTAGGTGCTCAAACGGGAATACTTCGACTTTTTGCCTTCTAGATCCTTGCCCCAATTCGAACACCTTTGGAGCAAGAATATGATAATGTTTACGTATTTGGTGTGTCGATATGTCCCACATCGGCAGGTCGTGGCTACTGGACCGATTACGAAAGCAAATGGTCACTTGCCGGTAACATTACTGAGTTTACAGAGGTGCAAGTCTTAAGACTTGAAGCAACTATCTTTTTTAATGCCATAATAATAAATAAAGACTAATAATAAGAGCCCTTACCACTCGCTCGGACCCTGTTCCCAGCGCTGGTGGGCCACTATTTTTTATATTTTTAAATGTTTTTTTTTTATATTTTTTTGTATTGGAATGTTTAATAATATAAAATAATGTGTATGTAAAATAAATAAAGGTTATCAACTTAACAAAGAATTAGAAATGAAAGACAAATAATCCGGCTCGAAGGACCGTAAATATTGCATTATATTAGTTTTCTCAAATCTCTACTCAGTTGCGCTCATTTTTCATTAAAACACGACCGTATCAAAATAACTTATGGTATCATTAAAACACAAGCCAGTAATGATTTGCAAGTAAGTTGTTAGAGGCTATTGCTTATGCAGATGAAACAGTATCTGTGGAAATTCGCTATCACTCCTCTCATCCACCATTCAAAACTTTTACTCAACACAGCGAGCGGGAGTCATAATGATCCATCGAAGGTTTAATGACCTCATTACGTTTTTATTTGTATGATTTCGTACTAAAGCTTTAATTAAGCATTATTATGGCCTCCATTACACCATTTAAATCGCATGAAAATGCTTTTTGTGGCGAATAAACGTTATTAGTGTATGTTTAGTTCGGCCCTGGTTTTAATGTTAGAACCACTTTATGTAGTGAAGCGTGATTTGGTAATAAAGATGTACTCATTATGTATATGTGTTAATGGTATAGGGGTACCTAATATGCAAGTGCAGAGCATGGCCCAGCAAAATAAGCACCCACCTTCGGAATGAGATATCATAATTAAGCTGTTTTTTTTTTGTTTCATAATAATTTTCATGAGTTCTTAATAATGAGAAATAATTAATTTTTAAAGTAAAAATGTATTCAGAAAATAGATTAGCGAGTTTTCCAAAAAAAAAGCTCGTTTTTATGCTTCAATTCACATTCAAAAGGATGAGGAAACTTGCAGAAAAAAACATTAAAATCTGTAAAACTCATTTTTATTTGAAGACCCAAATAAAAATGAGTTAATAGGCTTAAGAGGGCCCTTCCCGGCCCGCCTTTCGTCAACGCGAGCATGGTCGAAAAGCTTGTTGTTTCATCCAGATCCACAGCGGTGGTATTCTTTCAACTCCGCTGTCTTACCTAGCCCCGAATCCGCACTACTTGCCTCCCGCGTACCTCATACCGCTTAACGCGACATTGAACGAAAAATATTGTTCGAAAATTTATAAAACTTGTTCCAGGAAATACGTGTTTTTGAATTAGTCTTACAAGTATGTGAAATAAATATTTGTTATTTAGAATCTCCACTACATTTGCAAGACTTCTATCAGGATGCTTTCTTTACTTTTACAATTTATAAGTACATTATGAACGGCCAAAGTTGAGGTAAAAGTTGTGTAAAACAGCATTTTTTGGAGGCTTATACTGAATTTGTTTCTACAAATTTTTATTTTCTGTTTCGATAGAAGCCTAGATATAGTCCACAAGATACCTATTAGTTCAAAAAATTCAAAGATATATGTCTAACATCGGCATAATCACGCACGAGCTATAGTCAAAATTCTCGCGAAAAGTATGGCGGGTTGGCCGCTCTTAAACGAATATTTTACAAAATCAAAGAGGTTACTGCATATGTTGTATTGCAAATATTTCGATAACTCTTTACGTAATTATTGGGTTGGTCTGCAAACAATGATAGTCCGTACATTATTGTACGGTAACCTTTAGCTCGGTCCACTGCACAAGCAGTTATGTGAAACGTCTTGTTTTGTCACCGAGTAAATATAGCGTCTAAAATGTCACTAAAGTGTTATATTACGAAGTTTATGATCTACGTATTGGCTAATCATTAATCAATCATGAGAGCAAATGTGGAAATTAGATATAGGTACCTACTTAAATTCTTTCTCCTGATCTGTGAATGAACTTGCAAAAAATGCAGGGATCAAAAATATTTATGTATCAGGAAATCGAGTATGAATATCATTGGATCAATTTTATTATTGGTGCAGGAAAATACAATATCCTTAAAAGAAACGTGTCATCTAAAAAACCCAACAACATGCAGATTTTCTCACCGACCAGGAAAGCATAAATAACAAGGAAGATTTGCGACAGAACTGCAGAGGTCGGTTGCACCTTGAGGCCCACGTAAGTTAAGCAATAGTTTATTTAACGCCTACATTTAAAATTCTCCGTTCAATGGTGTTTATTAAAATTCTGGCCTCACACTGTGTGGATTGCACCAAACACTAAATTGAGATTAGCTTAATGTTAACGCCTGATTAGTATCCGAGAGGTCAAGTAACTTTGAATATTTAAATATTAATCTGTTGATTTTTATTGACGTGACAACGTCTTATAAATTGGTTTGCCGGGTGACACTTCAAGAAACTGGGTAACGCTCCGCTCACGCTATGCGCTCACAATGAGAGCGAGTGAGAGGCACGCGTCCCGCCTAAGAGCGAGAGAGACAGACATAAAAAGTTTATTTTACCACTCAAAGTCGTTGTCACGTAAAACTTTCGCCCGTATACCGACTTTACAGGCAACCAATTTTTTTAACATTCGAGACTTCTCTGTTTTGAGACTGAAATTTTCTTTTAATAACTGGACACAAAATTATTGAAAACGCATTTTTTTGCAGTCAAACGAAGATTTTAAGGAAAAAAACAAAGGTGAATGCTCAAATCACGACTTTGAGTACTTTTCGATAGAAAATTCTCTTCTAAATATTTTATACGCAAGCATAGTCACACATACAGCTAGTACATTTCAATAAATATGAATATACTAATACTGTGCATCAGTGGTGATGCCTGCGGCGAACTCGTTTCTCATTGATAAGCTCGGAACGGATGGAACGTTTTTTGTGAAACTTTATTAAAGTAATCCAAAACATCTATTGTACAGTCGCGGTCGAATTTGCAGAACTACAATGTAGCTTAGAACTTTATTTTTATCGTTATTTACACGAATCAGGACTGCAAGTACGTAGCAATCGATAACGATCGAATCGATACGATTCGATAAATCCGACTTTTCGATTGGTAAAAACTCATTTTATCAAGAATAACTGTCAGATTTATCGAATCGTATCGAATCGAGTGCTACGTACTTGCACTGCAGAGTAAAGTAAGTTTTTTTATGGAATGTACCAGGGCGTCAGTCAGCTCAAGAGTTTACATTATTCCCTAACAGTGACACCACTTTTAAACCCGGAAAATATTTTGTGTAGTCAGCCCGCTAACAATCTGAGTTGACCTGCTAATATTTTTATTATGACGCTATTTTTGTTGCAGACAAGCAGATTATAACATTTCTTCAACCACTTTGCGAAGTAACTGTACAAAAAATACCTGTTTATAGATAAGACTGGCGAATATATTATTCGTGGATGACATTTTAATTTAATCGATCGTGCGCGGGCTTTAAACTCATAGGAGTATGTTCTGATATTCCGATCTGATGGAATCAATAACGATTTATTACTTGAGCCGGTAATTATATGTATTATACGTGTTAAGTGCATGCTGTGAGTGGGAGATGGCTTTTAAGTTAAGAGTTGTGTAATGAAATGGAATATTGGTAAATTTAATTACGTAATCGTAATTTTCCATTCTTTTTCTTTTGTATCTCAGAACTCTTATTATCCAGAAACTAGCACAAGTGTAGCACCATCAGGCTTAAGTGTGCCGACTGCTGGAACACTGGTCTCCTCTATTTGAGAGAGGGAATGGGCCTTGATTTACCACGTGGGAACGTGATATAGGATAAAATATTTTCTCTGGAAACATCAGAAGAGGAGTAAATCCAAATCATTTGCATGTGTACGTATATATGTATACTGGACATAACTGGCCTGCTTCTGTATATTCAGTCCAGTCTCCGTATTCACAAACGCTTCGATTCGGTTTTGATTCGACAAGCCTCCGCCGCCGTATAGGGCTAGCCCTATACGGCGAATATATAACCACTGCTCTATGAGATTGCTTCCAAGATCCTAGGATCTTGGAAGCAATCTGGAGCAGTGGTTCCCAATTAGTTTTTGCTGCGTACAACTTCAAAAAAGACCTCAAACCTGCGTACCCCTTATTCTACCAATGATAAATTAAATAAATAAGTCAGTTTAAATAACATTTATTATCTTCAAATTACAGTACAATAGTGAAAACCAGATTATTATGATGTATCGGCGAAGACGCTAATGTGACAAATGTGCACGTTTGTCTTTGTCTAAAATTGTTCTTGTTTTTACTGATAGCCGCGCGTACCCCTTGATGCAACTTCACGTACCCCTGGGAGTACGCGTACCACTAATTGGGAAACACTGTCATAGAGTGATGCAATAGGGTATTTCATTAAGGATTTCTCAATTACTACTGCTTCCCCGAAAGTACATTAATTGGGCCTGTTTAGTGTAAATAGGGGCTGGATATTAAATGGAAGTACCAGGACCACATGATTAGCAGAATACTGGTATGCTATGACACTGCAAAGCCCTTTCAGGTCAGATCTTGGAAGCAATCTCATAGGTAATTGGGTATTTCATTAGGGATTTCTCAATTACTAATGCTTCCCCGAAACTACATTTATTGTGCCCATTTAATGTCAATTAGATGCTCCCTATCGAATAAAAGTACCAGGAGCACATGACTGGTAGAATACTGGTACGCGTGCAAACCCCTTCGAGGACAACATGTAGGTACATTCACTTAAAACTCGCCTCCCCAAAAGATGTATCTGGCTTCTGTCCTTAATACCACACCACATCGTGATTGTTGCAGCACAGTCTTCGTATAAGGCAGCAAGGACGCACATTTTGGTACAACCACTGCATAATGGTGACAAATCCAGTACAAGTTTAGGTTTTGTAAGCCTCAAGGTATTTTAATGTGTGGAGAAAGGTGGCTCGATGGCAATCGTAATGATACCAAGTGTTGATGACCGTTTGCAGTGTGGAGTAATATTATTCTGTTGTGGATGATGGAGGTTGTATTTCAGTAAATTTTTATGCTTGTGTTTGACAACTATCTTTTGAATTATACACTTTCTCGAAAACGGGGTCTTATCGCACTACGATTAGGTTCAACATGCAAGTGCATGCATACAAGTTATCTTAGTGCTCGTACCAGACTGTTGTAAACAAGCCCTCCACACACCTCCACATCGGTCTCCAACTACAGACTATCGATTGTTCCAAATTCAAATCCATTACAATTTTCAATTCGTATCCCAAACAGAAACAACAGCTACATAACGTAATAATCCCAACTCTGCGATACTTTTTCTTCCCACCCAATATCAAACAAAGATGGCTGTGTTGTTCAAATTCAGCGGTCGTTCGGTCAACAACATCAAGCCATCGATCGGTACGATTGTCGTGCTTTTTCAAAATATGGTAATATGGGCGTGCTTTTTCGCCCATATTACCTTAATTTGTGTGGATGTTTTATTTTATTTGGATTTCGTGTCGATAGCCCCCTGTAACAACGGCTGTCAAATGTAAAATATGATGTCATAAGTAGAATCTGTCAAATGTAGACTAAACGGTAAAAAGGACGAGGTATTAGGGACAATTCAATCTCTTCAATCTTATGCTACCCTGTACTGGTAGTTACATTTTTTTACATATCTCTTGCTCTGTAAGTACACCCTTACACCCCTGAATGCCGGGGTGTATGACTATCATTACAGCATAGGTTTTGGAATTTGAAAAAAGAACTGTCATACTCATACTGCACGAAGAATATTTTTAAAAAGTTATTTTTTTTTTCTCGGTATCGATTAATTACTCGAATCGGAATCTAGACAATTTATTTTATAAAGATTTTATTTTAAATATGGAACTATTTGTTTCCACATCGTATGTTAGATGGAATCGATTTAAAAATCAAACTGGCCAGCAAGATTTGACGCGCTTGCGTGCGTGAAAAAAAAAAGGCAGTCTACTAGTAGGCGCGAAAGCATCGCGAAAATAATTAATTTTCTTGTTTGAGTTCTTTTTCAAAAGTTTTAAACATGTCTAGTGACGAAGACATAGATCTAACGCCCGATTTTATTAAAGAAAGGGCAAAAACAGTTGTCGAAAATATATTACCGCCGAACTCGAAAGAAAGATATGTAAAGGCATACGACGAATTTATGAAATGGCGGTCAGAAAAAAAGTGAAATCTCTTTCTGAAAGTGTTTTTATATCATATTTTGATGAATTATCTAAGAGGCTACAACCTTCCAGTTTATGGTGCTTTTATTCCATGCTAAAATCTACAATGATGACAAAACATGACGTGAATTTGAAAGATTTTTCTAAACTTACTGCTTTCTTGAAAAGGCAGTCTGACGGCTTTAAAAGCAAGAAATCGAAGGTATTTACTGCAGAAGAAGTACAGAAATTCTTAAATGAAGCTCCGGATGAAATTTATTTAGCAATAAAGGTACCTACGTATTTACTTGCCCTTTTTAATAAGTTACCAAAATATTTCACAAAAATACTATGGGAATTTGGTGCCTTTAATACAACTTATGTCTTTTTTACAGGTTGTTCTAATTTTTGGGATATCGGGAGCCTGCAGAACCGTGGAATTGACAAACTTGACAATAGAAAATGTAGAAAAACATAACAAATTACTACTCATAAAACTGCCTAACACGAAAACTAAAATTGACCGGTCATTTGTTGTGCATGAAGAATTTGCAAATTATGTTGAAAAATATCAAGCTCTTCGGCCTGAAAACGTGGATACAAATCGTTTTTTTCTTAATTACAGTAAAGGAAAATGCCACAGACAAGTAATAGGAAAATAAAGCAAATAGCCACATATTTAAAACTGAGTAACGTAGAGTTATACACCGGGCATTGCTTTCGCAGAACATCAGCGACTCTATTGGCTGATTCGGGAGCCAACCTCACTCTGTTAAAAAGGCACGGCGGCTGGAAGTCCAGCAAAGTGGCCGAAGGTTATATCGAAGATTCGATGGCAAACAAAAGCAAAATTACTTCTAAAATAACAGAAAATATAAACTTAAAATCACCACGTCAAAGCACATCATCTGAGCCATTTTTTAATGAAGAAAATAGTACCAGTCAACTGCCGCCATTTACGATGCAAGAACCTCAAGTCACTCAAACTCAAGTCTTATCATCACAAACTCATATTCAAACTATAAATATACCTAAAAAGAACGTGACCATATCTCTTACAAATTGTAATAATTTTACTATTAATTTTAATTAAATACACATTTTTTTCTTCTTAATAAATGTTCATTGAAACCTGCTGTCTTGTTGTTTACTTACCTCACAATCGATATGTAAAGCAGAGTATTTATCTCGGGCGTAAGCATCAATTGCATACTCGGGTTAATTAGCGCCTTCGCTTCGCTCAGGCGCCAAAAACCTCGTATGCAATTGATGTCATACAGCCCTTGGTTAATAATCTACTATTATACATCAGTTTAATAAACTGGGCCGTCATTTAATTGAATTGAAATAACTCGGGGCTTGTAATAAAAGAATGGTTATATTGAATATTCTAGAACAATTGATCCAAGTATCAACATCAAACAACCTTGTAAGACAGCAAAATCCTCAAATAAAACACAAAAGCTATGGCATTTTGCATACAAAAATAAACAAAATACGTTTCTTTTAAACAGTACCTTGTTGAGCTGAAACTTCCTCATTAATATTTTAACATCAATAAAGACAAACTTCTGGGTATTGTCGAGCTCCTTGTCAACGTCAATCCGTTCATATGCCGCCCGTAGTGATGTGCCATGTAATTGGGGGTTATTTACAAAACAAAACGCGGGACGTGTAAAAAATGTATAAACGAGATATTATGCTTTATTTTTAAAGGCTAAAGTTATATAAGTTTGAAGCGCTTTTTTTGTTAGTCTTACGAGTTTTTAATTAAAAATTATAAAAATACTTCTGCTTAGCTTACTCAACACTATTAGGCCAACAGCACTTAGCGTGCCCTTTCGTGCATTCTTGCCTTTTGTGCCTAATGTGTCTTACTATAAGTACCATTATTATTTATTTATTGAAGTGGCGAAATGTGTGCTATTATTAGGTACACTTCTGCCTAAGCCTTCAGTCAACTTTTGGGTAATGCAAACACAAAATGTGGTATCACTACCATTGCGATAATTAACCACTTATATAATCTAACTCAAAGGGCAATAATTTTTATTTTTTCCTTCGAATTTTAATAGTCGTACTCGTATTGTATTTTTAACCGACTTCATACTACACTTAAAGTACTTACGGGATATTAATACGTGATTTTCTTTCGTTTATAGAAACGAAAGAAAATCACGTATGATACTCGCAACAGCGTCGAAATATCGGGAGCACATAGGTGCTCCCGATATTTCGACGCTGTTGCGAGCATCATGATCGCGGGAGTATCGAAGCTCATAGAAACGAAAGAAAATCACGGATATTATCCCGTAAGTACTTTAAGTGTAAGCAAAACAAGGAACGCGTGCGCGTCACCCGACGCGTTCCGTGTGTTGTTGTCCATATAAATTATACAGAATCAAAGTATTATATTATCTGTGACAGAATAGACCCGCGCCCGACCCGCGCCCGACCCGCGCCAGACCCGCGCCCGACCCGCGCCCGACCCGCGCCCGACCCGCACCCGTCCCCTGTGTGTTTTGCGCTTTAAACCGTTTGACTTTAAACCGTGTGACTTCATACTGCGCTGCTGCGCAGCGATATTTTCGCAAAACGCAAAATATCGCTTACCCGGAATCTTTCCCATCCCTACACAATCGAACAGGCGCATGGCCCAAATATGGTCACAAGGTCCAACGACCCATTGCCCGGGGACTCACCTTGTGCATTCGGAGGTCAACGAGAAAGTAAGGGTGTCTTTCTCGTTTATTTTCACTCGCTACCGATCTTGAGAGGAATCACGAAGCAGTTTTTTGTGCGTGAGAAAAAAGGTTTTACTTGGAGTACTTTTGAGGTTCGAAGGCAGCCAAATTACTTTCGTTCTCATCGTATATTTTGATAGTGGATTTTGTTGATACCCTTTTGTGGTTTTCAAGTGCGAGCTGGACTCCGAAAGGGTTCCGTACCATCGTATCCGGGAGGCCCGTTTAATTTATTTTTATTATTTGTTGTTATAGCGTGAAAGGAGGAGCCTCGTGGCTAAATAATAACAGCCACTCGGGACGATCTTTAGGTTAAGCCGTGCTTGCCTAGGTTGGTCTGTGGGTGGGTGACCACCCATTACATGCCGAGTTTCCTCCGTGCCCCGGAAAGCACGCTAAGCAGTCGGTCCCGGCTGTCATTTGTGATCTTTGACAGTCGTTACAGGTAGTCAGTGGCCCAAAAAGTCTGACAACCAGTCTTACCAAGGGGTATCGTATTACCCAGTACTAACTGGATTGTGGAGGTCAGATAGGCAGTCGCTTCATGTAAAATACTGGTATTCAGCTGCATCCGGTTAGACTCGAAGCCGACCCCAACATAGTTTGGAAAAGGCTAGGCAGATGATAATTTGTTGTTATAGCGGCAACAGAAATACAATGCAATGTTTGTGAAAACTTCAACCATCTATTTATTACGGACTAGCTGACCCGCGCAACTTCGTCTGCGTCACATAATATATTGTGTTTGTGCATTCAATTATTTTGTACATTCAATTTCGTACAAAAACCTTTTAAAATCAATATTGCTTACCTCCCATAACATACGGCGTAATAATATGTAGCCTAAAGCCTTCCTTGGTTTACAAAGAACATTTTTTCTGAATTTCAATTCAATCTATCTAGTAGTTTTGGCGTGAAGCCGTACCATACACACAGACAAACAGACAAAAATTCTAAAAAGTCACTTTTTGTCATCAGTTACGTTTTTCTAACAAAAGCCACTCATTTTTCTTGAAAATTCTCAATGTACAGTTTTTCATTCGTTACTGTTTTATTATAAGTAGGTATAGATCATGAGATATAGCTCGCTGACAGACGGACGGACGAACGCACGGACGGACAGTGGAGGCTTAGGATGCGGAACCCTAAACAGGTGATTATGGGGCGATTGTAAATACAGTGCATGCAAGATGAATGTTCGATAAATAGCGCGCGGTGAAATTACGAGCGAGTGAGGTTTCGGCGCTTTCAGTTACTCGTGATTCCCTTTTGTGGAAGTCAAAGGTATGGCTTGGTGATTTCGGCACCATTGTACTTAGCTCTTTACTCCCTCAAATGGCTTGGCATGATCCTCCGTTACGCCTATAATACTGCAGCATTAATTTTGAAATAAATATATGGTAAAGTTGAGGATTAATGCTAAGTACTGTGTTTGACAAAAACACGATTCCATAAACTTTTCTCGATAGAAAAAAAATCCAATTTGGAGGTATCCAAATCGAACAATAAACCACTGGTATTCAAAAAGTACTTCAAATTAGATCATGAAACTTTGCATACTAACTGAACTAACTATAAAGCACTAAAAAAATATTGGACTAAAAAAATAAAACACATAAGACCTTATGTGTTTTATTTTTTTAGTCCAATCAATAGATTTTTTGTAAATCGCAAAAAACACTTATTTCCAATGATATATAAACTATAGATACGTTGTCCGCACTCTAAAATGACAACATGAAATGAAGCCAATTGGCCACATCGCGCTTAGTTACGCACCAACCTGTCGCGCGACGCTATGTTTGTTTATAATTTAATAAATCCTGTGACGTGACTGAAGATGTATATTTATCTCCCTCTCGCAACAGGCATCCCGCCGTTCGGTGTCATATTTTCTTTCTCTTTCTTCACGCTTATAAGTAGTTCTAGTATTTTCGCCGTTTTTAAGCGCCGCGATGTTGGTTCATGACGTGTCTATATATAATACGTCATTGCTCATTTCGCACTATTCGGCCGCAGTGACTGACGTAACAACCGCTTTGTAGTGCAAGCTGATTAGAACTTTATTCTAACGGTATTTCAAACGAAGTTTGAACCACCACAAATAGAATTGCTAATTTTAGGGTTAGAAGGGCCTTAACATTTTTCACGAATTCAGGAAAGGAGACAATTTAAATTGTGGCGCATCAGCATACTCCGTTGAAGATTTTTAGGTGAGGGTTAACACTAGTCATGAGCGTGATGATGGTGATTAGATCCTGGTTTCGATTCAGAAAACCCCTCCCCCCCCCTCCCCTCCTCCTCTCCCCCTCCTGGTTTGGAGTCAGGCAAAGTGTTTTTGGGTTTTTCCATTAGGAATTTCTCAGTAGCAGCCACGAAGTCAGATGGCAATAGGCTCACCCCTATTACATGGGACTTAAACATAACTAGCGAAATGTGGGTGTACTATTAGGGACACCTCTGCCTATCCCCCGGGGATTACAGGCGTGATGTTATGTTCTGTGGTTAACACTAGTAGGTTTACTTTTGAAGCCAGTTTGCTCATTGGGCAATCATTTTCGGCCCAAAAACCAAAGTGCGCCAATGAAAAAAAACATTTCAAAACTGTTGGGGAAGTCAGTCCGAGTATTTTTTACTACGGCACGAAGTCTCTAGGTCAGCCATTCCTTCAGTTGATTTTTTGGGTTGAAAATCGAAAAGTTGTCCGTACGTTGTACCTATTTAACAATAATCTTTTCATCTTCTGGCGAAACAAAAAAAGAAAATAACATTTAATTGAAAGGGGATTTAAATGTAATTTCATTTAGTGTAATGAAATTATTTTGAATCAACACTAATATTATAAAGAGGAAAGATTTGTATTTTTGTGTGTGTGTATGTTTGTAATGTATTTGAGGAGCTCGTGGCTAAGTAATAACAGCCACTCGGGTCGATCGTTAGGTTAAGCCGTGCTTGCCTATGTTGGTCTGTGGATGGGTGACCACCCATTACATACCGAGTTTCCTCCGTGCCTCGGAAAGCACGTTAAGCCGTTGGTCCCGGCTGTCATTTGTAGATCTTTGACAGTCGTTAGGTAGTCAGAGGCCCAAAAAGTCTGACAACCAGTCTTACCAAGGGGTATCGTATTACCCGGTACTAACTGGGTTGTGGAGGTCAGATAGGCGGTCGCTCCATCTAAAATACTGGTATTCAGCTGCATCCGGTAAAACTGGAAGCCGACCCCACCACAGTTGGGAAAAGGCTAGGCAGATGATGTATGTTTGTAATGAATAACCTCAAAAACTACTGCGCCGACTTCAAAAATTCTTTCACCATTAGAAAGCTACATTCACCCTGAGTAACATAGGCTATATTTTATCCCCGTACTCTCACGGGAACGGGAACTACGCGGGTGAAACCGCGTGACGTCCGCTAGTATATAAAGTTTCAAAGTTATCTCATATTAATTGAATTGTACCTGAGTAAGTTTACATCACTGACAGGAATTACTTTTGTTTTTTATATTTTTTTTGTCCAATCAATGGCAAGCCAATTTCTAAGGATTCGACCGCGATCCCGTTTAACTAACCGCCACCCAAGTCGTAAACCGAACCGAGTTCCACATTATCTCAATTTAAAACAATTACTTGCCACAAGTCCTAGAAGTGTTTATAAGTGATTATTCATTTTGTTATTCATGTAATTACATAGTCAGTTTGGTTACTAACGAACAGCTATTATTGGCCAGTGTAGCTTGTTTGTCGATCTGCTTCAATTTACTTTAAATGTCAAGAAAATGTTGTGGTCTGAGGTTGTGTTTAAATTAGATTTTTTATTGAGAACGACTCAATTTATGTGATTTAAAAGCAGATAAAATGTTCATAAATATGCTGATTCTGTAATCCTCAACGATCGCATATTTCATTAATCTAAAAAAGATTTAAAAATACCTACCATGTCTCAAAAAAGTTGCGTCGGCGGCATAAAAAGTCTCAAAAAAAAAACGAACATCGAATACCTATCTATCCCGGACATTCACAACACTAGTCAACATTAAACGTCAAACTTTTTACTACCTCATAATTACCTATTGACAAATAAATCAAGTGATCGAATCTATTCATTTCATTCAATTTCAATCGTTCGCGCGTGTAAACACGTGACATTCGATTTTCAATCGCATTCAATAATAACGCCGTCGACCTTGACCAGTAGTAATTATCGAACGCTTTATACCTTATGCTATCCTAGTACTCATATGCCACGACGTATAATAGAAAATCTTAATTAAAAACAAACATCTGGGGGAACTGGTTTATTGAAAACTAGTCTTTTTGAAATCACGTTCTTATGAAATGGTATAAATAACAATTAGTGTCTTCTATTACTTATTAATTTAGTAGATAAAAAGCCATGTTGGAAATTTTAATCGCCTGTGACAAATTTTATTTTTAATTATGAAAATCCACGGGTTTTTTTTTTCAAATAATAAATAAGTTATGAAAAAACGTTAATTGAACAAGTATTTCTCGAAATAAAGTCTGGCTCACGGCAAATCCACGAAGAGACAGATTTAAGAGACTGTCGCTTCATATTCTTTCATTGACTTTCCAGAGGATTAGTAAACGTGTTCCGGTAACTTACGTCAAGTCCATAACATAACATCACGCCTGTAATTCCCTTAGGGTTAAGCAGAAGTGTACCTAATAGTACACCCACATTGATGAATGAAGATAGAAAACCCCAATAACACTTTGCCCGACCTGGGCATCGAACCAAGGACCTCATACAGTCGCGCTTGAAACCATACCGTGATCAGTAGGTAAAAACATTACTTTTTTTTAGGGAAACGGATCACGGAACTCGCAGTGATCCGTGGGTAATTCAATCTGATACTGCGATTATCGGTTGTTGGCAACACAACATTTAGTTTTTATTTGTATAGCACAAAGGCCCAGAGGCCATTCCAAAAATATCTGTCAGTGTCACTAACTGTAATTTATGGTGTATTATCTATGGTTTACTGTACAAGAGAACATAACAAGAAAAAGTCGTATTTTCAACCAATTGCAGTTTTAATATAAATCAAAAACGAGGGAGTCAGCCCAAATCCCTTTATTCCCGTCTGCCACTACCAGTCCGCCACCACTGGTGGCAGTTGCAACTATGTATTTGTCGCATTTACCACCACTGGTGGTGGTTGCGTCGGTGGAGTCGCATTTGCAAATAGATACTATTACTATTTTTCCATCATTCGTAGCACACTTTGTGTAAGCCCTCTGCACCAATTCCCCTAATCAGGACAAGACCTAAGCAGCCTTTAAAGACACCACAGCTACAGGTGCGGTCATTCTTTATCAGTTACAAACATTGGTTACAAATGCCAAAAGCAACATGATCGTAATGCCAAAGCAACCTTTACACCAAATTGCCGTGAGCGCTTACCAAAATTACACACAAAATGTCCTTGAATTCACCACTGGGTGTAATTTTCATTTCTATTCTAAAAGCCAAATCGTTACTAATGAAATTATCAATTTCACATCTGCACGTGTGTTTTACGTTATTTTAGTGAATACTGTACCGTTTGATTGTTGCCAAATTGTTAAGAGGACGTGTCGGAAAAGATTTGTCATGCAGCAAAAAATGGTATAGGTGTTGAGCCCACGTTCAAACAGATATGGACTTAAAACTTAACTGAAGGTAGTAATCATAGATCTATTTTTGTACTCATATGTAATGTAACACACAAACATGTAAGGCAGGCTATTGCTTCTACTACCCATTTTTCATGAGGTCCTGGTCCGAGATAAGTATTATTGAGTTGTTTCCAATAGGGTAGATAACAAACAAAATATCTAATTAGCATTTCCAAAAAATATTGGACACTTCTTTTTTTTTCACGTAAACAAAAAATGAAGACGATACTGTGCGTCGAAAACTCGTGTGACGTCACATTTGAGTAATAAATGTACTAATAATCATAAGCCCCCACTTATGATCTTTGACACGTTTTATCATCGTCAATTTTTATTCATTTGATCTAATATTTTTCGAATATCTAACTGACGGACTAAACAGAATCCTATGTTTTCTAGTTAGTCATCATCCTTATTGTTATTTCTTTTATCTGGAAAAATGTGATTGTACTGAATGCTTACCTCACTATACCTTTTCCTAGGTTTAGGTAGGTTTGGTTTGTTTAATGTTAAGTACAACTCCTAAATGCTAGGAAGGGGCAGCTACCGCAAACGTATAACTAACAATTGTAGATATCCTGCAGGAACTGCAGAGACTGAGACTTGCCTACCTGGCATCAAGCCAAACAGTATCGCATCAGCAATTTGTACGAGCAAGGCGTATTTTTAGAAGGAAGTAGGAAACCCATATCAGTAGCACTTAAATAGGTACCTACCTAAATAATATGTTCCAATCATGTTCCAATTCACATAACATGCAATGTAGTGAATGATTGTGTGTGTTCGAATCACAGATATACATAAATATACCAGATAACGTAAGAGCACCTACTTCGCGTGCCCAGCTTAAGCATTTTATGCTTAATATGGCTATTTTAGCAGCAAGTTAATTTGTTTAAAACAACAACGTTACTACTCAAAAACTTCATTCTAGACATTTATAGAACAAAAAAATAGTATATTTTGTGCAGCAACTTGTTTGTATAACCACTAAATAAAATCATAAATAAAATCATACTTATAAAGTCATAGTACCTAAGTACCTACGTAGTTAAAAATGGCACGCTTAGTTTTCATAGGGATTGCGTTATCTATAGATATATCTATATCTGTGGTTCCAATACTGTTGTAACCACTGCGCAAAGGCCTGCATTCAAACTTTCCACTTTTCCTAAACTTCCATCTTGATTATGATCTCCTGGTAATTCCGCTTTTAAAATATGGGATGCATGCATTTTAAGTAAACGACTTATTGAAAATATGTTTACTCGTATGATCGGATTTACCAGTACGTGAACCGAATAGTCATCGTAAAATAATGACGGTAGTCCTTTTTCACTAACTTATAAATTATTCATGAATTTGCTGTAAAACAATAAAACAGGTGTCATCAAATAGAAAAATTCATTACACGTATCACGGCCCACGGGGGATCCCATTCGTCACTATTTTTTTCTGTTTACAATTTGTGCCAAACATTAACGGCAAACAAAACTTCATAAAAGCAAGTATCCACCAGATAACACCGAATTTGAAAAACGTCGTTATTTTTCAGATAGCTTTCGGGCCACAGACTACCTATAACGACTGTCAGTGTCAAAAATCTACAATTGACAGACAGAACCAACGGGATAGCGCGGGTGTCACACATCCACAGACCACTTATGCAAGTATAGCTTAACCAGAAGATTGAAGACCTGAGCGGCTGTTATTATATAACCACGAACTGCTCTCACTCCACGTGATTTTACGTAAAAACCACAAAAATAAGTTCGTAACATTGTAATACAAAATTCAAGGTCTCCCCCGGGTTCAGTAACACGGTTTTATCTCAATAATTACACTGTTTACTTGCGCACGCGTCCATTTTGACTTTTTACTCATTATGTTACACGTTTGCGCGTTGCTAACAAAAACTTGTATTTAGATCCCCGAGCCGATAGTTTGTGCATGAAACTGAGGTTGGATATCAGTTTTAGAGTTCCTTGTGGACTTACTTAAACACATTTTTGGACGGTTTAGAGGGTATATATAAGTATAATAGGATCAAGGATGGTATATAATGTGGACGGTGGGCTATGGGCTATAATAGCTCGCCGTCCGTCCGTCTCATGACGACAGGCCGTGTCGACGGCGCGTTCGTGTTCCACGCGCGTGCCTCAAAGAGAGTCAGCAAGAGGAAGGGGTCCGCAAGGACCCATGTCTGCCGGGGTTGCGGGACTGTTCGAAAGAAATACCGTGGCCCCGGACCACAAAGGGACATGGATGGGTTTTAGTCAGTAAAAGTCTGACACTCCCTCCTGCTCCGCCCAAAGCGGAAGGAGTCATTTGATGATTTCCCATCCGAAAAAAAAAGGATGGTATCTAATTACGGGAACCATCTGTTTTGGTACGAGCCTGTGATAAGGAGGAATGTCTCGCATATGATGACTAGAAGCGTGATGGACATGAATGTAGTAGATGGATTGAGAGGAGAGAAAGACCAAAATATATGATAGATGGAGTGTGTGAGAAATTATACAATATGACTTTTTATCACTTTCCAAAAAAATGGGTATATTGGGTGAACGGAGTAGAAGCAAATGGCATACTTAGTTTATTTTTTTTGCGAAAAAAAAATAAAAAAAAACGAAATTCAAATCAAACGCAATACGCGTATGATTTGAATTTAGATTTTTTGAAAAAAAAAATTAGCTTTTTTTGGCTGTAGATCAATTGTAGATCTTTGACAGTCGTTATACGTAGTCTGGGGCCCGAAAACTACCTAAAAAATAACGACGATTATCAAATTCGATACTATATATTTTTTAATTTCTGTTCTTATATGAAAAGTTTACTTGAAATTTGTAATGTTTTTTGATGATGATCAATTTTTTTCTTAGCTGTGGAAAAAAAATACTAGGTATGTCATAAGCTTATACTCCGTTCACTTATACCCATTTTTTTTGGAAAGTGATAAAAATGTCATCCGGTACAAAAACTATTAAAAATGCGAGAGTTTGTGCGGATGGATGGAAGGATGTTTGTTACTCTTTTGCGCAATAACTATTAAAAGGATTTGGATGAAATTTAGCACACAAATTGTTGATAACCTGGATGTGTTAACATAGGATGCCTTTTACGCCGTACATCATGAAGCCGCGTGCATGAGCTATTATGAAATGGATTAAATGGTAGCATGATAGTACGAAAGTGATAGAACAAAAGACAAAAACTTGTAACGCCTTCAAATAACAAAATATAAGAACAGGAAGAAGATGAAATGAAACCGTTTCGTATGTTTCTTGTTCCGAAAAAACACCTTTCAGAAGTGTAGCTAGTAGCAATTTTACAGAAAGTGAAAATTATTAATAATACAACCTGTATAACTACTGAAATAACAAAATTACCGTGTAATTTAATTCGTTTTACTTATAAGTCGAGCAAGATCAAAAAATACAAATTGTTTTCTGACATAGAACTATAGAATACAGTCTATTAAATAACAACAACTTCAATTTGACCCTCCTATCTAATTGAGCGTTAAAATTAAAAAAAACTGCCAAAGATATAGCTCTATATCTCATAATCAACAGATTGTAAGAAACAACAGCGAAATAATTTCAAAGTGCTAATTCACGCAACCTTCATTGATCGATATTCTAACCTCGCCGTAGATGCCGTAGATTAAAGCTAATAGACACATTTACTCATTATTGATGTAGAACTTTGTGGAACAAACGATCTAAATTACTGTAATTAGGTACCAACACTTACTTACCAGATGAATGAATAGATCTTACGGCATTTTTATAAGACTCTGTTTTTTAGGGTTCCGTACCCAAAGGGTAAAAACCGGCTAAGTGCGAGTCGGACTCGCACACGAAGGGTTCCGTACCATTGACTATATTTAGTATTTGTTGTTATAGCGGCAACAGAAATACATCATCTGTGAAAATTTCAACTGTCTAGCTGTCACGGTTCATGACCGTCTGTCCGTCTGTCCGTCCGTCTGTCCGTCTGTCTGTCACCAGGCTGTATCTCATGAACCGTGACAGCTAGACAGTTGAAATTTTCACAGATGATGTATTTCTGTTGCCGCTATAACAACAAATACTAAAAACAGAATAAATTTAATATTTAAGGGGGGCTCCCATACAACAAACGTGTTTTTTTATAATAATTGGTACGGAACCCTTCGTGCGCGAGTCCGACTCGCACTTGGCCGGTTTTTACCCTTTGGGTACGGAACCCTAAAAACGGAACCCTATTACTAAGACTTCGCTGTCTGTCCGTCTGTCTGTCACCAGGCTGTATCTCATGAACCGTGACAGCTAGACAGTTGAAATTTTTACAGATGATGTATTTCTGTTGCCGCTAAAACAACAAATACTAAAAACAGAATAAAATTAATATTCAAGGGGGGCTCCCATACAACAAACGTGATTTTTTTGCCCTTTTTAGGGTTCCGTAGTCAACTAGGAACCCTTATAGTTTCGCCATGTCTGTCCGTCCGTCCGTCTGTCCGTCCTCGCTTAATCTCTGTGACCGTTAGCACTAGAAAGCTGAAATTTGGTACCAATATGTATATCAATCACGCCGACAAAGTGGTAAAATAAAAATTGAAAATAAATGTTTTATTAGGGTAGCCCCCCTATATGTAAAGTGAGAAGTGATTTTTTTTTTAATTTCAACCCTAACGTGTGATATATTGTTGGAAAGGTATTTAAAAATGAATAGGGGTTTCCTAAAATCATTTTTTGGTAATGTCAATAATTTCGGAAATAATCGCTCCAAAAGTAAAAAACAATGTGTCCCCCCCCCTCTAACTTTTGAACCATAAGTTTAGAAAATATGAAAAAAATCTGAAAAGTAGAACTTTATAAGGACTTTCTAGGAAAATCATTTTGAACTTGATGGAAACAACAGTTTTTGTACAAAAAAGACAAAATGTTGTACAAAATAATTTCTGGACTAAGTTTGTAGTATATTCGTATATGCAAGCATTTTTACATAATGGATACCCACCTTTAAACTCATAAGAAGGAACACTTATTGTGACGGACAGGAAACTACGGAACCCTACACTGAGCGTGGCCCGACACGCTCTTGGCCGGTTTTTTGATAATAATGGTACGGGAACCCTTCGTGCGCGAGTCCGACTCGCACTTGGCCGGTTTTATTTTACAAAGTAATAACACAGTCTACTGTGGTAATACAGAGGTTTTAACTTCAGTAAAGATAACACCATTCTTTGGAAAGTTAAAAAAAAATAAGAGATAAATTTATCGTTATCTTGAAGAAATAGCATTTATGATGAATCTGTTACGCTTTGCTTACGTGTTTTTGTTAGTCTTTTTTGATTGAACCCACAATTTAGATTCTTGAAGCACATTTAAAAAGCTGGACAGCATTCTCAGCCCACGTTCCCACTGATGGGACACAGGTTACCTCTCTGTGAAAGGTAGGCCAATACCAACACAACACGTAGGATTAGTACAGTAGACTAAACCTGAACCAATTCGAAAACGTGACATCTACCACAGATGTCACATGTTTTTGAATTTTGGTTCTCGAACTGTTTTCCTAACGACTTTTTCTTCTTCGTTTTGAGAGCAGTTGTAATGAAATAATTTAGAAAGAAAGACAGAGAATAGGTTTATTTTTACTATACCTAATATACTTAAGGCGACTACAGGAGCTAAATTAGCAACTTTGTTTGTGGTGGTTCAAACTTCGTTTGAAACACTGTTATAATAAAGTTCTATACTTAAAATGTCACTTACGGGATATCTTCCGTGATTATTTATTATTAATATCGGGAGCTCAAAATAATAAATAATCACGGAAGATATCCCGTAAGTGACATTTTAAGTATAGTTATGAACCGTGAAAGCTTAAAACGATAAAGTTCTAACCAGCTTGCACTACAAAGTGGTCGTTACGTCAGTAACTGCGGCCGAATAGTGCGAAGTGAGTGGCTTTTTGCGATTTACAAAAAATCTATTGTTGGACTAAAAAAATATAACACTAGCATGCTAATATGTTGCTTATAGAATTATTTGCCAAAAAATCGGAATGATCGCATGTATTTTAGTATGGTTTTTACTCGTTAAAAGAATTTTTTAAGAGATAAGGCCGTGATTTTTTTTTTATATCGAGTAAAATTTGTTGTATTATGTTTTCAAAACACTATCATACTAGCATATATCCTGAAGAATATCATGTATTTTTCTGGTTTTGTTTATTGCAGTGAATGATATGCTTTTTGCATTATAAAATTCGCGTTTAGATCCTGTAGTCCCCTTAATGCTGCAGTAATATTAAAAATTTTCACAATTTCAGCTTATTCTGGCCCATAAAGTGCCTGTTTACGAACTCAAGACTCTTTTTGGACTCAATACGTAATTCAGAGCTGTCACCACTGAGCCTCCACTGCACAACTGTTTGAACGCCAAGCCACAATTTCACCTACCACTTTGTCACATATTTGGGTAGTGGGGACGCGCTTGCTTGTCACGTATATGTGACAACAGTGTTGAAAAGGTTAAGCTGCTGTCAGCTGAATAAACAAATATAATACCGATAGAAGCCGAAATATCTAGAAGCCAATATAAAGGGTGTAAAAAACCTCTTAACGAAGCCGAAAGGCACTTGTTCTCCTCGTCATTGCAGTCATCTTTTTGTTCTACACTATAGGTACCTGGGAACCTTCGAGTTACGGAGATATTGGGGGTCAAAGTTCCAACTTTTTAACAAGTTTTTTTTTTTTTTTAATACAAGTTTTTAATGTAAGATTTTTACTTTAAACACCTCCACGACCCCCGTACTATTCAATCCATCCATCAGCACAATGTTTTGAGTGCGTTACATTAAACATGATTTTTCACCCCAAAAAAAAAGCCATTTCCCAGCAATCATTTTTGGGTAAAGTTACTTAGTTTGATGTACAGAATTCTTGGTTGACGGGTTCGTGATGAGGTGGTTTACACCCTGTATACCTTGTTTATCATACTTTGCAAAACTGTTAATTGTAACACTACCTAAGACTTTATTCAAAGTGCCCGCATTACGGTTTCAGATCGGCAAAAAACTGAGCATAGATAACATTTAAATTCTCAATATCTCACAAGTCGAGCAAGTGTCCTTCTCAATACTTCCTACTTTAACGTTTAACTCAATATGTAGCGATAAAATGTTAATAGCTGCTCTATGTATATGTAATTACATAGTAACTAATGCGTTTCAATTAAGTTTAGTTGCAGTTTTTGCAACTGTATGATAATTTGCACTCAATCTGAAATTAGGTCTAGATATGGATCGTAATGTTAACATTGTAATTTAATATTTCTTAAAACAAACGTAATAAATAATGTGCCACGGGACCATAATATCGAGATAAAAAGTATCCTATGTGTTAATCCTGGTTATAAACTGTCTGTGTACAAAATTACATCCAAATCCGGTCAGTAGTTTTTGCATAAAACAGGAACAAACATCCGACATCCATACATCCTCACAAAATTTCGCCTTTATAATATGTATTAGTAGGAAAATGTAGAGTTAATGGTGTCGATTCTGCTGTGCACAAACTAAACTTAATTTAGGCTATTGCTATCTTTTTCTAAAAGGCCGTGCGAGAAAAGGACGGCTATAGCTATGAACTAAGTTAGAGATGTCAAACTAGTTTATTCCTTGCGCTTCACCATGTTTTAGTCGACATGTTTTTACGTGCACTCTTCATTTGTATAGAAATATTAGTTCCAACTAAATTTGCCGGCTCTAAATTACGTCCGTATCTTTCTCGTTATATTAGAGAGAAAAAGATAGCAATAGCCTAAATTAAGTTTAGTTTGTCCACAACAGAATCGACACCATATAATTATAGTCTCACTCCACAAAAAAATCTTTATAAGAATTTAACATTCATCACCGCGCTTGGACACTACATATTTTATAAGTAATTCGTCCTGACTTCAAAGCCGGATTAACATAAAAGTTCTCATAACACAAATGACATTTAGAAAAATCGTAATGTTGTTACCAGCCAGTCTTTAAATATACTTCAGTAGAAACCACAATATCATCTAAGTCAGCCATTAACTGTTCGCTTTCAAAGACAAATAGCCGCGTAAATACAACATTCAGAGCTCACTATAGCACAAACGTCTCGGCAAAGTGAAGGCGGCACAGACCAATCGACCTTGCAGCCGCTGCTCTAAATAATATCTCTAATGTGTTGAAAAACTTACGACTGCTTGTATCCGGGAAAAAAGACTGGTTTTAAAATTATGGTTTGCTTTTTGGAGTACTTGAAAGGGCAGCGCGCAATTTGCGAAGTCTCAAAATGACAGCAAATTTATCACAAGTAGACTTGCAATTTATAAGATTAATAATTATTTATTCATTCAATTTTGCTTCAATTTCAAACATAATTTTTGAACCTGTCTGCGTCATTGTCCGCCATGTTGAAAAATTGGCAAAGCGGAAAGATTAGTAGCAAGTTCAACAGGAAATCTTCAGTCCTTAATTGCACTCTAAGGACATAGATAGACATGACTTTTTCGTTTCGCGTACACTTAGCATTTACTCAATAAACGCGGAAAAATTATCACTATCAATAAGTAAGCTGAAGCTATGGGTTGGCCATATTAGCCGTAGAGACGATGACCGTTGAGGTAGACGTGTTCTTGACTGGAGATCGCGAATTGACAAGGGAAAAGTAGCCATCAGGCAGGTGGAGCGCCAATCTTAGCAGGGTAGCTGGTAGCAACTAAATGAAAGAGTTGGCCAGAATCGAATTAAGTGGCGAGCGATCGAAGAGGCGTATGTCCTACAAAATCAAAAAACAAAGCATTTATTTCAAGTAGGCCAGTTACAGGCACTTTTAAATTGTCGAAACAAAGATGAAAATTAAATGTAGCTACAGTCCCAGTCACAAGACAGTACAGTACACTAACTACAGTACAGTAACTGCTGTAGGTTAATGATGATGAATGATCATGTCTCAGTCTGGAAAAGAGTAAATTTAATGCTGGTTTTCTCAACGAAGACAAGCCCCAAGTAATGGAGTAGCAGGGAAAGAAGAAGAAGAAGATAATAAATAACGATAGTATCCAGAGCAGATCTGCACAGCAGCTGTCGTACGCTTGGAATGCTTATAAGTCAAGATTCTTCTCCCAATCATCCATCACATCAAGTGAAATAACACCACCTAACATTACCTAGCTACCTGCTATCGTTAACATTTCTCAATGAGACATGGCGGTCACGTTGTGTTTTTCTCTTTGTTATGATAATCATAGTTGTTACCGCCGACCTTGAGACCGACAATTGCCGTCTAGAAGGCATGGCTAAGATTTATCTTATTCTAAATACTGTTTGAAGAACTTTATGTGTATTTTAAAATTCTGCACCATATTTCTTGTTCAAAGGCGGTTACGGGGCAAAAGAACGAAAAACAAGATCATTACTGCAATAAATAATGTGTTTGAAGAGCATTGATATAGAAGTGAGAATTCTCCTACTTCTTAGTAAGTTAAGAGCCCTTGCAATTTCATCACAGAATTACAAAAGACATCATGATCTGCCTGCCTGGTCTTTTCCCAACTATGTTGAGGTTAGCTTCCAGTCTAACCGGATTCAGCTGAATACCAGTACTTTACATGGAGCGACTGCCTATCTGAGCTCCACAACCCAGTTAATACTGGGTAATACGATACCCCTTGGTAAGATTGGTTGTCAGAATTGAGAGAAAAGAAAAGGAATACCACACCATATCTTCAAAGTCCAAGTTCTCAGAATAGCCTAGAATCAGTTTAAAGCGCATTGTTGTCCCTTTATTTTCATAAAAGGCTTTATGGTGACCTGGCCGATGACCCATCTGATGTTGAGCAAGTAACCTCTGCAATCATCTGCAATATATCGACAGAACTGTCCTCGAGAACGTGTCTTACATGTTATTTGCATTGTGAATGCACACAAAGCTGAAAAGTCTAAATAATAAGCCTATAGTAATGAGGCCAGATATTTTGTTTAATTTAAACGATAACGGCGAATGTCACTGTCGCCAACCCGCCAAGGCTTGCATGCACCAAATCGGTCTTGCGACATGCAATATTTTAAGTAAACTGCTCTATCGGTCAGGAAACGGACGTGAAATATGTGGGGATTTTGTAAACTAAGCATACGATTTATTACTTCAAACTGTGCGGTCTCGGTACCAGGAACCCATAGCGATCAAAGAGGTTTACTTACTGCTGTTTTTCTTTCAAATTGCTTTTGGCTCAGTGCCAGCTTTGATGAGGAGACAACTATAAGTTTTTTCGTGACAAACTTATCAATCTGAGTGGCTAGGCTCTTATCCCAAGAAAATAATAATAAGGATACTGGCGGATTTTGTTTGGTGATAATATTTTTTAATGAATACTATCAATAAGCTAAAGTAGCAATAGGCCGGCCATATTGATGTTTTATTTATTACTTGTGATAACGTAGGTAGATCCACCTGTCACGTTGGAATAAAACCACAAATGCGTCAGATATGTTTCAAATATCGAGTAGGTAAGGTACGTGTTTGTCACATTAAATGAGGTTGAATTACTAGGTTCCTCTAACAAAACGTAGCTCAACCAACCTGGGTCTCGGATACTAGGACCAATGAGAAGTTTACGACTTTTGTCTTTACCACGGTTTTATTCAGTAGGATTTTAGGTGCCCTCAATAAGTACTACCTTACATTTTTTTTATTATCTCTTCAACATTTAATGGGAGACCAACGCCATAGCCAATGACCAAGCAGAAGTGACAGGTCAGGACAGGACAAAAATATAATTCTGTAGCCAAAAAGATGTGCTAGATGTTCTAGCACAGCCTAGGAGATGCCTACATCCAGAAGTTGTTTCTAATTAATTGCATTAAGTTAACAATGGCGTCAAGTATTCATAACTAATATTATGTAGTCAACCCAACCTTGACATCAGTCGCTAACTAGAAACTATAGGACAGACGCCTCACGACTTGGTAATTAAAATTAATAACGCTGAATAGTTTCGCTTAGATCACTAATCTATATTATTAGCTATTGGGATTGGTAAACATCGACTTCGTCTGATCTACATCGCCAGAGGGCGAAATATAAAAAAGGCAAAATCATAAAATAACTATTTATATAACACTTAAAGTACCTACTTACGGGATAATATCCCTGATTTTCTTTTGCTTTGATGAGCTCCCGATATTTCGACGCTGTTGCAAGCATAATGATCGCGGGGATCACGGATCCCGTAAGTAATATAAGTGTAGTGAAAACCTTGAAAGTCTAAAACAGTGAACTATTTATATTTTTTATTAAAAACTATGAAATAAACTAAATTAAAAAAAAACTCCTCTCCGACGCGATTTGTCACACTCGTGACATCCTGCACTTCGCTCAAGCGCTATCTGTCACACTTGTTGCACGCGCACCCGCCTCCAAAAAACTGCATTAAAAACCGTCTAAAACTGTCTACTCCACAGTTTATTCCTCTGTGTTCAATTCGTTACTAAATTCCTCAATAATAAAATCGAACATCGCAACACTATTCCATAGACAACTTGCCGAAAAAAAAAAAGAAACTTTCATTTGACATTAAACGACTGACGGTGAACACTCGAATTTACCTGCGCAGCAAATGTCGTGATAACTCTGGTATTTTTAATGGTAGCTGATACTATTATATATCAAAATTATCCTTGTGAACCGTGCTTCATTATTTTGTCAACGTAAATTCGTTTTGGAATCTCGAAGTTGCAATATTTCGCCCGTGAAAAAGTAGTTATTTCCGTTGTGAACGATGGCGGCGTAACTATGTTTTAGCTATACATTATGATTTGGAGTATATAATTAAAGTATTACATTTTGATTTCCAGATAAATAGATTCCTTACCTAATCAACACAACAGTATTTTTTAAATTGCTCTAGGACTTGTAGTTTTTGAGCTACAGGTGTTTTTATCGGATCGGGCAGAAAATGTTTTGAAAACTTGCAACAATTGTTGCATGTGCGCGCTTGTGGGATTTGCAATCCGCGCGTTGCGCGTCGGAGAGGAAAAACATCATCAAAAAACAAAAAACCCCAAGAGACTGGCGGCGTTGCCAATTTGTATGGCAACGGGCCACGGGGAGCGTCAACTAGGCTTGTTGGATATGCCAGCCACTGTATAGCACATGAAAGAGCAGCACACCAAAGTTCTCGACAACCATCCTAGAAAGCCATCGAATGCACTCGCTGTGGCCGAAATCATGGCATCATCATCATCATCATCATCATCATCACCATGTTGATGTATCGGCATCGCCGCATCGGCATCGCCACATACATTTTATGTTAAGATTTTATGCTCAATATTCTTAGTAATAAATGACTACGTGAAACTTCACACGTGTAACGATAACCTACAGTTTTTACTGTTGAGTCGTTATTTAAATATTTAAACAGCTGCAGTTTTCCGTGTTTCATTTATTTTAGCGTTATATGGTTACAACATGCACATGTTAAACTTGATCACACTAAAATATTTTATAGCAATGCATTAGAATGTTTAGTTGAATATTCAAGCTCAAAGTTTTTCTGTTAGTACCGAAGGTTACAACTGTATAGGTAAGTAAAAAGTGCAGTACGGTTTAATTTATTGAAACAGTATTTAAAGTAGTATTTTTACACGATTTAGATCTCATATCTCAGTTCACAGCGCCCTTCACACAGCCAGAGAGAGAAACAGATGGAGAAAGATCGTTCGAGAGACGGTGATGCAGAAGGGAGGTCACGACCCTCAACATTGAGGGGTGCGACGCAAGAAGGAGATCTCATACCAGATGCTTAGCTATTAAGGAGGTCTAAACACCCTGATCCTCACAAATGGCCTGTAAAATATTCTCATCCTCCAAAAATAAAATAATTCTTTCAGATCAGACGTAGAAGAATAGAACCAACCCATTACACTCACGGGTGTCGTATAAGGCGACTAATGTCTGAGGCAGAACACGTGTACCTTGCGCCTCCGTAGACCTGAGAATGGGCAACAGCGTTTTCTGTTAGTCTTTCATCACTGCGATCTCCAATCCGCCTGCCAAGCGTGGAGATTACGGCAAATTCCTCCCATCATGGGAGAGGCTTATGTCCAGCAGTGGACGTTATGAGCTGTTGTAGTAGTGTAGCAGGTACAACTTCAGATAATGTTCAGATACAACTATCTAGGGGGCTACTTGCCCTACGGTTGTACTCTGGCTGTTGTACATAATTATCCTATTCTCGCGGATAAATCTGCTTGCGCAATAAAAGAATTTAATTTCCGTGACGTCTGGTACGATACGTTCGTAAAGATGATATTTGTAGTTATCGATACCTCTACACTGTTATTTTGAGTATGATTGACCACTCAGACTTTTTGCCTTTTCTCAGATGTTTGTAGTCGCCATCCAGTCTAACTAGATTTTCTACAAATGCAATGTATTTCTTTTAGAAATAGGTGTTAGGTAGTAAGATACCTCATGCTAAATAATGTGAACTTAAAATTATTATATAATCTAACCTCTGACGTAATGACGTAACTTGCCTATAACGACTGAGTGACCGCAGGCGCAAGCACGCCACTGCAAGGCCACATCGAACGCTGTCAATTGTCACATGTGTCATTCTTATGATAATCGACAAGCAATATCAACACTACCTCTTTGAATTACGGTTGGATTTTGAATAATCTTTAAGTTGCTTTTGAAGACCAAACGCACTGACCTTGTCAGGTGGTATCAGAATTATTATTTTTAATCATTAAATCGTGACGTGTCTGTCATAAAGCTAGTGGACTAGTGTCAAGGTCATATCGACTGCATAAAATTGTTTATTTTGATTTTATAACTACTCTTCCTTATTGGTGCCATCATTTTTGATGGGATTACAACATTAGTTTCTTTTGCCATGTTTTGACTTATAAATTAGTGGTATTCGATGGTCAATTAAGAGTCGCTTCGCAGAATTCTTAAATAAATTATTGATGTCAATGAATTAATAAGATTGTGCAAAGAATGATTGCATGATAAAATTACTTAAGAAATGAATAAAACGTAATGTGTCACCTCCACCTCTTTACCTACGCGATATTATTGTGAGTCAATAGGAAACAAAATGGCGGTGGGTGGAAGTAACACTGAAATGTCATTATTATTGATCTTGAGAGTTTTTATGCCTCTGATTAAGCGACAATAAAGCAGTCATTCAAGCGTTGACCGAGGCATGAAAAAACATAGTTTGAGAGATTATCTTCGTTACTAGATAGATCAACAGGAACGGATTCTCAATAATACAGATACAGCTTATATTTATAAACGCGTATTAAGTCTCATCTGTTAAAGGGTACCTACCATATATCCCAGTACTAAGTGAAAAATTAAAAATTAAATAATTTTACCTTCAACAGCAAACGTCGGCACCAATTCACACGTTATGTTAAGAGCCTTTGCAGGTCTAATTAGTCTAAATAGATGAACGATTCAATCTAGAGCAGGAAGCGTGGAGGTAATGACTAATGAGTGCTAATATTGAGTGTTAATTATATCACAAGATCGATCGTATAAGGTCACGTCGTTCAATGCATTACCTTAACGTTGTACATAAGAGGCGTGTGCCTGAAATGATGTTGGATGGAGAGGAAGGCCAAAGTAAAGATGGATGGATTGTGTGAGGAATAATATGAAAGAGAAAAGAGTAAATGATGCCGTTACACACTTTTTAAATAAAAGGAATTGCCAATTTCGTGCAAATGAACATTATTAGATTGTTTATTTATTGACTCAAGATATTTATCAATAAAGTAATACCTCATGTATAAATACCTCTGAATGGTCCTTATTACGTATTCATCACCGTCTAATTGCGATTCTGCAGCGATCGTGTCACATTTAAATGCATGCGTGCATCGGAGGCCATTGAGCCGCGTACGTTGTGATTGTGACAGTTGATACTTGTCATTACTTATGAGACCCTGGTAGATTGTTGTTGCTGATGAATAAACTGCTAATTGCATAATGTACAAAGAAGTTGTCTTTATTTACTTAAATTAAAGGAAGATTTATTTTTTTATTTTTTAGATAGATCCCAGTTCTTGTCTTAAGTGCTTATTACACTTCACTGAATTTAGTCGTCTTAATTCAGTCGTTACTGAATTTAGTCAAGTATAATCTCATTCAGCAAGCTATTTTACATGACTAAATTCAGTAACGACTGAATTAAGACGACTAAATTCAGTGAAGTGTAATAAGCGCTTTATAATCTGCATTCTTGGATCTAATAGCATAAAGACAAGACAGTTGACCACCAGTTAGCCTGCGATACCAAAGACCCCGTCTGAAGCTAGAAGAAACCAGCAGGGGAAATCTATTACTGTCCTGGAAAAGCAGAAGAAATTGTCTGCTACTACTTTTTTTTTGTAGGTACCTCACCCGCAAAGCAATAACACGCAAGCAGCGAGTAGATAACCAAATTCGAGTCGTATTTCGACTCAACGAGCACAACTTTTCATACTCTGTGTTCACACTTCTCACCAAATAAATACAAAGATTTCTAGGATACAGTCATTCATCTCCTAGACGCGTGGGTGCCTAGTACACGTCGCCACTTCACACTAGCCACTTCAGGAACTAATCGCATCCACACAAAGGCGCCAACACACGTCGACAGCACAATGCCAGTCCCCGCCCGATTCGGAATCCTTCATTAACTTGTGTGAACTGCCTGTCATACATATTCATACAACGTCATACCTACATAATGTAAGGACTTGTTAATCTTTGTTCGTATAAGTGTGGGACCAGCTTTATCCGCTTCTGGGTAAGAGTCGTGGTTCATGCTTTTCGGATTTCAGAATTGATTGGCAGAGGGACCGCTTTTATTCGAATAAGTTGGGGTCTCATCGTTCTATCTCAGATTTAGGTCTTTTGTAGGGTTAAGGCCTTTTTTTCGGATTGGAAATCATCAAATGACTCCTCCCGCTCTGAGCGGAGCAGGACGGAGTGCCAGACTTTTACTGACTAAAACCCATCCATGTTCCTTCAGCGCCCTTTGTGTTCCGGGGCCACGTATCTCTTTCGAACAGTCCCGCAACCCCGGTGGGCATCAGCCCTTGCGGACCTAGGGCCTAGGGTTAAGGCCTCTGATTCCAATTATAGGTCGAAACTAATTTTATTGTAAGAACTTCTAAATCAAGACCAACGTTAGTCGTCACCTCAATAGCAGTATTGAGTCTTGTTCCAACCATTGCTCAGTATAGGCTCCTTGTATACTATGCTTGCCTGGTACTCTGACCATTAAGTTGGTCAAAAATTGGTCACGCATCAACTAGTTAACTACTACTTACTACAAGAGTTTTTCAGCTTTACCAAACCCTTAGTTTTTTTTTTTTTAATAATAACTAGCTCTGAGCCAGCGATTCCTCCAGCCTATATTCCTCCGGCCATTCTTTGAATAGTAAAGGGAACCTATATTTTAGCTGGGTTCTTTCTGAGCTCATTGACTCAAGACTTTTCTTTCGATACCTATTGATTTCTTTTTTTGTCGAAATAACCACAACCCATTGAAATTCGACAGGAGCTTTTCTTTAGCAAAACAATTTGAATTACCTTTACGATAGTCAACACCCTCATCATAAATACCTGGCACACAGTGATCCCACGTAGGCCATGGTTCACGTTTAATGCGGCAGGTGGCGCCTGATCCTGTGCGCCGCGGTACTACACGTACTGACTATCATTATGTGCATGTGGGCTTCTTCACAAATGCTGTTACTTGAAGCTATAGGATACTACATGCGAACTTAGGAGTGTTTAGGATTTACGCGTGTGTGTGTGTTTAGCCAATGATAAGATAGATCGACTAAACTGTTCGGATGCTCTCAATAAGACACAAGAGTCTAGAGGCCGCGCGAAAAGAGATCTCAAACTTTACCCCCGCTTCTACACGCCACGTATAGGTTAATCCCTCTCACACTGTCAATAAGATTCTGTTAGGGTGAACTAAACTATTGGCCCATCGCGTTTTGGGACTAACTTCGAACATCAAAAGAAACAACAACAAGTTTGATGCATGCTGTCTCAAGTTTTGGCGACTCACTTTAAACATCAGTCGAAGGAGAGCTTGCTTGGCATTCAGTCACTTTATCGAGCTTCCGAAAAGCATCTTATTCGCTGGTAGCCGATACCACCCGATACTACTATCTTCTCTACAGAGTACAGAGCCCTTGTTATAGTCAAATCTGAAATCATTTTTCACGCTTCTATTGTGGCTCGCCAGTTATGACATAATTGTGCTGTTTTTACTATTTATACAAATTCGGCTGAAAATTAGCAATTTTGAACGTCTATAATAACTTTAGGTAGCTCCCCAAAACGCTTGCCCATCGCCATTTCCAAGTATTTTTAGCTGGCGAGAAGAAATGGCGTAACAAACTCCCCAGCAACAAAGGAATTCTTATTAGGTATAGAAAAACAACAGAACATCGGTTATTTCACCGAAACAAACAAAATCCCATCAATTCAAATAGGTAATACAAGAAACAATCATACCAACTCAATAAAATCTATACATATAATAAATCTGTAGAAAAGTCATTTTTGTACATTGAAGAAATTGAAACAAAAAATAGCCAGCGTGTGAAAAGATAAGTAACAGAACCCATTTCCATCATTTTTGACATTTTTGTCTGTTTGTCTGTTTGTTTGTGCGCACATCACGTAAAATCTACGAATTCAATGCTGACAATGTTTATACATAAAAATTGTGTGTAACTTGGGGTATGATTTAGTGTTTGTTTCATTGAAATCGGTTAATTCTATCAAAAGATATATGAACTTAAAGTTTTCAAGAAGAACTAATCATCAAATGTAAGATACATACATGCAGCGACATCTGTTGCACTAAAATGATACCAATGACTAAAAATGTGCTCACCACAGTCATAACTTTTAAATCGACTGACCAGCTTTAAAAAAAAATTATAGCATATGTAATAGAATAGAATAGAATTTTATTTTGCAAATATGAGTAATACAATATAGTTGTTAGGTATAATATACTTTAGCAGTTTAACATTTTGGTCGATAGACGGCGTTGTTTATTTCACTCCATTTTCTGAATTGAATGACCCTCGCCCGTGTCAGTTGCCTATTTTTTGTTTTTTTTTTTCGGATGGGAAATCATCAAATGACTCCTCCTGCTCTGGGCGGAGCAGGAGGGAGTGTCAGACTTTTACTGACTAAAACCCAGCCATGTTCCTTCATCGCCCTTTTGTTCCGGGGCCACGGTATCTCTTTCGAACAGTCCCGCAACCCCGGCAGACATCGGTCCTTGGGGATCGGCCCTTCCTTTTTGCTGACTCTCTTTTAGGCGCGCGTGGAACACGAACGCGCCGTCGACACGGCCTGTCGTCATGAGACGGACGGACGGCGAGCTAGCCCATAGCCCACCGTCCTCAGGCCCGCGCCTACGGTGGCCGGGGGCCACGTGGTTGCCCCGGACGCCCGGGGCGTCTGCCGCGGCGGCCGGGACGTTGAGAGGTTCTCTCCCTCTCACGTTCCGCCACCTCCTTCTCTAGCATTACTGCTTCGCAGAAGGAGGTGATGGCGTCCCATTCCGTCTCGCTCCGGACCATGGCTTGCACCAGGGCCGGACGCGAGAGGTCGCCGCCGCAAACGTGTAAATTGCCTCAAGATTGTTTTTTTAACCGACGAAACAAAAAGAAGGCAATTCTCAATTCGACGCGTATTTTTTTTATATATGACCACGGATAACTTTTACAGAGAAGTCCGTACATGGTCCTTTTGTTTGTAAAAACCGGCCAAGTGCGAGTCGGACTCGCGCACGAAGGGTTCCGTACCATTATCTATACATTAGACAAAACGGCAAAAAAATCACGTTTGTTGTATGGGAGCCCCCCTTAAATATTAATTTTATTCTGTTTTTAGTATTTGTTGTTATAGCGGCAACAGAAATACATCATCTGTGAAAATTTCAACTGTCTAGCTGTCACGGTTCATGAGATACAGCCTGGTGACAGACAGACGGACAGACGGACAGACGGAGAGACGGACAGACAGCGAAGTCTTAGTAATAGGGTTCCGTTTTTACCCTTTGGGTACGGAACCCTAAAAAGCGTAGGTACATCTCAAAGTTGGTCCCATTTATAATTGAAAAATCGTGTTTGGGCTAATTTCTTGCACCTTTGATGAGAACTTTCGACCTAGCTGGAGTATGACTGTCATCGAGTGTCTAAGGATGAAGGAGGTGGCGGAACGTGAGAGGGAGAGAACCTCTAAACGTCCCGGCTGCCGCGGGAGACGCCCCGGGCGTCCGGGGCCACCACGTGGCCCCCGGCCACCGTACGCGCGGGTCTTGTGGACGGTGGGCTATGGGCTAGCTCGCCGTCCGTCTGTCTTATGACGACAGGCCGTGTCGACGGCACGTTCGTGTTCGACGCGCGCCTCAAAGAGAGTCAGCAATAGGAAGGGGTCCGCAAGGGCCGATGCCTGCCGGGGTTGCGGGACTGTTCTAAAGAGATACCGTGGCCCCGGAACACAAAGGGCGATGAAGGAACATGGATGGATTTAGTCAGTAAAAGTATGACACTGCCTCCTGGTCCGCCCAGAGCGGGAGGAGTCATTTGATGATTTCCCATCCGAAAAAAAAAGGCTGTCGAGGTAAGCCCTTTTTTGGAAAAACATAAGTAGATTATTTTAGCGATTAATGCAAATATATCGAAGAAATTAAATTGTTACCCACTTGGATCTACGTAGGTATATATCTACTAATATTATAAAGCTAAAGAGATTTTGGTTGGTTGAACGCGCTAATTACAGGAAAACTTTTAGTGTTGAATAGTTATCGAGGATGGCTATAGGTTATCTAACATCACGCTATAATTAAATGATAAATGTTGCAAAAACAAGGAAAATTTATTTCTTTCGAGAGCTTCCTTTGCGGGCGCTGCATAAACGGTTAAAGTTGCGCAACAATCATGTATTAGGGAATTGTTCGTTTTAAAGCGTTCTAAAAAAAACCACGATAGCATTATGTCTATCTTTCAAGGTTGACTCCACTCTCTCTAACCCTCTCTCTCTCATGTGACGCAGACGAAGTTGCGCGGGTCAGCTAGTGATAGAATAATAGACAATAACTTCAATACATTAAACTATGATCAAGTAGTAAGTAAAGTACAGTCGCACGCGCAGGTTGCAGTGACGTCACCGTGTCACCTTGCCGCGCCCACGCTCCACTGCAATAATTATTTATAACAACACCACATTACAAACATAATCCGAACAAACCACATTCAACCTTATCGCCATAGCATAAAGCATGATAACACAGCATAATCATAATTTATTGCCGAACCATATTTGTATTACAACTGTGACAATCGATTTTCAGTCTTAAGGTAAGGGAGAAAGAGTGTTGGTGATTGCGTTATAGGTTTGGTGATAGTAAAGTAGGTGTAGGAAGGCGATCTATGAGGCATCTTCAGTTTTAACAGTTCGCAACTTAAGTATTTAAGTAATAGATTGACCAACGCTTTGGAAACAATTATGAGTTATTTACAGCTTTTAACAATTAATTAATAGCTTCCCGCCCACAAGAGCCTACATCGGTCTTCTCTGTGTAGGTATAAAGTAACGAAATATCTTTAGTTTGCTTCAACTGAAATGTCTCTGAAGTCTAAGGAGAACAATCATGCTCTCTTCACCTGCCAAGCATTTTCCCAACTATGTTGGGGTCGGCTTCTAGTCTAACCAGATGCAGCTGAAGAACAGTATTTTACATGAAGCAACTGCATATCTGACCTCCACAACCCAGTTAGTACTGGGTAATGGTAAGGCTGGTTGTCAGACTTTTTTGGCTACTGACTCCCTGTAACGCCTGTCAAAGATCTACAAATGACAGCCGGGACCAACGGCTTAACGTGCTTTCCGAGGCACGGAAGAAACTCGGTATGTACTGGGTGGTCACCTATCCACAGACCGACATAGGCAAGCACGGCTTAACCTAAAGATCGACCGGAGCAGCTAGTTTATTTTGCCACGAGCTCCTCTATCATGCTCTGTTGTTCCAATAGCTTACGAAGCGCAGTATTCTGTATCTTTGAGCTCCATATTTGTAACGACATCTTTCCTTGTCTTCGATGACCATAGGAGCAGGGTATGGTTCATCAACATCCTCTTAATGTTCCCACTACTGGGACACAGGCCTCCTCTCTATGAGCTATAATCCACTATGCGGGCCCTGTGCGGATTGGTAGATGTCACATGTCTTCGAATTTTTTGATTCTAGGGCATGCTGGTTTCCTCACGATGTTTTCCTTCACCGTTTTGAGAGCAGCGGTGATGAAATAAATTAAACAAAGTAATGCGCTTGCCTGGGTTCGAACCTACGACCTGCTGTTCGTAAGTAGGGGCCGCCACCACTGGACCACCGCTGCTCCTATATGCCTCCTGCTCGGGTATGGTATGGTATAGTAGAATAGCAAAAGGAAGAAGACCAAGGTTTCACCCTACTGCCCTAATGCCTCATTGCTAAGTTTTTTTTTTCTCGATTTCAGTTCAACTCTTAGTTCTGATTATTTTATCCAGAACTAGATATTGTTAAGCCTCATCTCAATCCATAGAATAGCCATATCGTATGCCTTCACCTAACGCGGGCAGGTTGCTTCTCATGATATTACTTTGGTTATTCGTCTTTTCTTCTCTACCCCTCTCCACCTCTGCTTATCTATTTATATTGTCTATCATTTTTTTTAACCGTTGCCCTACACTAGGAATAAATATCTCTTGTATCGTGGTAGCATTCACAATCATTCGAACGCACAAACACAAACAGCCTCTGTTTCATTGATTTTACAATTTCTATTCATCCGTCGTGTCGACTTCGACCAGCAAGCCTATTACGTATCTCTGTTGATGGCTCAAAATGATAGTAACTGGGCTCAGTGTCCATCAAATAACTGTCAAAAGGTTAATTTCGTATTATGTATGACCAGTCGCGATCAAATATGACGTCATCGGTGCCCATCGTGGCTGATAGTCACCATAACTCGTTTTGACAGACGCTTTCGTATCGATTCTTCTAATATTGCAATTATGTAAGCATAGTGGACAACAAATTGATGACAACTGAGTTTGAAGTGGCTTTCGTGAAAGTTACACCGTACCTGGCCTGTTAGTCACCGTAAAGTGATATCCACTCTGTTTAATACGTAATACCAATATTTTGACATTCTCGGTTGTCATCAAAGTTCGGTATACATTCGAAGCTTGATAGTCACTGAAGATCAAAAAGATACGTAATAGCCCTACAGGACTGTGACACTTCAACGGCCTAACAATAAATAAACAAAATTTTCACTGGAAATAAATTAAAACTGAATGAACTTAATGCATAAGCAAATTCCTCTTAAAGTTCAGGGCACTTCATCTTGTGTTTAATATATTAATGTAGTTCAACGTACAATGTCGCCAAGTGACATTAAGAGTACACCTACTGCGCCTCAAGAAGAACATTTATTTACTGGGCCACAAGATAAGATTCACTACAACAATATTGCATTATAATCATCCTCCAACCTTGTTTCCATCTCTCTTTATGTCCATCTTTCTTCTACAAAATTCACTTTCCGGAGTCTCCTGAGAGAATTTTGCATCGTTATAATCCACCGCCCGACTTTATCCACTGTTGGGTATATACCTCTCTACGTTCGTACCAACTGTGTAGCAGCGTCATCCAGGAATTTCAAGCGATGGCAGCAAGAAAGACCTTTGCAATTCTCCCAATAGCTACATTCTTCTAGCGGTTCTGGAAATTACAGTGGGCGATTAAACTTAGGTTGACTCTATATCTGATCTGTCAATGTTCAATCAAGCTTTTTGCAAGACTACTCGTAGTAGGTATAGAATACAGTTACACGCAATCGGAAGCTGTTCTTCCAGAAAAGGCAAACAAACGTTAACAATCTCAATAGCCTGCATCACAGCAGGTGATCCGCAACTCATTCAAACCCTTTAAAGGAAACACTTAAGACAAAGAGAAATTCCATATACTCACCTACTTCCTACAAGCAATCCAGCCAATAAAGCAAGAATACAGTAAAAAACTGAGTTAAATAACTTTATTCTGCGCGTGGGCACGCACGAGCCAAGGTGACAGATAAATAGACCAATCAGCGGCGGTTATTGAGCTGACGTCACTCGACCGGGCGCCCACTAGATTGAAATTCGAATGATTCGCATTTATGGTGAATGAAGTAGTTGTAGAGACTTTTATGGAATTGGGTTAGTGCTTGTTTGATTGGGTTGGTTTTACACGTAGACCAGTGGCTGAGAACAGGTTCTATTTTGTCACAGCCTTCATGCATCATCATCTGCCTAGCCTTTTCCCAACTATGTTGGGGTCGGCTTCCAGTCTAATCGGATACAGCTGAATACCAGTATTTTACATGGAGCGACTGCCTATCTGACCTCCACAATCCAGTTAGTACTGGGTAATACGATACTCCTTGGTAAGACTGGTTGTCAGACTTTTTGGGCCACTTACTACCTGTAACGACTCTCATAGATCTACAAATGACAGCCGGAACCAACTTCATGCATAAGTGTGGTTTTTTTTTCGTCCTGCTTACCTTCCTCTGTGCCTTAGACGAGTCTGGCTAACAATAACAGTGTCTCCACCTCGATTAATATGTTGAAAAGTTTTTTTTTTACAAGATTATGACATTTATTTTATCGTCTGAGTTTTCTTACTTTCAGAAGAGTTTTCCCAATATACTTCGATATCGCTACATTTGTAAGCAGATCTTTCAGGAATGCTGATGTCCATAAACAAAACAACCTGTTATTCCTAAAAAAACCGAACATCATTATTCTAACAAATGTTTGAGTGAATTCTAACATAACTATATGGCATGTTACATACAAAACACACACGGTTTGATAACAATCCTACTTATTATTCCAATGTCGGAATTTTGGACATTATAATATACACAAACGCTGCCAAAACATATGTGTGGCGAGCGTGAATAGAATTATTACAAGTATGTACATATTTTATGTGTTGAAAATTCTGTAAAGGTTTTATATTATGTGCTTGACATTTTTATGACAGTTTGATCTATCATTAAATCCCCAGAAAATCGACTACTAACACATCATTACGCCTGTTAACCTTTGAAGAGTTAGGGAAAAGAAATATGTACTATTGAATATGTTCTTTGATCATCATCATCATCATAATAGGGAATATGCATACATTTTCTTTTTTTTATTTCGATACAGAATGTTAAAGTACTATAAAAATAATGACAAAAAGCGAAAACAAGACATAAATCGGTCAAACAACACAAAAGTTATACCCATTTAAACTTTTGTTTCTATCTCTTTCTAGATAAACGGAATTTAGTATGGGTTTTGTACGTCGATGCAGCGAATGACGTCATTCGCTGTATCGGATCTCTCTGTCTAATCAGCAGTTTCAAATGCTTATAGCTTAATATTTTTTAAAGATATTAAAAAAAATATTTCACTTGGCTATTTCTGATGTTAATACGTTTTGTTTAGAGTGATAAAAAAAAATCATGCATATACCCTATTACGAGTCAAAAGAAAACCAGGCCTAAATGGCCTATATCCTAGTCTATCTATATCCAGGACATAGGTTTTCTCAAAGTGACACCAAGTCGAATGACGCTCCAACTCGGATGACCATGTGATTCACTCGTCCATTGGTTCCTTTAGGCGCGATTGGTCCAAGTCGCGATTGGTCCAATTCATATTTTCGCAAATGGTCCAATTCGCAATAGCTCCGATGCGCGATTGGTCCAATTCGCGGTTGGTCCATTCTCACAGTCTTCACCCGGTCATCGGTGTACTAGTGGGAGACCTTCTAAAACTGCTTCTTCCGGTACGACCATGGAAACCAGCTCTATGCCACTGTCTCGCATGGTGTCATGGCATTATACTATGCGATAGCCGTTTTTGTGGCGCATATTGTCCTCCTACTTAGTACCTACTTGTCCCTTTTTTAGAATTCCGCACCCAAAGGACAAAAACGAGACCCTATCACTATGACTCCACTGTCTGTCTGTCTGTCTGTCACCAGGCTGTATCTCATGAACCGTTATAGCTAGACAGTTGAAATTTTCGCAGATGATGTATTTCTGTTGCCGCTATAGCAACAAATACTAAAAACAGAATAAAATAAATAATAATAAATATAGCTGGACATGAACACACAGCGCCATGTAGTGCCACACTAAGTAACGAGGCTTGTGTCGTGGACACCAGATAGTTCATATACTACATAGATACTTTTTGTTTGTAAATACATACTTATTATACTATATAAAGCTCGATTACCACTCACTGACTGACTGACTGACTCACTGACATAATTGTTCTCCCAGATGGTGGATGGGGAGGTGGGTATATTTTGACAGATTCGTAAACAAGTGACTCTCGCGAGTATGGGAAAAGTGCCAAACCTCCCCTTTTCGCCCCCCTTCTCACCCCCCCCTATCGTATCTCGGAAACCAAGGGATTTGGAACGTTTTTTTTTTCAGATTCATATAGAGGAGGCTCGGGAAAGTAAAAACGAGTTTTCAAAATTGCCCCTCTTGCCCCCCTTTTCACCCCCTTTAGGCGGATCTCGGAAGTTGAGAGACTCGGAACATTTTTTTTTTCAGATTCGTATAAAGGGGCAACGCGTTAGTCAGGATCAGTTTTCAAAACTCCCCACTCTCCCCCCCTTCACCCCTCCCCCCATCGTATCTCGGAAACCAGGACAAGTAGCGGCTTTTTGATTTTTACTATAAATTATTATTGAGGAGCGTTTAAATTTGTATACGGAGGGTATCCTCACCTCCCCAACCTCCCCTAAAATTGAAAGGGCTGTAACTTCGTAACGGTTAGAGATAGCCATTGGGTGTTTGAACAAATATTATAGTAGGCGACGAAACCTGTCCGGTGGTGGTAGGTTCTGAGTAGAGCGAACCTGCGAGACCGAGTGGAGCGAAGGGGGGAGGTGGCGAGCGAAGCGAGCCGGCGACCTCCGCAGCGTAACGAAGGTTGTGTGGGTGAAACGTAACTCAGGGGCGACGACAAGCAACTTTAGGGTTATGTTTTTTATAATGGGTCTCAGTTTTTAAGTAAGGTTTTTTACTTGTTTTTATTAGGTTTTTTTATATTAATTTTATAATGTTTTAGGGGTTCTTAAGGGTTTTCATAGTGATTTAGGGGTAGTTGTAACGGATTTTCCAATTATTTTAAAGATTTCTATGGATTCTTAAAATTTTATGAGGGTAAGGAATACTTCTCAAGAACACGACAACACGCGAGCTGCGCGCAGCTCGCGCACCCACGCAAATACTAGTTATACTATATAAAGCTCGATTACCACTGACTGACTGACTGACTCACTCACTGACAGAATTGTTCTCCCAGATGGTGGATGGGGAGGTGGGTATATTTTGACAGATTCGTAAACAAGTAGCTCCCGCGAGTATGGGAAAAGTGCCAAACCTCCCCTTTTCGCCCCCTCCCTATCGTATCTCGGAAACCAAGAGACCCGTATTTTTTTCTTTTTACGGATTCGTATAGAGGAGGCTCGGGAAAGTAATAACCAGTTTTCAAAGTTGCCCCCCTTGGCCCCCTTTTCACCCCCTTTAGGCGGATCTCAGAAATTCAGAGACTTGGAACATTTTTTTTTTCAGATTCGTGTAAAGGGGCAACGCGTTAGTCAAAATCATTTTTCAAAACTCCCCACTCTCCCCCCCTTCACCCCTCCCCCTATCGTATCTCGGAAACTAGGACACGTAGCGGCTTTTTGATTTTTACTATAAATTATTAATGAGGAGCGTTTAAATTTGTAAACGGAGGGTATCCTCCCCTCCCCAACCTCCCCTAAAATTGAAAGGGCTGTTACTTCGTAACGGTTAGAGATAGCCATTGGGTGTTTGAACAAATTTTATAGTAGGCGTCGAAACCTGTCCGGTGGTGGTAGGTTCTGAGTGGAGCGAACCTGCGAGGCCGAGTGGAGCGAAGGGGGGAGGTGGCGAGCGAAGCGAGTCGGCGACCTCCGCAGCGTAACGAAGGTTGAGTGGGTGAAGCGTAACTCAGCTTTTAACGATTCTAATGAATTCTCATTTTTTTATTGATTTAGTTTTTAGAATGTTTTAGGGGTTCTTAAGGGTTTTCATGATTTAGGGGTAGTTGTAACGGATTTTCCAATTATTTTAAGGATTCTTATGGATTCTCAAAATTTATAAGGGTATGGAATACGTCTTAAGAACACGACGACACGCGAGCTGCGCGCAGCTCGCGCACCCAAGCAAATACTAGTTATACATATAAACATCCATGACTCGGAAACAAATGTCCTCCATGCTTATCACGCAAACATTTGCTCCGACCGAGATTCGAACCCGGGACCCTAAGAACGTGAGGTAGCCTCACCACCGCTGCGCCATTCGGGTCGTCTAATTTAAGTGGGGCTCATACAACAAACGTGTTTTTTTGGTAATGGTGCTGAACCTTTCATGCGCGAATCCGACTCGTACTTGTTTATGTTATGCGTAAGTAAATGCATTTTCTTTCTAAAAGTAGCTACGATGAACGGCCCAAGGGGTTATTACCCTAAACATAAGCAGGCTGATTGGGATCAACATTTGCTTCTTACATTATTTCCTGTTAATAGAGTCATTTGTCAAAGCTGTCGACGTAATAGTGCACTCACAGGGCACGGAATCGCCGTGCTAGCAATTTCTAGCGAAATTTAGGCAATCTATTCTTAATATCTTATACTACTTGTATTAAAATTCGCGTCGACGACATCCAGGGATGTGATTTAGCCATCTGCATCTTTAAGAGGAATCTTGCAGCTTTATAAGCTACGTCAGAAATTTGCGTTCTAGAGCGCAGTGTGGTATTCCCTAAATTATTGATCAATTAGACTAAATATATTGATAATCTGTGTATAGTGTGTAGCAGTCACGTTAACAATCCAAAATATACTGTTTGCAGAAAAACATTGACTGTAAATTAAAACAATAATTACTCAAAGGAAAGAAAACATAGAAATATCATGTCTGTAATAAAAATCTCCGTAAATACATCCTCCGTACCTACTAGGTATACGGGAAACATAAAACACCATTGATTAAATACCGATTAAAAGCCCATTTATATCTGTAATCATTCTTATGTGATGCCCATATAGGAAAAAAAACATGATTATTTAATAAATTAATAGTCGCTGTTTAATTTCCCCTCACATCACCATAAACATTGAATAAACTTTTAATAATACTAACGTTAGTTTAACCATAGATACAAGCTGTAGGAATTCGTAAGTTTAAGTATTGTTGTGCGTGTGTGTATAACTTCAGAAAATGAATATTGATAGTATTTAATTCAAACATGGTATGTACATTATGATACAGTAATTAAAACTCATAATCATAATGAATACCTATAAAGTTTACAACTCAATCAGCAAGATGGCCGCACAAATTAACTCTGATCAAACATAATTATAGCCTCAGGTAAGCTAACGAGACGTGATGAATTAACCAAACATTAGCAGATAATAATAACTAGTTATTAAACATTTGGTTGCACCGTTATCCAAAAAAAAGATTAAAAAAAAACGTTATAATTAGGTAACGTTATCGTGATTGTAAATACTGGCGAAACTGTGGTGGTACCGTTCTGCTTAACTTTGCATCTGGGGTTAAAGCCGTAATGTTATGTGTGTGTTTGAGAACGGTCAAATCCGCTTCACGCTCCAACATATTTAAAGTCAAAATAAATAAAAACTAGTAGTACAGGTTATTTCAACAACTAGTTGGCACCTACATTTTAATACCATTCTACCAGCACTGCATAAGCACAAGTAGGTAACATTCATTTGACACCTGACGACGTGACGTTTGCACGGCGTGCACACATTAGTGACAGAGCAAACAAAAACTGGACTAAATCGTTACTAAGCTATTGCGTTAGCGCACTCTCAAGTTACCGTTTATCGATAGGGTTGCCTCACAAGTCTTTTAACTGGGATGTTGTGTAAATGCTGGTATTTAGGTAGATGCATTAAGGAAAGGCTGCTTTGATTTAGTTTAGGAAGTGTTAGCGAAGATTTAAAGCTTAGTATGTTGAGTTGGTGGATTTTTTTCGCACTTCAATGATAAAAACTCCAACACATTTTAAGTTGTTGAAGTTAATAACTTAAAACCCTGTTACTGTTTGCCTGCATCATACCACTGCTGGCAAAGGCCTCCCACATAACTTTAGTTATTTCGACCTAGGGCTACGTGGGTCACAGTTCTTTGATTTGATCCAGTTCCGCGATCTACAAGATCTGCCGCGTCGCTTTCTGGCTAACTCCCGTGTTCCGTGATTCCGTGTAGAAAATTTAAACAGTTTTTTGTCATCATACTACTTGGTGTCTGCCTAACATAAAAAGATAAAGGGCAGCCCTATACGTGGTAAAGGCCGTATCGTCACGAACTTTAAAGACATGTTCTTTACAACTCTCTCGTAAATAAATTATGTGTCGCATGGACAAGGTTTGTGCACGTCTTCCAAATGACACGCCAAAGGTCAGTGAAGGTCTGTTACAAATGAACTCCTTTTGAGACATGGCCTCCTGGTATTTTGGTGACATGGGAAAATGAACGAAGGTTTGTTTCTGCAAAAGAAAAGCTGGTATTTCGATTATTCACAGTACTCATAAATGGCTTAACCTATTGTCTTAGCCTTACCTTTTTTTTCATTACCTATCCTTTTGTCTATCATAATTATCTGGTCCTTCGAAAAGTATTTCTACTTAATTTATTAATGAACAGGTTTTCAGAGCAGTGACTTTTTTTAAAATTCGGTTTAACAATTGCCCGTGTTTGCATATTTTGGTTAAAATAACACACTGCACATGCTTATCACACACTGGCCATTTAATTTTTTTTTCAACAACATTCATAACGTTATTTACATTATTAAGCAGACGCAGTTTTCCAACTTATGAAGCATTGGATTAGGAATTTCTTTCAAAATCACTCGAAATTGTGATTGAAAATATGCTACGCAATCGAGGTGAAAGTTATAAGGACGAGCATGACGACATCACAGACGACATGGACACTCGCAAAAGCATGAGGAATAGTCGATGGGTCTCCCTTGTTTGACCGAAAGGAATTTGACAAATTTTCACTTCCCAAAAAATGTTTCGCATAATTTCATTTGCCAAATGATTACTAAGCAAAAAATCTATTCACAAAAAATTGTAACGCAAACCTAATGTTTGGGAAATTAACGTTTAAACTATAACTTGTTTACCAAATAGTACTTTTAACATTTTTTATTTAGTGAAATATTTCAGTTGGAATAACAGTTTTTACGCAAAATCAAATAAGCCAAATATTTAGTATCGTCAGTTTTGAATTCTTCCTTTCCTATTCAGTCTTTAAAGTGGCACCAAATATCTCGAGGTCACAGTTTTAACCTAACCTTACCATTTATATTAAATAGTAATTATCCTATTCTAAATAGTTCAGTTCCGGGTAACCTACTAAAAACAATATATTTTTTCTATTAATGCAAGTCGTTTCTGCCACTCGCCGGCCGCTGCCGCGGCACCGCTCGCTTCGCTCGCTCGGCTCGTGCGTAGGAGGTCACAGTTTTAACCTAACCTAACCTACCCATTTTGTTTAAAGAAGAAATTGACCTAATCTAAATAGTTGAGTTCCGGGTAACCTACTAAAAACAATATCTTTTTTCTATTAATGCAAGTCGTTTCTGGCACTCGCCCGTTTGGATACTCCGAAATAAAATTGCTAATGTCCATTGCAAAAAAAAAAATATTGTACTTTATGTAAAAATATTTTGCATAAAACAAATGATTATATTAAAATAAAATTGCATTTTTTAATTAAATAATTCCCAAAACATCTTATTTTTGCCTATATTTTTTTTGTCTTAACAAATCATTTCACCAAACGTTTATTGTCTAAAGATTGTTTGCTGTAATAAATCATTTGATTAAAGACCAAATGCCATAATGACTTTATACTTGGTAATATTTTGCCAAGTAAAAATTTGACCAAATAAAAATATGCGTACTAAAATCATTCGAAAGATTGCAATGGTATAAAAAAAAGTTGCTAAAATTTGTTTGGGTAATGAAATTTTGTCAAAATCTTTTCGGCAAAACGGCAGGATCCCATAGTCGATGCGTTGCTGGCCACCCAAAAATGAGGCTACAATATCAGCATTCAAATCGGAGATCTTGATACTAAAAAACATCTCATAAATCTATCTCCACGACTAATAGATCTAAACTCTAACAGATAACCGTCCACCTGCAGATCTTTACATCGAAGGTCGTGTGTCGACATCGACGTGTTTGCAGCCGCTCCACATAAGCGTTGTTGGCCAATTTCTGTTGTTTTAATACGCTGATTTGAATCTCTTTAGAATAATATTAGGTGTGGTCGAGAATCTTGTTTGTAGTTGAATCGAATGGCAGTTTGCAGTGCATGAATTCTTATAACATAGCTTTGAATCGTTGTCCCGGCTCTGCGAATTTGCATCTGACCAAAATCTAGGCATTTTGAGGTCTGTCAAAATGCACGTCACTTAATATTTGGTCTGTTTGGTGAAATTGCCTCGTAAACAAAACCAAGTAGAAACGAAGACAAATCATAATTCTAACAATCGAAGAATGTTAAAAACGTCCAATATCTTTGTATTCTTGACCAGGATAGCATTTACTTTTCCGAGTAAAGTTTGTGGGATTTTTAAATTGGTTCTTTCAACTCAGAATTCCCTGAACAATAATAATTCATCATAACCATCTTGCATAGTTCAAGAAAATACCAGGACTGCATGTGTGCAAGGAGTGCAGTCGATCAAGGCCTGCAGATAAAAGTAAAGAGCACAGGAGAACACTCACATAATATACAACGTGTAATGAGCTAAATGATGGATGTTATCAAACAAATACACCATTCCTTGAAGTTATTTTGGACCACGTTTGGAACATTTTCCGTTCTTTTTTTCTATATTTATATCATATTAAAGAGTTGGCTCTAACGTTTTCATAAAATAACTTGTTTTTGCTGTGGTCGATTGTTATCATGATGGTTTAAAGTTACCCCAAATTAACTGTACAAAATCACACAAAATATATATTTTAACAATTCCAAGCAGAATTTTGAGAATAAAATTAGCGTAACAATTTGACCTCTTAACTTACATGTTAATACTAATATAAAAGAAAATACCAGGACTATATGAATGCAAGGAGCGCAGCCGATCAAGGCTGCAGATAAAAAGTAAAGAGCACACCCACATACTGAGTGTAATGTGTAAAATGATTGACGTGGACTGCAGCACTCGTGCGGGGCTATTATTACATGTTTTGATATCTACATCTGATGGACGTGGTTTTTATATGCCTGGGAATGTATAGAGGGAGCTTTGTAACAAGGGCGAATATTATGGGGACGCTCCTTGGAATTAAACACGATTAATTTTGATAGTGTTTTAAGATTGCCATAAAAAATCCTTTATAGTTGGATCTTCTAGACTCTGCACACGGCACGTTTTTCTTACTTCAAGATTAAATTTATTTAACGTTGTTTAATTTAAAAGAGATTATAACATAAACAGCAACCCCCTTAATAGCTAAAGCTTTACATTTTCATTATGTTTCAACATTTTAAATAAGAAATAAACACATATTTTAAAAAGTAGATAACATCTTTGAGACTGCCCCTATACCTATCTCAAATCTCCTATCCTTATTCAACATTACTTTTCCTAGGTAGATTGGTGATATCCGTATGATACTTATTTGTCAAATGCAAACGATAGAGAACAAAATAAGCTCATAGAACGATTTAATAAAACAAAAAATAAAACACTTCACACGCCACAATCAAAAATAAAATAATGAAGTATACAGGTGTAAAAAAATCTCTTAAAATTACCTAAAGATGAGCTATTTTACCAGAATATGACATCATGGCGTCGCACTTTTAACCTCACAGGTGGTACTCACGAGGTCTCTGACCCCTAATAACGTATTCTCCGTGTAAAAAATTATAATCAAATGTTTAATTAATGTTATCTGGAATAAATATTTTTATTTTGCGTACTAATCAGGGGCCTTTGGAGGATTCTACGCAGAGCAGATAAATAAGCTCTATCTGGCTAAACAAGTTCTCAAAAAATAAAAAAGTGTTTTGTATAAGAATGTGAAACCTTGACTTTTCAAAGGCTGTACGACCAGGACGGCATTAGTTATATAAGGAGTAAATAAATCTATTTGAATCCTAGCGATTTTTGACGTATCTGTCAGAAGACAATAAAATAGGGAAATACATTGAAAAACATGGAGGCATCATTTCATTTACTCGCCTAAAGATTCATGAATCTATACTGGAATATCATTCAAAACATGACTGAGACATGAAATTACAAACGAAGTCTCGAAAACGTGACATCATTTTAAAATCATTACCCAATGTCCGTCTTGTCACTTGTTTTTGTAAATATTGTCATTTCTACCATTGTCTCAACTCTGTGGACTCATGTTTCCCTGGTATTCTCACAGTAAACGTTGTTATTATTGTTAGCAAAACTCTCACGCATAATTGTTATGTGTTATGTTAATTTGGATTAAACTACTTTTTATGATAATGCGATTCGTTTGCTGACAAGTCTTTTGTTTGTAATTGATATCTTATTATCAAAATGAGCATTCTAATTAAGAAATATTTTCTGCCGGTTTTTAAGATGATGTTAGGGGCTCGTCTTTCTGTTATTTTACGAAAAGTAGGCACGTAGCATGTAGGTCTAATTAACTCTTAATTCCCCAAAGGCAAGCCAATTTTCATCAAGTGGCTGTCTCTAAGGTGCTACTGAGAAATCCTAGACGCGAAAATCCAATAAAAATAAAACTTTGCTCGAATCGAAACCCGAACTTTGAGCTCGGCAGTAACTACTAACTAGAAATTAAAAATGGAACGCAAAATTGTTTGAAAGTATTTGCTAGATAAATTGACCGAATCTTTAATCGAATTAAAAGTGGCATAACATAACTGTCCAGTAATTAGCCACAGTCTACAAAATTAAGAAAACTATAAAAAAAAGAACGACGTCAGAAGCAAAAAAGAAACAAATTCAATTAAAAGAAACGAATACTCTTCAAACTGTTTCACACATTACATGGTTTATTTTTCATTAATAATACTCGGGTTTTTCACAGTTTTTTGTTGCAATCCACGTTTATTAATTTTATTGTCATCATCTAAGCATTTTTTTTATTTTGTTTTTAAAAGCAGTTTATTTTTCTCAAAGTTTACGATTGTTATCTACACTAATATTATAAAGAGGAAAGATTTGTATTTTTGTATGTTTGTAATGAATAAACTCAAAAACTACTGCGCTGATTTCAAAAATTCTTTCACCATTCGAAAGCTACATTCACCCTGAGTAATATAAGCTTCATTTTAAGCTTCTTTTTTTTTCGTAACCCACGGGAACGGGAACTACGGCAGTGAAACCGCGTGACGTCCGCTAGTCAATGATACAAATGTAAAATCTCTTCTATAATGCTTCTTGGCTTCGGTCGATTATTTTCAAAAATTACACCACGGGAAGTTCCTGTTACATATTCTATGTCACTCAGAGTTAATGCAGCTTCCCATTACTGAAAGCTTCTGCATCGGATCAGTAGTTCCGAAGATTACCCCGTGCATCCAAACTGTATCTCTACAATGTCGATGTAGAAAACGTTTGTTTTTTTCTCAAAGTTTTCAGCCGCAGATGCCTTCCGTAAATAAATAAAAAAATCGGAGCAGTCTTTAGGGACTGCCTATAGAAGTGAAAACAAAAAGTACACAGGCCCCGCCCCAGTCGTAGCACTGGTTATGCCCCGCGCATGCCTATGTGGTGCTACGCCGTAGCGGATGCTACGAGTGCTACGAACGGCTACGAAGTGTGACCGCACGTTACGTTACGTGAAGATGAGTTCAATGTTTTTCCTTCACTCAAAAAGTGCTCAACGCGCCTAAAGAAGTTTTCACTTCAAAAATCAATTGACACATCGTTCTTATATAACAGACGGCGAAGTTATTTGCAATACAGACGGAATACCTACAGTAAAGCTGCATTACACTTTTTTTATTATTGAGTAAAGTCCTCCACACACTGTTCGGAGTTATCAAGGCTATTCACTTTCACTCACAGTATGTTTCAGTACTATGTTACGAGTACACGCATAGGTACATCTGGGCTAAGTGGCTACGCGCTTGAGGCTAAGCAATTTTGGCGAACCATTTTTGAATGGGCAGTCGGTGACATTGGTAATGAATGTGAATTCTGTCTGAATATTGAAAAATACAAAAATAATATTATGTCACGCAGTATTCGAAAGATAGCAAAACTGTGGTCAAGATAGCCGCAGGTGGTGAACTGAAAAACTATGTACACACATCAAAAAAAGTTTGTGATCACGAGCATAAGCTGATATAATCTTTTAAATAGAACTTTATCAATAAAAATGATTTGCTGTGTGTTTTCTTTAAATAGAAATACCCTGTTTGAAAGTAAAAAAATAAAACTATTTTTTTATAAAGAATCTAAAAAGAAGAAGAAATCAGTCAGACTTGTGCTTGTTGTGAGAAATGAAAGGCTTATCCTTCCAAAGTCATTCAAATATTTATTGTTTCGTTCAGACATTAAGACTTAGGTAAATACGTCAAATTATAAGATGCCGCTTATTTGCTGTTATTCAAGTACATTTATTTACTGGACGGTAATAACATGAACATATTATGATATCGATCTATCGAATAAAATCACCGTGTGAATACTACAATGGGTTCTTCAAATATTAAGCGAATGACTTACGACATTAATGGTATTCTAAGGCTTATTATTATATAAATGTGTAGCCAAATATAGTAAGTATATTCATGAACATGCGCAGGAGTTAAGGAATCTGAGGATTTATGTTTTTGTAACAAAATTAATATTTATTTAGTTTTATCTACTTAATGAGTTGTGGAGGTGAGATAGGCAGTCGCTCCATGTAAAATACTGGTATTCAGCTGCATCCCGTTAGACTGGAAGCCGACCCCAACATAGTTGGGAAAAGGCTAGGCAGATGATGATCTATTGTGTTATTCAATGTAAGGGATCCCGTAGCCATGCCGTAGCCTCATCACAACCACTTTAGTGATGTCAATTTCCATCCTTTTCCAAAAGCCATGCAGTAATCTGAGAAAATTCAATGAACCATCTCGTGTCACGAAAAATATCCCATATAAGGATGACAAAATAAAGCAAATAACAGTTCACCAAAAATCACAGTCAGTCCTTGCATATATAACAAACTGAAATCATGAAAAAACATAAGCAAGTTTAAGTATTACATACAATGTCGTTTTCGCAAAATGGCGATTCTTTTACAAACATCGAAAAAAGTGCTAATAAATCTCCAAACCAGACCAGACCAATCTCCAGACTTATAACTAAAAAAAAACAATATTTGTACACCAATTTCATTGGTAGAACATAGAGCTCAACTAAAATGTATGAATAAGACCTTTATTTCAATACCTGTGTTAACAATTAGAGATGATTTGATTTGATTTGAATCTGCGTTGATGTCTTTCGTTCGTGACACTGTGCCCATACAACTTGGGTTACTATCCCTACGGATTTGTCCGGCTTTTTGTACCCTTGTCGTTTGTCCGGGATTTAGAAATTCTATCAGCAAATAAAAAGGAATTTAAAAAAAAGGATTTAAAAGTAAAATGTCCAGACTTTCTCCCGACCAGGCGCTTTGTCAGGATTTTTCGAATTACCCCCTACATACAACGGACCGAGTGATCTTGTTGATCTTGATCACAATATTTATCTCCGTGTGAGTGGCTCAGGTGATGACGTCAGCAGGACACGCTCGGCCGCAGCTTCCAGCCCACGTTACGCCTGCGCACAGCCACGGTTTTTGCTGAACTGAGGTCAGGTTGTACTGATAGCGGATAGCGGGTTAGGAAGGAGAGGAAGGAGAGAAGTTCGATAATTATCCCATGGGGTCATACTATCGGGATAAAAATATCCTATGCCTTAATCCAGGTTATAAACTATGTGTGTGCTAAATTTCATCCAAATCCGTTCAGTCGTTTATGCGTGAAAGAGTAACAAACATCGATCCGTCTATCCATCCTTACAACCTTTCGCATTTATAATGATTAGTAGGATGTTCTGTTTTAAGAGATAGGATAACAGTGTACTCCTAAACCATTAATTACCCTGCTGAAACACAGACCTCCTTGTAAGATGGAATGGGACGTAATCAACCTCGCGGGCCCAGCGCTGGTGGCTGGATCGATTTGATTAGTTTCATTTTTCCGAAACAATTTTTTTAGTTTGTTTGGTGTATTTTACCTTTGCGGTAGGCCCATATTTTCTTGGTCTCAAATTGTAATTGAAAAAAAAAACTTCTCGGGTCAGTATGAGTAGGATTTGCGCAAAAGTCGTTTTAAGATTGACTTGGTAAGCAAGATACTTATTATTTTATTTGATTTACGAGTGCATATAAGTCATGATGTGGGTTTTAATGATAATATTTCCTTGATACTTATTACCATATAACATATTAGTTAGTATCTCATTTCATTTCAAGGATTATTCTTAGAAATTAGAAGTCGGTATCATTCAGTCACGTTTTTTATTACTTTGTTAATGAAGACCTATATTTTTGATGGAGAAATAGTTAAATAGGTACTTTGAATTAGATGTCTGAAACCAAACATAGGGAGACAGCATACGATGCATGTTCCGGTTGTCATTTTTAGATCATTGATAGTCGTTACGCGTGTAGTCAAAAGCCCCAATGGTGTCGACTCTGTTGTGCACAAACTAAACTTAATTTAGGCAATTGCTATCTTTTTCTATCTAATAAAACGAGAAAGAGACGGACGTAATTTAGAGCTGTCAAATTTAATTGGAACTAATATTTCCATACAAATGAAGGGTGCACGTAAAACATGTCGACTAAAAACACGGTGAAGCGCAAGGCTTATGTATACTAGTTTGACATTTCTAACTTAGTTCATAGCTATACCCGTCTTTTTCTTGCACTGCCTTTAGGTAAAAAATAGCAATAGCCTAAATTAAGTTAACTTTGTGCACAACAGAATCGACACCATTGTCTAACAATTACTCTTAAGGGCATTACATTGCCCAATGACCTTGAGCATGCTGCCCCGTACTAACTTACGACGAAACGACGAGAGAGAGAGGGACGAATGCGGGAGTGACGTAGTGCTTTTCGCGAAATTTCGGATTTTTATGAAATATTTTAAAATATTAAAAGAAATAAGAGAAAAAAATCAATACACATTGTTAAATACGTCATTACGTATTTTTTGGTATAAAATTCATGCCGAGTTATTGAGCCGTTATCAGAGAAAATTTTCAATTTAGGTTGAAAGAGGACCTATTTGTTACGATTTTTTGATAAAATTTGAGTAAGTTTATTAAAATTTTAAACAATACAATGTTTTTGTGATGACCTTTAGTTTAAAATATATTTTTTATATTGAAAACGCACAAAAGGATTCATCTACAAACTTCTTTAAACCCACGGTATTTTCAGGATTTGAGCGAGGTAATCCCCTTAACAAGAGGTATCCTGTTTCTTAATAACTTCGTGCAAAATGTTAAAGCTCCTAGTATTTCATTGCATCCGGTTAGACTGGAAGCCAATCCCAACACAGATTTTTTTATTGCAAAATGGGCCTGCTCTTTACCTAGATTACGCCTGATGGAAAACGATGGATGAGATCTATGATGGAACGGGCGAGCCCAGAAGATTCACCTGTAGAGCCTATTCCCTCTTCACAGACGGGAAAAGGCTAGGCAGATGCTGATTATACTCAGTGATAGATAGGTACCGGTTGCAACTTACTGCTATCCCTTAAATATTTCAGATGACAAAATCGCTGACAGTGTGACCACAGCCCACACCAACAAAAACTGGCTATTACTAATTAACAGTGTCCGACCACCGGCACCGCGATGATTCGCTTTTTGCGATCTTTGCTAATATTGTGACTATTGCGGAGGCTGCGTGAAAGATGAGCTGGAAGGATAAAACAATATTGTGTATCTCTTAATGTGTGATGCCCTGGTAGTTGCTAATCGTTGAGGGAAAGGCTATTAGAACACACTGGCGGCCCGTCCCGGTTTCGCCCGGGTGTATTTTTTTTTTAATATAGCCTATTTTACTCAGTGATATTGTAGCATTCTAATGGTGAAAAAATTTTTGAAATCGGCCCAGTGTTTTTAAGTTTATTCGTCACAAAAATACAAATCTTTCCTCTTTATAATATTAGTGTAGATATACCATGTGCCTGATAGGACTTCTCATCAAGACAAATGAATCCCTTTTAGAGACAATTTTTCCTTAGAGCTTAAATTCGTATATTTAGAAACTTGCGCAACATATCAAGCTTCTGGAAATCGTGCATTTAAAAAAAAATTATATAATAAATCATAAGTACTATTATACAAGATTAATGATTAAGAGTTTGATGTTTTTCAAGTATTCATAATTTTACATCTGTTCAGTTATTGTTAATTATCTTTTCTTGTCAAAATATTAAAAATAAAGTACCTTGAAAGGGTTTCAAGAATTTTCTGTTAGTTTATTAAATGCAATTCAGACCCAAAAATGTGGTCACTTCCGACAGCTATTTACGAAAAAATTACTCTATAATTTTCAATATGAAACAACCTCGCTATGTGGTCATATTCCAAAAATACCCAGCACTTTCGCAACTTATTTATTTATTCGCGAGAAAAATGTCTTCGGAACACGCGAACTTCAAAAAAGTTATGACTCTACACTAAATTGGACGCAAAAAATACTTTAATGTGCCATAATTAACGTTCAAAGGGTTCCGTAGGGAATTAGGGAGGATCTTATTTGATTACCTGCCTCAGGAGGAGTTGCCAGCACAAAAAAAATATAAAGGTTTGATAGTAGCGCACTACTAACAAGGTTCTAAAAGATTTTTGCTAAGGAAGGAATAAATAGAAATCTGTGTTAGCGTATTTTGATCGGAAACTGTCAGTAAGAGTACCTACCAGGCAAACATGTTGCAGTAGGAGATTAGTTCAGTTTTTTATAATTTTCTGATAGTTATATCAGTTATGCGTTTAGAAGGAAAATGTTCCGATTTAAATTCAAGATTCGTGCAATTAATCGTTCAAACCAAGTCCTTTAAAATCTCTTAAATAAATATCATACGGTCAGTATAGGTACTATAAATTCGTTCCAAGGGTATCAACCTCTTTTACAAATTCAGATCGAGACCACTTTAATTTGAAAACGAAAATAAATATTCTGAATGCATAATTTATTATTGAATTCTATACAGGTTGTATCATTTTATTTGATAAATAATAATGAGTATGAGGTAATGGCGCCGTAGATAAGTGTTTGGTGCCTGAGCAGGATTCGATTCCCTGGTGGTTACTTTTTAGTCTGGATACACATGTTAGAAGTAGTAGAAGTATTTAATAGGTAACCAATGAGTACTTGAGTAACTTTTAAATAGACCACTTGCACGATACGCACTTAAAAACGGCTCTACTTAACACGGATAAGAATCGGCATCTTTGGCGTAATTAATCCTGGCATTGTTGTATTCACCTTCTTACTGGATATCAAGGCTAGTTTACAAGCATTACGGTGCACATTCGTAAAACTTCGATGAAATTGTCTAAATTAGATTTTTCCATCTGAAAGGAGACAGTTTTTTTGTTTGGAGAACAGGCCACCCACATAAATTGTAGCAGATATTAATGAAACGTATATAGATTTCTTCCTTATCATCATCATCATGAGCCTATTAATGCTCCCACTGCTGGGACACAGGCCTCCTCTCTCAATGAGAGGTAATGGGCTATAATCCACCACGCGGGCCCAGTGCGGATTGGTTTCTTCCTTATAATCTCTAGAATACAGTGGTAATATTAGCTAAGCTATGTCTAACCGGAATGATGGGAAATTCGGAAATGAAAACGTAATAAATCCACACACATACAAGTTGCTGCACGTCTGTAATAACTCTCGGTGTACACCTCTGCCTAACCTTTAGAGAATTACAGGCGTGATGTTATATTATTTTTAATTGTCTCCCGCCAAAAAAAACCCATTGAATCCGGAACAAGTAGGTACTCACTCAGCGCTAAACAACGTTAATTTACAAGTGAACGTGATAAAAAGTTTAATATTGCCGCAGATAAATGTACATGACCGACAAAGGTTGTAGAATGTCTCAAGTCTGCTCCAAAGATCCGTTTGATTCGTTGTGCAACACCACGATACAAATAACAACAATGTACGCGAACAGTACAAAAATCTAAACGCTCACTTATGTAGCTGCAGCAAACCAAATGTGGAATACTTCTCGTGTTTATTAGAGTGGCCAGTCGTAAGTGTCCTTGCCAAGTCCTTTTAAGTCGTTTACAGACTTTAATCGATATGTTAGAACACTCTCTAGCTCGATCGTTAAGTATCCGGCGCAATTAGTCAGGTTCTCTAACGATCTAATCGAGATAAAAACTTTTTTAATGCTAGTTAAAGGATGCAAAACTATATCAATATTTAAAATCTCTCATTTAAAAACGACAACATAAATCACCCCAATTAAATTGAATTAAAATAAAAACTTACCGAAAAATGTCCTTTCCGGGCACAAGCAGTGACAGTTCAAACGGTATCAAACAGAAGAAAAAAACATAAAAACACAGCACTAATCACAGACCGAGATCTCAACCAATAGCTCCGAGATAAACAACACGAATAAATTCCAAAAAAAAAACCGCACTTTTTTTGAATAATGTAATTAATTTCACTACACTATTATCTCTTTATTTTTTACTGGCAATTAGTGCTAACACAGTCACAAAATCGGCGCGAAATTTGACAGTTCAAAATACAAGATGGCGTACACCCGCTCTCGGCTGCACCTCGAGGTCGACTGAATGAGTTAAATCAAATTGGCGAGTGAGAGAGCACCTATTACGTAGCTAAAAGGCTTCGCCGCATATGCATGAGGCTGTTTGCAAGGAAAACGGCTTGGAGTTGCTTTTGGGCGAACGAAGGTGTTTGTCATACTGCCAAATTGGTTAATGTTGAGATTAGAGACAAGGCATGATGTCATGTGTGGACGAGAGTCATTAGTCGACAGGTTTCGTTTTTGTGTGTTGGCGCCCTGCGGTCAGTTCTCCGAAAGTCTTTTTATAAGCTTATAAGCATAAAAATCTCGCATTAATACAAACGATAATGCCTTCACGCCAATCATTATTGAGCCATTATTAATCATTGTCACATTGTTATGAATTTACAGACGTTGTTTGATAATGCTTGTAATAATCCACGTAAATGTTGAACGATTCCTCGATAAGTAATCAGCATTCTGTTTACTTAATATTATTTCAGTAGCATCCGGGACTCAGAATTTGTACCCAGTTGATCTCAATATGCACACAATTGATGAAATGTGGGTGTACAAAGATAAGTCTCGTAACCCTTGAAGATCAGGCGTGTTGTTAATATAATAGGCTATGGGGTTCCGACAATCTCTCCAAATGCCTCCTGTAACACTCAATGGCACCAAAAGCATCAGTAACAGGTTGTTCAGGCATAAGGTCCATTTTCCTGAAGTATTTGGACAATTTGTGCTTCGATATTTTCCTGACCTTCTTGTTTTAATAAAAACGAATAAACACTACGTCACCTACCTACTACATTTTTCGTTTTTTTTTTTTATTGTTGGCTGACTACCAGTCTTAACCGAGAGCATAACAGCGGTAAAAATAAGAAAATTCTGCGAACTATATGACCGTTTTGTTCAAATATAGATGAGAGGTCTTTGATGCTTTTTACCATTCTTTCCTAATAAGGATATAACCGCGAAGCCCACGCTAGACGCTGTGAGTCTGTGACGTGTCCCTTGGTTCATAGAATTTTAGATTAGGTTAGGTTAGTGACCATCATCTTATGATCGTCTTCGTTTTTTGGCCTTGTCCTATGTTATTTGGGGTTGACGCAACTCCATTTTTTCTACCATCCTACCCTGTCAACCATCAACTCTATCATTTACTTCTTTCTGTTTCATAATCAATCAATCAATGTTTACCAAGGTTTCCGACGTAGCCCGAAGAATTGCCAAACTTAAATGGCAGTAGGCAGGGCACATTGCTCGCAAACGGATGGCCGATGGGGCCGAAAAGTTCTGGAGTGGCGACCGCGAACCGGAAGACTTTGCGTTGGAAGACCTCCCACTAGGTGGACCGATGACCTGGTGAAGGTTGCGGGAATCGCTGGATGCGAGTCGCACGGGACCGGGCAATGTGGCGACACTTGAGGGAGGCCTATGTCCAGCAGTGGACGTCTTTCGGCTGAAATGATGATGATGATGTTTCACAATTTAATCCATCATTTCTTATTTAGTCTTCCACTCCATCTCCATGCACCAACATGGATTTTAATCATTATTTTAGCCATACGCGTTTCATCCCTCACCATCACGCGCCCATACCAAGTCAGACGTTCAAACGTCTTCTCACAAACTCATACTTTATTCAACTTTTTTCTAATTGCACCAAATAGCTCTTTCGCTCACACGTGACACGTGAATTAGTTCGATCCTGGGCAATTTTATCTAGCTGCTATCGGCCACCCCGTGAAGATCGTTGCTCCTTCATTCATATGCCATCCTGGTACAGCTACTACCAAACTAAGACTGTGAATGTGAGACGACCGAGCACACAATTCCTTCATGCTTAATTGCTTAACTTCTGAAGACTACAAAAAATTAACCCCTTTTTTAAATCGATCGAATATTTTAGAAATCTAGATGTAAGTAAAGAATATCTTTCACAACCATATAACATATTATTTACCCTAAAATAATGACTTTAAGCAGCTGACTTGGAAATCAAACAACTTTTACTGAAATATTGAAAAATTATGTAAAACAAGCTCATATTTCAAAATTCCATACTTGATTCCACAATCTAAGTGGTTTGTGGCCAAGCAAACTTGTATTGTAAAAAGTTCAAAGTCGCCCAGGAAAACAACGAGATATGTACTTTTCCAAATAAGCTATGATGACGATATAACAACTGCAATTACTGTCGCACTGAGTAACCATACCTAAACACAGAATAAGTAATAAAATATAATATTTACAGAGTGTGTACTGTGTGGACTTTCTAAAGGCGTGTCGTATAAAGCGCTACATGAAGCTCATAACGAGAATAACACGGCTTTCCTATTAAACGAAAAGGATAGTATACGTACAGTCGCATGCATGACCTATTTGGATCCTAACCTATGTACAAAATCATTTTCTTAGACGAATCGTGTCTATGGCATTTTAGATTGAGGCATCCCAAAAATTTGGTAAAGGCATGAGCGCCTTTATAATAGTACCATCAGTTCCTGTAAGTTCTGTAACGAGCAAAAAACTGGACACGCAGGACATATTAAGAGCCCCATCGTTTGTAGTACAGGACTTTCACACAATATGACTCTATAGTTGGTTCCAGTTAAGATGAGAATAGCGGTCATTGACCCACCTATATTTATTAAACTTCTTAACATTGAAAACCAAAAATAAGCCTGTTCAAGTCTGGAATCGTCATCTATCGTGATCTTCAAAATTTTTACTATTGAAAAACGATACATGATTTATTTGTTTTGGTTCGTACGAAGAGATATTAGGGAAAGGGCAATGACCGCTATTCTGATCTTAACTGGCACCAATTATAGTGTGAAATCATTTATGAATGTCAACCAGGAAAGGTTTACCTTACTTCGGTCATTCCACATGGATCTGATCCATTTTCTGATCAGACTATAGGTACCATCATCACTGTCTGCCTAACTTTTCCTGACTATGTTGTGGTCGACTTCCAGTCTTACCCGGTTCAGCTCATACCAGTATTTTATATGGAGTGACTGCCTATCTGACCTCCACAATCCAGTTAGTAGGTACTAGATAAGATACCCCTTGGTAAGACTGGTTGTCAGGCTTTTGGACCACTGACCTGTAACGACTCAAATATCTTGACAGTCAGTATCAAATGACAGTCGGGACCTTGGTCCCTACTGTCATTTGAAGCTGGCATGGCATGGCTTAACGTGCGTTTTGAGGCAAGGAGGAACCTCGGTATGTAGTGGGTACCCATCTTCGAACCAACCTAGGCAGGCGCGGCTTAACCTGAAGATCGACCCGAGCGGCGGTTATTATTTAGCCACAAGCCAACCAAATCAAGTTATACCGCGCCTGGTATATACCAGGCGCGGTATAACTTGATTTGGTTTATTGTTCGATTTGGAGGTAACTTTGGGATTTTTTTCTATCGAGAAAATTTTATGTAATGGCTTAGCATGATCCTTCATGCTAAGCCATTTGAGGTAGTATATATTTAAGTAGTTAGGTACTTACTTTTAATTTCATTTTTTTAAAGTATAGTTTTATTAATAAGTATAGTTCATTTACGTATCATCTTGATAATTATAACTTGTATTGTATTGTATAGCGGGCTGGTGTCCGCAACTCCACGTCAAAGCGCGTATTTTGCGTACGGGTGGGAATTTTATTCGATCCACCCTAACTCCCCGAGAAAGGCCAGCAGCGCCTTGGTGTTGCTGACAATCTCGCGGAGAGTACCTGGGTTACCAAAGTACTTTGCCCTGTATGTTGCAACCACTGGGCAGTGCAGGAGCACGTGGGCTGCTGTCGTCTTCCTCCATGCAGGCACGGCACAGGGGGCTGTCCGTGACTCCTATGACAAAGAGGTGTTTATTAAAAGAGCCGTGTCCAGTAATGGCGGCTGTAACTGTGCGCAGCTGCAGTTTGGTCAATCAAAGCGCGCGTTTGGTGAGGCGGCCGTCGATAGTATAGATAATTATAACTTATTTACAAAACTTTTACGGGCCGCAAGTAAGACGTCCGCGGGTTGCCGACCGCTGACCTACATACATCTAAACTATGTCCAGTATCCACAAGCTTGCAACTGTCTTAAGCCCTAACACGTACTTTGTATTAAAGTGTATTCTCGATGTACTTATCTTAGATCTAAAATGAAACAGTGTCTAGATGCGGGCAATAATGTAATATTTTATGTTCTAATCAGGTATTAGTGGACAAGCGGTGGGTGGAGCAGTGACAATACGGCGGGTGCGTGCTGCCTTATCTAGGAGGTACAGTCGAGTGCTACTGGGCTCATTGAGCTATTACTACTACTTATAGAGAAGACAGCGCAAACAAAATAATGTAATATTTTATGTTCTAATCAGGTAGGTATTAGTGGACAAGCGGTGGGTGGAGCAGTGACAATACGGCGGGTGCGTGATGCCTTATCTAGGAGGTACAGTCACGTGCTACTGGGCTCATTGAGCTATTACTACTCATATATATATTGTAGTCTTTGTTACTACTACGTATAGAGACGACAGCACGAACAAAAGAATGTAATATTTTATGTTCTAATCAGGTAGGTATTAGTGGACAAGCGGTGGGTGGAGCAGTGACAATACGGCGGGTGCGTGCTGCCTTATCTAGGAGGTACAGTCGAGTGCTACTGGGCTCATTGAGCTATTACTACTATTTATAGAGAAGACAGCGCAAACAAAATAATGTAATACTTTATGTTCTAATCAGGTAGGTATTAGTGGACAAGCGGTGGGTGGAGCAGTGACAATACGGCGGGTGCGTGATGCCTTATCTAGGAGGTACAGTCACGTGCTACTGGGCTCATTGAGCTATTACTACTCATATATATATTGTAGTCTTTGTTACTACTACGTATAGAGACGACAGCACGAACAAAATAATGTAATATTTTATGTTCTAATCAGGTAGGTATTAGTGGACAAGCGGTGGGTGGAGCAGTGACAATACGGCGGGTGCGTGCTGCCTTATCTAGGAGGTACAGTCGAGTGCTACTGGGCTCATTGAGCTATTACTACTACTTATAGAGAAGACAGCGCAAACAAAATAATGTAATATTTTATGTTCTAATCAGGTAGGTATTAGTGGACAAGCGGTGGGTGGAGCAGTGACAATACGGCGGGTGCGTGCTGCCTTATCTAGGAGGTACAGTCGAGTGCTACTGGGCTCAATGAACTATTACTACTACGTATAGAGAAGACAGCGCGAACAAAATCTGTGCTCCGTTCAACTGCTGTTGGCTGGCTGCAGTTCACACAGTCGCTTGCTCACCACAGCATTATGTTATATGGGGTTAGCCGCCCCCCGCGCGCCCTGCCCGCTTAGCAAGACCACCGTAGACACGAAAGAGATTCGACAAATCTTTTGGTCATCTGTCATTGAATCGACAAAATGACAGATGAACAAATTTGATTTGTCGATTCTCTTTCGTTTCTACGGTGTCATGCTACGCGGGCTGGACTGCGCACAGATTTTGTTTGCACTGTCTTCTCTACGTATACGTAGTACTTAGTAATAGCTCAATGACTGGGCTCTAGAATATTCTAGAGCCCAGTCATTGAGCTATTACTAAGTAATAAAGGAATAAGTAAGTAGTTAATAGTAAAGCCAACCAAATCAAGTTATACCGCGCCTGGTATATACCAGGCGCGGTATAACTTGACACCCACCGCTTGTCCACTAATACCTGATTAGAACATAAAATATTACATTATTGCCCGCATCTAGACACTGTTTCATTTTAGATCTAAGATAAGTACATCGAGAATACACTTTAATACAAAGTACGTGTTAGGGCTTAAGACAGTTGCAAGCTTGTGGATACTGGACATAGTTTAGATGTATGTAGGTCAGCGGTCGGCAACCCGCGGACGTTTTACTTGCGGCCCGTAAAAGTTTTGTAAATAAGTTATAATTATCTATACTATCGACGGCCGCCTCACCAAACGCGCGCTTTGATTGACCAAACTGCAGCTGCGCACAGTTACAGCCGCCATTACTGGACACGGCTCTTTTAATAAACACCTCTTTGTCATAGGAGTCACGGACAGCCCCCTGTGCCGTGCCTGCATGGAGGAAGACGAGACAGCAGCCCACGTGCTCCTGCACTGCCCAGTGGTTGCAACATACAGGGCAAAGTACTTTGGTAACCCAGGTACTCTCCGCGAGATTGTCAGCAACACCAAGGCGCTGCTGGCCTTTCTCGGGGAGTTAGGGTGGATCGAATAAAATTCCCACCCGTACGCAAAATACGCGCTTTGACGTGGAGTTGCGGACACCAGCCCGCTATACAATACAATACAAGTTATAATTATCAAGATGATACGTAAATGAACTATACTTATTAATAAAACTATACTTTGAAAAAAATGAAATTAAAAGTAAGTACCTAACTACTTAAATATATACTACCTCAAATGGCTTAGCATGAAGGATCATGCTAAGCCATTACATAAAATTTTCTCGATAGAAAAAAATCCCAAAGTTACCTCCAAATCGAACAATAAACCGCTGGTATTCAAAAGATCCTTCAAATTAGATCATGAAACTTTGCATACTAACTGAACTAACTATAAAGCAGGTCTTATGTTTTTTATTTTAACAGTATTACAAAATAAGTTTGAACCACCACAAATAGAGTTGCTAATATGAGGTAGTATAGACTCTCAAGACGGGCCTTCCCGGCCCGTCTACCGTCAACACGAGCATGGTCGGAAAGCTTGTTGTTTCATCCAAAGCCACAGCGGTGATATTTTTTCAACTGCCCTGTCTTACCTAGCCCCGACCCCGCACTACTCGTCACCCACGCACCTCATACTAACGCAAGGACATTGAACGAAAAGTAGTGTTCGAAAATTTATAGAACTTGTTCCAGGAAATACGTGTTTTTGAATAAGTCTTACAAGGGGTTGGGTTTTAAAACGTGCTGCCTCGCTGGAGGAAATGTGATAATATTAGGGGTTCCTAGGGGTCTTACTGATACCCTTGCAACACTTTTTTTTCATAAGAAACGCAGTTTTAACCAAAAAATAAATAAAGAAAAAACCTAATTTTTAGGTTAGGAACGAACATATTTAGGCCAAAAATAAACATAATTACGTCAAACTAAACGCAATTTTTACAGTTGACTGCTAAAATTGCGTTTAGTTTCACGTAAACTACCGGTATTAGTATATTATCTATGGTTGGCACTAAAGTACATCTACCCTACTTTAGAGATGATGAAAAGCGTGATTTTCCTATCACTGTGACTGTAAAGGAAGTAGATTATTTTTAATTAAATCACAGACAGGACTTGGCCTCAGAACCGACACAGGGCACCCCGACCCCACGTGGTCTTGTGGTCCCTACCCCTAGAGTGTTTTTTATAATTGCGGGAGCCAGATGCTCGAGGGAGCTCCTGAGTGGAGCAAGCCACACAAAGCGGGTCAGAGCCCATTCGTCCCCTAAGATTCGCACCCTGTGCCCACTCGTCCCCTGGAACTTTTGAGGGGCCCATTCGTCCCCTGAAGAATATTTATTTTTATTCATTCTTCTAATATAAGTACATGTATATGTGTATACTGCAGCTTGGTAGTCCTGGTACAGTCGCGCAGAAAAGGGTAAAATAAAAAATATAGTAATTCGGTAGATATCATGTTTATTTCAAATAAGATTAAGTTTAATAAAATGCCTCTAGGCTCTAGGCATTAAGTCAGTCTTCAAAATAATTAATCAACTTTTGGTTTCTTGTACATTTGTAAATATTTAGCAAAATATATGATAACTATAATATCTTTATGCAGTAAAATAAAACTGTGTAACTATTTAAATAAAATCCCAGTAATAACTGAATTTTAGATTAATTTACATCCAGTGTACAAACAAATAACCAAATATCAATACCAATAATAACAAAAATAACAATTAATTGTTAGTACTTTGTACAGTCAAAGAGATCTATAAAATAATGCAATATCACAATAACTTTGTATAAAAGTAATATAAAAAGTAAAATCAGTCTTTATCAACTATGTAAAACCAACATTTTTACTAACTACAAATACACATGCAAAATCACAATGTCATAGAAACTAACAAAATACAACTCTTTTACAAAAATCAGCCTTGATTGACCATCATATAAATCAACATTAAATATAAAATATGCAAAAAAATTGTCACAACACATATATAGTCAGTCAGAACACATATCAACAGTAAATAATCACTTCTTATTTTTTTGTATATTTACCAACTACATACATGCAAAATCATAATAACTTAAATCTAAAAAATTATAACAGTACAAAAAAAATACTAAAATCACAGTAATTATTGAAGATTAAACAAATGAACATTATTTTAGTATAAAAGTAATCTTATATTTGTTTTTTTTTTTTTTTTAATTAAGAATATAGGTATACATAGCTTTTCCATGCAGTGGCCTAGAGAAATCTGATTTTCAAAAAATTGGCTAATTATGCGATTTATTCTCGCTTCATTTTCAATCGATTCAGGAGTCCGATTATTTGTTTGGACACCCCTTTGCACCTGATCTATTTTATTTTTTGATAAATTCGCTTCTACATGTAGAGTGTCTAAACATTGCAAAATATTTGGTTTATTTCTACCATTAATTTTACGATTAATTTTGAAATACCAACTAACAAGGTTAGTCGTCCGATGACGTTGTCCATATACATTCCAATTTCTGGCTATAGTTTTACTCGACAAAATAATCATTAAAAGCTGAAATTCTCGCGCGCAGATACTTTGGCTAAGATTACCCCCGCTTCGGCATGCCACACCCCGCGCACATCTAGTATTGAGAGTACTTACCAATTTTAACGCAATTTTTGGAGCAAAACAGAATTAATGTTAGAACGTTCATTATTTTTGTACATTAAAAGGGTGACAACGACTCCACATTGAGCTAAAACGAAACACTTAGAATACAAGAACATAATAACATCCACTAATATGATAAAATTATAATTACGGAAAAAAAATTGCTATAACTACATATTTAGGAGTAAATAATTTAGTTTTGACTTTTTAGTCAAAATATGACTGTAGTATTCCACCATAAAGTGAATTACCATCAGTAATAATACTAATCATATTCCAGGATTCAAATGAGATAATTCGATTCAATTATGTTAAAAATATTGTTATTATAATATTAACAGTATTGTTTATTTCGTTAGGCAAACTTCATTTAATAAAAGACCAAAGACACATTGAACAGTCTCGTATTCGCAGTCACTTTCAAGAACCAATATGTCACCGAGGCAGCTATAATATACAAACAAAACACCTTATCTATTTTGTAAACCGTTTTTTTAACAAGCCATTCGTGAGACGAGAGACAATATTACATCGTAAGCCTATCGTCAGGTTATATTATTACCATGACGGATTATCATTGATCATAGCTCTTTTTTCAATGATCTGTTATGATTTATTAAATTAATTCCGTTAATAAACTGTTCACAAGTGTACTATGTTAACCGTTTCTTATGTAAAATATAGCTAATTTTATCTCAGGGGACCAATAGGCACCTGAATAGGTGCCGAATCTTTAACTTATATTGTATATATATTAGAGGGGACGAGGGTACCTTAAAAATAATATTTTTTGTTAAAATATTAATTGGTCCCCTACCAGGAGACCAATGGGCACCTATATAGGGGCCGAATCCCCAACTTTTATGCTAGGGGACGAATTTTAGGGGACGAATGGGCTCTGACCCCACAATGCCGAGCAGAGCGAAGGGGGGAGGTGGCGAGCGAAGCGAGCCGGCGACCTCCGTTGCGATGCGAAGGTGGAGTGTGGCTTAGCGACACTCAGGGGTGAGCGAGAGTGTCTGGCGGGAGCGCGTCCGGAATCCGACTCAGACCAACTTGACCGGATTAGGTTAGGTCAAAAATGTTAAATCTATATTTAGTTATTTTTTTTATTTGTTTTAGGGCGACATATCAAAAAAGTCAATAAAAAAACATAAAACACAAAAATATACATTTCTGGCAAGCGAAAAGGGGGGGTGCGAGGTCCCCCTTCCCTTCTCCTACTCTTTCTCTCCCCTGAACCCCCAAAATGTACATTTGCTATGACAAAATTATTGCATCTAAAAAAAATCATAAAAAAAACTATACATTTCCGGTTAGCGGTAGGGGGGGGGGTGGGACCCTCTTCCCCTCCCCCTCCCCCCCCGGTCCCCGGAGCCCTATCGGGGCAGCACGCTGCAAAACTTTAACCCTTACAAGTTTGTGAAATAAATATTTGTCGTTTAGAATCTCCACTACATTTGCAAGGCTTATATCAGGATATTTTTTTACTTTTACAATTTATGAGTACCTACCTACATTATGAACGGCCAAAGTTGAGGTAAAATTTGTACAAAACACCATTTTTTGGAGGCTTATACTGAATTTGTTTCTAAAAATCCTAATTTTTTACTTTGATAGAAGCCTAGATATAGTGCACCTTGAACCTATCAGTTCAAAAAAGATATATGTGTAACAACGCATAATCACGCACGAGCGTTTGTCAAAATTCTCACGATAATAATGGCGGGTTGGCCGCTCTTAAGGTGACACTAGTCGATATTTTTTCCATAGAAAAGAGACAATTTTTTTTGTTTGGAGAACAGGCAACCCACATAAATTGTAGCAGATATTAATGAAACGTTTATAGATTTCTTCCTTATAATCTCTAGATTACAGTGGTAATATTAGCTAAGCCACGTCTAACCGGAATGATTAGAAATTCGAAAAAGAAAACGTGAATCTAACAATAAACAATAACAAAAACACGTCTATAGCAGTCTCTGAAAGTATTTTTATTCACACATTGCGTTCAAATCTTACTGCACAATTGACACAACGACCAGCAGATGCCATTTTCATAAAATAGTTCTTATTATATGCGAAAAAATCGCAGAAACACTTTCACGAAAATCTAAATAAACGGAAAGAGTAATAAATGTCAAATGAAGTTGTCTGTCAACCACCAGAAAGACGGATTTACAACTTTCCGTGCCATGATGATTTTATAAACCATCTAAAAGATTTTACCTTTAAAAACGCATTAAAAAGCTCACAGTTTAATATTATTTCTTTTTATATTATATTCTATTTCTATTATAATTAAAGAGTTACGAGCTACCAAAGATTCGTTTTACTTTTTATTGCCAATTTTACCACAACTTTGGGCGTAAATTAGTAATAAAAGGAGTGTCAAAGGAGTCAATTTTTTTTGTTTGGAGAACAGGCCAACCCATAAATTGTAGCAGATATTAATGAAACGTATATAGATTTCTCCCTTATAATTTCTAGATTACAGTGGTAATATTAGCTAAGCCATGTCTAACCAGAATGATGAGAAATTCGAAAATGAAAACGTGTATCTAACAATAACCATACAAGTTGCTGCACGTCTGTAGCAGTCAGAAAGTAATTGTATTCGCACATTGCCTTGAAATCTTACTGCACAATGACACAACGACCAGCAGATGCCATTTTCATAAAATAGTTTTTCATTATATGCGAATAAATCGCAGAAACACTTTCAAATAAATCGAAATAAACTGAGTAAAAATAGCTGCGTTCGGAATTAGGCTGTAATCGATTTGAGCGTCCATAAACTCGTTCCGAATTACCGTGAGCGCAATAACGATGTCCCTTGAATCGTCATAGATGACGTCATGACATGCGTCAGCTTGCGATTACACCGACCATGCTCCAAATAAATATCACCGTGAGCGCTGTCAAAAATGACAGTTGTGTTGACAGGTTGTGTTGTTTTGTTATGAACTTATGACTCGCATCTAACTATACATTTTATTTAATTATCGTTGCATCTATGTTATTTGTAATGTTGTTTTGTAATGTTGTTGTGTTTTTAAGGGGCAAATCTTTGCCGGGTGCAAAATACGCTAATATAAACACTTTCGTCATCCTTTTCATCACTGGACGAATCGTCGTTCTCTATCTCAAAATCAGATTTTATTTGATTTATCAGAGTCGATAGGTCAACCAACTTATCTTCCATTTTCAAAAATAGGTCTTGTGATTGGGGTTATGATCACTGGCAACGCGTTCACGAGCGTTCCGAATTGATGACAGTTATTAGCTGTCATAATCGTGATATCTAAATCGGAACGCAAAATATTGATGTGAGTGCTGTGAGCGATTATTTTGTAATACGGAATGCAACCAATGTCAAATGAAGTTGTAAATGTCAAAAAGAGTAAATGTCAAATGAAGTTGTCTGTCAACCACCAAAAGACGGATTTACAACGTTCCGTGCCATGATGATTTTCTATACCATATAAAAGATTTTAGCGGAAACCTTTAAAAATAGCATTAAAAAGCTCATAGTTTAATATTATTTATTTTTATGTTATATTCTATTTCTATTATAATTAAAGCAGATATGAGATTACCAATGGATACCGTACTTTTTTTTGTAAACGGAAAAAAACGCCCCTATTTACGGAAGTATTTTCTGTCAAATAACATTGATCACAACAGGAATGATTTGACTCGCAAAAAAATATCATAATATAACTTATTTACTATGATTTTAAGATTCCGGTTTCGTTTCCGGTGTAATCTTTCGTTTATTACTATAATAAAATGGTTACTTTTTTTTGGTGTAATATGAATAATATTTATGCAACACCGAAGAGGGCCTAAAAAAAACTGTCTCCTTTCCAAAACAAGTCGGTACTGACAAAGCACAATTCAATCAATTTGATTTGTACTTGATTTATGCGCTGGTTTTTTCATAAAACTCGATTTTCCAAAGTTCTTTTCGTATTTTTTTACGCGCGTCTTTTACTATGAATTATCTTTCATCTCACTGAGCTTATTCTGTCGGGCACGATGCCAGGTGAGACAGCGTGCAGTTTGGGCACGCGCACCAGTGAGTTCGAGCCCGCGGCTAGTGCAACCTTAACAACGCGCTTTTCATTCTATGGGATATGACCAAGATATGACCAATTATACGTAGGTATATTGGGCTTCTAGGGTTAATATCACAAGTGCGGCCCGCCTTTAATTTATTTTGCCACCTTGTGGCCCTTGCCTGCCAAAAGGTTGCCGACCGCTGAGTAGGTAATGAAGTAGTTAGGTACCTATTTCTAAATTTCTATTCTACAAAAGCACCTGCACCTACATTTCACACGTATCGCCGAGAATTAGGTTGAGAATAATGTTCTTTTATGAAAATTATATGTTCTCACATCATACTTTGCGATGACAAGAAAACTTATGTCAAACTTTAATAAAATTTCGCAAGTTTATTTTTTCCTCAGATCAAAGAAATTTTTTCTGTAACCCTGCATTGTAACGCAGTACCATCTGTTGTCAAATAGCGATACTAAAATTAGCGACATCTAGTGTTGAGTAGAATAGATGGACTTGTTTACCTAAAGCTACTGTATGAAACAGGAATTTACGTTCCCGCGCATTATGCTACAAACTTGGCGAGACCCCTGTAACTAGGGACATGACTTGAATTCGGAACATTGTAAATCCGTCGGATAGCATGTTATTATGATCGCATTGACATTCAGTTCAGATGAAAAAAATCACCTAGCTTCCGAAATGTGACATCGTTGACCCAATTTTTGTTAATTCTAGTCAATTTTAACGTTAAAATATAGAGCAATATAATATTTTTGAGTAATAGTTCTAAGAAAACATTTATTTTGATATTAATATTGTGTTAATGAAGAGCCTTAATATTTTTTCTCTTGAAATCCCTGTTAGATATTTTCTAAAGTGTTAAAAATATTTACATAATTACGTGCCGTGTTGACTTAGTACATCATAATAATGAATTAATAAATTTTACACAATTTCTTCTATATTTCCCTGTTAAAATAATTACTAAACTGTTGAAATTATATCGTTTTAAAAATGTCGTTCGTAAAATGCTGTTTTGAAGCTGGAGAGGGTCCTGATTTTCTGGACTCATTCGTTCAAAAATGTACAGATCCTGGCTGTAAGTATTTTGTCCAAATTGATATTACACCTAGCCAAAGTCTTCTGTAACTAAATTAAGCGTTATTGGCGCACGTTCAAAAATCATTTTTGTTATTGCCATCTGCATTATTGATTACCTGCTTGTAATTGCCGCCAAGGGCGCAAAGCTATCTACGCTAACTTCACGCTGTCAAACATTTCCGGGTTGCGTTGCGGTCACAGAGTGTTGTGAATGACCATCAAGTTTTCTGAAAATTAAAGTAATAATCTTTATGAAACTTTAGATAATAAAAAAATGTAATAACACAAGAATATCTATTTTACTTATATTAAAACCTTTTAATTTAAGAAGTTATTAGTAACTATTATTTCACCAAAAAGTAAGACAGTTGACTCGTTTACAAACTTTGTCTCTGGTCTAGTAATGTAAAACTCTCTGTGGTAAAACATGGTAAAACTGGAACGCGCCCCAAGAAAATCGATCGACTGACTCTGAGACTGTGTCTTCTTCTCTAGATTTAAGCTAGAAAGCTAATTTTTAAGTATTAACCATAGCATATAAGGAAAAAGGAAACTATGGCTGGTATGTCCTAATTTTATTATTTACATTATTACGGGATATCTTTCGGAATTTTGTTTACAAACTGGACTTTGACATATGTTACGTTGGGTGGCGCCATCTTGCTACTTTACTTGTCATCAATAATAGCGTGTTTTCATGGCTTTTTTCCTACATTTTCGATTAATTATCTCACAAATTATCAAATTAGCTGTGTCTAAATGTGACACATTGTGCTAGAAATGTGATTTGGTGCACCATTTCAAGAAGGTTCATACCAAAACTGTTCAACAAGTGAAAGGTTGTGAATTCCCAAAATGACGGCTACAACAGTGCAAAATTTGGCGAAAACGGCAACGACAACGCCTGCCAAGGCTCAGAAGACCTATGGGAAGATTGTGCTAACATTGTACAATTGCCTATTACCTGAAAATGTGTTCAAGGAAACGCCCTCACAGACTGACGGCCTTGACATCGAAACAGAGACAGATCTCCGTATTCTAGGATGTGAGATGATTCAAACCGCCGGAATCCTGCTCAAGCTGCCCCAAGTCGCTATGGCGACTGGGCAAATCTACCTCCAGCGGTTCTACTATTCAAAATCATTTGTAAGATACCCCATGGAAACTATGGCTATGGGCAGCATTTACTTAGCATCTAAAGTTGAGGAAAAACCGTGTAGAATAAGAGACGTGATCAATGTGTTCCATCACATCAAACAAGTGAGGGCTCAGAAGAATATATCTCCCCTGATTGTGGATCAAAACTATATTGAACTGAAGAACCAAGTTATTAAGGCTGAGCGAAGAATTCTGAAGGAATTAGGGTTCTGTGTGCATGTGAAGCACCCACACAAACTTATTGTGGTGTATCTGCAGCTGCTGCAGTATGAGAAGAATCGGCAACTGATGCAAATGGCATGGAACTACATGAATGATGCGCTGCGGACTGATGTATTCATGAGGTTCCCGCCGGAGACTATCGCTTGTGCTTGCATATACTTGACAGCACGCAAGATTGGTCTGCCTCTACCGAACAACCCACACTGGTTCCTGTTATTTAAAGTACCAGAAGAAGATATTAGAGAAGTCTGTGTTCGTATTTTGCAGCTGTACAAGAGAAGTAAAGTCAATCCAGAGGAGTTAGAGTGCAGAGTTGACATGTTACGTAAGGTGTACCAGGCCAACAAGCATATCCAAGCTCAAAAGGAACGAGAGAACAATAAAGCAGAAGAGAAGAAAGTTGAGTCACCCACTGCGTCAACATCTAAAGAAAGTAACAAAAGGGATTCTAGGAAAGATAAGTCACCAAAAACTCCTCCCTTGTCTTCCAAGTACCATAGTAGTCACAAATCGAAGAAGGACCGCAGATCACGTTCTCCGTATGAACGTAAGGGTTATTCTAGTAGTAGTAGTAAAAGACATAAGTCTCGCTCCAGGGACAGGGAGATGGACCGCTCTCGTGAACGTAGCAGGATGGATGACAAGCGGGGCCGCGGTATGTCACGGAAGTATGATGACTATGAACGATCTAAGTCAAACAGGGATGCCAGGGATGATAAGAGAAAACATTAGACTGTAAAGTAATTTTAAGTTTAGAATAAAAATCTTTTTTCAATATTACTGTTTTTCATTGCATTTGACCTTGTAACTCAATAACTTGTATTTTTATTTTAAACAAGCTATGATTAAACTTATTACAAATGACCATTGCTAGAATTTACTAAAAATGCTTAGTTATTAACAATCCTGCCATAGTAAGTTAATTATATTAAATAATGCTAGAAAATAATTTTCAGTGAATGATTTTAATATATACACAAACATTTTTCTCTTCTAGGAATTAGATCACAACATTCAATGAATGAATCAGTAATTCAAGAGAAATATTAATTTTAAACCTGTAGACAAACATATCATTATTTTAATTACAATAATCTTTACAAGATTGTAAATTGGAAGTCTAAATATCACTTATATAACTAAACGGGGGAAAATATAATGACCACCAAAAATAACTTTGTGACCACTAACATCTATCACCTAAAATATCAATTGATCACTAAATTTAGTAAATTGAGCACCAAATTTTAATGAGGTGGTTGATGATAAACTAATTTTGCCTAGGCCGACTTGGGGCACCCCGACACGGATAGATTAGGTTAGAAGGTTGGTTGGTGGTTGAAGGTTGGGTAGGATTAGGTTAGGTTAGGATTCGCTCGCTTCGCTCGCTCATTCGACCCCGCCATACCCTTCGTGGTTATTTTTTTATAAACCATTCAGAAGTAGGGGGCTCCGTCGACCGGGTCTCCCTCGACTCGGATGCAAGAGCATAACAGTTCAATTTCTGGTGATCATTAACTATTTTTGGTTCTCATTTCAACTATTTTTGGTTCTCATTTCAACTATTTTTGGTTCTCATTTCATGCTAAAATGGGGATTAATTTTGGTGATCATTTACTATTTTTGGCAATCAAAAGTGAATTTTTTGCCGTTACATTTGACTAAATCTGGTGGTTCGTTAAACATAAGCCTAACTAAACTAGCTGACCCACGCAACTTCGTCTGCGTCACGTGAGCTACCTACTACCTACCTACCTACTACCTACCTACCTACCTACCTACTACCTACCTACCTACTACCTACCTACCTACCTACCTACCTACTACCTACCTACCTACCTACTACCTACCTACCTACTACCCGAGCCCGAGACCTTTCCAACGAATGCAAAACCGTGGAACTGGAAATCGGTTCGTGCGTTCTGGAGTTATAGCGTCAGGAAGGAAAACCCGACTTATTTTTATATAGTAGATAATTATGTAGATGAGCTAATAAGATATTATCACCCTTACTATCTGATTAGTTAGGGTTAGCAGAGTTCTAGAGAGAAGTTTTATTGTTTATCACAAGTGAACAGAAGATCTTACAATTAGTAAAGTATTATACTATTGTCAACGCCAGATAAGTAGGAATTAAAGGTCATTCCTCTCTGGCTCTCAGGCTCTTTCCTTAATTTCTCTGCATAGGTACCCCGACAATACATTATGAATCGTTTTTTTATTACTAGAAAAAGTCAAGGATCACGATAAAGGTAGTTTCGGGACAAGTTTATGTCATTATTTCTGTTTTCGGAATTATGTATTTGAATAAATGTATGCGGGTTAATGGCCTTTATTTCCTACTTATCTGTTGTTAATATCGTAACATAGTTTAATCAGCCTATAATATTCCCACTGCTGGGAAGCAGGCCTCCTCTCTGCAAGAGGGAGTTAGCTGTTTATTTGTCTTCTCATCTATATAGAAGTTGCAAGTATATTGGTCCTCCACTCCCCACAGAATACAGAATGAGTGGGGATGTCCCAACACGTGCCTATGATGTTCTATCTATAGAAAAAAGATCAACAAACTGCAAATATGTCACATGTCACCCTTTAAGTCATCCCTTTCCAGCGGACAATCTATTTTCGGTGAGTGGGCAATGATTTATATTTAGCTAGTCAGTTCTGAGTCCGCGACTCAAGCGCTGTGCACTGCCGATCAGTGCCGATATTTTATTAATATAGGTTTAAAATTAATAGGTTTGATTTAGAGAAATCTTTTTGTTTATGTGGTCCTGGTAATTGTGATTGATTGTGGTGCGTTTAAATTTCAAAGTACCCACATTAGTTTATCTAATTTCAAATGAATAAATAGTGCAGTGGTTTTAAAATATTTTGGTTTTTACGTTGTTATTTTATTGCAGAAATAAATTAGCCCTTTATTGTGCAGTGTTATTCGCAGTTTTAGGACATGTTTGGTTTGGAAGGACCAGATTTTTCAGTACTGTGCTTGAAGCGATGTTCTGAGGGTCGGTTTTCATGATTTGAACTACTTCCTCGGCTTAAGTTGTGTAGCAAATAATCACTTGTTCTAAAGTTAAATAAATTAAAGTGTTCATACACTATTTATCGTTTCTCTGCGTAGATAAACTTGTCGGAACTATGCGCCTACCAAGAAAAATGATTGATGTAGTTCCTAAATTCTGTTAAACTAAGGCGTTGTTCGCATGCGCCAATTTTTTTTAAATATTTTTTTCGGCACCTTCCTACCAATCTACATGGTCATGGTTTTATTAATATGCACTACAATAGCCAATACAAACCTTATTAGTACTTTAAGGATCTGTATTATGAATCGGAACACTTTTAGATGGCCGGAAATGCACCTATATTAGGAACGAGATTACTGGCTTGCTGAGCTATTTTCGAATGATTTAATGAGTTCCAGATATTATTATGACTGAATCTACTTTCCTATTTTCAATCTAGTAATGGTCAGATTGTATACGTAAGTCAACTGCTTATAGGTATCTATCCGTCCCTATCACACGGCGTATTTTAAACGCGCAGATGACGCGCGTATACGCGCTTCAAACGAGATTTGTACGCAACCTTGTCACCTAAGCACACGGGGCGATCGTGAAACGCGCATCTATACGCGTATACGCGCAGATACATCGATACAAACGCGCTGTAGTCGCTTGTAGCTTCCGCGTTTTAGTCAGACTCCTCGTCAGTTGTACAATGGCGTCGGTTGCTTAAGCTGGCTTTGACCCTTTTTTTGTACGGGCTTCAAACGAGTTTCGAACGCGCTTCGCACGCGCGTTTTTATCGCGTCTTACGCGCGTTTGAATCTATAAAAACGCGCGTTCAGGAACGCGCGTCGTCTGCGCGTTTAAAATACGCCGTGTGCTAGGGGCATTAAGTGCGACGATGTAGATAATTATCTCACGATTATGATGCCCTGCGGAATGACCTGATAATAAATACAGTCTAGACAAAACAAACCCATGTACTTACATAGATTCTATGATTCAGTGTTTTTTTTTTTCACCGGTAGAAACTCATTACTACTGACCGAATTAGATCGTATCTTGGTTGTTATTTTCCGATTAAATCTAAAAGACAGTTTAGTCAATAACAATAACGATGTTTTTGGACACAAGGACATAGTAATGCAGGAGGAAACATTGATCTTTTGATCCTGAACTCTGATTATTTCTTCCATATATTTTTGTAGCTTATGGGAAATTATTTCATCCTTAAAATAATGGAATTCAAAGTATTGAGTACTTACCTTAGAAAATCTATCTAGGGACTTCCAATTTCATCAACTACACTAGCCTATTACATTCTTCTGCTAGACATGGGTCTTTTTTTCGGATGGGAAATCATCAAATGACTCCTCCCGCTCTGGGAGCAGGAGGGAGTGTTAGACTTTTACCGACTAAAACCCATCCATGTTCCTTCATCGGCTTTTGTGTTCCGGGGCCATGATATCTGTTTCGAACGGTCCCGCAGCCCCGGCAGGCATCGGCCCTTGCGGACCGCTTCCTTTTGCTGACTCTCTTTGAGGCGCGCGTGGAACACGAACGCGCTGTCGACACGGCCTGTCGTCATGAGACGGATGGACGGCGAGCTCGCCCATTGCTCACCGTCCACAGGCCCGCGTGCTAGATAGGCCTGACTTCCACCTTCCGCGTCCATTCCGTTCCAGTCACCTTTTATGGTCGTGAGGGTTCCATCCTTTGCTTTCCGATGCTCCACATCAGTCTCTAAATCAGCATGGGTCTTCAAAGTAACATTTAGCTGTCATATGGAAATCGCTCCAAATCTCCAACTTATCCCAATAAGATCGTGCACAAATGAATAGAGTTTAGATGTCACTAACTGATACAGTTATCAGTCACCCGCAGTACTAAGTTGTACTTTGCACTTGTGAACATCCTGTTACGTACTGTAGCTTTGTGATTCAAGCTACGCTAGGGCATGATATTAGGGCCATGCATGTCTATCCTTAGTATTCTAAGGCTTTAAGTCCGTATTTATTTGGCATAACCTTCTAGCCAACTGGTTGTCTGCCAACACTGTTGCCGTCTTTTTTTTTTGGATGGGAAATCATCAAATGACTCCTCCCGCTCTGGGCGGAGCAGGAGGGTGTCAGACTTTTACTGACTAAAACCCATCTATGTTCCTTCATCGCCCGTTGTGTTCCGGGGCCTCGGTATCTCTTTCGAACAGTCCCGCAACACACTGTTGCCGTCTTATGTTGCAATTTTTAAAGGTGAGGAAAGGTGTCAGTCTAGTTTCTGTAGATAAAAGATTCATCATCATCATCCTCATTTCAGCCGAGAGACGTCCACTGCTGGACATAGGCCTCCTCCTAGTGTCGCCACATTGACCGGTCCCGTACGACTCGCATCCAACGGATTCCCGCAACCTTCACCAGGTCATTGGTCCACCTAGAGGGAGGTCTTCCAACGCAAAACAAAAACGCAACGCAATAAAAGATTACGTTGCTTGTTTCCGTTCAAAATAATGAATAGCATAGACAGACTTTTATTTTCCTACTGCCAGGACACGTTTCCACTCTCTGTCTATATATCTCTATCTCCAATTCTCCAACTCTCACGTTCTCTCTCGGACAGAAGTAGTGGTCCACAATCCATCACGGCCCAGTGCGGGTTGGAGGTCTTCCACCTTTTTTGGTCAGGAATAAGTCCACAGAATCTCTGCACTGAAATGAAAATGATAAAAACTGTTTATAAGTTTTTAAACTGACATGGTCACTAACATTATTAACACTGAAAACGGGACATACAAACCCATAGACTTACAGTATATACTAAGTCTATGCTTATACCATGTTTACTGTTTGTTTTGAGTACCCGATACAAACAACATACCTACAACCACAGGACACACACATAGAGGACAGTAAACTAAATATCCCGTTTTGAGTGTTAATAATGAACATGTGTTTAAACATACAACCAGTCAATCAATAAAGTTAAAAGTAGTTACCATTATTGATCGCTCGTTTCACTGTAAACGTGCTTTTTATTCTGATATCGTAAATCTTTTATATCAGTGTGGAGTCGGCCCTAGTTCTGTTATCACGATAGTCTTATCATTGGAGCATGATCCCAGTGTTCGATGCTAAATCGTGTGACACAGATGTGCCGTCCAACTAACAAATAAAATTAAGATAACACTCGTATAGTAAAAACTTGATAGAACTGGGAATACAATAAAGTGTGTAAAAGTGTTGTGTTGAAAAAAAAAGTGGAAATGTGATGAAAGTAAATCAAAATAAATACGACTACCTAGTATAATTTATTATTCGGCTCCAAACTGTGTTAGAACTGTTTTCTCGTAATAATTGGATTACAAAATTGGTAAAAGCGGAAAATATTATTGTTATTTAAAAAGGCAGATTTTGGACTTGTAGTGCATACAAAAACGTGTTATCGTCAATGATAAAAATATGAATAACGACCAATACAGCTTTTCCTGATTAATTTCAATCGATACCATGCCAAAAATACATTACAGCCGATGTTAAACATTTGTACAGCATTACGAAAACCTGACCATTAAAATTAACTTCTGTACTAGGTATACTATACTATTTAAGTACCAGGGACACATGAACTATAAGAAACATTTGAAATGTAAATACCTAGTGATGATCTGTGATGGGACCCAGTGATGTGTTCAGCTCAGCTTGAATGTGCATAACAAAAGTAGAAAATGTTCTCTTAGAAGGGTGTTAAAATAAATTAAAAGCCATATTTATTAAACTACTTTGTTTTGTAATTAACAAATAAGTGGAATAAGTTGGTAACTATTTACAGTTCCTACTTTTAGAAATAATCTTCAGCCGCTTTTTAAAATATGAACACAAAAGGCCTTATGATTAAATTTTCAAGAGGACTGATCAGATGCTCATACTCCATCGATTAGTCTAGAATGACTTCTCATTGAAGGCTGTTCATAATTGTTTAAAAAAACCATCTAGAAACCTATTGGAATACCAGGATAACATAAGCGAAAGATGAAACAAACGGGATGTGTAATATACCTGTAAAAAACAAACAAAAGCGGACTGGGAATCTCCAAAAAACAGTGTGATACCTATGTGATAAATAGTGCTGTGTTAGAAAAATAGTGCCATAAATTAATGCCAAAATGATGCCAATGAGAAAAATCGCTCACCGAGCGTGTTTCATAGTCAGTAGGACGTTGTACATGACATGTAAGTATTGTTAAGATAAGGAGTCAATAAGGACCACTTATTGTCTGAGCATTGATAATTGTGTCAAGATTGTTCAGTTTATCAGATTTTATTGGATTGATATTACCTGTTGTAAGAAATTACGAAATGATTTGCAAAATTCCCTGTCTGTCTGACGCAAGCAATCTAGTCTATCCGCTTGGCCACGACCTACTCGCTCAAGCGGCTGTCGTTTTGTGCACAGACTTTACTATTTATACGTCTGTGGTTTTGTGACAGCGACTTTTCTTGACAAAAAAATCTTTAAAAAATAATCTTTTTCATGACACGACCCCCATAGCACCCATGGAAAAATATTTCGCGTCACCCATCAGGTCTTCGAATCGAAATGTATCGTTACAGGTTGCACACTGTAACGCTTGGATCCCCTCACTCACTGATATAATGCTCGAATCGGAACTGTTACATTACAGGCGAATGCTCCCGGTGTTCCCATCCGAAAAATAAGGGAGCGCCTTTAGCAACCTTATAGTATTTTATTCTCGTTACTATAAAGTTGCGGTTGGGTTGCAGAGGTAAATAGCTGTGAAAGGATATGACCTCCTTAATCATCATAATTTAAGCCCGGAATCACTCACTGTTGTTGGGTATATATTATTGGAAGCCTCCGCAACCTTACAGTAACGAGAATCAATTTTATTTTCCTTACTATAAAGTTGCGGTTGGGTTGCAGAGGTAAATAGCTGTGAAAAGATACGACTTCCTTAATCATCATAATTTAAGCCCGGAATTTCTCACTGTTGTAGGGTATACAGGGTGGAATTTTTGCATGCCACCTGGAGGGAAAGTACTCTAAATACTGGAGATAGCAAATTTTACTCAAAGGAAACATTCCTTTATTTTTAAAAATAAATTAATCTGCATTCAAAGATTTTGAAAATTCGCGTGCCACACTCGGGAATCGAACCTGCTGCTAAATTCCAAAAAAAATAACAGCCTGTACTTTTATGGCACCAATCGATAGGGTCAATCATGAGGATCAAATCTCTCTAACAAGCATTATAAATTAAATGAAAGGAAAACCATAAAATCTTAACTTATAAATTCAATGGAACAACAAGCACTTTTACTCAAAGGTCCATCCAATTACATAAGTTAGAACCTAATATAAAATTATCTTTTGACGACATTTATTGATTAAAATGATGAAGACCTATTTAGATAAGAAGATTGCAAATGTTTTTTCTTCAATTGTAAAGGCCCATTCTTTGAATACAAGTGCTTTATCGTATTGAATTTATCCCATTGAATTTATAACTTTAGATTTCATGGTTTTCCTTTCATTTAATTTATAATGTTTGTTAGACAGATTTGATCTTTTTATTTTTTTTTTAATTTAGCCGGTGCGATTCCCGAGTGTGGCACGCAAATTTTCAAAATCTTTGAATGCAGATTAATAATCTTTTTAAAAATAAAGGAATGTTTCCTTTGAGTAAAATTTGCTATCTCCGGTATTTAGAGTACTTTCTTTCTAGGTGGCATTACAAAATTCCACCCTGTATATGTATAATATTATTAGAAGCCTCCGCAACCTTATAGTAACGAGAATAAATTTTATTCTCGTTACTATAAAGTTGCGGTTGGGTTGCAGAGGTAAATAGCTGTGAAAGGATACGACCTCCTTAATCATCATAATTTAAGCCCGGAATCACTCACTGTTGTTTGGTATAAATTATTGGAAGCCTCTCCTTCTTCTGCCATTCTATTATGTGCGTCCCATAATCCATCTGTTTCCCGCGATTTTGACGACATCATCAACCCAACACGACCTCCTTACATACTGGCAACTTAGTTTTTTTAATTCATGTTTTGGCAGCATCAAGTTGTCAAACCTCCGCTTCACAAGTAAATATTATGCATTGAGTTAATGACAGTTGCTAAGAGGAAACATTTTAGTTTAAGTATTCTACTGTTTGGGAAACGTATTGTGTGGTGAAGTCTTATAAACGATTGACGTGTGTGCCACATGGAATGCCTGGAGGAGTGGGTACTTGATAAAGTAGGCAAGTCATTCAGCCTAAATAATACACGATGCCCTTCGAAATGCTTTTTTTTTCTTTTCTTAAATTTTTTATATTTTTAAATCCTCGTGGATGTCCTCCGCCGAGGTGTCTTACTGACTAAACCACATGGTGTTCCTCCTCGTCACATCAGGGGTACGGGCACAGTTTTGCAATCTCCACGCTCAACCCATCAGATTGTCATCATCTATTGCTGTCAATTCATTTCCTCTGAGAAATTCTTAATGATAAAACCCTGTAACATTGTTCGACCTTGGAATCGACCCCAAAACTTCATACTCAGCAGTCTACTCCAACGAGTCATGCCCGGTTCCTATAAAAAACGGTTCGTTATTGTTCAAAAGTACCATTCGTTTTTGAGTCACGAGTAACGGACGGTTTATGGCGTTCCTATAAATTTTTGCGTCTGCTGCCTGTAACGAATGGATGTTGGTTACCCACTTATCAAAGCCCTCCGTCAACACGTGTTCGACACCCCATGTGTTTCGTTATTACAATAGGGTAGATGACAAAAAAATACAAAAACAAAAAAGACGTGTCCAATATTTTTCGATAACTGACGGACTGAACACAAACATTTTTTTTAAGTCAGTCATCATCCCTATTAAGAATGTTTAGAATTAGAGTAAATCCATGTGCACATGATTCCTACCTTTATTCAGAAAACTTATCTTTTATGTTAATTTTTATAATTTTGATGTTGAAAAAATCTCTTTATTTAATTTTTTTTTTATATAATTCTGGCTACTGAAGTGAACACAACGCCATTGAGAGCGACAGACTGGCTTGACACATTGCATTTTAACGGAACAGTAAATTAAATTGTAATTTGTATGGCACAGAGGATCATAAAATCACAGAGTACTTTTATCTAAGTGCGTAATGTATTATGGTTGTTTGATTGTTTCAAATGAATATTTTAAGATTTGTTTGAGAAATACATACCTGGCTCCCTTCACTTTTGCGGATAAATTCCGACGAGTAAACTTTGTACAGACGACATATCTAGCCGAAACCTAATTTGGAATTTAATATTATCCAAGATACTAAAATGATCGACTCTCGTTTTTTAATTCCGTTGATTAGAACCACTTTCTTCATCTGATTCGGAGTTACTTCTGTCCAATAACCTTTCTAAATCCCTTAATTCACTATCTGAACGCGACATATTACAATTATTTATAGCAAATAACGCAGAATAAGTATAACTTTTGTAGACAACCGACCGAAATCGGGCAGTAAACAAATTGTAAACGACTCGTAAAAATGGCAGCTCGTTGACCTACCTTTTTTGTTATAGGAACACCATCGGCCGACATCTGCATACATTTGGGTTACGGTTCGTTATTCGAAACCCTCCCATCCGTAGAACTGATCTATCGGTAACTTAAGTAACGAAACGTTTTTTATAGGAATGGTTTTTGCATACGTGTCGTTGAAAATACTACTATCCGTAAGCAAAACGACTCGTTTCTTGTTTATAGGAACCGGGCATCAGTCCTTTTCCTTATTGACCAAACAAAAAAACCGGCCAAGAGCGTGTCGGGCCACGCTCAGTGTAGGGTTCCGTAGTTTCCCGTCCGTCACAATAAGTGTTCCCACTTATGAGTTTAAAGGTGGGTATCCATTATGTAAAAATGCTTGCATATACGAATATACTACAAACTTAGTCCAGAAATTATTTTGTACAACTCTTTTTGTCTTTTTTGTACAAAAACTGTTGTTTCCATCAAGTTCAAAATTATTTTCCTAGAAAGTCCTTGTAAAGTTCTACTTTTCAGATTTTTTTCATATTTTCTAAACTTATGGTTCAAAAGTTAGAGGGGGGGGACACATTGTTTTTTACTTTTGGAGCGATTATTTCCGAAATTATTGACATTATTAAAAATGATTTTAGGAAACCCCTATTCATTTGTAAATACCTTTCCAACAATATATCACACGTTAGGGTTGAAATTTAAAAAAAAATCACTTCCCACTTTACATATAGGGGGGCTACCCTCATAAAACATTTTCAAATTTTTATTTTACCACTTTGTCGGCGTGATTGATATACATATTGGTACCAAATTTCAGCTTTCTAGTGCTAACGGTCACAGAGATTAAGCGAGGACGGACGGACGGACAGACATGGCGAAACTATAAGGGTTCCTAGTTGACTACGGAACCCTAAAAAAGGAGGGGATTCCCTTTTTCGCCCGTGGTTCCTTCTCGTAGTCTCTGGAAGGGACTACGGAGCCATTTTTTCTTCTTGGTCCTTATAATACTGGAAAATTCTGTGGTCCCTTCTCGTATTCCCTGGAAGGAACCATGGAGGTTTTATGACGCGCGCTCGCATATTAAATAACACTCTTTGACTTCTGTCCCCGAAGTGCCGGGCTTCCTTCGTTGGCCTACGGCCCGGAGCCCATGCCACCCATAAAGGATTTAAAAAAAATACCCACTATCCGTCACAAATGTAAAAACAAGACATGAAATTGAATAAAAATGTCAATGACTGCATTTAAAATATCTAAGTACAATTTTAAGTCTAGGTACTACACTACACTACAACAGCCCATAACGTCCACTGCTGGACATAAGCCTCTCCCATGATGGGAGGAATTTGCCGTAATCCCCACGCTTGGCAGGCGGATTGGAGATCGCAGTGATGAAAGACTAACAGAAAACGCTGCTGCCCATTCTCTGGTCTACGGAGGCGCAAGGTGTTCTGCCTCAGAAATTAGTCGCCTTATACGACACCCGTCAGTGTAATGGGTTGGTTCTATTCTACTCTGCCGGATACCACACGGCTTAGTAATTTTAAGTCGGCAGTATATATTTCTTGAAGGAACCTCGGGCAAAAAAATACTCGTGGTCCCTTCCAGGGACTAAGGAACCGGGACCACGGGCGAAAACCTGGGGATTCGCAAGATGACGCGCATCGTTCATCGTACTTTTTTGCGTATGGTATGACCATTTGCTCTAAGTCCACCTTCCTGTCTCCAGGTTGCTGCGGCTGTTGCTCCGCGCTCCGGCCTCGCTACAAGCGCCTGGTGGACAACATCTTCCCCGCGAACCCGCAGGATGGGCTCGTCAAGACCAACATGGAAAAGCTCACGTTCTACTCGCTGTCCAGTCCCGAGAAACTCGACAGGATCGGCGAGTATCTGTTCCAGAAGGCGTCCAGAGATATTTATAGAAGACGACATGGGTAAGTCTTTGTTTTTGTTGTCGTGTGGTTAGCGCCTACTTACCCTGGTGTCAGAGTTTTTATGCCGCCCATGATCCTTTGACTTGGCTTTACATGCCGTCGAGAAATATCTCTCAGGCATGCTGGTTTCATCACGATGTTTTCCTTCACCAAAGCAAGTGATGATTATTAAAAAAAACCAGCCAAGTGCGTGTCGGGCCACGCGCAGTGTAGGGCTCCGTAATAGCTCGTTATATTTAAGATTTTGTTTTTCAATGCAAGTCTTTACCCGTTATAAACAAGCAGCTACTTCATCTTGGTCACTTTAAAGGATTTATTCTAAGAATTTTGTATTTAGTACAAAATTATCCAACACCCAAGTTCAACACTGTTACTGCTAAACTGATAAAGTTATCTTAACCGCTACAGTTTCCCATTAAAGTTCATGAAATGCACTATCATCATGAATTTTACCAGATTTTTCAAGCCAGCAGTTAAGCTTTTAGAGGGGGGGACGCCCTACTGGAACAAAAACGTTCACTTTAAAGATTAATATTTCGTAAATGGAGCATTAAATCGAAAAACAGTATTAGAAACCCCTAATTTAAAATACCTATTCAACGATACCCCACACGATGGGCTAAACGACGAAAAAAAAAATCATCCCCACTTCATATGTAGGGGCGCTACACTAAAAAAAAATCTTTACCACTTTGTCGGTGTAATTGATATTCATACCTCTACAAAATTACAGCTTTTCCGTACTAGCGGTCGCTTAGCAAACCCTCGGACAGACAGACAGACAGACGGACATGACGAAACTATAAGGGTTCCTTGTCAGGACTACGGAACCCTAAAAAGCATACGAGTTCACATCAACTTCAAAACAACAGAGATGTATAAAATTCAAATTAGATAAAGTTATATATTATTATTCATACGACAACTTAACAATATTACGACTGTAAAATTAATAAATAACAGCTGTACCTATAGAGGTTACGTCAAATATATAGGCAAGCCGCATTTAAATAAATACTTTGTTTTTTAAAGAATTATTAAGAATTATTAAAAATGTACACTCAATTTTTTTTATTCTTGGAGTCGCACACTAAAATAAGTATACAATCTTAGGATCATTTTTCTTCTTTCCATGAGATTAACCTTAACATTTATCTTCAGTTAACTTATCAATAGATTATCGTTTCCGTATAGAAGCTGTCTTGTTTGACTCTTGTACGTATACACTTGGCAGATACAATTTTATCCATTCCATTATCCAACTTCCGTACAGGTTAGGGACCATCCGCTCCCTTCCCAGCATCACGTGTATTTTTATGTTTGAAAGATCATATAGTTTTAGAATGCAGGATTTTGTAGATAAAAATTCGCTAGCTCGGCCACCGTAGGCGCGGGCCTGTGGACGGAGAGCTATGGGCTAGCTCACCGTCCGTCCATCTCATGACGACAGGCCGTGTCGACAAGCAGGACTGTTCTACGCGCGCCTCAAAGAGAGTCAGCACACAAGAAGGGGTCCGCAAGGGCATCGGCCCTTGCGGACCCCTTCTTGTGTGCTGACTCTTCGTGCTTGACTTCTTGTGTGCAAGCATCGGCTTGCCGGGGCTGCGAACAGACTGTTCGAAATAGATACCGTGGCCCCGGAACACAAAGGGCGATGAAGGAACATGGATGGGTTTAGTAAGTAAAAGTCTGACACTCCCTCCTGCTCCGCACAGAGCGGGAGGAGTCATTTGATGATCCCATCTGAAAAAAAAAAGGCAATAAGAAAGCTAGGGTGAAGTGGGATTGGACGGACCATCTGTTGACTGCATCAGGGCCGATGGGCCAAAAACGTCACGCAGTGGGTGCTATAAGACGGGCGTCATAGCCGAAGGAGGCCTACAAAACGCTGGCGTGACGACTTAGGCGTTTGTGAGATATTGGCCGGAAAGAACCACACAGAGAGAAGAGTGGTAGGTTATGAAGAAGACCTAAGACCAGCAGTGGGACAATAAAGGCTAAGGAAAAAAATATATTTAAGATCATGATTTCGTCATCATCATCATCATCATTTCAGTCGAACGACGTCCACTGCTGGACATAGGCCTCCCCCAAGTGTCGCCACATTGACCGGTCCCGTGCGACTCGCATCCAGCGGATTCCCGCAACCTTCACCAGGTCGTCGGTCCACCTAGTGAGAGGCCTTCCAACGCAACGTCTTCCGGTTCACGGTCGCCACTCCAGAACTTTTCGGCCCCATCGGCCATCCGTTCTGCGAGCAATGTGCCCAGCCCACTGCCACTTAAGTTTAGCAATTCTTCGGGCTACTTCGGTGACCTTGATTCTCTTGCGGATGTCTTCATTTTTGATTTCATAGTTAACACTAACTGGCATGCATGATGATTTTGATGATAACAAATACTGCAAAATGTCATTTTATGTTCAAAGCTACTTAACTGATATCTAAAGTACCTTAGCTATTCAAGATAAAAGTACATTTAATCTCGTAAAAGGCAGTGAATAAAAAACAGTCAACTACCTAACTAAAGTGCTTTTACAATGGAACTGGGGAATACTCGGATTATACAACCTGTTTTTTTTATATCACATAATTCTAGGCCCTAGAGTTATGAGATATAAAAAAAAGCAATATTGTAAGAGTCTAGGGTTATATAATACTAAAACTCCTAGAATAGGTGGTCCAAAAATCCATAGTTTCAGAGATATCATCAATCATAATTAAATAAGGTCAAAATTTGTGACCAATATAACGAATCTTTACTTTTGCGAGGTTGCCAAACTTCGCAGTAAAATAAATAGTAAAATAAAATCTGTATCTAAGTTTCATTGATAAATACGAGTAATTCATTTTAATTCAAACATCATTCATATTTTAAAGCTAAGAAAATGCGACGTTGTCATATTTCACGTAAGGGTGTTTTACGTTAATAATCGTGACTTTGCCGAGTTACTATGTACTAGCTTCTGCCCGCGACTTCGTACGCGGAACCTGTTGCTTATGCCAGCGACAACGGGGTCGTCAAAATCGAAGATCTGATACGTCTGAGGTCGAAGCGCAATTCTCTATCCGTGCATGTCTCCGACTTGCGAGACAATGCGTGACGTTCACGATCAGCAGTCAGTCGCGCATCACGTTCCCCACTTGTCTCTAGATACCTAGAAGTCGATGTGTAGATACGCTGAGAACTCGAGCGTAATTTTCTTTCCGTGAACGTCTCCAACTCGCGAGACAATACAAGACGTTCACGATCAGCAGTCAGTCGCGCATCATATTCTTCACTGGTCTCTAGAGATCTGGATGTTGATGCGTAAATACGCTGAGAACGCAGGCGTGCTTCGCGATCCGAAGAGGTTTCCACGGAGCGTGTTGCAGCCTGATGTTCTCGAACAGCATCAAGTCTCTCCTGACGCTCTTCGGTAGATTCTTGGGATCTTATGATCCTCAATCTTTTAGCTCCTTTGGAACATTGGGAAAGATTTGACCTCTTTCTAAGCATGGTTATAGTTTTATTAAAATCTAAGTTACTGCTCCGCTGCGTTACCGGGTAGGCTACCGTGTCACGAAGATAAATGGAAGACGAAATTAAACACTAAAATAACATAAGCCGGAAGGCATATAAATATTCGATAAAATAAAAGGGAGTTTTGGCCAGTAGAGTCACATTTTCAATGATATACCATCGTCATGGAATATCAGTCCTAAAATGTTACTATTACTACCTTCACCGCGTGGAAAGGAGGTACTCCCAGCTTATGTTATTTTATTTATACATTGAAATTAGTGATAGCTTTGATTTCCACATCAGAAGTTTCTGATCTTCGATTTTTATGAGTCAACAGGAAATGCCCATCAGACCGAACAAGTTTTGCTCAGACGTCATTCCTATATATGTTATGGTATAGCTGGGCTCTTGGAGTTCCACAACAGGTGATCCAGATCTTCAAATTTATTCTCTTAGCAGAAAATTCTCATCACGTGGAACAATTTTTGCTATGGTACCATTTTTGTATCTCTTATACACACATCAACACGGTCTAGGGATATTTTTAAAAAAGCGAATTACTATCAATGTGTTAATTATTTATATGACATGTATATATTTAAAAGATACGTTATTTAATATTCTACCATTTTTTAATAATGGTTAAGGTATAGATTAAAATTTCAGGATTTTATGGAAAAAAAATGAAGCATAGACGGAAACCGTATATGAATGAACTTTTAATTTGTGAGTAAAAACTGAAAAAAATAGAAAAATCATTTAATTTGTATTTATAAACTTGAAGTTAGTAGTCTGAGAAAGCGCCCATGATGTTCATAACACATCGGCAACGATTCGGCATGCTCAGAACAAGGTTGTCAATGTCTTGCTGCGGAATATTGTCCCATATCCTTCTGAGGTGCGCAAAAAGTTGATCTTCTGTAGCCAGATTTTCAGGAACTTCCTTCAGAGCTCTTCTTTGCAGCATATCCCACGCATGCTCAATGGGATTTAGATCTGGCGATTGAGCAGGCCAGTCTAAGGCCCTAACATTATGTGTATGTAACCAAGCTGCTACCGTTCTCGCCGTGTGTGCCCGGGCATTGTCGTGCATGAGCAGGAAATCTTGCCCCATTTGTGTTCTGTGGGGCAAGATTACGGGCCCCAGCACCTGTTGGACGTATCGTTCTGCCGTCATATTGCCCCGCACCCAAACGAGATCCGTCCGTCCTCCAAGACGAATTCCTGCCCAAACCATAATTGTTCCTCCTTGGTATGGTGAACTTCCTGAGGGTTCTGGAGACGGCTCCATCGTCCAGGAACTCGCCAAACACGCGTCCTTCGTGAATCTGGATGGAAGCCGAACCTGGATTCATCCGTGAACAGCACATTGGACCATTGGTCACGGCCCCAGTCCACGTGGTTCCGAACCCATTCTAATCGTCGTCCACGATTGCCTCTCCGTAAAGGTGGGACCCGGAGTGGTCTACGAGAGCGTAGATTGCTTTCATGCAGTCGCCTTCTTACAGTTTGGTCACTCACAAGCACTTGGTGTTCCACTCGCAGCCTTTGGACCAATTGAGTCGCCGTTGCATTTGGTTGTGCTCGCGCAGTAATTTGCAAAAATCGGTCTTGTCTGGGGGTAGTGATGCGACTTGGCCCCCGGTGCCTCTCCGCTACTTCACCTGTGGCACGATAGCGTGTCCACAATCTTAAAATTACATTTTGATGGGTCCCTATGGCCTCAGCAACATTACGCTGAACAGATCCAGCTTCCAGCATTCCCACAGCTCGTAACATCTCCGCCCTCGTCAAATGTCGGCGTTGCATGGCTACAATACCTCAATTTTAACTTTATCTTTCGTTTAAAAATGAAAAAAAACTGTAACTAAACGTAATTTGTTATGGGTGGACTGTATTTTTATTTATTGTTCCCTTCTTCGATAGCTCAGGTGGCTATGGGATTTCCTTTTCAATTAAAACTCTTCGATGGTTTAACACTGTTTAATTACTTCGTCTATATTTTAGAGCGGGCACATTATTCCAACACAAACTGATTTACACAAGTACACAATAATCTCAAAGAACAATAGTCAGAACATAATAATCACAAGAACATAATATACTTAGGGCACGTGGGACTCACAATAAACACTTAAAACTAGACACTTGTAAATAGAACACTGTAAAAATATAAAACTGTATCGACTGACTTTAGTCGCCTATCTTTATACCAAAACACCATGTCGCAAGTAGTGGCGGGGCCTCGTTGTACTCAACCCTTTTGGCTAATCGTTCCCTCTATAATGGACTTTCCCATCTTTCTGCGGGTCGGTCAAGTTTCGACTTGTCGGAGGCTCCGCCCACAACACGCGAAATGGTGATTTGTTACCTTATATGGTAACGTTTTTGGCTTGTTATGAAACCGTCAGTTTCGCTACCATATAAGGCAATCGTATGTCATGGTATGTGGTTTTAATAAAGTCTACACCTTTTTCCCGCCTTGTGCGGGCCTGTCTTTTACTTTATTAATCCTTATCTTAGCTATTTATCACCTAGTGATACAATGGAGCTCGGCGTCTGTTACATCTCTCCCCCCGGCGTAGCCTGCGCAGCCTCTTCTTCTCTGTGCAGCACGACGAGCTTGCTGATGGGACGCTTGAAGACGCCGGTTCTCGTTCGCACGTCGACCACCCTGATGCCGCCGTCAGGTCCCGGGTAGAGCTTCTCGATGACTCCCATTGGCCACACGTTCCGTGGCAGTGTGCTGTCGACGACGATGACGACGTCGCCGATCTCCGGCGGTCGTCGGTTGCACTGCGGCTCGCCGCGGGGTACCAATGTGGGGAGGTACTCCCGCAGCCAGCGTCGCCAAAAGTGGTCGGCAAGGGCCTGGCTGGCCCGCCAAGCACGTCGGTCGGCCTCGTCACAAGGCCCGGTCGAGGGTAGGCCCGTGGAGGACCCCAACAGGAAGTGGTTGGGGGTGAGGGCCTCTGGATCGGTGGGACTCACGCTGACATGAGTCAAGGGGCGCGCGTTGATGGCGAACTCCGCTTCAGTGAGCAGAGTTAGCAGCACCTCTTCTGCAGGTGCCCTTTCGCGCAGAGTCGCAGCGAGGGCAGTCTTCACGGAGCGCACCAGCCGCTCCCACGCACCTCCCTGGTTGGGTGCGCCGGGAGGGATGAACCGCCACTCCATCCTGTGCAGCAGTCCCTCTTCTTGTAGCGCTGGTGCCCATTCTTCATACGCCGCTCGCAGTTCGTGGTCGGCTCCCCTGAAGTTGGTCCCGTTGTCTGAATACATGAGCCGCGGCCAGCCGCGGCGCGCGGCCATCCTTCTCAGCGCCATGATTGCTGAGTCTGTAGATAGCGATGCGACGAGCTCGAGGTGCACGGCGCGGGAGGTGAGGCACGTGAATAGTGCGCCCCACCGCTTCTCTCGGCGCCGGCCCACCTTCACCATCATGGGCCCGAAATAGTCCACGCCGCAGTTGGTGAACGGGCGGTGGAAGGGGTCCAGGCGGGCGCGCGGCAGGTCTCCCGTGGCCGGCGGTTGTGGCGTTGCTCGCATCCTCCGGCAGTACGTGCAGGCCTTCTCGATGGCCCGCACCGTGGGCCGCAGGTGGATGATCCAGTATCGCTGCCGCAGGTCGTTCGTTACTCGTTCTCTGTTGGCATGACCAGCGGCGCAATGCTCGCGCATTACTATTAATTTACTGACCTGATGGCGACCATCCAAAATGATGGGTCGCTTGACCTCCACTGGCGCGTTTGAGGCTTCAATACGTCCTCGCACGCGCAACAGGCCGTCTTCGAATATGGGGTCCAGTCTGTACAGGCGACTCGCCCGAGTGAGGGGGCGGGCAGACTGGATCTTCTGTAGTTCATCCGTGAAGCTATCCCGCTGTGCTTTTAGCAGGAGCTCCTTCTCGGCGCGCTCTATGTGCCGATGTTCCAGTCGAGTCGAGACGCGGCGGCACGCGTCTATGAATGCCAGCACGCGTGCAGCAGTGCGCACCAGCGTCTCGTACTTAGAGAAGCGGGCAGGATCGGGCAGCCAGCTGTCTCGTTCAGGGCCCGGCGCGATGTGCAGGACCTCCTCTTCTGTTTCTTTTGTCGCCGGCTTCCCGGGCCAGTCCTCTTCCGGTAGATGCAGGAAGTCCGGCCCGCGGAACCAGCGGTCGGTCGCGCTGATCGGCGCGTCGGTGAGTCGGGTGGCGTCATCCGCCACGTTGTGCTTCGTAGGCACCCAGCGCCATTCTTCCTTACTGGTGAGCTCGGCGATTTCACCCAGTCGGTGCGCGACGAACGGTGTGTACCTCTTCATGTCGTGGTGGATCCAGTGGACCACCGTAGAGGAGTCTGTCCAGTAGGTCGTCCTGTCGACCTCGATGCGGTGTTCCTTCTTGATGGTGTCGGCGAGTCGGGCTCCTATCACCGCTGCCTGCAGCTCCAGACGTGGTATCGTCTGGGCTCGCCGCGGTGCCACCTTTGCTTTGGCCGCGACCAGCACGACGTCGATGCTTCCATCCTCGTTCACCGCTCTCCAATAGGCCACCGTCGCGTACGCTTGTTCGCTGGCGTCGCACAGCACATGTAGCTCTATGCGCTGTGTGTTTTTCTTGAGGTAGCACCTGGGTAGAAGCAGTCTGTTCACCTCCTGTAGTTGACCCAGCCAGGCCGCGAAGAGCTCGTTTTCCTCCTCCGGAATTGGCGTGTCCCATGTGGTTTGCAGGCGCCACAGGCTCTGGAGTACTATCTTCGCTCGTACTGTGAAATGACTCAACAGACCCAGCGGGTCATAAATTGACATAACGGCGCTCAGTGCTTCTCTCTTGGTGGGCGCACGGATCCTCTCTCTCACCTCTGATGGCACTCGGTTCATAGACGTGTTGAACCCGAGTTCGTCTAGTTCTGCGTTCCAGTACAGCCCGAGTATCTTGCTCTCAGGCTGCTCCCCTCCTAGCTGCGTTGGGGTGGTGGCGTGGAGCGTCTGGGGCACGTCGCGCAGGACCGTCGCTTCGCTGGAGCTCCAGCCTCGCAGTGTGAAGCCAGCGGCCGCGTGCACCTTCCTTGTCTCTTCTACTGCCTTCCACGCCTCTTCTGGATCGCTGTAACTAGCCACTAGATCATCCATATAATGACTCTTTGTTATGGCCTCCAAGGCCCTGGGATACTCACTGCCGTGAAGCTCTGCGTTGTAGTTCCGGACGTAGTGAGCCATATACGGGGAACTTGCTGCTCCGAAGATCATGCTCTTCATCTTGTAGTGGCGCGGGGGCGATGTCCTTTCTTGTCCTCTCCACAGGAACTGCTGAGCTGGCTGGTCCTCCTGTCTTATTTTCACCCGCAGGAACATTTCTTGGATGTCTGCGGTGACTGCTACTTCCTGCTCTCAGAACCGGAAGACTATTCCCGGCAGGGACAGCAGCAGGTCTGGACCCTCCAGCAGCTCGTCGTTGAGACACTTCCCGTAGCTCGTCGCCGCCGCGTCGAAGACTAGCCTTTGTTTCCCCGGCTTGTTCGGATTCTGCACGGCTAAATGAGGGAGGTACCAGCAGACGTTGCTTTCTTTCTCTGTTCCGTCGCATGGTACTGCGTATCCTTTGTTCAACAGATTGTCTATCTGTGTAGTGTACTGCACGTCGAAGTCCGGTGACGCATCCATCTTCTCCTCGATCTTTTTCAACCTTCTCAGCGCTGCTCCGTAGCTGGGTGGCATGACGACGTCGTCTGTTCGCCACGGCAGCCCTACCTCGTAGCCTTCATTGATTTTCTTGATTGTCTTCTGTACGATGTCCGCCGCCCTTTGGTCTGCCTCGTTCACTCGGGGTTTCCTGGCGACGCCCAAGGCTTCTATCTTGAAGTGCGCTTCGACTAGATCGTGTAGTTGTTCGTCTCTTCTTCCGGACTCGATGACGTGCAGCACATCTTCTTCATCAGCGATGATGCTTCGTGGCGCTGTTCCGTGCACCACCCATCCCAGCTTTGTTCGTGAGGCAGCTGGCTGATTGGGGCCGCCGACTCGGAGTTCCCTGGTCACTATACACTCCCAGTGGTCTGTGCCCACCAAGAGTCCGGGGCGGGCCTGCTCGTAGCAAACTTCTTCTTTCGGCAGGTCTCGCAGGTGTTCGTGATCCAGCAGGGTGTCTGGGATGGTTTGTTGGTGGAGCCTCAAGTCCTTGATGGTTCTTGCTTGCAGCTCGTGCGACTGGCCGTCTTCCCGGATGCTTCTGACTTGCACCCGTACCGCTCTGCTGTCCCGCTCCTCTGAAGACATGTTCACGCCGCGTATGCGCAGCGGGCGTGAAGTTCCCTTTGCCCCGATGCTGGTCGCCAGGTCTTCATCAATGAGGGTGACGGTTGCTCCTTCATCGAACAACGCGTACGTCTTGACCTCCCCCCGTGACCCGGTGACTATGATGGGGCACATCTTCAGCAGCACCTTCTTCGAGCCGGCGGCGGACTTGCTTGCCACCGACAGTACTGCTTCCTCCTTGCTGGGCTCTGCGGTAGATTTCGCGGTCGTCGCTTCTTCTTTGTTTGCCACCCTCTCTTGATGGAGGGAGGCGTGATGAGGTCGGCGGCACTGGTTCACGCCGCACGCCTTGGCCTTGCAGCTATACCGCCTGTGGTTCTTCTCGGCACATCGAAAGCACATGCCGTTGGCCTTCAGGTACTCCCACCGCTGGTCGACACTCATGCCCTTGTACTTCGGACACCTTGGTAGCACGTGTTCTTGTTTACAGTTGGGGCACTGACCTTTCTCCTCTTGATTTTCGACGGCTGTGTAGACGGGGCTGGCCTTCTTCTTCGCTGTCACTGGCTGCCTGGTTTCCTTCTTTTGGCTGGCGGGCGCGGCGCTGGTAGGTGGGGCGTATGTGTATCTTAACGCCCTGTCCGCTTCCCGCATCAGAAAACGAGACAGCATCACTATCTCCGGCTCCGTTGTGTCGTCGTTGTCGTAGGCAAAGTCGCACCATCTTGACCGTATGTGCGGGCTTAACTTCTCCAGTACCTCGCGTGTCAACAATGGGTTGTACAGGTATCCTCTTCGGTCGACCGACTTGATCATGCTTACTGTGTTTTGTACTTTGATGGCGAAATTATTCAAGTCCGCGGCTGATGCAGTGGGCTTCGTCATCTTCTTCAGTTCGTCGATAGCGCGATCGATTAGTACTTCCGGTCGGCCGAAACACTGTTCGAGTGTCTTCATGATGACCTCTGGATCTGTAGCGGTGTGTAGGAGGGCGGACACCGCCTCCCTTGCTTCCCCTTTAAGGCAGCTTCTTAACCGCTGTATGTTTTCTGCAGGCGATATGTTATACATATTTGTAGTGTCGTTCACGGCCGCTTTGAATGGCAGCCACTCGTTGACACCACCGGAGAACGCTGGTAAATCCGTATGCCGTAGTCGGGGTCTTGCCATCCTTTCTAAGGTCGCTGCCAAGTTGTCGATGCTGTTCCTATGCCTCGTTGGTGTCGGCGACCTTCCCCGTGGCATGTCGAATTTAATTCGTCTTGGGTCCTCCCGAGGGGCTCCCGTGCCCCCCTCCCCCCGTGCTCTGAGGGGGTTCGTATGAAGCCATTCGTCCACTCGACTGTGGTGGCTTTCCTCCTGGGGAACGAGGGGCTCGTCCCGCAGGCTCTCCTGTTCGTCCTGTATGACGGACATTTCGGCGGCTAGCCTCTTCTTGACTAAGTCTGCTTCTAAGTCAAGAGACTTCTTTTGTATGGCTGCTAGCTTTTCTGCAGCCTCTAACTCTGCTAGCCTTATGCGCGTTGTAAAACTATTCGTTGACCTTTGTGACCTCTGTGACCTCTCTGACCTGGCGGGTGACCTCCTTCGTTGTCCATGGTCTTCACTCATTAGAAGTCCCGATGATGGTCCCGCCGTGGTCGTGTCCAACGTCGTAAGAGGCGCGGTATTTAGTCGTAAATTAATCGTACTTTGGTCACCTGTTATTACTGGCGATTCTGGCGGGTCTAGTGAAATCCTCCGTAGTCTCTCTCTTTGAATCCGTTCCGCTTCCTGGCGAAGAACTGCCTCCCGTTGCTCCTCTGCCCTCCTCTGTAGGGCCCGCCTCTGGTCCTCTGCCTCTGCAGCATCACCTTGGCTTCGGGTGATCACCATCTTTCAAACTGATGGCCAACTGCACTTGACTTTAAGCGGGGAGCACGGCGCACGACAGTTCGTAGCTCGGTTTGGACTTGTCCAGATTCGTTTACTACGACGTTACACTTTACGCGCACTTTGACACCGTTATTATTTTACGACTAGCCCTATTTACCGCGACGACACTATATACTTCCGACGAAAGACGCGGCGCGCACTGTGTATAGCGCGCGCTTATTTACTTCACGTATTTACTACACACATCAAAAGTATCTAGGGATCAACATATATTTTTGCAATAACTTTTCTCCTGATTGATATTAATTAAAATTTTCTTTAAGGATTCATCAAATAAAGTGTTTTCGTTTGTCACAGTAACGATAAACCAAGTCACCTTTGCATTAATAAAGAAATTTGCCATTTTCCTAATAAAGGGATTTTTGACATTTGAACCACTAACATTAAAGTTCGAAAAAATTACTGAAAACACAGTTTTCTTTAAAATTTTATTGGGTAACTTAAACAATTAATAATCCGTGTTTCTACCGCGAACACTAACAACACAAGAACATCGGTTTGGCATACTCAAAATGAGTTCATCCAAATCACGCTGTGGAATGGCCGCCCATGTTCGTTGCAACAACAAAAAAAGGTCTTCTTGCGACTGGATACCCTCCATATTCGGCAGAGCTCTTCTTTGTAGCATATCCCATGCATGCTCAATCGGGTTCAAGTCTGGCGACTGAGCAGGCCAGGGCAGGACATTGATGTTAGCTGCGGCGAGAGTCTGTCTTACAACTCTTGCGGTGTGCGGTCGTGCATTATCATGCATTAACTGAAATAAGGGACCGATTTGCACTTGTAGAGGAACGATGACGTCTGATACAATCGTCTCAGCATAAATTTGAGCGTTGAGGTTGCCTCTGATCCAAATCAACTCAGTTCTTCCGCCGATCCAAATACCCGCCCATACCATGATGGTTCCACCACTATAAGGATGGACTTCCTGGCAGGATTTTAATCGCTGTTGGCGTCCAGGGGTTCTCCAGTGTCGTATACGTCTTGTATCCGGTCTCATACCAAAACGAGACTCATCAGAAAAGCACACGAAACGCCATTGTTCTTCTGCCCAATTTCTGTGTTCAAGAGCCCATTGATATCGAATCCTACGATTGTGCATTGCTATAGGTGGTACCCGTAGCGGTCTTCGGGAATGAAGGTTCACTTCATGCAAGCGGTTTCTGACTGTTTGGTCGCTAATTAAGTTCCCTGAAGAGTGATGAAGCCTCACGGCTAACATCATGGCGGTTATTGTTGGAGCTCTTCGAGTTAAGATTTGAATGTATCGGTCTTGTCTCCGTGTGGTGCAGCGATACCGTCCTCCATGGCGCTCAGCCACGGTACCAGTGCTTCGGTAACGTGTCCAAAGTCGACTGATAACACTCTGACTTGTATTCAGAGCTAAAGCTACAGTACGTTGCCGGGAACCAGCTTCTATCATTCCCACGGCTCTGAGCATTTCTTCCCTGCTTAAATGACGTCGCCGCTCCATAATAACGTTGGTTTTAATCAGTAGTAGGGAAACAGTAGCACTAATAATGTCTTCAATGCGTTGTATGTTTTTATAGGGAAAATATTGACAGCTTATTTTCATCTTTTACTCGAATTTGATTGAGAGTTCCTGATTCAAATTATGAAATGCACCAAAAAGGATCCATGTAAATTTATAAAATCATAAATTTATTACAAAGCCACATCTCAATCTCAAGAAATCCGCATAAAAATGCTTGATCCCTAGACACTTTTGATGTGTGTATTTACGCGACGGTCACTTGTTACACGCGCACAGAGTCTTATTTACACTTGTTATTTTACTGTGAGTCCCACGGTTCTGCCGGTCCCCTTAACGCGCACTATGATCGCGATTTTCGACACAGAGAACACCACTTTGCTTATTACAACACTTTATTCACTCGCGATACACATAAGTTATTATTGTTCAGTACTTACAGTTTTATGTAACCGCTCACAACACTTATTTACGCGCTATGTATTTGTTTTCGGCACATTTTTCACTTATCCGGCTCGTATGGACCAGCTGTTATGGGTGGACTGTATTTTTATTTATTGTTCCCTTCTTCGATAGCTCAGGTGGCTATGGGATTTCCTTTTCAATTAAAACTCTTCGATGGTTTAACACTGTTTAATTACTTCGTCTATATTTTAGAGCGGGCACATTATTCCAACACAAACTGATTTACACAAGTACACAATAATCTCAAAGAACAATAGTCAGAACATAATAATCACAAGAACATAATATACTTAGGGCACGTGGGACTCACAATAAACACTTAAAACTAGACACTTGTAAATAGAACACTGTAAAAATATAAAACTGTATCGACTGACTTTAGTCGCCTATCTTTATACCAAAACACCATGTCGCAAGTAGTGGCGGGGCCTCGTTGTACTCAACCCTTTTGGCTAATCGTTCCCTCTATAATGGACTTTCCCATCTTTCTGCGGGTCGGTCAAGTTTCGACTTGTCGGAGGCTCCGCCCACAACACGCGAAATGGTGATTTGTTACCTTATATGGTAACGTTTTTGGCTTGTTATGAAACCGTCAGTTTCGCTACCATATAAGGCAATCGTATGTCATGGTATGTGGTTTTAATAAAGTCTACACCTTTTTCCCGCCTTGTGCGGGCCTGTCTTTTACTTTATTAATCCTTATCTTAGCTATTTATCACCTAGTGATACAATGGAGCTCGGCGTCTGTTACATAATTCGTATTGTTTTCTAAATTTCGCACAAATGAAAATTCCCTCTCCTATACATCAAGACATTTTTATGCCACCGAAACAAAAGAATTTCCAAAAATTTGAATTTGGAATTAGTCTGAGATAAATTACAAACAAATCGGTGTATAAAAGATTCCAATGCGGCCAGTACTTTTCGAGTTATTTAATTGAGTATGAAATATCCCTAGACCGTGTTGATGTGTGTAGTTTAGCTGGTCTATTGCGGTTCTGCATCAGGTGTTCAAGTTTCCAAGATAAATTATAGCCTATATTTTGCCCAGACTTAATACCTATACAACAAAAAAAAAACATTCAAATCCGTCCAGTAGTTCCGAAGATTAGCGTGTACAAACAAACAGACACACAGACATTTTTTTTTTTTTGGATTCTTGCTCTATTACTGTTTCTAAACCCCCCTCAATTATTTATTTTTTAATATATTCAATGTACAGACACAGTTTTTTTACTGTTTTATTATATGTATAAAAGATATAGATGAAAAATTAAAAAAGAAAAACGGATTGAAACATAATTCATATGCCAGTTGATTCTTTGATATGGTCTCAATCATACCCTAGAGTTATGGGATATCAAAAAAAAACCGGCCAAGAGCGTGTCGGGCCACGCTCAGTGTAGGGTTCCGTAGTTTCCCGTCCGTCACAATAGGTGTTCCCACTTATGAGTTTAAAGGTGGGTATCCATTATGTAAAAATTCTTGGATATACGAATATACTACAAACTTAGTCCAGAAATTATTCTGTACAACTTTGTGTCTTTTTTTTGTACAAAAACTGTTGTTTCCATCAAGTTCAAAATTATTTTCCTAGAAAGTCCTTATAAAGTTCTACTTTTCAGATTTTTTTCATATTTTCTAAACTTATGGTTCAAAAGTTAGAGGGGGGAGGGACACATTGTTTTTTACTTTTGGAGCGATTATTTCCGAAATTATTGACATTATCAAAAAATGATTTTAGGAAACCCTTATTCATTTTTAAATACCTTTTCAACAATATATCACACGTTAGGGTTGAAATTAAAAAAAAATCACTTCCCACTTTACATATAGGAGGGCTACCCTAATAAAACATTTTTTTCCATTTTTTATTTTACCACATTGTCGGCGTGATTGATATACATATTGGTACCAAATTTCAGCTTTCTAGTGCTAACGGTCACAGAGATTAAGCGAGGACGGACGGACAGACATGGCGAAACTATAAGGGTTCCTAGTTGACTACGGAACCCTAAAAACAGGTTGTATAAAGGTAGAGTGTATTGATTAGTATAGGAGATAGTGCCCTAAAGGCTTTTCTACGCTACGACTGATATGCCCGTTTACACTACCATTAAACAACAAACCATAACACCACGCCTAGTAATCCCCGGAGGGTTAGCCAGAGGTGTACCTAACAGTACACCTACATTTCGCCAGTCACATGTCACAGGGGGCGAGCCTATTGCCATCAACCGGGCACAAATCCAGACTCCGTGGCTGCTACTGAGCAATTCCCAATAACAATTTGCCTGACCCGGGAATCGAACCCAGGACTCATGCTCAGCAGTCGCGCGAGGTTCATAGATAGCGATTCAGGGCGTAAAGCCTTGTAAGGCTTTATTTCCGTTATTGCAGCAGTTCACTGCTGGACATAACCTTCAATAATAGTGTAGATGACAACATAAAATAATAATTCCAAGACACCAATCCCTAAAAAAAAAAACCACTTTATTTTGGGCCTGAAAATCCGATTTATTTTCAATTAATTGCCAAATTCGATTTTTAGTTGCTTTGAAATCAATAAATAGTTGAGTCATTGAGTTGAAAAAACAGTGACGTCACAGTTTGCTATTGCCATACAAAATCTATGAGAGAACCGCGTTTTGACAGCTTTTAAAAAGTATCTCAATAGGGTATATGCATGATCTTTTTTTATCACTCTAAACAAAGCGTATTAACATCAGAAATAGCAAAGTGAAATTATTTTTTTAATATCTATAAAAAATACTAAGTTATAAGCATTTGAAACTGCTGAATAGACAGAGAGATCCGATAAAGCGAATGACGTCATTCGCTGCATCGACGTACAAAATCCATACTAAAGTCTACTTATTAATTCACTGGAGTAATCTGACGTTTACGGTGTCACCATTTTTTTATGAAAAGAAAATAGTGTGGTGACAAGAAGATTGACATCAATCACTCGCTCATTCATTCTTTACGTTCTAAATCAAATCACATTATTTTATTTATTTTAATAAGAAATTTCCCAGCTTAGTTTTGTTTAACCTCTAAAGTCCTATAGGTTAGAAGCCGAATGAAAGACAAGCAAAACAAGATGGCCGCGCGGGTGGCGTCCCGCGTCCGTCACGTAGGGAGGCAATAATGCCCGACCCAATAATGTCCAGCCCAATAATTCGTGTACATCGTCTCTGATAGAATTTATGATTACAATTAATTACTTTTTATAATAAAAATGTTCCTATTGACTTTGTGTGAATGAGCTGAATCACAACGAACGGAACGCATCACTTCACTATTACAATAAATGTGGCAACATTATTTTACAAAGTGACATTAGCATCTGTCAGTTTACTCCAGTGAATTAATAATTTAACGTTATATTCCGTTTATCTAGAAAGAGATAGAAACAAAAGTTTAAATGGTTATAACTTTTGTGTTCTTTGGCCGATTTATGTCTTGTTTTTGCTTTTTGTCATTATTTTTATGGTACTTTAACATTCCGAATCGAAATAAAAAAAAGAAAATTTATGCATATTCCCTATTGATTGGTGTGTCGTCTACCCAATTGCACGCCGTTTAGCTCGATTCCCGTCAACTCTCATCCAGTTGCTAACAGCCACCCTGACCGCTATGGCCATGCCAAAACGCAAAAAGCTTGTACAATAACAACAATATCCTTCCTTCCTTCTTTTTTCAATATCCTTAAGCAAACTGTCTCATGCCGCATCAAAGAGCACATAAAGGCTGTGAAAAACAACAATGAGTAGAAATCGGCCATAGCTGAACATCTACTGCAGTCAGGACCCAATCTTTGGATTGAATTCCACAAGCCACGTATTTTGTCAACAGACAAACATTACTTTCAAAGGCTGACAAGAGAAGCAATAGAAATAAGAAAACAAAAAAAATTAAATCGAGAGGATGTCTTCAAATTGTCAAGTACGTGGAATCCAGTATTTAATATGCTCAAAAGTAACAGCCAGCATCATAATAAGGACTCCACAAAACCTAGTGATACTGTGAGTGTGTTTTGCCGTGACTTAGTGTCGAGTTCCAGTAGTGCGTGTAGCGAAAGACAAAGAAAGAGGGTAGACAGATTTGTCTGCTCCTAACAATTTTTTCCATCCACCCGTATTCTCCAGTTAACCCGCGATCATGGCGCTTGCAACAGCGTCGAAATTTCGGGAGCTCAAAACAATTACCAATCACGGAAGATATCCCGTAACTGACAATATAAGTTTAATGACAACAACATGCTTAACTCCAGGTTCGTGATAATAGCCATGGAGGCGATGGACCAGCTCCTGGTGGCCTGTCACTCGCAGACGCTCAACCTGTTCGTGGAGAGCTTCCTCAAGATGGTGCAGAAGCTGCTGGAGTCTGTCGACCCTCAGCTGCAGATCTTGGCCACGCAGAGTGTGAGTATCAACTGAAGGCAAATAATTTTGAGGACCTTTTTATTACAAACTAGCTTACGCCCGCGTCCAGTTGGGTTATCCCACGGAATCTTACTACGGGGATATAAAAGACCTCATCACGAAGCCGACAACCAAGCATTCTGTACATCAAACTAAGTAACTTTACACAAAAATTGATTGCTGGGAAACGCCTTTTTTTTGGGGGTGGAAGATCATGTTTTGTGGTAGAACTCAATGCAAAGCACTCAAAACATTGTGCTGATGGATAGATTGAATAGTATGGGGTTCGTGGAGGTGTTTAAAGTAAAAATCTTACATTAAAAACTTGTAAAATTTCGTGTAAAATTCGTGTAAAATTTTATTTAAAAAAAAAACTTGTCAAAAAGTTGGAACTTTGACCCCCAATATCTCCGTAACTATAAAGGTTCCCAGGTATGTTGTAGAACAAAAAAAAAGATCGCAATGATGGGGAGAACAAGTGCCTTTCGGCTTCGTTAAGAGGTGTTTTACACCCTTTATTAATCCAAGTTATAAAGTATCTGTGTGCCAAATTTCACCCCAATCCGTGCACCCGTTTTGGCGTGAAAGAGGAACGAGCATCTTATACATCCTCACAATTTTCACGTTTAAAATAGTAGTAAGATGGTTAATTACTCAACCTAAAATTAATAACCCAAAAACGCGTTGAATTGAGAACCTCTGCCTATTTTTTCGTCAGTTAAACTAAAAAGTAGTTAATTTAATAAATGGGTAGAAGAAGAGAATAGGCTAGTTTCCACCATCAATAAATTGCAAATCTATTTAGTCCATCAGTTATGGAAAATAATGGACACGTATTTTTTTGTTTTTGTTAACCAACTAATATTGACCGTGATATTGACCGCGTCGTATCTTCGTCAATTTTGATTTACGTAACAAAAGAAAAAATACGGGTCAAATATTTTTTGATAATCTAACTAACGGACTAATTAGATTTTTTCAGTTGACAAGCCTATTGAATGTAAATTATCTGAAGTACACAAGAAGGTTTTGCGATTTCCCGTCCGAAAAAAAAATTGGTATAAATTACATCACTAATCTTCATGTAATTTATACGATTTTTTTTTAAGCCTCCTTTATGGTTCTCCGATGTCTGCAATTCATAACGAGAAACTGAAAACATGATCTTGTCTTCAATCTCTGTACTCATCCATTTGTCATCATCTCATAAACCAGTATGACTTAATAGTGGTTTATCATAGAACAAGAGTGATATAATATCCGTAATTTTATGTTGAGTGTAACCATGAATCACAGTAGATAGATAGTCGATATGAGCTAAATGCACGTACTGGCATTGTTCTGTCATGTAAATTTGAGTCATATATATTTATGATGTTATAGATACATATTAATATTATGATAATCTATATATAGATAGGTAATCACCCAGTTTCGGTTTTATACAAGGTCAAATTTATTATCAAGAAAATCTAAACATGATAGATATCGATATCTGAACATTATAAAAAACTAAAATGTAAATTTTCCTTTTGGGTATTCGACCTTGTAGTGAACGCTGAGGATAGAAAAACTGTTTTTGTTTTGGATAACAATATAGGCGCGATTCATTGGCAAGTCTTGCATAGAATACGTCACATTTGCGTACAAGTTGCTTGCACTGGAAAAATGTTTTCAATACACTTCCTCGAAAACTGGTCCATAACGCACTACGATTAGGTACAACAAGCAATGTATTTCACACGCGTGCGTTTTTTTCCATTTTCCCACACGTGTGCGGGAATGAAAATTGCCACAGATAACTATACCTATACTTAGTCCAAATTGTTTCAATGCCTTAGTCTGAAGTGAATGTTTTTTTTAATTGCGGCAAAGCACTACGCGTCTTTACGGCATAAATATTTTTTGAATATTTAAAATTGTTTTTATAATTATAGAATATCATAGATAAACATGTTTATTAAACACTAATAGTTATTTTTGTACCCATATTAACATTTATTTGTGTTCTGAATTAAAAAATATAAAATAAATCTATTTTTTATATTAGGCTGTTTAACGACTTCATAACTTTGCCTCTCCTTCAACCTGGCGAAAGCAGAGCGCGAAAAAAAAAGAAAATTAAAATCATAGTTTCTTAGTTCATGAAAAAAATATTTTTCGTTATATTACTTGAAAAGTGTATTGAAAAACGTCGTTTGGTACACGTGTACATTTGTTATTGCAGTTCTCGGCTCAAAAACCGCGTTATAATTCCGCCTCGAATGCAATAACAAACTTTCTCCAATTGTATCAAAATGTACTATTTCAAGAGTGTGCAAATTGCATGCAGGTTTTACTTGCATACAAGACATCAACAATAGGGTAGATGACACCATAAAACAATAATTCCAAGACACCAATCTCTAAAAAAACACTTTACTTTGGGCCTGAAAACCCGATTTATTTTCAATTAATTGCCAAATTCGATTTTTAGTTGCTTTGAAATCAATAAATAGTTGAGTCATTGAATTGAATAAACAGTGACTTCACAGTTGGCTATTGCCATACAAAATCTATGAGAGAACCGCATTTTGACAGTTCTTAAAAAGTATCTCAATTGATTGGTGTGTCATCTATCCCATTGAGTAGGACACGTCACTCGTTCGCAATGGCAACTGTATAACTAATGGCGCTAGCATCGCTTGTACCAAACATCGTCATTGGTTGAAAATCTGTCAATATCATTTTATATTTCAAAATAGTTTGACCTCATTGGTCAGATTGGGACTAAGCTATGGACGCGCCATCTACAATCAGCTTTGACCAGCCTTCCCCATTCGAAACGTGCAACTAACGTTTGCGCGATCAATTTGCACGTCACGTGATGACGTGAATAATAAATATGTACGTTCAAACAACGTCATAAAAGTTGTAGCTTGTATGCAGGTTTGTTCAAGTTGTATGCAACTTGCATACAAGTAACTTGCCTAATGAAATCGCGCCTTTTCTGTCATGACTGATGATTACACAAAAAAAAATCCGTATCTAATTTAATTTTACCCTGTATAATTTATTTTTCTAAGAGTACTATAATCAAAACTAATTCCTTCCTTATCATCCCTCAGTTCGTCCGCTTCGCCAACATAGAAGAAGACACGCCGTCGTACCACCGCCGCTACGACTTCTTCGTGTCCAAGTTCTCAGCGATGTGCCACAGCAACCACATCGAGAAGCAGACCAGGGACAACATCCGACTGGCGGGCATACAGGGCTTACAGGTACGTCGCACAGGTATATACAGGCCTTACAGGTACGTCGCACAGGCATATACAGGTCTTACAGGTACGTCGCACAGGTATATACAGGGCTTACAGGTACGTCGCACAGGTATATACAGGGCTTACAGGTACGTCGCACAGGTATATACAGGGCTTACAGGTACGTCGCACAGATATATACAGCGCTTACAGGTGCGTCGCACAGGTATATACAGGGCTTACAGGTACGTCGCGCAGGTATATACAGGGCTCACAGGTACGTCACACAGGTATATACAGGCCTTACAGGTACTATCGAGGACACTCCCGCCTGACCACCACTAAGCTAATTTTTGCTTGCACTCGCAACATAGGAACGCTCTCTAGCCCCGCCCCGTTGACTTTGTATAGAAATAATTAATGAAAAGATACCGAATCGGCCAAGCGCACTGACGACGCACGCCAAATGAGAGTTATTGTTATTTTGTGCGCCAAAGTTGACGCTTTTCTAATAGGCCCAAACTTTAAGGGGGCGTGGCTCCGCATGATTTAAGCGACAAAAAATTAAAATGGTCATTAAAATGGCGAAAAAGACCACGATAGTACGTCGCACAGGTATATACAGGGCTTACAGGTACGTCGCACAGGTATTTACAGGGCTTACAGGTACGTCGCACAGGTATACAGGGCTTAGTACGTCGCACAGGTATATAAAGGGCTTAGAGGTACGTAACGTATACGGCAGGCATAAACGGATGCATGTAGGGCATACGTAATTACGTACCTTTAGTACGTACGTACGTACTACTACTAAATAGGTCAAAATAATAATGAAGTTTAAAAACAAATAAACTCGCTTATAACACACATAAAAACCAAACTCTAGGAATATACTAGTAGCCGCTGAAGAGTTACACTATCCACCTCCAGGCTCCATCGCCAGATCAGCTCCAAGATATCAAATTATAGTATTGTTATTCAAACCACACATTCATACAAAGTTTCATTTCGTTTCGCCAATAAGAAATAAGTTGAATTTGTCTTACAAGATTCGCTTACGTTTGTTGCAAGTGAAGCTAATGTAAGCGTGTTAAAAAAGCTACTGCCGGCGCGTGACCTTCTTACAAAGAAAAAAAAGTGAGCCGTCGCGGGACACCTGGCAGATGGCAAACATCGAAATTATTTTGTACAAGTAATATGCTTAAAAAAAGTCAATATGAAAAACAAACATAAAATAAAAGAAAATGGAAACAAAATGACTCGATTCACAAAAAGAAAATCCCTAAGCTGGAATCGAACTCGAAGTCACGAGATTGTAACTTAGCGCTCTGTGCCCCGAGACCAGCTGACTAGTGGTAAACCGTGTAGAATATTCGATTTCCATTTGTTTTGCCATGGCATGCCTCGCGACGCTCGCCACGCGATTTTAATTTGTTTTTTTTTTTGTTTTTCACGCGCCTATAGATGTTTCACATCGAAAAGAGGAAAGTGGTGTGGGACGAGGGGTCATTTAATGCAGAGTATTAATATTTTAACATTGATCTATGTATTTATGTAACCTAAAATTGGATAGAATACAATTTCTGGATATTTAAAACAGTAATTAAACCAGGAAATTACGCGTTGCGACAAACCTTTCTCGGTAAATGACACATAATGTTAAAATAATATGATTAATTGATAACAATACGCTTCCTTCCTTCCGTACGTCATTCGACAGCCATTACTCCCAAAACTGAGTAATAACTTATTTGTAAATTGATATGTTCTAGCTCATTGGTCTAGTGGTCACTACGCATGAGGTCCTAGGTTGGATTCCGGGCAAAGTGTCATTGAGTTTATGGAGTTTTAGGGTAATCTAGGCGGTGGTGGTGGTCATAGGCTTGCCCTCTACATAGGATATAAGGTGGAAGCTCCACGGTAGCCCGCGAAATTCAAAGTTTCTTACGTTTTTAACGATTTTCTTACGATTGAATGACTTTTTCATGAAATAGTCATTCAATGAGGTTACATGAACTTAGAGGGATGATTTTAATGATTATAATTCTCTAACTACACACGTGTTACGGCCGCGAATCATATTTTAATGATTATAATTCTCTAACTACACACGTGTTACGGCCGCGAATCATATTTTAATGATTATAATTCTCTAACTACACACGTGTTACGGCGGCGAATCATATTTAATTATTATAATTCTCTAACTACACACGTGTTACAGCAACGAATCATATTTTAATAATTATAATTCTCTAACTACATACGTGTTACAGGAACGAATCATATTTTAATTATTATAAATCTCTAACTACACACGTGTTACAGCAACGAATCATATTTTGATTATTATAATTCTCTAACTACACATGTGTTACAGCAACGAATCATATTTTAATAATTATAATTCTCTAACTACACATGTGTTACAGCAACGAATCATATTTTAATAATTATAATTCTCTAACTACACACGTGTTACAGCAACGAATCATATTTTGATTATTATAATTCTGTAACTACATACGTGTTACAGCAACGAATCATATTTTAATCATTATAATTCTCTAACTACACACGTGTTACAGCAATGAATCATATTTTAATAATTATAATTCCCGATAACCCTTCGAGAATTATAGGAATTTTTAAACCAAAATGTTAAGACCTGGACAACGTGACAATCTTATCTATCAGCGAACCCGGCGATGGAAGAGTTACTAATGTATTGGATTGTCGTAAGCTCGGACCGAAACGCTTATATCAATGTTGAAAATGGTCCTAAAAGTACAAAAGTGCGATTGGCACTTGTTGAAGCCCCTTTGTTAAAATTACTTTAGAATGAAATATTTAAAAATATACAATTTGTATTTATTTTGGAGCTTTTGTTGGAATTCTTTGCTATGCAAAAAAACGTCTTTAAGATGATTTGACACAAAAAACATTGAGACGAATTGATAACCTCATAATCCACGTTTTGGAAGTCGGTTAAAATGTGCATTAGGTTTAATATACTATTAATTACCTACACTACATAGAGTGGTTGTTTCGAAAGAAAGCCTATAGGAATGGAGTTGTATTGAGCCTTCGCTACTGATAGGTACTCTGTTTCCGTGAATTTAGGCGTCGAACGATTCGGAGAGAGAAAGAGAATGTTTTTATCATGTATCTCTTGTTTCAGGGTGTGATCAGAAAGACCGTGTCGGATGACTTGGTGGAAAACATCTGGGAGGCTCAGCATATGGACAAGATTGTGCCTTCTCTACTTTACAATATGCAGGTAAATTATCTTAGCGACAAAATACGTTTTTTTTGTATTCATCATCATTTCAGCCAAAAGATGTCCACTGCTGGACATAGGCCTCCCCCAAGTGTCGCCACATTGACCGGTCCCGACTCGCATCCAGCGGATCCCCGCAACCTTCACCAGGTCATCGGTCCACCTAGTGGGAGGCCTTCCAACGCAACGTCTTCCGGTTCACGGTCGCCACTCCCAGACTTTTCGGCTCCATCGGCCATCTGTTCAGTTTTTTTTAATGGCTGATACTAATCCATGTGTTAAATTGTTCCCAGACCGCGGAGAAGTACGACACAGTGCTGTGCATGGAGGGCAGCGCGGGCGGCGCGGGGGAGGAGGAGCCGGCGCGACTGGCCGAGGCGTGTCTACGTGAGCTGGTGGGCCGCGCGTCCTTCGGGCACATCCGTAGTGTGCTGCGACCTGTGCTCACGTAAGTGTTACTGCACCGACACGTGTCTGCGTGAGCTGGTGGGCCGCGCCTCCTTCGGGCACATCCGTAGTGTGCTGCGACCTGTGCTCACGTAAGTGTTACTGCACCGACACGTGTCTGCGTGAGCTGGTGGGCCGCGCCTCCTTCGGGCACATCCGTAGTGTGCTGCGACCTGTGCTCACGTAAGTGTTACTGCACCGACACGTGTCTACGTGAGCTGGTGGGCCGCGCCTCCTTCGGGCACATCCGTAGTGTGCTGCGACCTGTGCTCACGTAAGTGTTACTGCACCGACACGTGTCTGCGTGAGCTGGTGGGCCGCGCCTCCTTCGGGCACATCCGTAGTGTGCTGCGACCTGTGCTCACGTAAGTGTTACTGCACCGACACGTGTCTGCGTGAGCTGGTGGGCCGCGCCTCCTTCGGGCACATCCGTAGTGTGCTGCGACCTGTGCTCACGTAAGTGTTACTGCACCGACACGTGTCTGCGTGAGCTGGTGGGCCGCGCCTCCTTCGGGCACATCCGTAGTGTGCTGCGACCTGTGCTCACGTAAGTGTTACTGCACCGACACGTGTCTGCGTGAGCTGGTGGGCCGCGCCTCCTTCGGGCACATCCGTAGTGTGCTGCGACCTGTGCTCACGTAAGTGTTACTGCACCGACACGTGTCTACGTGAGCTGGTGGGCCGCGCCTCCTTCGGGCACATCCGTAGTGTGCTGCGACCTGTGCTCACGTAAGTGTTACTGCACCGACACGTGTCTGCGTGAGCTGGTGGGCCGCGCCTCCTTCGGGCACATCCGTAGTGTGCTGCGACCTGTGCTCACGTAAGTGTTACTGCACCGACACGTGTCTGCGTGAGCTGGTGGGCCGCGCCTCCTTCGGGCACATCCGTAGTGTGCTGCGACCTGTGCTCACGTAAGTGTTACTGCACCGACACGTGTCTACGTGAGCTGGTGGGCCGCGCCTCCTTCGGGCACATCCGTAGTGTGCTGCGACCTGTGCTCACGTAAGTGTTACTGCACCGACACGTGTCTGCGTGAGCTGGTGGGCCGCGCCTCCTTCGGGCACATCCGTAGTGTGCTGCGACCTGTGCTCACGTAAGTGTTACTGCACCGACACGTGTCTGCGTGAGCTGGTGGGCCGCGCCTCCTTCGGGCACATCCGTAGTGTGCTGCGACCTGTGCTCACGTAAGTGTTACTGCACCGACACGTGTCTGCGTGAGCTGGTGGGCCGCGCCTCCTTCGGGCACATCCGTAGTGTGCTGCGACCTGTGCTCACGTAAGTGTTACTGCACCGACACGTGTCTACGTGAGCTGGTGGGCCGCGCCTCCTTCGGGCACATCCGTAGTGTGCTGCGACCTGTGCTCACGTAAGTGTTACTGCACCGACACGTGTCTGCGTGAGCTGGTGGGCCGCGCCTCCTTCGGGCACATCCGTAGTGTGCTGCGACCTGTGCTCACGTAAGTGTTACTGCACCGACACGTGTCTGCGTGAGCTGGTGGGCCGCGCCTCCTTCGGGCACATCCGTAGTGTGCTGCGACCTGTGCTCACGTAAGTACATTTCTAATTTTAGATCCTCTCCAAACAGCTCTTGAAGATTTCATCACAATCACCCAGCCATGAGAGTCGCGCCGTGCCCTAGTGATAGAAGTCAGAACCGACCTGTCGCTACCGGCCGTTGCTCGCGCGGTGGTCGGGGCGCAGAATCGTAGGATGATGTGATCTCCTTCTGTGAAACAGTCATCTTGGAGGCTGCGGAGAGGTTGAGTGAGGTCGAGGCCACTCTCCCGACCTGCAGCAGACGTGCCGGGCGTCGTCCTCCCCGTACAACTGGACCCGCGGGCGCGAGTGCACACGTCGTTGACCACCGGTGCAAGCGTGGGAAGGGAACACCGGGGTCGTTTTTAGTCGATTACAGTCCGACTCTAAAGGCCTTCGCAGACCGGGACGACATGGCAAGAAATGTATTTATTTACCAATGGACATTCAAACGTATCGTTATAGAAATACGACATAAAATGCTATGCTTTAAAATGATGCCGTGGCATCGAAAGGGATTTACATTCAAAGACGCACCACGATCATATTTCTATATCAATACGTTTGAATCCAGATGCCAGCCAAGGTCTTGGTTCGCTTTTCCATTATTAGCGCCAGCTGCATTTTGGTTTAGAAAAACCTCCTCCTTATTTTGCGTTGACTGACACATATTTCACAAAAAGTCGTCCGTTTTTGATAAGTCCGTAAGTAGAAGTAATGTCTTTAGCACACATTGTCACTGCTATTGTTTTAAAATTCCGTATAACTCGCGGTAGGTGGTCGCGGTTGATCCAGCGCCAGTTACAGGCAGGGTCGCCATGTACTGTTTGGTGTTCGGGGGACCAAATAAAAGAAGCGTCTTTCTCGAAGTACTAATCTTTACAGAATCACTTACATACTAAGTTACATTTATATAGGGAGTATGTCTTACACACACTACAGTCCATTGGAAAAAATTTAAATCCCTTGCCGTCCCGGACTGGGTAGGCCTTTTTTTAGCGGAGGACTTCCATGAGGATTTTACATCCCGGAACAAAAAAAAAGGCTTCCAATCTAGAGTCTACAACGACTGCTAAACTCTTATGTATAAAACATAACTTATGCTAACCGCAAGTGTACTGAATGGTGTAACTTGATCACGCTTGGATATAAATACAATCACTAATATAATAGCAGACTGTTATCCTGTATGTTTGTTTGTAGGCTTGTCTGTTATCTCTTTACGATTTAGCGGTTGACTGGATTTCGATAAAATTGTGATAATTGAAGAGCGGGATCTCCTAGATCTTAGAAGGAGGTCTCCTATGTAAAATTTACTGTAAAAGTTATAGAAGTTTCTGCAATAAACATTTTTATTTATTTATTTGGTACTCAGGTACACCATGATCACGACATAAGATACTTTTATCTCGGTAATATGTGCCCTTGGCATAATTCCCAATCTCCAGGCGGCTGAAGCCGTGGGCCAGAAGCTAGTAGATGACAATTTTATTATTATTGTCTTTTTCTCATTATTACAGACACTTCGACCGACACGAGCTGTGGATACCGAACGACTTCGCTGTACACACCTTCAAGATTATCATGTTTTCGATTCAGGTAACACTGCATTATTTATCATGTATTTCATTTTTGATAAATAACAGGGTGATCAACCGTGTGGAATTTAGTCATTTACATAATTTCGTGCATTATTGTACTCTACTGTATGAGTGATAGAGAAGTATCTAAGGACAAGATATGTTTTTTTTTTTTTGGATGGGAAATCACCGAATGACTCCTCCCGCTCTGGGCGGAGCAGGAGGGAGTGTCAGACTTTTACTGACTAAAACCCATCCATGTTCCTTCATCGCCCTTTGTGTTCCGGGGCCACGGTATCTCTTTCGAACAGTCCCGCAACCCCGGCAGGCATCGGCCCTTGAGGACGGACCCCTTTCAAAAAGAAGACATACTGCGCCGACCGCAAATGAATTGAGATACGAGGAGAATGATGATGATAATTGTACTCACCCGGCTCCGTGTGTGTGGGTTACGGACTACATCTTAGAGAGGCTTGTGTCCCTACAGTAGGAATGTTGTAGTTGACCATGCTATTAGGTTTAAACATTTGACAACAAAGTCACAAAACCACTGCTTCGTTGTCGATTATTATTTAATTTTGAAACTACGTCCGCGTCGCCTGTCTGAGATAGAAGTGTAGAATATGGATTCACTGTTTGAAGTAAGTATTCTTAGTTCCGATGCCCTTATATTATTTATTTATTTATTTATTGTTATTATTATTTCTTTATTTTCGTGTAAATCTTTATATTTTATTAGATTTTCCATATTTTTTTGTATTTTCTTTCCAGGCGCAATACTCGTACAGCGTAGTAGAAGCTCTGATGCAGCATCTAGACGCCGGCGGCAACAACACAGGCGACGCGCGAGACAACACTCGAGTCCGCGCCGCCCGCGCCACTGTGCTCAGCAACATTGTGGCTATAGCCGCCGGGGACAGCGTGGGTACGTACACACGTGGCCAGCGTGGCCCACTGTGCGCCACACACACAGGTACAACAACACTCGAGTCCGCGCCGCCCGCGCCACTGTGCTCAGCAACATTGTGGCTATAGCCGCCGGGGACAGCGTGGGTACGTACACACGTGGCCAGCGTGGCCCACTGTGCGCCACACACACAGGTACAACAACACTCGAGTCCGCGCCGCCCGCGCCACTGTGCTCAGCAACATTGTGGCTATAGCCGCCGGGGACAGCGTGGGTACGTACACACGTGGCCAGCGTGGCCCACTGTGCGCCACACACACAGGTACAACAACACTCGAGTCCGCGCCGCCCGCGCCACTGTGCTCAGCAACATTGTGGCTATAGCCGCCGGGGACAGCGTGGGTACGTACACACGTGGCCAGCGTGGCCCACTGTGCGCCACACACACAGGTACAACAACACTCGAGTCCGCGCCGCCCGCGCCACTGTGCTCAGCAACATTGTGGCTATAGCCGCCGGGGACAGCGTGGGTACGTACACACGTGGCCAGCGTGGCCCACTGTGCGCCACACACACAGGTACAACAACACTCGAGTCCGCGCCGCCCGCGCCACTGTGCTCAGCAACATTGTGGCTATAGCCGCCGGGGACAGCGTGGGTACGTACACACGTGGCCAGCGTGGCCCACTGTGCGCCACACACACAGGTACAACAACACTCGAGTCCGCGCCGCCCGCGCCACTGTGCTCAGCAACATTGTGGCTATAGCCGCCGGGGACAGCGTGGGTACGTACACACGTGGCCAGCGTGGCCCACTGTGCGCCACACACACAGGTACAACAACACTCGAGTCCGCGCCGCCCGCGCCACTGTGCTCAGCAACATTGTGGCTATAGCCGCCGGGGACAGCGTGGGTACGTACACACGTGGCCAGCGTGGCCCACTGTGCGCCACACACACAGGTACAACAACACTCGAGTCCGCGCCGCCCGCGCCACTGTGCTCAGCAACATTGTGGCTATAGCCGCCGGGGACAGCGTGGGTACGTACACACGTGGCCAGCGTGGCCCACTGTGCGCCACACACACAGGTACAACAACACTCGAGTCCGCGCCGCCCGCGCCACTGTGCTCAGCAACATTGTGGCTATAGCCGCCGGGGACAGCGTGGGTACGTACACACGTGGCCAGCGTGGCCCACTGTGCGCCACACACACAGGTACAACAACACTCGAGTCCGCGCCGCCCGCGCCACTGTGCTCAGCAACATTGTGGCTATAGCCGCCGGGGACAGCGTGGGTACGTACACACGTGGCCAGCGTGGCCCACTGTGCGCCACACACACAGGTACAACAACACTCGAGTCCGCGCCGCCCGCGCCACTGTGCTCAGCAACATTGTGGCTATAGCCGCCGGGGACAGCGTGGGTACGTACACACGTGGCCAGCGTGGCCCACTGTGCGCCACACACACAGGTACAACAACACTCGAGTCCGCGCCGCCCGCGCCACTGTGCTCAGCAACATTGTGGCTATAGCCGCCGGGGACAGCGTGGGTACGTACACACGTGGCCAGCGTGGCCCACTGTGCGCCACACACACAGGTACAACAACACTCGAGTCCGCGCCGCCCGCGCCACTGTGCTCAGCAACATTGTGGCTATAGCCGCCGGGGACAGCGTGGGTACGTACACACGTGGCCAGCGTGGCCCACTGTGCGCCACACACACAGGTACAACAACACTCGAGTCCGCGCCGCCCGCGCCACTGTGCTCAGCAACATTGTGGCTATAGCCGCCGGGGACAGCGTGGGTACGTACACACGTGGCCAGCGTGGCCCACTGTGCGCCACACACACAGGTACAACAACACTCGAGTCCGCGCCGCCCGCGCCACTGTGCTCAGCAACATTGTGGCTATAGCCGCCGGGGACAGCGTGGGTACGTACACACGTGGCCAGCGTGGCCCACTGTGCGCCACACACACAGGTACAACAACACTCGAGTCCGCGCCGCCCGCGCCACTGTGCTCAGCAACATTGTGGCTATAGCCGCCGGGGACAGCGTGGGTACGTACACACGTGGCCAGCGTGGCCCACTGTGCGCCACACACACAGGTACAACAACACTCGAGTCCGCGCCGCCCGCGCCACTGTGCTCAGCAACATTGTGGCTATAGCCGCCGGGGACAGCGTGGGTACGTACACACGTGGCCAGCGTGGCCCACTGTGCGCCACACACACAGGTACAACAACACTCGAGTCCGCGCCGCCCGCGCCACTGTGCTCAGCAACATTGTGGCTATAGCCGCCGGGGACAGCGTGGGTACGTACACACGTGGCCAGCGTGGCCCACTGTGCGCCACACACACAGGTACAACAACACTCGAGTCCGCGCCGCCCGCGCCACTGTGCTCAGCAACATTGTGGCTATAGCCGCCGGGGACAGCGTGGGTACGTACACACGTGGCCAGCGTGGCCCACTGTGCGCCACACACACAGGTACAACAACACTCGAGTCCGCGCCGCCCGCGCCACTGTGCTCAGCAACATTGTGGCTATAGCCGCCGGGGACAGCGTGGGTACGTACACACGTGGCCAGCGTGGCCCACTGTGCGCCACACACACAGGTACAACAACACTCGAGTCCGCGCCGCCCGCGCCACTGTGCTCAGCAACATTGTGGCTATAGCCGCCGGGGACAGCGTGGGTACGTACACACGTGGCCAGCGTGGCCCACTGTGCGCCACACACACAGGTACAACAACACTCGAGTCCGCGCCGCCCGCGCCACTGTGCTCAGCAACATTGTGGCTATAGCCGCCGGGGACAGCGTGGGTACGTACACACGTGGCCAGCGTGGCCCACTGTGCGCCACACACACAGGTACAACAACACTCGAGTCCGCGCCGCCCGCGCCACTGTGCTCAGCAACATTGTGGCTATAGCCGCCGGGGACAGCGTGGGTACGTACACACGTGGCCAGCGTGGCCCACTGTGCGCCACACACACAGGTACAACAACACTCGAGTCCGCGCCGCCCGCGCCACTGTGCTCAGCAACATTGTGGCTATAGCCGCCGGGGACAGCGTGGGTACGTACACACGTGGCCAGCGTGGCCCACTGTGCGCCACACACACAGGTACAACAACACTCGAGTCCGCGCCGCCCGCGCCACTGTGCTCAGCAACATTGTGGCTATAGCCGCCGGGGACAGCGTGGGTACGTACACACGTGGCCAGCGTGGCCCACTGTGCGCCACACACACAGGTACAACAACACTCGAGTCCGCGCCGCCCGCGCCACTGTGCTCAGCAACATTGTGGCTATAGCCGCCGGGGACAGCGTGGGTACGTACACACGTGGCCAGCGTGGCCCACTGTGCGCCACACACACAGGTACAACAACACTCGAGTCCGCGCCGCCCGCGCCACTGTGCTCAGCAACATTGTGGCTATAGCCGCCGGGGACAGCGTGGGTACGTACACACGTGGCCAGCGTGGCCCACTGTGCGCCACACACACAGGTACAACAACACTCGAGTCCGCGCCGCCCGCGCCACTGTGCTCAGCAACATTGTGGCTATAGCCGCCGGGGACAGCGTGGGTACGTACACACGTGGCCAGCGTGGCCCACTGTGCGCCACACACACAGGTACAACAACACTCGAGTCCGCGCCGCCCGCGCCACTGTGCTCAGCAACATTGTGGCTATAGCCGCCGGGGACAGCGTGGGTACGTACACACGTGGCCAGCGTGGCCCACTGTGCGCCACACACACAGGTACAACAACACTCGAGTCCGCGCCGCCCGCGCCACTGTGCTCAGCAACATTGTGGCTATAGCCGCCGGGGACAGCGTGGGTACGTACACACGTGGCCAGCGTGGCCCACTGTGCGCCACACACACAGGTACAACAACACTCGAGTCCGCGCCGCCCGCGCCACTGTGCTCAGCAACATTGTGGCTATAGCCGCCGGGGACAGCGTGGGTACGTACACACGTGGCCAGCGTGGCCCACTGTGCGCCACACACACAGGTACAACAACACTCGAGTCCGCGCCGCCCGCGCCACTGTGCTCAGCAACATTGTGGCTATAGCCGCCGGGGACAGCGTGGGTACGTACACACGTGGCCAGCGTGGCCCACTGTGCGCCACACACACAGGTACAACAACACTCGAGTCCGCGCCGCCCGCGCCACTGTGCTCAGCAACATTGTGGCTATAGCCGCCGGGGACAGCGTGGGTACGTACACACGTGGCCAGCGTGGCCCACTGTGCGCCACACACACAGGTACAACAACACTCGAGTCCGCGCCGCCCGCGCCACTGTGCTCAGCAACATTGTGGCTATAGCCGCCGGGGACAGCGTGGGTACGTACACATGTGGCCAGCGTGGCCCACTGTGCGCCACACACACAGGTACAACAACACTCGAGTCCGCGCCGCCCGCGCCACTGTGCTCAGCAACATTGTGGCTATAGCCGCCGGGGACAGCGTGGGTACGTACACACGTGGCCAGCGTGGCCCACTGTGCGCCACACACACAGGTACAACAACACTCGAGTCCGCGCCGCCCACGCCACTGTGCTCAGCAACATTGTGGCTATAGCCGCCGGGGACAGCGTGGGTACGTACACACGTGGCCAGCGTGGCCCACTGTGCGCCACACACACAGGTACAACAACACTCGAGTCCGCGCCGCCCGCGCCACTGTGCTCAGCAACATTGTGGCTATAGCCGCCGGGGACAGCGTGGGTACGTACACACGTGGCCAGCGTGGCCCACTGTGCGCCACACACACAGGTACAACAACACTCGAGTCCGCGCCGCCCGCGCCACTGTGCTCAGCAACATTGTGGCTATAGCCGCCGGGGACAGCGTGGGTACGTACACACGTGGCCAGCGTGGCCCACTGTGCGCCACACACACAGGTACAACAACACTCGAGTCCGCGCCGCCCACGCCACTGTGCTCAGCAACATTGTGGCTATAGCCGCCGGGGACAGCGTGGGTACGTACACACGTGGCCAGCGTGGCCCACTGTGCGCCACACACACAAATACAACAACACTCGAGTCCGCGCCGCCCGCGCCACTGTGCTCAGCAACATTGTGGCTATAGCCGCCGGGGACAGCGTGGGTACGTACACACGTGGCCAGCGTGGCCCACTGTGCGCCACACACACAGGTACAACAACACTCGAGTCCGCGCCGCCCGCGCCACTGTGCTCAGCAACATTGTGGCTATAGCCGCCGGGGACAGCGTGGGTACGTACACACGTGGCCAGCGTGGCCCACTGTGCGCCACACACACAGGTACAACAACACTCGAGTCCGCGCCGCCCGCGCCACTGTGCTCAGCAACATTGTGGCTATAGCCGCCGGGGACAGCGTGGGTACGTACACACGTGGCCAGCGTGGCCCACTGTGCGCCACACACACAGGTACAACAACACTCGAGTCCGCGCCGCCCGCGCCACTGTGCTCAGCAACATTGTGGCTATAGCCGCCGGGGACAGCGTGGGTACGTACACACGTGGCCAGCGTGGCCCACTGTGCGCCACACACACAGGTACAACAACACTCGAGTTCGCGCCGCCCGCGCCACTGTGCTCAGCAACATTGTGGCTATAGCCGCCGGGGACAGCGTGGGTACGTACACACGTGGCCAGCGTGGCCCACTGTGCGCCACACACACAGGTACAACAACACTCGAGTCCGCGCCGCCCGCGCCACTGTGCTCAGCAACATTGTGGCCATAGCCGCCGGGGACAGCGTGGGTACGTACACACGTGGCCAGCGTGGCCCACTGTGCGCCACACACACAGGTACAACAACACTCGAGTCCGCGCCGCCCGCGCCACTGTGCTCAGCAACATTGTGGCTATAGCCGCCGGGGACAGCGTGGGTACGTACACACGTGGCCAGCGTGGCCCACTGTGCGCCACACACACAGGTACAACAACACTCGAGTCCGCGCCGCCCGCGCCACTGTGCTCAGCAACATTGTGGCTATAGCCGCCGGGGACAGCGTGGGTACGTACACACGTGGCCAGCGTGGCCCACTGTGCGCCACACACACAGGTACAACAACACTCGAGTCCGCGCCGCCCGCGCCACTGTGCTCAGCAACATTGTGGCTATAGCCGCCGGGGACAGCGTGGGTACGTACACACGTGGCCAGCGTGGCCCACTGTGCGCCACACACACAGGTACAACAACACTCGAGTCCGCGCCGCCCGCGCCACTGTGCTCAGCAACATTGTGGCTATAGCCGCCGGGGACAGCGTGGGTACGTACACACGTGGCCAGCGTGGCCCACTGTGCGCCACACACACAGGTACAACAACACTCGAGTCCGCGCCGCCCGCGCCACTGTGCTCAGCAACATTGTGGCTATAGCCGCCGGGGACAGCGTGGGTACGTACACACGTGGCCAGCGTGGCCCACTGTGCGCCACACACACAGGTACAACAACACTCGAGTCCGCGCCGCCCGCGCCACTGTGCTCAGCAACATTGTGGCTATAGCCGCCGGGGACAGCGTGGGTACGTACACACGTGGCCAGCGTGGCCCACTGTGCGCCACACACACAGGTACAACAACACTCGAGTCCGCGCCGCCCGCGCCACTGTGCTCAGCAACATTGTGGCTATAGCCGCCGGGGACAGCGTGGGTACGTACACACGTGGCCAGCATGGCCAACTCTGCACCACACACGTGGCCCGCATGGCCAACTGTGTACCACACGTGCCCAGCATAACCAACTCTGCACCACACACGTGCCCAGCATGGCCAACTCTGAACCACACACGTGCCCAGCATGGCCAACTCTGAACCACACGTGCCCAGCATGGCCAACTCTGCACCACACACGTGCCCAGCATGGCCAACTCTGAACCACACACGTGCCCAGCATGGCCAACTCTGAACCACACGTGCCCAGCATGGCCAACTCTGAACCACACGTGCCCAGCATGGTCAACTCTGCACCACACACGTGCCCAGCATGGCCAACTCTGAGCCACACACGTGCCCAGCATGGCCAACTCTGCACCACACACGTGCCCAGGATGGCCCACTATCACCTTACAAATGGCCTGTACAGTCCACAATAACCACTTATTTACTTCTATAGACGATATACAACAGCTCGAAAGGCATATTTTAGACAGTAAAACTTTCTAGTAATATCATAATGTTACCCTACTACGTGTCTCGTGTTACAGGTCCATCAGTATTGGAGATCATCAACAATCTGCTGACTAACTTGAGGGCGTCAGTCGCTAGAGATTCTGAGGTAAGTCGATATCTCCATAGTGTGTAGTGTGGGTCTCATCATCTCATGACTATGTTTGTATGTATGTGTAAGTAGCCTAAGTCTATAAAGGGTGTAAAACACCTCTTAACGAAGCCGAAAGGCACTTGTTCTCCTCGTCATTGCGATCATTTTTTTTGTTCTACACCATACCTGGGAACCTTCCAGTTACGGAGATATTGGGGGTCAAAGTTCCAACTTATTGACAGGTTTTTTTTTAATACAAGTTTGTAATGTAAGATTTTTACTTTAAACACCTACCACAAAACATGATTTTTTACCCCAAAAAAATAGTTGTTTCCCAGCAATAATTTTTGCGTAAAGTTACTTAGTTTGATGTACAGAATGCTTGGTTGACGGCTTCGTGATGAGGTATTTTACACCCTGTAGATTGAATGGTTTGTTAATAAATATCAGTATTCTACATCAAGTGGTCTACTCAATTACACCTATCCCTACATGGTGACCCTGCCAGGATGTCCATTAGGCGTTTAGAAATTTCGTTAAAAAGGTTGTTAGCACTACAACCCCCAGTTTCAACCTCGAATGACTCAAACACATAGTTTCCACTATGATCCTTCTTTACGCGACGCGAGACTAAGCGGACGTGTTTTTCTGTACTTGCTTAAATGAAATATCTATAAACAATTACGACGATTATATCAATAATTATTTGCGGCGTCAGTTAAAACAAAGTAAAGTGTGTCACCTGTGACCAGTGCTATAACAACTTTTATGTGCAAAATGAACTGAATTATATTTGGTTTCTATTGACAATAAATAAAGTGTTGCGGTTAGTATGTCTGACCCAGGATCGCACCCAGGATCGACCCCAGGATCAAACCCAGTATCGAGCCCATTTGTCCGTAGCCAATTACTACGGCGAAGTCCTCCGCCAACGCCTACCGAACAATTGCCACCAAGTGCACCAAATCCACCACCACCTGTACCAGTACCTGAGGAGAACTTTTTGCCGAGTGAAATTGTCAGCACGCCAGAGATCCAGAAATGGTTATTATCTATTGATGGCATTCTGACCGAGGTTTGTACTATTGTTGGTGAAGGAAAAATGAACTCGGACCAGAAGCAACGTGTCGTAAATCTTTGCCGGAAAGTCCAAAGTGGGACATCTCAGATGGCTGTCCTTTACCAGTCAGTGAAGCAGAAAATGATTCAGTCCCACAGTACCGTTCAGCACTTACAACTTCAGAAGAACATGACGAACTCACTGGACCAGGTCAAAGAGGGTATAGAGTCGAAGCTAAATACAAACAATTCCTATGCTAGCATGGTGAAGAAAGGCGCCGACAATTTCATCCGTCCTGCGAATTTGAGTTCAATCGCCATCTATCCCAGCGATAAAACTAAGACTAGTGACGACACCAAGACACTTGTTCAAAAGTTAATATCTCCCGAACAACTCAAGCTCCATGTGCGTGGCCTGAAAAAAGTGAAAAATGGAGGAGTACTAATTAGCACAGAAAATAAAGGCGATATAGACAAGTTGAAGAATTCGGAGAAAATATTCACCTCGGGCCTTACAATAGAAGAACCTTCTAAACGACGCCCTAGGGTTACCGTCATTGGTGTTCCCGTAGCCCTTACTGAGAAGGAGGTATTCGACTGTATTTACGAGCAAAACCTTTCTGATAAATTGCCAAATACAACTCGTGAATCCTTCCTTGAGAACATTAAACTGAGCCATAAATCGGGTAAGAAAGGCCTTCCTACCTGCAACTACATTCTGGAAGTACCCGCTGGCATAAGAAAATTGCTGGTAAACCAAAGCAGAATTTTTATAAATTGGACCTCATGCCCGGTAAGAGATTTTACAATAGTCACCAGGTGCTACAATTGCCAGCAGTTTGGCCACGCAGCTAAGTTTTGCCGTGAAACGAGTCCTACTTGCAACCACTGTTGCAGAGACGGGACACTCCGTGAAGGAATGCAGTAGCAAATCTTCTCCCCCACAGTGTGCGACGTGCAAAAGATTCAAGAGGAAATGTGACCATCCAACTGGTGATGTAAGTTGCCCGGCACGTAAATATGCAGAGACCAACTACATTAACTCAATAGACTATGAGGGTGCCTAAGAGCGCCACAGTATATTATATTTGGTAGGCACACTAACAGGTATCCTTTAATTGTATTTCTTCTTAGTTTTTAATTATCATGAGCGATCAGCTAATAAGTGATCTAGATAGTTTTACTGTGTCTGAATCCAAAATCTGTAATGTTGAGGACTGTAAATACCTTCTTCGTTCGGGCGACAAATCGCTTACCTTGCTTACACAAAATATTCGCAGCATAAACCGAAATATGGACGGTTTTGAAGTGTTTTTACAAAGTCTTGACATAAGCTGTGATATTATTGTATTAACAGAATGTTGGTTGTCAAAACAGACAGTCAACTTACCATCTCTGAACGGTTTTTATTCATATAAAACAGACCGAAATAGCAACCAAAACGACGGAGTTGTAGTTTATGTCAAAAATAATTTACGAACTATCAAAGAAGAACCACTATCCCAAGACAGTAATTGCTTACTCATTAAAATAATTCCTGATACAGTAGTCATGGCTATTTACAGGCCACCCTCTCATAATATCGACAGATTTTTAGACTCACTTGACACAAACTTAAAAACCATAAATACTTTCAAAAATATAATACTTGTAGGAGATATCAACATAAACATTTCCTCCGGGAAACCCGATACCCATACACACAATTACCTAAATATTTGTGCATTTCATGGACTTTTACCAGCTCACTATTACCCCACACATCAAAGCGGTTCTTGCTTAGACCATATCATTCTAAAATCAAAAAATCCATCCAAAACATTGGTTACTAATTCTGCTCTTACCGATCATCAAGCTGTTTTACTAACAATGCAAATAAATTCACCTAGAAAAAAGTGCGAGCGTAGCTACACTAAAGTCAATATGACAAACCTTGAAACCGACATACGCGGCATTAATTTTAACCCTATTTATGATTCTGATGATGCAAATATTTCTTTACAATATTTCATCAATTCCTTACAATACGTAATAAGGAAAAACACTTTCACTAAGATAATCCCTAGAAAGTATAGTTGCATTAAACCGTGGATCACACCCGGTCTCGTTCGTTGTATAAGACACAGAGACAAACTCCACCTAAAATCCAAACTTGCACCCAATGACGTAATACTTTCTGTTACCTATAAAAGATATCGTAATTTCTGTAATAATCTTTTGAAAAAACTAAAAAACCAATACGATAAAAATGAACTCGAGAAGGCGGGAAAAAATAGTAAACTTGTGTGGAAATTTATAAAAACAAATACATTGAGGTCTAAAAATTCCGAACCTCCGCTAGATTTACTATCAACAGAATTAAACCCATCCGAAGCAATAAATAAGGTAAACCACTACTTTGTCGACGTTGGTAAAAACTTGGCTGAAAAATTCATAAATATTAGCATTCCTCCTACTCAAAACCCAATTAGGACATCTTCCTCGTTAAATTCTTTTGTTTTATTAGATACGGACGTCAACGAAGTAGTTAGAATAATAAACGGCTTAAAGGATGTCTGCGCAACTGGGTGGGATGATATACCCAATATCGTACTTAAAAGATTTCAATACCTACTGGCCCCTCCGCTTACCCACATCTTCCAGCTATGTCTATCTAAAGGGATATTTCCAAAATTGTTAAAAAAGTCTATGGTCACACCTATCTTCAAGTCTGGAGACAAAATGAGTGTGAATAACTATAGACCCATTTCAGTACTAACGGGTCTATCAAAAATCTTAGAAAAAATCATAAACAGTAGACTGATAAAATACCTGGAAGATAACAAACTTCTTTCAGATAATCAATTTGGGTTTAGGCCTAAAAAATCAACTAGCCAAGCAGTAAACAAATTGATTAATTACATTTCTACAAATCTAGATAATAGTATGCATACAGTTGGTATTTTTCTAGACCTTGCCAAGGCCTTTGACACTATTTCTTGCACTAGTCTTTTGCAGAAGCTTGAAACACTTGGGATAAGAGGAGCACAGCTTCAACTATTATCTGATTATCTTAGCGATCGACAGCAATGTGTAAAAATTGGTCCGAATAAAAGTTCTGATCTTTTTAACACTTCTTTCGGAATTCCCCAAGGCAGTATATTAGGTCCTACATTATTTTTAATCTATATTAATGACCTGTGCAGCCTGCCACTCAAAAATGGTGTTGTAATGTCTTATGCAGATGATACTGCTCTTTTGTTTGCAGCTAAATCAAGAGCTGAGGCCTATGAACATGCTCAGAATGGTTTCAACATTGTATCTAACTGGCTCCAGAATAATTTCCTAACACTAAATGCTGATAAAACAAAATACATTTCATTTACAATGAGAAATACTAACACACCGCTTACTAACCCAATCATTTACGCGCATACCTGTAGCACGTACGCTGACACTGCATGTTCTTGCCCTACTTTAGAAAAAGCTGACCATTTGAAATATCTTGGTGTCACAATTGACTCCAATCTAAATTTCCGTAAACATATCGAGTTGCTATGTACTAGAGTGCGCAAACTAATTTATGTTTTTAAGTATTTACGTAATGTAGCCGATTATAAATTAATAAAACAGGTTTATTTAGCGTTGTGTCAGTCTATTCTAACCTATTGCATAACGTCCTGGGGTGGCGCAGGAAATTCGATTCTTCTCCCTCTAGAACGTGCTCAAAGAGCAATTCTAAAGGTTGCTACCTTTCGTCCGTTTAGGTTTCCAACACAGCTGCTCTACAAAGCATGTAATGTGCTCACAGTACGGCAATTATTTATTCTTCACATTATACTACAGCAGCACTCTACCCTTCCCTATGACCCAGTTCCTTCCGATAGGAGAAGGAAAGACCTGGTTTGCACAAAGCCTCAAACTAGACATGCTTTTGCTAGTCGATTTTATGTGTTTTTAGGACCTTTTCTGTATAATAGACTCAACAAGAAACTAAACTTTTATAGTCTAAGTTATAGGAAATGTAGTTTTGTAATATCAGATTATTTGGCAACACTTAATTACACGGACACAGAAAAACTTCTAGAAGTCCTAGTTTGATTATTATTACTTAAGTTAGTTTTAATGTTTAATTTAAGGTTGTTGTACCAATTTGATTTTTGTCTTGTTAATAGATTTATTTTATTTTAAAGCTTCTACTGCCCTAATTAAATTATACAATGTAAAGTGATGGCCTGAAACACAGGTTTAAATAAACCTAGATCAGGCAGGTCGCTACCTAACATTTGAATTCGACATTTTTGTTACTTGCAACTGTTATATTATACTGTAGTTATAGTTTACTTTTATGCACTAATTATACAATTCTTTAAGAAATAACACTACTGCACCTAAATGTACACTTTTGTAATATCTACTTTTTAAATAAATTATTCTTAAATTAATTATTCTTAAATAAAACTATAGTTACTATCTTTATGCCGCTTGAGGATCTCCGCAGCGGCAACGCCAGTACATCACGATAAGCTTGGAAGATTTGACTGCGCAAGAGTATCGAGATATGTTGCGTTCCAGGCCTAATTTACATTTATTTCTAATCAAATACATTTTCTACCTACAGAAAGAAACAGACGAAAAGCTGTACCAAGAAGCCCTCATCAACGCTCTGGGAGAGTTCGCAGACCACCTGCCTGACTTCCAGAAGATAGACATCATGATGTTCATCATCAACAAGGTGCCGTCCAGCCAGCGCGCCAACAAGGGCACCAAGGCAGACGCCATGCTGCAGAGCATACTCCTCAAGTCTCTGTTGAAGGTAAATCTATAGTCTGCGCCAGATAACTAGGAAATAAAGGTCATTAACCCGCATACATGTATTCAAATACATAATTCCGAAAACAGAAATAATGACATAAACTTGTCCCGAAACGACCTTTATCGTGATCTTTGACTTTGTCTAGTAATATAAAGCGATTCATAATGTATTGTCGGGATATCTACGCAGTTAAATTAAGAAAAGAGCAATGACCTTTAATTCGAACTTATCTGGCGCAGACTATAGTTTAACACTGCTTCTACTAACTTGTGTGATTCTTGAAGAAGCAACAAAATGTACAGTATACGCTCGCGGACACCCGTTTGCCGTCACGGTATAAGTGCCGGTTTTACTGTCAAGGCGTGCCAATAGATGTTTCACATCAAAAACGATAAAATTTAAATACACATTTTGTAGCAACTTAAAACACGTTTCCAAATTTTTTAATCATTATCTTTGTGGTTGAGATTATTCACGACTATAAATCATTCTTATACATAAACTTACTTCAGTTCGCATTACTTTATAGTTATGGGCTAACCGTGTCCTACTTTTGATGTGAAACATGAGGCGCGGGTAAAACCAAAAGTTGTCAACCCGGCCCGAACAGTCCCGAACATTACCGACCTGTTGAAGCAGCAAAGATCTACATATTCGCCTTGGTTTACAACAAGACAGCTGGTCTCGGGGCACAGCGCTGGATCATATTCTCGTGATTTTAAGTTCGATCCCAGCATAAGGATGTTCTTTATGTGAATAAAGTCATTTTGTTATTATTTTATTTTGTGTTTGTTTTATATATTGACTTTTTTTAAAGCAACTTGACTTGTACAAAATAATTTCGATGTTTCACTTCTGCCAGGCCAGATGGCCAGCAGGCTGCCAGGTCCAGTGATGGCTCACTTTTTTTTAAGTACTTTTTTAGATACTTTACAGTTAAATACAATACCAACATCGTTCCTTCTCAGGTGGGCACGACGTATCGCACAACAGAACTGTCCAAGGCGTTCCCGGCCGCCTTCCTGGAGGCTCTGTTACGTGTAGCCGCCACACCCGAGCCTCGCGCCAGGATGTTGTTACAGCGCATACTGCACACGTTACTGGACCGGCGAGCTAATGCACCCAGGCTGCTGAGAGTCAAGTGAGTATACCTGCATACTGCACGACGGACCTTTTTGATGTGAGACATCTATAGGCGCGGGTAAACTAAAAAAGTAATGAAAATCTCGTGGCGAATGTCGTCACGCATGGCCGTGGCAAAAAAAGGAAAATCGCGTGTTTGAAGCAGCATAAGATCGACACGGTTTACAACAAGTCAGCTGGTCTCGGGGCACAGAGCGCTGGGTACAATCTCGTGACTTCGAGTTCGATTCCAGCATAAAGAATTTTCTTTTTGTGAATCGAATAATTTTGTGTTTGTTTTCTTTTATTTTATGTGTTTGTTTTGTGTTTTTAAGTATATTACTTGTACAAAATAATTTCGATGTTTCAAATCAGGCGTTCCGCTACTGCTCACTTTTTTATAACCAAATTAGTCGTTTGTAATAATAACTTGCGTAACCTAACATAACCGAATACAATATTCGGTACCTAGCGGTACACTTTGTGAATAAAGGTAGTTTATTTAAAAGAACCTTATTATAACTGTGACATATTATATCTGTGTATCTTTTGTTGGAGATCCAAATAAATAAATAAAAATAAAAAACTGTATCACACTGTTTCTTTATTTCCAGCGTGGAGTACATCGAGCTCGGTCTGATAGTAGAGAAGTGTTCGCGACAGGATCTCATCTTCATCAGCAAGCATGGCTACGCTCTGTTCAGCTCGCTGTATGAGGGTAAGTACACTGACATATGGCTTCTGAAACTTTGTATCAGCAGTCATCTCAAGAGATTTGAGATTATTAACCAATCATATGAGATTTACTGAGTATCTTGCATTTGACTTCAACTACAAAAAAGAAAAACTTGGAATGATTTCTCTATTAAATTTTTTGATAAAGACTAAACTAAGCTCGCTCTTAGCGACTACGTTGCGGAGAACCTAAAGGGGCGTAAATATAATAACCACATTACAGGTCGCGGCACGAAACTCTAGCGCTGACCGTTATTGCGCAGATGTAAAAAATAAGAATGTCTTGGGGCGTGCGTTGTGCCGATTGGCTCTCCAGTCGTATAACATGCGCAGATATCCCCTCCACGTTTCGTTCAGCGCTAGAGTTACGTGCCGCGACCTGTAGTAACAATATTTTCGAGGCGTTTAGGAGGAGCCCGTGGCTAAATAATAACAGCCACTCCGTTCGATCTTTAGGTTAAACCATGCTTGCCTAGGTTGGTCTATGGATGGGTGACCACCCATTACATACCCGAGTTTCTTATTCTTATTCTTATTCTTTATTGCACACAAAATTAAAAAAGTATACACACAAATTAAAATATATAGCTTATGTACAACGGCGAGCTTAACCCAGAATTGGGTTTTCTTACAGCAAACCTTACTTTTGTTGTGAAATTTGCAGAAGAGGATAAACTTATGTGCACAAACAATACAGTTAAAAACTTAAATTAATTTATTTTATACACTAAACTAATACATGCAATATAATATACGCAATACATACTATATATATATATATATATACACTGAAAAAAACAAAAAAACACTATTTACAAACTATAATCATGTAGACAGGAAATGTTCTTTTATCCTTTTCTTGAACACATCTAACGACGGGCTATCCCGCAAGGAGTGTGGCAGCGAATTCCAAAGGCGCACAGCACGAACAGTAAATGAATCATCATACCGACTTGAGGAGTGGGGAGGGAAACGAAGGAGGAGAGATGATGATGAGCGACAAGGTTTACCTCTAGGAACAAGATACTCGAAGCGTTCCCGAAGATACGAAGGAGCTTTAGGATTAAAGATTCGAGTTTCCTCCGTGCCTCAGAATACACGTTAAGCCGTTGGTCTCAGCTGTCATTTGTAGATATTTGACAGTCGTTACAGGTATAGTTGGTGCCAGTTAAGATCGCAAAAGAGGTCATTGACCCACCTACATTTATAAAGGTTCTTAACTTTGAAATCCAAAAATAAGCCTGTTCAAGTCTGGAATCGTCATCTATCGTGATCTTCAACATTTTTTGTAATGAAAAACGATACATGGTTTATTTGTTTTAGTTCGTACAAAGAGATATTAAGGAAAGGGCAATGACCGCTATTCTCATCTTAACTGGCACCAACTATAGTCAGTGACCCAAAAAGTCTGACTACTAGTCCAGGGGTGGAAAATGGTCAGTAAAGTCAGTAAAAGTTAGTTTTTTTTGCTAAGGTCAGTAAAAGTCAGTTTTTTCGAAAAATGGTCAGTAAAGTCAGTATTTTGAGGATCAGGGGCTACATTCAGCCTACATGTAGGTGATGTAAGCCTCGTGCCCCAGTGATTAAAAAGACTGATAAAAGTGGACATGTAGTAGATGAGTGGGGTATAAAGGAACCCGAAAATGAGATGTTCTGCATTCTGTGCATAAAAAGATTCAACATAAAATAAAAGATAATAAAAGATTCAATCCAAAAATATGTCGAAAAAATAAAAATAAATTAAAAACTTCTTTAAAAAAAAAAAACGAATAGATTGTTTGTTTGTTTAAAAAACAATAAATTCAATATGTAGTAATAATTTAAGTTTATTTTTAATAATAAAGGGAGGTGCAGGTTGGCTATGGGGATGGTGGAGGCCAAACACAAAAACATTTTTATTTTTAACTTAATTAACTAACAGCAACTAACATTCGTATTTCGATGTCATGTTGACAGACCAAGGGTCAGTTTTCTAGAGATTTGGTCAGTAAATGGTCAGTATTTTAGAGGGTTTTAGTCAGTAAAATCAGTATTTTTGACCATGGAATCAGTTTCCACCCCTGCTAGTCTTACCAAGGGGTATCGTATTACCCAGTACTAACTGGGTTGTGGAGGTCAGATAAGCAGTCGCTCCATGTAAAATACTGGTATTCAGCTGCATCCGGTTAGACTGGAAGCCGACCCCAACATAGTTAGGAAAAGGCTAGCCAGATGTTTGGGGTTGAAACTCTAGGATCGTAGTGTCCGAGTGATCACAGCCTTTAAGGCTATTTCAAAACGCTTAGATGACACTTCCCGTGACCCAACGCCTGACTTTTATTATGGCCGGAGGCTAAGCGTTGCCATATAACGTGGTATCACCACTAATCTCATGGGGTCTTCACCAGTTGACAGCGTTGAGAAAACGTTTTTTTAACGCTACGGTTTAGGTTATATAAAATTAAGCTTAATTTTTATAAATCTTGAACTTCAATGCTCATAACTTTTATCCAGCCTGTTAGATGCGGAAATTACATTAATTAAGAGTGTTCATATTTAATCGTGGATAATGCCTTGTCATCAGGTCTGCAACTAGAATCCAACACGATGGAGAACGTGGAGGCGATCTACACGACCCTAGCGCTCATCTGTATCGAGCTGGGCTCCGAGGAGACTGTGTGCGACATCATGCAGCTCATACTGGCGTAAGTACTATGACTGACGTAACGTGGAGGCGATCTACTCGACCCTGTATATCTAATGAGTAATCGTTTGGAGAGTATCCTCCGTCGCGGTGGGCTCCGAGTGCGCGAGTGCCGCCGGGCGGGCACGAGGCAGGCTCCCTGCGCTACACCGGCAGCTCAGTCACGTCGCCTGCACGTGCCGTCTGCGTATCTGTTCCCAACACCAACTTTCTAACTTTAACATTTTGCAAGCTGCTGAAAAACTATTATGCCCAACAATATAATGGGGAAAGCTGGTCAAAGCTGATTGTAGATGGCGCGTCCATTGCTTAGTCCCAATATGACCAATAAGTTCAAAATATTTTGAAATATAAAATGACATTGACAGATTTTCAACCAATGACGATGTTTGGTTCTTGCGATGCAAGCGCCATTAGTTTCACAGTTGCCAACCCCATTGAAAAACCAGTTAATTTTAAGTTCAAAATAATAACCGTATTATTATATTTTCCTCCAGTATCCAGCAGTCCAGCCTGTCGAACCCGGTGCTGATGGTAGCGCAGCAGTGCCAGCTGCAGGCCATCAGCATCTCCTTAGCCGCGCTACTGCCGCACGTCTGCATGCTGCCGCGACTCGCTGACTACATCAACAAGGTTAGTTGTTATCATATACTAGCGACCTGACCCTGCTTCGCACTCTTTTACGCTGACTGAACAAAATATGGAAATTACTTTATTCTAATTATACACCACTCATTTTTAATTAGTACAACAAATGGAGCTCTATCCGTACCCTTAACTGATCATATTTATGTAGTCAAAAGTTGGATCCCGAGAGCAGCGAAGGATTCTAGTCCTGAGCGGAACGAGGGATACAAGAACCGAGATGATTTTTTTTCCACGAGTTGTATACTCTGCTTTTTACCATAGACTGCGAGAAAAAAAATTGGTTGCCTGTAAAGTCGGTATACGGGCGAAAGTTTTACGTGACAACGACTTTGAGTGGTAAAATAAACTTTTTATGTCTGTCTCTCTCGCTCTTAGGCGGGCTCTCACTCGCTCTCATTGTGAGCGCATAACGTGAGCGGAGCGTAACGCAGTTTCTTGAAGTGTCACCCGGCAAACCAATTTATAAGACGTTGTCACGTCAAAAAATAACAAGGTTTTTGGGACCCAACTTAGACCCTCGAATTAAATAACCTATTTTTTCCACTTGTTATATAATCTACTATTATCTATTCTAATCCTTGTATACCTGTGTGCAGATCATCGTGGCCCGTCGCGAAGAAGCACCTCACCTGCTGCCGCCGCTGCGCGAGGAGTACGACGAGCTGCCGCCCAGCAAGATGCCTAGCAAGCTGCCTTACCTCATGATGGACCAGGTATGATATCATCAATAAGGTCAGCGTATGTCCTCCTTTATTTTATATGTATGTACGTATACGTATTCTTAAATCTCGTGTCTACTTATTTCAGATGGCGCTATGCGAGCTGCTGAAGTTTCATGGCATAGACGTGTCGCGCTTATCATCCACGTCGCCCTACACCGCCGGGAGCGTGGCGCTGCCGCATAGACACAGCTGGGTGGAAGCCGGTATGTATACATAGACACAGCTGGGTGGAAGCCGGTATGTATACATAGACACAGCTGGGTGGAAGCCGGTATGTATACATAGACACAGCTGGGTGGAAGCCGGTATGTATACATAGACACAGCTGGGTGGAAGCCGGTATGTATACATAGACGTGTCGCGCTTATCATCCACGTTGCCCTACACCGCCGGGAGCGTGGCGCTGCCGCATAGACACAGCTGGGTGGAAGCCGGTATGTATACATAGACACAGCTGGGTGGAAGCCGGTATGTATACATAGACACAGCTGGGTGGAAGCCGGTATGTATACATAGACACAGCTGGGTGGAAGCCGGTATGTATACATAGACACAGCTGGGTGGAAGCCGGTATGTATACATAGACACAGCTGGGTGGAAGCCGGTATGTATACATAGACACAGCTGGGTGGAAGCCGGTATGTATACATAGACACAGCTGGGTGGAAGCCGGTATGTATACATAGACACAGCTGGGTGGAAGCCGGTATGTATACATAGACACAGCTGGGTGGAAGCCGGTATGTATACATAGACACAGCTGGGTGGATCCGGTATGTATACATAGACACAGCTGGGTGGAAGCCCGTATGTATACATAGACACAGCTGGGTGGAAGCCGGTATGTATACATAGACACAGCTGGGTGGAAGCCGGTATGTATACATAGACACAGCTGGGTGGAAGCCGGTATGTATACATAGACACAGCTGGGTGGAAGCCGGTATGTATACATAGACGTGTCGCGCTTATCATCCACGTTGCCCTACACCGCCGGGAGCGTGGCGCTGCCGCATAGACACAGCTGGGTGGAAGCCGGTATGTATACATAGACACAGCTGGGTGGAAGCCGGTATGTATACATAGACACAGCTGGGTGGAAGCCGGTATGTATACATAGACACAGCTGGGTGGAAGCCGGTATGTATACATAGACACAGCTGGGTGGAAGCCGGTATGTATACATAGACACAGCTGGGTGGAAGCCGGTATGTATACATAGACACAGCTGGGTGGAAGCCGGTATGTATACATAGACACAGCTGGGTGGAAGCCCGTATGTATACATAGACACAGCTGGGTGGAAGCCGGTATGTATACATAGACACAGCTGGGTGGAAGCCGGTATGTATACATAGACACAGCTGGGTGGAAGCCGGTATGTATACATAGACACAGCTGGGTGGAAGCCGGTATGTATACATAGACGTGTCGCGCTTATCATCCACGTTGCCCTACACCGCCGGGAGCGTGGCGCTGCCGCATAGACACAGCTGGGTGGAAGCCGGTATGTATACATAGACACAGCTGGGTGGAAGCCGGTATGTATACATAGACACAGCTGGGTGGAAGCCGGTATGTATACATAGACACAGCTGGGTGGAAGCCGGTATGTATACATAGACACAGCTGGGTGGAAGCCGGTATGTATACATAGACACAGCTGGGTGGAAGCCGGTATGTATACATAGACACAGCTGGGTGGAAGCCGGTATGTATACATAGACACAGCTGGGTGGAAGCCCGTATGTATACATAGACACAGCTGGGTGGAAGCCGGTATGTATACATAGACACAGCTGGGTGGAAGCCGGTATGTATACATAGACACAGCTGGGTGGAAGCCGGTATGTATACATAGACACAGCTGGGTGGAAGCCGGTATGTATACATAGACGTGTCGCGCTTATCATCCACGTTGCCCTACACCGCCGGGAGCGTGGCGCTGCCGCATAGACACAGCTGGGTGGAAGCCGGTATGTATACATAGACACAGCTGGGTGGAAGCCGGTATGTATACATAGACACAGCTGGGTTGAAGCCTGTATGTATACATAGACACAGCTGGGTGGAAGCCGGTATGTATACATAGACGTGTCGCGCTTATCATCCACGTTGCCCTACACCGCCGGGAGCGTGGCGCTGCCGCATAGACACAGCTGGGTGGAAGCCGGTATGTATACATAGACACAGCTGGGTGGAAGCCGGTATGTATACATAGACACAGCTGGGTGGAAGCCGGTATGTATACATAGACACAGCTGGGTGGAAGCCGGTATGTATACATAGACACAGCTGGGTGGAAGCCGGTATGTATACATAGACGTGTCGCGCTTATCATCCACGTTGCCCTACACCGCCGGGAGCGTGGCGCTGCCGCATAGACACAGCTGGGTGGAAGCCGGTATGTATACATAGACACAGCTGGGTGGAAGCCGGTATGTATACATAGACACAGCTGGGTTGAAGCCTGTATGTATACATAGACACAGCTGGGTGGAAGCCGGTATGTATACATAGACGTGTCGCGCTTATCATCCACGTTGCCCTACACCGCCGGGAGCGTGGCGCTGCCGCATAGACACAGCTGGGTGGAAGCCGGTATGTATGTATGTATACATAGACACAGCTGGGTGGAAGCCGGTATGTATACATCGACACAGCTGGGTGGAAGCCGGTATGTATACATAGACTCAGCTGGGTGGAAGCCGGTATGTATACATAGACACAGCTGGGTGGAAGCCGGTATGTATACATAGACACAGCTGGGTGGAAGCCGGTATGTATACATAGACGTGTCGCGCTTATCATCCACTAAACAAATTAGGAAGGCAATCAAGAAAGTTCGGGACGAAAATTTAACTATGCATCTTCTTCAACTGACTAATGATCGATCGACTGATTATTCACTATGGAAAGCCACAAGGAACCAAAAACAACCTATTGCTCACATACCGCCAATAAAAGAACTAAATGGACAATGGGCAATAAGTAACGAACAAAAAGCATCAAGGTTTGCCCAACACTTAGAGGACACTTTTACACAAACCGAGAGCGCTGACCAAGATCTCCACTGGGAACAACTACAACAAGTAGACCAAGAGATAAAACTGGTAACACCAAAAGAAGTATCTAAAGAAATCAGAGATCACATCAGCCCGAAAAAATCCCCTGGTTATGACCTTATCACAGGGGAAATCCTAAAGAATTTGCCAAGAAAAGCCCTGGTAAAACTTACTAAGATACTCAATGCTTCTTTTAGACTAAAGCATGTTCCAGACCTATGGAAGGTTGCAGAAGTGATCATGATCCCCAAATCGGGGAAACCACCTCAAGATGCATCATCATACAGGCCTATCTCCTTGCTGCCAGTGATGTCAAAGCTTTTTGAAAAACTACTTTTAAAACGACTGAAACCTATTATAGAAAATAGTAACATTATACCAGACTATCAATTTGGATTCAGAGAAAAACATTCAACAATAGATCAGGTGCATAGAATTACAACAGTAATTGAAGAAGCTCTTGAAGATAGAAAAGTATGTACTACTGTATTTTTAGATGTAGCCCAGGCTTTTGACAAAGTTTGGCACAAGGGATTGATTTATAAACTAAGAACTATGTTGCCTAAACAGTTTGCAGATATATTAGAATCATATATAACTGGTAGAGTCTTTAGAGTAAGGCAAGAAAATGCCTATTCTGAACTAAAAGAAATAAAAGCTGGTGTACCACAAGGAAGTGTTCTAGGCCCGGTCCTGTACCTATTGTACACATGTGATATACCAGAACTAGAAAATGCAACTATTGCTACTTTTGCTGATGATACCGCAATAATGTGGACATTACATTTACATTTACCACAGCTTCCATGTGACTAGATGCTGTGGACAGCATCTAGTCACAAGGAAGCTGTGGTAAAAGTACAAACAGCGATAAATCAATTCTATGATTGGACCAAAAAGTGGAACATCAAGTTGAATGAAGCAAAATCCATTCACATTGACTTCACTAACAAGAAACCAGAACACAACCCAGTGTACATAAACAACAAAGTTGTACCGTACGAAAACACTGCCAAATATCTTGGTATGACCTTAGACGCAAAGCTTCGCTGGAAAGCCCATGTCAAAAAGAAACGAGAAGAATTAGAAATTCGTTACAGAAGCATGAACTGGCTACTAGGAAGGCATTCCGCGTTGTCAGTTCCTAACAAAATCCTGCTCTACAAATCAGTCCTTATGCCAGTATGGACTTATGGTATACAACTATGGGGTTGCACCAAAGAAAGCAATATAGATATTATACAAAAGTTCCAGAACAAAGTACTCAAGAACATCGTGAATGCGCCTTGGTATATAAGAATTGACGACATCCATCGGGACCTGAATATAGAGTTCGTAAACAGTATAATCCAAAAATATGCAGAAGCTCATGAACATAGGCTTCATCATCATGTTAATGTCGAGGCCATCCAGCTCCTCGATAACACGGACATAGTGAGAAGGCTCAAAAGGACTAAACCTTTTGAGTTAGTGTAGTGTAATATAATTGTGACTTTACCGTGAGTGTAATATAGTACCTAGCTATTTGAATGGACACAAGAACAAAGTGACTTCGCCTTAATAGACGCTAAGTAAACGCAATGGACGTGCTCTTAGATATAATTATACTTTTAGCAAATTAAGTTAGATTAAAATTGCTTATTAGCCTTATTAGGCTAGATTGTAATATTAAAAAAAGTAAAAAAAAAAAAAAAAAAAAAAAATCATCCACGGAGCCCTAAATTTTTTTACAATTTTTGTTTTGAGTTCCCGATATTTCGGCACTGTTGCAAGCACCATGATCACGGATAAGCTAATTATTGCGGGTACCGTGTTTATGAGCAGACAAGTCAGTCTACCCTTTTTTTATTCGCAACACCCACCAGCATCTTGTAAATACATATTATTTTGATAAGGGACGCACAGAACTGGGCAATATGGCAGAAGAAAAGGGAGGTTTATACCCAATACCCAGGGATTAGTCCCTGGGTATTGGGTATAAACCTCCCTTGTTGATCCCGAAAGCAGCGAAGGATTCTAGAGTAGAAACCCGATTCCCGAGCGTAGCAAAGGATTCTTAAGTATAATCCTGAGCGGAGCGAGGGATACAAGAACCGATATAAATTTTTCTTTTCACGAGATGTTCTGTACTCTACTTTATACATTTGACAGCGAGAAAGAAATAAAAGCATACTATTTATTTTTCGCTGGGTTTAATAACAACAGCCAATTGGCTCGATATTCAAGGTTAAGCCACGCTTATCAAGGTTGGTCTGTGGATGGGTGACCACTAATTCATTACATACCGTGTGTCGGAAAGTATAATTATGTAATGTTCTTGTATATCATCTGCCTAGCCTTTTCCCAACTTAGTTGGGGTCTGCTTCCAGTTTTACCGGATGCAGCTGAATACCAGTGTTTTACATGGAGCGACTGCCTATCTGACCTCCACAACCCAGTTAGTACCGGGTTATACGATACCTCTTGGTAAGACTGGTTGTCAGACTTTTTGGGCCTCTGACTACCTAACGACTGTCAAAGATCTACAAATGACAGCCGGGACCAACGGCTTAACGTGCTTTCCGAGGCACGGAGGAAACTCGGTATGTAATGTGCGGACACCCATCCACTGACCAACCTAGGCAAGCACGGCTTAACCTAATGATCGACCCGAGCGGCTGTTATTATTTAGCCACGAGCTCCTCTATGTAATGTTCTTGTATAATTGTTCTAAATTCAAAATGTTTTATTCACTAAGTCAGTAAAAGAGAGTTTCATTCACTGTTATCGATGAATAAAATCCGAGTGGCGTTTGTAAAAATTACTCCGTTCATTTTCACATCGCCGAACCTTCATTATCATGTTAAATTATCTTTTAAATTGTTTTACTCTCGTAGGTGCCGCTCAAGGTCGCGACAGCTTGGCAGAGATCACGGCGCCCGGAACTGAAGTGGACAGCGCTAACAGCTCGCCTGGCGTGCAGAGGGTAAGTGTCTCGGTATAACGTGCAGCTCTCCCGTCTTATGCGACCCTAGTAATTTATATGCGCTCAGAAATCGAACTTGAGGTGATAATAGTTATTTATGCAACTGTTGTATAATGAGGGGTATTAAAACACGAATGTGGGTTTATCACACGAGGCGAAGCCGAGTGTGATAATAGTATCACATGAGTGTTTTAATACCTAATTATGTACAGTTGCATACAAGACTTTATCTACATCCATGATATGAATCCTCCTTAAAAGGTTCTGAAACCATAGGGTGCTATGTAAATTCATGGAAAGTTTAATTGCTTGTATTTAATACAAACAAACCGTGTATAAGAAGTAATATAATTATTTACATTTTGGATTGTTCAATTATCAAAATTCACAAAGCTTGTATCACTCATTTTTGTAAACAACAAAGTACATAATGCAATACTAATATCCAAATGTCGAACAAAAATGGCGTGATACGACGTGAATTCGAATTAGCCTATAAGTTTTTTTTTTTAATTACGGCGCTGTGGTAGTGAATCGCACGTGCTAGACGTTCGATTCACTACCACATTCGATGTTCTTTTTTTAAAACGAGTTGCATAATGAAATTCAGTACAACATTATAACACCCGTTTGGGTGTTATAATGGTTATTATGATACTGGCTGTTTTAATGTTGGCCATAAGCTAACTGTTTCAGATACCTTTATAGAGGATTTATAGCATGGGTGTAGATAATAGTACATTTTGATACAAGTGGAGAAAGTTTGTATTGCATTCGAGGCGGAATTAACTCCCGAGCCGTAAGCGAGGGTGTTTTTGAGCCGAGAACTGCAATAACAAATGTCCACGTGTATCAAACGACGTTTATCAATACACTTTCGAAGAAATAAAATAAAATAACGAAATATATTAAAAAATATTAGTAGTTTTGCATTCATCCGCCATTTTCCGGCTTCCCTATTTCACACTCTCATTCAGTCATTTTACGATCCATTCTACAATTGAATTAGATGTTTCATTTCACGGTTAACTTTAATTACTCTTAGAAAATAATCCCACATGTATGAGACCAATAATTTCAGACAAAATCTTTGATACACATACTGAACATGAAATAAGCCAGGTAACAAAGGGTACTGCATAGCAGTTTTTGTGATAATTATAATAGATGTCATTATCCCCTGGTCCAGAGTCACCAATACGATGACTTGGACGAAGAGTATCGGATGTTCATCGAGAAGTACAACCACAACTATCGGCCCGCTATGCAGCACTTTGGCGTCTATGTAAATACTGAACATTTTCCGTGTACACGTCATACATTTTGGTAGTGTTCGATAGGCCCACGCAACTTCGTCTGCGTCACATAAGAGAGAAAAAGCTAACAATCCTTTTGTTAGCTTTTTCTCTCTTATGTCACATAATACATTTTCCCCGTTTTTGCAACATCTTTCATTTATGCTCCGCTCCTTTTGGTTGTAGCGTGATGTTATATAGCCTATAACCTTCCTCAATAAATGGGCTATCCAACACAAAAATATTTTTTCAATTCCAACCAGTAGTTCCTGAGAATAGCGCGTTCAAACAAACAAACAAACTCTTCAGCTTTATAATATTAGTATAGAGTATAGATGAATAAATATCGCTGGAAATTACACACAGCGCCACACTAAGCAACGAGGCTTGTGTCGTGGACACAAGATAGTTGATATACTACATAAAAAATTTTGTTTGTAAATATATACTTATTATACATAAGTAACATAGTATATATTGTATATAAGTAACTTGGTGAGACGTGCATATTGTATAACAGGAGTAGTGGCAGCCAAATGGTATCGGACTGACTTACAGAGTGCGGCCACACGATGCGTGTACAGTAACGTCACCCTACATACAAATCAGTATAGCATGTCACACGATGCGTTGTCCGTGCGTGCGCACTGCGGTGCGGAGCGGCCCGCACCGTTAACGTATCGTGTGGCCTCGCTCTAAGGGGTCGTGGGTTTGGACCCAAGCAGACACTTATAATTTATTACTCTCAAAACGTTGTACCAAAACATCGTGAGGAAACCGGCATGTCCCCGAACAAAAATTTTAAAACATGGTATTCTACCAACTGCGCCCGCGTGGTGGATTAAAGTGGAAATGCCAGGGTCACCTAGAAATTCTAATTTTCTTGCGTTTTTTTGCAAGTTGCAGGTCAATGTCAGGTTATATACTGATCAAAATATGATTCGCGGCCGTAACACTTATGTAGTGACAGAATTATATAATCATCAATATAGTCCTCTAAGTTCAATTAATCCCATTAAATACAACCCCCCAAGTTCATTTAATCCCATTAAATAAAACCCCTAAGTTCATTTAATCCCATAAAATACAAGCCCCTAAGTTCATTTAATCCCATTAAATACAACCCCTAAGTTCATTTAAGCTCATAAAATACAAGCCCCTAAGTTCATTTAATCCCATAAAATACAAGCCCCCTAAGTTCATTTAATCCCATTAAATAAACTAACAGGGTTGTGTTGAAGATTTTAATGACTATAATTTTGTGAGGCCTTATTTGTTGCGATCGCGAATCACATTTTATTTAACATACAATCTGACATTGACCTACAAATTGCAAAAATGAAAGAAAAATTGAATTTTTCGGACTGCCACGGTGCTTCCACCACAAGGCACACTTATAAAGAAGAGGCCTGTGTCCGAACTCTGGGAATATGGCCGATTATACTTATAGAATCACGATTGATGGTTCAACCACAGTAAAAATATATATAAGCAGTAGTGTGACTCGGACGTGTCCTTGAATTCAATGCCTACTGTCAATCAGGGCAAGAATTGCTACAATCGGGTAAACTGTGGTTTATCTTTAAGAAAATTAGTCTGTTCGCACCTTTTTTTTTTTTTTTTTTTTTTTTTTTTTTTTTTCGGATGGGAAATCATCAAATAACCCCTCCCGCTCTGGGCGGAGCAGGAGGGAGTGTCAGACTTTTACTGACTAAAACCCATCCATGTTCCTTCATCGCCCTTTGTGTTCCGGGGCCACGGTATCTCTTTCGAATAGTCCCGCGACCCCGGCAGGCATCGGTCCTTACGGACCCCTTCCTTTTTGCTGACTCTCTTTGAGGCGCGCGTGGAACACGAACGCGCCGTCGACACGGCCTGTCGTCATGTCATGAGACGGACGGACGGCGAGCTAGCCCATAGCTCACCGTCCACAGGCCCGCGCCTACGGTGGCCGGGGGCTACGTGGTGGTGGCCCCCGACGCCCGGGGCGTCTCCTGCGGCGGCCGGGACGTTGAGAGGTTCTCTCCCTCTCACGTTCCGCCACCTCCTTCTCTAGCATTACTGCTTCGCAGAAGGAGGTGACGGCGTCCCATTCCGTCTCGCTCCGGACCATGGCTTGCACCAGGGCCGGACGCGAGAGGTCGCCGCCGCCGATCGCCGCTTCGAGGACACGGCGGTGCTCCGCCCACGCGGGGCACACCTCCACCGTGTGTTCCACCGTGTCCTCCGGTCGATCCTCACAATGGAAGCACCCGGGCGTTTCCTCCCGCCCGATTCGGTGCAGGAACCTCCCGAACACTCCGTGTCCGGTGAGGACCTGCGTCAGGCGGAAGGTGAGGACGCCGTGGCGTCTCTCAAGCCACTCCTCAAAGAGGGGACTTATCGCCACTATTGTGGCGTGCCCTGCACGGGGTTGCGACAGTCGCTCTCTCCATGTCGCCATGAGATCCCGCCGGAAGTCTGTCCGCTGAGCGACAATCTGTCGCTGCAGCGGAGTTTCCCCCCGGCGTAGCGCCTCCGCGCGCCATTCATGCAGGCGCGCGAGGACTATCGCCTCCAGATCCCATGGCGGCAATCCGGCAAGGAGGCTCGCCGCCTCGCGGGCAATCGTGCGGTAGCCCCGGGCCAGCCTTACGGCTACTACCTTTTGGGGCGCGTTCAGGTAGTGGGCGGCACGCCGCCTCAAAGAACGCGCCCACACCGGGGCCCCGTAAAGGGCCATGGACCGCACCACACCGCACGTCTGTTCGCACCTTGAAGTATCCTTACGGGCGGGGGAAGGGGCGCTCGGTTAATGTGGAAAAAAACTGTGGAACTAATGGCGCTAGAATAGCTGGTTCCCAACATCGTCATTGGTTGATTTTTATATTTTCCTTCTGTTAATTTCTTTGTTTGGTTTTAAAAGTATAACAGCAAAATTTTGCTGTTTAGAGTAACTTTAAAACACTGGTCTTAGTTACCTAATTTGAGGTTTGTTTCACATTTAGTTAATGCGTTTGAAATCAGCATCTAATTCTTTAATGTTTATAGCCAATTTTATGGTGAAATGTGTCATTGCACTACATATTATTTTTACCATCTTTTGTAACTACCACATTTATTGCAAATAAATAAATTTGACTTTGGCTTTGTTGAAAATGTGGTAATGTCATTTTACATTGTCATTTTCAAAATAGCTTAACCTCATTGGTCAGATTGAGACCAACTATGGTGGCGCCATCTGAGATTATCTTTGCCTGTGTTTCCCCATTACGTCAGCGTTTCGGTCGTTTCTTTGAAGCCAACCTACTGCTTATCTTTTTACTGTGGTTCAACCCTCATCCTGAGTACATAGTTCCTGTATAGTTCCCATTGCTCCCTCTCCCCTCCCCTCCTAACATATCCCTCTCCTCTCCCAGCGCAATGACATAGAGTTCTGGGGCTGGGGACACGAAGACACGCGCAACAGTGAACACGACATGAGGAGACCGCATAGGAAACCAAGGGTAACCAGCGTTGAATACTATAAACGAGCAGTAGTTAATAAATTAAGACTGTAACCTGTTAGCTTTGCAGACCAAAATTCCACTTTAAAATAGACTCCCATCTTAATCTCTCTTTAATATCATTAAACGGGAGATTTACCATGTTTATTTGTTTCAATAGTAAACATGGTAAATATCCTTTATTTACCATGTTTATTTGTTTCAATAGTAAACATGGTAAATATCCTTTATTTACCATGTTTATTTGTTTCAATAGTAAACATGGTAATATTTCAGTGTTAATGATAATGTTAGTGACCAATGAAAGTTCAAAAACATATTATTCGGTCAATTTGAAACGTAAGCTGTCATAATTATTATTAATTATTGTTTGAGGTGTAAATATGTAATATGATAAATGTAATATGCTTTGGTCGTAAATTATCATACAGGAACGTATATTGCCTATGATACTCGAGGATAATGTAGCTTTTAATTAGTGAAAGAATTTTCGAAATCAGATCTTCCTCAGATTCCGAAGATTTTCCTCTACATACAAACTTACAATTCTTAGGCGTTTTCTAATTGTAGTAATAGATTGGTATACATTATATAACTCTATAGTAAACGTTGATCATAAGTAATTATTAGATTTCTTAAACAAGATTTTGGACACATTTTATCATCATAGTAAAAACACAAGAAGATGGACATTTTTTGTTCGGGTTCGTGGAATTTCAACAATATAATGGTGACGCTTCGCCGTATCTCTGCTTATCATTAACAGCACATCCAAACGATATATTGACAAAGAAGACGTACTAACAGGAGCTTAAAATCGTATTTAGATCACAGATAAATTATTCATTATAAATTGTTATCAGTTTGAACACATTCGGATGGGAAATCATTAAATGACGGAGCGGAAGGGAGTTTCAGACTTGTACTGACTAAAACCCATCCATGTTCCTTCATCGCCCTTTGTGTTCCGTGGCTACGGTATCTCTTTCGAACAGTCCCGCAACCCCGGCAGGCATCGGTCCTTGCGGACCCCTTCCTATTGCTGACTCTCTTTGCGTCGCGCGTGGAACACTCCTGCGCCGTCGACACGGCATGTCGTCATGAGACGGATGGACGGCGAGCTAGCCCACAGCTCTCCGTCCACAGAGGTCCTACTCTCTAACGTCCTTCCGTCCATCCGTCTCTATCCGTTTCTCTCACTCGCACTCATCTGCAGACGTGCGCGAGAGAGATGGATAGAGACGGACGGACGGACTTTAGAGAGTAGGTCCCCAGGCCCGCGACAAGGTGGCCGGGCCTCGTCACCGTGTCCTCCGGTCGATCCTCGCAGTGGAATCACGTGCTGTCAGTGTGTTGAGTGTCCCGGTTGTTTCCAGTCGGGCGGGTCCAGTGAGGGCGTGAGCCTGGAGGCGCTGCGCCGGGCGGCCACCGGGCCCAGCGCGGCCGAGCGGCGCGACGCCGAGCGACGCCGCGCTACACTCAACAACGCCTTCCGCACCGCGCCCTTCGACCAGCTGCAGCACATCACACAGCCCAAGGTACTGTCACACAGCGCGGCCGAGCGGCGCGACGCCGAGCGACGCCGCGCTACACTCAACAACGCCTTCCGCACCGCGCCCTTCGACCAGCTGCAGCACATCACACAGCCCAAGGTACTGTCACACAGCGCGGCCGAGCGGCGCGACGCCGAGCGACGCCGCGCTACACTCAACAACGCCTTCCGCACCGCGCCCTTCGACCAGCTGCAGCACATCACACAGCCCAAGGTACTGTCACACAGCGCGGCCGAGCGGCGCGACGCCGAGCGACGCCGCGCTACACTCAACAACGCCTTCCGCACCGCGCCCTTCGACCAGCTGCAGCACATCACACAGCCCAAGGTACTGTCACACAGCGCGGCCGAGCGGCGCGACGCCGAGCGACGCCGCGCTACACTCAACAACGCCTTCCGCACCGCGCCCTTCGACCAGCTGCAGCACATCACACAGCCCAAGGTACTGTCACACAGCGCGGCCGAGCGGCGCGACGCCGAGCGACGCCGCGCTACACTCAACAACGCCTTCCGCACCGCGCCCTTCGACCAGCTGCAGCACATCACACAGCCCAAGGTACTGTCACACAGCGCGGCCGAGCGGCGCGACGCCGAGCGACGCCGCGCTACACTCAACAACGCCTTCCGCACCGCGCCCTTCGACCAGCTGCAGCACATCACACAGCCCAAGGTACTGTCACACAGCGCGGCCGAGCGGCGCGACGCCGAGCGACGCCGCGCTACACTCAACAAAGCCTTCCGCACCGCGCCCTTCGACCAGCTGCAGCACATCACACAGCCCAAGGTACTGTCACACAGCGCGGCCGAGCGGCGCGACGCCGAGCGACGCCGCGCTACACTCAACAACGCCTTCCGCACCGCGCCCTTCGACCAGCTGCAGCACATCACACAGCCCAAGGTACTGTCACACAGCGCGGCCGAGCGGCGCGACGCCGAGCGACGCCGCGCTACACTCAACAACGCCTTCCGCACCGCGCCCTTCGACCAGCTGCAGCACATCACACAGCCCAAGGTACTGTCACACAGCGCGGCCGAGCGGCGCGACGCCGAGCGACGCCGCGCTACACTCAACAACGCCTTCCGCACCGCGCCCTTCGACCAGCTGCAGCACATCACACAGCCCAAGGTACTGTCACACAGCGCGGCCGAGCGGCGCGACGCCGAGCGACGCCGCGCTACACTCAACAACGCCTTCCGCACCGCGCCCTTCGACCAGCTGCAGCACATCACACAGCCCAAGGTACTGTCACACAGCGCGGCCGAGCGGCGCGACGCCGAGCGACGCCGCGCTACACTCAACAACGCCTTCCGCACCGCGCCCTTCGACCAGCTGCAGCACATCACACAGCCCAAGGTACTGTCACACAGCGCGGCCGAGCGGCGCGACGCCGAGCGACGCCGCGCTACACTCAACAACGCCTTCCGCACCGCGCCCTTCGACCAGCTGCAGCACATCACACAGCCCAAGGTACTGTCACACAGCGCGGCCGAGCGGCGCGACGCCGAGCGACGCCGCGCTACACTCAACAACGCCTTCCGCACCGCGCCCTTCGACCAGCTGCAGCACATCACACAGCCCAAGGTACTGTCACACAGCGCGGCCGAGCGGCGCGACGCCGAGCGACGCCGCGCTACACTCAACAACGCCTTCCGCACCGCGCCCTTCGACCAGCTGCAGCACATCACACAGCCCAAGGTACTGTCACACAGCGCGGCCGAGCGGCGCGACGCCGAGCGACGCCGCGCTACACTCAACAACGCCTTCCGCACCGCGCCCTTCGACCAGCTGCAGCACATCACACAGCCCAAGGTACTGTCACACAGCGCGGCCGAGCGGCGCGACGCCGAGCGACGCCGCGCTACACTCAACAACGCCTTCCGCACCGCGCCCTTCGACCAGCTGCAGCACATCACACAGCCCAAGGTACTGTCACACAGCGCGGCCGAGCGGCGCGACGCCGAGCGACGCCGCGCTACACTCAACAACGCCTTCCGCACCGCGCCCTTCGACCAGCTGCAGCACATCACACAGCCCAAGGTACTGTCACACAGCGCGGCCGAGCGGCGCGACGCCGAGCGACGCCGCGCTACACTCAACAACGCCTTCCGCACCGCGCCCTTCGACCAGCTGCAGCACATCACACAGCCCAAGGTACTGTCACACAGCGCGGCCGAGCGGCGCGACGCCGAGCGACGCCGCGCTACACTCAACAACGCCTTCTGCACCGCGCCCTTCGACCAGCTGCAGCACATCACACAGCCCAAGGTACTGTCACACAGCGCGGCCGAGCGGCGCGACGCCGAGCGACGCCGCGCTACACTCAACAACGCCTTCCGCACCGCGCCCTTCGACCAGCTGCAGCACATCACACAGCCCAAGGTACTGTCACACAGCGCGGCCGAGCGGCGCGACGCCGAGCGACGCCGCGCTACACTCAACAACGCCTTCCGCACCGCGCCCTTCGACCAGCTGCAGCACATCACACAGCCCAAGGTACTGTCACACAGCGCGGCCGAGCGGCGCGACGCCGAGCGACGCCGCGCTACACTCAACAACGCCTTCCGCACCGCGCCCTTCGACCAGCTGCAGCACATCACACAGCCCAAGGTACTGTCACACAGCGCGGCCGAGCGGCGCGACGCCGAGCGACGCCGCGCTACACTCAACAACGCCTTCCGCACCGCGCCCTTCGACCAGCTGCAGCACATCACACAGCCCAAGGTACTGTCACACAGCGCGGCCGAGCGGCGCGACGCCGAGCGACGCCGCGCTACACTCAACAACGCCTTCCGCACCGCGCCCTTCGACCAGCTGCAGCACATCACACAGCCCAAGGTACTGTCACACAGCGCGGCCGAGCGGCGCGACGCCGAGCGACGCCGCGCTACACTCAACAACGCCTTCCGCACCGCGCCCTTCGACCAGCTGCAGCACATCACACAGCCCAAGGTACTGTCACACAGCGCGGCCGAGCGGCGCGACGCCGAGCGACGCCGCGCTACACTCAACAACGCCTTCCGCACCGCGCCCTTCGACCAGCTGCAGCACATCACACAGCCCAAGGTACTGTCACACAGCGCGGCCGAGCGGCGCGACGCCGAGCGACGCCGCGCTACACTCAACAACGCCTTCCGCACCGCGCCCTTCGACCAGCTGCAGCACATCACACAGCCCAAGGTACTGTCACACAGCGCGGCCGAGCGGCGCGACGCCGAGCGACGCCGCGCTACACTCAACAACGCCTTCCGCACCGCGCCCTTCGACCAGCTGCAGCACATCACACAGCCCAAGGTACTGTCACACAGCGCGGCCGAGCGGCGCGACGCCGAGCGACGCCGCGCTACACTCAACAACGCCTTCCGCACCGCGCCCTTCGACCAGCTGCAGCACATCACACAGCCCAAGGTACTGTCACACAGCGCGGCCGAGCGGCGCGACGCCGAGCGACGCCGCGCTACACTCAACAACGCCTTCCGCACCGCGCCCTTCGACCAGCTGCAGCACATCACACAGCCCAAGGTACTGTCACACAGCGCGGCCGAGCGGCGCGACGCCGAGCGACGCCGCGCTACACTCAACAACGCCTTCCGCACCGCGCCCTTCGACCAGCTGCAGCACATCACACAGCCCAAGGTACTGTCACACAGCGCGGCCGAGCGGCGCGACGCCGAGCGACGCCGCGCTACACTCAACAACGCCTTCCGCACCGCGCCCTTCGACCAGCTGCAGCACATCACACAGCCCAAGGTACTGTCACACAGCGCGGCCGAGCGGCGCGACGCCGAGCGACGCCGCGCTACACTCAACAACGCCTTCCGCACCGCGCCCTTCGACCAGCTGCAGCACATCACACAGCCCAAGGTACTGTCACACAGCGCGGCCGAGCGGCGCGACGCCGAGCGACGCCGCGCTACACTCAACAACGCCTTCCGCACCGCGCCCTTCGACCAGCTGCAGCACATCACACAGCCCAAGGTACTGTCACACAGCGCGGCCGAGCGGCGCGACGCCGAGCGACGCCGCGCTACACTCAACAACGCCTTCCGCACCGCGCCCTTCGACCAGCTGCAGCACATCACACAGCCCAAGGTACTGTCACACAGCGCGGCCGAGCGGCGCGACGCCGAGCGTACGTACACACAGTCCAAGGTACTGTACACGAACGAACATGTGCATAGGAGCATCAACTTCGCGACAAAACCGACTTTTTTTTTTTTGTCATCTATTTATAAAATTAGGTTCAATACCCAATTTACGTTAATTACATTTATGAACAGTCCCAATCTTTAGCAACTGTCCACAACGGCTATCTAAACATAATATTGAACAACATAATATTTTCTGATCTACCTATATTATTCAGGACTAAACGACTTAGTTCGTGCAAAACATGACACTCAATGCGTTCTGTTTCTATTAATCTTAAGGCTACAAAAACAGAATGATATTTTAAATATGGTTAACCCTTTCACAAATGCGTCTAATGTTCTAACAGTGCTAACAACAATAACGTAGCCTCCCCTTGCAGTACGAGATCAAAGAGAAGCTGGAAGAGATCTTCAACTCCATCAGCTCGGAGCCGCTCCTGCCGCAGTCGGGCTCGTGCTCGCCGGCCACGCCGGGACACAAGTCCTACCAGCAGGCCGTGCCGCCCTACACCAAGTACTTCCCGGAGCTGTTCCTCTACTGAACGAGGTACCTATACTGCAACTACTACACTATACTACTACACTATATTACTACTACTATACTACTACTACACTATATTACTACTACTATACTACACTATATTACTACTACTATACTACACTATATTACTACTACTACTACACTATACTAAATAAATAAATATCGCTGGACATTACACACAGCTCCATCTGGTGCCACACTAAGCAACGAGGCTTGTGTCGTGGACACCAGATAGTTGATATACTACATATTATATACTTTTTGTTTGTAAATACATACTTATTATACATATAAACATCCATGACTCGGAAACAAATGTTTATGCTCATCACACAAACATTTGCTCCGACCGGGATTCGAACCCGGGACCCTAAGAACGTAAGGCAGCCTCACTACCGCTGCGCCATTCGGGTCGTCAAAACCCCACTACACCAACCACCACCATACCATACCAACCACCATACCAAACCATACTACTACTATACTATACTACTACTACTACACTGTACTACTGCTACACTATACTACTACTACACTATACTACTACTACTACTACACTATACTACTACTACACTATGCTACTAGTTCTACACTATACTACTACTACACTATACTACTGCTACTATACTATTCTTATTCAAGAAGATAGTGAAGTATTTTTTAACGTTTTTGTCCCACTGCTGGGCAACGGTCTAATCTATCATAAAGTATGCAGGGTGGAAAGGACATATATATCGACGCTCAAATGATTAACACGTATACCTACATTGTTGTCGATTCTGCAGTGCAAGTACGTAGGAATCGATTCGATAAATCTGACAGTTATTCTCGACAAAATGACTTTTTATCTTTGTTTTAAACTCATTTTGTCGAGAATGACTGTCAGATTTATCGAATCAATTCCTACGTACTTGCACGGCTGTTGTGCACAAACTAAACTTAATTTTGGCTATTGCTATCTTTTACTAAAAGGCACTGCGAGAAAGGGACGGCTATAGCTATGAACTAAGTTAGAGATGTCAAACTAGTTTATGCCTTGCGCTTCACCGTGTTTTTAGTCGACATCATTTTACGTGCACCCTTCATTTGTATATAAATATTAGTTCCAACTAAATTTGACAGCTCTAAATTACGTCCGTCTCTTTCTCGTTTTATTAGAGAAAAAAGATAACAATAGCCTAAATTAAGTTTAGTTTGTAGATATTTGACTAATATCATTATTTTTTCTCTATTTCCAGTTCAGATTGGTGAAGAACACACGACCTTCAGTAGTGGCCCGTAGCTTGTAATTTCGCTCGACACACTAGCATGTAGTTATACTGAATTATTACGAGGCGACATCGTTAATGTGTACCTATATTACTCAATACTTTAACGTTGAGGCCTCTCACAATATACGAAAGGTAATCTACCAGATATTCTTATATAAATAAATATCGCCACACTAAGCAAAGAGACTAGTGTCGTGGACACCAGATAGTTGATATACTACATAGATTGTTGATGCCTAGATTCCTGATTTTTTGGATTCATGTGTGTATTGTATAATTATCACTAGCTTCGGTGAAGGAAAACATCGTGAGGAAACCTGAGACTGACTGAGAGGTATTTCTTGAGTCGTGTTAAGCTGAGGCCCATAGGCGTAAGTACTCTGACACCAGGTCACAGAAAACTAGTAACTAGCGTTACAGAAGCTCTTTACTTCGCAATTGTTTTCAAAGAAATATGTACTTAATCTGATAAACAATATGATTTAATTTAGCTCGCGTTCCAGTCGACCACGTGTTCATTTATATACCTACCAATTTTTTTTTGAGGGAATATGGGCCTTAATTCACTGGACTACGGTTCATAATAAGTTATACGTGGTTATACATATTGAAAGAGCCGCGGACTAGGGTTGCTTACTTCGAGAAACTACTTACGCCATCTAGTGTAGATTCGCAAACTTCCTTTAAGTTGAAAAGAATTCCATAGGTATCACCTATAGTATTACCGTAAATATTTTGCATTGGGCTCTTAGTCTAAGTTCGTAAATGAATACGACAAATGAAATGCAACTCGAATGAAACGACTAAAATGTCTTTTTATTGTACTTTTTAAATACTTTTAGGGTATTGGAATAGTACTTTGTTCAACAAGGGGAGAAAGGGTTTGTAGTTTGAATTAATTTCATTTCAAATAGGAACATAATGTAATCCAATCAAAGTAGATTTTACCTGTCAGCGTCTTCAGGCAACCAAAAAAAAGTTAAATTTCGATCACGATCCGTATTTAAACAATTAAATACTGCACAGTATCTTTTTGCTTTTTTTTTTCTTACAATTACAATTATCGAGAAAGTTGAACGTGGTCGGACAAATAACGCGCGCGCGTGTCTTCTTTCGCTTGGGGCAGCCTACTAGATTGGCCCTTCCGCAGTGGCCGCCGCCTGTAGGTATGTTTTTAATACCTACAGGCGGAGTGACACAGGCCTGACCAGGTTAGCACTAACCACACGGTAAGGAAGAAGACCGCGCGGAGGAGCGGTGTCGTTACAGAATCGCCTTATAAGTTTATAAGACAAAAAAATTAGATATATTCGACGACCCGATTGGCGCAGCGGTAGTGAGACTGCCTTACGTTCTTAGGGTCCCGGGTACGAATCCCGGTCAGAGCAAAATGTTTGTGTGATGAGCATGGACATTTGTTTCCTAGTCATGGATGTTTATATGTATAATAAGTATGTATTTACAAACAAAAAGTATCTATGTAGTATATCAACTATCTGGTGTCCACGACACAAGCCTCGTTGCTTAGTGTGGCACTAGGTGGCGCTGTGTGTAATGTCCAGGGATATCTATTTATTTATTCACTATATTATTATAGAGAGTAATTAATTTCGTGCAAAACCATTCTATAGTTGTCTTTGTTTCGACAAATCGTTGGTGTGTATTCATCGGACTGTGATGAAATGTCAAAAAATTTCGTGAATGGGGAAGACTGGTCAAAGCTGATTGTAGATGGCGCGTCCATAGCTTAGTCCCAATCTGAAAAATGAGGTCAAACTATTTTGAAATATAAAATGACAATGGTGTAGATTCTGTTGTGTACAAACTAAACTTAATTTAGGCTATTGCTATCTTTTACTAAAAGGCAGTGCGAGAATGAGCTATGAACTAAGTTAGAGATGTCAAACTAGTTTATGCCTTGCGCTTCACCGTGTTTTAGTCGACATGTTTTTACGTGCACCCTTCATTTGTATGGAAATATTAGTTCCAACTAAATTTGACAGCTCTGAATTACGACCGTTTCTTTCTCGTTTTATTAGAGAGAAAAAGATAGCAATAGCCTAAATTAAGTATAGTTTGTGCACAACAGAATCGACACCAATGGCAGATTTTCAAGATGTTTGCTACAAGCGATGCTAGCGCCACTAGTTCCACAGTTGCCTTCCCCATTGGTGCCAATGGTCATGACATTTTTCTGCCGTGAAAATTTTGAGATGAAAGTGCATTTGTGACCTTTTGATATTCGTTACTGCGGCGAAGCCCAAAAGGAGGGTTATTAAATATTATCTGCGTCTTTTTAGGCCTAAATAATAATAAAAATGTGTTCAAAATACATATTAGCTATGTCGCCTGTAATCAAACAATTTTAACTTGTAATAATAATTGTCGACTAAATCTGACTTTGGCTCCAAACTATGATAATAATGTAATGTATAACGAGTCACATTCCCAGTTGCTTTTACTGATTATTAATAATTATTACTGTAGTAGGTGAATCTCTTATTACGGTGGGGTGGTCTGTTGTTATTAATCGTGATCAATATTTAAAAAAAATGATGTATTTCTGTTGCCGCTATAACAACAAATACTAAAAACAGAATTAAATCAATATTTAAGGGGGGCTCCCATACAACAAACGTGATTTTTTTGCCGTTTTGTCTAATGTATAGATAATGGTACGGAACCCTTCGTGCGCGAGACCGACTCGCACTTGGCCGGTTTTTTTATTACTACATATTAAAGTACACGTTCACAATCAAATAAGGGAAAAAAAACGCACTAGGTCCTAAAACTCTAAATAACAGAATGAAAAACTGATTTAATCCAGACTAGCGGACGTTCCGCGGTTTCACCCGCGTAGTTCCCGTCCCCGTGGGAGTACGGCGATAAAATATAGCTTATGTTTCTCAGGGTGAATGTAGCTTTCTAATGGTGAAAGAATTTTTGAAATCGGCGCAGCAGTTTTTGAGTTTATTCATTACAAACATACACACACTCACAAAAGTACAAATGTTTCCTCTTTTTAATATTAGTGTAAATGAAAACAAAACACGTTATCACGATTAATAACAACAGTAAAGATTTTTTTTATGATATTTCGTAGCGCACTAAGGAATGGTGTGGTTGGTGAAGCAATATTCTGTTTTCATGATACTTTGGTTGGGACCAATGTATCTAACGATATTAATTATTGGGTATTTAAGATAAAGCTGATTTGTGCTGAAAACTGAGAGAGATATTTGCAATAAAACAATATATTGTGTGTTTGTAAAAATATGAATCTTACTAAAAGGATTGTTTAACTTTCGATTTTTTAAACGACATAACGTTTGATTTAAGTTTGTAGAACGGAATAGTCAAAATATTATTTTATATACACAAAGATTTGAGTCGTTAGATTCGCTCTACCTCGTGTAAGAACCGATGCCATTGAAATAGCATTGTCTCGCTCACTCATACTGAAAATCATCGTGCGAGCTCACTCTTCTCAGTGTTAAGGCTGTGCATTATGAAAGTTGACAACGTCGCATATAACTATAGTTGGTGCCAGTTAAGATGAGAATAGCGGTCATTGAACCACCTACATTAATTATTAAACTTTGAAAACCAAAAATAAGCCTGTTCAAGTATTGAATCGTCATCTATCCTAATCTTCAACATTTTTTGTAATGAAAAACGATACATATGGTTTATTTGTTTTGGTTTGTATACGAAGAGATATTAGGGAAAGGGCAATGACCGCTACTCTCATCTTAACTGGCACCAACTATATAAAATATATCAATTAAATTACTTACGGGACAATATCCGTGAATTTTCTTTATTTATGAGCTCCCGATATTTCGACGCTGTTGCAAATTGGGGTGGGGCGAAAATTATTTATTATGAGCAGACAAATCTGGAGCTCATAAATAAAGAAAATCACGGATATTATCCCGTAAATACCTTAAGTGTAGTGAAAATCTAAAACAGTAAATCAAATATTGCTTTGTTTTAATCGATTTTCTAATGTTACTAACCGAAATTATGTAATATCGTTGGGTGTTGCATAAAATATTGATTATAAATTGTAACCATCAATGCAACTGGAGTCCTTTCAAATGATTTTTTATCACTAAAATTAAAACAGCCCCTAATTCCGTGGCTTCGGTTCCTCCTAACTCTTTTTCATCTGACCTGAGGAGTGCTCCTATCGATTTCAATGATTATTCCTTTATATTTCAATTTATTGATGAGGAAATTAATTATTTATATAATATATTTTGTAGGTTCAAATTGATTAGTTAAAACTGCTCTCATAATTAAGATGTCTTGTATTATGTTTGTATTCGTTAGTAAATAATGATAATTAATATATTGCGTATTGTGATTATGTTGTTATTATAACTTTATATATCTGTGAATGTTATTAGATGTCTAACAGAACTGATTTATGTACCCGTTTACAGTAGAAGTTCTACAGGTCGTAACGTAAGATCTAAGGCCCTAGCACGCGGTGTAAACTTAACTTAAATATGTCGATTTTATTCTTTTAGCATTTTAATCATCATAAATCATTTATTTATTTATTTAAACTTCATGTACAAGAGTGGTATAGGCGGACTTAATGCCACAAGGCATTCTCTACCAGTCAACCTTTGGGTTAAATAGGAAAACATAGTGATAGGGTACAAAATAATGTCTAAAAAACTAACTTCTTGTTAACGAGAATGTATATACTTATATTGATACTAATACACATATACACATAAAATAAACTATTAAATATTCTATCAAATACCAAAAATTAAAAATCAATCAATTAAATCATCTATATATATGAATAAATTCTTGAAATTATGAGAATATATACATACGTGAGAAGGGTATATAAAATCGACGTATTTACGATACGTTAACACTGCCATGCGCGCTCGTGCCCGGGCCTCTGGTTGTAAAGTGTAGGTATCCATGGAATCCAGGATATCGATTCTGCCCCAGCTATGACGAAGTTATTATTAGTATTCAGTTCTATTCGGCTTATGCCCATAGAAAACAACGATTTTGTATGAGACGCGTACGCATCGCGCACGTTGAACGGATGCGTACGCGTCTCATACAAAATCGTTGTTTTCTATGGGCATAAGCTGAATAAGCGTGAGTAATCCCTTAAACCGAGCCGAAGGTGTGTAGCCACTCTTAAGGCTGTTTTACACCGGGGGGGCAACACTGTCCGGCATTGCAGCATGCTACATATTATGGCGTGCCTCATCTTGTGGTATGCTACAAATAACCAACATGCGGCAGCCTATTTTACGCCGAGGCAACATCGTGCCTAGATAATTTTCAAAGCATCGTGCTGTAAAACTTTATTGGAGTGTTTTGGTCTACCAACTTGATTGATCGAGGGAACAAGACACCGTAGAATATGGCTGATGAAGTAACTTTAGCAGCATGACGTAAGGTGTGGCCATGCCGCCGCACGATTCTTGCCACAATCTGCAACATTTTAAATTATTGTAGCATGCGGCCTTGTGGTATGCCGCTATGCTGCACAATGTTGCCCCGGCGTAAAACAGCCTTTGTGCTTGTCTAAAATACGCTCCAAATACTTTTTTTAATAATTTAAGCAAAGTAAATATTGTTGATATTAAAATGTCATTTATTTGTAGAAAAAGGTGTATGTAAGAACAGTTGCAGGTGACGTTCCTGCCTACCCTCATAATGGAAAAGTCGTGAGTTTATGATGTATGTAAAAATAAATTAAAAACATGAATATTGCGGTTGGTAGAGGTGGCGTGGTCGGTGAATGTATATAAAGGTTGCATTGTTCAATAAAATTGTACTTAATATTTATATTATATTACTAATGTATATCTGTTCAGTACTCGGTTGTGTACGCTAAATAAATGTGGTTCTACACACGAGTCGTTTTCTTGTACATTATTTTTAGATAAAACCCCTGATTCTCTCTGATGTTGCCTCGTTACAATAGGGATGATGACTGACTAAAAAATATGATTCTGTTTAGTCCGTCAGTTAGATTATCGAAAAATATTGGATACGTGTTTTTTGTTTTATCAAATTAATAAAAAATGACGGGAGATAAAACGTGTCAAAGATCATGAGCGGAGGCTTGTGACGTCACATTTGAGTAAAAAAATACTCAAATGTTACGTCACACGAGTTTTCGACGCACTGTATCGTCTTCATTTTTTGTTTACGTGTAAAAGAAAAAAATGTGTCGAATATTTTTCGGAAATCTATTTGACGGACTAAATATTTTTTAGATAAGATAATATTTTATTTGCTAAACATGTGTCATACATACAAGAAAATACATGTATGCAAGATGGTAACACGAACAACATTATTAGGTACGGTACAGCATCTTTGCCACATGATGTGACGTCGTCGTGTTGTTGTGACGTTTTGTTCGACTAATTTTTTGTGTTATCAAAATTAAAATCTCTGATGGCAGTCACACTTTGTCATCTACCCTATTAAATTAAATTGCATTTATCAGTAAAATAATGTCTCAGGATCGGGTTTTCTGCCTGTTACACCTTTTTTTATAAAAGTTACACACTAGGAATTTCTCCTGTATCGTGGGTGCGTTTACAAACATTTAATTTCAATTTCTTTCAATTCACATACACAAACAACCAGACCCAGAACAACTACCTGTAGGTCGTAAAAATATTGTTTCCGTGCGAGGATCGAACCACGACACGCAATGCAGCAGTCCATCGTTCAGCCACTGCACGAACCGTACCGTCTTCTCAACGTTCGTCTTTAACTCTACCTCATCAGCATCACCATCATCAGCCTATTAATGTTCCCACTGCTGGGACACAGGTCTCCTCTCTATGAGAGGGAATGGGCTATAATACACCACGCGGGCCCAGTGCGGGTTGGTAGATGTCACATGTCTTCGAATTTTTTGGCTCTAGGACATGCCGGTTTCCTCACGATGTTTTCCTTTACCGTTTTGAGAGCAGCGGTGAGGAAATAAATTACACAAAGTAATGCGCCTGTTTAGGTTCGAACCCACAACTTACTGTTCGTAAGTCGGGGCCGCCACCACTGGGCCACCGCTGCTCTACTAATTCTACCTAGCCTTTGGGGTTTGCAGGCGTTGTTATATTATGTAGTAAAAGAGGTCCTATTCGAAGTATTCCTACACAATACTACTTTCCATGTTAAGTAAAATGGGAGGCAAAGAAGAAATAAAACAAATAAGTTTATATTTAACATTTATATTTTAAAATAACATTTATCTATCTAGATTACAATTTAAGTTAGTTTCCTATCTACCTTTGGACGAGTTATTGAGGTCGTTACAAATCAAATACAATTAGTTATATATAGGTACATAGTTATATTTGTGACAACAGTTAGGTACAATTTCTGAAGCCAATGATATGCCTACAAACATAAAGTTATATATTAATACTAAAAAGTGTAGATATAACATGATATGTTGGTATTTAGTCTGCATTCGGTAAGTATATATTTTTTTAAATATCGATCTGTTTACAATATTTTATTGATATTCGATTTATCAATGTAGACATTCATTGGCTAGCAATATAAATGGCACGTATATAAATAGTAAGTAATCAAGTATTTTCCGGTTATATTACAATAATTTACCATTAACATTTTGATACCGCTATCATTCAATTTCACAATATAAAATGTGTTTTGCTTTATCAAAATAGGACTATACATAAAAAGCTCATTTATTTGATTTACATCAAATGCAACTGTACAAATCCTTTTATTTTACAGTTACTTCTGACAACAGTAATACAATAAGCAACTTTATTGTGAAGAGAATAAATTTTATTTTTGAAATTCCGATAAGTCAGTATCAAAAAAATATCACTATTATATCACTGCCTGACACTTCGGGCATTACAGACGTGATGTTCTATTGTTTTAATTTTAAGAAACGGTAAGGGCTACCGCACACTTGAGATAGGCTATTTCCCTACTAGTGCGAGAGAGAGATAAATAGTCAGTCTCACTCGCACTAGTAGGGAAATACAGTTACTCAAGACTGTAAGGGCTACCGCACACTTGAGACAAAACTTGTCTCAAGTGTGCGGTAGCCCTTACAGTTGTTGCAAAGAATCAGATGCCTTAATGGGTGTAAAAGTACACACTTAACAAAGCCGAAAGGCACTTGTTCTCCCCGTCACTGCGATATTTTTTAGTTATGGAGATATTGAGGGTGTAAGTTCCGACTTTATCAAAAGTTTTATTTTTTAAAACATAGTTTTTATTGTTATAACTTTAAATACCTCCACGACCCACGTACTATCGGGGTCTTTTCCGCCTGACCATTTAAACATTTTTTCGCTTAAATCCCGCGGAGGCGCCGAGCTACGCCCCCTTAAAGTTTGGGCCTATTAGGAAAGCGTCAACTTTGGCGCGCAAAGTAACAATAACTCTCGTTTGGCGTGCGTCGTCAATGCGCTCGGCCGATTCGATATCTTTTCATTCATTTTTCCTACACAAAGTCAACGGGGCGGGGCTAGAAAGCGTTTTTATGTTGCGAGTGCAAGCAAAAATGAGCTTAGTGGTGGTCAGGCGGGAGTGTCCTCGACAGTACAATGCATCCATCAACACATTGTTTTCAATGCGTCACGACAATGTGTGTTGAGTCACGCAAAACGTGATATTTCACCCCAAAAAAAAAGTCGTTTCCCAGCAATAATTTTTGTGTAGAGGATATTTCACCCCAAAAAAAAAGTCGTTTCCCAGCAATAATTTTTGTGTAGAGGATATTTCACCCCAAAAAAAAGTCGTTTCCCAGCAATAATTTTTGTGTAGAGTTACTTAGTTTGATTTACATAATTCTTGGTTGCCGGCTTCGTGAAGAATCCATTTACACCCCGTATATAAGGCGTTGCTGCAACGAGTTGCATTCGATGTGTCTTGTCTGATAAACTCTGGATTTCAATAAATTTAATACAAAATCTTTCTAGATACATAGGTATATACATCGTTTTGAGCACCTATTTGATTTAGTAACTTTATTTACATTATTTACAGATCTGTTTACTATTTACAGTCTTGTGATGTTGTGACTTCTGGTGGGTATTCATTCGAGATAAGTTTAGTTTTACAATAATGCATATTTATTTACACCCCGACTATAGATTTGTTAAAGGGTAGATACAAAATAATACTTTAACAATAAATAAATGATTTAAGCTCTCTAAAAATAAGCAACGTACATACATAAACAGACACTTTTTCTCAAGGGGGTAAGCAGAAACAAACAGTGATTTAATATTTTCACAGCTAACAACACTTTTGTGCGAATTCATGTGTTGCCATAAAAGAACAACAATAAAAATACTAAAAATAAATACATTTTCACAATGATTTGATATGACTACCTATTTGTGCTTGTTTTAAATTAATTTTATAATATCAATTCCTTTTTAAGACATACTGGCACTACAAAAATATCGAATACAAATTAACAAGAACTTACAAATTAGTTAAGATTGTCTATTCCAATAGTTCCCCATGACACAGATAATATAATACCCCATGATTAGCAATAACAAATTGACTTATTTAATTTTATGATGATCATTGATATTGTAAATCGATTCAAAAATCTAGAAAAATAACGATTTTAATTTAGAATATTTCTTTTTAATAATAGGAACAACATTCCATTGGAACATTACGTTCAAGTTCTTAATTTACAACTTAAAGTTTCTGCGATCCTGGTAAGATTGATTATTATGGACCCACATTTTAGATAGAAAAGGCAGAATTTGAAGTACCTACTTGTATTTTAGCAAAATCTTTTTGTGTAATTTTTGCTAATATTTTTTATTCTTAAATGTGCTGAGCTGGACGAACGCAAGCAGTTTGTGCAGTCAAAAGTTTGAGTATTAAGTCTGGACGCGTGTTTGACCGATGAATCGCACGAAAGTAACCCTTACTGCCTCGATATAAAGGACTTTTAGCCAAATCAACATTTTATTTTAGAAAGTCACCATCGGCCTTGCTACATTGTTGACTACCGAAAAATACGTTCCAGTTGTTCAGTTATATTTTTCCTTTGAGAAGTTGACAGTGAGCCAAAGTCGGTCTTCTCAATAACCGTGAAAAGACCGGAGTATTACAGCTATAGTTGGTACCAGTTAAGACGAGAATAGCGGTCATTGACCCACCTACATTTATTAATCTTTTTAACTTTGAAATCCAAAAATAAGACTGTTTAAGTCTTGAATCGTCATCTATCGTGATCTTCAACATTTTTTCTAATAAAAAACGATACATGGTGTATAGCCTGGGCAATGAATGATTGTGGTTGGAAAAGTTGAAAGCAGAAAATCTGACTTATGAACTTTGTTTGGACTAGTGAGAAGATAAACATATTAAAAGTCCTGACCCCTCCGAGGTGAGCCCGAGGGGGGGGGGGGGGGCAAAGAAGGTCCCGTTTTTTTGCTAAAGTGTGACAAACAAAGTTGTAGAGAATTTTATGAGGTTTTATTATGTAGTACAACAAAATTTTATACCCCCCCCCCCTCGGGCTCACCTCGGAGGGGTCAGGACTTTTAATATGTTTATCTTCTAACACTAGTTAGAAGATAAACATATTAAAAGTCCTGAGTCGTTTGGACTACCAAACGAAGTTCATAAGTCAGATTTTCTGCTTTCGACTTTTCCAACCACATACCCCTTTTGAGCACTCATTTACCAGACTAGTATTTGTTTTTTGTTTTAGTTCATACGAAGAGATATTAGGGAAAGGGCAATGACCGCTACTCTCATCTTAACTGGCACCAACTATACGCATCTGCGTATGGGCCAGGTATATCAACGATGGCTCTGACCTACCAGGGTAACATAACGTATTGAGAAGTGAGTAAGTACTAAGGGAATCGTATGACTGTGGTACCGATCGCGTCGTCGCTGCACGCATGCGCGAGTGCGCTCTCGAACTCTTGTGGGAAGTATACCTGTAATGGAAGGCTAAGTTTTAGCAAGACATGCCTCATCATTGTCATTATTTAGCAGGACGTCCACTGCTGGACAAATGATTATAAGGTCAACAAGTAATAGCTAGGGAATAAGTTCTGTTGTCACCTTATCAAGTATGGGCGCCATCGCACCGCGATCTACTAATTTGGTGAGCGTGTCCAGTCCGTCTCTCAGTCTGAACCTGTCTTCTAGCCAGTCTGTATTAGAACCACAGCCTAGCAGCCACTGTAAGCAAGAAATTAACGATTTGGTTACTCGACGCCTTTTAGGAAGGGTTCAGGAACTAAAATATAACAAAATTAACTCACTCTAAACACCCTGTAAGTATAGAATGTAGTGGCGAATATGATAGCGAAGGGCGTCGGCAGTCGGTCGGTGATCATCGGGCCCGGTCGGAGATCCAGAAACGCTCTGCGGGGTGCTGTGGCCCTGGTGGAAAATTAGTTTTTTAGTACCGGTATTCCAAGACAGTTTTGAAGGCTTTTCAAATAGGTAACAAGATTAATGTTGTTGTAACATCACTATTTAGTAAGTAATTAGTGTGTACACCACTAGATATTATCTATGGTTCCGGTTTATACCTGTCACTCCAGCTAGGAGGCACTGCTATGTCCGATCCCGTCTGTGATACATCTACTAACCTGTCTCTGTATTATAATGTGTTTCTCGTCTTAATAAACCAAGTCTACTCAACAATATCTTTCATTCCAACAAATATAACAAATGTAAAACCATATTAGTTGTACACGCGCAAGGTGTACCAACCTATTTTAGAGGCGCGCAGCGGAGAAACGCCAGCGCCTTCAAACAACGTCCGTTTCCGGCGCATCGCGCAGGACGAGCACGCAGCGGGAGACGTGCGGGGGAACGAGACGCAGGGAGCCGCCGGCCACTATATAAACAGCGAGCGCTCACGCTCGAGCATTCGGAACGACTAGCCACCGGGTAGCACACACGTGAAAACTGTTGTATTTAGCACCGCTCGGCCATACTGTATAATTTGTAATTATTATAATAATTATAATATTTCAACAAAGTCGTCCGTTTCAATCATCTCCCGCACAAACAATTTAAATAGAATGTTATAAAGATGTAGTTTTTTTTTACATTAAATGGGCCCCAGTCTTGTCCTAAAGACAGAGATGAGGTCCCCGATGGAACGAGCTAACCCAAAAGATGCCTATTAACTCGCGACTTAAATAGATTGGGCTCATATGAACTTGGAAACACCGACGCAGGCAGGGAATTCTACTCCTTGGCTGTGCGCGTGGTAAAAGATGTAGCAAAGCGCTTCGTGCGAATGTGTGGAACATCGACAAGGTATAGTGGTGATAACACTGATAACCTGTAGCATGACCGGACTCCCCATGGAAGAGGGAGAAGTTGAAATGAGCTGGCGGAGCTCTTGGGCACACTCACCAAAGTACAGTCTGTAAAAGACCGACAAGCATACAACTTTGCGGTGGTTGGCCAAGTAAATGGTTATTAGTGTAGGAGAAGAAGATGGATGGATTCTGTAAAAGATGAATAGGTAGAAAAAGAGTGACTTCTGAGATGACGACTAATATAAATAGGGCCGTTTGGAAAAAGAAAAAACGTTACGCCGCCGCCCGCGCCGGCCCGAAATAAATTGGGATAAAAGCAGGAGAATGATGATATTGATTCAGATATTATGGAACTAGGATTACATACTTAAGCAGAGCAGGTTTGTTGGCGAGCGCGGGCGGCGGAACCTCAGCGGCAGCGCACGCCAGCACGGCGTCCCAAGGGCCCGTGCGCTTCGCGCGAGCCTCCAGGCTCGACCACGCGCCAGTCTCGCGGTTACCCTCGATATCCACGAAGTCTTGCGCTCCTGGTATCACAACATGAATATAGCAGGTCAGTTATGTGCAAGAAGAAACGAACTAGAAAAACACCAATCATTTCATCAAAACAATAATAGTAGATTTTACAACAAGTGCCCACGCCTACGGCTCGGGCTGATAGTAATGACAAGTATAAAATGGTTTTGTGGACGAGTTATAAACTCTGCTTATCACTTCGATTGCGAGGAAATAAAACAGTTGTATAAATTGAAGAAATTAATAAACGCACGAAAAAACAAGAGCTGTTTCCCGTCGCTTTATTTTTTTGAATTGTTAGGACATTGATATTATTAGGCTTAGGCTGCAGACCTATACAGCCTACTATTTAAATTAATTTTGTAATAATAATTTTCTTAAATTAATTAAATAACCTACCGTAATTACTTGAATTTAATTTTTTATACCTTTTATGTCTTAAAAAACACATAAGCCAAATAAATTAAAGTAAATGTTATAAAATAACAAATTCTATCTATGAACTTCTTATTGCGTTTGGCTGTATGGCTCATTTTCTTTGCCTTAATATAGATACTTTTATGAGTAGATACGTTATCCTGCACAAATAAGTACTTTCAGAGCATGAGAAGTGTTTTTTTTTTTTTTATATTTCTGTCATTGTTTGAATTATCAACAGAAGTTTTTATTATATTTAAATATGAGCTGCTAAGAGAATAATGTAATAAAAGTGTATCAGTTTGTGCCATAAAAACTGTCAGCAGCAGCCTACTAAGTAAAGGTAGGTCGTGAGCGAGTTAACTTGTTTTCTGTCTGACGTACTATTTCTGAATAGTTTGGTGGTTTGGTGAACATGAATGAGTAGATAACATTACCAAGGTCCTTCAAGGTGAGCGCGGCATGCCTGGGTGCTACAACGGTGACGTGCACGCCCCACGTGCTTAATAGCTGAACTAACGCGCACCCCTCACCGCTAGCCGCGCCGCACAATGCCACCCTGCAATACAACTCGTTATGAATCATGTTGTCCTGGTAACTGTAGGTCAATAAGGTCCAGCAATATATGTAGTCTGGTCATAAGTTTTGTCACATAATTATGGAATAGTAGATTGTATCATAAGGGAGCAAAATAATATTTTTACGGCGAGGACACTTTTTTGAATCCAGAGCGAAGTGAGGGATTCTTTAATAGAATCCTGAACGTAGCGAGGGATTCAAAGTACGTCGCCCGAGCCAAAAATATATTTTGCGCCCGAGTGATACACTCTACTTTTCATCACCCACTATGAGAAAATAAAAGGCACCTCATAATTTTAACCGACTTCAAAAAGGAGGAGGTTCTCAATTCGACTGTTTTTTTTAATGTATTTACACCGATTACGCTGATATTTATGAGCCGATTGACGTGATTATTCTTTAGTTTGATGCGGAATAGTTGTCATTTGGTCCTATAAAAATTTAACATAGTTTGGCCCAGTAGTTTTCATTTTATGAACATTTTTACTTCAGTCGTGTGGTCTAATTTCAACATGTAAAATAAATGCATATCTAATATTTGGATAGGATATTACAACTAAAAATGGAAAAATAAAAATAAAATTGAAAAAAATAAAACCGACTTCACAAAACACAAAAACGTTAAAAATAACTTTAGCTTCAGAAGTCGGTGACAAAAAAAACTAAATGAATCAGACAAATGTCACCGACTTCTGAAGATCTAAAGTTATTTTTCACTTTATTGTGTTTTTTATTCACTGTCACCTAAAGAACTCATTTTTCAAAACAAAACCATGAATTTCTAACAATTCATGAAAATTGACGAAAACGCGATCTGTAGTTCGCGCGTTTTTAATTTGATTTCGTTTTTTTATTCAGTCAGCGCGGCGGCGCACGGTGGGCTGGAAATCGGCTTTCATAGACTTAGGGATTTCAATTTGCAAGTGCTGGTTTTTATGCCGGATATCGCTTCTATTAGTCATTACTATGTAAAAAAATGACACCCGAGTTAATTCTGCCCAAAAACGAAGGAAATATAATTTTTTTACGAAAAATTTCTATGAAGCTAGTATGAAAAATCGAATTATCTCCTAAACGGCATGTTTAACCGTACTATCCTCGGAGGTGGTCATAGTGCTAATTATTTATGATTTTTTGGTTATTTTGTATATAATATAACTTTATATGTTACTTAAATAAGAGTTTGATAATCTTTTTTTATTTAAATTAATAAAAATGTGTCAAAAACAGCAATTTTTTTATTTAATTTTTCTTGTTTTGTGTGTTCTTAATATTTGGGTTAATAACATATCGAACTTTTGAACTTGGACACTAAAAGGGATCGTTTTACATGTAAAAAGAAATAAAAATATTTTGACGATTTTTTTAAAAAAAAAACGGCATTAAATTTTTCGTCAAATCTTGACTTTGACTTGACGTAGTGTCCTATGTCCCCTAGATGGGGCAGAGGGCGTCCACAGATGTCCTCCATCGCGATCGGTCTTGAGCTTCACGCTTCACCTCGCTCCACGTCATTCCGATGCTCGCCGCTTCTGCCAACACGGTGCGACGCCAGGTTTGACGGGGACGGCCACGCTTTCTTTTTCCTTGGGGATTCCAGTCCAAAGCTTGTTTGGGTATGTGGTCAGGGTCCCTTCGGAGCGTGTGGCCAATCCATCTCCACTTGCGACGCTTGATCTGGCGGTCAATCGGGCTCTCGTGGCATTCCTCTAACAGCTCTACGTTGGAGATGGTCTCGGGCCAGTAAATTCCGAGAATGCGACGAAGACAGCGGTTGACGAAAACTTGGATTTGGCGTGAGATGTCTTTTGTGACCTTCCACGTTTCACACCCATAAAGCAGCACGGATTTCACATTGGACCCGAATATCTTGAGTTTAATCCTTCGGGTCAGTTTCCGTGACTGCCAAACAGGTCTCCGCTGTGCGAAGGTTGCTCGGGCTTTGGCGATCCGTGAAGCGATGTCCTCTTCACTGCCCCCAGTCTCTGCCACGACGCTCCCGAGGTAAGTGAATTTGTGGACGCGTGCCACTGCCTCTGTGCCAATCAGCAACGGTGGGTGATTCTTCACACCAGTTCTCATCTCCTGGGTCTTCCTGATATTTATTTTAAGCCCGGTTTCTGCCGCCTCCTGCTGTAGATCGTTCAATTTTGCTTGCATATCGGCGCGGGTATGACTCAGCAGGCATAGGTCATCGGCGTAGTCCAAGTCTTCCAAGACGTTGGATAGTCCCCACTCTATGCCGCGGCGCTTGTTTTCAGAGATGCGAAGCATAATTCCGTCAAGAACAACTAGGAAGAGAAGCGGTGACAGGAGGCAGCCTTGGCGGACACCCGCGTGTACTGCTACGTCATCCGAGATGAGGCCGTCATGGGTTACCTTACAAGAATACTTCTTGTAGATACTCTCCAACAAACGGAAGATTTTCGGCGGCACTCCAATTTCCAGTAAACGGGACCAGATGCTAGACCACTTCAGCGTATCAAAGGCTTTTTCGAAGTCTACAAAGGTTAGATAAATCTCCCTCTGCCATTCTGATGCCTGTTCCAGTATGATACGGAGGGTGTTGATCTGGTCCGTACATGAGCGGTTCGAGCGGAAACCAGCCTGTTCCCTACGTAGAAGATGATCCACGGCCTTCGACAGTCTATCTAGGATGATTTTGCAGAAAACCTTAGAGGGAATCGAGAGCAGAGTAATACCTCTCCAGTTATCGCACTGGCTAAGATCACCTTTCTTAGGAATAGTTATGATAAGACCTTTGTTCCAATCATCAGGGAGCTCTTCAGCGGTCCAGATCTTTTCAATAAGAGGCGTCAGAACGTTGACTGCGGAGGGTAAGTCGGCTTGTAACATTTCCGCCGTTATCAGGTCGAGTCCTGGTGCTTTGCCTGTCTTCAAAGAACGGACTGTCTCCGCAACTTCAGAGGCTGTCGGTGGTTCCGTGTTGATGTTCAGATGCCGGGATGGTGGGGGATTGACTTGCAGCGCGTCAGGCGCTGATGTAGCTGACAAACGGAAGACCTCCTCAAAGTGTTGACGCCAGCGTAGCAGCTGCCCTTCTGATGTCACAATGAGCTGACCATCTTTGGACTTCAGCGGCTTCTTCTTTGACCTGCTGTTACCTGCCAGGGTTTTGGTAGATTTGTACAGCTCCTTCAAGTTGCCGGTGTTTGCAGCTTGTTGAGCACGATCAGTAATACCATCAGCCCACTGTCGCCTCTCTTTGCGGGTACTGCGGTAGATTTCTTTGCGTTTCTGACGGTATTGGATGTTAAGGTCGGCCCGTATGGCGTCCTTATGGGTTTCTAAAAGTCTCAGATGAAGATTTTTCCTTTCTTCGATCAGGCTCCACGTGTGTTGTGACATCCAGTCCTCCCGAGAGTGAGTCGATTTGTGCCCTAGAACGGCGGAGCTGGTCTCTGTATAGGCCACTTTTATGCGCTTCCACTCCTCGTCTATTGAGTCCGGAGCAGTATCGAGTACAGAAAAGTGATTGCGCAACTCGAGTTGAAAGGCTTTACGCGTGTCTGGGTCATGCAGTTTGTTTATGTCGAACCGCCTTCCAATTTTGCCGGGTCCTCCAGCCGCACGGGCTACTGCAACTTTCAGCCGGACTTCAGCAACCACCAGATGGTGGTCGCTATCAATATCGGCACCCCTACGGTTGCGAACATCAAGCAATGAAGAAAGCCATTTGGAACTAATGGCAAGGTGGTCAATTTGGTTCTTGGTGACCCCATCGGGTGAGTTCCACGTGTACTTATGATGTTCACCATGAATGAATAATGTTCCTCCGATTGTAAGGTCGTGGTTCTGACAAAATTCAATAAATCGCTCCCCATTCTCGTTGCACACCCCAAGTCCCTGTGTACCCATATGTCGCTCGCGGTTAGTATTAACACTCCCAACCTTTGCATTCAGGTCCCCCATGACGATGATGATGTCTTGCTTTTTTATGCTCTTAAGGGTGGCGTTGAGGTCATTGTAGAATGATCCTTGGTATCCTCAGGTGATCCATTGGTTGGGGCGTAGCACTGGACAATAGAGATCTTCCGGGCTCTTGAATTGAAACGGGTATACATGATCCGGTCGGAGATCGGTTTCCAGTCCAAGAGACTATTCTTGGCTGCTTTAGAAAGGAAGAGCCCCACGCCATACTCGCGCACATCTTCCTCACTTTCTTTACCAGAATATAGCAATGTCAAGCCCCTGGACGTTCTCAGCTCCCCAAACCCGTTCCTCCTCACTTCGCTCAGACCGAGTATCTGCAAGTTGTAGTTAAGCATTACTGCTTCTGCTTGGGCTAGTCGACTGTCATCGCTAAGCGTCCGTCAAATCGGCAACCAAAAAATCATAAATAATTAGCACTATGACCACCTCCAAGGATAGTACGGTTAAACATGCCGTTTAGGAGATAATTCGATTTTTCATACTAGCTTCATAGAAATTTTTCGTAAAAAAATTATATTTCCTTCGTTTTTGGGCAGAATTAACTCGGGTGTCATTTTTTTACATAGTAATGACTAATAGAAGCGATATCCGGCATAAAAACCAGCACTTGCAAATTGAAATCCCTAAGTCTATGAAAGCCGATTTCCAGCCCACCGTGCGGCGGCGCGACTGTGGGCCGTCGTACCGGCCAGTCTTTATTCAAACAATATTTGCGTTCGATTTCTTTCGGCGCTGAACACTAAGATGTTCCAAATTCAAAAAGTGCGCCGCAAAGATAATTGCCACATGAGCAAGAAAACGGACCAGAGTATAAGCTTCTTAAGAACGTGCAAAATTGTTACCTATTTTGGTAGGGTTGTCATATTATGTGAAGACAAATTAAATAATAAATAAATAAATATCGCAAGACATTAACACATACCGCTATCTAGTGCCACACTAAGCAACGAGGCTTGTGTCGTGGACACCAGATAGTTGATATACTACATAGATACTTTTTGTTTGTAAATACATACTTATCATACATATAAACATCCATGACTTGGAAACAAATGTCCATGCTCATCACACAAACGTTTGCTCCAACCGGGATTCGAACCCGGGACCCTAAGAACGTAAGGCAGTCTCACTACCGCTGCGCCATTCGGGTCGTCAAATTAAACAAAACATTTGTGAAATTAATTTAAAGACAGACCGACTAGTAGCGAGAAATAAGAACGATGTAAGTATTATGCTAAAAAAACTTAATTATTTTAATTTTCTGAAATGTACTTCTGAACGAATAATTCAAAATGACATTTTGTGGGTTTGACAAATTCTAGATTAGGTAAACGTCATATCTACAACATGTCATAACTGTCACGATAAACGTCAAACATTTCTTATTTTTATTGTGTGCATAAAAATACTATGAATAAGGAAAAAATATTACTTTTCAATACACTTCCTCGAAGAATGGTCCATAACGCACTACGATTAGGTACAACATGCAATGTATTTCACACGCATGCGTTTTTTTTCCATTTTCCTGCACGTGTGCGGGAATGAAAATTGCCACAGATAACTTACCTATACTTAGTCCAAATTGGTTTAATGGCTATAGTCTTTGGTCAATGTTTTTTTTTTTAATTTCGGTAAAGTGTATTCAAATTGTGTTTATAAATAGAATATCATACATAAACATGATGATTAGAGACCGGATAATATGCATTTGCATATTTGCATATGCATTTGCATATTTAACCGATTTTCAAGGCTAATAGCATATTTTTACTAATATCTAGTGATGATGCATATTATTGCTATAATTTACAGTAGGTAGGTATTTTTCGAGCGTAAATATAAGCGCTAACATAGCACCCAAGTTCAAATTCTGCCCAGTTACCTCAGTAGATGTGGAGCGATCATTTTCGACCTATAAAAATATTTTGAATGATCGAAGACATAATCTTACCACTGAACATTTGGAACAATACTTGATTGTTAATGTTTACAAAAATATTAAATAATGTCTACTGTATCGATTAACATCTATCAATGGATAGTTTTCTATAAATGTATGCTGATTTTTTAATAAAAAATATAAAACTTAATAGTTTTTTTATTTTATCAAATAACAATAAATTAAAAAGAGACATACATAATAAAGTAAAACATAAATAAGACAAGTATTTACTAACAAAATACTTAAATCTAAAGGAATAATATTTACAAAACAAAAAAAACTCATTTAATGTTGCATATTCTGTCAGTTTTCGTGCATATTTTAGGCATTTTTCATGCATATTTGCATGCATATTTCAAGCTTTTTATGTTGCATATTATCCGGTCTCTAATGATGATTAAAAACTAATAGTTACTTTTATACACAAATTAACATTTATTTGTGTTCTGAATTTAAAAATATTAAATAAATCATAAACTTTATCCACTTGTATCAAAATGTACTATTTATTATATTCAGGGGTTAGTTTCCCAGCTTTCCCATAAGGTACAGGTTATGGTCGGAGTCCCATACAAAAATGTTTCGTTTCCTTTCAGCTCAATCAGACATCGGATTGGTTCAAATCATAGTTCAAATGTTCAAATCTTACTTTCAATATTTGAACGTAACACACATACCTAATACCTATTAAATAACAACCTGCCCACATACAAATGTTTAGTAAAAGCTTGTAATAACAATAAAAAGCTAAAAACACACCGTGTAGTTCCCTCTTCATTAAAAAAGTATAATACAATAAAATAAAGATCCTTACTTGAAAAAGTAATAATCAAATATGTACTCCTTGGGATAGTTAAAGTATGATATATTTTTATTTTTTCTAGTATTATTCATACACACAGTACAATAAACAACCATTTAATAAATACCACGTTTTTATATTAAAATATTCAAACTTGTCACAAAACAAACAACGTGTGTTGCCCTGACAACCCTGAGATTCTCAACTGGCTGTGACAGCGTAAACCGGTTTTTACCAGTCTCGCCGCGTACGCGACAAGCGGCCAGTGGTAACGCACACATGCCCCGCGTGCTTGTAGTAGTGCAACCAATTCGCGCGGTTGTATGAAGCTTATACTCTGTTCCGTTTTCTTACTCATGTGTAATTGCGGCGCACTTATAAAGAGAGGATTAAAAACTCATTACTGCCCGCTAAAAGTTTATTATAGAAAACACCACCTTTGGGTGCACTTAAAGGTGAACCAAGTCGTCCTTTTCGAATAGATGGGATGAAAAGTTAAATAAATGACACAATGAGTCACGCACTATAACCATTTGTATTACAAACTAGCGGACGTCCCGCGGTTTCACCCGCGTAGTTCCCGTTCCCGTGGGAGTACGGGGATAAAATATAGCCTATACGGATTCGGAAGAATCCCTCTAAGTAATGGTAAAAGAAATTTTGAAATCGGTCCAGTAGTTTTTGAGCCTATTCAATACAAACATACAAAAATACAAAGGTTTCCTCTTTATAATATTAGTATAGATGAAAGGGTATAAAATACAGATTTAAACCACATTAAAATTATTCGAAATGTCCTCCTCTTGCTTTGATACAAGCCTTCAATCTGCAAGGCCAGTCATCAATCGAAGCACGCACGACGTTCATGTCGATATCGGCGACTGCTTTAATCAGGGATGCTTTAAGTAACTGCGACTCCGTGTTCTTTGCGCGTCCACTCCATTTTAAAAAATGAACAAAATTCCAAAAACCCTTTGTTTTTATTTTCTTTTAATATTCATATTTCGTGTCGAGTTCCTCTGCTTGCATTCTAAATTCTAAATTTTACCTATGTGACAGAACTTATGGCCCGACTACGTATAATTTTATTATCGTACTATGTTCGTTTTAGCTTTGTGGTCAGGGTATAAGCAAAGTGAGCTCTTACCGTTTCCCTTTGCAGTTCTCCGGTGTGTAGCACAGGTTCCGGAGAGCTATTAGGGCTTCGCCCCCCGCCCACGGCAAGGACGCCGCCGTGTCAGCTGCCATATTGCGGGGACGCTTGCTCACCCGGGTACTAGGACAACAAAACAGAAGAAAGGTTACTATCACGACTCTTGCGTATCTGTCAAGCATTGTTCAGTTGAGAAAAAGGGATGGCTTTATTCCAACGATTAGGGAATATGCATACATTTTTTTTTTATTATTTCGATACGGAATTTTAAAGTACTATAAAAATAACGACAAAAAGCGAAAACAAGACTTATATCGACCAAACAACACAAAAGTTATAACCATTTAAACTTTTGTTTCTATCTCTTTCTAGATACACGGAATTTAGTATGGATTTTGTACGTCGATGCAGCGAATGACGTCATTCGCTGTATCGGATCTCTCTGTCTAATCAGCAGTTTCAAATGCTTATAACTTAGTATTTTCTATAGATATTAAAAAAATAATTTAACTTTGCTATTTCTGATGTTGTATTAACATCATTTAAAGTGAAAAAAATAATCATGCATATACCCTATTAAGGACATGGACTCCACTTAGACATTACCAGGCTCGCATAGCTGGTCAGGAAGTAGTTCTCTCTCACCTGCAAATAGTTAGCAGTTCAGTGGCCGCGCCGCCGCTCCATTCTGAGACGCATCCCCATACTTCATCACCCATTTCAAGATCTGTTACACCTTGACCGACGTCTAGTACTACACCTGAAAGAAAATGGGTATGACATCAGGTTGGTAAACTAAAAACTTGTTGAACTATTAAAATTTCATACTGTTAAAAGTGAGGGCTAGGGTTTGATTCCAGGTCAACCCGGCAATATGAGCTACCGAGCATGCTTTTTATTCGATTGCAGTGGATTAAATGTGTTTACCGAGGCTTATAGTACCAGGCTATCATAAACAGTCAGGAGATCATCTCTTACCCGCGAACCCCCTCCCCACGGTGACGTGCCCGCGGTACACCAGCGACCGCAATAGGTGTGCGCGACCGCGGAGCGCGCCGCGGTCTACTGTGCAGATACTGAACGCTTGCACGCGAACTAAAACTTCTCCATAACCCGCTCCTGAGGAAAGAAAGTACAGAAAGTGGTAAAACCAGGTGAGTGTTTTGTTGGCTAAAAGGTCTCAATTTTTCTAATTAATTTAAAATTCCAATTGTTTAATACGTTATACTAATTCAACCAGACCCAAGAACCAAGGTTACCGACGTGGCCCGAAGAATTGCCAAACTTAAGTGGCAGTGGGCAGGGCACATTGCCCGCAGAACGGATGGCCGATGGGGCCGAAAAGTTCTGGAGTGGCGACCGCGAACCGGAAGACGTTGCGTTGGAAGGCCTCCCACTAGGTGGACCGATGACCTGGTGAAGGTTGCGGGAATACGCTGGATGCGAGTCGCACGGGACCGGTCAATGTGGCGACACTTGGGGGAGGCCTATGTCCAGTAGTGGACGTCTTTCGGCTGAAATGATGATGATGACTAATTCAACATTGAAATCCAACTAACCCCGTTTTAGACGAAAACAATGTTCTTCAAACACCTATTCTCAATGGCATCATTAAAATGTTTTAATTGTCCATTCCACTAGGAACAACAGATAAATATGGGTCTTTATTTCCAAGCGTTTCGTATTTCTCAACTGACCTACAGGACTACTAGACTTTTCCATCGCTGATATAATGTAACTTTGACTCTACTAGCTAGGACAGGTTCTAACATAATCATGAATCTTACCGGGAGCCACAGCGTCCTCTACCAGGATAACAGACTGGTCTGCTTGTGAGTGCAAAGCGCGCGCGTGCGGCCCGCCGGGCACGCGGCGTGCTACCTTCAGCCCTATCAGCACGCCGGCGCTGCCTCCCGCGACTACGCCGCAAGCGAATATTAGCATACTGCGACGCCATACTGCAAAAGACGGAAAAATTTAATTCATGCATAAACCAAGTCACATTTGAAACAAAAAACTAAATCAAAATCGGTTCATGCGTTTGGTAGCTACGATGCCACAGAGACACAGATACACACGTAAAACTACTCACGGGTTCTCGCTAGTTCTACGATTTTGTAACACCTTATATCGTAGGACTAGTGGGAAAATATATACTCACTTTAGTTCTACCCACAGATCATAGAACTGTGGTTCTACCGTAGAACTGTTTAGTAGAACTAAAGTCTGCGCCAGATAAGTAGGAATTAAAGGTCATTGCTCTATCCTTAATTTCCCTGCGTAGGTACCCCGACAATACATTATGGATCGTTTTTTATTACTAGAAAAAGTCAAGGATCACGATATTAGGTCGTTTCGGGACAAGTTTATGTCATTATTTCTGTTTTCGGAATTATGTATTTGAATAAATGTATGCGGGTTAATGACCTTTATTTCCTACTTATCTGGCACAGACTGTAGTGGGGACCATGGGCGTGCGCCCTTAAGAGGCAATTAGACAAAGACTACCCTACCAACTGGGCATTTATTATAACTAATTAACTTTGTAATAAAATAACACATTATGTACAAAATATAAAAAAAAAGTTCAATCTCCTGTTAAAATACTTATAGCAATTTGTCGCTCCCGTGTCACGTAACTCACACTATACTGGAAGTTACTACGAAGCTTGGAGCTCAGCCGGATAGGCAAACAGTCGTCTTGCCTAAAATCCATTGATAATTTTACGCACACAGCGGCACATTGGCGCATATTTTCGTGTGTATGAACCGCACACATGTATAGATTGCGGTCATTTTAGGGCGGTAACTCCTGCGAGTGTAGCTGGGCTGTGATTGGCTGCTCAACACAATGCCAGGATTCAAGGTGGATGTTCTTTAGCCCGCGAAATTCAAATTTCGAAATTCCTTACGTTTTTTGCAATTTGCAGGCCAGTGCTAGATTTAGGTTGTATGTTGATTAAAGGGCGTTATTGGCGCGTATTATTATTATAATAATTAATAATATTATTGTTACTATATTTTTCAGATGAAAATTCATCAATAAATCATGAACATTTTTAGGGTTTTCTTCATGGGTGTCGTTTTCGAGGTTTTTGTGGTAGCTAATAATGAAAATGAGGTCAAAATTAAAATCCAAGATGGCGCCGATGAAAATTTTCAGTTTTTTCTTCATGGGTGTCGTTTTCGAGGTTTTTGGGGTAGTTAATAACGAAAATGTGGTCAGAATGAAAATCCAAGATGGCGCCAACGAAAATTTTCAGGTTTTTCTTCATGGGTGTCGTTTTCGAGGTTTTTGGGGTAGTTAATAACGAAAATGTGGTCAAAATGAAAATCCAAGATGGCGCTGACGAAATTGGTTTTTTGTTATCATTATTTCGTGGCCTACCCACCATGGACGACCACTGCACGCCACTGGTGGGGACAAACCGCGAAAACGGGTATTCCAGTATTAATGGATCCTTATTGATGGTAAAAAAACGAATTGGTGTCTGTTTTTTAGGGTTCCGTACCCAAAGGGTAAAAACGGAACCCTATTACTAAGACTTCGCTGTCTGTCCGTCTGTCTGTCTGTCCGTTTGTCCGTCTGTCTGTCACCAGGCTGTATCTCATGAACCGTGACAGCTAGACAGTTGAAATTTTCACAGATGATGTATTTCTGTTGCCGCTATAACAACAAATACTAAAAACAGAATAAAATTAATATTTATATACAACAAACGTGATTTTTTTGCCGTTTTGTCTAATGTATAGATAATGGTACGGAACCCTTCGTGCGCGAGTCCGACTCGCACTTGGCCGGTTTTTTTTCTTGTTTTCGGAGTTTCAAAGTATTACCTCCCTAATCTGGCTCTCCACTTTTTGTTCATTTAAGCGTTTCATTTTGCAGTTTTCACTCAAAAGTGAAACGTCTATAGTCTGCGCCATTTAAGTAGGGAATAAAGGTCATTGCTCTTTTCTTAATTTCTCTGCGTAGGTACCCCGACAATACATTATGGATCGTTTTTTATTACTAAAAAAAGTCACACACGTTTCACTGCAGGGATTCTGGCCATGACATGTACACTGAAGCCAGCACAAACCTCGATCTTGCCACAAGGACACCAGCTCCTCATACAGCAGCACAGGCGACAGAGGAGGCGCCCCCTCGCGGATGCGACGCACCGCTTCCTTTGTCCAGGCCGCCGCGCGCTCACGACCCTCCACTATCAGCTCGTGGTGCCAGATGCTGTGAAACGCCTCGCGGATCTGTACCAGGCAATCAGAGACATACAGAAGGAGTAGAAAGAGGAGGCCTGTGTCCCAGTAGTCGGAACATAACAGGATGCTTATGCTACATTACATAACATTAGTAGTCTAGTAGACGGGTATGAAGACTGCTCAGAAAAGACCTCTTTACGATCTCCCTCTGAGGATGTAACATATCAGTCGTTACACTGAGGGGGTTCCGGACAAGTCTTTTAAGACAAAACTGTGCCTCCTTCCATGTGCGGACTGAACCCGACGTGGTGGTTTTTCTGCGGTAGAATTTCCACACTCCCTGGTCTTATTCCTGCGCAGTCGCCTTTTGAAGGTTCCCGAAAACAAAAGAGGTGATAAAGCTGATAAGTAAAGCTTTAAAACTTCCTCTTCAACTTTTGGTCTACAGGGTCCATAATGATCATATTAAATTTGAAGTTACCATTGGAGTACACATTGTGGAATGATTGAGTATTTAGTTAGACAGAAAGAAAGTAATGAGTTCTGGTATATACTTGGATGTTACTCTGCTGATGATGCTAACCTTGTAATGTTTTGATCTTTATGTTAGGCAAAAGCACATTTGATAATTGTTATAAAATTTGAGTAAAAGGTGGTGGTTCGCGTCGCGACAGAGACAAGCGACCGAGACAAGAAACTCAGACGGGAGACCGCGACAAGTGTCTCGGTCTCTTCTTCATGTACTGTGGGTCGAAAGCGAGATATTTATCATATGTTATTTTAAATTTTAAATTGAGTGAATTTTACTGTTTTTATATTCATAATTTATTGTTTACAAAAAATGTGTAAACACAATGCGAATTGTTATATGAATAAGTAAATAAAAATAAAGAGACCGCAACCAAAGCAACAATTTTTTTTTTTTTTAAATCTTGCGATCAGTCTTTCAGATTATGAGCAAATGAGATGGTTCAGATGGCGTGTTAGGAGACTCTCTGTAGAGTCTAAAGTATAGAGTCAACAATAAATAAATAAATATCGCTGGACATTACACACAGCGCCATCTAGTGCCACACTACGCAACGAGGCTTATGTTGTGGACACCAGATAGTTGTTATACTACATATATACTTTTCTTTTGTAAATACATACTTATTATAAATATAAATCGTGGCTAAATAATAACAGCCGCTCGGGTCAATCTTTAGGTTAAGCCGTGCTTGCCTAGGTTGGTCTGTGGATGGGTGACCGCCAATTACATAGGTACCGAGTTTTCTCCGTGCCTCGGAAAGCACGTTAAGCCGTTGGTCCCGGCTGTCATTTGTAGATCTTTGACAGTCGTTAGGTAGTCAGAGGCCCAAAAAGTCTGACAACCAGTCTTACCAAGGGGTATCGTATTACCCGGTACTAACTGGGTTGTGGAGGTCAGATAGGCAGTCACTCCATGTAAAATACTGATATTCAGCTGCATCCGGTAAAACTGGAAGCCGACCCCAACAAAGTTGGGAAAAGGCTAGACAGATGATGATGATGATTATAAATATAAATCAAAATATAAATTCATTCAGTATCGGAGTGTCTGTCGATAAAGTCAGTTGTGTTGTGTGTACTGTGTTATTAATTTAGACTAATGGAAAGCCAAGTAGAACTTCTATTGGAGGAAGAAGAAGACGATATGCTTTCTCAAATATTGTCCTTTAAATTTTCGTCTCTTTAGGAGCATATTTGTGCATCGTATATCGGAGGGTGCTGTCTGATCAGTTCAACCAGCTTTTCAGTCTTCGTCAGATCTTTCGATCGCGACACGAGACACTTCAGGTCAAGGGCAGCACCTGTCGCGCGGTCTCCTGTCTCGCGTCTCTGTCTCCTGTCTGTCTCGCTCGCGAACTGATGCTTATACATTGCCTAAATTCAAGTAACGGTCGCGGTCTCCCGTCTGTCACTGGTCTTGGTTGCTTGTCTCTGTCGCGACGCGAACCGCCACCTTTACACAACTTACACCTGAAATAGCTGACAAAATATGGGTGTAGTGTACAGGTGTTAGCCTTCTGGGCTTTTATGTGTTATATTATCTATAAAATATTGTGTATTTTAATTTGGCTACTTGTCAACTACCTAATAATCACAATAAATACCTAAGTATTCATCCATACCCACCTAGGTTTGGTAGGCATCATCTGCCTAGCCTTTTCCCAACTATGTTGGGGTCGGCTTCCAGTCTAACCTAATCTGGTTATGGTGGTTATATGGTGGGTATATTACATGGAGCGACTGCCTATCTGACCTCCACAACCAGTTAGTACTGGGTAATACGATACCCCTTGGTAAGACTGGTTGTTAGACTTTCGTGCATTAACACTTTGACATGCATAATAACAGACGACTGTGGCGACACTTGGGGGAGGCCTTTGTCCAGCAGTGGACGTCTTTGATGATGACGATGATGATGATGATGATGATAATGATGATGATGATGATGATGATGATGATGATGATGATGATGGTGGTGGTGATGATAATGATGCATAATAAAATAAAGTTAATACCTTTTGGACAGTATCCACGGTAGTATGGACGGCATCACTCACTCTGGATTTTCCGTTGTCTGCTGCAGTTTTGGCAGCTACCTGATCAAATACATGTGAAATTAGTGCTTACTGGTATAAGAAAATGATAATTAGTATTGTATAAGCGTAATTCTACAAATAATAATTTTATAACAACCTATACGTATATTATAAAGACAGAGGGACGATTTTTCCAGAACCACTGTAACTACTTAAACAATTCTTTCATCAATTGAAGGTACATTATGTAGGATGGTTATATAGGCTATATATCAGGCTGTTTATAAATAAATTATAGTTATGACGATATTTCTCAGCAAAGTCGGAAGTCCTGTTGTACAATACAACGAAGTCGGTAAAAGTCTTGCATCTTGCTTGAGAGCTTCCATGGGGTGCGCTGCATGATGTATGGTTCAATTGTATCTCATACAAAGTTCTAAACAAACGTTACGTACCTTACACCATAATATGTCTATCCTTTAAGGTTAACTCTCAATAACCACTTTTACGCTTTTAAAATCTTGTCTAAAATAATGCTTTATTTGTGATAGTGTTTTACGTTAGGCGGGTCCCCTACCAAATTTCCTCGCATTGTTTGAGAAAAGTACTATACAAGCCTTGGCCACAACTAGGCATTGATGGACTTACGTATGTGTGCCTCGGTTTTTGTCTCGGCCCACATTTTTACGTTCGTCTATCAATGCCTCTGTTGCTGGCCGCTGCAGTAATGTACTGTAAAGTGTCTTTTTTTGGCAGTTGATTTTCCACTGTGTGTTTATTTTTTGGATGTCAGTTTGCCAAAGTTGTTTTCGCAACATCAAAACTTTCGCACCACGAAAATAGTTATGATCGTGTTCAGTGGCAGGATGGCTGGGCAATCGGTGCAGGATGGGCTCAGTTCTGCATCCACTAGAAGTCATCCGACTATACATAATTACTGCCACCTGTGCAAAGCGGGGCTGGGTGCTAGTAACTTATAATATTTATTTGATAGAAAACTAGTCTAGATAACTGGAATAAACTTCATTATGTAGGTACCTATTAAATACGATTGTTTAATTTTGTGTGAATAAAGTAGGTATGGCAGAGGAAGACATAATAATTTCCTGCATAGAATAAAAAATTGACAATCTATCAATGTATTTATAACATAAAATGATGTCACGAAAAAAAACTAAATTGGCTAACTGTCGATTTATACGACTAAAATAAATGAATTACATAAGTCCATGGTCATTAGCAGATAAAGTAGGGCAATGACATTTCATTGTCATAATAAACTCATAACAAAAACAAATGGATGGATGGTCTAAAACAATACTTCAGTTCAATTTCTAAATTGTTTGCTAAAAAAACGACGTAAATAACCGACGCACTTTCGCGCGAAACTACCAAGACATCATAAGTTAGCAAGAGTTACTTACATGCAATGCTTCGAGTTTTTCACCAGCTCTGTGCTTCAGTTCATCCATGTCAGAGCGTCACAAGCCGAGGGAGGGTCAGCGTTAACCGCTCAAACTGTTAAATCACATCCAAAACCTTAACCTTTGAACACAATTCGGCCTAAATATTTGCAGTCCCAAAATAGACTGAATGTCACAACAAACGCTTAAACGAAGACATTTTGTGAGAAAACGTTATATTATAATTTAATTTTACTGCAATCTTTCATAATAGCTATGTCGGAATACCGCTTAAAGTTACGTAAAATCTAAAATATTACCTTAACCAAACATAACCTCTATCTATTGTTTGACAGTTGCATTTTGCATATTTGACAGATTGACATATGAATGTGACGTTAACGTTCCATTTCCCATTGCAACCTGCATAGAAAAAACGTTATTGATGAATGCATTTTTATTGTCATTCATAATTTAAATATTCCAAGAAAACGTATACTGTGTACATAAAGTTCTATTTGTAGTTTTTTTTTTTTAATCTTTATTTATTTTATAGAGAGTTTGATCAGACATGATCATGCCACCCTCTTATGCCTCACAAAAAACTACTTATCTACGCATATTGGATAATTTAACTAATTTATAAATAAATTTTGCCTCATTGGACACAGGACGTGCTAGAATCAAATTACACATGCCCATTTCCCTCAGATCCACATCAAATTCCAGCATAAAGCTGACCCTCTCAACCTCGGTCCGGGCACACTCGGCTAACACATGGTAAACATCTTCAACCACGCCACACTCAGCACAATTTGGTGAGTTGGATTTACCCATCAGAAAAGCAAATTTGTTTAGCGGTATGTGCCCGGACCGAAGTCTTAAGGCAGTCACAACATCTGTTCTAGACAATCCAGACTCTGCGAACCACGGTGATCGCGTAAGGCCAGGCTGTATGGTCTTATACCAGATGCCCTTAGATAATGACCTCTCGTCAAAGTGCTCACTCCAAATCTCTTTACATTTTTCCTTAACGAAGTACAAACAATCCGTATATAAGGGTAGGCAGGTAAATGGTATTCCATTCAAACTAGCTTCTCTGGCCAGACGATCAGCTTCTTCATTACCTGGTATGCCCACATGTGAAGGTACCCATTGAATTTTAATTATTTTATCACTAACCCTAAGTTTGCGGAGCGACTCCAAAATATTATAGGCTATCGGTGTGCCTCGAAAATTCGAGGTGCATCGAGCCAAATGGAGAATAGCACTCTTGGAATCTGTCAAAATAACATATTCCCCGGCCTTAAAGGAATCAATGTAAGAAATTGCCTCTGCAATGGCTATCAACTCCGTATACATAATAGAAACTTTTGCTTTTATCATCAACTGGATGGAGCTATTTGTTTGAGGATCATAGAGTGCCAAACCACTACTGCCATCATCATTTTTCGACCCATCTGTGTATAATTTATAAAAATGTGAATAAGTATTCATCAAAAATTCATTACAAATCTGTTGTAATTCGCATGGTTTATACTGGTGTTTCGGTTTACAAATGGTCTTAATATCCGGTTCCAGTACTCCAGAAAGATCTATACCACTAACCCATAAGTCCAAAGAAAACATTTCTAACTGTTTTATTGAATAAACTAAAGTATTTTTAAAGCTATCGTGGATCGAAACTAGAAGGGGTTTTTTCTTGTTCCTCCAGTAAGCATTACAGCAATAATCACTCAGCTTATCTAAGATGTTAATAATTTCATTACCAGAAAAGGACTTGCATCTAAACCAAAACTTGCCAGCAAGATAATACCTACGCGTGCTCAGTGGCTGAAGATGGAGTTCACATGAATTGCGGTACTTTTAATAAATCCTCCTATAATACGCATGCATTGGTTTTGTATTTTGTCCAGCTTGCCCAAGTGTGTTTTACAACTATTGTCATATAACGCGCTAGCGTAATCTAACCTACTCCGAAACATAGCAATGTAGATCCGTCTCAAAACAATTGGGTGTATTCCCCAACCCGCACCGGTCACAGCTTTGAAAATATTTAATAATTTTAGACTTTTACCTCTCAACTCATTTATGTGCTTCGCCCATCGCAAGGATCTGTCCAACCATAGACCTAAATATTTAATGTTATCTACCACTTCCAAAGTCATTCCATTTATAGTTACATCAACAAATTCACTCCGGAAGCCCCTTTTGAAAACACATATTTTGCTCTTTGTTGGTGAAATATCTAATCCAATTTTAGAAAGCAGCTCCACGAATTTATTTAGCCCTAACTGTATCTGCTTGCTTTCTTCCCGCACATTATGACAATTTATATATATCGCAAAATCGTCTGCGTATTGTGAAATTAAAACATTATTGATACTATTGCAAATCTTTATAGTAGCTAAATTAAAAAGCAAAGGGGAAAAAGGGTCACCTTGAGCCAAGCCGCGGCACGCATATCTACCAAATGAAACCGAGCCTAACTGCATTCTTAAATATCTGTCTTTTAAAAAATTCCACAAGTACCTACACATCAAGGAACTAACTCCTAATTGTTGCATAATACATATTAAACTTTTTACATCGACGTTATTGTACGCATTGTCGATATCTATAAAGGCAGCTATAGTCATCTGATTATGAGAGAAACCGGTTTGAACTGATAGCACCAAGTTTGAAAGATTGTCTAAAGTGGAGTGATGTTTTCTAAAGCCTGATGTTTTGTAAGATAAAAAGTTATTTCTCTCAATGTGCCACTCTAAACGTTTTATTAAAATACTATGAAAGGTTTTGCAAATGCACGATATCATTGATATTGGTCGCAGGTATCCAGATGAGTGCGGATCATGTTGAGGTTGGATCAGACGAACCGCCGCAGTGGATTTGATAGCACGACGATGAAGAAAGAAATGCACCTTATACTTTCACCAATAGTTTTATTTGTGCAATAACAAGATTGTGGCAGGCTTTTACAGAGTCGATTATAGAAGATGTAATATGATTTTTACTTAGGCGAAAAATGTGCAAAGACAAATTCTAAAAGGCAATCCAAGTGACGTATGTGACAGCTGTCACTGTCAGTTGAAGATGAAGGCAACGGAACACAGATTATGCTACACATACATTACAATGAATGTTGCCAACATACTAGTAGTACATAAATTCCAACACTTCCCCTCATGCGTAACATAAATTGTAGATACAATAAAATAAATTAACACCTCAAGTTAATTCCACTCTACATAATTTAGACTTTTATGTCTAGCATGACAACACTGACAACATGACTAAGTACCTACACACAACAGAATTTACAGAATGCTCAAACCTGTCTGCCTCACAAACTTAAACCAACATCACAGACCTACTATACATCTCTTAGACCTAAGTCATTAACAAAACCTAAGTGTTTAGAACTTGGTAAAGGTTTTGTAAATAGGTCTGCTACCATTTTATCAGTAGGTAAATAGCTTATGACAATATTCTTTTGTTTCGAGCAACGTTAGTGCACTTTGATTGTCACTAAAGATTCTACAATTATAGTGTTTATCAAAAATTTCATATAATAAATTTCTAATAAAGCTTATCTCTTTGCATGAATCGCTTAGGGCCAAATATTCGGCTTCAGTAGTCGAAAGTGCAACACATCGTTGCTTACGTGACTCCCAACATATGGTTGAGGCACCAATCTTAACAACAAAACCACTATAGGACCGCCTGTCCACAACATCATTGGCCCAATCTGCATCTGCAAACACTGATACATTGAAGCTACCAGATTTAACAAATACTAGTTTTCGATTTATTGTACCACTCAAGTATCTCAGAATTCTCTTTGCAGCCAACCAATGATGTCCGGTGAAGGCTGTATTAAATTGACTCAGGCTGTTCACAGCATATGTGATGTCTGGTCTTGAACATACAGACAAATACATCAAGCATCCAATTAGCTCTCTATAAGGATAGGCACTATCTGTCAAAATATCACAATTTTCAGATTTCTGTAGTTTTTCTACAGTCATAGGTGTTGATACACTTTTACAATTAGCCATTCCAAAACGATCTAATATCTTTCTAATATAATCAGATTGATCAAACATTAAAATACCACGATTTCTATCTCTATGCACTTTAATACCCAAACAATTCTTTAGAATACCTAGACTTTTACAACTAAATTCAGACTTTAACAACTTATATAATGTTTCTTTTTCTTTAGAGTTATTGGTGAAAACATAAAAATCGTCAACATAAAGAGCAATTAAAGTTAAATGTTTAAAATCTTTCTTGATATAGACACATGGTTCACATTTACTTTGTATATAATTGTTATTAGTTAGTAGAGTATAAACACAATTATTCCACAATCTACTTGCCTGTTTAAGGCCATACAAACTTTTATTTAGTAGACAGACTTTTGTCTTGTCACATGAAAATCCTACTGGTTGTTCCATAAAAATATTTTCATCAAGGTTACTATGTAAAAATGCTGTATTTATATCTATGTGCTCCATGTCCATATTTAATTCATTAGCAATGCAAAATAAAATTCTTAAAGTAGTGTGTCGCACAACCGGTGAGAAGGTATCTGTATAATCAATGTTAGGCTTTTGGCTAAAGCCCCTTGCAACTAGACGAGCCTTATATTTTGTATAGTTGCCTGAATCATCAGATTTTATCTTAAATACCCATTTACAGCCAACTACATTACAATTACTTGGTCTTTTAACTATTTGCCATACATTGTTTTTCACAAGGGAATTATATTCTTCTTGCATAGCAGCTAGCCACTGATCTTTGTTAGGGCTTGACAATGCTTCGTCATAGGATTGAGGCACATCATAAACGCAAGCATTTACAAAAAAAGATACATCTGATAAGTCAGAGAAATCATAGTCAGCATACCTTATAGGCTTTCTATTACGTGTGGAACGAACAGGTCGCTCGCACACGTCACCAAGAACCTGTTGGGGTAAATCTTCCCCTCGAACGACTGTTTCGTTCATCACAGTAGTGTCTTGTTCCTCACTATCTCCCTGAACAGTTTCCTCAGCACTTTGGAAAGAAGGCTCACTTAATATTGGAGATACAAGATTGTCTTCAATTAAATTCTCATTACAATTTATATTATTATTATCAATGTCATTATAATTTTGATTGTCAATTAAATTGTTATTATTTATTACATTCACGGACTTGCTTTGCATGTCAATATTGCAATTATTTTCGTTACCTATCTTGCTTTGCATATTAATGTTATTATAAATAAAATCAGAATTGCAAATATTTTGTGACTTATTAATACTATTGTGGTTTATAAACTGGTTCTCAAAGAATCTCACATTTCTGGATACAATAATCTGCTTTGGTTTAGAAGGACATATTAACCTATAACCCTTAGTATTCTCGCAATACCCAACAAAAATACAATGTTTTGACTTTGAATCAAGTTTATGTCTTTTAATCTCAGGAATTAGTGTCAAAGCACAGCAACCAAACACACGTAGATGGCTCAGGTTCACTTTGTGACCTGTCCATACTTCTTCAGGAGTTTTATTGGGAACTGCCGCTGTAGGACTTCTGTTCTTTAAATAGATTGCAGTAGCAATGGCTTCTCCCCAGTACTCTTTAGGAAGATTTGCTTCAAGAAGCATACAGCGGGTCCTCTCAAGGAGTGTGCGGTTTAGTCTCTCGGAGACACCATTTTGTGAAGGGCTATATGGGGCTGTAGTCTGATGAATAATACCTTCAGATTGCAAATATCTGGAGAAGTCAGCACTGCAATATTCTCCACCTCTATCAGTACGCAGACTTTTAATAGAATAACCAGTTTGTTTCTCAACAGTTGCTTTAAATATTTTAAACTTGGACAAGACTTCTGACTTACGCGTGATTAAGTAGCCTTGTGTTTTTCTAGAGAAATCATCTGTAAAAGTTAGCAGATATCTAGAACCACCTAAACTGTTAACAGGCATAGGACCACAAACATCCGAATGGATGAGCTCCAATAATTGCTTGGCACGTTTAGCTTCACCCCTAGGAAAACTTTGCACTGCTTGCTTCCCCTCAACACATGACACACACTTGTTAGTGACCGCATCATGATGAGATGGCTGAAGATTAACACCAATAGCAATATCACAGAGAATACTCACCCCACGATGACTTAAATGTCCAAGTCGCCTGTGCCATAACTCTGTTGAAACTGTGGCAACCTCAGTGTCTAGAAAACTTTGTTGCTTTGACACATTCTCCACACCATTCAAAGCTACATCTGACTGCTCCTGTAAATCAGATTTAAAACAACCACGCACATTGTCCAATATATAAATTCCCCTATGACTAGTGGCAGTTACTATTAAAGATTCCCCTTTGAAAACATAACATTTACTTTTATTAAAACTAACAGATAAAGCCTTCTCAGTCAATTTACTAACACTTATTAAATTACTTGAGAGGTCAGGTATATATAAAACATCTGTTACAATTTGTGTCTTATTATTTTTCATGGGAATACAAACCTCACCATAACCCAAACATAATAGGGAATTACCATCAGCAACTTGTACCTTTTTGTTACATTTTTCTAACTTATTAAACCACTTGAGGTCCTTACACATATGGGTACTCGCCCCAGAATCCACAATCCAGTCCGAGCTTTCAAAAACACTAAAACATCCAGCAACTAACACAGTTTCATTTTCACTTGTTTTCTTCGCGTTTTTAAGCTTGAAACATTTCGCCTTTATATGCCCTGGACGATGACAGTAGTGACATACAATCCGTTTCTTATGTTGTTGCTTAGATAAGAGCGCTAGGTCTTCAGGTTTATCAGTACGCTTCTTCCGGTGTTCTTCTTGTAGCAGCCTAGTCCTGACTAGTTCACTTGATATAGTGCCAGTAACCGCTACAGCTTCAAGGCTCGAGACTATGATATCATATTCCTGTGGAAGTCCACTCAAAATCAACTCTGCAATTTCAGCATCCTCTATAGTGCGACCTATATCTGATAGTTGCTGCACGAGGGTCATGATATGTTCAATGTAGGTGTCCATATTATTAAAATCTTCATAATTAGCACGATGTAGTTTTCTCAAAAGTGTGACACGTCTACAAAAACCTTTGTCTTCAAAAACTGAACTCAAGTTGTCCCATGCCTGCTTAGCTGTCTTTGCATTTCTGACATATTGTATGCATGTTGGTTTTAGAGCCAAGCTAATGCGGGCAAGTGCGCGCAAGTCTTTGCCGGCATTCACAGGCTCTGCATCTTCAATACATGACCATAACTCCTCCATAATGAGACACATTTTCATATTAAATTTCCAAATGTTAAAGTTACTTACGCCATCTAACTTTTCGAAAGGTATGTAGACATTATAACCTCGTGAACTCTCTGTAGTAACAGCAGCAGGTGAATTAGCGTTAGCGGGACTCGTGCCACGCGTGCCCGACTCCATGTCGCACGCAGCAGACGTACCAAGCACTGCAAGTACGCTGTCAGCAGCACCAAATTCTTCAATTCACACCTGTAGTCGCATTCAGCCAAAAAGAAAAACTCAAAGGCAACTTTTCCTTCCTCAAGCACGTTGCAAGCACTATCTCTGGGTTGGGGTTCTGGGCCCATAACCTGTTGAGGTTGGATCAGACGAACCGCCGCAGTGGATTTGATAGCACGACGATGAAGAAAGAAATGCACCTTATACTTTCACCAATAGTTTTATTTGTGCAATAACAAGATTGTGGCAGGCTTTTACAGAGTCGATTATAGAAGATGTAATATGATTTTTACTTAGGCGAAAAATGTGCAAAGACAAATTCTAAAAGGAAATCCAAGTGACGTATGTGACAGCTGTCACTGTCAGTTGAAGATGAAGGCAACGGAACACAGATTATGCTACACATACATTACAATGAATGTTGCCAACATACTAGTAGTACATAAATTCCAACAGATCACGCCCTGGTTTTGGGATCGGAATAATAGTGATGTCTCGCCACTGTGTAGGCACAAAACTTACTGCGTAGAACAAGTTAAACAATTTTAATAAAATGTTTTTTCCATTGTTAGGTAAATTGTATAACATTGAATAGGATATTCTGTCACTACCTGGCGACGTGTCTTTATGTCGTAAACAAATATCTAATTCCTGTCTTATAATTAAAATATCCAAGCTAGTTTTATCGGGAGAGAAGTCTGGGTCATTAGGAAGTACATAGTCAGGTGTTAAACTACACAATAGCTCATTAGCTTTTTCCTTATCTACGTGGGAGTGTGACACATTATAACCCTTTAACCACTTTAGTTTGCGCCACATTTCACTTTGAGTGATCTTACTATCCAATGAATTGCAAAACTCGTGCCAAGATTCATCTCGAGCTTGACGGATTAGTTTTTGAGATATTCTTATTTTGTCTTGCAATTTAATTAAATTATTAGGACTAGGGTTACGTCGGAATTCAGATAATGCTAGACGCCTTTCAGCTACACATTTGGATAAGGCTGCGGTCTAATACGGTTTAGGTGAAAACTTATTGCTTGGATTACGGTTTATTTTATACTGTGGTATGAAACGATCCGCTGCTATGTTCAAAAAATTTACAAATGTGTCATAAGATTTTTGGAGGTCATCTTCATAGAATTTAAAATCTTTAAATAGAACTTCCAATAAATCTCGATATGATATCCAGTCAGCCTTCCGGTAGTTACGTCGTGAATTTATGTAATCCAGATTCCCTTCCAAATGTGTAACCACCTTAATAATAAGATGATCGCTGCCCAAGCTTTCATTTGTAGTGCCCCAGTTCAACCTTATCGCGATGTCAGAGGTAGCTAGCGACACATCAGGTGACGATGATTGGAGCTGATTGTTTACTAATTTTATACGTGTGGAACTTGTACTATCATTCAAAATGACAAAATTACTTTCTAAGAGGGCATCATACATTTGGGAACCTCGCGAATCCGTTTTATACGACCAATTCGTATGGTGAGCGTTAAAATCACCTAAAATAATAGCTTTTTGGCCGATGCTGTTAAATAGGTTCTCCCAGTCTGACTGATTGGTGCGAGCTGACGGTGCACAGTAAACGGAGAATACATATTCAATAAATTCACAGTTGTTAATTTTGACCACTACTACTTCAATATCTGAATTACCACTACTAAAAATATGTAAACAAGCTTCTACAGATCTATGTATCAGTAATGCTACACCACCATACGAATCCTGCCTATCCTTACGAAATATTCTATAGCCATTTATCTTAAAATCACTATCAGGTTCCAGCCACGTTTCGCTCAATGCTGCGATGTGAATTTTTTCTTGGCATAATATTTGTTGTAATGCTAATGACTTGGGGCGAACACTTTGTGCATTCCATTGAATAATATTAAATTTTATGAGATTATTATTCATTGTAACCAAAATAATCTAATATAAGCTTCAATATTGGCCAGTCCGAAATATTTTCTACTACTACTAAAATTACCCATTGAACACAGCATTTTAAACAACTTTGGATCTTTTGCTGTACTGTTACTCCTTTTACAAACAAAATCTCCTTTAATCTGCTTATAAGCTCACTGAATAGTACTTCTCTCGTCTTATTCTCCTCTTCATTTAAAACATCTCCATCCATCGCATCAACTTGTACCGGTTGTACCGACATCTACACTTCAACAGGTTTCTTAGACTGTTTTTGTTTCTGCGGCTTTGACGTATCTTTCTTAGCACTCTCATGATAACTGTCCATCCGCGGCGCTTGTGTTGCTGCTTCTGTAGCAGGTTGTTGTACACAGGCCGAAAAAGACAATTTCCCTGTCTGTGCAGCCGCCACATCCTTCAATCCTGTTACTGTTATGGCACGTTCAACTGGTTTGATATCTCTAACTGGGACGTAAATTGTCAATGCGCGACGGTATGTGCAATTAAATTCAGCCATTATCTCCCTCAACCTCTTCTCCTTTAAGTAGGCTGGACAAGATCGCATTAAAGCCATATGCTGACCATTACAGTTGGTGCATTTAAATGAGGTGGTGTCACAATTGTCGTGTTTCCCGCTACATTTTGGGCATATGATGTTAGTTGACGAGCATCTTTGTGCCGTATGTCCAAGCTTCCAGCAGCGAGAGCATTGGGTCACTGGAAATATGTATTGCTCAACTCGTATACGTAATCCATCTACGTAAATATATGCTGGTCGAAATGAGCCCTTAAAGCAAAGCCGTACAGACTCACTGGGTTTCCAACCTTCACCCTCTGAGTTTCTGCGCATGAGTCTATGGACGGACACAAGTTGTGCAGGGTCCGCACATTCAATACGCTCCAACATTTCCTTCTCAGTCAGATCTATATCCACGTCTCTAATAACACCATAAGACACATTAACTTCCATAGCCTTTTGAACTCTCCAACCTCTGTCAGTAACCTCCTTGCAGTTTTCTAGTAGCACAACACTGTCCTCATTTCTCATCTCGACCCGGATCTTGTAAGGATTAATATACTTAATCTTGTCAATGCTAAGTACGCCCTCATTTTTAAAAATTTTGGCCAGTGCAAACTGTTTCGGCATTTTGTCATTGGACGAAATGTAAATTTCCACTTTATCCTCTTTATATTTTTTGCCTTTGTTTCCGCCAACCTCCGTCCACCCCTCCTCATTTTCAATTTGTCTGTCTCTCTTACTTGGTCTTCGCTCTTCACAACTTTCGCACGCTTCCTGTAAATTCTCCAGTAAATATTGTTCCTCTTCCATCATTTCTTGCTCATAGAAAACATTAGGGTCACTCATCACATCGACTGTATTTCTTATCTCCTGTTCGGAAGTAGTCTCATCCATTGTTGTTGACGCGCCGACCGGTGACCGCACGTAAAAACTATTGGTACACGCGGGCGGCCGCCGCGCGCCGTCTTGTCGAGCGCTGCGCAGTGAACGCCTCGACGTAAACAAACTAATTAGCTAATGGACGCGATCACCTCGTACGAATGCCGATACGAGACTGCTATTTGTAGTTGTAATAAATTTTTCTAAATTTGTTCTAAATTTTTTCCTGTGCATTTTTACATTTTTAACAATACAGTCATGTCAGTTCAATGGTTCAAACTTACTGGCAGCTCGGAAGTTAGCTGCGAGTGACGGTCTGCCCAGGATTATCGCTATAAACTCTAAGGCGATTCGGAACATCTAATATAAAGCTGCGCAGACAACTTTAGGTATCAACGGGGAGCAGATGGTTGACGCATCGTTTTGTGTGTCTAATGCGCAGACGGTCATTTGCAGCTAACTTCCGAGCCGCCATTAAGTTTGAACCGAACTTTATTAGGCTTATCCCCAATGGTGTCGATTCTGTTGTGCACAAACTAAACTTAATTAAGGCTATTGCTATCTTTTATTATAAGGCAGTGCAAGAAAAGGACGGCTATAGCTTTGAACTAAGTTAGAGATGTCAAACTAGTTTATGCCTTGCGCTTTACCGTGTTTTTTGTCGACATGTTTTTACGTGCACCCTTCATTTGTATGGAATTAATTTCCAACTAAATTTGACAGCTCTAAATTACGTCCGTCTCTTTCTCGTTTTAATAGACAGAAAAAGATAGCACTATCCTAAATTAAGTTTTGTTTGTGCACAACAGAATCGACACCAATACCCCTTCTACAACATAAACAGGCGCAAGTTTATATTAAGGAATTGTCTAAACAATACATATCCAAGCGACTATAGCGTCTATTATTAAAGAGTTCCATTGTATGTCTCCGAAGATCAGCATCAAGTGTTCACCAAAAAACGGGAACACCGCGACATATTTTAATACTCATCCAAACAAAAAAAAGAATCATCCAAATCAGTCCTCGAAATCGGTGGATATACATAAAAAAATACATACTGTCGAACTTAAGCCTTTTGAACGCCATTGTCATAAATACGTGACAAGCATGCGCATGCCCTGGCGTGCTTGGCGTGGCGGGCACGCGCGTGACTTTATGCTCTGGCGTTCAAAAGGTTAAAAACAATGTTATGTATATCAATGGCTATCTACACCGTACAGCACCATAGGTCGTTTTTAGGTTGGGGCAGTCTTTGGGGACTGTCGATAGAAGGGAAAACAAAGTAAACAGGCCCCGCGCCAGTCGTAGCACTGCTACGGTTTGTGCCCCGCGCACGTCTATATGGGTGGTGCTACGCCGTAGCGGATCGGCTACGAGTGCTACGAAGCGATATGTGAGTGGAGGTGACGATCGTTCAATGTTGTTCTTTCACCCAAAAAGGGCTCAACGCGCTTAAAGAAGTTTTCACTTCAAAAAAAAAGTGGGTAACATGTAGCCAGTTGCTGATTCATTACTATTCAAGTCTTGCAGGCCCCGTTGTTTTCAAGATAATGATTTTGTTAAGATCTTTTTAGAGAAAGATTTTATCTTTACAACCTCTATCTTTAACCTCTATACTTATCTGTGCCTCTATCTTTCTGTCTCTCTATCTTTATCTAACAGTTTGTGTACCTAAATACAGAAAAGAAGAAAGGAACAGAAAATAGTTACAAAGGTGTTGCTTATTTTATTTAGAAAGAAATTCTCTTCCAGCATACCTACTTGCGAATTTGCGATACGAGAATTTAAAATGTGTTGTTTTGTTTTTGCGTGTGTGTATGTCTGTCATTGTCAACCATAGCGCACAAGCAGGGAAATGACCATCTGACACATTGAATGTAGGTAGGTAATGAGTACTTTTTAAATAAGTAGGTAATTATGATGTAAAGTCATCAGGTGGTCATCAGAACGTTAGTTCAAAGACTACAATCGTTAGTTCTCTATATAATCTGTGGTCATCAGATAAACATTGAAGAAAGAAAAAAACACATTTTATGCGAATTTATTACTAAGTATCACAAGTAAGTTTAAACCAGGTTGGTAGTATCGAGTGGAATTGCATTTTCTGAACTATCGGCGCTGTCAACGGCGTGTTCTACTTCAGGTACCTCTTCAAGTATTTTGTCTATCCATAAGCGACTGTAGGATACCTGAAAAAAACGTAGGTCCAATAAGTTTACTTCTTAATTGTTATGAGCTCCTAGTACCAATATATACTTGACTCTTCTAGGTACTAGGTACCCTGAAGTAGTCATGATCCAATAGTTGATACCACCCAATTAATTCTCTAGAGTAGCCACGGTTTTCTTCATGTTATTTTATTACCTAGTAAAGAACTGAAATCATATGAAACTTTTCCGATTTCAGTTCAGTAGTACATGATGATTAAGGTGAAGCTTTGGAAATCAACGACGGCGGAATACTGAATTGCGCTTTTTAGTAATATGACTGATTTTCTTGTCAGTCGAATGAAAATGTAATTATAAAATTTTTAATGATAAAAATTACCTTAGCAAATACTCCTGGCTTGGACTTGTAGGCGCATTCTTCAGTGCCGGAAAACAGCGCTATGCCGTAAAGTGTGCCGGCGCGGTTGAGTCCACTAAACAGTACTGCCGGGTCACCTGTGTCACCCTGGTACCGAAACATTGAAACTACTGTTACTTTCCTCGGTCAAGGTATCGCGGAATTTGGCAAGTCAATGAAAATCGGGGATTCACTTTCACGCTTCAAAGAATCTTACGAAAGAGATTGTATTTCAATTGGAAAGGGAGAGTGTAGGAAAGATTCTGCTGAGACGTTGCCTCAAGCATAATATTGAAAATTAGTTTTCAAACAATTATTGTGTAAAATGCAGTAAGTAGGTACTAACAGCACACAACGCAACGCCTTTCGTGATGCTCTGCAAGCAGATATTATCGTGTTGCAATTGATAGTCGTTCCCGTAGATTTTGCGGCATTTCGCTGTGGGTACCTCTCGTACAATCATCCGCCGCAACTCTTGATTCTCACCTTCGCGGATTTGTCCAGTCACCTGTCAAACCGTTTAACAACTATTTAAGACTAGCTTCTCACTAGTTTCTAATGTCCTAGTACTATTAGATTAGAAGTAACGTAACACTTGATCCTTTTGCCACGTGCGAATCGTGCGATGAATCAATGAAGAGTCCATTGAAATCAAAATTAAAGTAATGGAACCTCGTTTTCATAAACAATCTATAAGTAATACATCTTTTTCCTTCAATTTATGAAGAAATGTATCAGGCGTATCTACTGAACCGTAGAGAGTAACAAAGATAGATAGATGAATTTCGTTCGATTTTTTCGCAGATAGTGATGGGTTTCGCAAACTGGCCTTGGCGAAATGGCGAAGTGCCAAATAGCCAGCGGATTAACACTTTTCATTCATGGTTACCTGGTACCCGCGGAAGTAGATACCAGATTGATGCTCCACAAAACAATAGCAACTGTTAGAGGAAAAGGTATTTTTTTTCTAATTTCACTTTCCTTGTTTTATGTATGAAACTTCTGGTTTTTCCCAGAATCGCAAACTAATAAGTTCAATGACCTACTGTCCTAAAGTACATACGTCTGTAGCAAAAATGTAAATTCATCAAAATAATAATAGTTCTGGTTTTGTTTTACCACAGAACCGTATCCAGTGACGACTGTCTCTCCGAACATCGGTGGCAGTGCGGTATTAGCGCCTGCCAACGACACCGTCTGCACTCTGCTGTTTGGCGATATCGGCAGATTCACCTGCAATACCAGAGTATACATTTAAGGTAATAGATGCGTCGGACTTCGATTTTTAGGTATTTAGCTAGCGTAGGCCTGAATGGAATTTTTCCTTATTAGTCAAATGCTCGTATACATTACCGCGCAGTCATTTTAAATACCGCGTCAATCTTTGAGGTAAAACACCATTTTAAAATGTTTGTCTGACATAAAATCATAATATCACGCTAAGGTTTCGTGTATAGGCAGAGATTAACAATTTGCTAAACGTCAGCTAAATGGACCTACATTTACGATAATATTGGCCGATTTGACCGTATTGGAGTGGAATATGGTCTTGATGTGGATTTTTAAATCAAAATTATGGAAAACGCCAAACCCTGTGCCGACGTCAAAAAATCTGGCAATGTATTTTTGTGTGCAATAAAGAATAAGAATGGCATACAATTAACGAACCACCAGATTTAGCAAAATGTAACGGCAAAAAAAAACACTTGATTGCCAAAATTAGTAAATTGTCACCAAAATTAATCTCCATTCTATCATGAAAGTAGAACCATCATGAAAGTAGAACCAAATTATTTTTTTTTGTTAATGGCCACCAGAAATTGAACTGTTATGCATTTGCATCCGAGTCGAGGGAGACCCGGCCGACGACGGGCCTACTTCAGAAAGGTTTATAAAAAATAACCACGAAGGGTATGGCGGGGTCTATTCGCTCGCTTCGCTTGCTCATTCGACCCCGCCACACCCTTCTAACCTAATCTATCCGTGTCGGGGTGCCCCAAGTCGGCCTAGGCAAAACTAGTTTGTTATCAACCACCTCATTAAAATTTGGTGCTCAATTTACTAAATTTGGCGATCAATTGATATTTTAGGTGATAGATGTTAGTGGTCACAAAGTTATTTTTGGTGGTCATTATATTTTCCCCCAATAAGAATAAGGCAAGAAACTTTATAAAGAGTCATGAAGTTACCTTGACCATAGCCAGATTATGTTCAGGATAGTACCGGTCCATCCTATAGTCAGGATGTCTTCTTATGTCCAAGACTGACAGGATTTTTCCACCGAAGTCTCGGAATACTGAACCCATCCGAACTGACACTTCCTCTTTTGATACACTGTTGGAAAACGGTCTATTATGGTTTGGTGTTGGTTGGTCCTACAGTTAGTTAGCTACAGGCATCAAGCTACTACAATCTCAAACTTTATTATCAAAGCATTAGGTTCAAGGTTTATTGGGAAAATAATATTACAGTTTCGGGTAGTTTGATAAATTTTGCTGGCGTCTATACCTGATTTCAGCATCAGCAATAGATCTACTTACAGCTGAATGATTTCATTCAATTTGAATTTAGAATTATGACCTCTTTGCCCCTATGTGACTATAGTTAAATAGAATCACGGAGAAAATTCTTCAAACAAATAAATGATTTTAGGTGTTTGGTTTAATCTCAACCCTCAACGTGATATAAATTAACGATTGATTAATAAATTAAATAAATAGAATGTAATAAGTTTCATACAGTTTTCAAAGTGCGCTGCTTATCAAGAAGAAACATCCATCAACATGTCAAACATGGTAGGTACATTTATTTTAGTTATGTGTTTACCCACTTGGACAGGTAAGTTGGCGACAGACATTTGTTCGGCTATAGTCATAGGCGGCTATATGGCGGTTATAGTTTTAGTTTGGTTTCTTATATTATATAGTGTACTAGCTGTTGCCCGCGGCTTCGCCCGCGTGAAGTTCGGTAACTGTCCCACTGGATCCAGTGGCGTGCAGTGGTCGTCCACAGTGGGTAGGCCACGAAATAATGATAACAAAAAACAAATTTCGTCAGTGCAATCTTGGATTTTCATTTTGACCTCATTTTCATTATTAACTACCCCAAAAACCTTGAAAACGACACCCATGAAGAAAAACCTGAAAATTTTCGTCGGCGCCATCTTGGATTTTCATTTTGACCACATTTTCGTTATTAACTACCCCAAAAACCTCGAAAACGACACCCATGAAGAAAAAACTGAAAATTTTCGTCGACGCCATTTTGGATTTTCATTTTGACCTCATTTTCATTATTAACTACCCCAAAAACCTCGAAAACGACACCCATGAAGAAAAACCTGAAAATTTTCATGATTTTTTGATGAATTTTCATCTGAAAAATATAATAACAATAATATTATTAATTATTATAATAACAATACGCGCCAATAACGCCCGGTAATCATTATTTTAATCAACATACAACCTAAACCTAGCACTGGCCTGAAAATTGCAAAAAACGTAAGGAATTTCGAAATTTGAATTTCGCGGGCTAAAGAACATCCACCTTGAATCCTGGCCTTGTGTTGAGCAGCCAATCACAGCCCAGCTACACTCGCAGTAGTTACCGCCCTAAAATGACCGCAATCTATATATGTGTGGTTCATACACACGAAAATATGCACTAATGTGTCGCTGTGTGCGTAAAATTATCAATGGATTTTAGGCTAGACGACTGTTTGCCTGTCCGGTGGAGCTCCAAGCTTCGTAGTAACTTCCAGTATAGTGTGAGTTACGTGACACGGGAGCGACAAATTGCTATAAGTATTTTAACAGGAGATTGAACTTTTTTTATATTTTGTACATAATGTGTTATTTTATTACATAGTTAATTAGTTATAATAAATGCCCAGTTGGTAGGGTAGGCTTTGTCTAATTGCCTCTTAAGGGCGCACGCCCATGACTGGATCATACTAAAGGGATAATAGTGTCCATGTTAATCCAGGTTATAAACTATCTATGTGCCACATTTCATAATCATCACAATTATTATTATCACAATCACCATCACTATCACAACCACCATCATTATCACAATCACCATCACTATCACTATCACAATCACAATCACCATCACAATCCCCATCACCATTACACATCACAGTCACCATCATTATCACCAATTATCATCATTAACACAACCACCATAATTACCACAATCATTATCACAATCACCATCACAATCACCATCACAATCACATTCACAATAACCATCACAATCACCATCAAATCACCATCACAATCACCATCACAATCACCATCACAATCACCATCACAATCACCATCACAATCACCATCACCATCACAATCACCATCACAATCACCATCACAATCACCATCGCAATCAATATCACAATCACCATCACAATCACCATCACAATCACCATCACAATCACCATCGCAATCACCATCGCAATCACCATCAAAATCACAATCACCATCACAATCACCATCACCATCACAATCACCATCACAATCACCATCACAATCAACATCAAAATCAGTATCACAATCACAATCACCATCACAATCACCATCACAATCACCATCACAATCACCATCACCATCACAATCACCATCACAATCACCATCACAATCACCATCACAATCAATATCACAATCACCATCACAATCACCATCACAATCACCATCACAATCACCATCGCAATCACCATCGCAATCACCATCAAAATCACAATCACCATCACAATCACCATCACAATCACCATCACCATCACAATCACCATCACAATCACCATCACAATCAACATCACAATCACCATCACAATCACCATCACAATCACCACCACAATCACCATCACAATCACCATCACAATCACCATCACAATCACCATCACATTCACCATCACAATGACCACCACAATCACCATCACAATCACCATCACAATCACCATCACAATCACCTTCACAATCGCCATCACAATCACCATCAAAATCAGTATCACAATCACCATCATCGTTATCACAATCATTATCATCGTAATCACAATCGCTATCATCATTATCACAATCACTATCATCGTAATCACAACTATTATCATCGTATTCACAATCATCATCATCATCATCACAATCTCCATCCTCGTCATCACAATCATTGTAATCGTAATCACAATCATTATCATCGTAATCACAATCACTATCATCTTAATCACAATCATCATGATCACAATCGCCATCACTATCTCAACCACAATCATTATCACAATCACCATCATTATCACAATCACTAACACTATCACAATCAAAATCACAATCACCATCACCATCACAATCACCATCACCATCACAATCACCATCACCATCACAATCACCATCACCATCACAATCACCATCACAATCACTACCCTCGTTATCACAATCATTATCATAGTAATCACAATAATCTACATCATTAATACAATCACCATCACTGTCACAATCACCATCACCATCGCTATCACCATCACAATCACTGCCACTTTCACAATCACCATCATCGTTATCACAATCATTATCATCGTAATCACAATCATTATCATCTTAATCACAATCATCATCATCACAATCTCCGTCCTCGTTATCACAACCATCGCTATCACCATCACAATCACCGACACTATCACAATCACCGTCACTGTCACAATCACCATTACAATCACAATCACCATCATCGTTATCACACTTATTATCATTGTAATCACAATCATTATCATCGTTATCACAATCATCATTATCACAATCATCGTCATCGTAATCACAATCATTATCATCGTAATCAAAATCATCATCATCACAATCATCGTCATCATTATCACAATCATCATCATCGTAATCTCAATCATTATCATCTGGATCTCAAAATAAATGCCATTTTCGTAATCAGCACCTCTGATAATCTCGGTATCGACACCCATATTGATTTTTAGACATTTCAACCCCATCGCACCCCAACAGGGAATGGTAGTATTTCAGGTCTGCCACATTAAATCTTAAAATCGTTGTTTTTGTAATACACCCGACCCAATTCACCATAAAAACAATACCTATGTTGAATTTCAGGCTTTGTTACCCCATTTCCCCCTTTAGGGGTTGAATTCTGAAAAAAAACTGAAACACAAACGTTAACTCATTTATCGATAGGAGTACTCCTGTTAAGTTTCGAATAAAGTAGTCTAACTAATCTTATTTCCCCACGTAATCTTTGGACTCCCGTTCCAACCCCTAAGGGGGTGAATTTTGAAAAATCCTTTCTTAATGCACCCCTAAACCTCATAAAGAACCTTTGTGCCAAATTTGGAATCTCTAGACTCACCGGTTTGGGCTGTGCATTGATTTTTATACTTTGCCACCCCATTTCCCCCTCTTAGGGGTTGAATTCTGAAAAAACCTGAAACCCGTTTCTACTCATTTATCAATAGGAGCACTCCTGTGAAGTTTCGAATAAAATAGTCTAACTAATCTTGTTTCCCCATACAAACTTTGGAGCCCCGTTTAACCCCTTTAGGGGATGAATTTTGAAAAATCCTTTCTTAGTGCACCCCTAGACCACATAAGGAACCTACTTGCCAAATTTGGAATCTGTAGACCCAGCGGTTTGGGCTGTGCGTTGATAGATGAGTCAGTCAGTCAGTCAGTCAGTCAGTCAGTCAGTCAGTCAGTTTCTTCTTTTATATTTTTAGATTATCTATGGTTTGGTTCACCAACCTGCTTAGCTATTCACAACGCTTCGATTCAATTTCGATTCGGAAAGTCGCGTGTCTATCTCGCTCGCTTTTGTAATGCCAAAAAAAGACAGACATAAGACTTGTCTTAGATAGATCTTCTTACGTCCGTCGACCGAACTTTTCCGCGCGTTTTACTCCTCAAGCAAGCCTCTTCATCTTTTATGTTATCCTAATAATAATACTTACCAACAGCGTTCGGTTCACTAACTTCCCCAGGGCGTATATTAATAAACTTTCGATTTCTAAAGAATAAATTCATGTTTGCGGGGCTAACATCGCCAGAGATCGCATAGGAATAGGATAGAGAGGTATGGGAGGAGAAAAGGGAGGATTTTGCCCAGCAGTGGGACACAATACAGGCTAATAAAAAAAAACTTACTAATCGAAACATTGCGCTGCGGTTAGAACCCATTGATTTCCAACTATGGCTCCACCACACCAATGTTTTCCGTGTAGTCTAAAAAAAAGAATAGGTTTAATTTACACCCACATTTCGCTGGTATTGCAAAAGCGACCCTATTGCCATCAACCGGGCACAAACCCAGACTTCGTGGCTGCTACTGAGAAATTCCTGATGGAAAAGCCCAATAACAATTTGCTCGACCCGGGAATCGAACACAGGACCGCATGCTCAGCAGTCACGCTTGCAACCACTATACTAACGAGGCAGGATATAAAGTCACCAGCTTTTAATAAAATAATTTATCGCGATCTAACAGCTCTAGTAGATGATATTAGATCAAACTGTCCAAAAAGTTTATAATGTCAAAAAAATAAATCATCTGACTAGAAAAGTCAGCCTTATTAAAAAACCTTATTATAAAGGGTGTAAAAAGACTCATAACGAAGCCGAAAGGCACTTGTTCTCCCCGTCTTTGCGATATTTTTTTTTGTTCTAGACAATACCTGGGAACCTTCTAGTTACGGAGTCAAAGTTCCAACTTTTCCACAAGTTTTTACAGAATGCTTAGTTGACGGCTTCGTGTTGAGTCTGTTTACACCCTGTATGAAATGATGTAGATTGTAACTACCTTATAGATACTGTATAAGGATAATCTTCGAGACAAACTAAACCAGTTTCAGTTGTTAGTCTTTTTCTCCTCACGTGTGTTAAATCTTCTTCCATCTTAGGTGGGAATTCACATTCTAATTCAGTCCTCCTTGTGGTGGTACCTGAAACAAGTGAACCAACTCTTACAGTCTTATTGTCTCCTAGTACCAGTGAACTTTTATTACAAACGTTCTGTATATAAAAAAACAGTACCTTACGATTGGCACAATACATCACGATTTAGAAACAGTAATTTCATTATTAGTCTTCTCTAAACAATAATGCCGCAGGTATGTATGTACGGTCGAACAAGCTATTTGGTTTACAAATAGTCTGGTAAATGAATGATTGTGGTTGGAAAAGTTGAAAGCAGAAAATGTGACTTATGAACTTTGTTTGGACTAGTTAGAAGATAAACATATTAAAAGTCCTGACCCCTCCGAGGTGAGCCCGAGGGGGGGGGGGGGGGGGGCAAAGAAGGTCCCGTTTTTTGGTTTTTTGCTTATATCTCGAAAACGATGCGTCGTATACAATTTTGTTGTACTACATAATAAAACCTCATAAAATTCTCTTTAACTTTGCTTTTCAAATTTTTTATCTATCTCTTATCGTTGAATTGGTATGAGCTCCGAAAAACTAACAATTTTTAAAAATTTGTCCAATTCTCTGTCCCGTTCGTTGTTTTTGGTTTGTATCTCGAAAACGGTGTGTCGCACGAATACTTGTTGTACAACACAATTAAATCTGATAAAATTCTCTACAACTTAGCAAAAATTTTTTTTTTTTTTTTTTTTTTTTTTTTTAATATTGGAGATAGATAAAAAGTGTGACAAACAAAGTTGTAGAGAATTTTATGAGGTTTTATTATGTAGTACAACAAAATTTTATACGACGCATCGTTTTCGAGATATAAGCAAAAAACGGGACCTTCTTTGCCCCCCATCATTAAAGTTTCCAAGTTTATTTTTCATGAAATAGTAATTCTGTAAATACATGGTTAAGGTGACTGCTCCAACCAGCCCGCGAAATTCAAATTTTCTTACGTTTTTTGCAATTTGCAGGCCAGTGCTAGGTTGTATGTTGATTAAAATATTATTCGTGGCTGTAAGACGTATGTAGTTACAGAATTATAATCATCAAAATAATCAAAACAACCCTCCAAATTCATAAAGGTGGAAAAACTACTGCAAATTGCAGCAAATACGGCAAATTGAATTAATTTACATAAAAACTACAACGAATAGGAATAATTTTGCACATGATAGCAACGAGTTACAACAGAAACTTTATTCTTACCGCTTTCTACAACTAAATTAACATTAAAAACTACAAAAAACGTTAAAAACTTAAGGCACTGCATTTCTTTTATATTACTACACATTTTAAAAATGTTCATATCTTATATTCATTTTAAAAACACGTTCAAAGTTTACGAAAGGTACAGGGAAACTAAACTCTCTAGAAATTCTAATCACTACCTAGTTTATGAAAAGTTATTCAAAACAATAATTGTGATGAAGTAACAATGTATTGTTCGGCGCACAATAGCAAAAAAATGTTATAACAAACTCCAAACAGTTCAGACTTCCCTAAGAACTTACATAACCATGGCGACCAAGGCAACCAAGTGACCAAGGCGCTTCGTAAAATATCCATTAACTGCACCAAAACGAAGATTGAAAGAATTAAAACGCGATACACATCCGCAACCGCAAATGTGAGCCTTCAAAAATCTGCATCAAATCGATGTCAAAAAATCTGCATCCGCAACATCTTTGGTCCAGCATAGCTATTCACAACGCTTCGATTCGATTCCGATTCGGAAAGTCGTATGACTATCTTTTTTTGGCATTACAAAAACGAGCGAGATAGACATACGACTTTCCGAATCGAAAATCGAATCGAAGCGTTGTGAATAAGGGGCCTGGTTCCGCATTTGCGAATGCGGATACAAATATCCGCAACATCCCTGATTCAGGGTTCGTAGTGATAATTATTATTATCTACAGGGTGGAATTTTTCAACGCCACCTGGAGGGAAAGTACCTACTGATGATGATGATGATTCAAAGTCTAGGCATCGATCACTTATTTTTATATATGATAAAAAATATTTTTATTTATTTATTTTTTTTTTAAGCGCATGAGTGTAGCATCATTTTGTGGAGATACTCACCTATTCGTCGGTAGTTTTAGATTCAGGATAATACAATACAATACACCCAATAGACAAAAAATCAAACGTGTAGAATACGGAACTGAATAGGAAAAACCGACTTGGAATTGAACTAGGTAGCTCTACGTAGAATGTAGTATTAATGTACAATATAATTCAACAAGTAATTCCAAGCTTGCGGTTAGTTTAACCAAAACAAGCGACGCGGTGGAGTACTTTGACGCCTGTGTCCTATTGTCTTCGTTGTTTAGGGCCCTGTCTAACCCTAAAATTAGCAACTTTATTTGTGGTGGTTCAAACTTCGTTTGAAATACTGTTAGAATAAAGTTCTAATCAGCTTGCACTACAAAGTGGTTGTTACGTCAGTCACTGCGGGCCGAATAGTGCGAAATGAGTGGTTTTTTTGCGATTTACAAAAAATCTATTAATTGGACTAAAAAAATAAATAACATAGTTTAGTTAGTATAAAAAGTTTGATGATCTAATTTGAAGTATTTTATGATTGCCAGCGGTTTATTGTTCAGTTTAGAGGTAACTTTGGGATTTTTTTCAATCGAGACAATTTAATGGAATCGTGTTTTCGCCAAACAAAGGACTTAACATTAATTATCAACTTTACCATACCTATATTTATTTCAAAATTAATGCTGCAGTATTTTAGGCGTAACGGAGGATCATGCTAAGCCATTTGAGGTAGTATAGGCCCTTAAGTAGTTACTTACTTTAATTTCATTCTTTTATTAATAAGTATAGTTCATTTACGTATCATCATACCTGGTAATCCCGGAACAGTTGGGCGGGTAGCTTGATGTACAGTTGAACAAGTCATTTGGTTTATATTCTACAATACAATGTAATTTGTTGGTTAAACTGTAAACCTAAGCTTGTTCGACCGTACTGTACGTACGTACGTAACGAATAAATGAATATTCTATTCTATTCTATTCTACTGACTGTCGTCCGTACAATATAATAATAACCTTACTAACGGACCCTTTTTAGGGTTCCGTACCCAAAGGGTAAAAACGGAACCCTATTACTAAGACTTCGCTGTCTGTCCGTCTGTCTGTCACCAGGCTGTATCTCATGAACCGTGACAGCTAGACAGTTGAAATTTTCACAGATGATGTATTTCTGTTGCCGCTATAACAACAAATACTAAAAATAGAATTAAATCAATATTTAAGGGGGGCTCCCATACAACAAACGTGATTTTTTTGCAGTTTTGTATATTTTTTTTAAATAATGGTACGGAACCCTTCGTGCGCGAGTCCGACTCGCACTTGGCCGGTTTTTAATAACTTACTGTTCGGTTTCGGCTTGCGGTAGTCTGTTTGACATTTTGCCAATAGACGGTTACAAACGAAACGTCATCACAGAAAATCTTTCTTGATTTTTCTATGAATCAAATGACAGGAAGGTGACGTGGATAGGGTTATCATTTAGGAATTTGAAAAGTCCTAACAAAAAACCGGACATTAAGTCCTGACTTTTAGGTCACAAAATATGTAGTTTTATTACTCATATCTAGGGTTGCCATATTTGGTAAGGCTCGTGTCGGGACGCAAAAGGGAAAAAAAATAAAAAATAAATATGAATATTTTTTATTTAACAAAAAATACAAATTCTACTGTATGGAAGCAGTGCTAGACGTAGCTTGGTCATATTTTGCTGAAGACTTTACTTTTTTAATTAATAGCCGAGTGCAATTAGACATTAAATTTTCTCTTTCTTGTTGTAGACATTTTCGTGATGACAACAAGTCAAAACGACAAAATTGTGCTACAAGCTAAACACTAAAACAATCTACAATGCGAAAGTACAAGCTTCTCACTCACTGTATTGGTGTTTGTTTACCTACTGACTCGCTCGCTGTTCTGTTGCTGCGATAGCACGTGGCGGGGTGCGGGGGGCACCCTTCTCCCTTCCCCAGCGCGGTACCCGCGAGCGAGGACGTGCGACGTCGCAACCGCGCTCCGAGTAATTTGGCGCGCGTATTTGAATTGCTTTGAATTACCGGCCTCATCTAGTTAAAAAACAGTGTCTTTTTGACGTGTAAAAGAGTTTGTCAAAACCAATTTGCTAAATAAAGATCATTTATCATCTATTATTTGAGCCCGCGATAAAACGGGACGTAATAGTGTTTTGTCGGGACGTCGGGACAGAAGGCCTTATGACGGTGACAGTCCCGATATATCGGGACGAATGGCAACCCTACTCATATCCCATCTAATTTAAAAAAATCCGGACAAATGAAAGGGCCGGACAAAGTCTGGACAAGAGGCTAAAAATCTAATCCGGACGGATGGTAACCCTACGTGGATATATTATTTCAAGCTAACTTTGTTTTATAGAAACACTGATAGCTAAAAAAAGAAAGAAAGAAAGAAAAAGCATTTATTAGCCCCCACACATCGATCACTAATAAAAAACTAGATACACAATCCCATGCAAAAGTTCCCTAAAAACTGTCGCCAAATGTTTTGACGTACCTACCTACTTGTAGTTGAAATAAATATACTTACATTAATGTAAATTCAACCTTAGACACAATACCTAAAGTTGTATTCACAAAGGTACGGACAAAAAGTAATAACCTTTTACAACCGATACTCGCTGGTCAACCCATTTCAAAACAAAATCATCCTTACACGCATGTTTTAAAGTCAGAATTACAAAGTGCCAATAAAAAGCAATAAAATTTTACGAGCGAGGCTCGGCGGTTGGACAAGGAATGAATGGAGTCGAACTGAATATTTTTTCTTACTGTAATTATATATTTTTTTAAATGCTACACTTGTTTTAAAAAATTGGTGTAATGAAGCAAATTCTATTCTATTCTATGGTGTATAACTGTAATGGTAAGTGTAAAGGTTATAATTTAACCGAATGTAAATATGTTTTTGGATAGGGCACCACATTCATTTAGTAATGAAAGTAATTGAAACAGTCTTAATTATTTATTTAATCTTTATTTTGTGTCAAAAATTTAAAGATATTGCTTGACAAACAACTTAAACCTAAATTCAAAATATAAAAAGTAAGTACAGAAAGTTCGGAAAGAATATCGAGAATATCGAGGTACAGCTGTTTTGCGTAGACTTCTGCAGGCCTATTACGTATCTTTCTGATATCCAGTGACTATCAAGCTTCGGTTCTACACCGAACTTTGATGACAACCGTGAATGTCAAAATATTGGTATTACGTATTACACAGAGTGGATATCACTTTACGGTGACTAACAGCCCGGGTACGGTGTAACGTCTTTCACGAAAGCCACTTCAAACTCAGTTGTCTTGAATTTGATGACCACTATGCTTACATATTTGCAATATTAGAAGAATCGATACGAAAGCGTCTTGTCAAAATGAGTTACGGTGACTATCAGCCACGTATGACGTCATATTTGATAACGACTGGTTATACATAATACGAAACTAACCTTTTGACAGTCATTTAATGGACACTGAGCCCAGTTACTATCATATCGAGCTGTCAACAGAGATACGTAATAGGCCTGGTGATTCCTTTCGTAGTCACATATTCATCACTTTTAAAAAAATGCTTCGAACATAAAACGCTTCCTTGGGTCGGCTTGAAGAATTTTTCGGATCTTTGAAGTGCTATAACTGATATCCATTCTTCACACCTGACTGGATCTCGAGGAAAGCTAAAAAAAAACTCACGTCTTTAATTTTATTACATGCACATATTCAAAATTAAATCTATAAAATGTTACTATAATATTTAGAGAAACAGTAAAGAAGTCACATTAGACCAAAAAAAAAACAATCATACTATAATAATAAAAATAAAAAAAGAACAATAGCGTCTCCAACAAATGGAACAGAATCAACGCACATAACTCGAACAATTTAAGTGGGCATGCGATAGTATGATTAAATGCGTTTAGTAAGGGTCTTTACTATTGAGATGCCTTATAGCTTCTGCTATTTATTACGACTTAATCTAAAAAATGATTTTACGATGATTTCTTGACAAAATATCAGTATTTACAATACAGTGATAACAATTAAATAATGATAATATTAATACTTACCGAAAATATTAAATTTCATCCTTTTTTAGCGTCCTGGATGTGTGATTTTTACACTTTTTAAACGAGCACTGAGGCATGTTTACCGTCGGAGCGTTCAAATGCTACTAGATTAAAAGCGCACCCAAATATTCGAGTGGGCGCTCATTTGGTGAGGACACTTTTTGCCGCTGATTGTGTATCTAGTTTTTTATTAGGGGGGGACAAAATACAAATAAAAATGGTTAAATTAACAGTACTTACAACTAATAAAAATAAAAAAATAAAGAGAAAAATAAAAAAAATGAAACGAGAGCTACGAGACGTTGGCATATTAACAGACAGTTATACGTAAGTATGTTATAGAAAACGACCGTTGGTGGTGGTGGATCGATCAGAACGACGCGCAATGATTGTTGACATAACAGTCCCGCATGATGAGAGCGTCGTGAAGGCCGAGAAAGATAAGCAAATCAAGTATCTTGACTTGGCTCACGAGGTTGTCGACATGTGGATGTGGACTTTTTTTTCGGATGGGAAATCATCAAATAACTCCTCCCGCTCTGGGCGGAGCAGGAGGGAGTGTCAGACTTTTACTGACTAAAACCCATCCATGTTCCTTCATCGCCCTTTGTGTTCCGGGGCCGCGGTATCTCTTTCGAACAGTCCCGCAACCCCGGCAGGCATCGGTCCTTACGGACCCCTTCCTTTTTGCTGACTCTCTTTGAGGCGCGCGTGGAACACGAACGCGCCGTCGACACGGCCTGTCGATGTCGTCATGAGACGGACGGACGTCGAGCTAGCCCATAGCCCATCGTCCACAGGCCCGCGCCTACGGTGGCCGGGGGCCACGTGGTGGTGGCTGGGGGCCACGTGGTGGTGGCCGGGGGCCACGTGGTGGTGGTACCCGACGCCCGGGGCGTCTCCCGCGGCGGCCGGGACGTTGAGAGTTTCGCTCCCTCTCACGTTCCGCCAGCTCCTTGTCTAGAATTACTGCTTCGCATAAGGAGGTGACGGCGTCCCATTCCGTCTCGCTCCGGACCATGGCTTGCACCAGGGCCGGACGCGAGAGGTCGCCGCCGCCGATCGCCGCTATTGCCAATAGAACCTCAATCAATACCTGGGGAGGCGCTCGTTAGGCAGCTGGATCATAGGCTTGATTCAGAGAGTGGTACTCCTGAACACGGCTCGTATTGTTAGGAGGTTCCTCTCTCTGGAGCCCTGACCTCTCTCTGTAGCTTGAACCCTGGTCCCGATACCGGTGGGATACAATTTTTTTATACTTTTAAGTTTTTTTTTTTATATTTTTATTGAATAAAAATGTAGGTAACTAATTTGTATAGAAATAAGTAAATAAAGGAAATAAAAACCATACCTACTTAAATAAATTTATTAGAATATCATTGCCCAGTACTAACTGGGTTGTGGATGTCAGATAGACAGTCGCTCCATGCAAAATACAGCTGCATCCGATTAGACTGGAAGCCGACCCAAACAAAGTTTGGAAAAGGCTACGCAGATGATGACTTACCTACTGACAATTTCATCGTACTACCAAACCAACCTACCTCGTGGTTTCATTCAATCTTGATTAGACGTAACAAGATGGCTATGATACGTAGACTCATTGCATCCGTATAGTAGGTACTGCCTCCTCTGGTTTCTGAAAACCTGGTAGACTTCATCTTTTGTTTTGTGCGGTAACAAAGAGCAGGGTTTCTAAGTCAGAGCAATATGTGACAAATTACTCGGTGAACCTTGCTATTGGCAGTGCTATTGGTCTTCCTACAATCTTCAAAGCATTAAATAGGTAAACGGCTTTTATAATAATCGTTTTTTTGGTGTAGATGACTCCAAATCCAAACGCCATTGTGCTACGCGGACGCTACTCGCTACTAAGCCGTTTCTTTTGCTTTTTCTATTGATATCTTTGATTCTATGTGCTCCTGGTATCATACTACGAACAGCTGACCTTTTTGACGATCGATGTCCAATTATAAGATTATAAACATTAATTAAAGAACATTCAAGTAAGGTGTAAGATACTTGATTTGATAATAATACAACCTGTTTTTTTTGATATCCCATAACTCTGGGGTTATATTCTGTAGGTAAAAATAAAACTAAAACTCCTAGATTAGGTGGTCCAAAAATGCATAGTTTCGGAGATATCATCTATATTACATATAATAAAACAGTAGAAAAACTGTGTCTGTACATTGAATATATTAAAAAAGAAATAATTGAGGGGGCTTTAGAAACAGTAATAGAGCACGAATCCAAAAAAAAAAATCTGTCTGTTTGTCTGTTTGTCTGTTTGTTTGTACACGCTAATCTTCGGAACTACTGGACGGATTTGAATGATTTTTTTGTTGTTGTATAGGTATTAAGTCTGGGCAAGATATAGGCTATAATTTATCTTGGAAACTTGAACACCTGATGCAGAACCACAGCAGACCAGCTGAACTATAAGAGATACAAAAATGGTACCATAGCAAAAATTGTTCCACGTGATGGGCATTTTCTGCTGAGAGAATAAATTTGAAGATCTGGAACACCTGATGTGGAACTCCAAGAGGCCTGCTACACATACATATATATAAGAATGACGTTTTAGCAAAAGTTGTTCAATCTGATGAGCACTCTTTGTTGACTTATAAAAATCGAAGATCTGGAACACCTGTGTTGGAACTCCGAGAGCCCAGCTACACCATAACACATATAGGAATGACGTCTTAGCAAAAGTTGTTCGGTCTGATGGGCATTTTCTGTTGACTTATAAAAATTGAAGATCAGAAACATCTGATGTGGAAATCAAAGCTATCACTAATTTTTCAATATATAATTATAAAATATCCACGCGGTCAAGGTGGTAACAGTTTAGGACTGATTTTCGATGATAATGGTGTATCATTGAAAATTTGATTCTACTGGCCAAAACTATGTCTTCCGGCTTATGTTATTTTAGTGTTTAATTTCCTTTTCTATTTATCTACGTGGCACGGTAGCCTACCCGGTAACGCAGCGGAGCAGTCACTTAGATTTTAATAAAACTATAACCATGCCTAGAAAGAGGTCAAATCTTTCCCAGTGTTCCAAAGGAGCTAAAAGATTGAGGATCATAAGATCCCAAAAATCTACCGAAGAGCGTCAGGAGAGACTTAATGCTGTTCGAGAACATCAGGCTTCAACTTGCTCCGTGGAAACCTCTTCGGATCGCGAAGCACACCTGCGTTCTCAGCGTATTTACGCATCTACATCCAGGTGTCTAGAGACCAGTGAAGAAAATGATGCGCGACAGACCGCTGATCGTGAAAGTCTGCATTGTCTCGCGAGTTGGACACATTCACGGAAAGAGAATTACGCTTGAGTTTTCAGCGTATCTACACAACGATCGACTTCTAGGTATCTAGAGACAAGTGGGGAACGTGATGCGCGACTGACTGCTGATCGTGAACGTCACGCATTGTCTCGCGAGTCGGAGACGTTCACGGATAGAGAATTGCGCTTCGACATCAGACGTATCAGATCTTCGATTTTGACGACCCCGTTGTCGCTGGCATAAGCAACAGGTTCCGCGTACGAAGTCGCGGGCAGAAGCTAGTCAATCATAAATTATAAAATATGTATCTAAGTTTCATTGATAAATACGAGTAATTCATTTTATTAAATACTAGCGGACGTCCCGCGGTTTCACCCGCGTAGTTCCCGTTCCCGTGAGAGTACGGGGATAAAACATAGCCTATGTTACTCGTGGATAATGTAGCTTTCGAATGGTGAAAGAATTTTTTAAATCGGTCCATTAGTTTTTGAGCCTATTCATTACAAACAAACAAACAAACAAAGTTTTCCTCTTTATAATATTAGTATAGAAGTATAGACTACACTTGCTTAGTAAGTGTACCAATACTACCCCACTAAAAGGCTTGAAAGCTGTTCATTAAACCTTCTCAAAAATCTAGGCAGTTATATTGTATGGAATTTCATTACTGCCCTGAAAATCAGGGTAGTAATCCATTACTGCCCTGAAAATCAGGGTAGTAATGCATTACTAACGTGTTATGTGTGTGCCGCGGGGGAGAGCCAGCTCACATACACGCAGTGACACAGAATAAAGGCAAAACAGGCCAATTGGCGCGTTCTCGAGTCTTCACGATTGCGCGCTCTTATCATATCTGTTTAATTGAATATCATTGCAATCAAACGATTTAATTTTACCATACGGGGCGTTTTTACCTTCTCTAACGTCTTCTGGCGCGAAAACTGTTTGACGCGCTAAGATTAATAAAAAAACTTATTGTTGGTTGACGTATTTTGTAGAGACAATTTTCTTGGTAAAGTTTGTCAATATAACTTTTTAATAAAATGCTTTTTTTGCTATTTTGTCTTTATTTCTTTGTGCTTAAAAGTGCAAGTGTAGTATAAAGCAGTATAATATCACTCGAGGGTAAGTACAGATTACTAAACTCGTGTGGTTCACGGCCCTCCGCTTCGCGTCGGGCCTCAAATGCACACTCGATTAGTAATCTGTGCCTTACTCCCCTTGGTGAATAAATAGCTATTAATTCAAACCAATCATTCATAAAGGTTTGAAGTTTGCCGGCCATATCGGAATGTCTGCTTTAAAAGTGCTAGTGGCCAGTACTTCATATGGTCAAATTAAATCGTTTGATTGTCAACGTCATCAAGACTTAAAAAAAAAAACAAATCGCGTTAGTAATGGATTACTACCCTGATTTCGCGTTAGTAATGGATTACTACCCTGATTTTCAGGGCAGTAATGAAATTCCATACAATTTAACTGCCTAGATTTTTGAGAAGGTTTAATGAACAGCTTTCAAGCCTTATAATGGGGTAGTATTGGTAGTAAGTATACGACTTATTTTGTAAAATCAATATGGATGGTTTGCGAATCAGTACTGTTTCCCCACAGTATGACCTCATAGCTGAGCCATGCCTGAGCGTAGGAAAATTTTGATAGTTTTGCTCTTATTTTCTGTACATATGTATATGGGATTTCCAATTTATGTGGGTATCTATATAGACAAACCGAGGAAAGTAAATTCATATTCATTAACTTGTTACAGTTTTGCATTATTAAAAATGAAATTTAGTTTTAAAGGGGGTTTTTGATGGGGATGAAATGTAATTATTTTTGTTTTGGTAAAGTTAATTTCTAGGTTATGGTTATCCATCCAGTTTACTGCTACAGTAAGAAGAGAGTTTAACTTGTCATTAATATTGTCTTTCTGGCACGAGGTGAGCAGAGAGATATCATCAGCAAATAGAACACATGGTCCGTTTATAATTTTAGGAAGGTCGTTTATATCTATAGATAAGGAAGGAACGTTAAGCTGCCTGCTACACTACTTTGGGGAATTGACGCGTTTACTGCTTTGCAGTGGGATCTCAATTTAATTATTTCTTTTGTGTTTCTATCGAAGTATTAAATTTCCACGGGGCCGGTCAATGTGGCGACCTGGCGACACTTGGGGGAGGCAGTGGACGTCTTTCGGCTGAAATGATGATGATGCTGATTCTACAACTAAATTAGACTAAATAAAACGCACATTAAGTAGGCAAGCATGTTATAAGTTGGGGGATTACATTGATGATAAAAATGCTTGGCTCAATGCTGGTCCTGCTCCACAACCATACTACAACAGCCCATAACGTCCACTGCTGGACATAAGCCTCTCCCATGACATGATGGGAGGAATTTGCCGTAATCTCCACGCTTGGCAGGCGGATTGGAGATCGCAGTGATGAAAGACTAACAGAAACCGCTACTAACAGAAAACGCTGGGGACTAACAACCAAACCACAACCATAGGGGAAAACTAATTGGGAATATTATTGTGGCAGCTGCAAAAGATTGTAAAAATATTCTTGCTTTGTAGACTCCATCTCTTAGTACCTATTGTATAATTGCATAGCACATGTGTGAGTACTAACCATGTACTGTAAAGCATTTGCATTCTGTTATCTTTCTTTGACTTGAATATGCCTTGGTGGCTGAGATCAAATGTCTCGCTGATGGTGGCGGGCGTGTCGGGTCATTTAGTTCCCTCCAATATTGTTGAGTTGAATGGAGCCGGTACATGCGTCATGTTCGTGTACGGGCGCTGTCAGTTGGAACTGGTCATCTCTTAGCTGCTACGATTCATTTAAAAAAAAAAAAAAAAAAAAAAACTACATCGTTCTCACATAATACATTATTATGTATAATCTCAACATGAATGATGTAACCAAGATTTTGTAACAATATTTTGATTTAAAAGAGTGTCCATGGAGTTTCTTGTCCGTTCTTCTCCATAGAGATCTACGTTAAGGAATGGGCAACTACAGTAGGTACTTTCTCAAGTTATTATGTCTTGTGGACTGGGACTGGACTGTAGCTTTGTTTTTTTTTTGCATTTTTGACATTCAAAAGTGCCGTAAGAGTATAATTGAAATAAATGCTTTGAGTTTGAGATGCATATCAAAAACTGAAATAAACATTAATTAATTAACTTAGGTACTTAAATAATAATTGTGAAATACCATTTTCATAAAACGGTCTGGTTTACGATTATGGTATTACAGTTGTACTAGCTTACTGTGAATTCAATTGTTTCTTTCACAAGCATCTTTTATTTTTGTGGCTGTATAGACGATTCAGATTCTTATCTTATATTGTTTGATCTATTTTTCCGTCATTTTGACCATTGTATTTTACACCTGCATTTTGCAATCTAATCCAAATGATTCCATTTAGTATACGTCTGAGTTTAGTTAGTGATAAGTCAGGCTAATTGTCGCCATGAATAATTTAATTAATTTATCAAAAGTGATCTTAATTGTTTCTGTAGTTAAGTGTTATAATTTTAGCGAAAGCTTAGAAGGCGGAAGCAGCGGCGACTGTGTTTCTGATAATGAAGTGACTCACGTACTTACTAATGTCATATCTTCTGCAGAGGATGATTATATACAATCACTTAGGAGAAAATACAATATAGACAAAGATCCTGCTGGAGAAGAAGTAGAAGAAACAATAGCGTCAAAAACTGGTAAAAATAAATAATTAATTTACATAGGAAGTTGGCTACGATTGTGCTGCACCTAAAAATATTGATTTTTCAAAAATGTTACAAGGCTGTTTTTTTATAACATTGTAAGTGCACGTTAATAATATTATAACTTGGATTGTAGTGTTTATTGAAACCAAACAGTTAAAATGTTGGATGATAACTAAAAGTACCCGGGCGACAGAGCTCTGCTCGGGTGAAAATCGAGAAAACGAATTTTCCCAGTTATGAGACCTAGCTAGATCAATTTTTCGCCCCCGTAAACTGACTATATTTCAACTTTCATCGAAATCGTTAGTCGTTTTCGAGAACGTGATTACAAATATTGCTCATTTAATAGTTAGATTATAGGATAACTAAAATAAGATTCAATGTAAACTAGATAAGAGTTGTCATAGTTCTGATTGAAATAATAATAAAATACATATAGGTAAAAAACCGGCCAAGTGCTAGACTTGGATACAAATGGTTCCGTAGCACCAAACAACATACCTAACTGACAATAGTTTTAACGCTCATACATTTCTGTCAATTTACACACAGCAAAACAAAATTTGGATTTCATATTATACCTAATGTTAATTACCACCAGTTATGTTAAAATCCCATGTGATAGAGGGCGAGCCTATTACCATCAAACGCGCACAGATCCAGACTCCGGAGCTGCTACTGAGAAATTCGTAAGGGTAAAATCCAATAACACTTTGCTTGACCCGGTAATCGGTAGTAGGACCTCTTCTTACTCTATTGCTAGATCAGCGAAAATCAATGATATTGAAATTGCTGTAGATAACGAAACGGCCACCATCAAGAATATGACCGGCGAGTACCAGCAGAACAGCAGCTCAGAGGAGGACTCAAATGAATCGAGGAGCACACTCGTCGACTTCCCCTTTGCCGTGTCAATACAGAAAAAGGGAGCGCATTACGTTTCTGGCGCCTTGATAGGGAACCAGTGGGTTCTCAGCGTAGCTAAAGAGTTTTTTCAGTAAGTATTTCATATAATCTGTCTTTATTCATAACATAATACAGGGTGTTTAACGGAGGTCCGTCCGTAACGCCTTCAGTCAATCAATTATTATTCTATCTTCTACTAAATAACACAGCGCAAAATATTTTTCTGGGAAATGCCTGTTTTGGTGTGAAAATTCACGGTTTAGTTACGGTAGAACTCAATGCAGGGGCGTAGTTAGCGTCGTATCAACCGTGTCAATAATACTGGGCTCCCCAGTAACAAGGGCCCCAAATTAGGAAAAGGGCCCCCAAAAAAAATTGATACAGGACCCTACTTGGACTAGCTACGCCACTGACACAATGTAACGTACGCACTCAAAACATTGTAAAGATAGATGCATTGAATTAATAGTACAGGGGTGGTCATGAAATAACATTTTAATTTTGTATCTGAAACAATGATATTCTACTATACAGATATGTTGTGAGCGCGCAATCGTGACGACTCGAAGACCGGCCAATTGGCTTGTTTTTCCTTTATTCTGCGTCGCTGCGTGTATGTGAGCTGGCTCTGCCCCACGGCACACTATTTTCGGTGGTTTTGTAGGTGTATAACATATCTGTTTGTTAGAACATCATTGATCAGAAAAGAAAAAGTCTGAAAAAGCTGGAACTTTGACCTTCAATAATATTATTATCTCCATAACTAGAAAGTTTCCCTCCGTATGGTCCAGCCTCCGTATTCACAAACGCTGCGATTCGATTTCGATTTGGAAAGTCGTATGTCTAGCTTTGTTTGGCATTACGAAAGTGAGCGAGATAGACATACGAATTTCCGAATCGAATCGAAACGTTTGTGAATACGGGGGCAGAACAAAATTTATTGACAGAAGGAACAACAGCTTTTCGGCTTCGTAATGGGTTTGTTAACCCGATTGCTATAAAGCTCAAGTTTATGTGTTTGATCTCTATGTGTATGTATGTTCGTTTTTTATGTTCCCTCGTAACTTCTAAATGTATAAACCGATTTCGATAAATGAAAAACCCGCCTACGCTGCGGTACAAAACCTAAAAAAATAAAATAAATGTTGGAAGCAGGCGACACCCATTACGAGTAGAGTTTTTAGTTTTTTTTTTTATGTATTATTTTTACTTATATAAAAAAGAACCTTTTCACAGAAAGAAATCTTAAAATTAATTTCTTTTTTTGCTTTACAGCGTAAGAGAATCGTTAAAATTATTTAGAGCGAGACTAGGATCCGTGAACTGCAAAAAAGGTGGTACGTTGCTCCCCCTCAGGAAAATAGAAATCCATCCGTACTACATTTATGAAAAACCAAATTTTGACATATCTCTACTGCAACTGGCGGAACCCGTAGCTTTCTCGGATGTCTTATATCAAATTCCGATTTCCACCGTCAAGGGGAAAGTGTTGAGTGGGAAATTTATGACAACATACTGGCCCAGGATAGTGGTAAGTAGTCGAAAAGACGACTGGTCCACGTTTTTTTGTAGTTTAGATTTTAGCATTTACTTTCTTTATGCAAGGATTTGCCAATCTGTGAGGCAATATTAAGTTAAGTCTGGCAACTCGATTGGCATTCAAATTAAGTTAGCTACTTGAAAAAACTGTCATTTTTTTTGTCAATTTTTTTCTTTTTACCCGACTGCGGCGAAGCCCAAAAGGAGGGTTATATGTTTGCCCTGTGTGTATGTTTGTATGTATGTATGTATGTCCGTTTCTTTGTTCCCTCGTAACTCCTCAATGGATGGAGGGATTTGGATAGTTTATATGTCGTTAGATTTGTCTTGATGACGCGAGTGTCACTGGTTACATTAAAATCAATAAACAAAGATAATTGCGGATTTGGGGAGCCAGATTGTGGAGTGGAGTTTTTAAAGGCAATTACAAAAGTATATGCAACTTATATGTTTGAATGTAATTCGAAATGACAAATAGTATAAAAGTAAATAAAATTCTAATGTTTGGCACGTTCTGCAGCCTGAACGGCTAGATGGATTTTAGCTTGAGAGGTGTCATTAGATTCGGATTTACTGTGAGAGTGACTCTAGGTATAGAAAAATAATAAAAAACAAAATGGCGGATTTTTAGCGCCAAATTCAAATGTTTGGCACGCTCTGCAGCCTGAACGGCTCAATAAAGGGGGTGCGTACTATTTGATATAATAACAAAAGTTCTAACGATAACATTACCTAATATTTAGTTGGATATAATATAAAAAATCTATAGTAACGTTCAATATAATTTTGAAACGTCAACTTTGTTTTGTATGTGTCGCAGCCAACTAGTTTAATTAGCCGTTCAATCAACTCTTAAATCTCGTCTAAACAGCTTTAAGTTCGGGACTTAGGGCACCCCGATGTTAGGTTAGTTAGGTTCCTTCAAACCCTGCAAGACAGAAATAGGAGCTCCGCACAGCGGGGCTCCGTCGTCTACGCTTTTTAAGCGAATAGAAAGTGTTTCGGGACACCCCGATTTTAGGTTCCTTTAAACACTTTCGTGCTCCCCCCCGATCCCCTCTATTGTTGGTGAATCATTTGGGTTAAAGATGAAGTTATAACAGTATGAAGTTTCCTGATATTTACTTATTCATTACAGAATTTAGGCTGAAAATGAGTAAATTTGAAAATTATATCAAATGAAAATAGGTCAACTAAATGTTATATAATAAAAAGAGCATTAAACAAATTGAAAATTATATGAAATGAATGTTATACTAAATGTAATTAGACCAAAAGAAGTTTATATGAAATATAACATTAGATGTCATGAAATTTGGTTGTTTGTTTTTATAGCATATGAAAATTATAACATAATTGTTATTTCAAGTGATAATGTACTATTTGTTATTATACCATAATATTACACACCCCAATAAAGGGTTCATCATGAGGATTTTAAAATGTTATAATAGTAACTAAAAAGTGTAAAATAAAAAAATAATTAAAAAAATTAAAAAACCCGACTGCGTAAAAAAAACTAATTATTTTAAATTAAAAAAAAACTGAAAAGATTAAAACAAGTTCAGGAGACAGGACATATTGACTGCAACAGTCGGGACCCATTAAATAATCTATACATATAATAAATCTGTAGAAAAATCGTTTTTGTACATCGAAAACATTTCGAAAAAAAAATGCCAGGGTGTTGAAGGATAACCAACAGAACTCATTTCCAGCATTTTTTGAATTTTTGTCTGTTTGTCTGTTTATCTGTTTGTCTGTTTCGATGATCAAGCATCACGTAAAATATACGAAACCAATATAGATAACTTTTGTACATAAAAATTGCGTGTATCTTGAGGTATTATTTAGTTTTTGTTTCATCGTAATCGGTTAATTCTATCAAAATATATATGAATTTAAAGTGTTCAAGAAGAACTAATCATCATTAATGTAAGATACATATATGCAGCGACATCTGTTGAACTAAAATGGTACCAATGACTAAAAATGTGCTCACCACAAAAAATTTAAATCGACTGACCGGCTTTAAAAAAATATATTATTTATAGCCATGGACCTGAAGATGTACCTTCAGAAGCTAATATTTATTCTGCAGATGAACAGTTTTGTGAATCACATTTTAATAAAAATACTTGTCGCTTACCGGATGGTAGATTTTCAGTAATGATGCCGTTGATGGAGGTTCCTGAGCAAGCTCTTGGCAATTCATTTCCTTTAGCAATTAAGCGTTTTCTTAGCATAATATATTTTAGCAGTTTAACATTTTGGTCGATAGATGGCGTGTTCATTTCACTCCATTTTTTGAATCGCGGTGTTAAGATTTTCCGTGAAAGAATGACCATAGCCCGTGTCAGTTGCCTCATGTTTGGATTTTTAACCGACGAAACAAAAGGAGGAAGTTCTCCATTCGACGCATATTTTTTTTTTATGTATGACCACGCATAACTTTTTACAGAGAATTCCGTTAGGCATGATCCTTTTTTTTGTGAAAAGCGTAGGTATATCTCAAAGTTGGTCCCATTTAAAATAAATCCGCGATAGCAATATGTCTATCTTTTGGTTGAGGTTGAGTCACACTCTCTCTAACCCTCTTTATGTGACGCAGACGAAGTTGCGCGGCTCAGCTAGTCTAGACTAAAATCATAACATCCAATATGGGTCCCGACTGTTGCAGTCAATATGTCCTGTCTCCTGAACTTGTTTTAATCTTTTCAGTTTTTTTTTTAATTTAAAATAATATTAGTTTTTTTTAGGCAGTCGGGTTTTTAAATTTTTTCATTAGCGAGTAGATTGATGTGCGCGTCTGTACAATACATAGGATGATACCTGTAATTCTGTATCAGCCTCATGACATAGCTAATCAATAAGGAACCTATACAAATAGTGTGTCGATCTGCTCAACAATTAAGTGCCCCGACTAGCTTTCAAATTATTCAGGAATTTCCGTGTTCTAGGTAAACGGAAAGGCGTTACCACAACATGCAAAGGAACGAACGCATTATAACAGCATGAGGGTGTCGACACAGAAGATAATTCCAGTGAATTTATGTAGAAACTTAATGGCGGCGATAAAAGAAAACCTTCACGAATCCAGCTTGTGTTTAAAGCCAGTGGTAACGCATCACAGTGTTTGTATGGTAAGTGATGTGGACGACCTAATTGTTATGCATCCTATTTACATCTGGGCGCCTAGTCCAAATGCCAGTTTTGTACTAAGGTTCCGCGTTTGACTTTTCTATCCTACCATTACCTAATATCCCACTTTATACGGGCGATCCAACATACAATTAGCTCTACCTACAGCCATTTTCGTCACCTTTTGTTGCTATTAACGGTTGGAATAATGGAAATAATTTGTGTTAGAATCGAAACTACTAGCATGGTCCAGACATGCATAGTTTTATATATACTTACGTGAGTTTCCTCCAAATTCCAATGATTAGCTTAGTGATTCTCTGATCTCTGTTATTTACTCGTACTCTGTGCTCTGTGATCACAGAACCTTGATCTCGTCTTCCATGTTCGCAGCCCGACGCCGGGGCGCCAGTAGTAGCAGAAGATGGTCTTTGGGGCATCACGTCGGGCTGGATATCACCAACTTGTCCGCTCTTCGCAGCTCCAACTATATTCACGCGAATCTCTTCGTTATCCGTGCGGTCCTGGTTGGGCACACATCTAAATAGTCCTAGTGCCGGACTAAGCAAGAACGAGACCCATAACTAATTCTATCGAGGGGCTCTTGATCTGCCTGTAAGGGTTCAACCTGGGGGGGAGGTAGGTACCCTAAATGAAAAAAACAAAAAAAAAAAACTAACCCGTATTTGTTTTTTTTCATTTAGGGTACCTCCCCCCCCCCAAGTTGTACCAATGCGTAAAACACTAATCAAAAACCGGCCAAGAGCGTGTCGGGCCACGCTCAGTGTAGGGTTTCGTAGTTTCCCGTCCGTCACAATAAGTGTTCCCACTTATGAGTTTAAAGGTGGGTATCCATTATGTAAAAATTCTTGCATATACGAATATACTACAAACTTAGTCCAGAAATTATTTTGTACAACTTTTTGTCTTTTTTGTACAAAAACTGTTGTTTCCATCAAGTTCAAAATGATTTTCCTAGAAAGTCCTTATAAAGTTCTACTTTTCAGATTTTTTCATATTTTCTAAACTTATGGTTCAAAAGTTAGAGGTTCAAAAGTTAGACACACATTGTTTTTTACTTTTGGAGCGATTATTTCAGAAATTATTGACATTATCAAAAAATGATTTTAGGAAACCCCTATTCATTTTTAAATACCTTTCCAACAATATATCACACGTAAGGGTTGAAATTAAAAAAAAATCACTTCCCACTTTACATATAGGGGGGCTACCCTAATAAAACATTTTTTTCCAATTTTTATTTTACCACTTTGTCGGCGTGATTGATATACATATTGGTACCAAATTTCAGCTTTGTAGTGCTAACGGTCACAGAGATTAAGCGAGGACGGACAGACGGACGGACGGACAGACATGGTGAAACTATAAGGGTTCCTAGTTGACTACGGAACCCTAAAAAGAAAGGGAATTACTTTCAAGGACCTAACTTTGTCGATAAAAGTTTTTGACAACTCTCCTCGTATAAAATTTGGTTATGGGTGCATGGGAGTGCAGAGATCAAGTTATAATAATTTATTTGAAAGATTGCCACGAAGTAAAATTTGGTTATTTTTGCTCATTTTCGGAAATGAGAATTGGAGTAAATCTGTGAACTTATATTGAATTGGGTCCCTAAGTACCTATAGGATGTATTAAATTAGCGAGTGAAGCGTGCTCGAAAATTGCAGTATAGGGCTGGGATCGGTTCGTTTATCTACAGTTGTTCGAGATTTTTGCCATCCAATTAACGAACCACCAGATTTAGCAAAATTGTAACTGCAAAAAAATCACTTTTGATTGAAAAAATTAATCCCCATTTCCCAAGACTACTGCACAGCTAATTAAAATTAGGTGCTCAATTTACTGGTGATCAATTGATATTTTAGGTGATAGATGTTAGTGGTCACATAGTTATTTTTGGTGGTCATTATATTTTCCCCCGAGACTTTTTTGGGTTTGATACGCGGAGCCCCCGTTTGCGCGGGCCCAAGTACGGGCTACAAGTGCCGGATTAATTAACCCAGTAGCAAGAGCTACTGGGTTAATCCGTTAATCCGCAACTTACTTGTTACGTTAACCACATACATAGTTTCATCAACGGCGACAAGTGCCAACAAAACAACGGATTCCACGTTTCCTATCCGGTCACCGCATACCACAAGACCACAATGTCCGACAGGTTCTTAGGACATTTTGAGACAAGGATAACATAACGATGTAAGATGACAAGCGAATGCCTTAGCGTTGTTTTATACCACGCTAACATCTTCGTTTTATGAAGTCCTAGTAGAATGCACAGCTGATTTTTGTTTCATCATTTCTATCCAAGTTTGTCGCATCTAAATAGAAAATGAGTGAAATACTTTATTAAAGTATTGAGTAAATGTGTAACTGTAGCTTATTAATTATTAATGTGAAGAATAAGGCAAATTATGTAACTATGTACCCTATAATTATTATTATACGTACTCGTAAGTACCTGTACCTACTACTCACACTCACTCAAGTGTACCTATACTACTCAGTGTAAGTAGGTATAGGTAGTTACTTATTGCCTAATTGTTTTATGTATGAGTAGATGGATTTGTTTTGTTTGTGGTTTTGTTTATCATTTCAAATAAAACTATTTTTTTCCATAGAATTGAAATTTTATTTAGTTTGCAAGACGTACAATCAATCATTCAAACATTAGGTCGGATTCAGATTCAGATGCGTAAAGATAGCAATATCGATGATTTAAGTTTCATTCAAAGTAGTTTAAATCTAGTAGGTACCTAATATTAGCCCCACAAAGCACAATGTCGATTTATTAGTCCTCTGGTAAGTACCTATTTTTACAGGGTTTATATTAATTAACTAGCGGACGTCACGCGGTTTCACCTGCGTAACGTAGTTCCCGTTCCCGTGGGAAGTGCGAAGATAAAATATAGCCTATGTTACTCTCTGATAATGTAGCTAACCACTGCTGAAAGAATTTTTCAAATCGGTCCAGTAGTTTAAGTTTATGTGTACGTAACCCCAGCAGGAAAGTGTCTCCTAGAGTTATATGAGTGGAACGTTTAATTAGTGCCTTATCTGCTGTCAATGTGCCCCCACATAAAAAATGTGTGCCCCCTGTCGTTTTGGAAATAAACGGAAAAAACGATTCCTGCTGGGGTAACGTTTTTCTAGCAGGAAAATTCTAAACGAATGATCGGAGAGAGAAACATTGTGCATGGCCTTGTAGCTTATGTTAGTGCCACAATGTGCCCCCAAAAACAAAATGTGTGCCCCTTCAGGTTTTCGAGATATTGCGTTTCCTGCTGGAGTAACGTTTTGCAGAATGGTATATCTCTGAAACCATTGTATGTGCCCCTGTAGAATAAACATACACGAGTAGCTCTTAATGTGTGCCCCTTAGTGCCCCAATTAGATTTAAGAAAATATTTCTAATTTCCCAGTTATCGCGGTTTTATGAAAACTCGAAAAAACATCGCAGCGCCTAAATGAGACAAGGTATAAGCTCGCTGAAAACTGTATTCTGTCCGTCTTGACACTAATAATAACCATACAAAGTTTCAAAACTGTTCATGCATGCCTTTTTGAATTATCTTGTTATAAGTCAAAACGATGGTGACATAACTTTGACGGCAAAATACAAGGAACCAGCTCAATCCCAGATGTGTAGGTGTAAACCAATAATGTGTGCCTTTAGTCAAAAATATATGGTGACAATATTCAGCTTGGAATGTTTCACAATAAGTAAATATCGACAAAAAACTAAACAAGTAAATAACGGTTGGTTATCCGACCAAATTTGAATGACTACTAAAAAGCGACGGATTCATACATAACGATGACCCTCTTCATTGGACGTATTATACCTAAGCTGTTGTCCATACCACAGTATAAATATGGACAGTACGGAAACTACCTACAAATGCTCGAAACCGCACACTAACACAAACATGCGCATCGACGGGGTCCCCATAGTCTAAGATCCCTTACAAAACGACCTTCACCGAGCTGGTTAATGGATGAACAGTATTTTATATCAAATTCAATATGTCAATAAATATATATATAGTTTTGAAACTTTGTATGGTTATTATTAGTGTCAAGACGGACAGAATACAGTTTTCAGCGAGCTTATACCTTGTCTCATTTAGGCGCTGCGATGTTTTTTCGAGTTTTCATAAAACCGCGATAACTTGGAAATTAGAAATATTTTCTTAAATCTAATTGGGGCACTAAGGGGCACACATTAAGAGCTACTCGTGTATGTTTATTCTACAGGGGCACATACAATGGTTTCAGAGATATACGATTCTGCAAAACGTTACTCCAGCAGGAAACGCAATATCTCGAAAACCTGAAGGGGCACACATTTTATTTTTGGGGGCACATTGTGGCACTAACATAAGCTACAAGGCCATGCACAATGTTTCTCTCTCCGATCATTCGTTTAGAATTTTCCTGCTAGAAAAACGTTACCCCAGCAGGAATCGTTTTTTCCGTTTATTTCCAAAACGACAGGGGGCACACATTTTTTATGTGGGGGCACATTGACAGCAGATAAGGCACTAATTAAACGTTCCACTCATATAACTCTAGGAGACACTTTCCTGCTGGGGTTACGTACACTAAGTTTATTCGCTACATACAAAAATACAAATCTTTCCTCTATAATATTAGTATAGTAAAATCACAGTCGATTCTACATAAACTAGTTACAATTTCAAGTTTTGAGTTAATACATTCACACACAAAATTTTCCTTCCGTACACGTGCGGATAAGTGAAAAAATCGAACACGTGTGAAAAACATTATACATTGCATGTTGAAAGAAATCATCGTGCGTTATGAACCCGTTTTTGAGGAAGTGTATTGAAAAACCGTGTTGTCGTATCGTTGATAAACGACTATAAATAGCGTTTTAATGTAAATAAATTCAATATTATTTAAACAATTTAAATAAATAAAACAAATCGCCACAATACTAGGCTTCCATAATACCTATAGAGTTAATAATCAGCGCTACTGACCTTAGTAGCGAGCGGTCCAATTTGCCAGATAATGATTTATTACAGCGATTAAACTGTGACAAATCATCTTACCTAATACAATCAGTTCAGCTGTTGCTGATAAATTTGTATAGACACCCAATAATCTTACTATTTTCTCATAAAATAGGTACATTATTACAATGTGCGATCAGTCCAGCGGTAGGTATGTAACTAATTAAGAAGTGGGCGTTGCCTGTTTGCGGTCAATGCATGTATAGGTAAACATTTAACATAGTAACATAATAAATACGGCTATCTACGCCGCTGCCTCTGCGTTATCGTGCCCTGGTACTCAATCGAGGAACATGATGTTGCGAATACGACCGGGGAGATTTTAACGTCGCTTTCGGAACTCGGACCATCGGACGCATGCCAAAATAAAAAAAAAATAAACCTCATGGCCTCGGATGGTGGGATGGGATGGGACTATGGGACCCAAACTTCCCCTTAGTGCCGCCAAAAAAAATCCAACCAACATTACTGGTTTCTGCAATATGTATTCCTTTGGTTTTTTTCATTGACTAGCAGTATTATTGTATTCAGAACAAAACACTTGTTTAATTTCATGCTGTCTTGGTACAAATAGTTAAAGTTGACGTAACAGTTGTGTGGCGATGGCGATAACTCCGTTGCGTGACGAACGAAGAGTCTGCAGCAGCTGCTGAAACCACATTTTTCTTTACTACCTAATTTTTTGTAGAAATAATTTTGCTCTAATTAATTGTATTTTTTGTTTTGCAATAATATTGCTCATGCTCTCATTAATTGGTTTTTTTTTGTTTTATTTACTTACTGTGTGTGAGTTGTCTTATTTGTGGAGTTTTTTTTGTAGCTGTATTAAATCTCTCATAATTAATATTACATAACATAATTGTAATAAATAAATAATAATACAATAAAATATCTCGGGACTCTAGTGTATCTCTGCTATACTTACTGGCTGGTAGGGCAGGGCAGACACTATCCGTTATTATCAGCCATAGAGCGCCTCGGAGTTGTGTCACTATTCCACCAAAAGGCGCTTCGCGGTACCAGGAAGGCATGAGTCAACGGCGCTTCATTACAAATTCACAAAATAGCAAGGGGAGTGGTTGAGGTAATGACGCTGGCTTTGTTTGCAGTGGGTCTTATTACGCTATCGCCGTCTCGTTTCAACATCTTTGGTCCAGTTTTACGATCCTACAACTTATTAAATTAACATTATTGTTATGGTAAGTACGTGTATACTATGGAGAAGGTCACACCACATATAAAACTTTTACTGTATTGAATAGTTAGTATTTACTTACTAGGTAGGTACTTAATGTAGGTATCATTTGATGGCATTTTTTTTTCAATGAGGGATTTTCTTTTTAGCTCTTCCCTAGTCGCTGGATAGATGGCACTAGGAGTAAGTATGATAATGCAAGGAACGGAACCTAAAAAAACTGATTTTAACAAAGCGCGAGAAATGTAGGTTATATTCGGAAGGTTAAGCAAATGAAAGTGTCAGTCAACGAGAGTATGTAATAATAATAATAATAATTTATTTATTTACTCAAAACAAGGCATAGTAGTACACGTTAAAAATACAGTTTTACAAAAAGTACTATATCTATTATACAAACGTGTGGGTGAGCACTGCTCTCCTAGCTAGGTTATGAAAACCTGTGTTAAGGAGAAGCAGTCCGGTCCCCTAAGGTCTAATGATGTAGGTTACATAGTGCTTCCGATGTTACTGCTGCAATTTCGGAGTATTGAGTTTGACAAATTTAAGATATTATCGTTTTATTAAAGGTCAATATGAAATAATTTTAAGGTAAAAAGTGTGTGAGTGTGTGTGTGTTTGTGTGTGTGTGTGTGTGTGTGCGGGCGGATCTATGTGTGTGTGTGTGTGTGTGTGTGTTTGTTCACCACTTATGTTAAGATTCTTTCAGTTTCGTCATATGACTTGTTTTGGAGGTACGATTGCACAATCTTTTTACATTTGTAGTACGGTAGGTACGTGTGTGACGTATGTGACGTGACACAATGTTTTTATTTTCAAGCGTTTTGGCTTTGGCACCAATTATCATAGTAAGTTCAACGCCATCTATAGAGTTCTTGGAAACTAAGTTTTTTTTTTAAAACCTCAAAAGGAAAACCTCTCATTGACAAAGTACGGACGCTGTGATTCCCAGTTACAACGACACTACGTTTAATGAAACTCTCAGAACTGTCAATCAATAGTTTTATTTAGCTCTGTTCTCACACAGTCTGAGTTGGATAGCACAATACTTAATTGCGTGGGTAGGTAGGTATTATCTGCGTGAGCATTAACTTTGCTTCTTCTTATCAACTACTGTGGCTTTCTTTGTTTGCATAATAAAACGTACCTACTTATAATTTGCGAAATGAGCTAGCTGAAGGTAAATATAATTTATAGATAGGTAGCTCTTGAAGGATTAATGAGTTTCTTTGGGTGAACAGTCAAAAATGAAATCTATAAGTAGCACTCCTTTAAAAAGAAAGGTAGGTACCTACTAGGAAAGAAGCACATACACGGAGTTGAATGACTTGCAAGAAGCCTCAGAATGTTTATAGTACTGAGCCTGCTGAGTATCCCACCAAGTACCATTTATAGGCAATAAAAAAAACCCAGAGTACCTACACGTGAATTTGTACTATGAGAATTACTTATTTGAATAGTGGTTTAGTTTTATCTATTCTTTGATAATTTTAATATAATTATAATGAGCAGCTATTCTAAATGAACATTACGTATTTGAAGTGAAGTTACAAGCATCTAGATGTAGAAGTGTAGGTACCTATTTGTAATTAAATGTAACCAGTAAATGAAAGAGTATTAAATTGAGCTACAATTGAAATAGTAAGCTAGTTTATTTTAAATTAGCACGATGAACGGGGTTGTGGTACAAACACTGGTGACCTTTTTCTGTAAGTAAGTTTAATTATCATTCATTAAAACTGATTTCATTGCTAAACTGTAAGCATTGTGATTGTGCACCTCTTAAATTGTTTGACATGGAAACTCGAAAATACTATCGTAACAAAACGTTTAGCATTTACGAACGTGTTTACAAGACAGTGGTGCCGATTCCCTTGTTTACAAACTAAACCAAATTTAAGTTCAGTGCATCTTTTTCTTTCTATTTAATTATGAAAAGGACAGAAGATAAATTTTAGTTATGTTCTGTCAAATTAATCAGCGCCATACAAGTTTTAGATGCGATTAAAAAGTTGACTACTAAAATTACATCAAATTACGTCAGGTGCTGACTAATTTCACAGGATTAAATTAATATCTATCATGTCCTTTTCATAATGAAATAGAAAGAAAAAGATGCATTCAACTTAAATTTAGTTTAGTTTGTGAACAAGGGAATCGGCACCAATGGTGTCGATTCTGTTGTTCACAAACTAAACTTAATTTAGGCTATTGCTATCTTTTTCTCTCTAATAAAACGAGAAAAAGACGGACGTAATTTAGAGCTGTCAAATTTAGTTGAAACTTATATTTCCATACAAATGAAAATGAAGGGTGCACGTAAAAACATGTCGACTAAAAACACGGTGAAGCGCAAGGCATAAACTAGTTTGACATCTCTAACTTAGTTCATAGCTATAGCAGTCCTTTTCTCGCACTGCCTTTTAGTAAAAGATAGGTATAGCCTAAATTAAGTGTAGTTTGTGCACAACAGAATCGACACCAGTGTTCGATTAGAAGGAAAAGACCAATGAGGCAGTAGATAATTAAACCAGTTAAGTAGATAATTATTAAAAAAAAAAAAAAAACAATTCAATCAACTTGTTAATACCTACCATTTCCATTAAATCAAGTCATTAATGGGACTACAGGAGCTAAACGCGAGTTTTATAATGCATAAACCATAATTATGATTCACTGCAACAAACAAAACCAGAAAAATATAGATTTTTTGGAAATCGCAAAAAAAACACTCATTTGCACTATTCGGCCCGCAGTGACAGACGTAACAACCACTCTTTGATTATATAATTATTAATTATATAATCAAAGCAACCACTTTGTAGTGCAAGCTGATAGAACTTTACTCTAACGTGGCCTACCATGACGTCGTAAAGCAGGATCGTTTTAATTTTATTCCAGTGAGGGAAAGAGATGGCGCTAGACGTTCTCTATAGCTCCGTCTCTTACCCACGGTCGAACAAGAATAAAACGATCCTGCTTTAAGACGTCATTGTAGGCCACCAGTATTTCAAACGAACTTTGAACCACGACAAATAGAGTTGCTAATTTAGCTCCTGTGATCGCCTTAAAGCGGCTCCCCGAGCAAATGACCTTGAGCGAGCAGTTTTTTGGAGCCTACTCCTCTTTATCCAAAAGAAATACCAACTAATAAAAAATACATTAAATTACTACTCCAAAGTTGACGTTTCATATTTTTTTTTTAAGTTGCTTAATGTTTAATAAATCCCCTCACAACGAAACCACAGAAATAAGAAATAATGATTTATAAAATGCTACTCCTCGTAAAGTAACCATTCTTATGATTTGCTACTTATACTAATGGATAGGCAATTTAATAATGAACATAATTCGTTTTATTTTTTCCAAAAGACGTAAATTTGATTTTATAAGGAATAAAAACCACTCATTTCGCACTATTCGGCCTGCAGTGACTGACGTAACAACCACTTTGTAGTGCAAGCTGATAGAACTTTACTCTAAAAGTATTTCAAACGAACTTTGAACCACCACAAATAGAGTTGCTAATTTTGCTCGTTTTACTACAGCCTGCCTGCCCTTATCCCAATTTATTAGTGGTCGGCGCAGCATATCTTCTTCTTCCATACTTCTCTATCACTCGTCATCTCATCAGACACCTCCTTTATATTCATGTCATCCTTATCACAGTCCTTCCATCGATTCTTTAGTCTTCCTCTACTCTTACCTATAGGTATAGCTAAGTATCTATACATTCATACTCAACATTTTCCGTACCTACTCCATTTTCCTCATTCCCCATAGCAGCCTATTTGTTTTCAAGCTAGATTTTGTTAATCCTGAACCTTTTTTCTAGCCGTGTGGTATCCGGCAGAGTAGAATAGAACCAACCCATTACACTGACGGGTGTCGTATAAGGCAACTAATGTCTGAGGCAGAACACCTTGCGCCTACGTAGACCAGAGAATGGGCAGCAGCGGTTTCTGTTAGTCTTTCATCACTGCGATCTCCAATCCGCCTGCCAAGCGTGGAGATTACGGCAAATTCCTCCCATCATGGGAGAGGCTTATGTCCAGCAGTGGACGTTATGGGCTGTTGTTGTTGTTGTTGAACCTTTTAAGAAGGGTCTGTTAATAATTACTTCAACGATCCAGGGTCATTAAACCACGAAATTTACTACAGTATGTACCAAAATTACAATAGCAAGCAATTATAAACACTTTTGTATCTATTAGTGTTTAGAATATTGCTCCCATAGTAATATTATGTCATGTGATACTATAGTAGGTAAATGCTGTTCCAAGTTATGCGTATAATAGTAGTAAGAAGACGACTCCTTGAAAGGTTCAGGGTAATCAAAAACTAAAGTCAAATAAATATGTTTCTCCAGTGTCTATGCCAACCTTCATGTTAGCTGTCGGCAATACATGGCCATCATATACGCTGCCAATACTGGAGAGTCAGGATTCACCACTGGGATACAAAATCACGGAAAATGACGGAAACCTCTTATCATCGGTGATTATGCTCGGTTGTGTATCACCCATTGGCATTGTGGGATATATCAACGATAAAATTGGTCGGAAACGGACTGAAATACTGAGTGGACTTTGTTATGTGGTAAGTAATACTGATACTGTTGCCGATACTGTTAATAGATTGATAGCCTGCATCATCCCACTGCTGGGCTAAGGCCTACCCCCGTGACTAAATGTGGACCACTGGTCGCTGAAAAATCAAATCAAATCACTCTAAACAGAGTCAAACAGTTCAAATACCTTGGTCACTGGGTTACAGAGGATGGCACTGATAACTGTGAGATTGAGAGGGAGCGGAGGGCATTGGCCGTAAGATGCAACATGCTGGCCCGCAGATTTGCAAAGTGCGACAGCAATGTCTTGAGTGCCTTCACCGTTTTGAGAGCAGTGGTGATGAAATAAATTGATGACTTACTGTTCGTAAGTCGTAAATGTGCCGACACTGCTCTCAATAAATGTAATTTTATTAACGTAATAAAATGTAATGTAGTTTTAATCGTAGAATTCCTTAATTACCTGGGGCCCTACTCTAAAAGGTTTCGTCCGAATATTCGGATCTATCCGTCTCTCTCACTCGCACTCATCTGCAGTCGTGCGCGAGAGGGACGGATAGATCCGAATATTCGGACGAAACGTTTTAGAGTAGGGCCCCTGTGCCATTACTAAGTCACAGAATAATGGTGCCGATTCCCTTGTTCACAAACTAAACTAAATTTAAGTTGAATGCATCTTTCTCTTTCTATTTCATTATGAAAAGGACAGAAGATAAATATTAGTTTAATCCTGTCAAATTAGTCAGCACCAGACGTAATTTGATGTAATTTTAGTAGTCAACTTTTTAATCGCGTCTAAAACTTGTATGGCGCTTATTAATTTATCAGAAATTCAGAACATAACTAAAATTTATGTTCTGTCCTTTTCTTAATGAAATAGAAAGAAAAAGATGCACTGAACTTAAATTTGGTATAGTTTGTAAACAAGGGAATCGGCACCAAAACTAGTAACTAGCTAAAGATAATAAGGAAATCTCTTTTAATTTCAGCTAGCCTGGTCACTCATCACAACCGCAAAAACTGTGACACAACTTCTAATCGGTCGGTACATGATAGGATTTGGATCAGGACTTCATTTCGTGACAGGAGTTGTCTACGTAGGAGAAATAAGTCAGACTTCCATCAGAGGAACACTCCTTACCATTATGTCTTTCATGTATAATGTAGGGACCCTTATCTCGTACACTGAAGGATGGTTTTGCAGTTACGAGGTCATCAACTACTTGAATTTGACTATAGCTGTCGGTTTTGTTGTAGTACTGTTGTTTATGAAAGAGACTCCTGTTTACCTGTTAAGGTTAGGAAAGGAGAAGGTGAGTCGTATCTTGAAAAAGTCTGTTATTTTTATACAGTAGGTAAGTACCTAAATGAGTAGAAAAAAATAAAGCAAATTAAGTTTCTTATTAATTGAGAAAAGAAAGACACCAACTCAATTGAATTGTAAGAACAAAAAACTATAAAACGTTGAGGAGTTCCCTTGACTGTCCTTCGTCTTCATCATCAGACCCCTAATGACAGTCACAACACAAAGTAAAGTAAAGTTCTCATCAATACAAATTAGTTAAGGCCAAACACTAGGTAATTGCTGTAAATCGTTGAGGAGTTCCCTCGACTGTCTTTCGGCTCCATCATCAGATCGACTCCAGACCTGCATTAAATAATAGTGCTATAAAATACTTAATGAAAAAATTAACAAACGCACTAGTCACCAGTACGATTTTCTATTGTTTCCCTCGATTTCTCTGGGATGCCATCCCACCCTGGTTCTTATCATGGTACCACCTTTGGGATATTTTCTTTCCAACAAAAAAATAATCATTTAAGTCGGTTCATAAACGTCGAAGTTATCCGCGAACACTCATAAAAAAGTAAAAATATATTTAGGTATACGATCGAATTGAGAAACCTCCTTTTTTAGAAGTCAGTTAAAAATAATAAATAAATGTTTATATTTAACCCATTTTTCTAATGAATTATATTTATTTGTAAAGTTATTATAATTTTCAGGAGGCAATAAAATCACTGAAGTTTTACAGAGGCGCATCCACTGTAACCCAAGCCATATTAGACGAAATCATTTACATGAAAACTCAAATAACGAATGTTAATAATATCGACAAAATTGGTAAGCCGATAAACGTTACGATATCATAATAGGACCCCTGCACGCACACCAATGTATGTCTCCTTCTAACTCTCCTATAAAATAGTGTTGCAGAAAGAGACATTTATAATATGTTGGTGATGTATTTGATGGGCGTGACTTCGCGCGGCATTTATTTTCGCTTGGCACGGATCGCCGATCAACAACCCCTGGTACAACAAGCGGTAATGGCCCGCTGACCATCAGAAGATGCATAAATTTTGAAAACTCAAATTAATTGTAGGTACTTATTTTAATAGGTAAACTGAATTTCCTAACTATACACATCACATTTCAGATTTAGAAACATCTCAAATGGAAAAAGAAAAATTAAATCAACAAGAAACGGTAAACATAAGCATTACACAACAAAAAAGTGTTTGGAGCACCTTGCGTAAGTTTTGCGTTTTTTATTGTATGCTGATAAAAGTAAAATGAACCCAGGGTTATAAAAGTTACAAACATGAGATTTTAATAATCATCATCTTATCACAGCATTTTACCTAAGTGGTAGTATGTATTTGAAGAAGAAGATAAAAAATCCTGTATACGAGAGTAGTAAGTAGTGAGATTATTTATTTTAAAGTAGGTACATATTTGTTGTGTACCTTGCTGTATTTCGAGTTCAATACTCCTTTATCTGCAATACCTATACGTAACCCTCCTTGGCAGCTAACTAGTCTGCCGAATACTTCGGGCAAGTATCTAAGCTTTATGTTCGCCTGGTAATTACAGTCGATTGATCCCTCGTTGACGTCGACAAAATGCCGGATTGCGCTGTCGCATTTTTCATCGTCGCGGTCGTCGTCGCGTTGTTGTCGTCACGAGACTCGCGTGTCCAACTCGATAAGAAATTAGTGCAATATTCAAGCAACCAAAACTCGCTTACTTTTCATAATCTCCTAGTACATTGAAACTTTTTGCTTTCCACATACGACACGGTTTGTGAGGAGTTGAGCTGTTGCACAACACTGCCTTTTTGTGCCTGTTCCCGCTGAACGTGCCTACACCATATCTCTAACGTTTTATGATAGCCTAGTAGAAAAGGAGCCTTTGTTACAAAAGATTCAGTTAGATCATGGTTAGATCACCCGAGCGAGCGCTGCCAACGATTTTCGCAACATGCTACCTACCTCGCTAAGCCATATGCGACTGGCAATTGGCAAATAAATTGAAATAAAAGATAAACACTCATTCATATATTATTTCACTATCCATTATTCATGTAACTACATGAGTATTGATTGGCCTCGGCCTCGTCCCGTTCTTTCATATTATTATATCATTCAATCAGACAATTTTTGAAATAAAATTATCGAACAATTAATTAATTTTTGTGCACTTGGGTGTCCGTTTATCTTGTGTGATCGATAATGCGCAATGTGGGTTGGGTGTGATGTGATGTGATACCGTCTCACACCGAATCACAAGGTGTGGCCTAGCCCCTCAGAATATTTTGGCACTTTTTCAGCCCAATACATTGATAATTTCTATTTTCAGGCACATTAAAATCGGCCCAACGAGCCCTAATAATCCTGATTATTAACATAAGTCTGGCAGTCTTCATGGGCATGATCGCAGTGCAGGCGTACGCTGGGCAGTTCTTCATGCAGGCAGCGCCGAGTCTGTCACCACATCTCTGTTCTGTTCTCCTGGCAGTGGTCGTGACAATTATTAGTGGATTGTCTGTTATTATCGTTGATTTAGTTCCTAGACGGGTTAGTCAACAAAGGTTACATTCATATTTTTTTACATACAGCATTTTTACCCGACTACTCCGGAACCTTTTTCTGCATCGAATTTGCTTTGGAAAGACTTGTCTATCTGTACCTACCCCTTTTCGCAAAATCTTAGCAAAATTCTGTAAATAGACGTGTCCAAGTCCAAGCTGATCACTCCACCCTCGTGTAACTAACGCCGGTAGCTAAAGTCCGCATCACCACTGAAGTCTTACGTCAAAAGCAGGAACTAAATTCATTAGGTTATGCAAGTGCCACGTGATTGGCTAGATCTGCGATAGCAACGCCGCGCCGCGTCTATCGGACTTGAGTGGTGGCCCGAACTTCTAGTTCGAAACATCGCCATTGGTGGTAGCGTGACCTCATTGGTCGGGTTGGTACCTAGCCACACACGCCATCCACAAAGAACTTTGACAGACCTTTCCTATTCATGTTCCTTTCTTCGTCATTCGCAGGTCCTCATGATTGTTTCATGTCTCTTGGCTGCCAGCTGCATGGCTTGCTTAGCCACTATGCTGCGTTGGGTCTGGGCTCCTGAGTGGGGCGTACCTCTAGTCATGGTGCTGTATTGCATTGTTTACACCCTTGGCGCAGTAAATATACCGTTTATACAGATTGCTGAGTGTCTTCCTCCACAGGTAAGCATTGGTTTGAAGAATCTAGCTTTAATTGGTGGTCCCAAAGCACAATTTTATAGTGTTTCTTTATTTTTTGCAGATGAACAGTTTCGGTACGGGTGTGGTTATGTGCTCTATGTTTTTGGCCAATTTTGCAGTATTATTTATATTTAAACCAGCTGTAGACTCCCTTGGGTTGGACGGAGTGTTCCTGTTATTTGCCATCATAGGCTTGATAACTGCAGCGGTAGCGTTTATGATCATGAGAGAGACAAGAAAAGTACCTTTTGAAATAGTACAAAATATGTTCGAACGAGGATATTTGTATAGACGAAAAAGTTATTAATTAAAATGATTGAAAAATAATTATTTTACGATGTTTTTTCTTTCTTCAAAAGACTTTTATTCATGTCCGTAATCCTATCCGAAAAAACAAATGAAGTCAATACCGTCGATGTTTTTTCTTTCTTCAAAAGACTTTTATTCATGTCCGTAATCCTATCCGAAAAAACAAATGAAGTCAATACCGTAGATCAACCGTAGATTTTTCTCTATGAACCAGTGATGCCAGATCTACTGATTTAGCAGTAGATCTACCTGATTTAAAAAAAAATCTACTGCCTTGATTGGAAATCTATCTGCTTTTTTTTAAATCAGATCATATCACCTAGTTATTGACGTCGTGTCGTGTCATCTGGCTCAAAAGCCTAAATAAAATGACATTTGTTCAACAAGTTTTGTGAATTCGCGGTATTTTTACCTGTAGTGTGTGCAAAACCGACCAATCACTGACGGTACTCTAAATTACCTTTGGTACTACTTACTGAGTCTGCCATTCTGGTCACAAGGCATAAAAACCACGACAAAGTATTCAAGCTCATGTCCTTTTTACCTCATGTGGGTATGACTTTTTTAATCTACTGATTTTTCCTTCGATCTACTGCTAAAACTTTAATTTTTCTACAGATTTTTTCTTCATATTCCATCTGGCAACACTGCTATGAACTCAACTCAAGTGACATTGACAAACAAAGTGACATGACAATGACATAATGACATTAATAGTCGATAAACCAGTGATGCCAGATCTACTGATTTAGCAGTAGATCTACCTGATTTAAAAAAAATCTACTGATCTACTGCCTTGATTGGAAATCTACCTGCTTTTTTTTTTAAATCAGATCGTATCATTTAGTTATTGACGTCGTGTCGTGTCATCTGGCTTAAAACTTAAAAGCCTAAATAAACTGATATTTATGTTCAACAAGTTTTGTGAATTCGCGGTATTTTTTACCTGTAGTGTGTGCAAAACCGACCAATCACTGACGGTACTATAAATTACCTTTGGTACTACTTACTGAGTCTGCCATTCCGGTCACAAGGCATAAAAACCCAGTCAAAATAGTCAAGCTCAAGTCGTTTTTACCTCATGTGGGTATGACTTTTTTAATCTACTGATTTTTCCTTCGATCTACTGCTAAAATTTTAATTTTTCTACTGATTTCTTCAGATTCCATCTGGCAACACTGCGATAAACACAAGCGGTGCGGTGGATAAATTGATAAATTAAATTTCTTGGTTTTTGAAAATATACATATTATTGAAATGAATCATTATAAAATAATAAAATTGTAAAATCAATCTAGAAACAGCGTAGGTAGTTCAAAATGGGTCTTTTATCTGACCCTGATGTCGGTTCTGTGAAATGGGTGAGGGTTCTGAAGAAGTTGCATGGTCCGCTCTGCTTCCTATGCTATGTTGGTGCCCTGGTATGGTTCGTAATGCTTGGAAACAAAGAGTTTAACAACGAGACGTATTTCTCTGAGAACGCCTTACTTCCCGGCTTGGTAACCAACGAATTCAATGCGGAAAACTCTGCAAAACAGTTTTATAACGAATTTTTATTGGAAATGGAGGTAAATAGCATTTTTATTGTATTGATAAGCTTTGGTATCTACCATCAAAACATACCACATATATAAGGATGTGGGATGTTTTATGATGACAATCTTCAAACATAACCAAGAATGCTACATTTGTCACTTCAAATTCTTGTGAATTCTTTATTAGTAAACAATATACAAACACAGCTTTATATTGCTGGGGAGACTTAGTGTAGACTTAGCCTGAGTTGCAAAATATTATTCATGAATAATGTCTATAATAATTGTTGATGAATGAATGATAGTGTGGCAGGTAGCAAAATTGAATGCAATAACTGATGGTGTCTTTGCATGGATTGAACATGGTCACAGTATAGTTGTCATTAGTACAAGATTAAAATAATCTAGTCTTGCGCATAGTAGTTCGCGATGGAGTTTGCTGTTTAGGTTGCCGCTCCTAAACAAACTAGTTCACTCTTCTAGTTCGTCAGCTCTCAGTTCAAATCAGAGGAAGGCAGATTGTTTGCTCGATTTGATACTGTTCTTGCACGGGCAAGCAACAAGATTATGGATTGCTGTACTTTTACCTACAATTTTAACAATATAAACTATAACAGCAAAAACCTCTGAATGAATATTCTTAAAAAGTATATCATTAACCTAACCTAGGCTTATTGGTGCAATAAATATACACTGCTTAGAATATCTATAAATGGACAAAAATAACATATTTTAGTCTGGTTGACACCACCCTTGCTCATTTGGTCACAAACTATAGAGCGGGAATGATGGAACTTGTTTGTATAGTTCATCTGTGGGAGCGCTCTTACAACCTAGTTTGTTCCCAAACTACACAGGACTAAAATAATCCTCCTTAACAAAATGGGGAACAAAATAGGTAACAATACCCACATTGTCTGAAACAACATCATTAAATGTACAGTTAGACTTGTAAAACTACACTCTTTGAAAATCATTGTCTATCATCAGAATACAATCACACAATGATGAGATCTAATTTAATATAGAGCAGTTACAACCGGGTTACTGCCAACTCTTTTAGAAGACTTATTGGTAACAAGTATCAGATCTCATTACTATTATAAATCTGAAAGTTTGTGAGGATGAATGATGTTTTTTACTTTTTCATGCAAAAATTAATGAATGGATTTAGTTGAAATTTGGCACCCAGATAGTTTATAACCTGGATTACTACATAGGACTTCAGTAAGCCAGGTACTCTTTGTGAGATTGTCAGCTTTCTCGGGGAGTTAGGGTGGATTGAATAAATTCCCCATCCGCATGCAAAATACGCGCTTTAAATGTGGAGTTGCAGGCACCAGCCCATTATACAATACAATACCACATAGGATAGGAGTAAGACCCTGTAGGATGATTATCAAACTCCATGAGAGCATAATCTAGTCTTGCATACATTATGTTAACTCAGACAAAACTTAATAAAAATTTCAGGACAAATACGACGATTTAGATGACATGCCAGTACCCTGGCTGGTGGGAAAAATGTCTCAGCTGCACCTTGAAGTGTACACACACAACTTTACACTGAACTACCCGATGGGGCAAGGGCAGGTGAGTGGGTCTTCATGGATTGGATTTTTTAATTATTCTTTGTGACGAGTGAGATTTTTTTAAATAACCTTTTTATTTATTTATTTATTAAATCTCTTACACAAAAACAAGTTATTTTATACAGTTTTTTACTCGCCAAACTTTACAGTTTGATGGCGAGAAGCGCTCGTTTATCATACATAACTTAAAATTATAAACTTAACTTAAAATCGAATATATATAATTATAAAACTTTCTTAAGTGTCCTGCCGCTAGGCTGGCCTTTCTCCATCTAAACCACTCTCTAGTGTGCCATCTATGGCCACACCGCCTTTGGTAGCGTTCAATTATTACGTAACGCAATTTAAAACCCCTGCCCTAGTACCGGAAAGTCGCTAAAATACCTTTGTTATTCTGAAGGGTTAAAATAAACAATGTTACGTGACGCGTAGTTCAATCCCCCCCCCCCACTCCCGCCCCCGTAACGCACCGTAACATTTAACAAGACGCCCCCTCCCCCAAATTCGTTACGTAATACTTGAACGTTCCCTTGGGAGTGGTCTACCTCAACCGCGATTTCCTCAATTTTCCAATTTTAAGGTACCAGCTTTTTCTAGAGGGTTCTAGTTATTTTGTGATCCCATTTTTATTGGCTCATATATAACTAATGATGTCTCCCACAGGTGTACAAAGGCACCAACGTGTATGGCATACTACGAGCTCCTCGTACATCGTCACTAGAAGCCCTGGTGGTGACGGCGCCGTTCAGGTCGATGTCGTCTCATCAGAAAGGAACTGCGGCCGGCATAGCACTCATGTTGGCCTTTGCTAAGTTTGCAAGGCGTGAGTACCTATTGTTTTATGATGTCCTGGTAATTAGCACAGAGCTGTCATCTTGTTGAGGTGGCCTTTGCAGTAACCAATAGAAGGACTACCACTATTTTTAAAAGAATTGTTTATATCCATTGTATGAATCATGATTTATGTACCGTATGACGACTTCGTACAAAAATCCCATAGAATACATTGTTTTTTTTTTCATACATTCTGGAGAATTCCGTGGCTAAATAATAACAGCCGCTCGGGTCGATCTTTAGGTTAAGCCGTGCTTTTTTTTTTTTTTATTGGGACAAGCCCGCCACACTGTTCCCAAACCACTGTAAATCCTGAAAGCCAGAATCAACAGTGGCGACCACCAGAAAAGCGCCGAGACAATGAAGCTCGACGAAGTCCCAGAGAATGAATTTAACTGTCTTGGATCCCGCAACGAAATTAATCAGAAAAGTATAGCGGAGGAGTAGGAAAATCCGTAATTTCCGTAAGCCGTGCTTGCCTACTTTGGTCTGTGGATGGGTTACCACCCATTACATACCGGGTTTCCTCTGTGCCTCGGAAAGCAATTTCAGCCGTTGGTCCCGGCTGTCATTTGCAGATCTTTGACAGTAATTGTTACAGGTAGTCAGTGGCCCAAAAAGTCTGACAACCAGTCTTACCAAGTGGTGTTGTATTACCCAGTACTAACTGGGTTGTGGAGGTCAGATAGGCATTCGCTCCATGTAAAATACAGGTATTCAGCTGCATCCGGTGAGACAGGAAGCCGACCCCAAACTACTTGGGAAAAGGCTAGGCAGATGACGATGATTCCGGAGAACTTTTCCGATTTTATTAAAGCATTTTAATTTTGTTTTCAGCACAAAAATACTGGGCAAAAGACATTATATTTCTAATTACCGAGCATGAACAACTAGGAATGCAAGCATGGTTAGAAGCTTACCATGGCTTACAGAGTGATGCAGAAACATTTCACACTAGTCTCGGCAGTTTCTGGAAGCCTGGTAGTCCCAACTTGGATTTTGGAAGTTATTTCTCTGGTTTTGGTGCTGGAGGTGATCACAAAAAGTGTTTGAACCCGGGGAAGCTAAAGGGGCGATCAGGATCTATTCAAGCTGCTATTAATTTGGAGTTTAGCACACCAAAAATAAGTAAGTGTTATTCATAAAAAAATCGGGGCAGTCTTTGGGGACTGCCGATAGAAGTGAAAACAAAAAGTACACAGGCCCCTCCCCAGTCGTAACACTGGTTATGCCCCGCGCATGCATATGTGGTGCTACGCCGTAGCGGGTCACCTACGAGTGCTATGAACCGGCTACGAGGCGTGACCGCACGTTACGTGAAGTGACGATGAGTTCAATGTTTTCCTTCACCCAAAAAGTGCTCAACGCGACTAAAGAAGTTTTCACTTCAAAAATCCATTCTTTTAATCAGTTTTCCACCATAAATGAAGCAATAATTTATTTCTATGAATTAATAAACGTATATATAGTCTGCGCCAGATAAGTAGGAAATAAAGGTCATTAACCCGCATACATTTATTCAAATACATAATTCCGAAAATAGAAATAATGACATAAACTTGTCCCGAAACTACCTTTATCGTGATCCTTGACTTTCTAGTAATAAAAAACGATCATCAAGAATCATAATGTATTGTCGGGGTACCTACGCAGAGAAATTAAGGAAAGAGCAATGACCTTTAATTCAGACTTATCTCGCGCAGACTATAGTTGACTTTACTTTAGTATCAGTAACAGTAAAACATAATTATGTTTATCTACACCCATGCTATAAATCCTCTATATAAGTTCCTGAAACAGTTAACTTATTGCCAACATTAAAACAGCCAGTGTCTTATTAACCATTATAACACCCAAACGGGTGTTATAATGTTGTACTAAATTTCATTATGCAACTCGTTTTAAAAAAAGAACATTGTCTAGCATGTGCGATTCACTACCACAGCGCCGTAATTAAAAAAAACTTATAGGCCAATTCGAATTCACTTTGTATCCCGCCATTTTTGTTCGATATTAGTATTGCATTATGTAGGTACCTACTTTGTTGTTTAAAAAAATGAGTGATACAAGCTTTGTGCATTTTAATAATTGTACAATCCAAAAGGTAAATAATTATATTATTACCTATACATGGTTTGTTTGTATTAAATACTCACAATTAAACTTTTCATAAATTTACATAGACTTCTTACAACACTACAACACCCTATGGTTCAGAAACTTATAAATGGAGGATTCATATCATGGATGTAGATAAAGTCTTTTATGCAACTGTACATAATTAGGTATTAAAACACTCATGTGATACTATTATCACACGAGGCTTGTTGAATGCGATTGTTCATTTAAAATTCAGGTTGTATGATGGTGGTTATTTACATTTTGTTTGTCTCTGCATCACCCAAAGGTTGACTTGTAGAAAATGCCTATGGCATTAAGTACGCCTCTGTGATTTGTGCTTAAACAACCAATTTGAGTGGCAGTGGGCAGGGCACATTGTTCACAGAACGGATGGCCGATGGGGCCGAAAAGTTCTGGAGTGGCGACCGCGAACCGGAAGACGTTGCGTTGGAAGACCACTCGCTAGGTGGACCGATGACCTGGTGAAGGTGGGAATCCGCTGGATGCGAGCCGCACGGGACCGGTCAATGTGGCGACACTTGGGGGAGGCCTATGTCCAGCAGTGGACGTCTTTCGGCTGAAATGATGATGATGATGATACGCACAGTTTCGGAATAGAATAATTTAATTAATTTATCAATCAATTCAATCTTAAAACACCATTTTCAGTAGCACAAGGTGACACTTGCTTTGAATGCTCCTGACTCAGCCCTGAGGGTACATTCCAACAGTGTGAATCAGTACTCATTTTGGTATCACTTATTATCAGTGTGATGACACACGGTTATTTGATATTTCAGAGTACATAGAGGTGAAAATTGAAGGGTTGAATGGGCAGCTACCCAATCTGGATCTTGTGAACCTAGTTCACAAGCTATGTCTGAAGTCTGGGATACACCACTCTTATAGAAACAGGTAATATTTTTTTGTTTCAAAAACTAAGATCCAGGACATGGTAAGGTCATGGGCCTGTGGACGGTGAGCTATGGGCTAGCTCGCCTTCCGTCCGTCTCATGACGACAGGCCGTGTCGACAAGCAGGACTGTTCCACGCGCGCAATAATTATCTGTGGTGACTTTAATGTCAATATCATAGAGAATAATGTGAATAGCAGTAGATTCTTAAGTCTCTTTAAATCATTTAACTTGTCAAATGTGTTTTCAGAACCAACTCGAATTACTACAAATACTGCTACATGTATCGATAATGTTTTTTGTTGCTGCGATTACATAAATAAATCCATCGTAAATTACCTGCCTTCAGATCATAGTGGTCAGACGGTTACTTTCGCGTACAATAGACAATTACAAAGAATTCAGATACAAACTAGACAAATAACACCCAGCAATCTAGACAAATTTAATAATAATTTAATTAGCAAGTTAGGTATACCGGGTCATATTAGAAACAATGCAAATGTATTTTATGAAGAATTCTTTTCGGTAGTGCACACCGAATTTAATAATACTTTAAAAAAGAAATCTAAAACTATTGGCCCAAAGTTTATTTTCAGTGACTGGGCAACACAGGGTATTCGGAAAAGTAGGGAACGATTGTTTGAGCTGTACGGCCTTAAGCCTTACATCAACACTGAAGCTTTTAATAAATATGTTGCTACTTACTCGAAAATTTTTAAAAACACTTGCAAGGTAGCCAAATCCTTATTCATTAGCAACAAGATTAAATCAGCCGACAACAAAATAAAAACGGTTTGGAAAATCATCAACAGTGAAACAAATAGAAATAAAAAACAAGGTATTGACTTCACACTAGAGACATCGCGTGGCCTTGTGAGCTCCAACAATGAAGTTGCTCAAGAATTTGTAAATTTCTTTACCAGTATCCCACTTAAAACTACAGAAACCTTAAATTCCTCTCCCTCGCTCTCTATTGATTTATTGAAAGCGAACGTTTCAGCCTGTCCAAATGAATTTAAATTTCAGCATATAAACCCCATAACAGTCATAAAAGGTTTTAAGGAAATCAAGATCAAATTAACGGAAGATCTATGGGGTATGTCTATCAAAGCTTGTACCTCAATTATTGAGACTGTAGCGCCGTATTTAGCCTCAATATTTAATTTGTGCGTGGATCAAGGGGTCTTCCCGGATCTAATGAAATTCAGTAAGGTAATACCGCTTTTTAAATCCGGGGACAGTAAAGACACCAATAACTATAGGCCCGTATCCGTGTTGCCGGTTTTCAGCAAGGTGTTTGAAAAGATAATGCTCAATCAAATGCTTAACCATTTTAACACTAATAAAATATTACACGAGCAACAGTATGGTTTCACCAAAGGACGTTGTACAACTGACGCCGGTGTCACTTTATTAAAACACATATTTACTGCGTGGGAAGAGGCACAAGATGCCATAGGAATCTTTTGTGACCTTTCGAAGGCATTTGATTGCGTAAATCACGAAACCCTGATCTTGAAACTTCAGCATTACGGTTTAGGTAAACTTGCGCTCAGTTTAATAAAATCGTATTTGAATGATAGACAGCAGCAGGTACAAATAAATGGAGTAAACTCAATGGGTTTAAAAGTAAAAATGGGTGTACCACAGGGTTCGATATTGGGTCCCTTCCTCTTTTTAGTATATATTAATGACCTACCCCATCTATTTAACAACCATCCGCATATGGTGTTGTTTGCTGACGATACTTCTTTAATATTTAAAATAAACAGACGTGCCACTAATCTTGATGACGTAAATAACGCCCTACTGCAGGTCCACGATTGGTTTACCGCTAATAATTTAGTACTAAATGGGAAAAAAACTAAATGCATTAGATTTGCTCTACCAAATGTCAAAAGTAGTGATTGTGACATAATATTGAATCAAGAGAAACTAGAATTTGTCGATAAAACGGTTTTCTTGGGAATCACGCTCGACTCAAGGTTACAATGGGGTCCTCATCTAACATCTCTTGCAGGACGGCTAAGCTCAGCAGCATATGCTGTTAGAAAAATCCGTCAATTTACTGATGTTGATACCGCGAGGCTGGTCTATTTTAGTTATTTTCATAGTATTATGTCATACGGTATTTTACTATGGGGACGGGCTGCAGACATCGAGTCTATATTTATTCTGCAGAAAAGAGCCATCAGAGCCATTTATGAATTACGTAGACGCGATTCTCTAAGAGAACTGTTTAAGGAAATTAATATCATGACAGTACCTTGTCAATACATCTATGAAAACATCATGTACGTTAGAAAAAATCGGCATTTATTCAGTAAGAGAGGGGACAGACACCACTATAACACTAGAAATAGGGACCAACTAGTTCAACCAGGTTTCAGGCTTGCTAAAGTGGATTCATCTTTCATGGGGTACTGTTTGAAATGTTACAATAAAATACCTCCCCACATTCTTCAACTGAATGAGACGAAATTTAAATCTTGTATAAAACGCACACTATGTAGGCAAGCATATTATAAGTTGGGGGATTACATTGATGATAAAAATGCTTGGCTAAATGCTGGTCCTGCTCCACAACCATAGGTGGGGGGGAGGGGGGCAAACTAATTGTTTGTACTGGACGGGCATTATTTGAGTCCATCGACACGTAAAGAAGAAGATGAAGAATTGATTCCCATGCTAATGTATTGTGGAAGCTGCAGAAGATTGTAAAAATATACTTGCATTGTATAGATTCCAGTTCTTAGTATTATATAATTGCATAGCACATGTGTGAGTACTTTGTACTGTTCAGCCACCATTTACATTTATTTATCTTTCATTGACTTGAATATGCCTTGGTGACTGAGAGAATGTCATGCTCACTTAAATGTCTCGCTGATGGTGGCGGGTGTGTCGGGTCATTTAGTTCCCTTCAATATGGTTGAGTTGAATGGCGCCGGTACATGCGTCATGTCTGTGAACGGGCGCTGTCAGTTGGGACTGGTCATCTCTTAGCTGCCAAGGTTCATTTTAATTACTTTATTCATACATTTTTAATCTAATCTTTCACTCTGGATGCTCTTAGTGTGCACGTCTTTCTACATCGTTCTCACATTTATGTATAATCTCAAAATTAATGATGTAACCAAGATTTTGTAACAATATTTTGATTTTAAAAGAGTGTCCATGGAGTTTCTTGCCCATTCTTCTCCATAGAGATCTACGCTAGGGAATGGGCAACAACAGTACTTTCTCAAGTTATTATGCCTTGTGACTGGGACTGTAGCTTTGATTTTCTTTTTTGTATTTTTGACTTTCAAAAGTGCCGTAATGGTCTAATTGAAATAAATGCTTTGAGTTTGAGTTTGAGTTTGCCTCAATGAGTCTGCGGGTACGAAACTTGCGACGGCCGGAGCGACGGCGGGGCGGCGCGATAGCGATGTAATCAAATGCATTAAAAACATTAAGCGCTGTGTACGAAACGGGCGACGGCGGAGCGGCGCGATCGAGCGATGCACGGGCGGCGGTAGAGTGGTGGCGGCGCGGAGCGACGAGAACAAACTAGTTTGATTTCGCCGCTCGCGCGGGTACATAGTGTTGCATTTTTATCACAATAATAATTTGGAAATTATGGAAATTGACAATGAAGAATTTATATCTTTTATTTTATCAAAACCGGCTATATGGGACAGTAAAAACGATTTATTTTATCGATTTATTATTGATTTATTGGACGAACACCATCTCTAGGTAATAAAAATTCTCTCATTAGGAGACTGGGCTCCAATAGTTCTCTTCGACGTGAATTCATGTTTATCACAAAACTACGTGAGCGCGACTGCGCGGAAGTTTGTTTCGTACACACGCAAGACACCGCTATCTCATCGCCCCGCGCCGCACCGCCCCGCCCCGCCCGTCGCTCCGCCCGTCGCAAGTTTCGTACCCGCAGACTGAGAGTCAGCAAAAGGAAGGGGTCCGTAAGGGCCGATGCCTGCCGGGGTTGCGGGACTGTTCGAAAGAGATACCGTGGCCCCGGAACACAAAGGGCGATGAAGGAACATGGATGAGTTTTAGTCAGTATAAGTCTGACACTCCATTCCGCTCCGCCCAGGAGGAACTTGATGAATTCCCATCCAAAAAAAAAACGATGTGGTAAGGTTTTGAAGTAAAACAAGTTAAGTTTGGACAAGAAGTTTTTAGAATGTCTTATTAAGTACAATATCATCATCTGCTTTGATCCTTGATCTTCCCAACTATTTTGGGGTCGGCTTTCAGTCTTACCGGATGCAGATCCTCCTCAACGCACTCAGCTGGTAATGTACCCAAGAGACTGGTGATGCTGCCACGTTATATGGCAACGCTTAGCTCTGAAAAATTTCATATTCATATTCATTTAAGGTGTAAGCTCCACGGAACCCGCGAAATTCAAATTTTCTTACGTTTTTTGCAATTTGCAGGTCAATTTCAGGTTGTAAGTAACTGTATTGAATGACTATTTCATGAAAAAGTCATTCAATACAGTTATATGAACTTAGAGGGTTGTATTGATGATTTTAATGATTATAATTCTGTAACTACATACGTGTTACCGAAAGGCCGCGAATCCTATTTTAATCAACATACAACGTGACACTGGCTTGCAAATTGCAAAAAACGTAAGAAAAGTTGAATTTCGCGGGCTACCGTGGACTCAAACAAACAAATTAACAAGCATAATGGTGTCGATTCTGTTGTGCACAAACTAAACTTAATTTAGGCTATTGCTATATTTTTCTCTCTAATAAAACGAGAAAGAGACAGACGTAATTTAGAGCTGTCAAATTTAGTTGGAACTGATATTTCTATACAAATGAAGGTTGCACGTAAAAACATGTCGACTAAAAACACGGTGAAGCGCAAGGCATAAACAAGTTTGACATCTCTAACTTAGTTCATAGCTATAGCCGTCCTTTTCTTGCACTGCCTTTTAGTAAAAGATAGCAATAGCCTAAATTAAAGTTTAGTTTGTGCACAACAGAATCGACACCAATGTTTGGTCTGTGCAGTTACTCATGGATGCGCGGACGCAACAAGATGGACGACTGGACGAACTCATTCAAGACTATGTTCGACATGGTACTTGCACAGATAGATGGCGTAAGTATCTTAAAAGAATTTAAAGATCTTAAGAGCGAGCGGTTTCAGACTAACGTATTTTTGGGCTTGTATAGCCTGTATCGGTGGACTGGCTCATTGATCGACTGCTGAGCGTGAGGGTCATTCCCCCCGGGTCGGACAAAGTGATATTGGGGTAATCCATCAGGAATTTTCTCAGTAGCATCCACGAAGTGGGCAGGGCACATTGCTCGCAGAACGGATGGCCGACGGGGCCGAAAAGTTGTGGAATGGCGACCACGAACCGGAAGACGTTGCGTTGGAAGGCCTCCCACTAGGTGGACCGATGACCTGGTGAAGGTTGCGGGAATCCGCTGGATGCGATTCGCACGGGACCGGTCAATGTGGCGACACGCGCGGGGAGGCCTATGTCCAGCAGTGGACGTCTTTTGGCTGAAATGATGATGATAATGATCCACGAAGTCTGGGTTTGTGCCCGGTTGATGGTAATAGGCTCGCCCCCTATTACATGGGACTTTGGTGATTGTAAACTTTCAGGGAAAATTGTTTTCAATTAAAGAGAATTTATTGCGACCAAATTTATCGTGGTTGACTTAGCTGAGTTTGCAGCCAATGGGGAATTTTCCAGTGCTTTTTATTAACGAACTAGATGGCGCTGATCAACTTGTAGGAATAATAAAACGGCTCGTTTTATGTCCACAAAGCTTTAACTGAAGTACGGAGGAACCTAAGCTCGACTCGACGCACCAGGAGTTTAGACGCAACGCAAAAACACTCAGAAGAACAATAGCAAAAACCATGCAAAAACTTGTAGTTCAGTTCGGTGATGCAAAAGAACAGTAGACTTTTTAGTTTAAAAATGTTTGACAGAATGACAGAAAAAAGGTTCTTTATAGTTCTCACTTATAACAATGAATAATAAATAAATTTTACTTTAAAATGAGTTTGACATGTGTGTAGGAGAGTTTTTTTCGCCCTAGTAAAAGATTTTACCATTGACTTATTATTCTTTTTTTATTGGATTTTACTAGAACGCCGCTTAAAAAAATATTCCCAAAAACTGATGAGTGCCATCTATTGATACATACGGAAGCATTGTGACAAATGTCAGTGGACTAAGATGGCGCCACCATAGCTGGTCTCAATCTGACCAATGAGGTCAAACTATTTTGAAATATAAAATGACATTGACAGATTTTCAACCAATGACGATGTTGGGAAACAGCTATGCTAGCGCTACAGTGTGTCTCCCCATTGATTTTTGACCATTAATTTGTTTATGTTCCAAATTTAAACTATTTGTAACCGCCTTCAGGTGCCAGACGGCAACCACGGCCTGTTCCACCGGTTCGGCATCGAAGCCGTGACCCTTGAAGGCCGGGAGGCCAACGACCCCGCGGGCGCAGCCCCCCGGGCTCACGCCCTGTCCACAGCCAACTTCTACAGGCTAGGAGTCGCCTTGGAGAGTATACTGCGCTCGCTGAATAACTTGCTCGAGAGGTTCCACCAGAGTTACTTCTTCTATCTACTGGCGGCTACGCAACGGTTCATTTCCATAGGTGAGTGACGATTTTGGTGATTGGATATCTGGGTCCTGGTAATTAATAATTGACCTGTCAATTGGTGATAATGATAAGCACTAACTAACCCACCCCGTTTGTGACCCGTTTTTTTTTTCGGATGGGAAATCATCAAATGACTCCTCCCACTCTGGGCGGAGCAGGAGGGAGTGTCAGACTTTTACTGACTAAAACCCATCCATGTTCCTTCTTAGCCCTTTGTGTTCCAGGGTCGCGGTATCTCAATCTACACCTTACCTCCGAAATTATATAATGTACCTAATAAAAATCCATTTTTCAGGTCAATATATGCCATCATTATGCTTACTATGCGTGGCCATGCTCATCCGAGCATTATCATTATGGGTCACTACCATCCAACAAGATGGCGACGAGGAAGCAGACAAGCAAGCGAGCAAAAAAGCAAGCAAGCATAAATCAGAGAAAGAGAAAGATTCAGACACGGAAACACCAGGCGACCAGAAAGTTGAAGAGGTGAAAAAAGTGACGAAAACTAAAGGGAAGAAGAAAGTGGACGATATGAGCATGAGCGTCGTGAATATCGGTGCTAACTATCTCTTAGTACATCTGATTGGATATGGTGTTATGAGTTCGCCTTTCATTTTAAGTCACATTGGTAAGAATGGAGTCATAACAAATCTTTTATCTTTGATAAACTACTTGCAACTTTGATGACAGCTGGTAGGGACAAATTTTTAATTTCATTGAGTTTTTCTGTCACTCAATAGGCTAGTTTCCACGATCAATAAATTGCAAATCTATTTAGTTCGTCAGAGTATTGGAAAATAATGGACACGTATTTTTTGTTTTTGTAAATCAATGAATATTGACAAAGTTAAAACGCATCAAAACTCGGGAGTGGGGGTTCGTGACGTCAGAACGCACTAAAAAATACCACGGCGTGACGTATTAAGAATTTTAAAAGCGTCATATCTTCGTCAATTTTGGGTTACGTGATAAAAGAAAAAATACGGGTCAAATATTTTTTGATAATCTAACTGACGGACTAATTAGATTTTTTTGTCATCAATCCTATTGTTTCATAGTAGCCCAGAGATTTTAGAATCGACCGAGAACATGTACAGTCACGAGCATAGCTCAAATTCAAATGCCATTCTGATAATGACCTGCCAACGCATTCGATTTGGCCCTCCATAGTTGATATCTCGGCAACATGACACACAACAAAGTTGTACTGAAGATGCCATCAGTGAATCGACTTTAACTATGATAGCTCATTTCTCGGGAACGTAACACTTTAGAACATTTTGTCTTTACAAAACTTGTTTGTATTGATACCAGCTATCGATTAATATAATGGGGTAGATGACACACCAATCAATGAGGGATTTTCTTTTTAGCTGTTCCCTAGTCGCTGGATAGATGGCGCTAGGAGTTAGTATGATAATGCAAGGAACGGAACCTGAAAAAACTGATTTTAACAAAGCGCGAGAAAACTAGGTTATATTCGGAAGGTTAAGTAAATGAAAGTGTCAGTCAACGAGTGTACGTCCACCCTTAACAAACGTCACGTAAGGCCGCAATACTGTCAAGGGTGTGACGGCACATGAAAATATATGATAAGTTAAAGGAACCTACGAAGACCTACAAGCCTAACAGTCCCTACGACCCTAGCCCTATAAGCCCTACAGCCCTAACCAACCATATACCTAGTGTGTGATAAATAAATATATAAATAAGTTCAGGATGTCTGCACCATGCGACCTCAGGTTACAGACGGATAGTAGACAGGAATACCAGGTTCGGGAAGGGTACACTCACTGCCAGTCCCGCAGACTCACGAGACTGATCAGAGATGGCTAAAGGTGTCTTGGCCACAGTGAGGGGTAATGAGACAAGAATATAAAATTCAAATCTGATTTATTTACAAAATGTTCTGCTTATATACTACTTATTTCTTAACACACACTATTATACAAAGTCTATGTGTCCTATGCGTGTAAGATGCAACCAAATCATTCTTTTAACTGGGCCGCGCGTCAGCCAGGCCGAGTGCTGAGTCAATGTCCAAAGGTAACATTGAACATTCTGGCGACTCTCAGGAACAGGACTCCATTTGGTACAGCTCGATGGTCTCGTAAGGTCTGGCCTGGCCTTGTTCAGCTTCGATTTGTTGTGACTGGGTGGGGCCGCTGTGTGGTATGCCGTACCGCTGTTGTGTTGGTTGCGTGTGTGGTGAGCAGATCGTTGGTTGCTGCACAGGTGGGTGGCGCAGTTTTCCTTCTTGCTGCAATGGTGGCTCGAAGTTTATTCAATACCTGTGGACCGAAATAAATTAGAACACATGCTAAACTTATAATATCAAGTGAAGTACTGATGCTAGCGATGTATGTATGAGACTCTAATTGGTTCCAAATCGTGTTATCTAGCTGAGTTTGTAAGTTTATTTCGGATGTGGCTAAGTGGTCGAAAACTCCTTTTGACTTGTCTAAAACTAATTCTTCTTTCGATATATCGTTTATATTTGATGGTAGGATCTGCGTATTAAGGGAGAAGTCCGTTGTTTTAAAATAAGAAGCTAGTACTGTTATAGTTGTTGTTCGTCATGCAGCAAGTATGTTATTAAGTGTTTTAATGATACAAATTCTCGGAGATATGTAGAACTCCGACATCTTGAATCGTAATTTCTTTTCTTTGACCGTCACACACAATCGATATGGCAACCGGTTGTTGTAATGAAGAGCCAAGTATTTTGCATGTATAATTGCTTCCATACAACATCAGTCGATATTTTGTAGGTCTTTGACGTGCATTGAGTATGGGTGTAGTTCTCTGTTCTAAAGAGTTGTTCAACTATGCAATTTTTATTTAATTGCATGTTCTTGACAGCTACAGGATAGCAGACAAACTCTGTATTACTATGAAGACATTCTTTAAATTCTTCTTGATTTAGTTCAAAGTAACGCTCGTTGTTGTAATCGAAACCCATGAATGACTGCTGAATAGTTAAGCACTCGTATGATCCATCTGTTTTTCTCTCTGGAATTGGCGTTACGTGTATCAGAGTGTACTTTGTTATATCGTGTATTGGGAAGTAAGCGTACACTCTTATGTGCGTAGTATTTACATTCATCTCAGTCTGTATTATTTGACTCTGAATAATTTTTAAATTTGATGGTAGTTTTTGATTAGCCGTTTTTATTATGTTGCTGATGTGTTTTGGTGTTAGTATACTGTATATAGTTGCTTTTTGTGAATAAATTTCAAGTAATCCTTTATAGTAGTCCATAATTTCATTTATAAAATTGTTTGCTAACTCGTAGGTTTGCATTACTTGTATCTTGATGTGATTTTTGTCAATCGATTTATACCAAACATTGTGGTTATTCATGAACGATATTGCTTCATTTAGTTTTGCTTGGAACTTCTCTAACTTTTTCTGGATTTGTTCTTCAGTTTGGTTTACACCTGCGATGGTAGATATCATTATCTTTGTTTGATGATTAGCAGCGTCTATAAGCTTCTGCTGATTGTTATTTAATGTATCTATGTCCCTGTATACTTCATCGTTAACTCCGAACACCGATGTTAAAAGTTGTCCCAAAAAGCCTCGTTTCTTCCTATTTTTCTTTATCTCTGTTAGGTATTCCTTTGTTGTCTCAAATTTCGTTTTTTCTTCGTTTAAATGGTGATAAAATTCGTTGCAATGCGTTTCATCTATGATGTATTGAGTATCCTTGCAAAGTTGTTGAAATTGTGTTGTTATTTTTTCGATCTTTTTCTGGTCTAGTTCCAGGCTTCCTCTCTCGTAATCCGTTTCAATTCTGAACGTTCCTCGATTAATGGTTGTGGTTCCTATGTCTTCTACATATAGTCCTGGTTTTAAACTTTTTAATGTGTATGTGGGCGTAGTCGACACGGTGCCAATTAATAGAATAATTATTGTATGTACTAGTAAACCCTTTATCCAGCTTTTCGGTGATCGTATACCTTTTTTGTTTATTGTGGTTGTTGGTATGTTACATTGCGTAGACGTTTGCCTATCTGTGCTCGTTGTACCAATTTCTTTGTTTTCGTTCACAGGTAGCGGGATCAACGTGTGAATTGATCTTTTAAGACAAGCACCTGTTGATTTTTGAAGAGTTACTACTCTAACTACACCATCTTCTCCCGGGTGAACTTCCGTGATTTTTGCTAATGGCCATTTGCTTGGATTTATATTGTCATCTTTTATTAGTACTAAAGTTCCAATTTTAGCATTTTCATGTGCTTGTTTCCATTTGTATCTTTGCTGAAGTTGATGTAGATAATCTTTTGTCCAACTGTTCCAAAAATCTTTTTTCATCTTTTGAATCTGTTTCCATCTGTTTACTAGGTCAGTATTAATGTTTTCGATAGGATCTGGTATTCCTACTGCTTCTCGTCCAATAAGAAAATGGCTTGGAGTTAATATTGTGTTGTCATTAATATTTTCGGTTTGCGCACACAATGGTCTTGAATTCAAGCATGCTTCAATTTGGTGGAGAAAGGTTGTCATTTCCTCGTATGTTAGTGTCGAATCCCCGATTACTCGACGTAAATGATGTTTCACTGACTTTACGCCAGCTTCCCAGATGCCCCCAAAATGTGGTGATGATGGAGGAATAAAATGCCACTGTGTTCCTATATTTGTTATTGCATGTTGAAATTGCGGCGATTGCGTGATTTGTAATATTTCTTGATGTAAGAAATTGGCTGCTCCAACGAAGTTTGTTGCATTGTCCCTAATGATCCAGTATGTTTGTCGTAGATAAGACAAAGTCAATTTGTTGCCACCATGCAACGTTTTAAATGTGCGTCTTGTATAATTAATGACGTTACATGATGGTTATAAAGTATAAGTATTGGATGTTTTTGATTGTAGGGCAAATCGGAGTTTTGTAATGTGCCTCCAACTTAGTAGTACTTAGTAGACTCTTAGTAGTCCATCCTCGTCTATAAATGGATCTAAAGTGGATAATGTTTTATTTTTCTTCAAGAGTTGTCCACTTTGTATGGTTTTTAATTGGTTGGGAGAAAATCTCCATAGTATCCTTTGATGTGCTAAGTCTAATTCATTAATTTTTATAAAACGGTACATTTTCATAATATCCGCCATAAAGGCAAACTTTTGTTTTTGCCATCGTAGAAGTATAGTGGATAAGTCTTGTTGTAATCGTTGTCCTTTATAAATATTGTCATTAAGACTCAATTTTGTGCTGCTTTTACTGCTCGCATCAAAAACTACGCGTAATTTTGTAGTCAGCGAATCTTCCTTAATTACTGCCTGATGTGGTATACAGTATTTTCCTGAGTTGTAGTTCGTTGTATCTACTTTTCTCATATGACCCATATGTACGTATTCATTCATAAAGTCAATGTATTGTTGTCGTAAATTTTAATTTTTTGCGAACTGTCGTTCTAGTTGTAGTAGTCGTGCAGCGGCTTTTCTGCGTGATTGGCCGTTTAAGTTTAAGTTTGAATCCTTTAAAGGAAGTCGTACCGTATAGGTTCCGTCTGGGTTTCTTATTGTTGTTTCGTTATAATAGTTTTCACAGGTCTGGTCGTCTTGTGTAAGTTTGTAGTTTTGTGGAATTTCCTCTAATTCTCAAAATTTGGTAAGTTGTCGTACAATTTCGGTGCATTGCCACCATACTCAGTATTTTTACTCCATTCTTCGTTTCATTGGGATAAAATCCGGATAAAATCCACCCTAACTCTGTGTTCTGAGCGATAATTCCGTCCCTTAGTCTTTCGAAACCCTGTAGTAATATTCTGCTATATTCTTGGGCACCTAATATTATGTCAATTGGTCCCTTTTTATAATAAGTTGGGTCTGCTATAAGTGCGTTATCCAAAATTTTTTCTTGTAATTGTTGTAAATCATTCCTTGGTAATGAACTTGTTAGTTTTGGTAGTACTATTAGCGTTACTGGCAGTTTGTAATCGCTAGAGTGCCTTGGTTGTAGAGTAATGTTGATTGTGTAGTTTGACGTTTTTGGTTTTTCATCTCCGATACCTTTTATTTCGGCTTGGATTTTTTGTCGTGGGTAAGACAACAATTGTGCTACTTCTTCAGTGCAAAATGACGCTTCTGATCCCTGATCGCATAATACTCTCAGCAACTGTGGCATCCCATCAAACGAGGTAGTTCTTACTATGGCAGTAGCTAGTAAAGTTGTATTTTTAGCGTCAGTGTTAGTAGCAGATAAGTTCGATGTCGCTATATTTTGTGTCTTCTCTGTACCTGTACTTTTTGGTATATATTTTTTAGCGTTGTCATTGTTTTGAAACGGCCTAGATTGATGCAATAATGCGTTGTGTCCCTGTTGACAAATTTCACATTGTTTATAAACTGCACTGACACATTGTTTCTGGTCATCGTGATTTAAGCAACGTTTGCACATTATTTTTTGTACGACGGCCTTGTATCGATCGTTGACGCATAACACCTTGAAACTAGGGCAGTGATGAATAATATGATCATTTTTTTGACAAAACCAACAGCGTTTATATTTTTCTGTTGTTTGTTTATCCCGTGATAGTTGTCTGTTAGTATATGATGTAGATCCGTCAAAAGATTTAAGGCAATTGAAACGGTTTTCCATGAATTTCATCATCTCGTCAAAGGATTGTATTTTATTTCGGTTTTGCAGTTGATCTTCATACTTCGTATTTGTTTCTTCATCCCATTTTCTACTGACTATTCTTATCAATAGAGGCCCCCAAGACGATGTGTCTAAGCGTTGATTTTTTAGTGCCTCAAGACATTCATTTATAGTGTCATGCATATCTCGTAATTGTGCCTCATTTGCTCGTTGCATTTTAGGTAAATCTATTAATTTGTCAATAAACTTAGTAGCAATCATGCGCTCGTCTTCATATCTCTGCGTCAGCAACTTCCAAGCAGTTTCATAATTTATTTCGCTTATTGTTAAATGACGTATTAATCTTGCTGCGTCGCCTTTTACGTGTGTTTTTAGGTACTGCATTTTTTCTGTTGATGAAATTGATTTATCTTCGTTAATTATTTTTCTGAATAAGTCTTGGAATGTATCCCAAGAGTCATAGTCCCCCGTGAATATGGGAATACTTATTCGTGGAAGTTTCCCTGAGGATTTAGTCGTAATCACTTTTTCATCTGAGATTTGAAAGATTCTTTCTTCCAATAACTCCGTAGTGATATCGTAATCTTTCTGAGTTTTTTTGAAACAATTGTCTCTGAAGTAGCTGTTGTCCAGTGTACTTTCGGCCATTAGTAGTCCGATGTGAGTTTCTTCGATTTCTAGCCATTGTTTTTGTAAAGTTTGTAGTAGTGTTTGTAAATGCCATATAGGCTTGTTTTGTATAACGGATTCCTTAGCCTGAGTTATTTTCTTAGCTATCTGCGACATTCGGAATAGCTGTATAAACAGTTTTGGGCTACTGACTCCGTCCTTGTCTTCATCTTCGTCTAATAATCGTGGTTCATAGACACTTTGCACATGTTGTAGCCTTTCTTCGCATTCTTGAAGGTACTTGATCCCTTCGTCGTAACATTTTTTAATGTTGCCAAAGTAGTTTGTAGTAATATGTTTATGAGTTGATAACACCTCCTGTTCCTGTAGTCTTAAGTGGTTTCCTTGAATTCGCTGAAAAACTTTCTCTAAGGTTTTCTTTCTTTCGTTGATGTATTTTTCTGTTTTTCTTGTGGTCGAGTCCTTTTTTATGTTTGTCAATACCCTTTTGATCTCGTTGTAATCCGCTTTTTGGCTCCTGATTAGTTCGTTAACTTCCTGTATCTCCATAGTGCTCTTCTTTCTTCTTCCCTGACGCCCTACCCTACTCTAATAGTTAAGTCAGTACTAGTGGTATCTGCGCTCTTTTTATATCCGTGCGACTTCTCAATCAGCTGGTGAGACCCGCTTGTGGGAGGCCAGTGACCGATCCGCAACGAGAGGCTTTCCGACAGAATACCCTAGTACAATGTACTTCAGATTACTGAAAACTGATGCTTTGTTGAGTACACCAGCCCTCAGTTCTCCGAAGTGTCAGTCTGTCAACGTATATCTCTACAGTGGGCAAGGGGACCGCGCGATTCAAATGCTCGAAGGACCAAAATGTACGTCCACCCTTAACAAACGTCACGTAAGGCCGCAATACTGTCAAGGGTGTGACGGCACATGAAAATATATGATAAGTTAAAGGAACCTACGAAGACCTACAAGCCTAACAGTCCCTACGACCCTAGCCCTATAAGCCCTACAGCCCTAACCAACCATATACCTAGTGTGTGATAAATAAATATATAAATAAGTTCAGGATGTCTGCACCATGCGACCTCAGGTTACAGACGGATAGTAGACAGGAATACCAGGTTCGGGAAGGGTACACTCACTGCCAGTCCCGCAGACTCACGAGACTGATCAGAGATGGCTAAAGGTGTCTTGGCCACAGTGAGGGGTAATGAGACAAGAATATAAAATTCAAATCTGATTTATTTACAAAATGTTCTGCTTATATACTACTTTTTCTTAACACACACTATTATACAAAGTCTATGTGTCCTATGCGTGTAAGATGCAACCAAATTATTCTTTTAACTGGGCCGCGCGTTAGCCAGGCCGAGTGCTGAGTCAATGTCCAAAGGTAACATTGAACAACGAGAGTATGTGACGTGACACACTGTTTTTATTTTCAAGCGTTTTGGCTTTGGCACCATCTATTATAGTAAGTTCAACGCCATATATAAAGTTCTTGGAAACTAAGTTTTTTTTTAATACCTCAAAAAGAAAACGCTCATTGAGATACTTTTTAAGAGCTGTCAAAACGCGGTTCTCTCATAGTTTTTGTGTATGGCAATAGCCAACTTTGACGTGAACGTTTAGTCAACTCATTGACTCAACTATTTATTGATTTCAAAGCAACTAAAAATCGAATTTGGCAATTAATTGAAAATAAATTGGGTTTTCAGGCCCAAAATAAAGTGTTTTTTTAGAGATTGGTGTCTTGGAATTATTGTTTTATGGTGTCATCTACCCTATTATATGCGTGGCCGCCATTTTGAACAAAAATTAAAATGGCGGGAGTTAGGCCGGCGATTAAATTCAAACCCTTTTGGCCCGCCTTCAAAAAAATTAAGCAGCGTTGTGCTAGCATACTCAGCCTTAAATGTTCCCACTGCTGGGACACAGGCCTCCTCTCTATTAGAGGGAATGGGCTATAATCTACCACGCGGGCCCAATGCTGGTTGTTAGATGTCACATATCTTTGATTTATTGGTTCTAGGACGTTATTTTCGACGACGATAGTTTCCTCATGAAGTTTTCCTTCACCGTTTTGAGAGGAGTGGTGATGAAATAAATTACACAAAGTAATGCGCCTGCCTGGGTTCGAACACAGCTCTCTACTAAAATGTACTATCGAGGACACTCCCGCCTGATCACTAAGCTAATTTTTGCTTGCACTCGCAACATAGAAACGCTCTCTAGCCCCACCCCGTTGATTTTGTATAGAAATAATGAATGAAAAGATACCGAATCGGCCGAGCGCACTGACGACGCACGCCAAACGAGAGTTTTTGTTATATTGCGCGCCAAAGTTGACGCTTTCCTAATAGGCCCAAACTTCAAGGGGGCGTGGCTCGGCGCCTCCGCATGATTTAAGCGAAAATAAAAATAAACTGGTCAGGCGGAAAAGATCATGACTGTACATGTGCTAAAATCTATAGCTACTACCCCTTATCCGAAATAATGTGATGTCTTTATTTTTGGTGTATTTCATTTCAGGTAACTATTACGACAAGCAATCAGAATACTCCGTGTACTACGGGTTGATCGCAATATCAGTGTTCCTAACTATAGTGACGCCCCTAATGCCGCGCTTCCTACGCAAGGGTCGCATAACCTATGAGGAGCTCTGCTTAGTCAACATTCTAGTTCTCATAGAACTCTCTACAGTATGCTTGGCTGTCGGCATGCATAACTTTTCCTTAGGATTCGTTATAGCGGTTGTGTATACGCCTTTAGCCCAGACGTGCAGTGTGGTGGTTAAAAATGCGGGGAGGGGAAGGTTAGTCTCTTTGTGAATTATGTTTACCTGGTAACTGATATCGGACACCAGCCCGTTATCCAATACGATACTAAGGCTTCGTTTAACAACCTTTAAAGCCATAATTAAAAATAAAACAACAATTATATTTTAACGACGGCGCAGTGGCTGAGCTGCTGCGCTGTCGCGGGTTCGATCCCCGCATGGAACAAATATCTGTATGGCTTACAAGTAGTCGTTCCGGGTCTGGCTGTGTGTGTATGTGAACTTAAATGTTTGTAAACGTACCCACGATATAGGAGAAATTCTTAGTGAAGGGAAATGTTTAAAAAAAAACTTCACCGCACAAGAAAACAGAATCTTGAATTTTGAAATATAATACCTAGTCTAAAAAAAAACATAAAGAATAGCACCATCCAAGGGACTTACCAGAGAGTGGGCAGCAGCGGTCTCTGTGATATTGTAACAACCGTACTGCGATCGCCAACCCTTCTGCCAAGCGTGGCGATTATGGAAAATACATGTCCAGCAGTGGACGTCTTTCTGCTGAAATGATGATGATGATGAAAAAAAAAACATTGAAAACCCGAGTCCATTTCGGCTTTAGTATCTTAACCTTTTCCGAATTGTAAAACCATCCCTTCTATTTATTTCAGTGCCTTCTACCTAATGATAAAGCGCTTAGTCTGCCTCCTGGTGCACCCCCTGGCGGCTGTATCACTCTGCATGATCATCTACAGCAGGGTCCTGTTCCCGGAGGAAGGGTTCATGGGCATGCTGGGCAGAGGGTCTGACGCAGCCATGCAGGCCACTATGTTCTCTATCGTTGATTCAGTGGTAAGCGCTGAAGTCCTTACGTTTGATGTCGTCCTGGTAGGTTCTGATCTCTGAAACGGTGGGTCGAGGGTCTGAAAAGGACAACATTTCTCCATCGTTGAACTATTATGGTATTGTATTGAACTTGTAATGAGATATACCAGGCTGGTAGGTCCTGGGAAGACAGGTTCTTGGGCATGCTGGGCGAGGGTCTGATGCAGCCATACAGGCCACTATGTTGTCTATCGTTGATTCAATGGTAAGTACTGAACTCCTTATGTTTGATGTCGTTCTGATCAAAACGGCGGGTCAAGGGTCTGAAAGGGCCAATATTTCTCCACCATTGACTATATGGTATTGTACTTCTACTGGGATATATCAGCCTATTAGTTCCTGTTCCCGGAGGAAGGGTTCTTGGGCATGCTGGGCAGAGGGTCTGGTGCAGCCATACAGGCCACTATGTTCTCTATCGTTGATTCGGTGGTAAGTACTGAACTCCTTTTTTTTTCTTTTTTTTTTTTTCGGATGGGAAATCATCAAATGACTACTCGCGCCCTGGGCAGAGCAGGAGGGAGTGTCAGACTTTTACTGACTAAAACCCATCCATGTTCCTTCATCGCCCTTTGTGTTTCGAGGCCACGGTATCTCTTTCGAACAGTCCCGCAACCCCGGCAGGCATCGGTCCTTACGGACCCCTTCCTTTTTGCTGACTCTCTTTGAGGCGCGCGTGGAACACGAACGCGCCGTCGACACAGCCTGTCGTCATGAGACGGACGGACGGTGAGCTAGCCCATAGCCCACCGTCCACAGGCCCGCGCCTACGGTAGCCGGGGGCCACTAGGTGGCCCCCGACGCCCGGGCCGTCTCCCGCGGCGGCCGGGACGCTGAGAGGTTCTCTCCCTCTCCCGTTCCGCCACCTCCTTCTCTAGCATTACTGCTTCGCAGAAGGAGGTGACGGCGTCCTATTTCGTCTCGCTCCGGACCATGGCTTGCACCAGGGCCGGACGCGAGAGGTCGCCGCCGCCAATCGCCGCTTCGAGGACACGGCGGTGCTCCGCCCACGCGGGGCACACCTCCACCGTGTGTTCCACCGTGTCCTCCGGTCGATCCTCACAATGGAAGCACCCGGGCGTTTCGTCCCGCCCGATTCGGTGCAGGAACCTCCCGAAACAACAGTGTCCGGTGAGGACCTGCGTCAGGCGGAAGGTGAGGACGCCGTGGCGTCTCTCAAGCCACTCCTCAAAGAGGGGACTTATCGCCACTATCGTGGCGTGCCCTGCACGGGGTTGCGACAGTCGCTCTCTCCATATCGCCATGAGATCCCGCCGGAAGTCCGTCCGCTGAGCGACAATTTGTCGTGGCAGCGGAGTTTGCCCCCGGCGTAGCGCCTCCGCGCGCCATTCGTGTAGGCGCGCGAGGACTTTTTTTTTTTTTTTTTTTTTTTTTATATTTGATCCCAACCACTGTAACTCCTGAAAGCCAGAATCAACAGTGGCGACCACCAGAAAAGCGCCGAGACAATGAAGCTCGACGAAGTCCCAGAGAATGAATTTAACTGTCTTGGATCCCGCAACGAAATTAATCAGAAAAGTATAGCGGAGGAGTAGGAAAATCTGTAATTTCCACTTCCCTCCATATCAGCAGGAGACACAAAGAAACAAGGCCAATAGGCACAAAGGGACGTTCACAACTGGGATAGGCCCAGTTGCCTAGCACCACGGATAAAGTATTAACATTAATGGGTCCTAAGTTGTGAGCTGTTATATTTGATTCCAATAATAGGTATGGCAAAAACGCTTGAACGCACGGAAATTTGTTCTAGTTTCTACAAGGTCTGTGTAGTAAATAACTCCGGATGTAACCTGTACACTATCCAACATAATATTGCGTTCATTCTGCCAAAGACTGCACTCCCATAAAATATGATGTGCTGATTGTTCATATTCGCAGTCAGATGTGGAACATTGACAAAGAGGCGAGTCAACAAGCTTGAAGGAAAATAATTTACTCTTAAAGTTACCATGACCGGTGAGAAATTGAGCAACACAGTGATCAACCTCCAGCCATGTCCTGGCCAGCCGTTCACGAACGGATGGAAAGAACTGGTGGAGGTGTCGGCCCTTGATGGAATTATCCCACCTACATTGCCATTCAGACAAAAGTTCCTCCCAGACGTCGGTCTGTGGTTTGAATAATCTAGAAATCTTATCACGGTCACGTAGGGTTAAAAAGTCTGCGTCCGTGGTCTCACGCGCGTTATAGTACATTGCAGCCCGTCGCTGCACTTCAAGATCGACTGGAAGTACACCTGCAAGTACCGGTAAGGCTTCAGTACTAACCGTCCTATACGTTTTGCATAAGAATATCAAAGCCAAACGCTGGCTTTGAAGCAATTTACGTCGTACTGCTCCTATGGTGGCCCTATCGGCCCAAACAGGTGCCCCGTAGCACATACACCCCAAATAAGTAGCGCGCGAGGACTATCGCCTCTAGATCCCATGGCGGCAATCCGGCAAGGAGGCTCGCCGCCTCGCGGGAGATCGTGCGGTACCCCCGGGCCAGCCTTACGGCTACCAACTATTGGGGCGCGTTCAGGTAGTGGGCGGCTCGCAGCCTCAATGAACGCGCCCACACCGGGGCCCCGTAAAGGGCCATTGACCGCAAGTACTGAACTCCTTACGTTTGATGTCGTCCTGGTACGCTCTGAAACGGCGGGTCGAGGGTCTGAAAGGGCCAATATTTCTCCACCGTTGACTATATGGTATTTGTATTGAACTTGTAATGAGATATACCAGGCTGGTAGTTCCTGGGAAGACAGGTTCTTGGGCTTGCTGGGCAGAGGGTCTGGCGCAGGCATGCAGGCCACTACGTTCTCTATCTTTGATTCAATGGTAAGTACTGAACTCCTTACGTTTGATGTCGGCCTGGTACGCTCTGAAACGGTGGGTCGAGGGTCTGAAAGGGCCAATATTTCTCCACCGTTGACTATATGGTATTTGTATTGAACTTGTAATGAGATATACCAGGCTGGTAGTTCCTGGGAAGACAGGTTCTTGGGCTTGCTGGGCAGAGGGTCTGGCGCAGGCATGCAGGCCACTACGTTCTCTATAGTTGATTTAATGGTAAGTGCTGAACTCCTTACGTTTGATGTCGGCCTGGTAGGTTCTGATTCCAGAAAACGGCGGGTCGAGGGTCTGACGAGACCAATATTTCTCCGTCGTTGACTATGGTATTTGATTGAACTTCTGTTGGGACATACCAGCCTGGTGGTTCCTGTTTCCGGAGGAAGGGTTCTTGGGCATGCTGGGCAGAGGGTCTGATGCAGCCATACAGTCCACTATGTTCTCTATCGTTGATTCTATGGTAAGTGCCAAACTCCTTACTGTAGATGACAGCCTGATAGGTTCTACCCTCGGAAGTAGATTCCTTACTATCTGTTTAAACCGGCGCATCATTCACTCATTTAAAAATCTCTATTTTAGCTCTCTTTCTCTCGTTAAAACCTTTGTTTTACGTGAATCTTTCGCCAGTCGTAACATTCTACTGAGTAGAGCTACTAAACAACGATTAAAATTACATATATTTCCTTTCCCAGATATATGGCAACTGGCTGTTCAACCTAGCAAGTGGGGTAATGCTGCCGATCTGGATCATATTCTGGCAGATACTTACCGTCAAGGTTGACGCGCCTTAGCATACCATCCACAGTGTTATTAAGCAAGCCACACGCTAGATTATGCATGACAGTATTTAATGTGCAAGCAAAACGTTCACGCAAAACAGAGTTCCATTACCAGGATAACTACAGCTTTTTCCTACACACGTTAATCCATGCTTGTACACACAACAGGCAAATCAGCACATACATAACCTATCGTCTATGGCAAGCTTTAGTTTTATTCAAGTCTACCCCATAGGATAATCCAATGGGGGTATTAATACTATTTATTTTATCTAAGGACTGATTTAGCGAGTTGCACGCACTTTTTGTTTTCCGGATTCATGTGTTTATTGTATAATTATCACTTGCTTCGGTGAAGGAAAACATCGTGAGGAAACCAGCATGCCTAGGAGATATTTCTCGACGGTATGTAAAGCCAAGTCAGAGGCCCATGGGCGGCGTAAATACTCTGACACCAGGTTAGGTACTAACCAGTGTCATTGACACTGGCAGGATTTTAATTTTGATAACACAAAAATTTAGTCGCTAATTTGTCGAAATTTGTCGCCAAATATCAGAATTTGTCGGTCACTGGTTCAAAAGATATAAGGGTTTATAGATGGCCGATCTGGAGAGTCTCCCCAGCTTGGCCACATGTAACTATATCTCAAAAACTAGGGCACCTAGCGAAGATATTCTAAACTAAGACCCGATTAAATATGTGGCCTGGCGACAAATTTCGACAAATTGGCGACAAAATATGGGAGAAAACAAATCTTCGTTAGGTGCCCTAGTTGCCAAATTCTGATATTTGGCGACAAATTTCGACAAATTAGCGACTAAATCTTTGTGTTATCAAAATTAAAATCCCTGATGGTGGCCAAGCCAGTGTCAGTCACACAACTAACCACACGATATTTATGTTGTATCTACATTGTCATTGTTGATAGTTCTTGCGAGACAATGAACGACGAAGTGACGTAACCATTGAATACAAAATAGTTTAATAAAGTTTTATGATTAGTTGAATAGTTTTCTTTTACAAAACTGAAGGGAGTGTGTTGAAAGATGTTTAAAACACGAACTATGTTTTAAATTGTTTCCATCAATCGTGTGATATGACCAGTGATTGGAGTAGGTAGTGCTATTTTAGTTCAATGAGCGCAAACCTAGATTTTAATGTGGACATTCCCCGGGATTCTAAGGTAACATGATCTTGTAGAATGTTAGAATAAGTTTGTAACGGCTACTGATACTTGTCAAAAAAAAAAAAACGTTTTTAATTTCATTAACCTGAAAAGTGTCCGTCTTAATACTTACCTGTCGGAGGGGTGGAGGGATGTGTTCCTTCATTATAGGGATGATGACTGACTAAAAAACTTTGGGGACTGCCGATAGAAGTAAAAACAAAAAGTACACAGGCCCCGCCCCAGCGCCGTAGCACTGGTAATACCCCGCGCATGCCTATGTGGTGCTACGCCGTAGCGGATGCTACGAATGGCTACGAAGCGTCACCGCACGCTGCGTTACGTGACGATGAATTTAATGTTTTTCCTTCACCCAACAAGTGCTGAACGCGCCTAAAGAAGTTTTCACTTCAAAAATTGATTCTGTTTAGTCCGTCAGTTAGATTATCGAAAAATATTGGATACGTGCTTTTTGTTTTATCAAATTAATAAAAATTGACGAAGATAAAACGTGTCAAACATTATGAGTGGGGGCTTGTGACGTCATATTTGAGTAAAAAATGTACTTACTGTATCGTCTTCATTTTTTGTTCATTTTTTGTTTACGTGAAAAAAGAAAAAAATGTGTGTAAATATTTTTTGTAAATCTATCTGACGGATTAATTCGATTTTATTGCCATCTACCCTATTCCTTAAGACGTGAATAGCTTTTTACAAAGCTACTTTTAAATCCCGGGATTCCTGGAATCCCGGAAACCGGGAGTGTCCATCAAATCAAATCAAATTGTTTATTGCAATATCCATAATGTACACTCACAGGTGGTAAATAAAAAATAGAAACAATATGTATTTAAATCTATAAAATACAGTACTATCAACCCAAGCAAAGTATTAAAAGTTAAACTACTGCTTGTCGCACAAAAATAATATTAAACTCCTGCAATTTTCTACGACAGTTCAAACGTCCGTAGCGGTCGCGGCAGCGTAGCTGTGACGTCATTATCCACAATCTGCCTTGCTTACATCAACTTTTTTAAAAATAATTGTGCTGATTGTATGTGCTTTAATCAAGTAAAAATTGCAATAACAGTATTATAATAAAATTTTAGTGAAACATTAAGCACTTTTCAAATAATAGTGTTTTTTTGACACAATGAACTTTGACGTCAATACCGGCGTTATAAAGGACGATGCGTTTTGAGAGTGCGTTCCGTTTCACCAAAAACATGCTACATATTACATAAAACAGTAAATTGTAAAATAAGTGATGCATTAGAAACTTAAACAAGTGCACCACAATGTTTTTATGCGCCAACAAGGCATTTTTCTATACTAATATTATAAAGAGGAAAACTTTGTTTGTTTGTTTGTTTGTAATGAATAGGCTCAAAAACTACTGGACCGATTTAAAAAATTCTTTCACCATTCGAAAGCTACATTATCCACGAGTAACATAGGCTATATTTTATCCCCGTACTCCCACGGGAACGGGAACTACGCGGGTGAAACCGCGGGACGTCAGCTAGTCATAAATAAAAGGAGTTTTGTATTTCATGCATATTCCCACAGCATTTTTTTTTTAATAAATAGAGAGAGAAAGAGCGCTTTATAACTTTTCCTTGTTGTTAAGTTTAATTGTTTTATATCCTACTAGCTGATGCCCGCGACTTCGCCCGCGTGGATGTCTGTTATCGCGACCAAAAGTAAAGCTCCCAGATGGCTTATTTTTTTCCGACACCTCCAACAAATATTATATTTTAGCCAATGTATACAAAAACTTGACAAATTATATACTAAAAGCTTACTCGAGAATCACTCTATTCAGTAGTTTTTGAGTTTATCGCGGGGACCATGTGGGTCACATTTATATTTTTTGTTAATTTTTCCCACAACTATCTGACAGTTTGAGTACTCTAAGCGACCTACCCAAATGTCCTTTCTTTGGTATTGTTCGTCGTTTCGTTGAGCTCCTTGGGTTATAAGTCGAGCTACACGTTAACTGACAAATGCTTGCACTGACTGGACAGGTCCACTCAAAACTGTATGGTTCTTTCTTCAAAAGACCATATCAGACACTAATCTGCATAGTCCTCATGTGAATTGAGCAAGATTGTCTGGACTTTAAAAGAGACTATGACCTCTGAGTTTGTTTCGGCTGTTTCTTCTCAGAGTAGTCAGGTACGAAACACCGGCCCCATCTAGTTTTAAAAAATGACGTGTAAAAGTGTTTGTAAAAACCTACTTGCAAAATAAACATCATTTATCATTTAACTGACAGACGCGTCGGAAGACTTTGTTTTATAATATGTAGTGATAGTGATTAAATATTTATATTTCCATTTATCTACTTATTCTATTAATATTATATATGCAAGTCTATCTATTCGATATTTATTTATTTAAATAAATCTAAAATGTTACTCACTTTAAAAATTGACAATTTTATTATTATTGGTATAGTGTACAAATGTTATAATATAATTTATTGTGTATAAATGTAAAAGTGTTATAGTATAATTTATTTTTGTTATTTTACTTATAATATAAAATAATATAATTTATAGCATTTATTATATACCTACATTAAATACATACTACAACTAGAAGTATATATAATTACAAAAATAAAACTAAACTAACTTATTAAATACCTATCTGTTATGCATAATTATGTACCTATTATTATATAATATATCCGTTAGATATTCGTGGATTTTGTAATACCCTTTTTTAATTAAGAATTGCTTTAATTTATTTAAAATTATACTAGTTTTATTTTGGTTTCTTATGTCTTCTAGGAGTTTGTTGTATATTTTTATTGACATGGAATATGGACTAGAGTGTGATTTAAGGCGGAACGGGGGCAAGTTTAATCTGTTTTTGTTTCCATATTAAGATAACGTATCACAAGTACAAAAAAAATAGCTGTAGTTACTCCGATCAATATGACAGCGATATAATGATTTCTAAATGTATCACTATTTATTTATTTTGTATTCATTGCATTCCCTATGAATGGCATAATAGATGTCTAGATTGTTAATGTGATTCAGTATTGAAGAAATAAATAAAATAAACGTCACATTTGTTATTTTATATTATTGTGTTTTATTTATCTGCACAGACACTTATCTATAAAATTACTATAGTTGATGCCAGTTAAGATAAGAATAGCGGTCATTGACCCACCTACATTTATTAAACTTCTTAACTTTGAAAACCAAAAATAAGAGCATGTTCAAGTATTGAATCGTCATTTATCGTGATCTTCAACATTTTTTGTAATGAACAATGATACATGGTTTATTTGTTTTGGTTCGTACGAAGAGATATTAGGGAAAGGGCAATGACCGCTATTCTCATCTTAACTGTCACCAACTACCTATAGCTTCTGTCCGCGTGAAGTTCCATAATTGTCCCATGGGATCTTAACACCGGGATAAAAAGTCATCATGTTAATCCAGGTTATAAACTATATGTGTGCTAAATTTCATCCAAATCCGTTCAGTACTTTTTGCGTGAAAGAGTAACAAACGAACACACATATAAATGTTCGCCTTTATAATTCAATTCAAATTTAAATTCTTTATTGACATAATAAGTTACATACATTATTTGAAGCCTCTGACTCCCGAACTAGGTGTACCTGTATGTCAGGAGTCAGCGCCCTCTCCCATTTTATTTGGCTTAGATATAATATTGGTTGCAAAAGTAAGATTAGTAATGAATGATTGATACAATGAGACTGAACACGAACAACTGAATGTGAACACATTGGTGGCATAAATCAGATGTAAATAGTTGGAAGTTTCAGTACAAAAGAGGAAGATATACAAGAGAGGATATCTTTTTCAAAGTTATTGGCACTATTTTATGTAAGTATCCAACTGGTTTTATATGTTTTTGTTTGTGCAATTATTTCCTCCTAAATATCAAATTATGAATAACTTGGTAATGCAAATATTTGTCTCTGCATTACCAAAAGGCAGACTGGCAGAAAAATGCCTAAGTCCGCTTTTGTAATATTTAGTAGATTAATAAAAAATTGGATCCCGAGCACAGCGAAGGATTCTAAAGTAGAATCCTGAGCGGAGTGATTCGAGGTTTAAAATTGGATCCCGAGCACAGCGAAGGATTCTAAAGTAGAATCCTGAGCGGAGTGATTTAAGCATTGAGATGTTTTGTTTACAAGTTGTGCTCTCTACTTTTTACCATCACTGCGAGAAAATAAATAGTTTTAAGGTGAATGCTCCAAGCAGCCCGCGTAATTTAAACTTTCCTACGCTTTTTGCAATTTACAGGCCATTTTGTTGATTAAATTATTATTCGCGGCTGTAAGACGTACCTATGTCAATCATAAAAAACATCAATGCAACCCTCCAAGTTCATGTAACTCGATAAAAGTCATTCAATCGAGTACGTCTAACAGCCGCGAATAATAATTTAATCAACATACGACCTAGCACTTGCTTGCAAATTGCAAAAAACATAAGAAAATTTGAATTTCGCGGGCTACCCTGGATACATCAATATTTCCACTATGCTGTTCCTGCACAAACATTTACACCTATAATGATAGCATGGCCATCCTCTACCATCGTCCTCTTTAAATCTGAGAACACCACGCTGAATCGTCCTATGGGGGCAACAGAAGTATCTGTAGTACCTGCCATAGGATCGCTGATAGCCAATCCAATTAAAATGGTGCTAGTTCGATTGGAACGGAAGAAGTCTGTCATATTAACTTCGTCGATTTTTGCGGTAAGTACCAGAGTAGCATACCGTGTTAAGAGACATTTTGGTCGAGCGAGTGAGCGTTCAAAATCCCATCTGGTTAAAGTACATCGTCGCTTGAATTTTCTAGTATAAAAAAGAAAACTTTGTGACTATTTATTCCACATCACCTGGTCAATAATTGCATTGACGAGCCAATTAGAAGTTAATCTTACCGCGATGTTTAAATGCAGAAATATGCTTGCTAAAAACGAAACTACCAAGTCTTAAGATCTCGTGAAAGATCGACCTTCACTCAATTTGCGTTCAGAAAAAAGGCGCGTATGGTAAAATGTGTGACTGTGTGACACAATGCGCACTTATGCCCGTGCCAGACTATTGTAAACATGCTCTCACACCTCCATATCGGTCTCCACCGGTTTACAACAGTGCGTCAACAGTACGGGCGTTGTAAACCGCCAGACCCGAGACCGATGTGGGGGTGTGAGAGCTTGTTTACAACAGTCTGGCCCAGACTTACCTATTGCATAGGCCTGTCCTTGTGAGAGAGCAAACTTTGTTGCCGGAAAAGCAAACAAGCTTTGAACTGAGGATCTGGTTGTCATGGTAACATTCAATATATTAATGTTGAGGAAAATTATTGCGACTAGCAGTGTTGCAAAACCTATTTGCCAAGATACCTACTTGTAGATTATATAAGCAAGGCTTCACCTTGAATACATTATCTTCAAACCGGTTCTATACAGGAATTAGGAATCAGCAGACGTATAATTTGGCTACGAAATTCTGCGCCACAGTTGTGGTCAATATTTAGGAGCTCGTGGCTAAATATTAACAGCCGCTTGGGTCGAGTCGCGCTTGCCTAGGTTGGTCTGTGGATGGGTGACCACCCACTACATACTGAGTTTCCTCCGTGGCTCGGAAAGCACGTTAAGCCGTTGGTCCCGGCTGCGACTCCTACGGCGGACAGCGACCGCCTATCTTACCTCGTTTGTGGAGTTCAGATAAGCAGTCGCTCCATGTAAAATATTCAGCTGCATCCGGTTAGACTGAATGCCGACTCCATAGTTGGGAAATGGCGACTAGCGTCTCATCCTTAATTGAAATACACTTGAAACCAAAACCTTACTATCGCATTTATAATATTAGTATGGAAATAAAGTAAAAGGGTGCGTACAGACTATATAACATATTATATAACTTGTGTTATAAAACACGTCCACATTATGAAATTGACTTTGACATTTATAACATTCAGTGTCCACATTATCTGAAACATGTTATATAGCAATGTTATGTTATATAGTCTGTACGCACCCTAACCCCTACGTACGTACGATACTATAGTAACAGAATTTTTGGTATCGGATCATTAGTTCCGAAAATTACTCCCCACATCTAAAATTATAAAATTACTTCTTTGTAATGTTAGTGTTGATTTGTTATTCACCGTACAATAGTAAAATTAAAATATCGCTGGACATTAAATATAAATATAATTAACCCACACAACAACATTATTAACATCTATATTTCCAAACTGTATATTTTATCTACGCCTGTCCGCGAGCGGTTAGCTTTAGTACTTACCGGTCGTTGATCCCGTGCAATGATGTCAAGGTCCTCTCGATCAGACGAGACGCAACATTCAATATTATTGATCGAACACCATCGATTGAACTAACATCACGCCTGTATCGGTTAAATAAAGATATTTTCTTTCTTTCTTTCTTTTTCTTTCTGTAATCCCCCAAGGGAGAGGAAGAGGTATACCGAATAATACACCCACATTTCGCCAGTCCAGCAGCCTATTCCCTCTCATGGAGAGGAGGCCTGTGTCCCAGCAGTGGGAACATTAAGCTGATGATGATGATGATAATTTTGCCAGTTATGTTTAGGTCCCATGTAATATGGGGCGAGCCTATTGCCGTCAACCAGGCACTGATAAAGACTCCATAGCTGCCACAGAGATTTCTGATGGAAAAACTTGAATAACGCTTTGCCACCTGGCAATCGAACCCAGGATCTCACGATCAGTAGTCGAGTTGACCACTAGACTAACGAGGCAGTATCTAATAGTACACCCACAGGCGAGTCTATTGCCGGTTGAAGTGTAGCTTTATGGGCGCTACGGCGCGAGGACTTGGAAAAATTTAGCTAGATAAGTGATATTTTCGCAAATCGTTTATTAATTTTCTCGATTAGGGCCTATATTACCTCAAATGGCTTAGTATGATCCTCCGTTACGCCTAAAATACTGCAGCATTAATTTTGAAATAAATATATGGTAAAGTTGAGGATTAATGTTAGGTCATAGGTTTGACGAAAACACGATTTCATAAAATTTTCTCGAAAGAAAAAATCCCAAAGTTACCTCCAAATCGAACAATAAACCGCTGGTATTCAAAAAGTACTTCAAATTAGATCATGAAACTTTGCATACTAACTGAACTAACTATAAAGCAGGTCTTGTTTTTTATTTTTTTCCAAAAGACGTAAATTTGATTTTATAAAGAATAAAAACCACTCATTTCGCACTATTCGGCCGCAGTGACTGACGTAACAACCGCTTTGTAGTACAAGCTGATTAGAACGTTATTCTTACAGTATTACAAACGAAGTTTCAACCACCACAAATAGAGTTGCTAATCTGAGGTAGTATAGGCTCTTAAAACACCTAAATATTAGGCTAAAAGTGTCTTGGTGTAACATGATGTCGAAGGGATCCATAGGTTAGGTTAGGTTAGAACTGTGACCAACTACGAACCAGCTACCTCGAAATTGGTCGCGTAATTTTTCTAAGTCTTGTTTTCATAATGTAAGTAATGCCCCTAAGACGACCCTGACCGCGTGTGTGTGTGTGTGCATGATGTCCTTAGGTTCGTGCTAATTGTTATTGCATTTTTCCATCAGGAATTTTTCATTTTTCTGGAGTCTGGATTTGTGCCCGGTTGATGGCAATAGGCTCGGCCCCTGTTACATGGGACTTAAATGTAACTGGTGAAATGTGGGTGTACCTACTATTAGGTAGGTACCTCTGCCGAACCCTTCGAGGATAACAAGCATGATGCTATGTTATGTAAATGTATAGTTTATAAGCCACGCGTATCTAGTATTCATTCGTGCGTGGGTTATAATAAAGGGTGTAAAACACCTCTTAACGAAAACGAAAGGCACTTATTCTCCTCGTTATTGTGATAATTTTTTGTTCTACACTATACCTGGGAACCTTCTAGTTACGGAGATATTGGGGGTCAAAGTTCCAACTTTTTGACAAGTTTTTTTTTTAAATACAAGTTTTTAATGTAAGATTTTTACTTTAAACACCTCCACGACCCCCGTACTATTCAATCCATCCATCAGCACAATGTTTTGAGTGCGTTACATTGGGTTCTAACACAAAACATGATTTTTCACTCCAAAAAAAAAGTCGTTTCCCAGTAATAATTTTTGAGTACCTAAAGTAGTGACTTTACTCAAAAATTATGAACATCAAACACAGTACATCAAACTAAGTGTAGTTTGATGTACAGAATGCTTGGTTGCCGGCTTCGTGATGAGGTCTTTTACACGGGTCCATATTGGCTCACCGAAAGTTCTTTACCCGAAATTGTTCTTCCTAATGATTTGTAATCCGAATGATCACTCTTCCTTAAATTTTTCATCCTAAAGTTTTTATTCATACTATTTGTAGTGCTACCGGCGATGTTCATAACACTCATGTTTCCGAAAATTGTAATTAATAATATCGTTAATGTGAATATATTTCAACTCCTGTTTTTTATCATAACGCTTTTATCCCTAAACATAATAACCATAATATTTTCACTCATACTCAGGAAGAAACATTTACCAAGTGATGTGGGTAGTAGATGATATTTATAGTTTTAATTTGAGGGTATGATTTTTGGGGGTATACTTTACATAACGTACCTATTACTATAACTATACCTGAGATAATTATGTCTAAAAAACCAACTGTTTAGAATGATTAAAGGTCGTTTCACTGATTTTTGTCTTAAATGAATGAAATTCAGGTCAGAGTGTCGTCATGGGGCGCTATGAAAAAAAAAAAAACTTTTAAAAGTTTCGCGACCAATTTCGAGGTAGCACGTAGTTGGTCACAGTTCTAACCTAACCTATACACCGCTATAAATATATTTGAAAACATGTATTTAACTACTTGTACCGTACTATTATTTGGCATACAATTAACGAACCACCAGATTTAGCAAAATGTAACGGCAAAAAAAACACTTTTGGTTGCCAAAATCAGTAAATGATGACCAAAATTAATCCCTCATTTATCGTGAAATTAGAACCAAAAATTTATTTTTGACCACCAGAAATTTAACTGTTATGCTCTTGCATCCGAGTCGAGGGAGACCCGGTCGACGGAGCCCCGCTTCGCGGGGCTCCTACTTCTGAATGGTTTATAAAAAAATAACCACGAAGGGTATGGCGGGGTCTATTCGCTCGCTTCGCTCGCTCATTCGAACCCGCCATACCCTTCTAACCTAATCTATCCGTGTCGGGGTGCCCCAAGTCGGCCTAGGCAAAACTAGTTTGTCATCAACCACCTCATTAAAATTTGGTGATCAATTGATATTTTAGGTGATAGATGTCATTATATATTTTTATTATTTTGTATGGTACTAATATTCTTATATCATGTTATGTGAAAATAAAGTTACGCAAAATTAATGTATATAATACTGATTATTATGAATAAAAATAAATCTAAACAAAAAAGATATGACTTTGAATAATAGTGTAAAAGATGGTTATGTTGAGAAAAAATAGGAAAACAAATAAAAGTTTATTAGATGTTTATTGCTACTGACATTATGAAGTTGAATGCTTCGGAATTATGAACATTAGAGACAGAGTAGTTAGGAATTGTGATTGTTAGGATGAAAAATGTTAGGAAGAACATTTTCGGATTTCCGATTATCGGAGTTGAAAATTTAGGTGAACTTTGGCGCACCCCTTTTACACCCTGTATAATAACATCGTCATGGATGAATTGTTTATAATTACGTATAGTCTGCGCCAGATTAGTAAGAATTAAAGGTCATTAACCCGCATACATTTATTCAAATACATAATTCCGAAAACAGAAATAATGACATAAATAAAAGCCTAGCCTTCGTTTCGGGAATTATCATACTATGTAAACTTACATTAAAAATTCTACTCTATTTGAAAACATGTTAATAATGCCTTCCAAGGAACTTATGCCTTCACCTTGATTAAGTTTTAATTTATTCTGTTTTTTAGGCGCAACTTGTTCACGCCCTAATAATAATACAGCGACTCATTGATTTGTTTAAAATAATTTTTATTTTCTGTTTTTGTTCTAAATAATTATTATTTTGTGTTTTTGTTTGAAATAATAATTATTATTTAGTGTTTTTTTTTCCAAATTAAAATGCCGCAAATAAAAATAAAATAAAGCGTAAAACTTTTCACAATATTTGCAAATTGAAACGATCACCTGTACCAAATCGGCTAAGATATTTAGGAGATAGACACTAACATCCAAACATACACTCAAAAATTATTGTAACTCTCCCCTATTGATGACGCTCAAAATTAAATTAAGTAAGCAATTAAAATTCAAACGGTTACGTCTAAACATTGATTAGTAATTTATGAGCACATTGTATTTACTAGCAGTAGATAATGGTTATACCAATTATTATTTGTTATATCAACTATATCTATTGAACTAGCGGACGTCACGCGGTTTCACCCGCGTAGTTCCCGTTCTCGTGGGAGTACGGGGATAAAACATAGCCTATGTTACTCAAGGTAAATGTAGCTTTCTAATGGTGAAAGAATTTTTGAAATCGGCACAGAAGTTTTTGAGTTAATTCGTTACAAACACAAAAATACAAATATTTCTTCTTTATAATATTAGTCTAGTGTAGATAAGAATGTGTAAAGGGTTGGTTCTATTCTACTCTGCCGGATACCACACGGCTATAAGTTGTCGTATAAGGCGACTAATGTCTGAGGCAGAACACCTTGCGCCTCCATAGACCAGAGAATGGGCAGCAGCGTTTTCTGTTAGTCTTTCATCACTGCGATCTCCAATCCGCCTGCCAAGCGTGGAGATTACGGCAAATTCCTCCCATCATGGGAGAGGCTTATGTCCAGCAGTGGACGTTATGGGCTGTTGTAGCAGTAGTAGTGTAGTTGCAGTAGATAAGAATGAGATTGCACTTAAGTAAACTAAACCAAAAATTGCTTACCTACAACCTTTTGTTCAAGAACTCTTGTCGTTAAAAAGACGTAAGCGACAGTAGAATTGTAGATTAAGATTATGATTATTTTTATCGCATCGTCGCCGTGTCCCCTGAATATCCAACAGTTACAGTGTTGTGACAAGATGCAACGATAACGTTATTTTAGTAACTGCTATTTTTTGTCGATGTTATTTGGTTATGCACACTTTTTAGTTTTTTATTTAGCATTTCTTTTTAAAAGAGAGTTCTGGACTCATGGATTGCAGTATTTCTACTAAACTCCAGAGGCTAAGCATTTTAGGTACTTTAACTTACTATTGTCAATGTTACTCTACCACGCAAAAACTACTGAACAACTTGGATGATAAAAATTGGCTAAATAATAACAGCCGCTCGGGTCGATCTTTAGTTTAAGCCGTGCTTGCCTAGGTTGGTCTGTGGATGGGTGACCCATTACATACCGGGTTTCCTCCGTGCCTCGGAAAGCATGTTGAGCCGTTGGTCCCGGCTGTCATTTGTAGATCTTTGATAGTCGTTACAGGTAGTCCGTGGCCCGAAAGTCTGATAACCAGTCTTACCAAGGGGTATCGTATCACCCAGTACTAACTGGGTTGTGGAGGTCAGATAGGCAGTCGCTCCATGTAAAATACTGGTATTCAGATGCATCCGGTTAGACTGGAAGCCGACCCCAACATAGTTGGGAAAAGACTAGGCAGATGATGAGTTTATAACCTGGATCGGTATCGGTCCCGGTATCGGTAGTGCGATGCCGTGGGACAAATACCGAACTCCACGCCGGCGAAACCGCGGGCATATCTTGTAGTCGGCACCAGATAAGTAGGAATTTAGGAAATAAAGGTAACCCGCATACATTTATTCAAATACATAATTCCGAAAACAGAAATAATGCCATAAACTTGTCCCGAAACTATATTTATCGTGATCCTTGACTTTTTCTAGTAATAAAAAACGATTCATAATGTATTGTCGGGGTACCTACGCAGAGAACTTGAGGAAAGAGCTATGACCTTTAATTCCTATTTATCTGGCGCAGACTACAGTAGGTTATATTTTTGTTTTGAGAGTGGGTCCTCGTGCGTGAGTAATTTAATACGAGGTGATTATCATTAAAACTAGCGTAATTATTAGACAATGTGACAACTTTAAGAATTACATAATTATAAACGTGACCTGTGAAGGTTAGATTATGGAATTGGTTGGCCTTTAACATAAGGAAAAAGCGTGTAAAGTTATAAGACAACGGTAGGTAAGTGTTGAAAGTTAAAACAATTTGGTTGCGAAAAAAAAAATAGTTTTGCCCGTTTTTATTGGCTTGAGGCATTGGAAAAATGTTGTTCAATTCTCAAAATGAAAGGCTTTGCATATTGCTAACATTCATGTCTTACGCAATTTTCCTCAATTACTAGGTACTTACTCAATAAAAAAAAATGATGTAATGATAAAATTAGTATAAAAAATTTAATTAAAATATTATCTTATAATATAAAAATGAATCACAAAATGTGTTGGTAAGCGCATAACTCAACAACGCCTGGACCAATGTGACCAATTTTTTTTTTTAAATGTTCGTTGGAGTTCAAGGATGGTTTTTACGGCGAGAAAAAGAAAAAAAAAGAAAGGTAGGTAGGTAGTAGGTAGGTAGTAGGTAGGTAGTAGGTAGGTAGTAGGTAGGTAGTAGGTAGGTAGTAGGTAGGTAGTAGGTAGGTAGTAGGTAGGTAGTAGGTAGGTAGTAGGTAGGTAGTAGGTAGGTAGTAGGTAGGTAGTAGGTAGGTAGTAGGTAGGTAGTAGGTAGGTAGTAGGTAGGTAGTAGGTAGGTAGTAGGTAGGTAGTAGGTAGGTAGTAGGTAGGTAGTAGGTAGGTAGTAGGTAGGTAGTAGGTAGGTAGTAGGTAGGTAGTAGGTAGGTAGTAGGTAGGTAGTAGGTAGGTAGTAGGTAGGTAGTAGGTAGGTAGTAGGTAGGTAGTAGGTAGGTAGTAGGTAGCTTATGTGACGCAGACGAAGTTGCGTGGGTCAGCTAGTTTTGAATAAAATTAATCTAAAGGAATTCGGCAAAAATTTATAGTCACTTGTTTATCAAAAACATGTCTTTTTGAAAATAATATAAAGTCTCATCTGCCCACTGATTTTAAAATTAAAGGGCTGCAGTATATAGACTGTACAAAGGTAGCATAATCATTAGTCATATAATTAATCATGTCGACTAAAAACACGGTGAAGCGCAAGGCATTAACTAGTTTGACATCTCTACCTTAGTTCATAGCTATAGCCGTCCTTTTCTTGCACTGCCTTTTAGTAAAAGATAGCAATAGCCTAAATTAAGTTTAGTTTGTGCACAACAGAATCGAGAACAACAACGAAAAATAACGAAAAACCTGTTACTCCAATAATATTTTACAACGCTTTAAGCTGATTACATTTACGTTGCGCCAGTTCACGGCCAGTCCAGTACTAGCCAGAGCGCGAATCGCACGCCAGTCACTATCCGCCAGTGTTTACATCAGTGTTAGTTCGTTATCAGTTTTATTTTGTTTCGGGTAAGTTCTATGATAATATTTAGTTGTTGTCTAGAGTTTATTAATAACTGCTGGTTATTGAAAATAACCGTTATTTGGGGACACGTTTTCTGTAAAGATAAAGCTTTTGTTAGAAGAGTTTGCAGTTAAGTAGCGGCTTTTATCTCAACTGGTATTGATAACTACCAGCGACTTCGCCCGCGTGAAGTTTGATAATTGTCCCATGGGATCTTACTATCAGGGATAAAAAGTACCCTATGTGTTAATCCAGGTAAAAACACAAAAAAAAAAAAAAAAAACTATAAACCATACAGGGTGTAAAAGACCTCATCACGAAGCCGTCAATCAAGCATTCTGTACATCAAACTAAGTAACTTTACGCAAAAATTATTGCTGGGAACGACTTTTTTTTTGGGTGAAAAATCATGTTTTGTGGTAGAACTCAATGTAACGCATTCGAAACAGTGTGCTGATGGATGGATTGAATAGTACGGGGGTTGTGGAGGTGTTTAAAGCAAAAAAATCTTACATTAAAAACTTGTATTTATAAAAAAAACTTGTCAAAAAGTTGGAACTTTGACCCCCAATATCTCCGTAACTAGAAGGTTCCCAGGTATGGTGTAGAACAAAAAAATGATCGCAATGACGAGGAGAACAAGTGTCTTTCGGCTTCGTTAAGAGGTGTTTTACACCATAGGTCTGCAAAATTTCGTTCAAATCCGTTTAGTATTTTTTGCATGATAGAGTTACAAACATCTATATATCCTTTCTTACAAACTTTCGTATATTTATAATAATAGTCGGATTTGTTTACACTTTAAAATATTTTAAAGAGGTAAAATTTGTTTGCACGTTTGTATGTAGGAGGTTATCTCCGGAACTATGATCCAATTCTAAAATTATTTTCACTGATAGGAAGATATATTATTCGTGATAGACTATAAATTATATTTAATTATATCATTTGTATTAGCCGAGCTATCATAATTTTTGCGGATGAAGTCGTGGGTGAACTATTATGAAGATTAAATTAATAGTAGGTACTTGATAATTTTTTTATTTTTTTTTTGGTTACATTTCAGTTTTTTTTAATTGTTTATGTAGGTAGTTTAAGTTTCTTATTATTTTTTTCTTATTTTGTTGTGTGCACTTGCGGCTAAAACCGAATAAATACGTTTGCTTTCTTTCTTCTTTTACTTGTTATTGATATCAAATGAATGAGATTTATTGACGAGTAGGTACTTGCTGGTTTAGCCAACTGTGAATAACCTTAGTTAAATCATTAAAGAGATACGCTCATACCAATCTTTTCAAGTCGTATAACCACTTGACACACAAAGATTTGTATTTCCGGCCGAAATTGTTCCTTGTGTGTAAAAGACAAACTTTTGCGATCTATAGGGCTATTACGTATCTTTCTGATATCCAGTGACTATCAAGCTTCGGTTAGCACACCGAACTTTAATGACAACCGAGAATGTACCGAGCCCGGGTACGGTGAAACGTCTTTCACGAAAGCCACTTCAAACTCAGTTGTCATCAATTTGTTGTTCACTATGCTTACATAGTGCCATACCAGTTTCATCACCGCTGCTCTCAAAACGGTGAAGGAAAACATCGTGAGGAAACCGGCATGTCCTAGAACCAAAAAATTCGAAGATATGTGACATCTACCAATCCGCACTGGGCCAGCGTGGTAGATTACCTATAGCTCATTCCCTCTCATAGAGATGAGACCTGTGTCCCAGCGGTGGGAACATTAATAGGCTGATGATGATGATGCTTAAAAAATATCGATACCAAAGCGTCTGTCAAAATGAGTTACGGTGACTATCAGCCACGATGAGCACCAATGACGTCATATTTGATCGCGACTGGTCATACATAATACAAAACTAACCTTTTAACAGTTATTTGATGGACACTGAGTAAAGTTACTGTAATTTCGAGCAGTCAACAGAGATACGTAATAGCCCAGCTGATCTGGGGGTCTAAAATGAGCCCTTTAGCAGAATGATAATAGGATAATAATATGAATCACTTCAAAATTATTAAAATTTACAAATGCAGTTAATATTATGAATTCTAACTCGCTGTAGTCGCTGTAACAAATGTGTTTGTAAAAATTCACATTATTTATTACTAATTATGTAGGTAGGAGGGGGAGATGTTCCAGCAAATCCTGTTGTCTTGGTATACGAGATGAGGAAGAAGTGAAGACTTACTTACACTATCTCATGTGGACCTTACATTCGTTCTTCAAACTTTTACTTTTAGACATTACTGTCTCGAATTGGTAAAGTTCTTCACTACTATGTTTCTATTTAAATGGAGAGACATTGTAAAAGCCTATCTTTAAGAGGAGATGATCTTATTAGGGTGTGAACAACTTGCGCCTAAAAAACAGAATAAATTAAAACTTAATCAAGGTGAAGGCAGTTTTAACATGTTTTCAAATAGAGTAGAATTTTGAATGTTAGTTTGCATAGTATAATTCACGGAACTAGGCCTTCGTTCCTTTATTGTACATTATTGTCGAGGACCTAATTATAAACAGTTCATCCATGACGATGTTATCATAAAACGCAGGGCTGTCCAAACTACATACCTTCGCCGGCTAATTAAATTTACTACAAAATTTGGAGGGCCGCAGATTTTTTTTTCTTAGAGACACATTATTTCGTCTTGTGATACTTATTCAGCTCTCCAAATGCGTTCTGTAGATGTGACATCATCATAATTCTCTTGCCCGTATCCCAATTAATTTGGGGTCGGCGCATCATGTCTTCTTCTTCCATCCATACTTCTCTATTACTAATCATCTTTTACACAGTCCATCCAGTGTTTCTTCCTCTACTGTTAAGGCCCTTCTAACCCTAAAATTAGCAACTCTATTTGTGGTGGTTCAAACATCGTTTGAAATACTGTTAGAATAAAGTTTCTAATCAGCTTGCACTACAAAGCGGTTGTTACGTCAGTCACTGGATTTTTTTTCTGTCGAGAAAAGTTTATGGAATCGTATTTTCGTTACACATAGTACCTAGCATTAATCCTCAACTTTACCATATATTTATTTCAAAATCAATGCTGCAGTATTTCAGCGTAACGAAGGACCATTCTAAGCCATTTGAGGCATGTTAGGCCCTTAAATCCATCCACATTCATACTCAAAGTTTTCCTCATGTCACCTAAAAACGGTTCTTGCTACCTGAGCATTTACGTATAGCAAACTATCTGTCATAGTAATGAGATGACCTTCAATGAATTCGCGTTGCAATGTTAATTGAGGCGTGAGGTGCATGTGCCCATCAATTGTCACGTCTTGTGATCCGCAGTGGGACACATGCAATACACATGGCACACGGTCCCACAAGGTCTCGGCACAGAATTGTTTGTTATATAACTAGAACTGAGAGAGAGTCGTCGTCTAGAGTCTTGCCTATTTGTGTTCCTTTACGTCTACTTACATATTAGTTACGGACTACTAATGGTGTCGTTTCTGTTGTGCACAAACTAAACTTCATCATCATCTGCCTAGCCTTTTCCCAACTGTGTTGGGGTCGGCTTCCAGTGGAATACCAGTATTTTACATGGAGCGACTGCCTATCTGACCTCCATAACCCAGTTAGTACCGAGTAATACGATACTCCTTGGTAAGACTGGTTGTCAGACTTTTCGGCACAAATTGCTATCTTTTACTAAAAGCCAGTGCGAGAAAAGGACGGATATAGCGATATAGCTATGAACCTGTTTTTTCTGTTCTGTGCTATGAACTAAGGAACTAGGTAAGTTGAGATGTCAAACTAGTTTATGCCTTGTGCAGTGTGCTTCACCGTGTTTTAGTCGACATGTGTTTACGTGCACGGCTAGGGTTGCCTTTTTTACAGTATAATACAGTGTTTAACAGTATAGTTGGCAACCCTACGTCCACCCTTAATTTGTATGGAAATATTAGTTCAATTAAATTTGACAGCTCTAAATTACGTCCGTCGCTTTTATTTTCGTTTGTCGTTTTATTTTAGAGAAAAAAATAGCAATAGCCTAAATTAAGTTTAGTTTGTGCAACAGAAACGACAGCAATGTATACATTAATAGTTATTTATGCAACTGTTGTATAATGAGGGGTATTAAAACACGAATGTGGGTTTATCACACGAGGCGAAGCCGAGTGTGATAATAGTATCACATGAGTGTTTTAATACCTAATTATGTACAGTTGCATACAAGACTTTATCTACATCCATGATATGAATCCTCCATAAAAGGTTCTGAAACCATAGGGTGTTGCAGTGTTCTAAGAAGTCTATGTAAATTCATGGAAAGTTTAATTGCTTGTATTTACTACAAACAAACCGTGTATAGGTAGTAATATAATTATTTACATTTTGGATTGTTCAATTATCAAAATTCACAAAGCTTGTATCACTCATTTTTGTAAACAACAAAGTACCTACATAATGCAATACTAATATCCAAATGTCGAACAAAAATGGCGGGATACGACGTGAATTCGAATTAACCTATAAGTTTTTTTTTTAATTACGGCGCTGTGGTAGTGAATCGCACGTGCTAGACGTTCGATTCACTACCACATTCGATGTTCTTTTTTTTAAACGAGTTGCATAATGAAATTCAGTACAACATTATAACACCCGTTTGGGTGTTATAATGGTTATTATGACACTGGCTGTTTTAATGTTGGCCATAAGCTAACTGTTTCAGATACCTTTATAGAGGATTTATAGCATGGGTGTAGATAAAATAACATAAAGTAGGTAACTAACTTAGCAATAAACAAAAAAAATGGCGTCAAAAAACTCCTCAACACTGTCAACTGGTAGGTATAATGTCCCCAAGAGAGTGGCAGCGTTATCACGTTGTATGACAACGCTAAAGCCTCTGGCCAGGGTAAAAGTCCAATTGTGGTAAAAGCCAGCCAGCAATATTTTAGTGTTTTCTGATCCAAGAAATCCTATGGTCTAAGAAGTTCTAGTACCCTGGATGACAACTATCCGCGTGATCGATAGGTCGAGGTGGCCCGACACCATGCCCGGTGATGGTTATTTAATCAACGAAATTAATCTTTTTGATCATTTAGTAATTCACATAAGCCGTGTGGTATCCGGCAGAGTAGAATAGAACCAACCCATTACGCTCACGGGTGTCGTATAAGGCGACTAATGTCTGAGGCAGAACACCTTGCGCCTCCGTAGACCAGAGAATGGGCAGCAGCGTTTTCTGTTATTCTTTCATCACTGCGATCTCCAATCCGCCTGCCAAGCGTGGAGATTACGGCAAATTCCTCCCATCATGGGAGAAGCTTATGTCCAGCAGTGGACGTTATGGGCTGTTGTAGTAGTTAGTAGTAATTCACATTGCGCACATGTTAATTAGCGTAGACATCAAGTCTGTTTCAGCATTAATGCTGGCATCATCTATACTAATATTATAAAGAGGTAACATTTGTTTGTAAGTTTGTATGTAGGGGGTAATCTCCGGAAGTAATGAACCAATTTTAAAAATTGTTTCACTGGTAGAAAGCTACATCATTCGTGCGTGAGTTCTATAGGCTATACTTTATTCCCGTACTCCCACGGGAACGGGAACTACGCGGGTGAAACCGCGGGACGTCAGCTAGTAAATTATAAAATTATTACCTAATTAAAAGTTTAGTTTTATTTCAAGCGTGATATCTTAGATTGACAGATGCACGTACAAAACGTTACATTTTGTCAATACGTATATTGTTACTAGGTGGGATTTTTATGTTGTAGTTAATCATCCAAAAATATCTGATTAAAGTTGTTCCAATGCATACCTAATTTATATAGGTACCTATTACAACGATGCAATAGGAATTAAAATGTAGTCATTTATAAAAAGATCTTTTAATACCTACTTATGTAAGCATGCGTATTTAGTTAATCACATAAAGATATGACAAACGGTACCTGATTATCTTGCAACAATATACCTAATTTATTATGCTAAAGTATTAGGGTTGTAAATTATGATAATGACCTCGGACTTAGGTAAGCCTACTAACCACGGTGTTAATTGACGATTGCATGCAAGCAGCAAATAACAACTCTAATCAATCTAATCGCTCGGGTCGATCTTTAGGTTAAGCCGTGCTTGCCTAGGTTGGTCTGTGGATGGGTGACCACCCTTACATACCGAGTTTCCTCCGTGCCTCGGAAAGCACGTTAAGCTGTTGGTCCCGGCTGTCATTTGTCCATCTTTGACAGTCGTTACAGGTATAGTCAGTGGCCCAAAAAGTCTGACAACCAGTATGAACTGAGTTGTGGAGGTTGTGGATAGGCGTTCCATATAAAATCATCATCATCATCATCAGCCTATTAATGTTCCCACTGCTGGGACACAGGCCTCCTCTATAAGAGAGGGAATGGGGGCTATAATCCACCACGCGGGCCCAGTGCGGATTGGTAGATATCACATAATATAAAATAAAATAAAATACATGTAATTATTAATTTATTTATTAATAAAGGTTCACCAACAGCTTCTGTGTACAGCATTTAGGTATACATAGGTTTTACAGTCTTGGACTTACACAGTCGCCAATTACAGGTTAACCAGCATTCACAAAAATAAGTGTTAGCCTAAGAGAAAATAAAATTAAAAATTAAAATGAGTGGCTATAGACATGAAATACAATAGTAGATTACACATTTAACAGTACATTTAAGATATTATTTAGTATATAATACAAAGAAAAATATCAATCATTATTTAATACTAAGGCGCGGGACAAATACAAGAAGCGTCGGGCGCGGGCGTGGCGCGGGCGCCGCGCCCTCTCAGTATGTCTCGCGCTTCACCTCTTCTGTACTCCTGTTCGCCCGCGCCCGAGACGATTCTTGTATTTGTCCCGGTACGGCCTGAGTGCAATAGCGTTGGGCGGCGCGTTTTGCGGAGCGTCGAGCGGCCGACCGTGCGTTCAATGAGTGGCCATAGTGCACGCTAGTACGCTTGGGGTGGTTCGGGTGAATCCGCCGGCCGCGAGAAGTATACGACAGCAGTTTTCAGACTACTTTTGGCAAAATAGAATTAATTAAAAACATTTTTCTTACGTATAAGCTCAGGCTTATTTTTAGATGAACCTAATCTTGCCTTGTTTATGTACGTTAACTGTTAATAAATCGATATATTTACTTTCAATTCCCAGTTTTATTGCTAGTTCTCTCCACACTCTTGTTATAACTACTCTATTTTTGTATAAACAGTGAATAGATAACCATATTTCAGGTTTATTTTGTATACATATTATAATTTCTTCAAACGACAACGCGGGCACGCTTGTCTCGCCACCCGCCGCTCCGAAACAAACAGGTTTGAACTCGGTCGCGATGCGACGCCCCGGTCGCCCCGCAAGGGCCGCAAGACGCAAACACGCACGCTGCAGCCGCCGCGCGGCGGGCGTCTACTCAGGCCACTCTCGTATAAATGCATGTGTTTGATATGAACGCTACACGCGCCGCCCCGCCGCACAGTGGTCCGGATTTTGAATATGGAGGACTTAGGACCCAAGGTCAACATTTCAGGCTGAAAAAAATCATATGGACAGATAAGTAAACGCTCATCAACGTTTGTTCTAGCGGTTTTCATGGAATTGTTTAATTTCGCGAAAAAAAAATATTGAAAAAAAAAATGTATGGAGAAAAAGTGAAATAATTTTTTTTCTCGACTTGTTTAAAAGTGTTAGCAATGAAACCTTTTGTATGCTATTATATTACCTTTATTGATTAATTTCACAAATATTTTTTTCGCATATACATGCAGCCTTGGCTAAAATAAGCATCGGAACTTTCAATATTTTTATTTCAACTATTTGTGACAATTAAAGGTTTTTATTTATAGTCACATCATTTTCGTATATTTTCAATATTATAAATATTAATAGTCATTATTTGCCGACGATTTTTGACTTTCAATTATTTTGAAAAATAGATACAATTTAATTTCATAATAATATTTTACTTCTTTGTTGTTAGCGCTGTTACTCAAAGCGTAGTTAGTGACAGAATGACGCATTGCCTGCTCACCTCCCCCCACCCTTTTTCTCTAAGGGTCTTACACCCTTGCTAGTTGCGCGCTAATGAATCATATAAAAGATACGAGAGCTCGGGAGAAAAAGGGTGGGGGGAGGTGAGCAGGCAATGCGTCATTCTGTCACTAACTACGCTTTGAGTAACAGCGCTAACAACAAAGAAGTAAAATATTATTATGAAATTAAATTGTATCTATTTTTCAAAATAATTGAAAGTCAAAAATCGTCGGCAAATAATGACTATTAATATTTATAATATTGAAAATATACGAAAATGATGTGACTATAAATAAAAACCTTTAATTGTCACAAATAGTTGAAATAAAAATATTGAAAGTTCCGATGCTTATTTTAGCCAAGGCTGCAAGTATATGCGAAAAAAATATTTGTGAAATTAATCAATAAAGGTAATATAATAGCATACAAAAGGTTTCATTGCTAACACTTTTAAACAAGTCGAGAAAAAAAAATATTTCACTTTTTCTCCATACATTTTTTTTTTCAATATTTTTTTTTCGCGAAATTAAACAATTCCATGAAAACCGCTAGAACAAACGTTGTTGAGCGTTTACTTATCTGTCCATATGATTTTTTTCAGCCTGAAATGTTGACCTTGGGTCCTAAGTCCTCCATATTCAAAATCCGGACCACTGTGCGCCGCACGCTCGATTCGAGCGGCCACTGTGTTCGTACACTAGGTATTCCAAAAAGAGTTTTGAGTAGTGTGCTGCAAACTGCAGCTGTTTGTGGGTAGTATTTGTAATATTATTAATTTTATTTTTGAATGTAGGTACCTGTACCTTTGTATATTATGAGTGTACATATCTGACTATATATTAATCTTAGTAATCTTACAAATAACATTTTAAAGTGCAGCTAGGTTATCTGAATCAAGAACTGATTTGAAACCAAATCAACTCACCAATCTTTTCACGAAGGGAAAGAAATAATCTTGTATAACTGATAACAGTATCACAAATAACAACAAGAAAATATAACACTAGTGATAAGATAATATACCTACCTATACATAGGATATATTGCAAATTCTTATCATGTAAAATAAAGAGCGATGATTAGAAGATAATAAATTAAGGTGGAGTGTTATTAATTACCTTTATCTACACCCATGCTATAAATCCTCTATAAAGGTATCTGAAACAGTTAGCTTATGGCCAACATTAAAACAGCCAGTGACATAATAACCATTATAACATCCAAACGGGTGTTATAATGTTGTACTGAATTTCATTATGCAACTCATTTTTAAAAAAAGAACATCGAATGTGGTAGTGAATCGAACGTCTAGCACGTGCAATTCACTACCACAACGCCGTAATTAAAAAAAAAACTTATAGGTTAATTCGAATTCACGTCGTATCCCGCCATTTTTGTTCGACATTTGGATATTAGTATTGCATTATGTACTTTGTTGTTTACAAAAATGAGTGATACAAGCTTTGTGAATTTTGATAATCGAACAATCCAAAATGTAAATAATTATATTACTTCTTATACACGGTTTGTTTGTATTAAATACAAGCAATTAAACTTTCCATGAATTTACATAGACTTCTTAGAACACTGCAACACCCTATGGTTTCAGAACCTTTTATGGAGGATTCATATCATGGATGTAGATAAAGTCTTGTATGCAACTGTACATAATTAGGTATTAAAACACTCATGTGATACTATTATCACACTCGGCTTCGCCTCGTGTGATAAACCCACATTCGTGTTTTAATACCCCTCATTATACAACAGTTGCATAAATAACTATTCATAAATGACATTCGTGTTAGGTACCTAATTGATATTTAGTTACTAGGCGCTCATAAGGTGTGGCGGTCACTAGAGATTATTTTATAAGTTTATCAAGTCGCGCTGAGCCCTAGTTGTGGATTAACGCGTTCTCTAAAAAGCACCAAACCGTGTCCACGCCGACGCACTATGGAAAATAAAGGTCTGTTCCGATTGAAAATCAATAACTTTTTTATTTCTGTATATTATGTTCTAAAAGTTTACACAAATATAGAATAGTGTATATGGCTTCAAATGAAGTGTAATTTATTATGATTGAATTTAAAACCATACATTAAAAAATATAACAAATTCAAAATTATCAAAAATGTTCAATAATTATTTTTTAACAATGAATACTATTATTTTAATGTTTACAAAAACCAAATATCATGTAGTACAACAAAATACAAATCAATTTAAATAATAAAAACATTTTTTTTCTGAAGAGTTAAAAAAATTTGTGATTAAAATCGAACACAAATTAATTAATTGTAATGTTCACTAAATGTTATGTTATTTATACTTAATGATCTTCGGGATCTAAAATAAATTCGTTCACTTTCAAAAGATCTAAGGTGTCTTCATCAAGTTCGTTCACGTTTTTAGTATACGGTTTTCTAATGCTGGTTATGTAAGGATCTGAAGTATAAAGAAGAGTATGAAATACATCCTCGTTTGTAGTGGAACTTGAGCATTTTCGTCGTAGACGAAATTTTTTATAATCCTTATTACGAGATTCTTGTGCATCTTCCGAAAGTTGACCAATAAGAAGTACTGCAAAATGCTTTATGACACTTTCTCCATGAATCAATTTTTTTTTAACTAAAGATGGTATGAAGTACCATTCATAATTGCTCACATAGATCCTGGCAGTCTCCATAGCGTAACTGCCAAATTTTTCAGCATTTATCATTACACCCGATGAAATAGCTTGCAGAATACAGAATACAAAACTTACCGCAAACTATTGATCTAAACAGCAACATTTCAAACCGCATAGATAGCGAGCGGTTTTCCGTTTTATGACTTTTATCACATTTTTACTAATTACTGCAAAATTCGCAAACATCCGCAGCTTATAAGGATAGCAGGCTACAAATTAACATTAAATGTAAAGCATGGGTAAACGTGGGCAACTGTCAAAAGTCTCAATGAACTTTAAAAAAACTTTTTGTTCACCATATTTTATTTTGCAATTATTTTAAGGTAAACGTTAACATAATATTAAATACATATTAGTTGTTTCATATTCTTCAAAAGACGAGGTTTCCAGAAATATATAATACATTATACCTTTTCCTGTAACGTATAACAATAAAATCAATTTGAAAGCTTCGTTCTATTATTGATCGAAGTTTGAAAGTGATGAAGTGAACGGGCTTAACATGGACGTCCGTCAAAACTATAAAGTTTGTGGTGTTGTAAAATAGTACATTCTTACCCTATGGGTGAAAGTAACTTATTTAGTGCCGAGACGGGGTTTGGTGCCCGAGCGAAGCGAGGGCGCTAATAGTTCGAGGGACTAAATAAGTCTTTAACCCGAGGTAAACACTGTGCTTTTCATTACGAATACAAGGAAAGTAAAAAAAAACATACAACTCGAAAAAACTAATGAAGATCGGAATTCGGATTGCCGCTTTCCCACCTATTTTGCTTTTTTTTATCTGTGGCCGGCCAGCTCTATTCAGCCAATACCTATTTTTCATTTTCATCATCGAAAAATGGTAAATATTTTTCCCAAATCTATGTTATTTTAAAGAAATAGTGGAAACTTAATTATAATAAAGATATTAAAAAAAATATGTATTCTTTAATTAATACTTAACTTTATGTTATTCCAACTTTACATCGTGGCTGTCTAGAAAGTTGGAACATGGTTCAATAGAAAAATGAACCATTTTTTTTTATAATTTGACAGCTGTCAGTTGAAAACGATTCTCCCTAAGGCTGAAAAGTATTACTTTCAACCCGCTCCTCAGGCAACTTCAGACCTACTTTCAGAGTATGAGTAATGAAAATAGTAGATTGTATCATAAGGGAGCAAAATAATATTTTTACGGCGAGGGCGCTTTTTTGAATCCAGAGCGAAGTGAGGGATTCTAGAGTAGAATCCCGAGCGTAGCGAGGGATTCTTTAATAGAATCCTGAACGTAGCGAGGGATTCAAAGTACGTCGCCCGAGCCAAAAATATATTTTGCGCCCGAGTGATACACTCTACTTTTCATCACCCACTATGAGAAAATAAAAGGCGCCTCATAATTTTAACCGACTTCAAAAAGGGGGAGGTTCTCAATTCGAATGTTTATTTATGTATTTACACCGATTACGCTGATATTTATGAGCCGATTGACGTGATTATTCTTTAGTTTGATGCGGAATAGTTGCCATATGGTCCTATAAAAATGTAACATAGTTTGGCCTAGTAGTTTTCATTTTACTAACATTTTTACTTCAGTCGTGTGGTCTAATTTCAACATTTCAACATTACATAAATGCATATCTAATATTTGGATAGGATATTACAACTAAAAATGGAAAAATAAAAAAACTTTTTTGCAAAAAATTAAACCGACTTCACAAAACACAAAAACGTTAAAAATAACTTTAGCTTCAGAAGTCGGTGACAAAAAAAACCTAAATGAATCAAACAAAGGTCACCGACTTCTGAAGATCTAAAGTTATTTTTCACTTTATTGTGTTTTTTATTCACTGTCACTTGAAGAACTCATTTTTCAAAACAAAACAATGAATTTCTAACAATTCATGAAAATTGACGAAAACGCGATCTGTAGTTCGCGCGTTTTTAATTTGATTTCTTTTTTTTATACAGTCAGCTCGGCGGCGGCGCGGCGGTGGAGCGACTAGGCCGCCGTACCATCCAGTCTTTATTCAAACAATATTTGCGTTCGATTTCTTTCGGCGCTGAACACTAAGATGTTCCAAATTCAAAAAGTGCGCCGCAAAGATAATTGCGGCGCACTTTTATAGAGGATTAAAAACTCATTACTGCCCGCTAAAAGTTTATTATAGAAAACACCACCTTTGGGTGCACTTAAAGGCGAACCAAGTCGTCCTTTTCGAATAGATGGGATGAAAAATTATTTTCACACCACCTGCTCGAAAATGTCAAATTATATGTCAAGCAACCTTAACTTAAAGTGAGTCATTAGTGGCCGGGGGCACAGCCGGTCAATAATGTTGTACTGGATTTCATTATGACCCGCTGGTCAATAATGTGATTTGAATTTGGAATCTCACATGTTCAGCTAAATTGGCAGTATAGTACTAACAAACATCCTTTGGTGCCAGAAAGAGGAAAGCTATTCTCGATACCCTTACTACGCGTGGATGATATTCTCGATTTCCTACAAAATCATAACGACTGCTTCTTCATATCGTTGCCATGTTTTCGAAGACATAATATTGTTAGAATAATTAGATAACTATGAACCATTTTTTAAAAGGAATGGAATAACATTAAAACTGGCATTAATAATAACAAATACCGTTCCGCGCCGTAATACTGTAATAGTGATAAGCTGTAACATTGGTTAATTATTCTTACTGTTTGTTTATTTAATAAATACTTTGTTTTTCTTACTGTGGCTATTATTTTCTCACAGTAGGTGTAAAAAGTAGAGTATCCTCCTCTGGGCTAAAGGTGTCTTTGCCTTGGGCTAGCTTGAATCCCTCGCTGCATTCAGGATTCTTGTTTTAACTCCCTCGCTGCGCTCGGGAGTTACATCCCGGATCCTTCATTGCGCTCGAGATTCAATATGACGCCCGTGACATAAGACACAACTTTAGCCCCTCGGTGCATAATCTACTATTCTTAAAATATGTATATTTTTTTGATATGGTGTAGTTTGGTCCTTAAACTATTGAGTAAAATAAAAAAGCATGCCAGTAGCGACATTGACAATAGTACATTTTGATACAAGTGGAGAAAGTTTGTTATTGTATTCGAGGCGGAATTATAACTCCCGAGCCGTAGGCGAGGGTGTTTTTGAGCCGAGAATTGCAATAACAAATGTCCACGTGTATCAAACGACGTTTTTCAATACACTTTTGAAGAAATAAAATAAAATATAGAAACTATGATTTTAATTTTCTTTTTTTCGCGCTCTGCTTTCGCCAGGTTGAAGGAGAGACAAAGGTATCAAGCCGATAAACAGCCTAATATAAAAAATAGATTCATTTAATATTTTTTCACTTCTCATGCTCTGAAAGTGCTTGTTTGTGCAGGGTATAGGCTGCACAAAATCGAATTTTGTGCACAAGGGCATTAATGTATCTACTCATAAATGTATCTATATTAAGGCAAAGAAAATGAGCCATACAGCCAAACGCAATAAGAAGTTCATAGATAGAATTTGTTATTTTATAATATTTACTTTAATTTATTTGCCTTATGTGTTTTTTAAGACATAAAAGATATAAAAAATTAAATTCAAGTACCTACGGTAGGTTATTTAATTAATTAAAAATTATTATATAAAAAAAAAAAATTAATAGTAGGCTGTATAGGTCTGCAGCCCAAGTCTAATTATCAATGTCGTAAGATTTCAAAAAAAGAAAGCGGCGGGAAGCATCTCTTGTTTTTTCGTGCGTTTGTTAATTTCTTCAATTTATACTACTGTTATATTTCCTCGCAATCGAAGTGAAAAGCAGAGTTTATAACTCGTCCACAAAACCATTTTTATCCTCGACATTACTATCAGCCCTCGCTTTCGGCTCGGGCTGCTAAAAATCTCGGATAAAAATGGTTCGTTTTGTGCACTTGTTGTAAAATCTACTATTGAATTCAGAACACAAATAAATGTTAATTTGTGTATAAAAATAACTATTAGTTTTTAATAATCATGTTTATCTATGATGTTCTATTTATAAACACAATTTTAATATTCAAAAAATATTTATGCCGTAAAGACACGTAGTGCTTTGCCGAAATTAAAAAAAAAACATACACCTCTGACTATAGGCATTGAACCAATTTGGACTAAGTATAAGTATAGTTATCTGTGGCAATTTTCATTCCTGCACACGTGCGGGAAAGTGGAAAAAATCGCACGCGTGTGAAATACCATGCATGTTGTACCTAATCGTAGTGCGTTAAGGACCAGTTTTCGAGAAAGTGTATTGAAAAAACCATTTAGAATCAGCAGTTGTTCTACGATTTTCCATAGTGCGACGGCTCGTTCGTGTTCCATGCGCGCAAGGGCCGATGCCTGCCGGGGTTGCGGGACTGTTCGAAATAGATACCGTGGCCCCGGAACACAAAGGTCGATGAAGGAACATGGATGGGTTTTAGTCAGTAAAAGTCTGACACTCCTTCCTGCTCCGCCCAGAGCGGGAGGAGTCATTTGATGATTCCCATTTTCATTGTTTTTTAATCTTGACAAAGAGATAATTATGCGCCTAGGTGTAAATATTGTTGAATATTTAAATTGTGTTTATAAATAGAATATCTTAATTAAACATGATAAAAAAAATCTTTTGTGAACAAATTTAATTTTATATTTGTCATAATTAGGCTGTTTCCCACGAAACAGCCTAATTATGACGGACCTTTGCTTCTCCTTCAACCTGCGAAAGCAAAGCGCGGAAAAACGTCGTTTGATACACGTGGGCATTATTTTGTTACTGCAGTTCTCGGCTCCTTATCACCCTGACCTGCAGCTTGGTCGTGAATTGCCTCGGTTGCAATAACAAAGTTCCCTACTTGTATCAAAGTAAAAGTATATAGAGGCAATATGAATTAAACGTCGTTATAAATTAAAGGAACAGGAATTAACACAAACTACGAGTGCTTTTAGTGGTAGTCAGCTCAGGCCAACAACAGTATTATAACAATAAAACGTTCATGAATTAAAGATGATAATGTAGATAGAGTAGATGATAACTCAGTTGAAGAAAAATAATAAAACTTATTGCGATCCATTTTGAAGTAGAAAACAATAGAAAATGATTATCTAAGTTGTTTAAAGTTAAGCTCTTTTTGTTACAGCCAACCAACTATGCACCACGCCAAATGAAACTACCAGGATGACAGAAAAGCAAGGAGTACGTTTCGAAGAGGCGGAGAAGTGCAAGGGGGTTATTCTGACATCGATAGCGGCGACTTGTGCGGCACTAGGATGGCTGACGCGAGGGTCCCCAACCACGATGGGAGCTGTGGCTTTAATTGGCACGTTTTTCATGACGGGCGACAGATATCAATGGCTTTATATTTGGAAGAAAACGTATTACAGGGATTTTCTGTGAGTATTTTTACATTTTTAATTTACAAAAGGTTTTAACGTTTTTGAATAATGTCACTAAAATGATGCAGTATAACCGAACTTTGAAAGAAAGGTGAAGGCAAGTGGTTTGTCCGCTAAATAGGACATTCCATTCAAAATATAGTAAAAACTGGAATTAAACTAACGCATAACTTTCCAGAGAGTTGACGAACGGTCAATTCAATTGATACGTAGTAGCGAATGAAATACTTCCTGCCCATTGCAACACAATTTGATTCGACTGTGGTTGACTCAGGAGCTACTCAGACCACACTATATGGTTTCTAATTTCATGTAAACCTAATCTCATTGATGGAGAACAATATAAAATTTAGGTGTGAGTCTATCTGGCAGGCCCCAACGAGATAAATCAACTGGTGATAGGTTTACATAGAGACATTATTTTAAAAAGAAAATATAGAAAATACCATAAAATAAATAGAATAACATAGAAAATAGCAGCGGTGGCCCAGTGGTGGCGGCCCCGACTTACGAACAGTAAGTCGTGGGTTCGAACCCAGACAGGCGCATTACTTTGTGTAATTTATTTCATCGCCACTGCTCTCAAAACGGTGAAGGAAAACATCGTAAGGAAACCGGCAACCAAAAAAATTCGAAGACATGTGACATCTACCAATCCGCACTGGGCCCGCATGGGGGATCATAGCCCATTCCCTCTCATAGAGAGGAGGCCTGTGTCCCAGCAGTGGGAACATTAATAGGCTGATGATGATGAGAAAATAAATAAGATATATTTTGTACGCTTCATAAACCCGGGCCCGCTGGGTGGACGTTTGTTATATCTTCTGAAGTTATAACTCACAGAAAGTCGAATCTCTCACAGAGAGTCGCAGAATTTTGGGTTTGGTACATAATAGTATCAAGGTCCTAATGCTATTGTACTTATGATATGAAATAGAAGTATTTAAAAAAAGGGGCCCGCTAGCTCAAACACTGTCGACCTGTTGATAAATCTCGTTGGGGCCTGCCAGATAGATTCACACAAAGTTCAGTCAGTTTTCTTTTCTTTTTAAAATTTCAAAATTCAATTCAATTCAAATTAAAAGAATATAGCATGGACTAGTAAGTAACATAGAGTATTTATTACGAACCGCTGGACATGCACTTGGAGCCTGAGAAGAACTTAAAATGAATAAGGTTGTCCCAAATAGTTAAGGCTTATGTTAAACTAACCACCAGACCTAGTAAATTGTAACGGAAAAAAAGCTTTAGATTGCCAAAAAATAGTAAATGATCACCGAAATTTAATCGCCATTTTAGCGTAAAATTAGAACCAAAAATTTTACAACTTGTGATCCTACTTAAAGCTACCAACTCCAAATTATGATTGTTTAATCCAAAAATAGTTAATGATCACCAAAATTAAACAGTATTTTAATATAAAAAAATGACATTTAAATATAGGACGTTTTACAAATACGTGCTATATTTAAAAAATGAACTTCAAAACACTTTATAGACGCCTAAAAACCGTAGTCGAAGGCGTAGTCGATTTAAAGGAACCTTACTAACCTAACGTCGGGGTGCCCCAAGTCCAGAGGTCGCTTCGCTCGCTTTTGCATCCTAATTTCTCCTGGTAATATTTGCTTTCCATTATTTTTATTGTTCATTCAATTAATTTTAAAGCTAAACATATAGTGGAAACCATCAACCACCACATTAAAATTTACTAAATTTGGTGATCAATTTACTGAATTCGGTTTCATAGTACAATTTAAAGTGTAGGCACTCATGACTAAAATAACTTCTACCATTGTAATTTTAGGTTTTAATTTTTTGGTCAAGGTTTAATTTTTTTGCTGATTGATTGATATTTTGGGTAATTCTTAGATGTTATTGATTACAAAGTTATTTTTGGTCGTCATTATATTATTTATCCTCAATAGTTAATTTTGCAAGACATAAGCTTCGCCCGTTTTTAGTTTACAATTTCTTGCTCGATTGTTTTGCAAATATTCTGGTGTTTATCTTTTCTTTGTAAAGAAATAGAATGAGATGATAATAATATAATTCAATTAAATCATGTAAACATAATTTAGTTACCAAACATTTACATGTTTGGTAACTAAATTATTTTTACATGATTTTCATACTCCTCTCTAGCATCATTTACATAAGGCTAGAGAGGGGTATGAAAATTATCTTAAGATTAACTGGCTATTCTAATTTTTAGCCGCCAACCAACAACCCGACTGCCACTAACAAGCCTTTCAAAATGACAGTAATCTTTATTATTGACAGAACTATGGGTGCTATATTGGGTTGCTGCTCTCAGAGATAAAATGAGTGGTCAGAGGACTGTAGTAAGTTCCTTCTGACGTATAGTAGCTGTATCTTCAATTAGTTTTGTTCTTCTCTATATTTATGGTAGCCTTGAAGGTGTTTTTTTGTTTTGGTTTTTCCGTCATGGATGTCGTTTTCATGGTTTTCGGGGTCGTTGATTACGAAAATGAGCTCAAAATGAAAATCCAAGATGGCGTCCAGGATTTTTTTAGTATTTCCGTCATGGGTGTCGTTTTCATGGTTTTAGGGGTCCCTGAATATGAAAATGAGGTCCAAACGAAAATCCTAGATGACGCCGAGGAAAATTTTTGGTTTTTTAATCATGGGTGTTGTTTTCATGATTTTCGGGGTCGTTGATAACGAAATGAGGTTAAAATGAAAAACCAAGATGGCGCCGAGAAAAAATTTCGGTTTTTCCGTTATGGCCGTCGTTTTCATGGTTAAAGGATAAAGAAAATGAGGTCAATAATTATTTATTTCAATTAGGTCACTCAAAGGCACTTTTGAATGACGAATAGTGAAATGGATTCACTGATTTACCGTGCCTTTGGTTAAATCTGATTTCAACAAATCATTTTCATTTTCATTATCAACGACCCCGAAAACCATGAAAACGACAATCATGACGGAAAAACCAAAACAAAAAAACACCTTCAAGTAATAATAGGCATGATGTTATGTTTACTCTACAGAGTAAAACTCAGTGGCCATTAAGTCGCGCAAGAGTCCAATCGTGCAAGTGTCCTTCGCGCATAAGTCCATTCGCGCAAAAGTTCGTTCGCGCAAAAGTCCATGTGCGCATATGTCTTTTCGCGCAAGTGGGTGCGCGCAACAAGTGTTCTTTGCGCAAATGTCTTTCGCGCATAAGTCTCAGATCCTAATTTTAAGATGTATAATAATATATTTACTGTATTAAAATTGTCTCAGTAAGTTAAAATAGTGTTAAAAACGAAAATAAAGTATTTAAATCAATTAATTTCGTAGGGTACGTTTGCTCGATTTCTTATTTTTTTGGGTTGTGCACTGTGTTATGTATGTGGGACACTGTGGATGTATTATGAGACTCAAGCGATATCAGTTTTGCGACAGGTTTGTACGGATGGAGCGACAGTATCGCTAATATTTAGATATCGGGATGAAAGTCGGAGCAATGACCTCTATTCCGATGTTAACTGGCACCAACTATAATTGCGACCTAAACGGGCAGTGACTTCGAAATTGTAGCTATAATATTGTTTATGTATTACATTGTAACGTAGTTCCTAAATACGTATTTATGAAATTATTCGGTGTAGATAAAGATGCATACCAGATGCATAAGCTGATGGGTCAGTCTTTTCAACCGACTTCCAAAAAAAGGAGGTTCTCAATTCGACTGTTTCTTTTTTTTTTTTTTTTTTTTTTTTTGTGTTTGTTACCTCAGAACTTCCGACTGGGTGAACCGATTTTGATGATTCTTTTTTATTTAAAAGCTGGTGCTTCCCGTGTGGTCCCATTTAAATTTTGTGAACATCTGATGCTGATCTTCGGAGATATACAATGGAACTCTTCAAAAATAGACGGCAAAAGTGCCGTGAATGTTGCAATCGCTTGGATGCTTATTGTTTATACAACATCATGACGTAACATCACGCCTGTATTCTCTGAGGGAGTAGGTAGATGTGTACAATACACCCAGATTTCGATAATTAGGTATGTTAAGTTGGTGCGATCGTGTTCCGCGTGCGCCTCAAATGACGTAACATCACGCCTGTATGCTCTGAGGGGATACGCAGATGTGTACAATACACCTAGATCTCGACAGTTCGTTCATGTTCCGCGCGCGCCTCAAAAGAGATGTCAGCAAAAGGGACTGTTCTAAAGAGATATTGCGACCCTGGAACACAAAGGGCTAAGAAGGTTAATGGATGGGTTTTAGTCAGTAAAAGTCTGACACTCCCTTCGCTCCGCCCAGAGCGGGAGGGGTAATTTGATGATTTCCCATCCGAAAAAAAAAGGTACGCTAAGTACCATATATTGGGGATACGCCTATTCATCATCAGCCTATTAATGTTCCCACTACTGGGACACAGGCCTCCTCTCTATAAGAGAGAATGGGCTATAATCCAGCACGCGGGCCCACGGATTGGTAGATGTCACATGTCTTAGAATTTTTTGGTTCTAGGACATGCCGGTTTCCTCACGATGTTTTCCTTCACCGTTTTGAGAGCAGTGGTGATGAAATAAATTACACAAAGTGATACGCCTGCCTGGGTTCGAACCCACGACTTGCTGTTCGTAAGTCGGGGCCGCCGCCACCACTGGGCCACCGCTGCTCACGCCTATTACCAGTCAAATAAATTAATAGCAAATATTTGTTTGGGAACAACTAAAAATGGTAAAATAAAAACCTTTTTTACAAAAAATAAAACCGACTTCAAAAAACACATAAAAGTGAAAAATAACTTTAGCTTCAGAAGTCGGTGACAAAAAAAATATCAATCAAACAAAAGTCACCGACTTCTGAAGCTAAAGTTATTTTTCACTTTTATGTGTTTTTTGAAGTCGGTTTTATTTTTTGTAAAAAAGTTTTTTATTTTACCATTTTTAGTTGTTCCCAAACAAATATTTGTTTAATATATCGAAGGAAGCACTTTTTCTTTGCATCATTATTAGTTAGATAGGAACTAGCTTTTCCCTGCTGTTTCACTAGCGTTAAATTCGATTTTAGTTGGTAATATAATATGTGTTATTAAAGGTTAAAGGCTATCTCAATCTGTTTACTTTTCATACAAATTCCTTGAGCCGTTTCAGCGTCAATGAGTAACAAACATACTCACACATAGGTATACAAACTTTCGCATAAAAAATATATTATAATAGTAGTGTTATGTGATCTCTGAACTTATTTAGAATGCAAAGACAAATCGGGTAACATAACAGGTTAAATTGTTGATGAACGTAAATCTGCTGCATACAAAAGGACCACTTTAACTTAAGTTATAGAATAGTACCCCAATTGCTTCGACACCATGTTGTTAATGCACGTTATCAACGGTGCAAGGGTCAGTCCGGTGTCGCATGTCTTCGACGCTCTGTCCATTCATTGTCCCCTAGTACATGTAAACGGTTCGAAGTCCACCATTCTTTCATATTTCCTAACAATGCCTGGGTTTTGTTGCAGAATTTCTGCCATACAAGGTAAACAGTATGCATATCTTTATGCCATTTCTTGTAGTAAATAGAATATAGTATTGTTGTTATTTTTTATTAAAACTGTGGAATAGACTCTTGTCAATAAAATAAGATTTCAGTTCCTTATCTTAGGATAAACTGGTATGGAATGGAACGAAGATTTTTTTAAGAAAGACAGCATACAAAGACAGCTATAGTACATTACGATATTAGTGCGTGCGTGCGTGTGGTTAAAACATGCGAGGCGGAATTTCAGCCCGAGCCCAAGGCGAGGGCGTAATTGAGCCGAGCATGTTATAACCAATACGCACGTATATCGTACGACGTTTTTTTAACACATTTGCGAGGAAACAGAAAAAAAAACATTTCACAATACAAGTACAAAGAAAAGAAAATTTTAGAAAAATGGCGCGAGGATTATTTTCTGCCGTGGCTGCGTGAAAATGTTGGCAAAAACGCTAGAGCATGCAGCCAAGTTTTTAAATTACCGAATAAACTGTTTTTTATTTTATTTTAAATAAACTCAATCTGTGAATGCACACTGTTGCTTTCCCGCCGTTTTAACAGCGCGCTAGCGCTGCCTACTGACTGGCGCCGCGCGGCGATTAGTTCGAAATTTGAATAGCAACAGCGCGCTGCTCACTAGCTGGAGTCGTGCGGCGGCGATCACTTCCATATTTGAAATGGCAAATAATACTGTTATGGAATTTGTATGGACTATAACTTAACTATTTGCTTTGGTAACACACGCGTTTTGTATGACCCGCTTTACATATTTAAAACCGATGGAATTACATCAGCTTTACGAGCAAGGGTGTTAAAAAATTCCTGATACCCTCATTTGCTTTTTTACACTGGTTCCGAAGTGAGCTATTAGATAAGTTTTTGCATCTGCAGTCCTGAAGCGTGACTTGTCCTAGGGACTCTTTTCCTCACTGCTTAAGTATAACTAACTCGGAGGAGATCAAAGGGGACTAGGACTAGGACTTTCAAAAATTATACTCAGGATACTCTCATCAAAGCCTAGCCTTTTGTCAACTATGTTGAGAGTCGGCTTCCAGTCTAACCGGATGCAGCTGTATACCAGAACTTTATACTCAGGATCAAACCAATTAAAACTCAGAGTGAGTTATTAATTTGGTTTGATTACCTCTCATAAAGCACGTTGCACTTTAACACCCATTTATCAAACAATCAACTTTAGACAAGTGCAGCGTGAATGCTCCAGGGTAGCCCGCGAAATTCAAATTTTCTTACGTTTTTTGAAATTTGCAGGCCAGTGCTAGGTTGTTTATTGATTAAAACAATATGGAATAGCTTTGACCTTATAAAAGTAATTTTTCGACCTGAAATTGGAGGGTTGTATTTTGATGAATATAATTCTGTAACTATATTTGTTTTACAGCCGCGAATAATATTTTAATCAACAAACAACCGTCTGTAATTGCGGGTATTGAAGTGCTACGATGATTTTCATATCAGAGGATATCTCTATCCTAATTTATATGTTTGGTAACTAAATTGCATACGTGGTTTATATTATTATCATCATGTCATTCTGTTTTTTTTTTTAAAGGAAAGGTAAACGCCAGAATATTTGCAAAACAATCGAGTGTGAACTAAAAATGGGCGAAGCTTATATTATTTCTTTTATTAGCTTCTATGTTCTAAATCATAATAAATAATTAATTATGATTTAGAACATAGAATTGGCGGATACATTTTTACCTAAATGTCTTTAAATTTTTTCGTAGCTATTAACTATGCCCTCTTAGAGAAAAGATAATTGATTTTGCAAAAAAAATGTCTTTTGCGAAATTTCAGAAGGATGAAATGAAAATCATTAAAAAAACCGTGATTATATTCTTTATTAAATATTTTTTCTGGTGATTTTCAAAAGTATTTTCTTTATAATAAAAGTGACAAACGTAGAAAATTTTCTTTTATTCCTGTCATAAAACTACTAGGCACACATAACCCGTGCCGTGAAACACCGGACGCAGTTGATAGCTCGCCATTGTGCGGCCACAAGGTGTCTGCAGCAATTGCCTGTTGGACCTTGGCCTCTCCTGATGTCCTAGTACATAAACTGTTTACAAGGGGGCCGCGGCCGGTTAACATTCCAAGGCGGAATCTTTCTAGCAATTTCTGGTATCATCCTGGATGCGTAGAGATTATACAGGAATTTCTATAAAATATTTTTTAATATTGTAAGCTTCTAAAACTCAAAATCAATGTAATCAGGTACAGATCGAATATTTTGTACCAACGGACCAAGTTCCGGGTATTTCCCAAAACCTAAGTTAGTGCTTTGTGTTAGTATAGACAATCTTACCGTCTCAGCGCATTATATCATTTTCTTCAAATGTCCTTTCTTATATAATGTCCTTTCTCAAAAGGTCCTTTTCTCCAAATGTCCTTTCTCAAAATTTTAAATAAATGTCCTTTTCTATAAATGTCCAACTATCTCAAAACGTCCCTTTCTCAATACAATATTAAGATTGCGTTGTAGAAATAAAACGTTATAGAAATAAAACGATCATGTCAGCTTGCAAACTCGAACAACGAATCGGATGTGCTAACCAACTTCTTAAGAGGGAAGCGCCAGGGTGATCCGCGAAATTCAAATTTTCTCTGGTTTTTTGCAATTTGCAGGACAGTGTCAGGCTGTATGTTAAAAAAATATGATTTGCAACCGTTCGACCATAATTGGTTCCACGTATGTAGTTACCGAATTTAAATCATCAATACAATCTTTATAGAGGGTTATATGGATGATTTGAATGATTATAACTCTGAGAAGCCACGTTTGTTATGGGCGCAAATCATAATCAACATTTGTATGTTGATTAAAATATGATTTGCAATTGATACAAACCCGACACTGGCCAGCAAATTGCAAAAAAAAGAAAGAAAATTTTAATTTCGCGGTCATCCTGGAGTCAAAATGCTCTTCTCTCATATATTAGATTTTTTGTATAATGATGATATCCAATAACATTCACCGTCACAAGGCACTTGTAATTTCTCAAGTTATTCTTGAAATAATTATGTTTATGTATTTGTTCACTGTTGACCCGGATTTTGTTCCCTAATTTGATAACTTTTGATATGTCCCTATCAAATCTATCAAAGATTTGACGAGACGTGTAGCGAATAACTCTCAATGTAAAGTTACAAACCGGACGCACTCCATTAGACCAGGACAGCAGCAAGATGTAGGTACTAGTAAGAGGTGTCAGTCAGTCCACTGTAGTTGCCTTCAATGATTGAATGATTGGGCAGCTCGAACATGCGAGTGCGCTCGTCATCGAAGTGTTATGTAATTCTATGATTGCCTGGTGGATGCATGTGGGAATGTATGTATGTGTATGTACGTTACTGTGTTGTGGGGAGAGCAGAGTCCCACCCGAGCATATAAAGACTTTCGGTGGCAACCGCTTAGCTTATATCGTAATTTATACTGAAGTTTAAACAATTTTTTTCAAGAACAGCTAATCAGCTAGTTGCTACCCTAGCTGATTCTTAGTTCTTGCCAGACGACTTGAGTTACATTTTTCTTGGAATAACATCCCCTTATCGTTGAAATTATACCGAACAATATTATATCAATAATAAGTTAAAAAACAATAAACTAATTTAACTGGTTACTGTAAGCCTGCGTTAAATCGATTGCGTACCGTAGGCCGCTGCAAACATAATCTGGCAAAGTGGGGTATTGGTTCCTCCAACACTGAGTGTGAGTGCGGCGCACCAAACTGTGCCCCATCTGCTGGAGTGTCCCAGGTGTCCTGCACTCATGACGACCTCAACAGCGCCTCTGCCGCTGTAATAAACGTACCGTGGCACTTATTGGGCTGAAACATCTAATATAGAAGTACATCGAAACGACAATAAGAAGAAGAACAAAGCCTGTGTCATCCCACTGCTGGGCAAAGGCCTCTCCTCGTGATCTCCTGTTGTTTCGATCTAACAACAACAGCCCATAACGTCCACTGATGGACATAAGCCTCTCCCATGATGGGAGGAATTTGCCGTAATCTCCACGCTTGGCAGGCGGATTGGAGATCGCAGTGATGAAAGACTAACAGAAAACGCTGCTGCCCATTCTCAGGTCTACGGAGGCGCAAGGTGTTCTGCCTCAGACATATAGTCGCCATATACGACACCCGTGAGTGTAATGGGTTGATTCTATTCAACTCTGCCGGATATCACACGGCCAAAAGTGTTTCGATCTAACTATAAACTAAAAAATATCGTCTTCGTCCTCGACGCTGTCAACTGGTAATGTTCCCAAGAGACTGGCAGCGTTTCTACTTTCCATGACAAATTGGCAACGCTTAGCCTCTGGTACTTAAAGATAAAAGCCATTTTTATGTGGAATCTGCATCAAAACTCCGATAATTTGTTAATCAGATTGTACAATGATTACTACAATCTACGGTTCATGTCATATAAAACCGTTTACACGTGTAGTGTACAGTCATGAGCACTAATTTATGTACCTACACATTGAGCAACTTCTAAAAGTAATTTTCTCCTACCGCGTGATTGCAATTAGATGGTTTCTTTTTGGAACCCATATCATTATGAAATAGATTTTATCTAAAACTAACTTTTGCCCCCGGCTTCGCTCGCTTAATTTAGAAATTGACAATCAATTCAGGTTGTAGGTACTCTGATTGTAATAATATAATTCAATCATAATTCGAAAGACACGTGGCGCCATCTATTATCATAAGAACGTTACTGTTGTTTTCCTCGGGAACAGTACTTTTTTTCGGGATGAAAGGTAACGCTATGTCCGTTGCAGGATGATGATCGGTTCAGAGGTTTAGTCGTGTAAAGGTGACAAACGAACAAACGAACTTTCGCATTAAAATATAAGTTATGGATTTGCAATGGTTCCAAGAGAAAATAGCTTTTTAATTTGTGTAAGTGAATACTAAAGATGGTCATGACTGTACTGTTATATTTTTGGACATAACAATCAATATTTTGATTGATATGATAAATATAATACCGGAGCTTATCGTGCAACTGATAGGCTCAGTTAATTTGAGGTAGATAATAATAATCTGTTTCGCACTTTCACTATAAACGCCAGGCGGTGTATATTATAAACGTTGTTAGGGCAAAAATATTTCATCATTATGCTTAGCCTTTTCGTATCTATATTGATCGCCTATCTGTATCCTATTATGTTATTGTCAAAGCAGCCACATTTATGAACCACCACCACCATTTTACCTTGACCATTTTACGAATTGTAACACAAATCAAATATTCAAATCGACTTATTTAAGAGCTACCTACTACCTCAAATTAGCAACTCTATTTGTGGTGGTTCAAACTTCGTTTGAAATACTGTTAGAATAACGTTCTAATCAGCTTGCACTACTAAGTGGTCGTTACGTCAGTCACTGCAGGTCTTATGTTTTTCATTTTTTCCAAAAGACGGAAATTTGATTTTATAAAGAACTAGCGGACGTCACGCGGTTTCACCCGCGTAGTTCCCGTTCCCGTGGGAGTACGGTGATAAAATATAGCATAAACTAAGAAGAAGAATCGGAAGAATTCGGAAGAATCCTTCTAAGTAATGGTAAAAGAAATTTTGAAATCGGTCCAGTAGTTTTTGAGCCTATTCAATACAAACATACAAAAATACAAAGGTTTCCTCTTTATAATATTAGTATAGATAAAAACCACTCATTTCGCACTATTCAGCCTGCAGCGACTGACGTAACAACCACTTTGGAGTGCAAGCTGATTATAACGTTATTCTAACAGCATTTAAAACGAAGTTTGAACCACCATAAATAGAGTTGCTAATTTGAGGCAGTATAGGCTCTTATGGAAAAGTAGAACAGTAGCTCAACAACGAGAATTCGTATATTACATTTTAAAACAATTATGCTACCCACGTTCTCCACAGAATTACGATATTTAAAGCAGTGCTTTTCAACCTTTTCATGACACGACCCCCCATAGTATGAAAACATATTGGTGATCCCCGACCCTTCGCTTTTTTTCATTTATTTTATTATGTTATAAATATTAAATCCATACATTTTTTTATGCATTTGCATAATTATACGTAGGATTCGAAAAAAACACACACACACACAACAAACACACACACACAACACACAAACACATAACACACACACAACACAAACACACACACAACACAACAAACACACACACAACACACACACAACAACAACACACAACACATCACAACACAACACAACACATTTTTTTAAAATTTGGAATTCGATTTAACTCTCAATGACAGTCAATGTAGCAAAAACGGATCCACAATGGGAGAAATTAGTCCATGACAAACAAGCGAAACAACATCAGTAAGATGGATGAGTAGGTACTAGGTAAAATAGGTTTTTATTTTGTTAATTTGTATGAATTTACAAATGTATATATCCTTTAGTTATCTTATTAAATCTATCTTTCTAGGCTTCATTGTTTTATTTATTGAGGTAGTTTTTGCGACCTCTTGCAAAGGCTTCGCGACCCCCCAGGGGGACGCGACCGGCAGGTTGAAAAGCACTGATTTAAAGTATTTAAAACTAGCTAGTAACAACACAAATACAATACATAATATACAACGGTTATTGTCCTGGAACAAATCTATACATATAATAAATCTATATCTATACATATAATAAATCTGTAGAAAAATAGTTTTTGTACATCGAAAATATTTTGAAAAAAAATTGCCAGGGTGTTAAAGGATAACCAACAGAACTCATTTCCAGCATTTTTGGAATTTTTGTCTGTTTATCTGTTTGTCTGTTTCGATGATCAAGCATCACGTAAAATATACGAAACCAATAAAGATAACTTTTATACATACAAATAGTGTGTATCTTGATGTATAATTTCGTCTTTGTTTCATCCAAAAGATATATGAATTTAAAGAGTTCAAGAAAAACTAATCATCAAATGTAAGATGCAACGACATCTATTGCACTAAAATGGTATGGTACTAATGACTAAAATATGCTCACCAGATAACTTTTAAATCGACTTACAGGCTTCAAAAAAAGTTAATATAGCATAAGGTACTCTAGATTAGTCTACATGACGCTGGTTTGAAGATTTACATAGCACTTCCATGCATTATCGCCGACAACTTTGCGTGTATAGTTATATAGTCTCATAAGGTTTAAAATATGTATTAGTTTATTATTGTTGTTAAATGTATTTTGTGTATTTTATCTATGGGCCTTAGTTGCCTGATAATAAAATGATTATTATTATTATATTTTAGCAGCTTAATATCTTGGTCGATAGATGGCGTTGTTCATTTCACTCCATTTTCTGAATCGCGGTGTTCAGATTTTCCTTGAAAGAATGACCCCTCGCAAGTGTCAGTTGCCCCAACTCCTCAAGTTTGGTTTTTTTTAACCGACAAAACAACAGGAGGAAGTTCTCAATTCGACCCGTATATTTTTTATGCACCTATGACCACGAGAGAAATCCGTTAAGCATATTCCTTTTTTTTTTAAAAAGCGTAGTATGTATATCTCAAAGTTGGTCCCATTTAAAATTGAAAAATCGTGTTTGGGCTCATTTCCTGCACCTTTGAATGAGAACTTTAAACCTAGCTAGAGTATGACTGTCATCGAAGGTCTAACGGTGGAGACAGAAATTAGTTGCAAGAGATACGCAACAGTTTACAGCAGATTTACCGTGACCCTGCTTATTTCATGCACCTTTCGGAGAACTTTCGACTTAGCTGGAGTATGACTGTCATCGTGTGTCTAAGGATGAAGACGTAAGGCTGCCGAGGCAAGCACTTATTTGGAAAAACATAAGTAGATTATTTTAGCAATTAATGCAAATATATCGGAGAAATTAAATTGTTACAGACTTGAATGTATACTAATATAATGAAGCTCAAGAGTTTGTTTGTTTGGTTGGTTGAATGCGCTAATTTCAGAAACAACTGGTTCGAATAAAAAAAAAAAGTTTAGTGTCGGATAGTTCATTTATCGAGGAAGGCTATAAGGTTATCTAACATCCCGCTACAACTAATAATAGGAATAATACTACTTCTTTCTTCATTTTTAACAATGTTATAATAATTTTATTTTTATTCATAGTTCTGATCTCATTTTTATCTATTCTAACACTACTAATCATATCTTGTCTTTTTTTTTTAATTTTAATTATTTAGTAAAATTACATCATACGTTTTTGTTTTCTTTGTATTGCTTCGTAAGCTAGATAATCTCTTAACTGTAGGATCTACTATTGTATTTCATTTCTTTAGCCACTCATTTTCTCATTTTAATTTTTAATTTTAATCTCTCACATGCTAACACTTATTTGTGTGAATGCTGGTTAACCTGTAATTGGCAACTGTGTTAGTCCAAGACTGTAAAACCAATGTATACCTAAATGTTATACACAGAAGCTGTTGGTGAACCTTTATATAATAATAATAAATAATAATAATAGAGTGATGCGTTTTGTGAGGCAGGCGTTCTCGGGGACTGATATCAGTCCTCCTCGAGACTACATGTCCCGTGTCACAGAACGCATCGACTTCCTGAAGCAGAAAGTGTATGCATGGGCAAACTGTATTCGTAGGTATAAGCGGCGGGTGGACCGATACACTCAGAATCGCACATTCCAAAAAGATGAAAGGTGGGTTTATAGGGCTTGGGAGCGACCGGACCAAGGTGTGGCTGACACGCACCTACCGGATGATGATGCAATGTGTTCGTTCTGGCGCAGCATCTGGTCGGTGCCTGTCAGCCATGCCGAGGGTGAATGGACTCGGGTGATTGAGCGAGCGTGCGATCCAGTATCAGAAATGGGGGCAATTACTATCAGCCCCCAAGACGTAGCTCGTGCAGTCCGTCCGTTGCCTAACTGAAAATCTCCAGGGCCGGATGGGCTGCACAACTTCTGGATAAAATGGTTCACAAGGTCGCACGCTCGCCTGGCGACCCTGTTCCAGTCAGCCTTAGAGTCTGGGTCGCTGCCAGAGTTCCTGACAACAGGTATAACCCACCTGCTCCATAAATCAGGTAGTACCGCGGAACACAAAAATTATAGACCGATCACCTGTCTCCCGACAGTCTATAAAGTTCTTACATCAATTTTGAGAACTAAAATTAGCAAACACATAGATGACAATTTTGTCATGTCCGCTTCTCAGAATGGATGTAGGAACGGGTCCCGTGGTACTAAGGAGCTACTCCTCATTGATATGGCCATTAGTCACCAGGTTCGCCGTTTCCAAAAGGATCTGTCGACATGCTGGATAGACTATAAGAAGGCCTATGACTCGGTGCCACATACATGGCTCATGAGGGTGCTAGAGTTGTATAAAGTTGATGCAACTCTGCGCACCTTCCTGATGTCGTGTATGGGGCAATGGAGGACAGTCCTTCGCTATCCAGGATGTCGGCAGATTCAGAGGAATAGCGAGCCAATAAGGATAGAGCGAGGTATATTTCAGGGCGATAGTTTGAGTCCACTTTGGTTTTGCTTAGCCCTGAATCCTCTTAGCACACTGCTGGAGGATTCAGGTTTAGGCTATCGGTTGCGGAAAGATGGTCAGGTTATATCTCACCTCCTTTACATGGATGACCTAAAACTCTTTGCCCCCAATGATTTGCGACTGATGGAGTTACTGAAGGTAACTGAAACTTTCAGTAGCGCCATCAGGATGGAATTCGGTGTGGACAAATGTGCGGTCATGCATTAAAACGAGGGGAGATTGTGGAATCTGTGGGAACCCAGCTCTCAGATTCCATAACTCTTCGATCCCTCTCAGCAACCGAAACCTATAAGTATTTGGGTATGTCGGAAGCGCTGGGCGTCAATGTTGCTGACATAAAGCAATCGTTGAAGGAGCGCTTCTTTGGCCGCCTGAAAAAAGTACTTAATAGTCTTTTATCAGGTGGTGGTTATAAGGTGTGTGCCTTCAACGGTTGGGTCATGCCGGTTTTGATGTACTCTTTCGGCATACTCAAATGGACTCAAACAGAACTAGACGCCTTGGATACGAAGGTCCGTAAATTATTGACGGCGTATCGGATGCATCACCCACGTTCTTCGGTTATGAGACTGTATATCCCGCGGAAGTGTGGGGGTCGAGGCTTTTTAAATGCTAAGACTCTCCACAATCGCGAGATATGCAGCCTCAGGGAATATTTCCTAGGAACCGATATGGGAATGCATCGAGATATCGTCACAATGGACAAGGGCCTCACCCCGCTCTCCTTGGCTAAAGAGAACTGGCGCAAACCTCCAGTGCTTGACACTAACGATCGTAGGGAGGTATGGCAGAGTAAGGAGCTTCACGGACGCTTTTTCCGGGCCCTCCATGGGCCCGATGTAGACCTATCAGCGTCCGTTGCCTGGCTACGTTCCGGGGACCTATTCGGAGAAACCGAAGGTTTTGTCTGTGCAATAATGGATGAAGTTATGATGACGAATAACTACCGGAGATTTATTGTGAAGGATGGCACGGTTGACATATGTCGGGCATGCCACCGTCCAGGCGAATCAATCCGTCACATTATCTCCGGGTGTTCTCGTCTAGCTAACGGAGAGTACCTGCATAGACACAACCTTGTAGCCAGGATTATCCATCAGCAACTTGCTCTAAAATACAACCTTGTGGAATCGGAAGTGCCTTACTATAGGTATGTGCCCGACCCAGTTCTCGATAATGGCTGTATCACGTTGTACTGGGATCAATCCATCATCACTGACAGGACTATTGTAGCCAATAAGCCTGATATAGTGGTGGTGGATCGATCAAAGCGGCGCGCAATGATTGTTGACATAACGGTCCCGCATGATGAGAACCTCGTAAAAGCCGAGAAAGATAAACAAATCAAGTATCTTGACTTGACTCGCGAGGTTGTTGACATGTGGGAAGTGGACTCAGCAATCATTGTGCCGATAGTCGTATCAGCCCATGGCTTAATTGCCAAGAGCCTCGATCAATACCTGAGGAGGCTCTCGTTAGGCAGCTGGATCAAGGGCTTGATTCAGAAAGCGGTACTCCTGGACACGGCTCGTATTGTTAGGAGGTTCCTCTCTCTGGAGCCCTGACCGCCGGTAGCTTGGACCCTGTTCCCGATACCGGTGGGCTACAATTTTTTTTATTTTTAAATGTTATTATATATTTTTTAAATTAATATTTAAAAATGTAACGAGTTTGTCTGAAACTGAATAAAGGAAATAAAAAAAAATAATAGCCTTTATTCAGATCAACTTAACCTTATAACAATATTCAAAAGCAAACTTATAATTTATTAAAACTTATTCTAATATTTGCTGTTTTATTTTTATTTGTTGCAATCTGTTTGCCTATCGGCAAAGGCCTCCTGCAACCTTTTCCATTCTGATCTTTCACATTACTCCTTCCACTTCTCTTAACGCTCTGTATGCTTTTTTGACTCCACCCGTTTTACTTATATATTTTTCTATAATTTCCATTCTGATTTGTTTTCTGTCCTTTCTAAAGCTATCTTTAATTTGTTCACTAATTTCTGTTAAACGTTTTCTTCTGTTCTATGTTCTTTAGTGCTAATTAAGTGGTTTCTCGCTTCTTGTAGTTTTGTAGTACCTTTCTGCTGTTAGCCATTTTTTCAGTTCAGTTTTGGTATTTTTGCAATACTTGTTTTTGGGTTTTTAAAGTATTTTCTATCCAATTGTATCTTTCTTGTGTTCCAATTCTTTTGTTAACACACAATTTTTTTTTCTGTTTAGTTTTAAGTTTCTTTTTTTATTGTATAGTTTTAAGATTTTTATTTTATTCTTATTTTTATTTTGTTGTATGCAGTCCCGGGGTCTCTTATATGGTAAAATATGTAATCTCGATAGGATATGATATTTTCAATGTTAAATGATAAAGTATTAAGTGTTAAATGTTGCAAAAACGGGGAAAAAATATTTCTTTTGAGAGACTCCGTTGCGAGCGATGTATAAACGGTTAAAGTTACGCAACAATCATGTATGATGGAATTGTACCTCTTATAAAGTTAATAAAAAAAAAATATACGCGATAGGATAATGTCTATCTTTTAAGGTTCAGTCATACTATCTCTAACCCTCTCTCTCATGTGACGCAGACGAAGTTGCACGGGTCAGCTAGTATCTAAATAAAAATATAAATGTAGGTATGTGATTGTACATATAAAAGAAAAAATATATTTGTGATAATAATATGTGATATAGACAGTGGAAATACTATAGAGTAACGTAAAGGACATTGAGCTGCCACTGGATTTTTAACTTTTAGCCGAGACACTGAAAGATGCAAATCCCTTAACAAACAAGTCCCTTGCGGTATTTCAACCACTGTCGATATTTTACCCATCCCAGGTCTATGGGATGGGTCGTCCGTGGCAAGCGTAGCTCGACCCCAGCCGCTGGTATCCTTAGTTATGAGCTCCAATTAAGACAGCTTTTATTTATTTAGTCCATGGAGGACTTACAGCTAATAAAAACACAAAAAGAAGCAAACCATAGTCACCAGAAAGCCAATTACAAGTCCTACAAGTATAGACTTATAATAGTAATCTATGGTGTAAGCAAAAACACAGAAACCACACAGATTTAATTTAAGAAAGAAGTAATAAAAGTACCTACTTAGTTTACTTTTGATGACCAAAATGTTTAATTACTAAGTGACACCACTTAGCAGTGGCGGACTAACAGGGGGGCAGGGGCAGCCCGCCCCGGGCCTCCGGTCTTGGGGGGCCCCCAAATGCCTCCGCGTTCCCCTAATCAAATCCTAAACAAGACTTTAAAAATGTGCTTAGTACCTACATAATTCCATCAAGATCAAAACACTACAGCCATCTAGACTTTTTACGCGGTACTAATATTCTTTTAACTTTGTTGAACGCGTCCAATTCGCTGAGGGAATACCCGTCTTTGTAGCGGGTCCTTCCCCAGGAATCCTTGATATGAATGAAATGCAAATAATTCACTCTTGTACGCCTACATTTACATTCACTACATTCTATTTACGTCGAAAAATAAACAATAAAAAGCTTGTAAAACTACATTAATTTTTTTAGCCTCATTCAGTTTTGCCGCCCCGGGCCTCTGACGGGCTTAGTCCGCCACTGCCACTAAGCTCAGAATAATGTAACCCGAAACTGACAAATTTTCCCAATCAACCTTGAGCCTAATGCTTTAGCGATAAGGTTGAGAATCTATTAAAGAAATCTGACAGATTGTTGTAGTGTAGTGGCCAGGTTATATTGGTGCTGTCCCCCTCACCCGTATAATACCATAAGCACTGGAAGTTGACACTAATATTTAGCAACAAGATAGTCACTGTTTTCATATCGCCACTCCAAACCATTGCGTTGGAAATTGGAACAATGCCTTGTTACTAAATATTTGGAATTTCAAGGAAAAAAACTGTCTCGTTGGTCTAGAATGCTTGGATGCTCGACTGCTGAGCATTAGGTCCTGGGTTCGATTCGCAGGTCGGGTACTTCGGGTAGTGTTATTGGCTTATTCCAATAGAAATTTCTCGTTAGCAGCCTGGAGTATCGATTCGTGTACTGTTGATGGCAATCGGCTAGCTTCTTATTACGTGTTACATTTTTTCCTGCTTTAAATCTACTTCAAACCATTTATTTCAAGTAGACCATTACGGCACTTTTGAATGTCAAAAATACAAAATAAAAACAAAGCTACAGTCCCAGTCACAAGACATAATAACTTGAGAAAGTACTGTAGTTGCCCATTCCCTAGCGTAGATCTCTATGGAGAAGAACGGGCAAGAAACTCCATGGACACTCTTTTAAATCAGAATATTGTTACAAAATCTTGGTTTCATCATTCATGTTGAGATTATACATATACGTGAGGTGAGAACGATGTAGAAAGACGTGCACATTATGGGCGTCCAGAGTAAAATATTAAATCAACAGTTTTAAAATAAATAAATGAACCGTGGCAGCTAAGAGATGACCAGTCCCAACTGACAGCGCGCTCTTAATCATTACTGGCGAAGTGTGGGTGTATTATAGTTTAGGGCATGGGTAGTGCCTTGGGCACTACCTAAGGGTATACCTTAGGTAGTGCCTAACCCTTCGGGGATTACAGGTGTGATGTAATGTTACTGTTGGCCTGCGTCATCCCACTGCTGGGTTAAGACCTCTCCCCATGACTTTCAGTTGTTTCTGTCAGGGTCAGGGCTAAGGTGGACCACTGGTCGTTGGTTTTGTCCAGCTCGTCCTAAGTGATTGTGGTTTAGATATGGCCACAAAATAAAAATAAAAAACCGGCCAAGTGCGAGTCGGACTCGCACAAGGGTTCCGTACCATTGACTATATTTAGTATTTGTTGTTATAGCGGCAACAGAAATACATCATCTGTGAAAATTTCAACTGTCTAGCTGTCACGGTTCATGAGATACAGCCTGGTGACAGACAGACGGACAGACGGACAGACAGCGAAGTCTTAGTAATAGGGTTCCGTTTTTACCCTTTGGGTACGGAACCCTAAAAATTGCCCGAGAAAGTTTGATTATTTCTATATGGAACGCTCAAAATAACAATCAAATTTTTTATTGTATTTAAGAGCTAGTAATGTTGTCAAGGAAGAACTAATGAATGCGAGTACGTTTTACGGAATATTCTGTTGGCAAAAAAAAAGTCATCTGAGAAAGGAGACGCCCTAGAGGGACATACACTGACCTTATTGGTGATGTTCTTCAGACATACGGAGGGTGTGTATGTTTAAATCTATGAATAAAAGAAGAATGTATGGTTCGTAGCAGCCCGCGCCCTGTAGTTTCTTCCCACCACCATGGTGTAGCGGGAGTCTTACAGACCAGGGAAACATGGCACAAAGGGAAAGTAAACTATACGCAGCAGTAGGTGAACAAAAAGCACTACAGCGCTATCATCGCCACACAGATGATGAACTAAACATGGAAATACATAAATCCTACATCGCGCAAGCAAAGTTATCCGCCGCGGTTTAGGCGCAAAAGGCCGACATACTATATTGTACTTTAACCACGTACAATATAGTATGTGAAGAATGGTCGAGCAATCAGCTCCCGTCTCGGAGCTTGTTAACCTATTTCCGAGAGCAGATTAGAGCATCTAGCGGTGCGGTAGCGTGACTAGAACTAGAATTGCGCGTAGATGAGCATGATTGTTGAATGCATTTTTTAGTTTGGACAGACAAAAATGGGCAAACAATATGAGTTGTAAATTATTTTCCGATACACTTCCTCTGATAAACTGGTTCTTATCGCACTACGTTTAGGTGATCAATATGCAATGTGTTTCACAGTCGTGGTTTTTTTCATTTATCACAACTAGTGCTGAAATGAAAAAATCCAAATTGTCTAAGTCCAAATTGGTTCAATTCCTATAGTCGGCAGTGATTGTTATTTTCTTTATTTTCGGCAATGAGTGATATGCAACTACCACGATCATATTTCAAAAATCGTATTGAGTTTTTTATTTTTTTAAAGTAGAGTGCGCTCCCCGAGGACAAAAGTGTCTTTGTCTTGGGCGGGCTTAAATTCCTCACTGCTCTCAGGATTCTGGTCTTAAGTCCCTCGATCTGCTCGGGGGTAAACTCAAAGCTCCCTTGCTCCACTCGTGAGCCCTAGAATCCCTTGCTGCGTTTAGAATTCAAAGTTGCGCTCGTGACGTAAGACACTGTTGCATAATCTACTATAATTCCCTATTTTCAACCGACTTCCAAAAAAAGGAGGTTCTCAATTCGACTGTATTTTTTTTTTTTTTTTTTTTTTTTTTTTTGTGTTTGTTACCTCAGAACTTTCGACTGGGTGAACCGATTTTGACAATTCTTTTTTTATTTGAAAGCTGGTGCTTCCCGTGTGGTCCCATTTACATTTTGTGAACATCTGATGCTGATCTTCGGAGATATACAATGGAACTCTTCAAAAATAGACGGCAAATGTGCCGTGAATGTTGCAATCGCTTGGATGTTTATTGTTTATACAACATCATGACGTAACATCACGCCTGTATGCTCTGAGGGGGTATGCAGATGTATACAATACACCGAGATTTCGACAGTTAGGTATGCTAAGTTGGCGCGATCGTGTTCAGCGCGCGACTCAAATAACTTAACATCACGCCTGTATGGTCTGAGGGGGTACGCAGATGTGTACAATACACCCAGATTTCGACAGTTCGTTCGTGTTCCGTGCACGCCGCAAAGAGATGTCAGCAAAAGGGACTGTTCTAAAGAGATACTGCGGCCCTGGAACACAAAGGGCTAAGATAGAACATGTATGGGTTTTAGTCAGTAAAAGTCTGATACTCCCTTCCGCTCCGCCCAGAGCGATAATTTGATGATTTCCCATCCGAAAAAAAAAGGCATGTTAAGTTCCATATATTGGGGATACGCCTATTACCATCACATGTATTGTTAACAATGCCAAATAAATTCATGGCAAATATTTGGGAACAACTAAAAATGGAAAAATAAAAAACTTTTTTGCAAAAAATAAAACCGACTTCAAAAAACACAAAAAACGTGAAAAATAACTTTAGCTTCAGAAGTCGGTGACAAAAAAACGAAATCAATTAAACATGAGACACCGACTTCTGAAGCTAAAGTTATTTTTCACGTTTTTTGTGTTTTTTGAAGTCGGTTTTATTTTTTGCAAAAAAGTTTTTTACAGTGCATTTTGCATTTTTGGCAGTGCTAGATTGACTCTATGAGCATTGCGACCCCAAAATAAAGCTAGTTAGGCATAGCCTTATAATCATATTTGTTTTCAATTCCAGAGGTCTTCGAGTGCTGCTATACACAATATTCAGGATAACGATGTGGGAACGTCAGGGGAAGACGGTTGTTACGCGGTGGGCTGAAGTTGTCCGTATGGATCCCGAAAAGAAGGTTTTCGTTATGGAAGACAGGGCGCTGTCATTCCGCGAGGTAACTCTCCACTCTTATGATAACCTAGTATTTTATACACGTTTACTCACTTTAGCTATTTGCTATTGAGCTTATCTGACCAATCATATTCAGCTGCTAAATATGTATCTCAATTTCACCGTGTAGGTATGGCGAAATAAATAAAAACTTTCATCCTATTCTGTATTCGGCTCGAAGGACCAATTTTTTTATTATTTTTGTTTGTCTCTGGAAAGGATTCTGCATCCAAAAAATACTAATCACACTAATTTACTTCCAGGGTGACGAATTAAGCAACCGCGTATCCCAATTCTTCAAAATTCAAAACTACAAGCCTGGCGAGGTGGTAGCCCTGCTCATGGAGACTCAGCCTGAATACGTCTTTATTTGGCTCGGCCTAGCCAAGATCAGGGTCACCACGGCTCTTATAAATACTAATCTGAAGGGAGGCCAGCTGATTCATTGTATCAGGGTAGCAGGATGCAAAGCGGTTATTTTCGGAGACGAAATGAAAGATGGTAAGTGTTATATCTTTTTTGAATGTGAAAATTTACGTTTGATGCACACAAAAGATCACATAGAGACGACGTAATAAAGATCGCTTTTTTAAAGCGGTTCCCATGCAAATATAAGAAGCTATAACTCGAAAACTAAGAATCGCGCAACCTACATAGGTTATTTTCTGATACCAGTGGGCGTGAGGAATCTTTTTTTTATGACATCACTAAAAATAGTGACGTGTTTCTAAATACTAATACCGGGTGGTCTTTTATCCACCCGGTATTTAGAAACTGAATACATTATTGAACATAAAAAGTTGTTGCATTGTCTTTAAAAACTTAAACATAATCACGTTTTTGCGGACGGCACATTTAGTTTGACAATAAGTACATATTACTTATAATAATATTTTAATGTAAAATTTAAATGCAATCATGATTTTCTTCAAATTAACAATGTATCTCACAAAATAAACTGCATAGAAAATGCACAAAAACGTGTAAATTACCTTGTGATCCGGTTTTAAAAAGAACTTTTATTTCTTATTTTTAAATTAATGACCGTGAAGTCTCGCACAAAGTATTAATAAATTAAATGTTACAATAAATACTTATTCAAGCTATTACGATGTAAACGGCAGATAAAAATTAATTTATAAGTAAATTAGTATGCGGACTGCAGGAATAGGAGGAATTAATGTATTAAGAGTCCTATTACATATTTTCGCAAATTTTTGATTTTTACTTCCTGGATCAAATTATTTAATTATTTATCCGGCGTATACGAGTTGATAGTAATAGAGATTTTCGGACGATTGTCAATTGTTAGTGACAAAAATTAGAGACGATACTGACATGAGACTGAGGAGCGAGCTGAATTGACGCAGAATTATAGTACTTTAATTTTATTTATTGTAATTTCGTCTTATAAAATTGACAAACGAAAACTAATGAAACGTATTCATTGTAGATCGGAGTTTTATATCATATTATTTTATTTGATAAAATTGAGTTTATTTTGAGAATAATGAACGCTGAATCAAGACATTTATGGCTTAAATTACGCTTTCTTTACTATTTTTTTCTTGAAAACTCAAGGAATTTAAGAGAATTCTAGAACTCCAATAAACAAGTAAACCATTCAACTTATCTTTTAGTAATTTAAGCTTTTATAAGAATTGAATCTAACTATGTGAATTTGAGCGTCAAAGTTCCATCACCGAGGGTTTATCTTGCAAACTGAGTTCGTAAAATATTTTAACACGAAAACAAAAATGAAAATGTGTAACTCCAACTTACAAGAAAGAGAATGACACTATCGTTATTCATAAGCAAATAATTAAAATATCTTACTGCTGCTGAAAATTACTGCGTCAAAAATCATGAATTTGTGTAAAAAGTGTAATAGGACTCTTAACACTTTATTAAACTGCCTCCTTGGTCATGTCCTCAGTAGTGGTAAATGCTACTGCTAGGTATGAAGTCTTGGGTTCCAAATGTTCCAATACCAGATCAGGCAAAGTGTTTGTAAGTTCTCCAACAAGGTCTTCTCAATAGCAGCTCGGAGTATGAATTTATGCCTGAGATCTATTATTCTATATCTGTTACCTGAGACACATCACCGTGACCATCGGACTATCAAGTCATAGGTTTCGAGTTTGAATCCAAGGCATCTGATTTTTAGATTCATGTGCGTATTGTATAACTGTCATAATATGCTGGATTAGTGAGATATTTCTTGACGGCATGTAAAAGCCAAGTCAGAGGCTCGTGGGTGGCTTAAAAACTCTGACACTGGATTAGGTACTAATCACACGTTATAGAACTAGGTATTAGGTACAACTCTGCCATGCCCTCCGGGCTTTACATCATGCTGTGGGCAGCATGATGTATAGTTTTGGGATCGCTGATAACGAAAATGAGGTCAAAATTAAAATCCAAGATGGCGCCGATGAATATTTTCTGTTTTTTCTTCATGGGTGTCGTTTTCGTGGTTTTTGGGGTAGCTGTTTGTTTCATTACACATTGTAGGTACTGTTTTCTCACACACGTGCAAAAATTGGTATTTACAAACTTGTGACTATGATAAGCCTTTTTCTTGAATTTCAGCCATAAAAGAGATCCAGCCTGAGATACCGGATATACCTCTCTACCAGTACAATTCCCCTGACAGGGAATTAGAACCTACACTTCAAGATACGGTCCCTCTAACGACGGAAATAAGCGAGATGTCCATAGATCCTGTAGATGACGATTGTGGGCAGGCGAAGCCAAGGGACACGCTACTGTATATTTATACCAGTGGAACTACTGGTTTCCCGAAAGCAGCTATTATTACTAATATCAGGTAAGCACTGCTTGTCACGTGGTGTCTTACTCTTATGAGTAGAGGAAGACCATAGAAATGATGGATGGACTGTGTAAAGGATGATATGGAAAGAAAGGAGGTGTCTGAAGAGATGACGAGTGATAGAGAAGTATGGAGGAAGAGACATCCTGCTCCGACCAGGAATGAATTGGGATAAGGGGAAGAAAATGATGATTTGGGTGTCGCGGTGCCTTTGTTCTCATATTATACATTCGCAAAATATTATATTCTATAAGTGGTAGTTGTTGTGTGGTTGTTGTTGTAGTTGTGTTGTTGTGGAGGAGCTCGTGGCTAAATAATAACAGCCGCTCGGGTCGATCGTTAGGTTAAGCCGTGCTTGCCTAGGTTGGTCTGTGGATGGGTGACCACCCATTACATATCGAGTTTCCTCCGTGCCTCGGAAAGCACGTTAAGCCGTTGGTCCCGGCTGTCATTTGTAGATCTTTGACAGTCGTTAGGTAGTCAGAGGCCCATAAAGTCTGACAGCCAGTCTTACCAAGGGGTATCGTATTACCCGGTACTAACTGGGTTGTGGAGGTCAGATAGGCAGTCGCTCCATGTAAAATACTGGTATTCAGCTGCATCCGGTGAAACTGGAAGCCGACCCCAACATAGTTGGGAAAAGGCTAGGCAGATGAAGAAGTGGTAGTTGTAGCAATATCAACGATAAAGTTATAATTAACTAGCTGCCGCGCGCAACTTCGTCCGCGTCACTTAATATAGCTTATGACATGTCATTTTGTGCATTCAATTACGAACAAAAACCTTTTAACACTTCAATACCCGCAATTACAGACACAATTAAAATAACAATGCACCGTGCCTCTGGAGGCACGGCCGGGAGCATACGGGTTAAAATCAATATTGCTTACGTCCCCATAACATACGGCGTGATAATATGTTGCTTAAAGCCATCCTTGGTTTACAAAGAAATTTTTTTCTGAATTTCAATTCAATCTATCTAGTAGTTTTGGCGTGGAGCCGTACCATACACACAGACAAACAGACAAACACGAAAATTCTAAAAACTCACTTTTTGTCATCAGCTAGGTTTTTCTAACAAAAGCCACTTATTTTTTCTTGAAAATTCTCAGTGTACAGTTTTTCTTTCGTTACTGTTTTATTATATGTATAGATATAAATAATACTTACAAAATATTGAAATTACGTGATTAATTGATACTGATCATAATAAACCGCTTGGAAATATATATCAATAGATTTGGGTCACCTAAAACATTACGTTATGACGTATTTCGTTCTTCTTTTCCAGATACTTGCTAATTCCACTAGGAGTACGGAGCTCAGCGCAGCTCAAACCTTCGGACGTGGTGTACGATCCGCTACCTCTTCACCACACGGCAGGCGGAGTACTAGGAGCAGGCCTTGGCATTGTGATGGGATGTACCGTCGTACTCAGGAAAAAGTTCTCTGCTTCTAACTATTGGAGTGATGCGGCGAAATATGGATGCACCGTAAGTAATCAATGCTTATATTATTAAGAGGTACAGTGGATGTAGGAGTTAACTTCTGACACTCCTCATACGATTTTGAAAATTCATTGGTGGAAATCTGCACTATCGCGAAGTGGATTAGAACGTGTTTCTCACCCTGGCGAATTTGCGGGTAAAAGCTAGTTGTCAATAAATCATCAGTTCACTCGTTTGGGAGCTACGATGCCACAGACAGACAGACAAATCAACACGTTAAACTTATAACAGCCCTCTTTTTTGGTTAATACAAGTACGAAGAGGCCGTTTCCTGACTGTGGGTGGACTTCCTTAAATATCTCTTGTAACCAAGGGATCCTTTTTTATTTCTTAAGACATGCTTTTTGGAACACCACCTTGGGCCCATTAGGAAATTATTATTAACTTTTATTTTCAGGCAACCCAATACATAGGCGAGATTTGCCGCTACCTCCTTGCCGTGCCCCCTGGTCCTTACGACCGCGCTCACAAAGTGAACGTGATCTTCGGCAATGGACTAAGGCCGCAGATCTGGACAGAGTTCGTGGAGAGATTCGGCATCAAAAGGGTCATGGAGTTCTATGGAGCTACTGAGGGGAATAGCAATCTTGGTGAGTTACTTACTGGTGTCGATTCTGTTGTGCACAAACTAAACTTAATTTAGGCTACTGCTATCTTTTACTAAATGGCAGTGCGAGAAAAGAACGGCTATAGCTATGAACTAAGTTAGAGATGTCATACTAGTTTATGCCTTGCGCTTCACCGTGTTTTTAGTTGACATGTTTTTACGTGCACCCTGCATTTCTAAGGAAATATTAGTCCCAACTAAATTTGACAGCTCTAAATTACGTTCGTCTCTTGCTCGTTTTATTAGAGAGAAAAATATAGCAATAGCGTAAATTAAGTTTAGTTTGTGCACAACAGAATTGACACCACTTTTGATCTTCGCACATTATTTTAGACTACGTTCCCATGAGAGTACTGGGATAAAATATAGCCCATGTTACTGATTAGCATGAGGTACTTGGTTCGATTCCTAGGTCGGACAAATTCCTGATTTAAAAGCCCAATAAAACATTAGATTTTTTAGATCAGGAATTTCTCAGTAGCTGCTTGGAGTCTGGACTTGTGCCCGGTTGATGGCAATAGGCTCGGCCCCTATTACATCGGACTTCTTACCTTCTAATGGGGAAGGAAACTGTGGAACTAATGGCGCTAGCTTAGCTGGTACCCGAACATCGTCATTGGTTGAAAATCTGTCAATGTCATTTTATATTTCAAAATAGTTTGACCTCATTGGTCAAATTGAGACCAGCTATGGTGGCGCCATCTGAGATTTACTTTGCCTTCGCCACCCCATTGTATTTCTTTTAGCACTTCTAAATGTTGGTATTAATTTATATTTTTAGTAAACCTGGATTCAAAAGTGGGAGCCATCGGTTTTTTGAGCAGAATATTCTCAACTATTTACCCGCTTAGTTTAGTCAGGTAAGCAAATACAAATCATACTTACTAACAACCGGCCTCGGCTTCGCAAAGCATGACTACATTTGTTTCGACATCTTCAAAGAAAGAAAAAAAAGTAGGTATTTATTTACCCGCACAGGACAAAACACACAAAAAATGGTTATATTATCAGTACAACAAATTCTTATTAAAAGTAAACAATCAACAATTATCATTATAATTATTACAGTCAATAATTACACTACTATTGGTGAAAGCCGTAAGAAAATATGTGCGGTAGTTTTTTAGTTTATCTTGTTCAGACATACAGACAGGACGCGGTAGGGGTCTTTGTTATTTATATGTGTAGTGATACCAGTTCAAATTTCATGGACATGGGTTAATTTGGGTAAAAATCTAAAACTTTTTCCTTTACTCTTCAGATGTGACGAGATCACTGGTGAAATCCTGAGGGATGCTAATGGAAGATGTATTACTTGTGGCCCTCATGAACCAGGTATGCTTTGAATATAATTATGAGATAGATCTCTTTACACACCCTGTTCTCCTGGTACCCACCGCTCGAGAGTTACCTTGGAACTAATTAAACTCTTAATTTCTATAGAAAACTGACCTCTCTTTTTCCAGGTCTTCTTCTAGGCAAAATAGATCCAAAGAAAGCCATCCTAACGTTTGCGGGGTACGCAGACAAGACTGCTTCTGAGAAAAAGATGGTTCGCAATGTGAGGAGCGATGGTGACTGTTACTTTAATACTGGAGATGTTCTCGTCATGGACCACTATGGTTACTTCTACTTCAGAGATCGCACTGGAGACACGTTTAGGTGAGCTCCTTGATTTTATGTTAGCCTGGTAATAAAAATACTTTGCCCATCCTCTGGTCTGCGTCCCAACTCAATTTTATGGTGGTCAGTTAGTGCATTTTAGTCCATACGCTTCTATGAGGCATTATTTTAATGCTTGTTTATTTCCCAGCGCAAATTCATCAATTCATTGACAAAAAACAGCCTGAACTGCTGGGTCTAAAAGCATGAAGTTTTTCACAGGGATGAAATATATAACACATTATTTTTTGCCGATGGAAAATAACGCAGCTTTGTCTATCCTTAATTAATTCATGTTTCGTGCTTGCAGGTGGCGTGGTGAAAATGTTTCGACAGCAGAAGTGGAAGGAATCATCAGCTCATTGGTTGGACTGAAGGATGCAGTGGTATATGGAGTTAAGGTAAATAACCCATATAATAATATTAATGATCTTTTTTCTTGAACCTGGGAACTCCGTCGGTTCCTGTCAATGGTAACGTATGTACTGGCTATGACCAGAAGTTTAGAAGGCTTAGACACGATATTTTCCATGGGAAATAGACCATAGACTTAGTGCGGGTTGCATTGGGCTCGCATGGTAGACTACATGCTATTCCCTCTCATAGAAAGGAGGCCTGTGTCTCGACAGCGGGAACATTAAATGCTTTTCCTTGTTATCGTGTCAATGGCAATCTAAATTGTGTCGGCTCTGAACTGAGCTACTAGTTTGGGGCCAGTTCTCCAGTTCAATGAACCAACAACTGGACACACAGCAGGACACAATATCAAGAGTCTTATCGTTTGAGAAACAGCACCACATTTACACTCCATAGCAGAGTCATTAGTAATTAAAATAATATTGCTGATTTGTCTACGCTTATGCAATGATTGGTTTTCCAAACCAATTGAGACTGGTGTCCATTTGTTCTTTTAAGTCCAGAAACAAACTAAGTCTTCCATTCTTTCACAGATCCCCAACATCGAAGGCAAAGCAGGAATGGCGGCAATTGCCGACCCTGAGAAGACCCTCGACCTCGCCTCGCTAGCCCAAGGCGTCCGTTCCTCACTACCAGTCTTCGCCCGACCACTCTTCGTCAGGATCCTGCCAGAATCACCTCTCACTGCCACATTCAAGCTCAAGAAGAAAGAGCTGATGGAACAAGGGTTTGATGTAGAAATCATCAGTGATCCTTTATATTTCCTGGATCAAAAGACCGGGGAGTATGTTCCTTTGACTCAAAAACTGTTCGATGATTTAATGCAGGGTTTTATTAGGCTGTGATTAGGGGATGCCAAAGTATAATTGGACGTAGTTCTGTCATAATGACACCATTCCACAATCTCCTATTAATTCTGTTAAATATGTTAAACTATTGGTTGTCCCTGAATGGGTGACCGCCTATTACATACCGAGTTTCCTCCGTGCCTCGGACGGTAAGCCGTTGGTCCCGGCTGTCATAGATCTGTGACAGTCGTTACAGATAGTCAGTCAGTGACCCGATCGTCTGATAACCAGTCTTGCCAAGGGGTATCGTATTACCCAGTACTAACTGGGTTGTGAAGGTCAATAGGCAGTCGCTCCATGTAAAATACTGGTGTTCAGCTGCATTCGGTTAGACTGGAAGCCGACCCCAACATAGTTGGCAGGCAGATAAGACGATGATGATATAATCTATTCTAAATGTGGGATATTAATATTTAGTAAATCTTTACAATTACTACGGAAAATGGAAGAAATTTTGATGGTTCTGGCAGAACTACTCTGATTTGCTATATTTTTTTAGGAAATGTATTTATTAGTGATCATTATTGTAAGTGTACTCTTCTGTATTTTAAGTAAAGGTGTCTGTAAGTTGGTATTTTCCGTTAGCCGTAAGAGGTAAGTTGCAGACTGAGATACGTCATTTTGAATCCGAAGAAAATGAGAGAAAATGCGAGATTTCAGTGATCCAAAGGACAAATATTAATAGTACCTATTTTATTTTATTTTTAATGTTTTTTAGACTGTCAAGAAACAGTGGACAAGTCGATCAAGTTATTCATAATTTATTGGGATTGTTTTGGTCTTTTTTGCTCCTTAATAATGATGATTAAGTATTTTGACTTGGCTCGCGAGGTTGTTGACATGTGGGATGTGAACTCAGTGAGCATTGTGCCGATAGTCGTATCAGTCTATACTACCTCAAATTAGCAACTCTATTTGTGGTGGTTCAAACTTTGTTTAAAATACTGTTAGGATGACGTTCTAATCAGCTTGCACTAGAAAGTGGTTGTTACGTCAGTCACTGCGGCCGAATAGTGCGAAATGAATGGTGTTTTTTCTTTATAAAATCAAACTTTCGTCTTTTGGAAAAAATAAAAAACATAAGACCTGCGTTATAGTCAGTCCAGTTTGTATGCAAAGTTTCATGATCTAATTGGAAGTACTTTTTGAATACCAGCGGTTTATTGTTCGATTTGTAGGTAACTTAGGATTTTTTTTCTGTCGAGAAAATTTTATGAAATAGTGTTTTCGCCAAACATAGGACCTAACATTAATCCTCAACTTTATCATATATTTATTTCAAAATTAATGCTGCAGTATTTTGGGCGTAACGGAGCATCATGCTAAGCCATTTGAGGTAGTATAGGCCCTTAATTGCCAAGAGTCTCGATTAATACCTGAGGAGGCTCTCGTTCGGCAGCTGGATCAAGGGCTTGTTTTAGAAAGCGGTACTCCTGGACACGGTGAGTATTGTTAGGATTAGGAGGTTCCTCTCTCTGGAGCCCTGACCTGTAGCTTGGACCCTGTTCCCGATACCGGTGGGTAACAATTTTTAATATTTTAAAATGTTTGTTTTTTGTATATTTTTTTTAGAAAATTTGGCTAAAAATCTAACTTATTTGTGTAGAAATAAATAAAGGAAATAATACAAACTCTAGATTTTTAGCCATTCATTTAAAAACGTATTGCATTTTGTTGCTTGGAAAAACGCTGTATTCATTGGTATAGTAAAATCTGTGTTAAAGTGTGAATTGGGTACCAGGAGCTCATACACTAAAAGTGATATAACTATTGAGAGAAAAGTTGTTCTACGTTATTAATAGAGACCTTATATCTAAATGCATATTTGCATATGCATAATACTGGGTGTAAAATACCTCATAACGAAGCCGTCAACCAAGCATTCTGTACATCATAAGTAACTTTACGCAAAAATTATTGCTGGGAAACGACTTTTTTTTTAGGGGTGAAAAATCATGTTTTGTGGTAGAACTCAATGTAACGCACTCAAAACATTGTGCTGATAGATGGATTGAATAGTAAGGTGGTCATTGGAGGTGCATTAAAAACTTGTATTTAAAAAAAAACTTGTCAACAAATTGGAACTTTGACCCCCAATATCACCGTCACTAGAAGGTTCCCAGGTATGGTGTAGAACAAAAAAATGATTACAACGACGAGGAGAACAAGTGTGATTCGGCTTCGTTAAGAGGTGTTTTACACCCTTTATTATGCATGTCATATTAATGGCAATTTGTTGCAGTTATTGCAACATTTTAGCAACAACAATGTGGTAGAAGATACTTTTTTTACACTAAACTTTGTATATTTTGGCGTGGTTACGCGATTTTGTCGCATATTTCATATTTTGAGCATTTTTGATGTAAGTATATATTTGACTATTTTCCCATTTTCCCTCTGATCCCGGCTGTCATTTGAAGATGACTGTGACAGTCGAGAAGCCAAAAAGTCAGCCAGTCAGTCTTACCAAGGGGAATGAGGAGGTCAGATTGGCAGTCACTTGTGTAAATTACTGCTATTTAGCTGCAGCTATAGTCTGCGCCAGATAAGTAGGAATTAAAGGTCATTAACCCGCATATATTTAATCAAATACATAATTTCGAAAACAGAAATAATGACATAAACTTGTCCCGATAAATGTCCCGAAACGACCTTTATCCTGTGATCCTTGACTTTTTCTAGTAATAAAAAACGATTCATAATGTATTGTCGGGGTACCTACGCAGAGAAATTAAGGAAAGAGCAATGAACTTTAATTCCTACTTATCTAGCGCAGACTATAGGCAGATGATGATTGTAATAATATAAGTTACTATTATTTGTTCTCTAGATATTTAGTAATAATACACACGTGCACGGGCAGAAAAATATAATGTCGCACAAAATACATCGAGATTATGTTCAAAATTAGTTAGAATAATTAATTTTATGATTATTTAAAGTATCTTGTTAGAACAAAGCGAACATATCAATGTATCTTAGAGATTGCTATTAATGTAAGTAAAAGTAAACTTTAAGTAAAATGTAATTTAGAGAGATTTTACAACGGAGAATCTCATTGTAAGAACTACCTAATTTATACGCATTTATGTAATGTTATTATTGGAAATAAAAATGTTTATAATAACTATCCGTATTTTATTGACTTTTCATCCACTTTTTAAAATATTTTAGTATCTGTAGAACTAATTTTGCTGATATAAAATTGGTATTGATTCCCGTATCGACCAGTGTTGTTTGTGTGGTTTTTCCACCAGGAAATTTTAATTAGCTGCAATAAAGTCTGGATTTGCGGCCTATTTATGGCAATAGGCACGCTCTCTATTACATGGGACTTAAACAGACACCTCTGACAATATATATGTCGCCGCGAGGACACCTATAAGCTAAGCTTATTACATAATGTTATTGATTGTAACTAGTTGAATTATAATTTCTTATTCCATAAACGATAATACTGCCATCTGTGAGATACTCTGGCAACTATTATAACACCTGTGAGTGCCATTGACTAATTTCGTTGGAGTATCAAGCTCAACAGCGCCATCTGTTGGCTTGTCTCAATCAGTATCACTTGAAAAACAATTATCAAACTAAACTCGATGTTCTAGCTAAAACTGTCGTTATAATTAACATAAGAATATTTGTTTAACAACTTTAGGGTTTCATTCATATTAGCAATTAATAGTTAATCACTTGACATTATGATTCGGCGTCACCTGTCAGGGAAAATGGCGCCGAATGTGATTTTACCGTCAATACCTGAATGTTTAAATTTAGTACGAGAAGTCTCAATAATAGATCCCAACTTTAAAATAATAAGACTATTTTACACAGTGATTTACTAGTAAAAAGCTTTTGTTTAACATAACTGTTTATATCACCGGAAATGTTCCATGATAGCACAGATTAAAGACTAAAAAGTAATGAGACAACTAGTTTATTATTAATGATTGAAAACGTGTTCAAATTGGTGAATTCTGTCATTATTTAATAGTAACACAATTATTGTAAAGTGTTTCATTATTATTTGTGAGGCTGATTGAATTTACTATTGTAATAAGTTGCTGAACCGATATTGTGGTACTTCCGCCCACTCAGAATGGACGCGTGAGCGTCGAGCAGTCACGTTATCCTAAGATTAGCAAAACAATTGAAATGCTAAGTAATTGTTTAGTGAAGTGAATGATTAGTTGTGAAAATGAGAGTGTACCTAAATGGTTTAATAGAAATAAACGTTTGGAGTTCGAGTCAAGTGCTGTGTGTGATTTCAACTACCCAGTACCCACCTACCTATCTACCAACAATGAAGAATCGTATCGCAAGGCGATGTGATAGATGACTGAAGGACAATATGGTGGCGGATGGCGCCAATATTGGGACAGTGTTCCTCTAGGCTTTCCCTGCCGTGATATATATATTTGTTAATTATGTCTGTTAGGGTTCTGTACCCGAAGGGTAACCAACAGGACCCTCCGCTGTCCGTCCGTTGATAGAAAGACAGTTGGAAATAGAACGGGACTCGACGCCGACTCGCACTTGGCCGTTTTTTTTTATTCCTTTTATTTCGTATTGTGTTTTTTGTGTCCAATAAACATGTCATCTTCCTTTCTTTAGCCCTTCAGAGATTACAGCCGTGATGTTATGTTATGCAAAATATAATATATAATTATAATAATATTATAAAAAGGTAACATTTAAAAATTGTTTCACTGTTAGAAAGTTACATTATTCGTGAGTGCTATAGGCTATATTTTATTCCCGTACTCCCACGGGAACGGGAACTAGGCGGGTGAAACCGCGGGACGTCAGCTAGTGCAAAATATTCATAAAAAATCGCATCGCACATTTAAAGCCATTTATTTAATCATCCATACAAAATGTAGTACATATATCAACATCCAATTCCACAAATATGTTTATTTCTCGATAAAATTTGGCTAAAAATCATGTTCCATCTATATTTCTTACTATCTTGATATATTCTAGACTATGTACCTTTGTACATACTTTGTGCGAATTGAACAATTATAACATAGTTGGGCACACTGAATTTTTAGTATAATAATTGCTTAGAGTAATAATTATAATTATTTATAGTAATAATTTGTAAGACAATAATTATTTCCTGTCATATTACTACAAAAAATCGTTATTAAATCGCACAAATAAAGAAGTTTTGTCTTAATAGTAGGTAGTGAAGACCAAAATATTTTAGAAATAATTATGGCACATAAATAACTTGATTTAACACAAACTAGGGACAACAATAATCACTTCCACAAGTGACCACAAACTGTCAAATTTCTGCAAATTATTTTAAACCATAAAATGTTGTAGGTTAAGTTCAAAATCGAATGAAAAAATTTGACGGCTTGTGGTAACCTGACTGTACGTATAATTTTTATGGTATTTTACAATGTTAAATGTTTTGCCCAACTAAAACAACGAATTATTCGCTGATAAACATTTATAGAACATTTCTTTAAATCCACTGAAACTATTTCCAATAAAATCTTTGGTATTCTTTTATACAATTGTAGTTTACATCTTTATCGGGCAAGTATTTGGTGGTAATCTTTTGTAAATATAATATTGTTATTTCACAGTGTAAAAATATTAAATTTTATGTTTTTTTTAACAAAACTACCTTAAATACACTTTCATTGCAAAATAAATTTTCTTCTATTATTAAAGTTTCTTCTCGTTTATTTCATATAAATATCAACCTAATTACCAGCCCGATAATGATGTATATTAATTATCACAAACAGACTAATCGAAAAATATCATCACATCACCCACTTTAAAATATTGACATTGTGTGAGCAACATCTACTTTGGTACATAACACGCCTTTATTTCTATAAAAAACGGTATTTTCTTATTCTGAAAGAATTTCCACTCAAGCGCCCGAGAAACCCGCGAAATTCATTTTACAATGTGTTACAACTACCTACAGTAGTTTCACATGTAATTATGTCTTGTGACTGGGACTGCAGCTACGGTCTGCAGATTTGCTCTACCAAATGTCAAAAGTAGTGATTGTGACATAATATTGAATCAAGAGAAACTAGAATTTGTCGATAAAACGGTTTTCTTGGGAATCACGCTCGACTCAAGGTTACAATGGGGTCCTCATCTAACATCTCTTGCAGGACGGCTAAGCTCAGCAGCGTATGCTGTTAGAAAAATCCGTCAATTTACTGATGTTGATACCGCGAGGCTGGTCTATTTTAGTTATTTTCATAGTATTATGTCATACGGTATTTTACTATGGGGACGGGCTGCAGACATCGAGTCTATATTTATTCTGCAGAAAAGAGCCATCAGAGCCATTTATGAATTACGTAGACGCGATTCTCTAAGAGAACTGTTTAAGGAAATTAATATCATGACAGTACCTTGTCAATACATCTATGAAAACATCATGTACGTTAGAAAAAATCGGCATTTATTCAGTAAGAGAGGGGACAGACACCACTATAACACTAGAAATAGGGACCAACTAGTTCAGCCAGGTTTCAGGCTTGCTAAAGTGGATTCATCTTTCATGGGGTACTGTTTGAAATGTTACAATAAAATACCTCCCCACATTCTTCAACTGAATGAGACGAAATTTAAATCTTGTATAAAACGCACACTATGTAGGCAAGCATATTATAAGTTGGGGGATTACATTGATGATAAAAATGCTTGGCTAAATGCTGGTCCTGCTCCGCAACCATAGGTGGGGGGGCAAACTAATTGTTTGTACTGGTCGGGCATTATTTGAGTCCATCGACACGTAAAGAAGAAGATGAAGAATTGATTCCCATGTTAATGTATTGTGGAAGCTGCAGAAGATTGTAAAAATATACTTGCATTGTATAGATTCCAGTTCTTATTAGTATTATATAATTGCATAGCACATGTGTGAGTACTTTGTACTGTTCAGCCACCATTTACATTTATTTATCTTTCATTGACTTGAATATGCCTTGGTGACTGAGAGAATGTCATGCTCACTTAAATGTCTCGCTGATGGTGGCGGGTGTGTCGGGTCATTTAATTCCCTTCAATATGGTTGAGTTGAATGGCGCCGGTACATGCGTCATGTCTGTGAACGGGCGCTGTCAGTTGGGACTGGTCATCTCTTAGCTGCCAAGGTTCATTTTAATTACTTTATTCATACATTTTTAATCTAATCTTTCACTCTGGATGCTCTTAGTGTGCACGTCTTTCTACATCGTTCTCACATATATGTATAATCTCAAAATTAATGATGTAACCAAGATTTTGTAACAATATTTTGATTTTAAAAGAGTGTCCATGGAGTTTCTTGCCCATTCTTCTCCATAGAGATCTACGCTAGGGAATGGGCAACTACAGTACTTTCTCAAGTTATTATGCCTTGTGACTGGGACTGTAGCTTTGATTTTCTTTTTTGTATTTTTGACTTTCAAAAGTGCCGTAATGGTCTAATTGAAATAAATGCTTTGAGTTTGAGTTTGATATTTTGTTTAACATAGCCACACGATAACCTGCAAATTGCAAGAAACCTAAGAAAATTTGAATTTCGCGGGCTACCCTTTGGCGCTTCCCCCTTAAGTCTGTTTGCACCTCAAATCACTAAACGCATTTAATAGTAAATGCATTTAAGGGCATTACATTGCCCAATGACCTTGAGCATGCTGCCCCGTACTAACTTACGACGAGACGACGAAAGAGAGGGACGAATGCGGGAGTGACGTAGTGCTTTTCGCGAAATTTCGGATTTTTATTAAATATTTTAAAATATTAAAAGAAATAAGAGAAAAAAATCAATACACATTGTTAAATACGTCATTACGTATTTTTTGGTATAAAATTCATGCCGAGTTATTGAGCCGTTATCAGAGAAAATTTTCAATTTAGGTTGAAAAAGGACCTATTTGTTACCATTTTTTGATACAATTTGAGTAAGTTTATTAAAATTTTAAACAATACAATGTTTTTGTGATGAGTTTTAGTTTAAACTATATTTTTTATATTGAAAACGCACAAAAGGATTCATCTACAAACTTCTTTAAAACCACGGTATTTTCAGGATTTGAGCGAGGTAATCCCCTTAACCAGGTTGGTCAGGTTGAAGGCCTCGTCAGGTGTGGTCGGGTTTCCGTTCTAAAGGGTACTCTTTCTGTCACTCGTTTAAAAAAGACAGAATCATGTTCTAAATATTTGTTTAGCTCTAAACGCATTTAATAATTTGTGGTGCAAACGGGCGAGCCTTAGTATACTTAACATTGCATTAGAACACATAATACCTACCTAGTTGGCAGTACGATAAAGTACTTACGCACTATGCGTTATGCTAATAACAATAAGAATAGGACATTTTGACAGCTGTCAAAATAAGTCACACTTAAAAACAGTCCTTCCACAGTTAATTTACGTATTACAGCAGATTGAGTTTCTGCTCAATCTGTCGCGTCACGTCAATTTTAATTAACATTAAATTGTGTTTGATTAACTGCTTCGGTGGTCTAGTCAGTGGTCTCAAGTGCGACTGCTGAGCAAGAAGTCCTGGGTTCGATTCCCGGGCCGGGCGAAATGTTACTTGCTTTTGCCATTAGGAATTTCTCAGTACCAGCCACGGTGTCTGGATTCGTGCCCGGTTGATGGCAATAGGCTTGCCCCCTATTACATGGCACTTAAAACATAACTGGTGAAAAGTGGGTGTCCTATTTAGTACACCTCTGCTTAACCATTCGAGGATTACAGGCGTTATGATGTGTGTTTATGAGAATATTATGATTTATTAGATTTCTCCGTGAAAGCCACGTAACAGGAGCCTTGTTTATATTAAACGGGAATAAAAATTATTGTGATTTTCACAGTGAAGCCAAACTGTAAAAACGATTTATTTAAAGAGTTGTCAACAATACCTTTGCAGTTAGTAAACCCAAGACTAGAGGCTCTAGCACGAGCGCGAGGTGGAACGTAAAGTAAATACGTTGATTTTAAAATAAATAAATACCCGTTTCACATAATATTATTATTTTTCACATTTTAGGAATGTTTGCCGCCGCGGGAGACGCTCCGGGCGTCGGGGGCCGCTTGGTGGCCCCCGGCCTCCGTAGGCGCGGGCCTGTGGACGGTGGACTATGAGCTAGCTCGCCGTCCGTCCGTCTCATAACGACAGGCCGTGTCGACGACGCAGGAGTGTTCCACGCGCGCCTCAAAGAGAGTCAGCAATAGGAAGAGGCCCGCAAGGACCGATGCCTGCCGGGGTTGCGGGACTGTTCGAAAGAGATACCGCGGCCCCGGAACACAAAGGGCGATGAAGGAACATGGATGGGTTTTAGTCAGTAAAAGTCTGACACTCCCTCCTGCTCCGCCCAGAGCGGGAGGAGTCATTTGATGATTTCCCATCCGAAAAAAAAGAAATAAAAAAAAGGAATGTATTTAAATCTAAGGATGATACTGATTATGTTTGTTGCAAACCATTTAACTAAAATGCTGTAGGAAAATTGTATTTTCGATACAAAATTCGACGTATTTTAGGTACGTAACGTTTACACAAGGCTAGTGCTGGAGTCTTGCTAGGTCCTATGCTTATTGTGATCGCATAATTATATTACTTACGTCTAATATCATTGGTGCATTATTTTACATCAATTCCGATACATAAATTAGGTACTATCTATCACAAATAATTAAATGGCCTTGTTGCCTATTTTATTTTGACATCAAACATTGAATATTCTATCAAACATCTTGGGGCTGTCCGTACTTGCAAAAGAAGGGTGAAATTAACGTAAGCAGCTTAGGGACCATACTACAATTAACTGAATTAATTTTAATGACATGCTTAGTGATTTCTGTTACTTTCATGAAGCCTCGAATCGAAGGAAAAACGAAACGGGAATTTCATTTTTTACAATTTTTCATAAATATCTATTGACTATGTTAATTCACCCTTCTGCTACCTCGTATCGTGCATAGTTGCATACAAAATATTTCCTCCATTAACTTAAATATTAACCAAAACACTCTTACCTCGATATGTTTATCAATCGCTACTATCAATCTTGAGCGACAATCTTTTGGCAAAGTCCTACCCTACCAGGGCACCATGAACTGACAGCAGCTTATAACAATGAGAACACAGTGAACACTTTAGTCAACCTCTGTCATCGTTGATCACGGTCCTTCCTCTTCCGTTTAAGCACGAATAGAGGTCCATCTAGGTCTTCATCAATCTGTTCCTGGGCTTTTCCTTTTGTCTCAGGTATGGTGAAGAATATGTACAAGGAGCCCAGGAACGTGATGGAGGCGCATATGTAGTAGGTGCCGTGGAGGCCTACAGAGACGGCGATGGTGCCGTAGTATCGGAGGATGAAGAAGCTGCTGAGCCACATCCAGGATATTAGGAGGCTGGATGCGAGGCTTCTTACCTGGGGATACGAAGATTAATTGGGTTAATGATACTCTTACTTTGTATGTAGGAAAGTAGAGAAAGACCAAAGAAACGATGGATGGTCAGGATGGAACTGTGTGAAGGATGATATGGTGAGTAAAGAGGTGTCCGATGGTAACAGAATTAGTATGGAAGAAGCAGGCATGCTGCACCGACACCAAGTAGAATGATGATGATTATGATGATGGGGTAACGATAAGTTAAAAGACTTGGATATACATATACTTACATTGATGGTAAAAAATTCAGAAATAAGTACATAAGGCACAGATCCCAATCCTATATTGTACAAAAACAGCACCACTGACATTAAAACCACAGGCGCCCAAAGATTCTCCACTGCAGTATTTGCATCTTCGCCATTCGTTATATTCTGGACTCTCCATTCTTCACGAGTACTATCATTATCCAGATTCAATCTGTATCTGGAAATGTCATTGGTATAATTCTTCCATTCTGGATTTGTATTGATGCCAGTGAAGTTCTCAGTCAGTTGCAGACCCTTATCCTTCAGGTTGTTCGTACGTTTGTAAGGCCACAAGCGGTGGGAGTACCAGGAATGCAGGCGCAGGTTGGGGTCGCAGTATGCGCCTAGGATTGCGAGGCAACAGGTTATACCTGAACAGGACCAGAGCAGCAGCATCTAAAAGAAGAAAAGGCATGCATTTATTTATGACCAAAATGAAGACCTTCGAGGATGGGATTGAAAAATTGAAATGGATCAAAAAATGTACCTTTCTGCCAAGTTTGTCTACGGAAACAGTTGCGACTGCGGCTCCCAGGACCAGTGCTGCGCCACATAGTATAGAACCAGCTTCAGAGGGCTCGAACAGTGGGCGAGGGGCAGATCTGAAAATGTGAAAAAAAAAATAAGTTCATGCCTAACTGATAAGAACCTCTTCCTTTTAAGAAGGTTGACCAAGAAGCGATAAGAGCTAGTAACTAAAAACGAACATTTTTTGACAGAGAGCTAAGACAATGAGCCTTTTTTTTTCGGATGGGAAATCATCAAATAACTCCTCCCGCTCTGGGCAGAGCAGGAGGGAGTGTCAGACTTTTACTGACTAAAACCCATCCATGTTCCTTCATCGCCAATAGACATAAGACCATAAGACAATGAGCCTATGAGGAAGGCTGGTCAAAGCTGATTGTAGATGGCGCGTTCATAGCTTAGTCCCAATCTGACCAATGAGGTCAAACTTTTTGAAATATAAAATGACATTGACAGATTTTCAACCAATGACGATCTTTGGTACAAGCGATGCTAGCGTCATTAGTTATACAGTTACTTTCCCTTTGACACAATCCTATTTAGTGAGACTTATTTTGACAGCTGTCAAATGCCCTATTCTTATTGTGGTCACCACGGAACAGAATTTTTTTTTTTCTGTTCCGTGGTGGTCACTATGGTGCATAAATTATTTTCGTACTACCAATGGGGTGGCGATTCCCCGTATATATAGATGCTCTGTGGGTGGCGAAGACATTCCCACATTTTCAACCAATGACGATGTTTGAAACCAGCTATGCTAGCGCCATTAGTTCCATAGTTTCTTTCCCCATTAGGTAGGTATTATGTGTTCTAATACGATATCGTGGGTGTCATAACTTACCCGTTATACATGGTGTAGTTATAAGCCGTCAAGTTCAGATGCGGCACACCATGCGTGGAGTGTCGCAGCACGGCGGCCGCGAAGCTGTTGACCGCACCGGCGCCGCTGCCCGCAGCGGCACTCAGCACCACCAGGCAGGAGAATAACGCGCGACGGGAGCGGCGGTGACGAACTGGGGACGAACGTAATTTTGTTTGTTAGTAATAATGACCGATGACGAGGACTAGGTCCAGCGGTGGACGTCTTTCGGCTGAAATGATGATGATTAATAAACCTGCAACTAGAACTGTGTGGTTGGTGATAGTGACATAGCGTCGTCTGTCTCGCTGAAAATGTCTAATCACACCCCTAGCCAAGTTACAAACGTTTCGTATCGATTCTCTTTCTACAATCGTAAACGCCTCGGCGTAAGCGATTGTAGAAAGCGCTAAATTGGTAGCCAAGTTGACACGACTGAGTCGGTCGCTCGTTCTCTAATGTCTGTAGAAAAAAACAACACTTTAGTCTACGGTGAGCGTTCCTTCCAGAGTTTAGCGATCAACATTGTAGAAACGATAACATTCTATTCTATCATTTTGAATGATGTAAACTTGTCTACGAATTTTCTATTCGTTTGTGTTCATCACGTGATTTAACGTTGAGATGATGTCATTCCCATTCATTTGAATAGTTTTCTACTAGCGTTAACGATTGTAGATTGTCAACTTAGCTAGAGGTGCAGAGGCGTCTAGTCTAGGCTGGCTCATAACCAGCACAAATTTGTGGATGTCTCTAACTATTCTCAATCTCATTTTTTCTTTTCTTTCCATTCAGATTTTTACAATAGTTTTCAAATCATTTTTTTTTTCATCTTTTGCTCAGAATAGTTACAGCACTGATGACAATATTTGTGTCACTAGATAATTTAGTTTTTTTTTTTTTATATACAAAATATTCTTACCTTTGTATAGATTCTTTTTTAACTTTTATTTGTGAATGAGTGAAAATTGTAGGCTTTGTAGATCCCCAGATGCTTGTTAACTTTTGTAAACTTTTGTTAAATATCTGTTTTACGTTTTTTGTATGGTAAGCAACGACCTATTGTCGGGCCTACGCTGTCCCCCCATACTTAAACACTAACAGCCTTATTCATAAAAAATCCTTAATTGAGGTTTGATAGGTCTGTTAGCTAGCAGACTCATTAGGCTTGTTAGACGGTTGTCAAGAAGTATGATTCATAAACGCTTGCTAGCAGTCTGCTAGGTAATGAGCTGCTGATAGACGGATTAGACGCGTTATGTTGGCCATCTTGACAAATCAACAGACAAAAAAGTTCCGTAGCAGCAAGTAACATAATATAAAAGTTCTTGTAGTTCGTTGTAACTTTGATCGATGTTTTAATAATAGTGTATTTTTTTAATTAAGTTAAAACCAGTTTACGGTGGAAGTTTACATGGTAATGTACATCACATATTTTTTTTTAGTTTTATCATTCTATTATTTTAGAAGTTACAGGGGACATATTTTACCACTTTGGAAGTGTCTCTCGCGCAAACTATTCAGTTTAGAAAAAAAAATATCAGAAACCTCAATATCATTTTTGAAGACCTATCCATAGATACCCCACACGTATGGTTTTGATGAAAACAATTTTTGAGTTTCAGTTTTAAGTATGGAAACCCCCAAAATGTATTGTTTTTTTTTTTATATTTGTGTGAAAATCTTAATGCAATTCACAGAATACATCTACTTACCAAATAGTTTCGAAAAAAGTGGCTGTGACATACGACAGACAGACATACATGACGAATCCATAAGGGTTCCGTTTTTTGCCATTTGGCTACGGAACCCTAAAAATGGCCTCATCGATAATTAAAAAAAAAATGACAGCAATGACAGCAAATTAGCGGGAAAACTCAATTTTTTACAAATACACACGAGAAAAAGAAAAGAAATAAAACAGAAATGATAAACCAATAAGAAAAGATAAAAATTTGACGATACAACCCCAAGATCAACTTTTTAAAAAAGCGAGATGTTTGTTTTCCCGCCATTTCCGATCCGCATGTTTATGTTGTACCTAAGTGCAAAAAGCCGTAACTATGTTAATCATCCTAATTTTTTTTTTTTCATATTTATTGTTAGTACACGTATCATCTTAAATACCTAAGAGGATTTTTAAATACAAATTCCAAAAAATAAATTTTCCTGGTTTTTTTTTTAATCTGCGTAACCCTCCCTTCACTAAAATTATCATCGGTATGGTTTTTTGCTCTTGTCAAAGTCAGCTGTTCAAATTTGCGGCCGCCATTTTGTGACTTAGCAGAGAGATAAAGGAGGGTCAACAGTCTTCTAACTTTAGCAGAGCCTTGATGGACTGATTAGCGTTAGCAGACGTTTATGAATCATGTTTTTTAGCATCGGGTCTTCAAGGAGCCTTCAAGGAGGCTCTAACTTTTTATGAATAAGGCTGTTATGCTGTAACAAATAATATTGTAATACCTACCTAATGATTTGTAAAGCGTACCTAACCATGGAGTTTCTTGCCGGTTCTTTTCCATGGAAACGACCAAAGCGAACCGTGCACCTTTTTCAACGTTTTTTGGGTTCCCATCTAGGCCTATGTGTAATAAAATATTTTGATTTTAGGCGCATAATGTCCAATTCGCAAAATGTCCAGAACCTGTTGTTAAATCTTAATATTACGAACCGTAATATAGTAGAACATCCACGGACGCGAACAAAGCTCTATGCTTCCACGTTTATCGTGCAAACCGCCCCTGTCTGTGGAATTCACTGCTGGCTTGTCTGTTTTCCGATCATTATAATCTGGATCTCTTCAAAGCTCCAGTGAATGCTCTACCCTAGGCTGTGTCATCACTTCACATCAGGCGAGTTGCGGACAAACGCAAGGCTATTTAGTATTAAAAAAAAATAAAGCATCACTTGAATTTGATCATACATTGAATGGGGAATTTTACAGTGATTTTATGAACGAACTAGATGGCGCTGATCAACCTTGGGAATAATAAAATGGCTCGTTTTTATGTCCACAAAGCCTTAACTGAAGCACAGAGAAATCTAAGCGCGACGCACCAGGAGTTTAAACGTAACGCAAAATCACTCTGAAAAAACACAAAAAAGTGAAAAATAACTTTAGCTTCAGGCTTCAGAAGTCGGTGACCTTTGTTTGATTAATTTAGTTTTTTTGTCACCGAGTTCTGAAGCTAAAGTTATTTTTCACTTTTTTGTGTTTTTGAAGTCGGTTGTATTTTTTATTTTTCCATTTTTAGTTGTTCCAAAACAAATATTTGCCATGAATTTATTTGAAATTGTTAACAATACATATCATGGTAATAGGCGTATCCCCAATATATGGAACTTAACATTCCTTTTTTTTCGGATGGGAAATCATCAAATTAGCGGAAGGGAGTGTCAGAGTGTTACTGACTAAAACCCATCCACGTTCCTTCTTAGCCCTTTGTGTTCCAGGCCCGCAGTATCTCTTTGGATCAGTCCCTTTTGCTGACATCTCTTCGAGGCGCGCGCGGAACACGAACGCGCTAACATATTAGCATACCTAACTATCGAAATCTGGGTGTATTGTACACATCTGCGTACCCCCACAGAGCATACAGTCGTGATGTTACGTCATTTGAGGCGCGTGCAGAACACGAACGCGCCAACTTAACATACACTAACTGTCGAAATCTGAGTGTATTGTACACATCTGTGTACCCCCTCAGAGCATACAGGCGTGATGTTACGTCATGATGTTGTATAAACAATAAACATCCAAGCGATTGCAACATTCACGGCAGATTTGCCGTCTATTTTTGAAGAGTTCCATTGTATATCTCCGAAGATCAGCATCAGATGTTCACAATTTAAATGGGACCACACGGGAAGCACCAGCTTTCAAATAAAAAAAGAATCATCAAAATCGGTTCACCCAGTAGAAAGTTCTGAGGTAACAAACACAAAAAAAAAAATACAGTCGAATTGAGAACCTCCTCTTTTTGGAAGTCGGTTGAAAACAATAGCAAAGACCATGCAAAAACTTGTAGTTCATTTCAGTGATGCAAAAGAACAGTAGACTTTTTAGGTTAAAATATTTGACAGAAAAAAGGTTCTTTACAGTTCTCACTTTATATACAACAATGAATAATAAAGAAATTTTACTATACAATGAGTTTGACATGTGTCTAGGAGAGTTTTTTTTTACCCTGCTAAATGATTTTACCATTTACCTTTAATATAATACGTAGTTAATTCTTTATTCATTAGATTTTACTAGAACGTCGCTTAAAAAGATATTCCGAAAGCTGATTAGCGCCATCTATTTATATTTACTGAAGCGTTGTAACAAACGTCAGTGGAAATCGAATTTAGTACATTGGATTAAATACTTACATCAATGATGTTATAGACTTACATTGAGAAAGAAACAAGTTGTGGAACTGCGTGACAAGCAAGAGGACTCATGTATGCTACGAAATGGATAGATTAGCTCTAAGCTGACACAATTGAGTGTACCATTGACACGCTATAAGAAGAAATCTTCAACTTACACAGCTCCCTACAAGCCGACTGCTCCCTCTTCTTCTCCGAGGAGGAGTCCAGTCCACTGCTCCTCTTCAGCATCGGCTGGAAGGTGTCGGAGTCCTGGCGACGCAGCGGCTCGCGTCTGCCGTAGCAGTCTGAAGTCCTGATCTTCACCTCTTGCTGTTCTATCACATCTGTCAGGTCTTCGCGGAAGTCGGAGCCGTCGAACCAGCACATGATTTTTGCTGCATCCTAAAATTTAATTGGAGTCTTGATATAACACGAGTGGCAAAATTTCGTAGTAAGTGCTATTCTAAATTTTCATAACTGCACTTTCTTAGAATATTATTCTTTCTCTGTCACCTTTAAATGCTTGACAGAAATAAAACCATATGTTTCAAAGGCTTAGTAGACATTGGACTTATTCGCAAAATGACCTGCAGTCGTTTTTGGACTTATTCGCAATATGCCTCATTCTGAAAATGCCCTATTCGTGAAATAACCTATTCTACTTTGGACTCATTCGCAGAAAGACTTGTTCTTAAAAAGGCCTATTCTCGGTATGATAGCCTGTGCGGGTTGATAGATCAACGCCTTCAGTCACACTCACAGTCCGCTTTTATAACCATAGCCTTTGGTTATTTTCAAGTAAACCTAGAGGTTTATGAAGTCTTCATAAACCTCTAGGTTTACTTGAAAACTTGAACTTGTAGTGTGACACAAAACCCCAAAGTGTCTTCAAACCCTCGTGAAACAAAGGACCAAAATTCGTACCTGTATTCTTCCAACGCTGATGAGGAACGATGGTGTCTCCGGCAGCCATATAAGTGATACTAGGAGTACAGCAGGTGGCACCGCCATTGACAGCGATAGTGCATGCGCGGACAGGACTCCACCAGCTGCGTAAGCGAATAGAATGCCGCAACTGGAACGGTATTTTACGAATATTTTCAGGTTGAATTGAAGCTCCTGTGATACATTTTGTCCTGGTATGGGAATAATCTTTTTTATGTATTCGACTAGCTAGCCTGTACGTTATACGTAAGCTACTAATAGACTAGTGGTTCATACCTGCAAGCCAAAGCTGGCATAGCAGCCAACCCTCTGGTTCTTGGAGCTATTTCTGCGCAGTACAGTGGCGCTAACGACAGTGCGCCAGCACCTCCTGCCCCCGCTGCTACCCTGGCCGCCCATACCCCTCGGGGACCACACCATGCTGCTAGCGACCAGCTTATCTGGAATCAAGTCGAGATTATTGGTATCTTAGGTTGATGTTTCTGTTGGCATGGATGATCTGGCAATTGATTTCTGAGAGTCAAATTTTATGTACCTACTTATTAAGAAAAATGTGTGAAGAAGGCCTCAAAAGTCTTGGACTTGATTGAATAGGCTAGCAAAAATGAATCATTGAAGTATATTTTGCTGTCAGCCTTTATCATTCCTTTCCTGGGCAAAGACCACGACCATTCCTCCCAGTTTGGTGTTACCGTCTAGAGCTAAGGTTACTTACTAAAGTGATTTAGTACAGGCGACCTGAACAAAACTACTGGTTCAAAGTAAACAATATCTTTTCTATAGTTCGATTACTGAGAAGTTATGTGCACCGCAGGTTTCAATTATCTAATATACTTACAATAAAACTAACGCAGATACAAAACGCTCCAGCTTTGCGCCCCCTCGCATCAGCAAGCACAGCGAAGAAGGGCGCCGCTGGCAACGCCACCAGACACGGTAGCGCGGCTAACCAGGCACCTCCTGTTAGTGCCTCGCTCCCTAGTACCCCTGACACCCAGCCGGTGCTGCAGCCGTGGGTAAAACAGGATAGGTTATCTGGGAAAAGAGTGATTTCTTGTGAAAACGTGAAACTGACTTTGTGTCTCTCTGGCACCTACACAGGTTAATTTGTTCATGATAGATTTCTGTGTTCATGAAATCATGACCTAAGTAGACGCGGGGACAAATTATCCGCATTTAAATAATTATTAGCATGATCCTTTATGAGAACTGATTCTGCGCATTCCCCATTATATTGTGCACTCAACTCAATAAAACCTAACATACAATGTCAGATTATTTGAATTAATACTATAGAATAATCATCCCTCGCTAAAAACAAACCTCAAGAAAGATTGTAATCCGTATTTACATAATGACATCATTAAAGAGATGACATTATGTAAGTACCCAAGACATCTTGATGCCTTTCAAGCCTTCTAAGATGATCAAAGGGACAATGAAGCATTCTTTATACAAATCCTTGACCTGCCATGTTCCCAACTAAGTTGTGGTCGGTTTCCAGTTAAACTGGATGCCGTTAAATATCAGTATTATACATGAGCAACTGCCTATCTGAGGTCCACAACCCAGTTAGTACTGCAAATAGGCTAGTTTCCATCATCAATAAATTGCAAATCTATTTAGTCCGTCAATTAGAGTATTGGAAAATAATGGACACGTATTTTTTGTTATTATAAATCAATGAATATTGACAAAGGTAAAACGCATCAGAACTCGAGAGTGGGGGCTCGTGACGTCACAACGTACTAACGCGTGACGTATTGGGGATTTTAAAAGTTTCGTATCTTCGTCAATTTTGGTTTACATAACAAAAGAAAAAATACGTGTCAAATATTTTTTGATAATATAACTGACGGACTAATTCTTCAGGATTCTATTTTTTCAGGACACAAGCCTATTCGATATATTCCTTGCGAAGACTAGTTGTCAGACTTTCGGGACACTGACTACCACCTGTAACAAATGTCAAAGATCTGCAGATGACCATTGTCTTAACGTGCTTTCCGACGCACGGAAGTGACTCGGTATGTAACGGATGGTCACCCATCCACGTACCGACCTTGCCAAGGTCTGCTTTATTTTGAAGATCAACACGCGCGGCTGTTATTGTTTAGCCAGCATACATTATATAACAAAAACCCCAAAATAATTCAAACAATCTACTTTGAATTGCAAAATCAAATTGAAATTCAAACGAATGGACTAGGAAAGCAGAGAATGCAAAAAGCACTGTTTATATTATCATCCGGAAACATTTAGAAATTCGGAACAGTCGTTGTGAATGCAGATTGTCGGCTTTTGTCCGTTTTTGCTGTGTTGTCAACATTTTTCCTGACCTTGGTGAGACCGTGGTCTCTCTTTTTGTGTAGATTATTATGTTTCGTGTTTCGTATAGACATATAAATAAATACTTAAGTTTACTAAGAGTCTGACCACCAGTCTTACCCTTGTGTAGCCTGTTATTTAGTAACTAGGTTAAGGAGGTCAGATAGGCAGTCGCTCCGTATAGAATACTGGCACTCACTAATCTGCATCCGGTTGGACTAAACGTATCCCTGTATGTCCCCAGCCGTACCCGATCGGGTACGGTGCATTGTTATTTTAATTGTGTCTGTAATTGCGGGTATCGAAGAGCTACACAAAAGTTAGGCTAGATGTTCAATGTCTTAAAAGTAAGATCAAAAGTAACACGAAAGTACGTACGTAAGTATTTATATTGAAATGCCTCATTGGTCTAGAAAGAAAGAAAAAGCATTTATTAGCCCGCACAGGACAAAACACAAATAAATGGTTAAATTAACAGTACTTACAACTAATAAAAAAAAAATAAACAAAGATAAAAATAAAAAAACATGAAATGAAATTGGTCCTGTACGAGGCCAAAAGGCCCCTATCTCAGCATGATGCTGTAACATTTAAAAAAAAAACGTCACAGCGCTTGTATTATGTATGTATAGGGCCCAGAGTGATGCCACGGTCAGACACGGATAAATAATAAATACATAAAGTGTAAACGAAAAATAATACAAATATGGGTAGAATAAATAGAGAAAATAATAATTACATTATTATTCTAGGAGGTTTTGGGTTCGATTCCTAGGTCAGGCAAAGAGTTATTTGGTTTGTGTTCGGTTGATGGCAATAGGCTCGCCCCTTATTACATAGGACTTAAACATAACTGTTGAAATGTGGGTGTACTATTAGGAATACCTACCTTCCCCTTCGGGGATACCAGGCGTGATGTTATTCAAATCAGGGTGAGAATCTTTTTGAATGTCCCAATTACATAACGGTCCACATATACGCCCGCTCTTCACGGATTATGCCAAAGGACCGCTTACAATATCAGATCTCTTATAATATCACAATATGATTGTATTGTCATCGATAGGTACACGTGCGTACAAAATTTCCTCTCAATTGGATTACGGGATATGGGTCGAGATTCGATAACAAGATTCGGTTGTTATGGGGAGAGCAGGTGAGCTTATTGTATGCCATAGGAGCGTGACAAACATGACACGTGCAATGCTAAGCAGTACCTAGCCGTTTAAAAAGCGGCTCTATGACCCTAAAGTTGAGGTGATTATTGCTACCGTCGATTTTTTTTGAGTTTCAGCTTTTAAATTACAGGCACGTTGTAACTGTTAGCTTACTACTTAGGTATTTCTGATTGACGGACGTTGCGAAGCAATAGGCTGCATCCTATGTCAGACATTTTTTTTTGAGGAAACACGATTGGCCTTTTACAGACCTAAACCAAAGCTATTGCACAGTTAAAATATAATAATAATATAAAATTATAAAGCATATAATGGTCCCGGATGACGAGAACCTCGTGAAAGCAGAGAAAGATAAGCAATTCAAATATCTGGATCTGCGGTTCGAATCACGCGGTTGTCGACATGTGTGACGTCAGTACAGCAGTCATTGTGTGTCGGCCAATGGCTTAATAGCCAAGAGCCTCGACCAACATCTTAGGAGGCTCACGCTGGGCAGCTGGATCAAGGGATTGATTAAGAAAGCAGTACTTCTGGACACGCCGCGGGTTGTGGAGGTCAGATAGGCAGTCTATCCATGTAAAATACAGGTATTCAGCTGCATCCGGTTAGACTGAACCGAGCCTAACATAGTTGGGAAAAGACAAAGTAGATGATGACCTACAGTTGGAATACTATGATTCAAAATGGCGCGTTGTACACAACAACACATGGCACGGAAGTGGGCTGAATTCGGTTCGCTAGACATACATGTTGAAATGAATTGTGCAATTTGCTAGTGTTTCATTTCGGCTCAATTTCATTGCAGTGTCCAACGGTGTCTAGCTGTTGATTGGTGGACCAATATAGGCGCAACCAATCATATAGGTTGCCATGTGGAAGTTAAAAAAAAGAATAATCGAAAAAAAAATCGAAATCGAATCGGAATTCGGATTTGGAAATAAAACTGATCATATTCTGCCTAGCTTTTTCCTGACTATGTTGAATTCTACTTCTAGTTTTATCAAATACAAGAAATTCTGATATTTTACAAGGAGCGTCTACCTATTCAGATACGCAGACGCTCGTGGTAAAATTCAGATTTCTTTGTTTTTAGATTAGATAATATGATACTCCATGGTAAAACTGGTTGTTAGAGTTACGGGGTTTTGACTACTGTAGCGTCAAGATCATACCTTTGAGAAGCTGATTATTTTTCACGGAAATATTTTATTCATCATCATCAGCCTATAATGTTCCTACTGCTGGGCCACGGCCTCCTCTCAATGAAAGGGAATGGGCTATAGTCCACCACGCAGGCCCAGTGCTGATTGGTAGATGTCACATGTCTTCGAATTTTTGGTACTAGGACATGCCGGTTTCCTCACGATGTTTTCCTTCTCCGTTTTGAGAGCAGTGGTGGTGAAATAAATTACACAAAGTAATGCGCCTGTCTGGGTTTGAACCCACGACTTACTGTTCGTAAGTCGGGGCCGCCACCACTGGGCCACCGCTGCTTTTATTCATCACTTTGTTTATTTAAAAACCTGCCCTTTCCCAACTATGCTGGGATCGGCTTCCAGTCTAACCGAACGCAGCTGAATACCAGCATTTTACAGGAGCGACTGCCTATCCGACCTCCACAACACAGTTAGTACTAGGCAACACGATACCCCTTGGTAAGACTGGTTGTCAAACTTTTTGGGCCACTGACTATCTGAAACGACTGTCAAAGATCTCCAAATGACAGCAGGGACCAACGGCTTAACATGTTTTCTAAGGCACTGAGGAAACTCAGTATGTAATGATCAAGTCACCCATCCACGGATCAACCTAGGCAAGCGCGGCTTAACCTAAAGAGCGACCCGAGCGGCTTTTATTCTTAAAAACTAATAATACATAAAAAAGGTTCCTCTCTTTGTAGCCCACCGGTATCGGGAACAGGGTCCAAGCTAGGGCAGCTTGGACCCTGTTCCCGATACCGGTGGGCTACAATCTATATCTATACTAATATTATAAAGAGGTAAAATTTGTTTGTATGTAGGGGGTAATCTTCGGAACTACTGATCCGATTACAAAAATTCTTTCACTAACGGGAAGGTTCATTATCCCTGAGTGCTATAGGCTACATTTAAAACGTCGGGAACGTTTTAAATGTGTTAATATCCATACATAACTAGAGCAAAGCCGTGAGGGAAAACTATTTTTTTAAATATTTTTTAAATGTTTTTATATTGTTTTTTTAATAATAATAATAAAGTTTTTATTCAGTTCGCATAACAAGGTACAAAAGTTAAAAAGCTAGTAACAAAAAAACAATGATCCTTAAGCACTAGATTTTTACAATTTTTTTAGTTTTTTTTTTTTTTTTACAATTTTTCCCTGGCCTGCAAGTGATATTTAAAAAAGAAATAAATAAAGGAAATAAGAATTTTGGAGGATTTTCTTTGCTATGGCCACGAAGATCTATAATAAAATTCCAAATGACTTAAAATAATGTAGCAATATTAATATCTTTAAAAATAAATTGTTCCAGTTTCATAAGGAAAAGTGTTATTACTCTGCAGATGATTTTTTATCGATTATAAGTTTGTAAATATTTTATGTCCGCTTGACGATAATTAATTATTGTTGTTGATTGTCTTGTGTCTGTTCATGCATGCCTAATTGTAATATTATAATCTATGTTTAATCTGAAATGGAATTGGAATTTTGGACTCATATTTTTCATTACTACTACTACAACAGCCCATAACGTCCACTGCTGGACATAAGCCTCACCCACGATGAGAGGATTTGCCGTAATCTCCACGCTTGGCAGGCGGATTGGAGATCGTAGTGATGAAAGACTAACAGAAAACGCTGCTGCCCATTCTCAGGTCTACGGAGGCGCAAGGTGTTCTGCCTCAGACATTAGTCGCCTTATACGACACCCGTGAGTGTAACGAGTTGGTTCTATTCTACTCACTATATTTTTCATTATGTTATTTTAATCATTTGTATACCAAGTGGCAGATCATGGAATGGACATTATTTGTATGTAATTATGTAATGAACACCTGCATGTAACCCATGTGTCACAAATAAACGATTTGATTTGATTCGAAGACAAAAACTTTAAAACTCCCGATTATTTAAGTTCAATCCGTATTCTTACGTTCTAACCTAAGGTTTTCAAGTCACGGCCCGCCTTATGCAAAGATGGCCGTAATGCTACTTCCGATTACCGATTCGCCAGATGATTGCGACGCGCGGCGTATAATAAATTAGCTGAGATGTTTGTGCCATTAAATATTTATTGCCAGGATCTTTGTCTGTAATACAAACTCTTTTGGAAGTCAATTCGGGAGCTATGTGGGAGAAAATAAAAAAAGAATCACGTATCGATTCTGATATGACGGGAATTTGGTGAAATGCCTTTCTTTTTCAAATTGATGTTGAGTTGTTCACTGGCAGAGAACTCCCCGTGGTATATAAGTCTGCCTTGTACTATCTATCTATTATGGGGTTTAGGTTTCCGCACTTAGTCCTTGAAGTGGACCATTGTGCGTGAGCCATGGTTACAATTACAATTACTCCAACCAACCAACCCCCTCCCTCAAGAAGCAGATCAAACTTCCCGGTCTCCTCAGGGCGGGCATCTGCAAGGAATCTTGGAATCTTGGTGTTCCCGGGGTCTCCTCGTGAATCTTGGTAACGCCTATGCACTCAAGGAGCACATGCTTGCACCGTTTCCTCTGCCTCCATGCATGCTCTGCACAGGGGACTGTCAGTGATTCCTAGGGTGTGGAAGTGTTTATTCAGTGAACAGTGTCCGGTGATGGTCCCCGCCACCAGACGCAGGTTATCTCTGTCCAGGCGCAGAAGGCACCTGGTCAGCTTTGTATTTAGGGATGGCATAACTTCCTTGGATTTCCTACATCTTGGTGTCGAGGTTCACCATTTCTCCGCTATGTATACCTATGTACTTGTACACACATTTTTTAATAATAATAGAGACACAAGACAAACGCACGTCGCGCGTCGTGTCGTGCTATCTTTTACTCCTTTCTCTTTCAAATCGTTGCCTCTCCATCCATCAACATTTATATTCATCACTCTTTTAGTCACATGGTATTGGTGAGCTCATGGCTAAATAATAACAGCCGCTCGGGTCGATCTTTAGGTTAAGCCGTGCTTACCTAGGTTGGTCTGTGGATGGATGACCACCCATTACATACCGGGTTATCTCCGTGCCTCGGAAAGCACGTTAAGCCGTTGGTCCCGGCTGTCATTTGTGATCTTTGACAGTCGTTACAGGTAGTCAGTGGCCCAAAAAGTCTGACAGCCAGTCTTACCGAGGGGTATTATTAGTATTACCCAGTACTAACTGGGTTGTGGAAGTCAGATAGGCAGTCACTCCATGTAAAATACTGGTATTCAGCTGCATCCGGTTAGACTGGAAGCCGACCCCAATAAAACTTGGGAAAAGGCTAAAGGCTTTAAGTTTTTAAATTGTACTGTTGATGCACATAGGTATATCCTCTTATTTGCAAATCTCGCAATCGAAGTGTAGGTTTGCTGTAAGAAAATCCAATTCTGGGTAAAGCCCGCCGTTTTACGTAAGCTATGTAATGCAATTTGTGTGTATACTTTAAATTTTGTGTGCAAAAAAAACAGGTATTAACGTATTTCTATTCGTTATTTGCTTTATATTTTTGTAAATGTATTCTATTGCCTCTTCTTCTTTTACACGCTGTGTCTACAATTCTACAATCTACATCCATCTCTTTTATCTACTCTTCTTTCGAAGGTATGTAAATATACATCACCTTTGAACTTATTTTCTGTTGCTTATTTCTTTTCTGTATTTAGTATTGTATGTTACCGGAAATGTTTGAAATCTAGGAATTATACACAATCCCTAAGAAATGTATACAATTCAGAGCCTACTTAGGAAATGTGTAAAATAATGTTTCAAAGATTGTTTAATACACACATTTCCTGGGAAATGTATGCATTTCCTAGGAATTGTATGTAATTCCGAAACGATACTAGGAAATGTATAAAAACGCAAGCTCTCTGTGAATAAAATAAATAAAAGACGTTTGAGAACTGAAATCAGATTTTTTATTAAGATGGTTTGCACTATTACTGTTTCGAAATTTGAATTTGGAATGATTTTTTGTTTGTTTGAGCTTGATTGATAGGTTTTCTGAATGGTTTAAAAAAATGTCGGGGTGCTCCAAGTCAGTATAAAAAAAAATGTTAAAGCTAAACGTTTTAAAGCGTGAATCAAGAATATAACACATTTCCGATCGCTCTTTAGGAAGTTTATAGATATCCTAAGAAAAATGCATATTTTAAAATATATCATACATTTCCTATCTATTTTAGGAATTGTATACATTTCCTAGGAATTGTATACAATGACGGATTTCATACAGTCCGGTGACATACACACTAAATACAGAAAAATAAGTAAGGAACAGAAAAATAGGTACAAAGGTGATGCTTATTTCTAAAGAAATCTCTTCCAGCACGCCTTCGAAAGAAGAGTAGATAAACTGTTACATAAAAAAATAAGGAATGAGGGAAGTGTATTGTAAAACGGTTTACCAGAATGTAGGTACATATTGTTAATATTCTAGCTAACCGTTTCAACTTCGCTACCAACTTTTGTATATATTTCAAACTATAATGAAACAAAAACAGTGTAAATTAGTTAAGTAACAATGTCAGACTGAAGTGTGCAGTTTTATGTTAGGAAATCTATTTCTAGTTTCATGCAGAAAATTCTTTAATAATAATAGCTCCATTTGAAATAGATGGATTTTGTGGAAGTGAGGAATGATATGGAAAAAAGCTCGTTGGCTAAAATAATAACAGTTGCTCGGATCGATCTTTAGGTTAATCTGTGCTTGCCTAGGTTGGTCTGTGAATGGGTGACCACTCATAACAAAACGAGTTTCCTTCGTGCTTCGGAAAGCACGTTAAACAGTTGGTATCAGCTGTCATTTGTAGATGTTTGACAGTCGTTACAGTAGTCAGTTTCCCAAAAAGTCTGACAACCAGTCTTGCCAAGGTGTATCGTATTACCCAGTAGGTACATACTGGGTTGTGGAGGTCAGATAGCAGTCGCTCCTTGTAAAATACTGGTATTCAGCTGCATCCGATTAGACTGGAAGCCGACCCTGCCAACATAGTTTGGAAAAGGCTACGCAGATGATGATTAGGAATGATAATATGAAAGATAAAGGAGTTAATGATTGCGTGACGGTTGACAGACGAGAATGGAAGAAAAAAACGTGTTGCGCCGACCACAAGTAGCATGGGGCTAGTACAGGAAGATGATGACGATAATAATAATCTGCCTAGCTTTATTACAACAATTTTTTGGACAGATTACAACATGGAGCGCCTGCCTATCTGACCTCTAAAACTCAGTTACTGGATATCAGTAACTCGATAGGTACTATCGAGGACACTCCCGCCTGACCACCACTAAGCTCATTTTTGGACAGATTACAACATGGAGCGCCTGCCTATCTGACCTCTAAAACTCAGTTACTGGATATCAGTAACTCGATAGGTACTATCGAGGACACTCCCGCCTGACCACCACTAAGCTCATTTTTGCTTGCACTCGCAACATAAAAACGCTCTCTAGCCCCGTCCCGTTGACTCTGTGTAGAAAAAATGAATGAAAAGATACCGAATCGGCCGAGCGCACTGACGACGCACGCCAAACGAGAGTTATTGTTATTTTGCGCGCCAAAGTTGACGCTTTCCTAATAGGCCCAAACTTTAAGGGGGCGTGGCTCGGCGCCTCCGCATGATTTAAGCGAAAAAAAATTAAAATGGTCAGGCGGAAAAGACCCCCATAGTACCTGGTGACGACTGTCAAAGATCTCTAAATGCCAGACGGGAGCAATGGCTGAACGAACTTTAATAGCATGGTAATAAATGATAAATGTAATGGTCACTCATCCACAGCAATAGTAGCTTAACTTTCGACAGTATGGTGCGACTGTTATAGTCAAGTCACGAACTCCTTAAATCTATATTAATATTATAAAGAGGTAACATTTGTTTGTAAGTTTGTTTGTAGGGGGTAATCTCCGGAAGTAATGAACCAGTTTTCTAAAATTATTTCACCATTAGAAAGCTACATTCACGCTGAGTAACAAAGGCTATATTTTATCCCCGTCCTCCCACGGGAACGGGAACTACGCGGGTGAAACCGCGGGACGACCGCTAGTAAATGATAAATGTAATGGTCACAGCAATAGTAGCTTAACTTTCGACAGTATGGTGCGACTTATAGTCAAGTCACGAACTCCATAAATCATTTATAAATCCTTTAAATCCATGATATAATAATCATAGGCCTCCCGACCGCAGAAGAGATTAGCCATCGGCTCAGAAGATATTATAGTGCACTAGTGTGTTCCAAATACGCACAGTTCTAGTTAACACAAAAATCGTCGTCAAAAAATTGAATAATGTTACTACGGCGCGGCACCGCCGCGCCGCGCATGCGATAACTTTACGGCTACGCCAGCTACATTGTCTTAGCAAATTACGAAACCACTACGCAAACCAATCAACCGAACTTTGTAGCTACTTCTGAGTTCACTGACGGACTGGTCGACCACTGTCAACCTTATTACTAAGGGCAAAAGGGTGAAAGTGGCAGACCCCCAATCAACCGAAATGTAGCTACTACCGAGTTCACTGACGGAGTTGTCGACCACTGTCAACCTTATTATTAAGGGCATAGAGGTGAAAGTGGCAGACCCTCAGTGAACTCGGGAGTACTTACCTATGTTTTGTTTCAAAGTCAAGGTTTACTTTGTTTTTCAGGAGAGGTACTTTCTAGGTCATATGACAGGTAAGTTATAAGAATATAAATTATACGGTACTATGGACGAGTCGGCAATCTTCTTGATCATCAGCCTACAGCAGTCCACTGGTGGATATTAGGGAATATGCATACATTTTCTTTTTTTTGTTTCGATCATCATTATATCTGCTTAGCCTTTTCCCAACTATGTTGGGGTCGGCTTCCAGTTTTACCGGATGCAGCTGAATACCAGTATTTTACATGCAGGAGTGACTGCCTATCTGACCTCCACAACCCACATAGTACTGGGTAATACGATACCTCTTGGTAAGACTGGTTGTCAGACTTTTTGGGCCTCCGACTACCTAACGCCTGTCAAAGATCTACGGCTTAACGTGCTTTCCGAGGCACGGAGGAAACTCGGTATGTAATAGGTGGTCACCCATCCACAGACCAACCTAGGCAAGCACGGTTTAACCTAATGATAGACCCGAGCGGCTGCTATTGTTTAGCCATGAGCTCCTCTATTTATATAATATATTCTTTTTTTTTATTTCGATACGGAATGTAAAAATACTATAAAATAATGACAAAAAGGGTAAACAAGACCAAAATCAGCCAACAAAACTTTTGTTTCTATCTCTTTCTAGATGAACAGAATTTAGTATGGACGTCGATGTGTCGAATGACGTCATGAAAGGTATCGGATCTCTCTGTCTAATCAGCAGTTTCAAATGCTTAAAATTTAGTATTTTTTATAAATATTTAAAAAATAATGTCAGTTTGATATTTCTGACGTTAATACGGTTTGTTTAGAGCATGTTTAGAGTGATAAAAAAATCAAGTATACCGTATAATAGGGTTATGGGATAAGTAGGGTTATGAGAGTTGCCGAGAATAATAAAGGGTGTAAAACAGATCTTAACGAAGCCGAATGGCACTTGTTCTCCTCGTCATTGCGATCATTTTTTTTGTTCTACACCATACCTGGGAACCTTCTAGTTACGGAGATATTGAGGGTCAAAGTTCCAACTTTTTGACAAGTTTTTTTTAAATACAAGTTTTTAATGTAAGATTTTTACTCACACCTCCACGACCCCCGTACTATTCAATCCATCCATCAGCACAATGTTTTGAGTGCGTTACATTGAGTTCTACCACAAAACATGATTTTTCACTCCAAAAAAAAAGTCGTTTCCCAGCAATAATTTTTAGCTGTTAAGGTGTTATTTACGTAATTTTAAATAAATAAATAAAAAACAAGTAGTTTTGTGTGTTTTTTCGTCCAAACAGCGACTGACAATAATTAAGTTCGTGCAGATGTAAACAAACAGTGAGTATCTAGTTTCATATAATTATTTTGATATGATGCTAATGAGATATTAATGAGATTAAGGTCTTATTAGAAAGGTAATATAATCTAGTTTATTTTTTAATATTAAAATATGGTAAAAAACTTAATAGTTTTTGATCAAATTAATATTTTATTAGCAACATATCCGTTTTTATCACTGTTTTTCAAGTTCTACATTGTTTTTGAAGTATCAAATTATAATTGTATGTCTTGATTTTTAATTAAGCAGTTTTCTTATCTATTCTGCTATTCACTGTAATTTTTCTAGAGCTGTAACTCTTGCAGTTTGCGATCGAAAAATGTTTTTATATAAAGTGTCAAATTACGTGCAAATTTTTCGCAAGCATGCGCGGTATGGCGCGGTCTAACTTTTTTTAGCGCGGTTGGTGCGCTGGAGAGGTTAGTTTGATGTACAGAATGCTTGGTTTGACGGCTTCGTGATGAGGTCTTTTACACCCTTTATGGCCTTTATAGCACCCTTTATTCTCGGCAACTCTCATGCAGTTGCTACCAGCCACCCTGCGGAGATCGTCGCTCCACCAACCCTGAGGGCGTCCCACGTTACACTTGCTGACTACTCCAAAGGTCTTTCGGTTAACATAACATAACATTACGCCTGTAATCCCTGAAGGGTTAGGCTGAAAGACTACACCCACTTTTTGAAAGTTATGTGCAATAGGGGGCGAGCGGTCATTCGATTCTACAGCTAAGGAAGGAAGGAAAGGAATGGTTTTAAGTAATTTGACGAGATTAGTATGTGTATGTTTATATTTTCTGTTTATTGCGTGTGCTTAAGTATTGTAATTTTGTTTAATCTAAATATATAAAAGAAGAAACTGACTGACTGACTGACTGACTGACTGACTGACTGACTGACTGACTGACTCATCTATCAACGCACAGCCCAAACCGCTGGGTCTACAGATTCCAAATTTTGCAAGTAGGTTCCTTATGTGGTCTAGGGGTGCACTAAGAAAGGATTTTTCAAAATTCATCCCCTAAAGGGGTTAAACGGGGCTCCAAAGTTTGTATGGGGAAACAAGATTAGTTAGACTATTTTATTCGAAACTTCACAGGAGTGCTCCTATTGATAAATGAGTAGAAACGGGTTTCAGGTTTTTTCAGAATTCAACCCCTAAGAGGGGGAAATGGGGTGGCAAAGTATAAAAATCAATGCACAGCCCAAACCGCTGAGTCTAGAGATTCCAAATTTGGCAAGTAGATTCCTTATGTGGTCTAGGGTTGCATTAAGAAAGGATTTTTCAAAATTCAACCCCTAAGGGGGTTAAACGGGAATCCAAAGTTTGTATGGGTAAAACAAGATTAGTTAGACTATTTTATTCGAAACTTCACAGGAGTGCTCCTATTGATAAATGAGTAGAAACGGGTTTCAGGTTTTTTCAGAATTCAACCCCTAACGGGGGGAAATGGGGTGGCAAAATATAAAAATCAATGCACAGCCCAAACCGCTGAGTCTAGAGATTCCAAATTTAGCACAAAGGTTCTTTATGAGGTTTAGGGGTGCATTAAGAAAGGATTTTTCAAAATTCACCCCATTAGGGGTTGGAACGGGAGTCCAAAGATAACGTGGGGAAATAAGATTAGTTAGACTACTTTATTTGAAACTTAACAGGAGTACTCCTATCGATAAATGAGTTAACGTTTGTGTTTCAGTTTTTTTTCAGAATTCAACCCCTAAAGGGGGAAATGGGGTAACAAAGCCTGAAATTCAACATAGGTATTGTTTTTATGGTGAATTGGGTCGGGTGTATTACAAAAACAACGATTTTAATATTTAATGTGGCAGACCCGAAATACTACCATTCCCTGTTGGGGTGCGATGGGGTTGAAATGTCTAAAAATCAATATGAGTGTCGATACCGAGATTATCAGGGGTGCTGATTACGAAAATGGCATTTATTTTGAGATCCAGATGATAATAATTGCGATTACGATGATGATGATTGTGATAATGATGACGATGTTTGTGATGATGATGATTTTGATTACGATGATAATGATTGTGATTACGATGATGATGATTGTGATAATGATGATTGTGATAACGATGATAATGATTGTGATTACAATGATAATAAGTGTGATAACGATGATGGTGATTGTGATAGTGATTGTGATTGTGACAGTGACGGTGATTGTGATAGTGTCGGTGATTGTTATGGTGATAGCGATGGTTGTGATAACGAGCACGGAGATTGTGATGATGATGATTGTGATTAAGATGATAATGATTGTGATTACGATGATAATGATTGTGATAACGATGATGGTGATTGTGATAACGATGATAGTGATTGCGATAGTGATTTTGATGGTGATTGTGATGGTGATTGTGATGGTGATGGTGATTGTGATTGTGATTGTGACAGTGATGGTGATTGTAATAATGATGTAGATTATTGTGATTACTATGATAATGATTGTGATAACGAGGGTAGTGATTGTGATGGTGATGATGATTGTGATGGTGATGGTGATTGTGATGGTGATGGTGATTGTGATTTTGATTGTGATAATGATGGTGATTATGATAATGATTGTGAATGAGATAGTGATGGCGATTGTGATCATGATGATTGTGATTAAGATGATAGTGATTGTGATTACGATGATAACGATTGTGATTACGATTATAATGATTGTGATGACGAGGATGGAGATTGTGATGATGATGATTGTGAATATGATGATAATGGTTGTGATTACGATGATAGTAATTGTGATAATGATGATAGTGATTGTGATTACGATGACAATGATTGTGATAACAATGATGGTGTTTGTGATACTGATTTTGATGGTGATTGTGATGGTGATGATGATTGTGATAGTTATTCTGAGAGTGGTGGTGATTGTGATGGTGATTGTGATGGTGATTGTGATGGTAATTGTGATGGTGATTGTGATGGTGATTGTGATGGTCATTGTGATGGTGATTGTGATAGTGATTGTAATGTTGATTGGGAAGGTGATTGTGACGGTGATTGTGATGGTGATTATGATGGTGATTGTGATGGTGATTGTGATGGTGATTGTGATGGTGATGGTGATTGTGATGGTGATTGTGATGATGATGGTGATTGTGATGGTGATTGTGATTGTGATGGTGATTGTGATGGTGATGGTGATGGTGATTTTGATGGTGATTGTGATGGTGATTGTGATGGTGATGGTGATGGTGATTGTGATGGTGATTGTGATGATGATGGTGATTGTGATGGTGATTGTGATTGTGATGGTGATTGTGATTGTGATGGTGATTGTGATGGTGATTGTGATGGTGATTGTGATGGTGATTGTGATGTTGATTGTGATGGTGATGGTGATTGTGATAGTGATTGTGATGGAAGATTGTGATGGTGATTGTGATTGTGATAGTGATGGTGATTGTTATGGTGATTGTGATGGTGATTGTGATGGTGATTGTGATGGTGATTGAGATAGTGATGGTGATGGTGAGTGTGATAATGACTGTGATTACGATGATAATTATTGTGATAACGATAATGGTGATTGTGATAGTTATTTTGATGGTGATTGTGATGGTGATGGTGATTGTGATAGTGATTGTGATAGCGATAGTGATGGGGATTGTGATGGTGATTGTGATTGTGATAGTGATGGTGATTGTGATTGTTATGGTGATTGTGATAATGATTGTGGTAATTATGGTGGTTGTGTTAATGATGATAATTGGTGATAATGATGGTGACTGTGATAGTAATGGATCGCCATTACTATCACAGTCACCATCATTTTTAATAGCGATAGCGATTGTGATTACGATGATAATGATTGTGATAGTGATTGTGATTGTGATAGTGATGGTGATTGTGATAATGATGGCGGTTGTGATAGTGATGGTGATTGTGATAATAATAATTGTGATGATTATGAAATGTGGCACATAGATAGTTTATAACCTGGATTAACATGGAGGACACTATTATCCCTTTAGTATGATCCAGTGGGACAGTTACCGAACTTCACGCGGGCGAAGCCGCGGGCAACAGCTAGTTATTAATAAAAAAACTAAACTAAACTAAACTAAAATGGCCAGGTAAGAATCCTAAAAGACGTTTATAAAAAGTTGTTTTTTACTGGAAAACTGTTCAATAAATTTAGTAGCACGAATTTCTAGCAAAATTGTAAGTAGTTTAGCTCTTTCGTGCTCAAGTTTACAAATGATGTTTGTGAATTATGTAGGGCGGTCGTATTTAGATTCTAAACAAGTATCGACATTGCTCCAGGGTAGCCCGCGAAATTCAAATTTTCTTCTTCTTGTTTTTAGCAATTTGCAGGCCAGTGCTAGGGTGTATGTTGATTAAAATATTGTTCGCGGCTGTAAGACGTATGTAGTTACAGAATTATAATCATCAAAATTATCAATACAACTATCCAAGTTCACAAAGGTGTAGGAACAAAAAAAAACAGAAAAAGTAATTTCTACACCTTTATGAACTGGGAGGGTTGTTATAGTACTTACAAACAGCAGCAGACGCCACTCTCCGTACGGAACCCCGCCATCGTTTGGACGCCGTTCTCTCTATGCGGTTCCTGCAACCAAACACAGATTACGCTCATTTGTATGCTAACAACTCCTGGCTTTTATGCTAGCCTGGTAGCAGGAAGTCGTTTTGTCAGAGAAAATATTATTTATGAGACCACGTTCAAAGGGAAAAGTAGTGCAAATTAAGTTAGAGCGAAATTATTTTCGTGTTTTTTACGTGAGGTTTTTCTTAATTTAGTATAGTTACTTTTATTTCTAGGTCATCCATACACATGTTACAAATCAAAGTCGCATTCTGCGTCTGTGTGTGTGACGACGTTCTTCTTTTAAATTGCAAAACGTAGTTTGATGTGGCCCCGAAATAAATGATGTTGAAATAATTTATTTCGGGGGAACCTTTTCTAATATTGAACTAGCAAATAGAAGAAATCTCTATGTTTTGTCAAGCCCGTGAAAACCGTACAAAGAAAGAGTGGGTCGCTCCGCTACTGTACTAAAATTCTTTCTATACGCAGAATGGTAAATTAAAATAAGAAAGATAGAATATAAACCACCGGTTATCGGGTCTCCTTTAGTTGGCAGTCGACTCAATAAGCTAAGATGATACTTTTAAGGAAATCATAGAAATGAATAACACCACTACAACAAATTGCGGATCGGCTACGAACAGTGGACACTGAGATATAGGTACTCGTACTTCAGTACAGTATTTGTCCGCACCGCGCACCAATTTAATCGAAACTACTCAATTTTATATTTTTTATAGTCAAAACCAAAAAGTTTTTAACGAAACCTTTTCCCGTGCAAAGCGAGAATTTCCAAAGTTCTAACTAAGAATGCGCAAATCATCTCAAGGAAATTGTTCTCACGGTCATTAGCTTTTCATTATCAAACGGACGACCATTTTCGTCGTGAATCAGCGAGTTTGAGTTTCGTGAAAGATTTCTTTGAATACGTAGAACCGTGTCAGGGCTCTGGTCTGATTAAGATAATAATTATGAAAAATAAGTGATAAGCTTTGGTTTTCTTTCAAAGATGTTGGTGTACCTGCCCACCTGCAGAAGCAGTGAAATAAAAGATAGATGGCATCAATAATATTACTAGCGACTTGCCCCTGCTTAGCACGGGTGCCATTTGCCAACAATAGCGCCACCTATTGGGTCCAAAACTATCCTTCCGTCTCCCTCTATATCCTGTTAGGCACAACCCATAAGGTATTAGAGGCATGATGTTATTTAATGATATATAAATACATATTAGTTGGGATGTTTCAATACTATACAAGCAATTTTGTCCATAATACTAAACACGATCTTCATTACTATTAAGTAAACGATCTGATACGGCGATGGCCATCCCCTGTCCATTGTGTACAGGGCCATTAGCGCATAAGTGGCCAGCCTCCGGTTATAGTTCGGCGGCCATTTTGTTTCTAGTTTATCTATCGATAGTTATGCGAGTTCGAGATGCCTGAGTGCTAATACGTTTTAATTTGTTAAGGTGTGGTTTCAAGTGAATACTGAATGATTTTTTTATTTAATTTAAAACACAAAAAAAAACATAAAAATAAAACATTTTAAAACATATTCTTGAGTTTCGTGAATACGCAGTTTTAACGTTACACATATTATGCTTAGCACACGCGTGCCTATGGTAACTAGGTGTATGCCTTGAAATGGGTGATAGTAGACCTAATTTGTAACATTTTTGACCCTGATCAATTGGTCCAAACTTGTACGCACCAATCGCGAATTGGACCAATCGTGCCTAAAGACCATACTTTAACCGTTGGCCACGACCACGCGACAAAAGATACCCTTCTAGCCTCTAGCAGTAGCGACTGCTGTGAAAATAAATGAAAGAAGTAGTTTACATTACGACGCGATGTGCGTAGCAACTGGCGCGTATTATTCGCGCGACAAAAACAAATGACGAGCGATTTGTCGTGTGACAATCCGCTGTCGCTACTGACAACTCGCGACATAGCATGACGTAGTGAACCAGCCTTAACTTTTTAAACGCCATTGTTATACATGACAAGCAAGTGCGTGCCCTGCACGCCAAACGTCACATATACATGACAAACAAGTGCGTGCACTGTACGCCAAACGTCACATATACGTGACAAACAAGTGCGTGCCCTGTACTCCAAACGTCACATATACATGACAAACAAGTGCGTGCACTGTACGCCAAACGTCACATATACATGACAAACAAGTGCGTGCACTGTACGCCAAACGTCACATATACGTGACAAACAAGTGCGTGCCCTGTACTCCAAACGTCACATATACATGACAAACAAGTGCGTGCACTGTACGCCAAACGTCACATATACATGACAAACAAGTGCGTGCACTGTACGCCAAACGTCACATATACGTGACAAACAAGTGCGTGCCCTGTACTCCAAACGTCACATATAGGTACGAGACAAGCAAGTGAGTGCCCTGTACGCCAAACGTCACATATAAGTGACAAACAAGTGCGTGGCCTGTACGCCAAACGTCATATATAGGTACATGACAAGCCAGTGCGTCACAAATATGTGACAAAACAGTAGGTGAAATTGTGCCTTGGCGTGGAGACCACGCGCGTGCGTTAATGCTCTAACGTTCAAAAGGTTAAAATGTCTTGTTTTTCATCGCTTTTAACGCTCTTATACAATGGAATCGTCCCTTAACTTGTGAAAGAAACAGCATCCGGGAGCTGACCTTCAAAGTTTATTGCCAATCCGGAGTCTTAACTAATCTTATAGACGGAACTTTTTCCAAAGCATCGGAACGAATTGATCGGGACACGACTCGGGTCAGTCCGAACTACCCGGAACGATGTTAAATACGGTAAGGTTTAACTTCTATTGAAAATGAACAGGAATTTAATCTTATTTTCGTGGGATACATTGAAAGATTGAGATAAAAACCTATTTCATATGGAGGAGCTTTCGAGATTTTAGGCGAGAATAAGTAGTTAGTTATATATGCAGTTGTTGTTTCAATGGGCTTTTTACTGAAAATAATATTTTCCTCAACTATGTTGTCTTATGTCTGTCGGCGTCATATTGTAAAACCCGTCATTTTCTAATCTGCCTAGTCAGATTGTAAACTGTTGAAGTGAAACCGTCAGATTGTCAAATACATGCGATCAAAGTATCTCTGCCCCAATAATCGGGACTTGAGGCACCCCCACGTTGGGTTAGTTGAGTACTTTAAACGCTGCAGACAGAAATAGGAGCCCCGCGTAGCAGGGTTCCGTCGACTATGCTTTTTAGGCGAATATAAAATGTTTTGAGGTTGGTTACATCAATCGATTTTCTCAGGAATGGTGCATTATCTTTTCATGGGAGTGGTACCAGGGGGAAACGGGGATCCCCCTTCCTCCCCCCCTCCACAGCGCGTGAGGTGAGCTCCGTCGCATGGATTTGACTATTTGACGGTTTCACTTCGACAGTTTACAATCTGACTAGGCAGATTACAAAATAACGCGTTTTACAATATGACGCCGACATGTGTATGTCCAGCAGTGGACGTTTTTCGGCTGAAATGATGTTGATGTTGCCTCATTGGTCGAGTGGTTGCAAGCGCGACTGCTGAGCATGAATTCCGGGTCGGGCAAAGTGTTATTAGGCTTTTTCATCAGGAATTTCTCAGTAGCAGCTACGGAGTCTGGATTTGTGCTCGGTTGTTGGCAATAGGGTCGTCCCCTATTACATGGGACTTAAACATAACTGGCAATGTAGGTGTACCATTAGGTACACCTCTGTCTACAACTTTGGGGATTACAGGCGTGTTGTTATGGTTATGATATATCATAGTTTGATACTCATAAACGTGGAAGTTTGTAATCATCATCATCATCTTCCCACCCTTATCTCATGTTTCTTGTGGTCGGCGCAACTCGTTTTTTTCTTCCATTCTTCCCTGTCGACCGTCACACAATCATTTACACCTTTTTCATTCATATCATTCCTCACACAATCCATCCATCGTTTCCTTGGTCTTCCTCTCCCTCTCCATCCATTAACATTTATATTCATCACTCTTTTAGTCACATGCGATTCTTCCCTCCTCATCACATGCCCATACCAAGACAGTCGATTCCCTTTCAACTTTTCTGTAACTGGCGCAACTTTCAAACTTCCTCAATATAATCATTCCTTATTTTATCCATTCTTGTCACACCACACATCCACCTCAACATTCTCATCTCTGCTACATGCAATCTTTTTTCATCCATCTTCTTCACAGCCCAACATTGCGATCCATACAGTACGACAGGTCGGAGGAGCAGGGAGGAGCTCGTGGCTAAATAATAACAGCCGCTCGGGTCGATCTTTAGGTTAAGCCGTGCTTGCCTAGGTTGGTCTGTGGATGGGTGACCACCCATTACATACCGAGTTTCCTCCGTGCCTCGGAAAGCACGTTAAGCAGTTGGTCCCGGCCGTCATTTGTGATCTTTGGCGGTCGTTACAGGTAGTCAGTGGCCCAAAAAAGTCTGACAACCAGTCTTACCAAGGGGTATCGTATTACCCAGTACTAACTGGGTTGTGGAGGTCAGATAGGCAGTCGCTCCATGTAAAATACTGGTATTCAGCTGCATCCGGTTAGACTGGAAGCCGACCCCAATAAAACTTGGGAAAAGGCTAGGCAGATGATGACAGTACGACAGGTCTAATCACGGACTTGTATATATTTCCCCTTTAACTTGAGGGGCATCCGTGGGTCGCAAGTTGTTCCAGTGACCTGTCGCCATTTCATCCATCCTGAGTTGATCCGGTGCGTTATGTCACGGTCTACTTCACCATCCCCTTGGACAAGCGACCCGAGGTACCGGAAATCGGAACAGATCGGTATGGGCGTTCCGGCAAGAGTTATGGGCGTAGGACTGGAGAGACCGCCGAAATCACAGAATAAGTATTCTGTTTTGGACCTACTTAATTTCAGGCCAACATTCTCCAGTCTTTGCCACCACACCTCCAATCAGCTCTGGACCTCTAGGCCATTAGGGCTTAGAGCCGACCCTTGGTGCAAGCCAACAGCCACATTGAAGCTAGTAATGCCCGCTAAAGTTTGTAATAATTATTTTATTACAAACTTTCCCGTTTTCAACACTTGTAAGAAGTAAGATTGAACCATTTAGAGTCTCTTCTGAATTATCAATGAGGTTTCAGTCAAAAAAAAAACGATGGAGGCTGCAGTCCCAGTCACAAGCCATAATAACTGTGCAGGTACTGTCCAGCTGTCCATTTCAAAGCGTGGGTATCTATGGAGAAGAACAGGCAAGAAACTACATGGACCGTTTTCATAAATATAAAATGTACTAGAAATCTTTATCTTTCAACTGAGCTCATTTAAAATGTAAAAAAGCATTTCAACAGCCACCTCACTGAGTGTTCATGATTAGACGATCTCTTAACACTGAAGTGGTCGTTGAAATCACTTACATTTTATATTTCCCTGGTACTTTCTACATTCGTGGCTGAGAGGTTAGAAGTTGGGGGGTTTCACAAAGTCACTTCGCGCGTTCGTCCGTGCGTATATAATTTATTCTTGCGATTGAACAGAAGCATGGATAAGGACTGTAGGTACCTACTATGTGCCTTATCTATCTTAAACTAATATGTTATAGAGGTAAAGTTTGTAAGTATAAATATGGGGGTATTCTTCGGAACTACAGATCCGATTCTAAAAAATTCTTTCAGCAATGGGAACTTACTTACGTTACTTTATTCCCAACTATCAAAGGCATTATTTAATATAATTTGCGATCAGCCTAACCACGCGCAAAAGGTAGTCTACATCTACACTAATATTATAAAGAGGAAAGATTTGTATTTTTGTGTATTTGTTTGTAATGAAAAAACTCAAAAACTACTGCGCCGATTTCAAAAATTCTTTCACCATTAGAAAGCTACATTCACCTTGAGTAACATAGGCTATATTTTATCCCCGTACTCCCATGGGAACGGGAACTACGTGGGTGAAACCGCGTGACGTTCGCTAGTAGTGAAGAAAACAGTTCCAGACCGTTAAAACGATTGTCTGTGTTATGTCTGTGGCTCTGTTTTATATATGGCGCACTACTGGTAAACTCCTTCTGTTTATAAATGAGCATATAAGAGAATCTTTGAAAATGGCGCCTGCTGCAGAAAAGATGAAAGGGAGCCGTCTGTCTTGGTATGGACATGTGATGAGGAGACATATTTGGGCGCCATCTTTCGTAACTGTGTTCATACTGGATTGAAGCGGATTGGGAAATCAAACACTTGGGTAACTTAATATCGTATAATCTCGGTAAACAGTAGTAAAGGTTACACTAAAATTACTATCACGGGAACTGTTGTTGAAAGAGAATGAGATAATGTCATGCTCACTCAAATGTCCCGCTAATGGTGGCGGGTGTGTCGGGTCATTTAGTTCCCTTCAATATGGTTGAGTTTAATGGCGCCGATACATGCGTCATGTTCGTGTACGGCCGCTGTCAGTTGGGACTAGCCATCTCTTAGCTGCCACGGTTCATTTTAACTACCTACCTACTTTATTTTTAAATGCACGTCTTTCTACATCGTTCTCACGTAATATATGTATAATCTCAACATGAATGATGTAACCAAGATTTTGTAACAATGTTTTGATTTAAAAGAGTGTCCATGGAGTTTCTTGCCCGTTTTTCTCCATAGAGATCTACGCTAGTACGCTATACGTAGCTTTGTTTTTTTTTTTTTGTATTTTTGACATTCAAAAGTGCCGTAATGGTCTAATTGAAATAAATGCTTTAAGTTGAGTTGAGTTAAGTTGAAACAAACCGATAAAAGGGACAACACGCGTGCCGGTTTGAGCTCGGGCGAGTGTCGGCGCGCGGCGGTTCGTCATGTTCCGATGGAACACACTAAAAGATTGATGAATTTAAATTTTGATGGATGGAGACGGAGAGGAAGACCAAAGAAAAGATGGATGGATTGTGTGAGGAATGATAATAAAATTATAGCAATAGCGTGACGATTGACAGAGGACAATAAGGGAAAAACGTGTTGCGCCGACACCAAGTAACATGGGAGAGGGAGAGAACCTCACTCCCGGCCGCCGCGGGAGACGTTCCGGGCGTCGGGGGCCACCATTTGGCCCCTGGCCAACGTAGGCGCGGGCCTGTGGACGGTGAGCTATGGGCTAGCTCGCCGTCCGTCCGTCTCATGACGACAGGCCGTGTCGACGGCGCGTTCGTGTTCCACGCGCGCCTTAAAGAGAGTCAGCAAAAGGAAGGGGTCCGCAAGGACCAAATGCCTGCTGGGGCTGCGGGACTGTTCGAAAGACATACCGTGGCCCCGGAACACAAAGGGCAATGAAGGAACATGGATGGGTTTTAGTCAGTACAAGTCTGACACTTCCTCTTGCTCCGCCCAGAGCGGGAGGAGTCATTTGATGATTTCCCATCCGAAAAAAAAGGTAGATAACCACTGGTATATTGATAGTTACTGCAGTCAGCTACTGCACAACGTGGCTGACTGCTCCTTGAGGATCAGGCAGAGGTGTGCCTGTAGACAGAACCCTCTGTCTAAACCTACAACTCCCACGTTCAGCTAGTTTAGTCGCAAGTAACAGGGGGCGAGAATATTTCCATCAACCGGGAGAAAATCCATACTCTAAGGTGCTACTAACGAATTTGACTGATTTGATTTTCTCGTTTAGTCTACATTTGACAGATTGTACTTATGACATCATATACAACATTTGACAGATTCTATATTTGACAGATTCTACAATCGACAGATTCTATATTTGACAGATTCTACAATCGACAGATTCTATGTTTGACCGATTCTACAATCGACAGATTCTATGTTTGACAGATTTTGAATAAGTTATTAATAAACAGGCTTTATCATATTTATTTAAGTATTATTTTGTAACATAGTTACATAGGTATTTATACAATTACATTGAAAAAAAACGAAAAGTAAGACTTACTTGTAATTAAAAAAAAAGAAAAATTTAAACAATCACATTGTTGGTCTTTGACTTTGACTTTGATTGATGTTAAAAAAAAACAAACTTCGTATTCAACCTTCATGTTGAACAGAAGCGCTTGCGTTTATAACAAGCCACGAGCTATATGTTTGTAATTTCTAAATACAGCTTTTACCGAATGAATATGAAAGTACATACAGTCCTCTAACAAAATAACATTTTTAAAATGTTTGACTGTATATCTGTTTATTTAGGCTATTCTCCGACACGTCCAGACCGATTTTAACATGTTTTTTACAGGCAGATTGCTGATATTATAAGGAGTAAACTTAAGCTACTTCTATTTTAGAAAAACCAGCCAAGTGCGAGTCGGACTCGCGCACGAAGAGTTCCGTACCATTATCTATACATTAGACAAAACGGCAAAAAAATCACGTTTGTTGTATGGGGAACAAACGTGATTTGTTGAATTTTATTCTGTTTTTAGTATTTGTTGTTATAGCGGCAACATAAATACATCATCTGTGAAAATTTCAACTGTCTAGCTGTCACGGTTCATGAGATACAGCCTGGTGACAGACAGACGGACAGACAGACGGACAGACAGACGGACAGACAGACGGACAGACAGACGGACAGACAGACGGACAGACAGCGAAGTCTTAGTAATAGGGTTCTGTTTTTACCCTTTGGGTACGGAACCCTAAAAAGATGGTTCCGTGCAAAAACCAACCCTTATAATTGTTAACAAAATCCTATTCAAATGGGGAAGTAATATTTTTGTAATAATTTCAAGCGGATGAATTAAGTTCCGATATGAGAAGAGAAAAAAGTGCCCTAAGCGATAGCTTAAGTTTTTATAGCTTACTGAAAACACTTCTCACAAAAAAACTACGTAAAGATACGAAAAACTTTACGAAGTCTTAAAAACTTTTTTAATTCTAGGATCGACCTGAATATTTCAGGCCACGTTTTCATAATTTTCATCTGAAAAAACTTTGAAAACGGTTTATTTCGTATTTATTACGTCTAGGCTAAAACTGAGGCTAAAATAGGCTGTAGGTCAGAGCTAAATTTAAGTTAGTTGCAAGCTACGGGCGTGCAATTCTAGTGATGGGGTCAAATGTATTAATAGGTAAAGTCGATAGGGGTTGCTTGCTTATTTCTGGATGACAATGAGCTAATGGATCATCTATTGTATTGAGTGACTGATTTCAAACTTTGTATAGGTCAACTGTAGAAAATATATGAGCAAAATTACCCCCGTATACATAACTTCCTCCATATTTTGAAGACGTTTAATAACAATTTGCTGTCTCGAGTAGTAAACTACATCGTATTCGCATTTTTCTGAAATTACAGCAATAAATCCAAATAAATAATAAAAAGACCAACCAAATCCGCTTTTCTTCACAAAACTTTTCAATAAACATCAAACGTATTCCAAAGTCAACGAATTACATTACCTAGCTTCTATTTCCCACGAGACATCGATATAGACAGTCGATAAAGTCTCATAACTGATGCAAGCACTTCGGTCGCCGTAAGTTTTCGTTGTTACATGCCATTCGTGGCAGTTTCGGTACGTCAGCTGTTCGGTAGATAAGCTCTTGCGTGTTATAATGGCCTGGTACCTGGTATGCTTTACGGCTGAAATTTGTTTTAATTGGAAATGCAAGTTTGTTGCATGGTTTAAAAGCAGTTGGTACCTTGACACCATCAATTTGTTAGTTTCGTGCTTCTACATACATAAAGAAGAACACCACTTTCCACGATCCTTACATCATCATCATCATCATTTCAGCCGAATGACATCCAGTGCTGAACATAGGCCTCCCCCAAGTGTCGCCACATTGACCGGTCCCGTGCGACTCGCATCCAGCGGATTCCCGCAACCTTCACCAGGTCATCGGTCCACCTAGTGGGAGGCCTTCCAACGCAACGTCTTCCAGTTCGCGGTCGCCACTCCAGAACTTTTCGGCCCCATCGGCCATCCGTTCTGCGAGCAATGTGCCCTGCCCACTGCCACTTAATTTTGGCAATTCTTCGGGCTACGTCAGTAACCCTTGTTTAGTTAAAAATATTTCGAGTCTTTCAATCACTTTGTTGGGTTTTTCCAACAATAATTTCTCAGCTATATTTGCTTCCTTCTACAGACAATAACTGGCCAAATGTAGGTGTAGTATGGTGTACACCTCTACCTAACTCTTCGAGGGCTATAGGCGTGATGCAATGTTTACTTATGTATACATTCACTGTCATTACTTTTGTTCATATTTACTACTATAAATATTACAAAAAGTCTAGAGGTATAACCGAATCTAAGACACGCACCTCTCGTTTTCATGAGCGTATTGTATAATTATCACTTGCTTTGGTGAAGGACAACACTGTGATGAAACCTGCATGCCTGAGAGATATTTCTCGACGGCATGTAAAGCCAAGTCAGAGGCCCATGGGCGGCATACATAGTGTACACGATAACAACAACAACAACAACAGCCCATAACGTCCACTGCTGGACATAAGCCTCTCCCATGATGGGAAGAATTTGCCGTAATCTCCACGCTTGGCGCTTGGAGATCGCAGTGATGAAAGACTAACAGAAAACGCTGCTGCCCATTCTCAGGTCTTCGGAGGCGCAAGGTGTTCTGCCTCAGACATTAGTCGCCTTATACGACACCCGTAAGTGTAATGGGTTGGTTTTATTCTACTCTGCCGGATACCACACGGCTAATACACGATAAAGAAGACTGTAAATATTATTGTAAGAGCTAGGACCGGTGGTTGTACTCCAAGACACGGAAAGACAAGGTAAAAGGTACATTTTGCATGGTATCAGCAATTTTCTTGCCATTCAAGGCATTTCCCGGATATCACTATCAGATTCAGCAACGCTATAGGTAAACTTCTGAACCCCTTATCGTATCTTATACATTTATGCATGAGCCTACGGTCAGTACTTTTATGCCGAGAATTTCTATTTTAAATTGTTTACGGGCACATCTTTACGTGAAGTATTCGCGCCATTTGTGGCACGCGGCGTGGACTTGTGTGTAAATAAAGCTCTTCGTTTTTATGGGGTCTTGGTGGATGTTTTATTTATAAGCAAAAATAATCGTATCAATAACTTTAACATTCGGGTTTTTTATGAGCTTTTTCGGCATAGATTTTCACAGCATTGTATTTTATTATTTCCTTTGTTAAAAGCCATACTTAGTTCAAGTTTGAAATTATGGACCCTAAAACGTGGATTACCTCTATGAGAAGCAAAAACCACATATTATTATAATACACATGTAAACGGGTATTTTCGTTTTTTAAACTTAAAAATTCGCGAAAATACCCGTTTACATGTGTATTATAAAGAACCACTATAATGTTTAACTAGCTAAAAGACACATGAGAAGGCGACCCACTTCTCTCGACTGTCACTAATTTGTGGGAAGCCAAACAACGGATGGTTTCGGAGACAACACCAATCTCACAAAATATATACCCACACCAAGTGCTGATTTTACAGTTGGGGCACTGCTTCATGAACAATGTTTATGAATAAAATTTGTTGGCCATGGGTCACAAGCGCGTCTGGTCCGTCTGGCGCAGTGGTTTTCCGTGGGTGTACATATCGAATGCCAAATAATCGAATATCAATTGATCGACAACTATAAATCGAACGTCTAAATACTCGAACGTTCATAATATCTCGGCAATCACTGAGTTTACCAGAAAAATCGGATGATACTAATACTAAAGATGAGTCTATGGTTCGTGTGATGCCAATGGCTCGCCCCATATTACATCGGGCTAATAACAAACTAGAAATTGTTGGCAGATCGATAGCCAAATACATAGGTAGATGGCATTCAGAAGATCTCGGGTAACAAAAACGGAGACACCAAAGGATAGGACCTATAGCATTTATAGCCTAGTGACCATAGGCCCATGAGCGGCATTAAATTCTGACACCAGGTTAGGCACTAACCACACCATAAAGAAAGAAGAATGGAACAAAGGCTTCCAATGATAATGGTGATGTTAACATAGCTAGTGAAGCATCACTCACACCTCAAACAGGTTTGATGTTATAATAATATCATATAACCTTCTTATATCTTGTGAAGTGGCAATTTCCATTAGCTGAACGGTCAAGGCATTCTTCAAGCGGGTTGTAAGTGTTCGTGTCGTTGGCAAGTCCACGTGAGCCTTATGTAACAATAAACTATTGCTGAACACGAAATATCAAATATGAGCGGGCCATCTAAGGTCCTGATTTGTCCGGACATGTCCGGATTTTGGGCTGTTCTCTGTCCGTACTTGGTATGGCTTTGCCGTTTATCTGGACTGATTGATTTGAGTAAACCTTTTTGAAAAATATGAAGAGCTGGGACTGGACTGGCCACGTCTGCCGCATGCCCAATGAGCTGTGGGCCAAAATAGCCACTTTCTGGAGCTCTGACACAGCCAGAAGGCGACGCGGCAGACCTCGTAGAAGATGGCGGGACGAGTTGGATAAAACCAACGACTTGGTCCACATTAGCCCTGTATAGAAACAACTGGAAGTTATGGAGAGAGACCTTTGCCCAGCAATGGGATGACGCAGGCTATCAGTGACAGTGTAAAGAACTAAGTTGTGCTTGCTGTTGTGGGCCGGCTACGCTCGCGTATGGTCCAAAATTATCACACGGAAACGTTTCAATATGGCTATGACACTCATAATGTAACTTCCTTAAACCATCAGGTGTATCCATAAGGATAGGTGGCAGATGGAAACGACTGTTCATTCCAAAGTTCCTTTTATTAATGTCCAACTATAACATACAATTCGTATTGCTAAATTCTACTTAGTTACTAGAATAATGCTTTGCTTGCGAAACGTGACATGTTATTGGACCGACGACTGTCTTAATGGAGATCACCAAATACATACAACTTTACAACCATGACCAATTGACCACCCATTACTTACCGAGTTTCGTCTATGCCTTGGAAAGCATGTTAAGGCCCTTCTAACCCTAAAATTAGCAACTCTATTTGTGGTGGTTCAAACTTCGTTTGAAATACTGTTAGAATAAAGTTCTAATCAGCTTGCACTACAAAGCGGTTGTTACGTCAGTCACTGCGGCCGAATAGTGCGAAATGAGTGGTTTTTTGCGATTTACAAAAAATCTATTGATTGGACTAAAAAAATAAAACACATAAGACCTGCTTTATAGTTAGTTCAGTTAGTATGCAAAGTTTCATGATCTAACTTGAAGTACTTTTTGAATACTAGCGGTTTATTGTTCGATTTGGAGGTAACTTTGGATTTTTTTTTCTATCGAAAAAAGTTTATGGAATCGTGTTTTCGTCACACATAGGATAGGACTTAGAATTTAATCCTCAACTTTACCATATATTTATTTCAAAATGAATGCTGCAGATTTTAGGCGTAACGGAGGATCATGCTAAGCCATTTGAGGGATATATAGCCCTTAACGTTAGTCCTTACAGGTAGTCAGTGGATTTTCTATTTATTTATTTAAGGCTTCAATTGATAAGGTTGCTGCTAGAGATAAAACAATTTAGTTAAGACTGTTCTGTAGGTAGACCGGTCTATCTTTACAAAGAGGTGAAAGCAATCTACTCATGAATAATAATAAAGTTTTGCTACGAAAACTCCAAAAGATGCTAATGAATTCAAATTAGATATAAATATTTTTGCCGTATGTAATTATAGTCACTATGAATACACGTGGCAAATTTCAAAGTTGAAAATAAGCTTTAAAGTTTGCCAAATGTGAAATAATAGAAAGTTTATGAAAATTCCCTGTTTCATAATAACAAGGAAAGGGTTCCAAGATTTTCTCAATGAATTTATAATTTAAGTCAACACTAACATAATATAAGATCACGCCTGTAATTCCCCGAGGGGAAGGGAGATGTGCACCTGATTGTACACTCACATTACAGGTCGCGGCACGTAACTCTAGCGCTGACCATTACTGCGCAGAAGTAAAAAATAAGAATGTCTTGGGGCGTGCGTTGCGCCGATTGGCTCTCCAGTCGTATAACATGCGCAGATATCTCCTCCACGTTTCGTTCAGCGCTAGACTTACGTGCCGCGACCTGTACCCCAGTTATGTTTTAAGCCATCAACCGAGTGCAGTATCCAGACTCCGTGGATGTTACTAAGAAATAAAGCCCAATAACACTTTGTCTGACCTGAGAATCTAATCCTGGACCCCATCGAAGCAATAGGCTTGTGTCCTGAAAAAATCTAATTAGTCAGTTAGATTATCAAAAAATAATTGGCACGTATTTTTTATTTTGTTACGTGTGTTATAATTTTTAGTGAGTTGTGACGTCATGAGTTTTGATGCGTTTCATCTTTGTCAATATTCATTCATTTACAAAAACAAAAAATACGTGTCCATTATTTTCCAATACTCTAACTAACAGACTAAATAGATTTGCAATTTATTGATGGTGGAAACTAGCCTAGTCAATACTTTCAGATAAATTAGTACACTTTTGAAGTTTGCTCAGTGTGTATAACGTAAGGTATCTCTTAATTGTAAGACCTACTCTGATTCTTTCAAAAGATCACTCAGAGACGACACATACACACACCCACATACTACACACACACTCAGGTACAATGATTTGCCAGCCAGTGACGATAAGTAGCTCACACAAACCCTCTCCATCTATCAACCTGGAGAACGAAGAAGAAGAGTCCAAGGAAACGATGGATGGACTATGTGAGGAATGATATGAAAGAAAAAGAAGTAAATGATAGCGCATGTACGTAATAAGTATGTAAGTAAATGTACGCCGTGTGGTATCCGGCAGAGTAGAATAGAACCAACCCATTACACTCACGGGTGTCGTATAAGGCGACTAATGTCTGAGGCAGAACACCTTGCGCCTCCGTAGACCGGAGAATAGGCAGCAGCGTTTTCTGTTAGTCTTTCATCACTGCGATCTCCAATCCGCCTGCCAAGCGTGGAGATTACGGCAAATTCCTCCCATCATGGGAGAGGCTTATGTCCAGCAGTGGACGTTATGGGCTGTTGTTGTTGTTGATAGCGTGACGTTTGTCCGACAAGAAAGGAAGAAAAAAACGTGTTGCGCCGACCGCAGACCCCAAGTAACAGGGGACGGTGGCAGGAAAATGAGTGACGGTAAGTGGCTCACTGTCCACGACATGAAGGGTCCTCTGTCATTCTTGGTCTCATTTCCCACAGCTATGAGATTTCTCTGACAAGTTCGGTACCCAAGCGGTAATATACAGGGTGTAAAAGACCTCATCACGAAGCCGTCAACCAAGCATTTTGTACATCAAACTAAGTAACTTTACGCAAAAATTATTGCTGGGAAATTACTTTTTTTTGGGGGTTAAAAATCATGTTTTGTGGTAGAACTCAATGTAACGCACTCACAATATTGTGCTAAAGGATGGATTGAATAGTAAGGGGGTCGTGAAGGTGTTAACAGTAAAAATCTTACATTAAAAACTTGTATTAAAAAAAAAACTTGTCAAAAAGTTGGAACTTTGACCCCCAATATCTCCGTAACTAGAAGGTTTTACAAAGGTATTAGTGACATAGACGAACTTCTTTCTTCTTCTTTAACGTGTCATCAGCAGACACAGGCCTCCTCTCTATGAGAGAGAATGGAATATAATCCACCACGCGGGCCCAGTGCGGTTTGGTAGATGTCACATGTCTTCGATTTTTTTGGTTCTATGACATGCCGCTTTCCTCACGATCACACTATCTCACTACAGCGTTTTGGCTTTGGCACCAACTATCATAGTCAGTCCAACACCATCTATAGAGTTCTTGGAAACTAAGTTTTTCTTAAAACCTCAAAAGGAAAACCTCTCATTATACAGACATACATACATACTCTCGAAAAACATAACCCTCCTTCTGGCGCAGTCGGGTAATAAATGAAACAATATTAATTTATATTTAACTGAACATGGAACAAATTCATGTTCCAACGCAATTGCTGCTGTAAATTAATTAGTTATATTTTATTACTGAACATTAAACGCAGCTGTGTCCAAAGTTTTGGGTTAGGTCTCCAACTAAAAAGTAAGGCGGGCCTTTGCTGTTAAAAATACTTTTTCGGGGAAAATTACTTCTTGTGCCCGAGGCATCAACTCTCCTGGAAGGATTTAAGGGGACTACAGGAGCTAAACGCAAGTTTTATAATGCAAACAAGCATGATTCATTGCAATAAAGAAAACCAGAAAAATATATGATATTCTTCAGGATATATGCTAGTACGATAGTGTTTCGAAAAAGAAATCACGAACTTATCTCTAAAAAACTATTTTAACGAATAAAAACCATTCTATACATGCGATCATCATCATCATCAGCCTATTAATGTTCCCACTGCTGGGACACAGGCCTCTCTATGAGAGGGAATGGGCTATTATCCACCACGCGGGCACATTGCGGATTGGTAGATGTCACATGTCTTCGAATGTTTTGGTTCTAGGACATGCCTGTTTCCACACGATCATTCTGATTTCTTGGCAAATAATTCTACAAACAACATATTACTATCATAGTGTTTATTTTTTTTGTCCAATCAATAGATTTTTTGTAAATCGCAAAAAAAACACTAATTTCGCACTATTCGGCCCGCAGTGACTGACGTAACAACCACTTTGTGGTGCAAGCTGATTAGAACTTTATTCTAACAGTATTTCAAACGAAGTTTGAACCACCACAAATAGAGTTGCTAATTTAGCTCCTGTAGTCGCCTTAACTGACTAGGATTAAAGTATTTTCGAGGTTTAATACCCGAGCAAGGACATATATTTTACTGCAAGTATTCCCAAGTTTTCACGCTTATGCTGTAGGTAATAAGATTGAAAAGTCGGTGAAGTTGGTAGCCTCTGACTTTAAATTAAAATTACTTAGAGTAACATTTCTGAGGTCAGGGTGTTGTGGTGCGGTTTGGGAGAGCCCTATGTCCAGCAGTGGACTGCGCCTTATTTTTGTATTTAAGCCGAATAAACCGGCAAGTTGCCAGTAAGTTCTTATTGAATTTTAAGAGTATGTAATTTGCGGTAGCAATATAGAGCCTGGATTCGTTTCCAGTGGAATGTGGAAGCAAACCGCTTTGTTCGGATCTGGGAAGTCCCACGGATCCGAACAATCTGTGGAATAGGGTATTACACCCATTTTTGAAAAGTATCTCAATTAGATTCTATAGTGCTAATGAACCACTAAACATTCACAAAAAAATATTCAATCGTTAATTGCCATAAAAATGCATTTAAATTTAACATTTTCAAATTTCGCGCGTAATTTGACGAAAACGCTGGACGCAGTGGACGCCATATTGCTATGTGGTCATGACGTCAGTTGGCTGTGTAAACAAATACAGTGATATTTAAAGTTGACAGTTGACACTTCTAAGTTTACATAGCCGTGTGACGTAGAAACATGGCGACTACTATAATGGTGTTATGAAACAGATTAAAAAAGCTGAAACCTTTGAATTGAATTTTAAAATTTAGTTTGCAATTTTATGAACTAAGTCTTACGTTTACCGACTGCTTTTTGCCTAAGCTATCCCAATAACATATTTTTAGATTTTTTCTCACATAGAGTAAAATACCCTAATCATTCTGCGTTTCCCGACCATTATAATCTCTTCAAAGTTTGAGTGAATTGGTTTCTTCCAATGATGTTCTAATAAACAGATATGTTATGAGCGCGCAATCGTGAAGACTCCAAAACGAGCCAATTGGCCTGTTTTGCCCTTATTCTGCGTCACTGCGTGTATGTGAGCTGGCTCTCCCCCGCGGCACACTTTTTTCGGTTGTTTTGTAGGTGTATAACATATTATCTGTTTATTAGAATATCATTAGTTTCTTCTAAACAAGCGTGCTTCACCCTAGGCCGCGTCATCGCTTCACATCAGGTGAGTTAGGGCCACACGCAAGCTTTAAGCGGGCCTTGTGTCAGCATAGTTGTCGAATGTTTTCGAAATTGTGGCCCAAGAACATTTTGAGAGTAGTGGTGATGAAATAATTTACACAAAGTTCCTGCTTGGATTCGTTACCATTGGGTTACCTTTGTTACCTTTACAACGCCCCCTCCCCCCTCCTACAGGGCTCGACCTTCACTTCCTCACAAACGGGTCAAGGGTCTGCCCCTCAATAGAGAGAGCTGGAAGGTGCACCACAAGAGCTTAGCTCAGAGGGTTTTCAGCAAAATTTCTCACAGAAATGGAAACTATTTCAAACCGCGTTTACACTGACGTATAAAACATGATACGTCTTCGTTTGTCGTTTACTTCCAAAAGATGTTCAAAAGTCTCGTTGTGACCAACACCTACTTGTAGAAAACTTGTTACAAGTATACCAAGATTTCAAAGTTAATAAAAGACGAAACAATGTCAGTAGTAAGGGGCCAGACGGTTTTTCAGCAAACATAATTCTACATGAATTCTTGAGATGCTTGAAAGGGTGATGATAGAACGGTAACATTATGGGCTGATGATGATGATGATGATGAAGTGAAATTAGAACTCGCCTCATTCTGACCACGAAAATCAATTCGGTTTAAGATTACTAGGAAATCAGCAACACCTAACAACACCAAATATTAGAGTTTGAAATCCTCACCACGGTTTATGATTACTTACTAGGAAATCAGCAACACGTAACAACACCAAATACCTATCTGTACCCTTTAATAAACATTCCACACATTTTATTCCACTGAAATGTATACAGCCAAAACACCGACCAATTATATTAATCCAATTTGTGCGTACATTGGTCAAATTACGCGATATTCATCATTATGAACCGTACCCCATATACATATATACATACGTATATAATATGTCCCAACGGACTGACGGCGCGTTTAGAAGCCAATTAAGTATAATTAAAATATTGTGTTGTAATCTTGTAATGGAGTATTGTCAGAGGGTTTTTCGGCTGTGGAGGTCACAGGGCTTCATTTAATTGCTTATTCGGGTGTTATTAAGCTTTAATAACCCAATGGTTTTGGCAGATTGTGAAGTCATAAACTAGATAGCTACCTGTTAGGTGAGAGTATTGTATAATAGGTGTAAAAATTATCTTTAAGGCGACTACAGGAGCTAAATTAGCAGCTCTATTTGTGGTGGTTTAAACTTCGTTTTAAACACTGTTAGAATAAAGTTCTAATCAGCTTGCACTACATAGTGGTTGTTACGTCAGTCACTGCGGGCCGAATTGTGCGAAATGAGTGGTTATTTGCGATTTACAAAAAATCTATTGATTGGACTAAAAAAATAAAACACTATCATGCTAATATGTTGCTTGTTTATTTGCCAAAAAATCTGAATGATCGCATTTATTTTAGTATGGTTATTACTCGTTAAAATAATTATTTAGAGATAAGTTCGTGATTTTTTTTATCGAGTAAAATTAGTTGTATTATGTTTTCAAAACACTATCATACTAGCATACATCCTGAAGAATAATATTTTATTGGTTTTGTTTATTGCTGTGAATAATATGCATTTTTGCATTATAAAACTCTGGTTTAGCTCCTGTAGTCGCCTTAACGAAGCTGATAAGCACTTCTTGTCCCCGTCATAGCAATATATTTTTATTTCGGAATTTGTCTGGGAATCTTCTAGTTACGGATATATGGGGGTCAAAGTTCAAACTTTTACACAAGTTTTTTTTAAAAACCATCATAATCATAATTACAGCCGAAAGACATAGGCCTCCCCAAGTGTCAACGTGTGTGCGACTTGCATCCAGCGGATCCCCGCAACCTTCACCAGGTCACCGGTCCACCTAGTGAGAGTGAGAGGCCTTCCAACGCAATGTCTTCCGGTTCGCGTTAATTCAAGTTTAAATTTTATTTAAATTTTATAACTTCACTTTAAATACCTTCACGACCCCTGTACTATTCAATGCATCATCAGCAAAATGTTTTGAGTGCGTTACGTTGACTACTACTTTAAAACGTGATTTTTCATCCCAAAAAAAAGTCGTTCCCAGTAATCATTTTTGCGTAGTTTTTCGTTGGAGAAGAAATTCGTATCATAACAAAATAAAATAAACACAACAATCTCCCAATCGATCGTCGGTTCTCCTAATCCAATTTGTTTAAACGAAGTCAATTAACTGCTGTCAGCGCTTCATCGGCTTTTTGTATTTACGGCTGGTGAGAAATCTAATCTTCTGCAGATTCTGAAGTCTTGGTAATAGGACCTGACTTTATGAAGATTCCAAAGCCGATTAACGCAACAAAAATGTTTTGAAACCTTTTTATATTTATTTACGTTGTATTACAAGTTGTTCAGTTTGTTGTAGGCCATACCTGGATCTTTTAGGGGGTCAAAGTTCCAACTTTTTCACAAGTTTTTTTTGGAATTGTATTTTTTTTGTAATGTTTTTTGGTATCTTATCTTATCAGCCTATAATGTTCCCACTGCTGGGACACGACCTCCTCTCAATGAGAGGGAATGGGCTATAATCCACCACGCGGGCCCAACGCGGGTTGGTAGATGTCACATGTCTTCGAATTTTTGGTTCTAGGACATGCCGGTTTCCTCACGATGCTTTCCTTCACCGTTTTGAGAGCAGTGGTGATGAAATAAATTACACAAAGTAATGCGCCTGTCTGGGTTCGAATCCACGACTTACTGTTCGTAAGTCGGGGCCGCTACCACTGGGCCACCGCTGCTCTCATTTTTTGGTAATTTTACACAAATTATTGCAGTGGTGAAAATCTGATAATACCTATTTAGTGGTTTCACCCATTCGTTCTAATTTGATGTGTTATTGATTCAATTACTGCTGGATTTAAATTTACTGCGGCTACTATAATTGATCAATTTGCAGGGTAAGTATCAATTTGATCCGGATATATTTCACTATGATTTATTGTTGTACTCCATTTCTAAATATTCGTGACGGAAATTTGCATTTCGTTTTAGAATATGTTCAATCTCTTTAGAATAGAATATTGCACTGTTTTAAATATTATCTCACATAAAAGATAGATGCGATAAAGAGTGAATTAATGTAAATTTGTATAACGATCTTGTGTTAAAACTAGCCAATTATTTACAATTGCAGAAAAAAAATTAGCTCTTTAATTCAAGGAATTAAGAAAGAAGAAATTATTCCACTATCATTTTCTTGCCATTTTTTTTTCAGATGGGAAATCATGAAATGACTCCTCGCGCTCTGGCCGGAGCAGGAGGGAGTGTCAGACTTTTACTGACTAAAACCCATGCATGTTCCTTCATCGCCCTTTGTGTTCCGGGGCCACGGTATCTCTTTCGAACAGTCCCGCAACCCCGGCAGGCATCGGCCCTTCCTATAATTTCCCTGCCCCTACACCAATTTATTTGGGGTCAGCAGCATGTCTTCTTCTTCCATACTTCTCTATTCTCGTCATCAGACACAGGTGTCTGATGTGATGACGAGTTCTAGCCATATCATCCTTCAAACAGCCCATCCATCCTTTCTTTAGTCTTACTCTACTCATACACATTCAAACTCAAAACTTTCCTAACGATATTTTCGTCAGTCCTCCGCGATACCAAGCCAACTGATTCCCACAATCTATTTTTGAAATTAAAAAAAATCAGTCAACAATGGGGAAGTCTGGTCAAAGCTGATTGTAGATGGCGCGTTCATAGCTTAGTCCCAATCTGTCCAATGACGACAAGTTATTTTGAAATTTAAAATGACTTTGACAGATTTTCAACCAATAACGATGCTAGGTACAAGCGATGCTAGCGCTATAAGTTCCACAGTTGCCATCCTCATTCAGTAGAAACATTATCATAATTCCCGAGTTTTCCCACCTCATTCAGGTAACCCAATTTCTAGTGTTAAATAGTTGTCGTGTGTAAGTGGGTACTACTTAAGTTAACAGCGCGCTCGGCAGTAAACTCAATAAATATTGCACAGCACGCAACGCTAATGTTAGCTTCTACTTTAAAACGACTTGGGAACAGAGCGCATTTGCACGAAACCGAGCAAGAGGGCTGTAGGGAAGTAATGTACAGTTATAAAAGATTTAAATCTTTGAATGTATATTTTCTGTTAGGTCTTTCTTTATCTTGTCATCATATCCGTCAGGCCTCCCCTTTTTTTTGCCACTCTTCCGTTCTTGTGTGTCCCTTATCCAGGTATTTCCCGTGATTTCAACGATATCATCCACCCAACGGCCCTAGTTTTTTTGGCCTAACTTTGACCACCACTCGGTCAAAGCCTTGCTCAATCGGCCATCTCCGCATTTGTGGTTAGTACCTAATCTGGTGTCAGAGATTTTATGCCACCCGTGGGCCTCTGACTGGGCTTTACATGCCGTCGAGGAATAGCTTTAGTCTTTCCGTATCGCTCGCCAGTGAGTGGGATGACACACTTCAGAAAGCTGTTTCGGCTTTTCAACATTTGCGACACGAGGGTGTCTGAAGCCATTTTGGCTCTTTCGCTAGACTGATTACGTACGGACATTCAACGATTTGACCAGTTATTAGATTTTTGGGTTTTCACCAAGCAAGGTATACCAGTAACGTCTACCACATATCATTTTGACAGTAGAGACCGCCTACTTAGCATTGCCTCCGAGGTCCCATCCACCAAGTAACCATGGCAAACACAAATCGAAGTGGCTGTTAGTTCAAAAGTTCCGCATAGTTCGTAGATCGAGAAAAAAACAAGATTTTATCAAGTCCCAACAGAGTTCATAACTGTCACTGCAACCCTATTTATTTAGAAAGGGTTAAATTGAGCCAGGGTAATAAATTCAGGCTAACTGGTGAGGTAATCCCGATTTACGAAGATTTATGTTTTACTCTTGGGAAGATTGGCTAAATCTGTACGCTTACTTTTTATGCTAGCCTGGTAGCTGGTGGCAATTATTGTTGTCTTTAATGGCAGATTTGGAACGATTTTTAGGGTTTTGTAGGCCATAAACGGTTGGAAAAACTTTTAATTAACTAAAGATGTTTGTTTGTCTGACACAATAAATAAATGGTGTTGTTTTGGCATGAAATATTCGCAAATAATAAAATGTTTAGTTAGATACTCGTATCTCATTAGATACAGACTGAAATAGATAACTTTTTTTTCAATTAATCTTAGCCGTTACTCAGTTCAATAAATGTCTTATCCTACAATAAGATTTGATTGGCTATTGTTTTTACTAGCCTGCCTCGTATCCCATTGCTGGGCAAAGGCCTCCCCTTTCTTCTTCAATACCTTTCTAATTGTTAGTTTAGTCAAATATTTTAATACTGTAGACAAACTGCGATTTTAGTCTTGAAAAATCTTTCAAGAATGGTGTAGGGTACTGTTTAAATATTAAGTTCTACGCACTTTGAAACACGGTTGAATCTTCATTGATTATCGAAAGAGATACCGTGGCCCCGGAACACAAAGGGTGATGAAGGAACATGGATGGGTTTTAGTCAGTAAAAGTCTGACACTCCCTGCTGCTCCGCTCCGCCCAGAGCGGGAGGAGTCATTTGATGATTTCCCATCCAAAAATAAAAATAATAAAAGGCTTTTTTCAATACCAACCACGGAAAACTTTGTATAGATGAATTGCTAATTGAAAATCTGTACATTAAACAAGCACATCACATCTGATACATTTTAATGAGCTCTAACATGCGGACCGGTGCAGGTCGCGTGATCATGCATGCATGCACGCACGCGACCAACAGTGCAACGAATTCATGTTACATTTACAACACGGAAGGTACGCAGGGAGCTAGGTGCAGTCGACTGCTCGTTGGTGGTAAAATTTTGAGTTGGGCTGGCCTAGTTTAGAATGGAGTTTTAAAAGAATCTTATTCTTAGCGTGTCAATGGCAATCTAAATTGTGTCGGCCCATAACTGAGCTACTAGTTTGGCGCTTTCATAAGCGTCCATCAGTTCCTGTAGTGAACAAACAACAGGCCACGCAGGACACGATATTAAGTGCCCCATCGTACACTGGAACACAAAGGGCGATGAAGGAACATGGATGGGTTTTAGTCAGTACAATTCTGACACTCCCTTCCGCTCCGGGGGGGTTATTAGACGATTTCCCACCCGACAAAAAAGGGACAACATGAGTGAACCTCTAGATCACGAGCTTCTCGACTGGTATGATTAGATGATATACCCTTACGAACACAAAACTGAAGTATTTTGCATGTTTAACGACTTAATATTATTGCTGCCAGCTTCATAACTAACTTGTATACCCAATAGATGAGGTATCATCATCATATTCCAGTTCGTTTGGGGCCGCGCAGCATATTGTCTTCTTCTTCCATATTTATCTTTAAATCGTCACTAGTCTTAACTAACTCTTTGTGTTTTGGGAAAATATAATGCCCACCAAAAATAACTTTGTGACCACTAACATCTATCACCTAAAATATCGATTGATCACCAAATTTTAATGAGGTGGTTGATGACAAACTAGTTTTGCCTAGGTCGACTTGGGGCATTTTTTTTACTAACCATTCAGAAGTAGGAGCCGTCGGCCGGGTCTCCCTCGACTCGGACTCGGATGCAAGAGCATAACAGTTCAATTTCTATAAGTTTTTGGTTCTATTCACGATAAAATGGGGGTTAATTTTGGTGATCATTTACTAATTTTGTAAAACAAAAGTGATTTTTTTGCTGTTACGTTTCGCTAAATCTGGTGGTTCGTTAATTGTATGCCTTTGTTTATCTACACTTAATATTATAAAAAGGAAATATTTGTTTTTTTTGTTTGTTTGTGTGTTTGTTACGATTTAACTCTAAAACTACTCGACCAGTTTTAAAAATTCTTTCAGCAATGGATAGCTACATTATCAGCGAGTAACATAGGCTATATTTTATCTCCGTACTCTCACGGGATCAGGAACTACGTGGGTGAAACCGCGTGACGTCCGTTAGTTCATTAATAAAGGTTTACCAAGAGCTTATAAGTAAGTACAACATAAAATGTCGGCAACAATTAGTCTTGGATTAACGTAGTTGCCAACTTCAAGTTCAGTATAATGTTCAAAAACAACTGAAAACATAAAAAACCGGCCAAGTGCGAGTCGGACTCGCGCACGAAGGGTTCCGTACCATTATCTATACATTAGACAAAACGGCAAAAAAATCACGTTTGTTGTATGGGAGCCCCCCTTAAATATTCATTTTATTCTGTTTTTAGTATTTGTTGTTATAGCGGCAACAGAAATACATCATCTGTGAAAATTTCAACTGTCTAGCTGTCACGGTTCATGAGATACAGCCTGGTGACAGACAGACGGACAGACAGCGAAGTCTTAGTAATAGGGTTCCGTTTTTACCCTTTGGGTACAGAACCCTAAAAAGAGCCACTGTTCTAGAAACTAAGTATGGCAATAAACATAAGAATTTAGCTCTTTCAGGTATAGCTAGGAGCATAAATAACCCCATAAGTACTAGGGACACAGCCAGCCTGGGATACTGACAGCTGCATCAAACGTATTCATACTGCGGACAGACAACGACTATGATTACCTATAATGTGTGGCTTCACCGGCTATTACCGTATGGCTGGATAATAAGCGGGTTAAAACGTCTGTTATCTAGCTATCGCAGTGTGATTGTTGGTTTCTGCCGGAAAACCCTTGGATTAACCAGTAATATTATTATTTTTATACTACACTTGCTTAGTAAGTGTACCAATACTACCCCACTAATAGGCTTGAAAGCTGTTCATTAAACCTTCTCAAAAATGTAGGCAGTTATGTTGTATGGAATTTCATTACTGCCCTGAAAATCAGGGTAATAATGCATTACTAACGCGTTATGTTTTTGTTTTTTTAAGTCTTGATGACGTCATCATCATCTTCCTGCCCTTATCCCATGTTACGTGGGGTCGGCGCAACACGTTTTTTTATCTTATCTTTTCTTTTCTTTTCTTTTCTTTTCTTTTCTTTTTTTTTTGTTTTCTTTTCTTTTCTTTTCTTTTCTTTCCTTTTCTTTGCTTTTATTTCTTTTATTTTCTTTGCTTTTCTTTTCTTTGCTTTGCTTTGCTTTGCTTTGCTTTTCTTTTCTTTTCTTTTCTTTTCTTTTCTTTTCTTTTCTTTTCTTTTCTTTTGTTTTATTTTCCTTTCTTTTCTTTTCTTTTCTTTTCTTTGCTCTTCTTTTCTTTTCTTTGCTTTTCTTTGCTTTTCTTTTCTTTTCTTTTCTTTTCTTTTCTTTTCTTTGCTTTGCTTTGCTTTGCTTTTCTTTTCTTTTCTTTGCTTTGCTTTTCTTTTCTTTTCTTTTCTTTGCTCTTCTTTTCTTTTCTTTGCTTTTCTTTGCTTTTATTTCTTTTCTTTTCTTTGCTTTTCTTTGCTTTTCTTTGCTTTTCTTTGCTTTTCTTTGCTTTTCTTTGCTTTTCTTTGCTTTTCTTTGCTTTTCTTTGCTTTTCTTTGCTTTTCTTTGCTTTTCTTTGCTTTTCTTTGCTTTTCTTTGCTTTTCTTTGCTTTTCTTTGCTTTTCTTTGCTTTTCTTTCTTTTCTTTTCTTGCAAGTGTAGTATAAAGCAGTATATATCACTCGAGGGTAAGTACAGATTACTAAACTCGTGTGGTTCACGGCCCTCCGCTTCGCGTCGGGCCTCAAATGCACACTCGATTAGTAATCTGTGCCTTACTCCCCAAGGTGAATAAATAGCTATTATGTTAAATGAGCCTGAAGCGATGGATGGATATTAAGGAAGATATGGCTAGAAAAGAGGTGACTGCTGAGATGACGAGTAATAGAGTAGTGTGGAAGATTCATATCTTCATATGAATAAGAATAAGAGCAGGAGAATGATGTCATCTTGTCTCTTTCTACTCGGTGTTTCCTTTCAAAGTTGAACCATGTTTTTACGAAATTCGGTTTGTTCCCGTGTATCGTACTAGACTAGCATAAGTGGTAGGTACCTACTCCACTAAGCTATACTTAAGTTTCAATTTGCCGAGGTCACAGGTTTCCTGAGCAAGGTCGTGTATTGAATTATCTCTCGCCTGGTACTTACTTACCTAGCTACGTTGCTGCCAAATTGCATTAAAACCGAGACGGTAAAATTATCGACCAGTTTCTCATTAATAACTTTGTTAATTTACGTAAATTATATCTTTTACACGGTGAAAACAAATCGATTTGCAAAATATCCACCGACTATTTAAATAAGATTCACATATTTCGTTAGCAATGGAAGTTTACTCGATAAAGCAATGAAAATAACCCTAAGGTTTACCCTTTCGCTACATTACCCTTAATTTTATGTTACCCTGTTATAGGAGAACGGAAGGAAAGTCCCGGATGCGAGCAAACCCATGACTATTTACGGGTCACTTGCTTTGAATAAATAATACGAACGTTTAGTGGACGATCGATATGACCACTTGAAGCGACGGAATTAGCTCCTAGCAGGAATGTGGTCCTGGTACCTCGATACAGGATACAGGCCCATTCAACAGCTTTTGGGGACATATCACCCAAACGATAAATACGCTGAAAACGGAATGAGGGAGATATCACCCGTGACGTTTATAACGGAAAAAGTTGCCAATTCTTCCTAAAGATCGGTCATTTAGGTCGGTTTTCTCTATTTCATTGCATTAACGAGAATATCTTCCTTAGAAATTGGCAACACTAGCCCTCAAATGTCTCTGTGGACAGAAACAAAAATTGTCAAAGTCAGTCCGGTGAAGTTGCGTTGCCGCGCGAAAATGTTTAGGTTAGTAAATTGATATTTTGGTGAAATGTGAGTGTTTGTGAGTGAATTAGTGATTTATTGGGTTAATTACATTATAGTGAATGTGTGTGCAGCCGGGTTTCAACCAGAGGTACGTATATTTCAAATTCTGAGACATTTTTTTTTGGTCACGTGACGTAAACAAATTCCCGATTTTGATATACATATCGATAGCGCACATTAGCATTTGTCATTTTCAAGAGTGACAGGTTGTCAACGTCACTCTAGCGTAGCGTCGAGTCTGTGGTAGCGGGGCGGCCATCTTAGAATTCAGTTCTTTGAGAGCGGTCGCCAGCGCACCAAGTTTTCGACGAATCGCTATCCATCGCCTTAATCATAGTGTATTTTATAGTGATTAGTGTGGATCAGAATATTAGTGATTATCATTTACGCAATTGTAGAATTATTTTAATGTTATAAGAAAATCGTTTATTTTAAATTAATCTGATTGGACTACCCACATACCCCCGTTGCAAGATGGATTCTGATGAAGGCCGTTCTGAGCTTTCATCAGAAGTGGGATGCAACTCAAACGCCCCACATGGTATAAGTTACAGTGCTAACCAGGAAAAGTGTAAAGACAATGCGCGCTCGTGGTGTGTCATCGCTGACTTGTTACTTGTTGTGAATGCAGTGCAGCAGTGGAAGGAATCCAGTTTAAAGAATTGTTCAAGGCCAGATTTGTGTACGTCGAAACATTTACGACTACATTAACCTGAGCAGTCACAAACAAAAGAAAAATATACGCACTGACGATGGGAACGAGATACGTCAGAAGTTTTCATCACCGCCACCAATCAAGCGTCACGTATGCGGCAAACAAGGACACGAACAGGCGGATTTTCGGACAAAGACGACCGCCGCGCCGTCAGGAAGTTGTTGCCTGTGCCGGCTGCAACAGGCGTTGGGCAGTGACAAGCCAGCAGCAGCAGCTCACTGGTGTGCTTCAAGTATGGCTACATTGCCAGTCGCTGCACAGCAGGCAGGTCCAGTCCTGCTGTGCTGGTGGAGAAGCGAGTGGACGTTTCGTCGAGCCGGGATATGAAAGTACTTTGGTGAGTCGTTTTCATGTTGTTACTCTGGAGCAGAGTGCTTTTCTGTTTCGTCTAGACTTAAGAGTGAGCATATTTATCTTGTCGTTACTATAACTGGTGTTGGTCAAGGTTCAGCAAATGGTAATTCGAAGATTTTAGCCTGTGTGAGAAATATCCCCGACCACCAAGTTCCTCTAGAATTAGATGTCTTAATTGATTATATTGGCAGTGAGAATCTGATTAAAAATAGCTTTAACACTCATACTCGAAAATGTTAGACCGCACTTTATGAGTAACACATGGAGATGGGTCGTTTGGACCGCACCTCATGAGTAACATGTGGCTATGGGTTTGTAGGGAATCGTTGGTGCGATTTCTGTCTGTTTTGGTGCACAGAGCACTTATGAAAGTTTTACAAGTTGAGTATGCATTGCTTACGAATGAGGGATTTTCTTTTTAGCTCTTCCCTAGTCGCTGGATAGATGGCGCTAGGAGTAAGTATGATAATGCAAGGAACGGAACCTAAAAAAACTGATTTTAACAAAGCGCGAGAAATGTAGGTTATATTCGGAAGGTTGAGCAAATGAAAGTGTCAGTCAACGAGAGTATGTGACGTGACACAATGTTTTTTTTTTCAAGCGTTTTGGCTTTGGCACCAACTATCATAGTAAGTTCAACGCCATCTATAGAGTTCTTGGGAACTAAGTTTTTTTTTAAAACCTCAAAAGGAAAACCTCTCATTATGCTAGAGAGTAACAGAAATGTTAACTTTTTGATCGGGCCTTTTCCAATGTTGATCGGACCTTTTGCAATGAGAAAGCAGGCATCGCGGAATATAGTTGAGAGTTCCAATTATGACAAAAATCGGTTTGACAGTACAAAGGCTAAGATTCAGAAATGTGTAGTAGGTGATTATGTTTTAATAGAAAATGAGGAGAGAAATCAATTGAAACTAGATCCAAAGTTCAAAGGACCATTTAAAGTTAAAGAGGTGTTAGAAGTCTAGAGTCTGATGTAGAGTCTGATGTAGAGTTTGATGTAGAGTCTGATGTAGAGTCTGATGTAGAGCCTGATGTAGAGTCTGATGTAGAGTCTGATGTAGAGTCTGATGTAGAGTCTGATGTAGAGTCTGATGTAGAGTCTGATGTAGAGTCTGATGTAGAGTCTGATGTAGAGTCTGATGTAGAGTCTGATGTAGAGTCTGATGTAGAGTCTGATGTAGAGTCTGATGTAGAGTCTGATGTAGAGTCTGATGTAGAGTCTGATGTAGAGTCTGATGTAGAGTCTGATGTAGAGTCTGATGTAGAGTCTGATGTAGAGTCTGATGTAGAGTCTGATGTAGAGTCTGATGTAGAGTCTAATGTAGAGAGAGATAGAGGAAAATTGTTTTCGACAAGTTTATTATTGGAAGGACAGATACACTTTGCAATCATTAAATTGTAATTGCCAGTATAAATATGCTCATAATTGTCAATTGAAGAAAATACCCAAAGGTAGTGCTTCCACTCATTTTGATAATGATGATCGTTAAAAACTGAAAGCTTTGAATAAAAAGGGTGCCTACAAATATCCACAGGGTATGCTAATAAAGATGCCAGTGGATCACGTACCAGTCGGTGTTGATAAGGATTTGATGATTTTGAGCAAGCTTAAGCGGTAGCAGCCTGTGTGGCAACCTGAGCCTATGTGGCACTTGTAAGCCTGTGTGGCACCTGTAGGGCGGGGAGCTATAATGGGGTGCATACGTAGTGTATACGTAGTGCATACGTAGTGCGTACGTAGTGGATGCGTAGTGTATGAGATGCATACGTAGTCCATGCGTAGCTTGCGTAGTGTGTGCGTTGCATACGTAGTCCGTGCGTGGCTTGCGTAGTGTGTGCGTTACACGCGTATGGTGTGCGTTGCATGCGTTGTGTACGACTGTTTTAGTACCCTTTCGGTTATACTAGTAGTGTGTTTGACCGAACCAGTAGTTATTACGTAGTCGTGGTCCGTGGGACGCGATGCGTGTTTAGCTCTGGCAGAGGTCGGGGTCTGGAAAGACCGTACTGTAGTCGGTGTGTGATGCACATGGCAGATCCATTTGATGGATGTGAGAGCAATGCGATTGCTGGTCGGCTAGAGAGACGTGGCATTAAAGGTTTTACTTGATGGTTTCTGTAAGATGCCAAGTTTTTATTGCAGTAGAGTTTTAAAGTTTGAATCGAACGACTATGGTACATGGCCCAACGGTTGACCTATTTTTGTTTATTCCCAATTTAACCGTGTTTGAATTAGTCAACTGCCTCGTTGATTTTGTGGTGGCAAGCGTGACTGCTGAGCATGAGGTCCTGACGGTCGTATGTCAGTCTGGCCGTGTCGGCGCACATTAGCATTTGTCATTTTCAAGAGTGACAGGTTGTCAACGTCACTCTAGCGTAGCGTCGAGTCTGTGGTAGCGGGACGGCCATCTTAGAATTCAGTTCTTTGAGAGCGGTCGCCAGCGCACCAAGTTTTCGACGAATCGCTATCCATCGCCTTAATCATAGTGTATTTTATAGTGATTAGTGTGGATCAGAATATTAGTGATTATCATTTACGCAATTGTAGAATTATTTTAATGTTATAAGAAAATCGTTTATTTTAAATTAATCTGATTGGACTACCCACATACCCCCGTTGCAAGATGGATTCTGATGAAGGCCGTTCTGAGCTTTCACATATATTTACTTGTTTCTTTTTTCGATGGCTAGTGACATTGGCATTGGAAAGGGCATTTCCTGTGAAAACAAGTTATATTTCCTGTACTTTTTTTACTCAAACTTCACTGAAAAAAAAAGACAAGAAATGCTAAGTGCACAAACAAACAAGCGTTGTAAGCGACGCGTAGCCGTTACGGGTTGTTTATTTTTTTTTGTCTGGTAGCCGCTCAGCGATACACAGCAGATACACATCTTGCTAAAGCTCGGTTCAAACTTAATGGCGGCTCGGAAGTTAGCTGCGAGTGGCGGTATGCGCAGGAATAACGCTTTAAACTTTATGGCGATTCGGAACATCTTATGTAAAGCTGCGCAGACAACAATTTTAGGTATCAACAGGGCGCAGACGACGCATCGTTTTGTCTATATAATGCGCAGACCGTCACTTGCAGCTAACTTCCGAGCCGCCATTAAGTTTCAACCGAACTATACATTGTTCTCACATAATATACCATCTTAACATGAATGATGTACCAAGATTTTGTAACAAAATTTTGATTTAAAAGAGTGTCCATGGAGTTTCTTGCCCGTTCTTCTCCATAGAGATCTATTACGCTAGGGAATGGGCAACTACAGTACTTTCACAGTTTTTATGTCTTGTGACTGGGACTGTAGCCACATTTAATTTTCATCTTTGTTTCGACAATTCAAAAGTGCCTGTAACTGGCCTACTTGAAATAAATGCTTTGATTTTGATTTTTGATTTTGATACGAAAGGATTTTGGGCAGATATATTTCTTTTTAGTCTGCTAGATTTGGGCATTTTTGCAAAAGGTTAATTGGGACTCTTTTTGGGAATTCAACATCTTTATTTTGGTTCTTTACTTAGTTAATCTTAAAATGTAAAAAGCCTTGCTAGAGCACAACATCAGAATAGTTATTTAGGCAATTGAATACAGGAGGTACCTAGCTGTTTGGTAAACATTTGTGAACATGTCTGTGGAAATAGTTTGGGAATCATGACCCGTTCTTCTAGTTTTGCCGTACCCAGGTAAAAAACCAGATGATGGTGGTTAAGATCACGCACCAAAACAGCCATGCAGTACTTTACATTGTTCCTTATCCAAAATGATTACTACAGCCAAACATTGATCCCAGTACGTTGTTCATAAGTTTGTCAGAAATCAGATTAAAAATCCTATTGCTTTTTATCCCTTCCAAGGACACTTAAGGGAAAAGGAATGGGCCATCCCTACCGCGTAAAAGATAATCTTACCTTTTTTTAGAGGCTGTATAATAAGCAACTACGTCAAAAGGGACTACACAAAGAGATAGTCTATGAGCGGGATAGTCTATGAGCTAAACGGTAATCCAAAAATGTTTAGTCGCAAAGTCGCAATTTCAATTTTTTCGATTACTCGTATAATGTCAATCCTGGTGACATCGTTTAGACTAGATATACTTAGAATTTGACAATCAATTCGGGTTGTACTCTGCTTTTACCACGATTGCTTGAACCATGATTAGAAAGACACGTGGCGCCATCTATTATCATAAGAACGTTATTGTTGTTTTCCTCGGGAACAGTATTCGGGATGAAAGGCACCCCATGTCTGTTTCTGCACACCTGACTACGTATATGAAAATTTTCAGGATGGTCGCTTCAGTGGTTTAAGGGCTATATATCCCTCAAATGGCTTAGCATGATCCTCCGTTACGCCTAAAATACTGCAGCATTAATTTTTAAATAAATATTTGGTAAAGTTGAAGATTAATGCTAAGTCTTATGTGTGACGAAAACACGATTCCATAAACTTATCTCGATAGAAAAAAATTCCAAAGTTACCTCCAAATCGAACAATAAAAAAAGGGCCTTCTAACCCTAAAATTAGCAACTCTATTTATTAATTTTTTTATTTTTATTTATATTTATTTTTTATTATTTATTTGAGTTGCTAATTTTAGGGTTAGAAGGATCTTTTTTTTTTTTTTTTTCGTTTGGGAAATCATCAAATAACTCCTCCCGCTCTGGGCGGAGCAGGAGGGAGTGTCAGACTTTTACTGACTAAAACCCATCCATGTTCCTTCATCGCCCTTTGTGTTCCGGGGCCGCGGTATCTCTTTCTAACTGTCCCGCAACCCCGGCAGGCATCGGTCCTTACGGACCCCTTCGTTTTTGCTGACTCTCTTTGAGGCGCGCGTGGAACACGAACGCGGCGTCGACACGGCCTGTCGTCATGAGACGGACGGACGGCGAGCTAGCCCATAGCCCACCGTCCACAGGCCCGCGCCTACGGTGGCCTGGGGCCACGTGGTGGTGGCCCCCGACGCCCGGGGCGTCTCCCGCGGCGGCCAGGACGTTGAGAGGTTCTCTCCCTCTCACGTTCCGCCACCTCCTTCTCTAGCATTACTGCTTCGCAGAAGGAGGTGACGGCGTCCCATTCCGTCTCGCTCCGGACCATGGCTTGCACCAGGGCCGGACGCGAGAGGTCGCCGCCGCCGATCGCCGCTTCGAGGACACGGCGGTGCTCCGCCCATCCGGGGCACACCTCCACCGTGTGTTCCACCGTACTCCTAGTACCCCTTTGATTCGCGCCAAAACCACAACGTCAGCGTTAAGCGTGAAAAGGTAACAAACTTACTTTCGCATTTGTAATATTAGTTAGGATTCTCTTAGTTTTATTTTCTAGTTACAGTTAACTAATGAGCGACGTCTGGAGCATGAGGTAAAGCCGGGTAATGTGTTCTTGATATTTTCCATCAATAAGGATTTCCAATTGAGTCTACGGAGTTTATGGTTGATCTGTGTCTAGTTGATGGTAATAGGCTCACCCTCTAATACCCAGCTAAATGTCGGTGTTGTAAATGATGTTTATTTTGCAAGTAGGTTTTTACAAACACTTTTACACGTCATTTTTTTAAACTAGATGGAGCCGGTGTTTCGTACCTGACTACTCTGAGAAGAAACAGCCGAAACAAACGCAGAGGTCTCTTTTGAAGTCCAGACGTAATCTTGCTCAATTCACATGAGGACTATGCAGATTAGTGCCTGAGATGGTCTTTTGAAGAAAGAACCACACAGATTTGTGTGGACCTGTCCAGTCAGTGCAAGCATTTGTCAGTTATCGTGTAGCTCGACTTATAACTCAAGGAGCTCAACGAAACGACGAACAATACCAAAGAAAGGACATTTGGGTAGGTCGCTTAAAGTACTCAAACTGCCAGACAGTTGTGGGAAAAACAAACAAAAATTAAAAATGTGACCCACATGGTCCCCACATTCACAATAATCAAATAAAATTAATAACAAGTACTTTTCAAAATGAATATAAATAAAAATCACAAAAATCATTAAATGTCACAATGATAAAAAAAAGTAAAATACTTAATAAAATAAGTATTCATGTCGAATCAGTAAATGTCACATAAAACAATAATAAAAAAGATATAGTAAGAAATGATTAAATACTGTTATACCACGCTACACCTCTGCCTTACCCTTCCGGGATTACAAGCGTGAATGTTATAGTTTATTCGCTTTCGGTGATTCTTATTATTCATAGTTATCATTCTCTTACCGTTATCCCAATTACTTTGTGGTCGGCGCAGCATGTCTTCTTCCATGCTTCTCTATTACAAGCGTGAATGTTATAGTTTATTCGCTTTCGGTGATTCTTATTATTCATAGTTATCATTCTCTTACCGTTATCCCAATTACTTTGTGGTCGGCGCAGCATGTCTTCTTCCATGCTTCTCTATTACAAGCGTGAATGTTATAGTTTATTCGCTTTCGGTGATTCTTATTATTCATAGTTATCATTCTCTTACCGTTATCCCAATTACTTTGTGGTCGGCGCAGCATGTCTTCTTCCATGCTTCTCTATTACAAGCGTGAATGTTATAGTTTATTCGCTTTCGGTGATTCTTATTATTCATAGTTATCATTCTCTTACCGTTATCCCAATTACTTTGTGGTCGGCGCAGCATGTCTTCTTCCATGCTTCTCTATTACAAGCGTGAATGTTATAGTTTATTCGCTTTCGGTGATTCTTATTATTCATAGTTATCATTCTCTTACCGTTATCCCAATTACTTTGTGGTCGGCGCAGCATGTCTTCTTCCATGCTTCTCTATTACAAGCGTGAATGTTATAGTTTATTCGCTTTCGGTGATTCTTATTATTCATAGTTATCATTCTCTTACCGTTATCCCAATTACTTTGTGGTCGGCGCAGCATGTCTTCTTCCATGCTTCTCTATTACAAGCGTGAATGTTATAGTTTATTCGCTTTCGGTGATTCTTATTATTCATAGTTATCATTCTCTTACCGTTATCCCAATTACTTTGTGGTCGGCGCAGCATGTCTTCTTCCATGCTTCTCTATTACAAGCGTGAATGTTATAGTTTATTCGCTTTCGGTGATTCTTATTATTCATAGTTATCATTCTCTTACCGTTATCCCAATTACTTTGTGGTCGGCGCAGCATGTCTTCTTCCATGCTTCTCTATTACAAGCGTGAATGTTATAGTTTATTCGCTTTCGGTGATTCTTATTATTCATAGTTATCATTCTCTTACCGTTATCCCAATTACTTTGTGGTCGGCGCAGCATGTCTTCTTCCATGCTTCTCTATTACAAGCGTGAATGTTATAGTTTATTCGCTTTCGGTGATTCTTATTATTCATAGTTATCATTCTCTTACCGTTATCCCAATTACTTTGTGGTCGGCGCAGCATGTCTTCTTCCATGCTTCTCTATTACAAGCGTGAATGTTATAGTTTATTCGCTTTCGGTGATTCTTATTATTCATAGTTATCATTCTCTTACCGTTATCCCAATTACTTTGTGGTCGGCGCAGCATGTCTTCTTCCATACAATAAAATACAATGTACCTATATAGGTTCATTTTGTTTTTTTAGCCTGCACACATTAACACATACCATACCTATTCGTATATATACCTACATATTTTCTTTGTAGTGGATATTATATTTCATCTAAGTACTTAGTTGTTTTATGTTAAAACTAAAGTATACCTACCTACTTTATTTTGTTACACTGTATTTATTTATTGTTACCAGTGTTACGTTCGAACACAAAAATACTTCCTACTTACCTACATTTTTTCTTTATCCAAACTCGTAAATACACATTTAATTAATTTACTCGTTATCTATTTATTTGTAACCATTTATCTATAGTATATTATGTTTGAAACTGTTTTTCCGGCACTTCCCCCTCAAGGTTCATTGGAAGACCAGCGTCAGACAGTATCACCTGTCTGGCATGAATGCTGAAATGGACCTTTTTGGCGCAGCCGTGAGGCACACAGCACATATTATGTTTTCCTCCTTATTTTGTATCTTTTTATATTAAGTATTGTGTATGTGCTATAATAGCTGACGTCAAATAAACATTTTTGTTTCTTTTTTTTCTTTCTTTTACTTGTCTATTACTCGTCATCTCAACAGTCACCTCGTTCTTTTATCTATACTTACTAATATTATAAAGCTGAAGAGTTTGTTTGTTTGTTTGTTTGTTTGTTTGAACGCGCTAATCTCAGAAACTACTGGTTGGAATTGAAAAATTATTTTTGTGTTGGATAGCCCATTTATTGAGGAAGGTTATAGGCTATATAACATCACGCTACGACCAAAAGGAGCGGAGCATAAATGAAAGATGTTGCAAAAACGGGGAAAATGTATTCCTTTTGTTAGCTTTTTCTCTCTTATGTGACGCAGACGAAGTTGCGTGGGTCAGCTAGTGCCATATAATTCTCCACACAGTCCATTACACACAGATGGCGTATTGGCTACGGATGCTACTCAATGTGTAAACTGTCCATCCACCGATCGTTTCTTTGGTCAACCCCTGCTCTTATACAGGGTGTAAAAGACCTCATCACGAAGCCGTGAACCAAGCATTCTGTACATCAAACTAAGTAACTTTACACAAAAATTATTGCTAGGAAACGACTTTTTTTTGGGGTGAAAAATCATGTTTTGTGGTAGAACTCAATGTAAGGCACTCGAAACATTGTGCTGATGGATGGATTGAATAGTACGGGGATCGTGGAGGTGTTTAAAGTAAAAATCTTACATTAAAAACTTGTATACTTACTTTTCAAAAAGTTGGAACTTTGACCCCCAATATCTCCCTAACTAGAAGGTTCCCAGGTATGGTGTAGAACAAAAAAATAATCGCAATGACGGGGAAAACAAGTGCCTTTCGACTTCGTTAAGAGGTGTTTTACGCCCTTTATACCCATCCACATACATACTTAAAACTTTCCTTACGTCATTTTGCTCTATATGTCTTAGTGCTGAACTTATACCTCTTCATTGTAATAAAATGTCCGTATCAATAAAAGACAATGCGACATTACACATGAAACATTTTAGTGTGGGCTATAAAGTATTGTTATGACTTCGTCTGCAAACCGAAGAGGAAGATAGTGGTCACTGTCTATTCTATGGGCGATAAAACCAGTCACATTTCGATATAACATTATTAAGAAAACTAGCTCGTGACTAAATAATAACAGCCGCACATATCGATCAAGGTTAAGCAGCGCTTGTCAGGGTCAGTTTGTGGATGGGTGACCATTGCATACCAAGTTTCCTTCGTGCCTCGGAAGAAACTTTAAGGTGAGTCCAAACATTGCGCGGCAGGAGTTGGTTTCGGCTGTCATGTGTACGAGTAGATCTTTGACTGTTGTAACAGGTACCTACGTAGTCAGTGGCCCGAAAATGTGTCAAGATGTATCATACTAAATGGGTTGTGGAAGTCAGATAGGCATGTAAAATACTGGTATTCGGCTGCATCTGGTTAGACTGGAAGTCGAATAAAACGAAAAATAAAAAAATAAACTGTTAAGAGGACTACAGGAGCTAAACGCGAGTTTTATAATGCAAAAAAGCATATGATTCACTGCAATAAATAAAACCAGAAAAGTATATGATATTCTTCAGGATTTACGCTAGTACGATAGTGTTTTGAAAACATAATACAACAAATTTTACTCGATAAAAAAAAATCACCAACTTCTCTCTAAAAATTTCTTTTAAAACGAGTAAAAACCATACTATAATACATGCGATTATTCTGTTTTTTTGGCAAATAATTCTACAAGCAACGTATTAGCATCATAGTGTTTAAATTTTTTAGTCCAATCAATATATTTTTTGTAAATCGCAAAAAAACCACTCATTTCGCACTATTCCGCCCGCAGTGACTAACGTAAACAACCACTTTGTAGTGCAAGCTGATTAGAACTTTATTCTAACAGTATTTCAAACGAAGTTTGAACCACCACAAATAGAGTTGCTAATTTAGCTCCTGTAGTCGCCTTAAGCGCATTTCTTTACACTTTTTTAGATGAGGATATATTATGGTGGGACACCTTGGACGGAGAAGCACACCATCGAAAGAAGTGAAAGAAATGGGGGGGAGCTTTTGCCCAGGAGAAGTGAGACAACACGATAAAAATAGAAAAGAGAACTTCTAATTTTCTTCAATAATAAATTGGACCTTTGAAATAGTTTCAAAATGGCACAAAGACTGAAAAATAGTTATGTTTCATTATGTAGGTACATACAATGCAACGCACACATAAAACATAACGAGCATACAAGCCAGCCAAACAAACCACTGTAATTACAACAATGATCATGAAAAGAGAATCCACGCAATCACTCTCCCCGGCTCGCTGGTAGCTGGGAACTCATTAAAGTGACTTAAAAGCCACTGCGTCATTAATCACGAAGGAGAGTGGGATTGAGCGCAGAATGGCCGGTAATTTGACGGGCCACTGTGACGTCACATGGTCATTTAGTGGAAGGCGCCTTTTAAGACATCGAGAGATCGTACTTATTCAAAACTTAAAATGTACAAAATAACAAAGTAAAGGTTCACACAAGGTTCACACATTCATAAATTTAAATTCGTCTCACAATACTTCTGACATGCCAATAAAATCTTTGTCGATTCATTCGCAAACATACCTAACTTTCGAAATCTGGATGTATTGTACACATCTGCGTACCCCCTCAGAGCATACAGGCGTGATGTTACGTCATGATGTTGAAACATCCAAGCGATTGCAGCAATGACGACAGATTTGCCGACTATTTTTGAAGAGTTCCATTGTATATCTCCGAAGATCAGCATCAGATCTTCACCAAATTTAAATGGGACCACCTCAGGAGTAAGTATACTCTTTCAAATAAAAATAAACTATTAAATATGTATAAAAAAAAGAATTTTGATAATCAGTCCACAAATGGGGGAGAAATCAGGTAACATACATAAAAAAAATACATACACACGAACATTAACCTCATCCTTTTTTGAAGTCGGTTAAAAAGGAAACTCGATAGGTAATGGGTCCCATCCACAGACCAACCTGGGCAAGCGCGACTTATTCGAGCGGCTATTATTATTTAGCTACGAGCGAACGACGCACGGCCGAAATCATCTGCCTAGCTTTTTCCCAACTATGTTGGGGTCGGCTTCCAGTCTAACCGGATGCAGCTGAATACCAGTATTTTACATGGAGCGACTGCCTATCTGACCTCCACAACCCAGTAAGTACTGGGTAATACGATACCCCTTGGTAAGACTGGTTGTCAGACTTTTGGGCCACTGACTACCTGTAACGACTGTCAAAGATCTACAAATGACAGCCGGGACCAACTGCTTAACGTGCTTTCCTAGGCACGGTGGAAACTCGGTATGTAAGGGTGGTCACCCATCCACAGACCAACCTAGGCAAGCACCGCTTAACCTAAAGATCGACCTGAGCGGCTGTTATTATTTAGCCACGAGCTCCTCCACGCACGGCCGAAAAATATAATCAATAGAGCATTTTTTTTAAATTTTGTTTTTTTTTTTTTACTGCTCCGCAGATATCTGTTGGACACAACAATAAGCCACTGCTTTATCTGATACGAGTGTATGATATGGGTAACATACATAAAGGTGTAGAAATGACTTTTTCTGTTTTTTTTTTTGTTTCCTACACCTTTATGAACTTGGAGGGTTGTATTGATAATTTTGATGATTATAATTCTGTAACTACATACGTCTTACACCCGCGAATAATATTTTAATCAACATACAACCAAGCACTGGCCTGCAAATTGCACAAAACGTAAGAAAATTTGAATTTTGCGGGCTACCCTGGAGCATTCACCTTAAAGCAGGATTATTTTATTGTCATTCCAAAAATGAATGAAGGAATAATAGTCCAACACTTTATGCCCGATCCGAGAATCAAACAGGACCCCACAATCATCAGTCGCGCTTGCTGGAAAGCGACAGCGCTGTGCAGGGTGTCTAGCGCCATCTTTTTCCCTCACTGGAATAAGAATAAAACAATATTGCTTTAAGGTTGAACTGCGCAACATATTTTCCATACAAAGGACATGGTCTTTTTTGGTACTTTATTCTGAGATAATCTAACCACTGTAAAGAAAATTAACACAAATATTACTGCACAATAGACTGCCTAATCTCAAGTTTCAAGCTGGAAATTGCCTGCATTTTCGAGAAAATAATGTCCAAAGATCTACTATTTAGTGTAGATGTAGAGATGTTTTAATAATGTCAATAGATGGCGCTGTGCTGAGTTTGGACCCAATTCTAATTTATTATTACAAATATGCACTGGTGGTATTCTTATCTCTCTAATATAGATGATGCACTCTATTTTTGCACCGAATAATACACTGAACAGAACGCACGCAGTCAAATCACTAACTGTCTCAACTGTCTGACGGACTTATCTATCGTGACATTGACATCTAGCTTTTTTCAAATGTCATTCAACGCAGCGTGTTCCGAATTACGCTGAATGCATTCTTAAGTATATTTGCTCAAAGCACAAACATGTCGGTAGACCGTACACCTTGTTTTTCATTTTTATTCCTCATTATATTCTCGTAACCATTCTTATTACTTTGATTACCAAAAATGCGTTTCAGTACAACCATCCTTACAATTCTTAGTTAGCGCTGCGATAGGATAGGAACGTAAAACACGGTGTTACCAAAATCTACCTGTGTTGCATTGTGAACTAAAAATAAAAAACTTAATAAATTAATATCTTTATTTTGCAGGATATTTACGTGATTACGATTTAGTTAAGTTAAATTATATTTTATCCTCTTCCGATTAATACATTAAAATCTGTGGTTGCGTTCAATTTGAATAAAGTACCAAGCTTCATACTAATTCAGTTTTGTCCTTTCGGGGGGCTATTACTCCACTGTTTGACATGGTACATCTAAAGTTAAACATGATATCGTTTTGTCTCATTATTAATTGTGTCTGTGCGGAAACAGAATAGTAAAATAAAAATCCATTCAAAAGTAACGAGCTACCAAAGATTCATTTTTATTGCCAATTTTAACTTAACTTTGGGCGTAAATTAGTAATAAAAGAAGTGTCAAATTTCCACAACAAAGTCGGTACCGACACAGCACAATTATCGAAGAATTCAACAAATTTTATTTGATAATGATTTATGCAGTGGTTTTTTCATAAAATTCGATTTCCCAAAAGCCTTTTCATATTTTTTTACGCGCGCCTTTTACTATGAATTTTCGTGCATCTCACTGAATATTGTTTCCCCCGGTGCGGTGCGGGAACGACATGTCAATATCGCGTGTCCCCCGACACGCGATATTGACATGTCGTTCGTTTGATAGAAGAACAAGACCTATATTTCTGTCCTTTTCATTTCATGCATGACGTCAGTGACGTGTCATTTGTTTTTCGCTGAAGTTGAACGGCCTGTGCATTTTTATTGCTCTCCTATAATGTGTGCGTTTCGATGGCGCGACCACGGCATTATTTTTTTTTATAAACTATGGCAAGATTTGGTAAAAAAATTAATTTAAAATTAAATTAATTAATTTCAATTTCAAATTTCACATTCAGAAAATTTTGAAGGTTATAAGCGATACCGTACGTATGCTCCTGAAATATAAACCTAGGATTTTTTATATTTTTTTTACAAATTCAATCTGTTATTTACCTAAATTTCAGGTTTCTGCAACGCTTAGTTTTTAAGATTCCCGTGGCCGCGCGGTTCTCCGCGTTTCGATGGCGTGGCCACGTTCAAACCCTTATAACTTTTTAACCATAACTTTGACAAATTTAAAGTTTTGGGAAATTTGAACCACGTAAGTACATACATATCTTTACAAAATCATGGCATAGTTATTTTAAAAAAAAACGCCGTGGTCGCCATCGAAACGCACACCCTATAATATGGTGTAGCGACCTACTTATTTAAAAACTTTATTTACATAAAACCTTCACGATATAATTTTTACTTTTCTTCTGATCTGTCACTTCTCTGTCTTGTGTTGACTAAATTTATATAGAATTATGAACATTTTTAATTTAATTTAGTTAGTGTACAACAACCACTAAATTAGTGACTCCGACGTGATATGCCCTGAAAAGGAAATCCTAAACTTTATCAGGCCAAGGAAATCCATAGTACCACGATGACAATATAAAGCAGTCGTCTGCCGACCAACGTCCAGACTCTGCTGGCTTCACAGCCATTTATTTCTCTCGAGGGATTAGCAGACCTGGCGGAAAGCGTCATCGTGACCCCAGGCCAACAATAATAGTTATACAATATTATTGTTGCCACTAATCTCGCGAATTGTGTAGTGACGATGACGTTATAAGTTGATAGTAAAAGTTTTAAAGAAAAAGTTTATTTTATTCTTTTTAGCGCATTTAAATAAAAGGTCAGACGAAAGTATTATATAACTTCGTTTTTGTTCGGAACGGTTCGGAACGCTGAGTGTGTGCGTACGAACTAGACGCGCGTGAATACTAGCGTCTAACTGCTCATCACTGATACTATCTCTGTCGGGCACGATGCCAGGTGAGACAGCGTGCTTTTTAGCCACGCCCACCAATGAGTTCGAGCCCGTGTTGGTAGGCCACCTGCTCGCGTAAGTCGCGTAGCATGACCAACGTAGAAACAATCGACAAATCTTTTGTTCATCTGTCATTTTGTCGATTCAATGACAGATGAACAAAAGATTTGTCGATTCTCTTTCGTTTCTACGGTGTTCATGCTAAGCGGGCTGACGAATCTATCGTTGAGGGTTGGGATTGGAATACTATGCCTCTTCAATCTTCTATGTTGAAGGCTATCTCCAATAAGTTTGATGTCAAGCTGCCCGCTTAGCATGAATCTTCATCTGTCATTGAATCGACAAAATGACAGATGAACAAAAGATTTGTCGATTCTCTTTCGTATCTACGGCGTTCATGCTAAGCGGGCTGGTAGTCGGCGCGAGTTTTTACTATCTTTTGTTTGACAGTTGCTTCAAGTTAAATGTTCTTTTACTGATGTATAGTGATGTAAATGAGCAAATGAAAGTTCATTATTTGTGTTTAATTTTGTCGGTATCAATTTAACAAATGAACGTATGTCGGATGACTTTTTATCACTTTCCAAAAAAAGTGGGTGTACACACCGGGACTTACAGCTTAGTACGGCCGTTATTCCTAGTGCGTACGATGTGACTACGGTTGAGACAATTGAGCCTGGAATCAGTACCTAAAGCCCACCTGACGCCAACCTAGCCCTACAGTAACTACCTAGCACCCCACACCGGGACTTATACAGCTTAGTACGGCCGTTATTCCTAGTGCGTACGATGTGACTACGGTTGAGACAATTGAGCCTGGATCAGTACCTAAAGCCCACCTGACGCCAACCTAGCCCTACTGTAACTACCTAGTACCCTAGTTATCCTAGCTTAGAAAAAAAATGATCTATCATCAAAAAACGCTACAAATTTCAAGTAAACTTTTCATATCAATTAAAAAAAAAATATATTTTCTCAAATAAAAAAAAAAAAACTAACGCCATTTATTTCTACTCCGTTCACCTATTATGCCCATTTTTTTTGGAAAGTGATAAAAAGTCACCTGTACAATAAAACAAAAATTCATTTCATTCATTTCTTCAAACATCACTTTCTTTGGTACTCCAGATGAGATACAAGCTTTTGAAGTGAACATAGATATATCGTCTGTCTTCATTGTATCTCTGTTAACATCCGGGAAACATGGTCCATTAAACTAGCCCCCACGAGTGGCACTTAAATGTACGTCCGGAGTACCCCTGGACCAATAGCTACCATCTTGCTGTTATTTTTTATCGCGGCATAAAATATGTATTTTCAAATAGTTTGGGGTGATCATACTTTCAGAACAGTTTCAGAAAAAGTTTATGAGTTTTTAAAGATAATTTGTACAAAATACTGCAAAAGAGTGACCTCGAATTTCTTGACCATTTAGAAGCGCGACTGATGATTGTGGGGTCCTGTTTGATTCTCGGATCGGGCATAAAGTGTTGGACTATTATTCCTTCATTCATTTTTTAACAAATTTTTTACATTTTTAAATATTAATTTAAAAAAATATATAAAAACATTTTAAAATATAAAAAAAACCGGCCAAGAGCGTGTCGGGCCACGCTCAGTGTAGTGTTCCGTAGTTTCCCGTCCGTCACAATAAGTGTTCCCACTTATGAGTTTAAAGGTGGGTATCCATTATGTAAAAATGCTTGCATATACGAATATACTCAATGACGTATTATATATAGACACGTCATGAACCAACATCGCGGCGCTTAAAAACGGCGAAAATACTAGAACTACTTATAAGCGTGAAGAAAGAGAAAGAAAATATGACACCGAGCGGTGGGATGCCTGTTGCGAGAGGGAGATAAATATACATCTTCAGTCACGGCACGGGATTTATTAAATTATAAACAAACGTAGCGTCGCGCGACAGGTTGGTCCGTAACTAAGGGCGATGTGGCCAATTGGCTTCATTTCATGTTGTCATTTTACAGTGCGGACAACGTATCTATAGTTTATATATCATTGAATATACTACAAACTTAGTCCAGAAATTATTTTGTACAACTTTTTGTCTTTTTTATACAAAAACTGTTGTTTCCATCAAGTTCAAAATGATTTTCCTAGAAAGTCCTTATAAAGTTCTACTTTTCAGATTTTTTTCATATTTTCTAAACTTATGGTTCAAAAGTTAGAGGGGGGGACACATTGTTTTTTACTTTTGGAGCGATTATTTCCGAAATTATTGACATTATCAAAAAATGATTTTAGAAAACCCCTATTCATTTTTAAATACCTTTCCAACAATATATCACACGTTAGGGTTGAAATAAAAAAAAAAAATCACTTCCCACTTTACATATAGGGGGGCTACCCTAATAAAACATTTTTTTCCAATTTTTATTTTACCAATTTGTTGGCGTGATTGATATACATATTGGTACTAAATTTCAGCTTTCTAGTGCTAACGGTCACAGAGATTAAGCGAGGACGGACAGACGGACGGACAGACATGGCGAAACTATAAGGGTTCCTAGTTGACTACGGAACCCTAAAAAGGACTAAGTATTATTACTATTATTGCATTGAAATAAAATCGCGTATCTTTTCCGTTTCTGCGAACGGATGTCAACTGAAGCAAATGTAATGCTCCCCAGTTTTACGAGTAACGCAACGTTTAACAGTACATTTAACTTTATTATTCTTTACAACTGTCTCAGTAGGTATGTGAGTTGTTTCTTTTTGTTGGCTCCAGCGGTTTAAAGGGTATCTTTTAGGTAGTAATGAAAGAAAAACATGGCTCTGTCTACATTGCTTCATTTTGTGTGTCTATACGAACTTTCGGTCTTTTTGAGAAGCCTTTTATATTCAATGGTAGGCAGGAACGTAAGTAGATAAGTACTCCCACCCTGTTAAAGATTTTGTGTTCATTTACCGATAGTACCTACAAATTACTATACAATTTACGACGAGTGTTCGTTTTCCAATTTAGTACCTCTGTTGAAGTGGTTTTGAAGATGCTGTTGAAATATTGTGAGATCGATGAGTTAGCGACAAAACATTATTCAGTCAGTGGTGTAAAAATACAATATAAGTTCGACAGGTTATGTAAAGTATTATACTTAAAACTTTCCTCACGACTGTATCTATGTTAGATACAAGCCAAATAAGTAACAAATATCTTGCAATTTCGTGCCAAATTGTAAATTACATTCTGAATCATTGTGTCTATACGTAGATACTTTCCATTACGAATAAAATCGCTGAAGTTCATATCTTTACAAGCTTTCCAATTTTCCAACCAATATTCTCGATTGAATCGAACTTAACGGTTTCCAAGCAACTTGTACATCAGACCACGTAGGTACTAGGCAATCATGAATTCGAGGTGTTTGCAAAATACAGTTCCATGAGCAAGATATGGCTGGAAATGTTCAATTCCATATCCGTTCGCTCGCCTACGGAAATCATTTTGCGTTGGAAGGGAAAATCCAATTGGCGCTCGGCTCCCTACCTAATAAAGTGTTAGTAAGGGTTTCTATTTAATTTAATCTGAATTTGGAGTCTGGGTTAGAATGAGGGAAAGAGACAGACATACGAGGGTCGATATAAAATATGTTTTTCAAAGAGGTTTGAATAAGAAAACTTTGGAACTTTTTAGTGAGTTTTATGAACCGTTTCAGTTTTCTAAGCACCTAAGGTAATTTAGAAAATTATGTTTGAACTAAGAATTGAATTGAAGACATAACATTTAACAGAAATAGCTCAATCAATAGAAATCTACCATCAAACAAAGCTATGTTAGAGTAGCAATCATTTTGAAATTATTGGATCGTTGTATAACCGTTTATTGTAAGTGATTGTAGGAATTATTTTCCTTTATTCGCATAATATTAGATTCTCAAAATAGCAGATTCCTCAAAATATTTATTTTACGAAAATTTTCAAGAATTTAATCAAAAGTCAAACTATAAAAGAGCGATTTTAAGAAAAGTAAGCTATATAACAGAGAGGGGAGAGCAGCGGTGGCCCAGTGGTGGCGGCTCCGACTTACGAACAGTAAGTCGTGGGTTCGAACCCAGACAGGCGCAGTACTTTGTGTAATTTATTTCATCACCACTGCTCTCAAAAACGGTGAAGGAAAACATCGTGAGGAAACCGGCATGTCCTAGAACCAACAAATTCGAAAACATGTGACATCTACCAATCCGCACTGGGCCCGCGTGCTGGAGTATAGCCCATTCCCTCTCATTCAGAGGAGGCCGTGTCCCTGCAGTGGGAACATTAATAGGCTGATGATGATGATGATGATGAAGCTATATAACATAACATAACATGACGCCTGTAATCCCAGCAGGGTGAGGCAAAGGTGTACCTCATAGTACACCCATATTTCGCCAGTTAAAGTAAGTAAGTGTCAGTCCCAAGTAATAGGGAGCGAGCATCATCATCATCATCATCATCAGCCTATTAATGTTCTCACTGCTGGGACACAGGCCTCCTCTCTATGAGAGGGAATGGGCGATAATCCACCACGCGGGCCCAGTGCGGATTGGTAGATGTCACATGTCTTCGAATTTTTGGTTCTAGTACATGCCGGTTTCCTCACGATGTTTTCCTTCACCGTTTTAAGAGCAGCGGTGTTGAAATAAATTACACAAAGTAATGCGCCTGTCTGGGTTCGAACCCACGACTTACTGTTCGTAAGTCGGGGCCGCCACCACTGGGCCACTGCTGCTCCCTCAGGGAGCGAGCCTATTGCCAGTGCAGACTCCGTGGCTGCTACTGAGAAATTCCTGGTGGAAAAACCCAATATCACTTTGCCCGACCTGATAATCGAACCCAATGCTCATTAGTTGCGAGGCACGGCAGGTTACGAGGCAGTCTTGCAAGATTTATCTCTATTGAGGGCTCCACACACTTTCCAAACTTCGACGAATCATCACAAATACAAACGTGTGGATAGAGCGTTTGCCTGGCTTGTGTAGACTTGCAAGCGTTTGTGACCGATCCGATCGAGTGTCGAGTTTTGACGCACAAATCAAAGAAGTTTGCGGCAAGCGCTTGGGATCCATCTAAGTTGTGCGTAATTTCTAAAATGATTAACTGATCTATCGACGAAACTTTACGCTTCCTGGAATGCTATTGCCAATGCCAAGCGGAACCCTGTATTTGGAATCCAAAGCATAAAGATCACGTAGATAACAAAAAAGTAGCCGATGCATGGAATAGTCTAAGTGAAATTGTAAAGAAGCCAGTTATTAAAGAACTCAAAAACAAGAAGGAAATAGTTATGGCCACATTCCGTAAACATTTCATAATTTTGCGTTTACTTATAATTTTCCTCTTTTCATTTTGCTTCTTTTTAGAATAAAAATAAGTTAAACCAAAAGTTATAGCCGACAAAAGCTCGACGTCTGTCATGCTTGCTTCTTCCAAACACACTAGCACACACTCGCAAGTCGTCGCAAGCACGGTAATATTATAATACAGTAGTCCAACTTCATACAAACGGACGAAACGCGAGCTACACCTACGCGCCTCGATCTCGGGGCGCAGACAGTCACGGCTGTACCGCAGTGTCGAACTTTTCTCTAAAAATCAGTTAATATGACGAGTAGGAAATATTGTGCTGTTTTTGGTTGTATGAATTCGTCAATAACGCATCCAGACAAGTTTTTTTTAAATTACCTGGAAACTCTGAAAGGTAAGACTATAAAATAATTTTACTTACTAGTAGGTAGGTACCTAATGTGTGTCTTTTTAATGGATAAGTATTTCCTTTTATCTCACGAAAAAAAAGGTGTTTGGATTAATAAATAAAGCGAATAGAGTAACGGAAAGTTATCGAAACGAGTGAAATAGGTAGTTATATGTGGTTCTGAATGAATCATGATACGGTAGGTACGCTTTATATAAGAATGCGGATTTATTATACTTTAAAATTTAACAATAAAGCTTTTCGTACGACTCAGTCGAGGCGCAAATATTTTTCGGTCGCAAATTTATAAGCCCGATGTGTTGTTCAAACAAAAACATGTTTTTTTAATTAAATCTACCAATCAAAAAACAACACGCATTTTTATTGAACACTTCCTATTCAATATACAAAGTATTTCATTTATTTATATAAAAAGGATATTTATCACAAAACTAAATAGAAACAGAAAGTAGGCAAATGTAATTAAAATGCTGGAGACGGGCAGCCCTAACGCATGTTAACGTACCGCGCGGCTGTAGGCATTTATTACTGTGTCGCAAGCGAGTGGATGTCGTTGTTTGGATCACCTAATTTGTCCAAGCGTTTGCATAGGTTTGTAGTTTGTGGCAAGTGGCAAACGTGTGGATTCACCAATCTGTCTTGAGAAACTAGAGAAAATGCAGACTTACATTCAAGAAAATATATTTTACCTTCTCTCCGTAAAAATAAATTTTATCACCAACTTATCTAATTTATCTTTTCGAGCTAATTGCAGAACGCAGTTAACTAAATTGGCAATTTTCCATTTGAAACTGTAGCCATATCTTATGTGGTGTCCAGAATGTTTATGGAAACAAAAGTAATGCCACAAGAATAAGGGGGGAGGATATTATCAGGGTTTTTTTTACTCTTTTTGAGGTAAAGCTGAATCCTGATTTATTTATTACTAGCGGACGTCACGCGGTTTCCCCCGCGTAGTTTCCGTTCCCGAAGGAGTACGGGGATAAAATATAGCCTATGTTACTCAAGGTGAATGTAGCTATCTAATGGTGAAAGAATTTTTGAAATCGGCGCAGTAGTTTTTGAGTTTATTCATTACAAACAAATACACAAAAATACAAATCTTTCCTCTTTATAATATTAGTTTAGATGTAGATTTATTTATTAAGGGAATCGCTGATGTGTGAAGAGCAGCGGTGGGCCAGTAGTGGCGGCCCCGACTTACGAACAGTAAATCGTGGGTTCAAACCCAGGCAGGCGCATTACTTTGTGTAATTTCTTTTATCACCACTGCTCTCAAAACGGTGAAGAAAAACATCGTGAGGAAACCGGCATGTCCTAGAACCAAAAATTCGAAGACATGTGACATCTACCAACCCGCACTGGGCCCACGGGGTGGATTATAACCCATTCCCTCACATAGAGGGGAGGCCTGTGTCCCAGCAGTGGGAACATTAATAGGCTGATGATGATGATGTGTGACGTTACCGAGGGAGATCTATAAAACGTTTGCGTGACGACGTTCTGAAGGAAGGCTGTGGGAGATATCTGTGCCCAGCTGTGGGATAATACAGGTTATTTCTTTTGTTTTTAAGCCAGGGGTATCTTAAAACGTCATAAATCTATACTAATAGATATTATGAAGCCGAAGAGTTTGTTTTTTTTTTGTTTAACGTGCTAATCTCAGGAACTACTGGTTCGAATTGAAAAGTTCTCAAATAATAATAAACGTGGTATTAATCTTTAACCAAATTAAAACGTTATTATCAAAATTGCCCTTACATCATTTAATTTCAATGAATATCTTAGTAGATATCATAGTTTTTAAATAACTCCGCAGCACAATAATGATCAAATACCGCGCGCGCATTTTTACAATGCTCTCTTAAGGGCTATATATCCCTCAAATGGCTTAGCATGATCCGCCGTTACGGCTAAAATACTGCAGCTTTAATTTTGAAATAAATATATGGTAAAGTTGAGTATTAATGCAAAGTCCTACGTGTGACGAAAATACGATTCCAAATACTTTTCTCGATAGAAAAAAATTTCAAAGTTACCTCCAAATCGAACAATAAACCGCTGGTATTCAAAAAGTACTTCAAATTAGATCATGAAACTTTGCAAACTAATTGAACTAACTATAAAGCAGGTCTTATGTGTTTTATTTTTTTAGTCCAATCAATAGATTTTTTGTAAATCGTAAAAAAACACTCATTTCGCACTATTCGGCTGCAGTGACTGACGTAACAAACGCTTTGTAGTGCAAGCTGATTAGAACTTTGTTGTAACAGTATTTTAAATGAAGTTTGAACCACCACAAATAGATTTGCTAATTTTTGGGTTAGAAGGGCATTTAAGTGACGCAGACGAAGTGCGGGTCAGCTAGTGAAATATAAAGTAGATACAAGTAACATACAGAGGCCATTTATCCTTTATTTCTACCCTTTACACTTCTTACGGCCATTTTTCAATAACTTACTCACAGCTATCGGTAGGTTGCTATCTCTGTCTGTTTGACATTTAGCTTACGGATCGGTAGAAACAAAACGTCACAGAAAACCTTTTTTTGATTTTTCTATGAATCAAGTGACAGGTAGGTGACGCAGATAGAATATTTAAAGCTAACTTTGTTTATATAAAAACCGATAGCTGCAAGATGTGTCATACTAACTGACAGTTATACGTAAGTAAGTTATAGAAACCTTGCCTTAAATAACTTTATCCAACAGTGTATTTTATTCGCAAATCTCCAATAAAAAACTTTTTATTGCGCAAAGATAAAGGTGAAAGCTCATAAAAGTCTCGGTGGTGTGTTTGAAAATACACGAAAATACACAAACAAACACATTATTGTTGTGTATGAATACATAGATTAACAGTAAGTTACTTTGATCTAGATTGGTGAGGCGGAAAATCCGTAACTACGTAACCTCACGCCTGTAATCTCCGCGGGGTTATGCAGAGGTGTAAGAAAGAAAAGAACAGAAAGAAAAAATAAATAGTAGTACAGCCACATTTCGGCAGTTATGTTTAAGTGCCATGTAATAAGGGGTGAGCCTATTACCATCAACCGGGCACAAATCCAGGCTCAGTGTCTGCTACTGAGAAATTTTTGAAAGAAAAACACAATAACACTTTGCTCGACTTGGGAATCGAATCTAGGACCTCACGTTCAGCAGTGGTGCTTGACCAAATCCGTACCTCATCATCTGCCTAGCCTTTTCCCAACTATGTTGGGGTTGTCTTCCAGTCTAACCGGATACAGCTGAGCCAGTTTACATGGAGCGGCTGTTAATCTGACCTCCACACCCATAATTACTTGGTTATACGAAACCCCTCGGTAAGACCAAATTCGAATTTAAGAGGCCGGCGGAGCATTAGTAGTTCATACAAACGTAATACCAAAATAATTTGTAAATCAAACATATTCTTAAGGTAGTGTGTATTTATTTAAAGACGAGTAATTCATCAACTCGTCCCACATGACCACGGCCCATTTGGGACGAGTTGATGAAAATCAAAATAAATAATATTTTCATTCCGCAACTCGTCCCACGTTTCCTTTTTGTGTGGAACTTTAAACTTTATCAACGTTAGGTACAGTTAGTAAGACAAGATTATAACAATATTTTTTTAAGAATTTTTAATTCAAACAAATTGATAAGTTAAAAAAAGTACTAGGCTAATATAGGCATAATAAAAGAAGGTAATTCCATCTTCTTCTAATCAAATATTTAAATATGCTGTTTTTGACTTCCGTACGTTTTTCTTTTCACGGGTGACCACTGAAAACCAGCGCTGTGCTGTGGGCTCCCCATAGCACAGCATCATGCTGAGTGGTAACCTATTTATCGCTCTCACGACGTGCAAGCTGTCAACTATATTTTTAAAATTACTTCTTGTTTATGTTCCGTCTTGTAATACTATGAATGTTTGTTATGTTTTTAAATTTTGTATGCATGTCATGTCCCTGCGATAAATAAATATTTTTTCTTTCTTTCTACGAATTTTTTTGGTTTTTCCATCATGGATGTCGTTTCGAGATATGAGGAATTTAAAATTTCTGTAGAAAACTTATTTTTCTCATAACTCTTGTTTAAATCAGTGTCCATTCAAAATATATATTTGGGACCTAGATATTCTGTAGTCCAATCGGAATAAAGACACACTACCTTAAGAATATGCTTGATTTACAAATTATTTTGGTATTACGTTTGTATGAACTACGCATCCATCCGGCCTCTTAAGTATTGTTTTTCCTCTCACAAGTTTAAAATTGTAATTTTGCCCGAAATATTGTGAAGTTATGGCCCCATATCTTGTTATAAATCTGTTGAAATGGTGGTATTTATCTTGTTACCTTGCTAAACCTGAAATCAAAACCCATTTATAACAAATGGCAAAAATGTATGGTTTATTTTTCGCGTGTTGATGGCATTTCTAAATTGTGTCTACCCAGAACTTACCTACGGAATTTAACGTTTATATCCTATGAGCAAAATTTGTATATTAGTATTCCAGTTCTCGAATATGGCTCTAACGATATCAATGTAAGTTGCAATACGGGTTTATGGGGGCGAAAATCTCATATTACCTACATTTGATTAACTTTGCTTCGGTACTTTATGAGTTATCCTCTATAATAATATTATAGAGTTGCTTCGGTACCGAAGCAAAGTTAATCTAATGTATAATATGGGACTTTCACCCCCGTAAACCCATATTATGCATTTTTTCTTCTTCGTGTATGCATGGATGATGTGCTATAACTTCTAGTTACAATGTAAAATTGACACTTGACAAGGATTTGTGTGAGCTACAACTAAAAAAGGTAAAAAAATAACTAAAAACAAAGCCCTATTTCGCTTCGGCTGTCAATCAACAAACCTAGCTTTGTCAATCAACTAGTAGACATAAGCCGCTTTGGTTCCAGTTCCGTTCCTACAATAAACTACAATTGGGCGAAAAGCTTCAAATATGGCGTGAAAGGACCAATTTTATTCCTGAACGGCAATCCATCGCGCGAGATTGGATAGCTAATCCCACAGGGTTGAAGGTTCTACTTTGTAGGATGGAATGGAACAAGCATTGATTACCACGCATTTTGACGATTTCAAAATTTTTCACAGCGTTAAAACATGGGTTTCCTGACAATCTTTTTTGCACGACAGTTGCAAAATTAGTAACTGCAATTAGTGGAATTTTTGGTTGGTTACCAGCAATTCCGCTGATTATTAATAAAATAAAAAAATATACTATACAATTTATTGAAAAGAAAATCCTGTCCGATCCGTGAGGGTAAAATATGGTATCGAGAATAGATTCTATTTAAGTAGGTAATCCTTTATTTTATTCTTTTTGGAAACTACTATTACTTTTGGAAAACAAGTAGAAAAAAACTCCAATGAAAATTAAATAAAATTTACTAAAAATGATGAAACTGACATAAACTGACCTACGGTCTCAGGCGACGACACTCCGGTTGTTTCACGTCATAAACAATTAATTGACGATCGCTTATAATATACTTATGTCGAAGATGGTGTTGTCACCTTTTAAAAGTTTGTTAGAATTTAGGGAAATGGTTTGTTACAAACATATTTTTATATACAGCTGTCGGATCGGACAGGGTTTATAATTTAGCCACGAGCTTCTTTTGTAACAGTGTCACATTATACCAACCACCAGACAAAAAACACCTGGGAATTTTCGATCGTAAGTTGGCGAACCTGCAAGTAACCTCGACACACTAATAATTTCGCGAACTAATTAAATACTTGGCCAAACAATATTTCATTGTGTCCCAGCGGAAACGTTCAATGTTTTGCCAAATGAATATTATGTCGAGCGAGAATTTGTCTCACAATATTCTTTCATAGCGATTTGTTTCTTTGTCCACCATTTTGTGACAAACACAAAGGGGAACGTATTTTTATTTTGACTACTTTGTTTCTGTTTACGGGTTTCAATTCTTCGAAATGACTGGGGTCTAAGTAGTTAGGGCTTTGATATCTTAATTAAAAGTTAAATGAGTCCGGTCTGAGAGTTTTTGTGACTTCATACAAATTCATGTATTTTTAAAAGGTACATTTTGTGCGGTTTTTGGTCAAGGGATATTATGTGAAACTCACTTTCATATTTAGTTTTCTATTAAGATACAATCAAATAGTCAAAAAAAGGGGGAAAGTTGGATTACCAAGCAACTAAGTAGTGAAGTCAGATAACCAGTCGCTTCGTGTAAAATTCAGCTGAATTCGGCTGGACTGGAAGCCGACCCCTTTTTAGGGTTCCGTACCCAAAGGGTAAAAACGGAACCCTATTACTAAGACTTCACTGTCTGTCCGTCTGTCTGTCACCAGGCTGTATCTCATGAACCGTGACAGCTAGACAGTTGAAATTTTCACAGATGATGTATTTCTGTTGCCGCTATAACAACAAATACTAAAAACAGAATAAAATTAATATTTAAGGGGGGTGCCCATACAACAAACGTGATTTTTTTATAATAATTGGTACGGAACCCTACGTGCGCGAATTCGGCTCGCACTTGGCCGGTTTTTAAAGAAAACGTTGCCCGACACTAGGAATTTCCCCTGTAACGTGGGTGCGTTTACAAATATCAAACTCACATACAAAAACAACCCAGAACAACTACCCGTAGGCCATACAAATATTTGTTCTTTCCGGGAATTTAACCCGCGACACGTAGCACAGCAGGCAATCGCTCAGCCACTGCGCTGACCGCGCCGTCTTGTGACCAGCACATCAGCACCCCTAGCCAAGTTGACAATCTACAATCGTTAACGCTAGTAGAAAACTAATCAAATGTATGGGAATGACATCATCTCAACGTAACATCACGTGATCAACACAAACGAATAGAAAATTCGTAGACAAGTTTACATCGTTCAAAATGATAGAATAGAATGTTATCGTTTCTACAATGTTGATCGCTATACTCTTTGGGTGGAACGCTCACCATAGACTAGTGTAGGTTTTTTCTACAGACATTAGAGAACGAGGGATCGACTTAGTCGTGTCACTCGTGTCAACTTGGCTAACAATTTAGCGCTGTCTACAATCGCTTAAGCCGAGGCGTTTACAATCGTAGAAAGAGAATCGATACGAAATGTTTGTAACTCGGCTAGGCCTGCAGGAACTCCGGACTCCTTGGATCTGTTCGTACAGATTTGATCGAACTTTTATTCCTGGTACGCCTCTAAGTAAATCCCTATACTTTTGCTAGGATTAGTCGAGTTGGAATAGAACTAACGACCTCCTTCGACGACTCTTTAACTGTTAAGGAGTCGGCTTAACCAGTTCGCGCCTACACCATTGGGCTCAAGCCACCCCAATTACGGCACATAATATTTCACAGAAGAATAAGCGCTTTTTCCTGCAAATTACTGCGAATTTTATGGCACAAATGTAGGGCAGGATTAAAAATGTCGAGGGCCTTATGTGCGCTAAAGATTAACTCAACATCTCTTCGCTACGTATGTGTTCCTGGTACCTTGATCGTCGGATACCTGTATTTATAGAGACAAGGACGGTAAAGTGCAAACAACCTTGAAATTTTACCTGTGGTTTCATTAGTTTGCAGCCGTATCAATTTTCCGGTTGCACTATACCTAGTCACCGCCTCAATTGTCACTTAAAAGTTAGGCGTTTCCAAACCCCGGCCATTAGTTTCATTTTCGATATCCCGGCAAAATGGAACTAAAATTGCCCATAAACCACACGGTCGAAAACATACGTACTTCTAATCTTCACCCGAATATATCATAACGGAAGGAAACTTATTTGGATACCTTCCATATCGTAATGTAATATCAGTTAATACAAATTCCTTTGAGAGAGCGTAATTTATCAAACTTCGAGGCACAGGTGGCGCACAATCAATCAATACTGTAATGTTTACTCGAATGTAATTTGAACTGAGCAAATACTGTTTACTTGTTTGTACGTTATGGGGTCCTGGTACACTTGGTGTTTGAACAGTTGTGTTTATAGTAATTAGTTTGGCGTTGCTGTACTTCTGCAAGAGGTAGTTAGGTACTGCCTATCCCTGCGAAAAAGATGTATGTTTATGTAGATAATTATGTGTTTTTTTTTCTAATCATTATGATTGGCACACACATTGGATATACAGCAAGAGTCGATTTTTGACGTATTATCGCTTTTCTTTTTGATCAGAAATCATTTACCTATAATCCCCCCCAAAACACGAGGCCCCCTTTTCACCTTGTATTTAAACTAGGGAGAAGCATTGGTAGAACAAATTCCCCAGTAACACAATCTGTCTGTTAAGACAATAAAATCATGGTCGGAACGGACAGTGTGTAGGTGTCACACGGAAAAAGTAGATAAACAATGGGCAGTTGGCATCATAATTATGCTACGTTGTGGTCTCCTCCTCGTATGATGAGAGATGATAGTGTAGTCCCGTCCGTTTAGTCGATATGCGCCACATATTCAAAGCGAAGAGCGAGCATCACTAGTACGCGTGCCCCTCACTAGTCTGTAGCTCCATGGTTCATTCTTTGGCAAAGACTACAATGTATATAGGGAGAATTCTTTGGTTCATTCGTTCTTTATGTCAACTACGCGTCACATGAAAAAATTTCTTTTCCAAGTACATAATTATAATTTTTAATAGAAGTGTGATTACTTCATAATGGGGAAAAGAAAGCATGCATCTCGTGAACGATTATTAAAAAAGATTAAGAAGTTGGAAGACAAGATTATGAAAATAAGCTCGGATTCGAGTGACGAAGGTACGTAGGTCCTGTAGTAGGTTTTGTAAAACTCGGGATCTTTTTAATTAAAGAAGTGGACATTTTACAGTAATAAGACCATAATATGTCATCTTTTATAAGTTACATTTAACTGTACATAAATTTAGCTATATCATCAGCAAAATTTACGAGTTTAACAAAATGGCGGACCTACAGGGCGCCCTGCGGGGGCGCATTTGGTCTACGATCGCCTTATTAATGAACATATAAACAACCTCTGGGATGCCTCGCGGGGGCATACATGGTTGTGTTTAGTTATAACCTTCAAGGGAAGTCCTGCGGGGACTTACGTGGTTATAATAATGTTCAATGCTTGCCTACTAAAGCACGTAACCTTCAAGGGAGGTTCCGAGGGTTCCTACAGGGTTATTAATGTGCTAGACTAGTGCGCTTCATACAAGTGCATAATCATACTGATCGGACAGTGCTCCAGAGTGGATAGTGTGTACCTACATTGCTTCACTTTCAGCATGCCTTTTGCTTTTACCTGTTTTCAGACATTGTGGCAAGCCCAATTATTCAATCACCTGAAATCAGGGAGAATGATTCTCCGGCTCCAGAGGATATAGAACCTGAAATATTCAATGAAATCATTGACTGCGAAGAAGAGCCTATTCTTGAAGAGGAAGAACAGCTAGAGGAAAATGTTTTAGAAATACTAGGCATGGCTCCTCAAAGAGAAGGAAAAGGAGAAAACCTACACAAACAGATTGTAGAAAGATGGGCAGTCATAGTTAAAAAAGGCCTAGATAAGGAGGAGAAGGAAAAGTTACAAACTGACAATCCACCATTCACAAACTTTGAGGTAATGAAACCACCGATATTGAATCCAGAGGTTAATGCAGCAGTAAATGATGTTGCAAGGAAGAGAGACCAGATCATTTATAAAAGACAGCAACAGATTGCAACAGCCCTGTCGTGTCTGGGCTCTGCGCTTCAATTGAACATGAAAGATCAAAAGCTCGAGTCTATCAAGAAGTTAAATGATGCATCACGGCTGTTATGTGACTCGCTTTTCATGGATACCAGGGGACGGAGATCTCTCTTGCTATCGGTCACAAATAAAAATATGAAAGAATTCCTTATTCAATCAGAACCAGGAAGTTTTCTTTTTGGTGATAACCTTACAGACCAAATTAAGACTGCCAAGTCAGTACAAAAGTCAGGAGAAGAGTTGAAAATACGTCAAGTGAAAAAATTCACTCCTCGACCAATGACATCAGGACCAAAATCCAGCGGTGCACAAAATAGATCTTTAAACTGGCGAGGCCCTCCTCGAGGCGAGGCGAAGAAGAGGGGGGGGCATCACCGAGGACAACAGGCACCACGACAGGCAGACAGGAGGCTGCCAGAGAAAAAGGATCAGTACAGGAAGTAAACCACCAGGTGGGCAGGCTTCAGTTACATTTGAGTAGGTGGAAGCAGATAACCAGTGATCCAACTATTCTAGATTGGGTCATAGGTTACAAGATTCTCTTTGAAACAAAACCACACCAAAGTAACATTCCATTAAATGACAAATTATTCAAATTTCATCAGAAATCAATAAGCTTATAAATCTAAAAGCTATAGAAGTTTGTCAATTTCATAAGGATCAATTTTGTTCACCAATATTTATCATTAAAAAATCAAATGGGTCCTTCAGATTTATCCTGAATTTAAAAGAATTAAATACCTTAATACCTACAGAACACTTTAAGTTAGAAGACTATAGAACTGTGTGTAAAATCTTGCAGAAAAATGATTTTTTAATTTCCATTGATTTAAAAGATGCATACTACATGGTCAGCATACATGAAGAAAGCAAAAAGTACCTAAGATTATTTTTTCAAGGAAAACTTTATCAATTTAATGTCTTACCATTTGGTTTATGCACAGCTCCATTTACTTTTACTAAAATTATGAAACCAGTTGTTGCATATTTAAGAGAAAAAGGATTTATTTCAGTGGTTTATTTAGATGACTATCTCTGTATAGGCAAAGATTACCAACAATGCTTAGAAAATAGGACTGCAACTATAGATATATTGGAAAGATTGGGATTTATTATTAATAGAGATAAATGTAACCTTACACCTAATCAGTACTGCAAGTTCTTAGGTTTTATTTTCGATACAGTAAATATGATATTAGATATAACAACAGAAAAAAGAAACAAATGCTTAAAAATAATAAAGGAACTATTAAATAAAAAACAAATTAAAATAAGAATTTTGGCTCAAGGTATTGGAACATTAGTATCAGTTTGCCCAGCTATTAAATATGGTATGCTTTACACCAAAGAACTAGAACGACTTAAATATCTTACATTAAAAAATAATAATGATAACTATGAATTTTCAACTACATTAAATTCAAACTGTAAAAACGATCTTGAATGGTGGTCTCATAACATTTTATCATCTACTAATCCTATAAGAAAAAGTTCTTACAAATTAGAAATATTTACCGATGCCTCCAACACAGGTTGGGGTGCATCTTGTGGTTCAGAGACTACCAGTGGTCATTGGAGTCAAGAAGAAACTCAATTTCACATTAATACCCTAGAATTAATTGCTGCATTCTTTGGATTAAAATGTTTTGCAAAAGATTTGAGAGATAGTGAAATATTATTGAGAATTGATAATATTACTGCAATATCATATATCAATAGACAAGGGGGTGTTAGGTATACTCACTTACATCATATTGCTAAGGAAATTTGGAAATGGTGTGAATCTAGAAACTTGTGGATTTATGCTACATACATAAATACCAAAGACAATATAATAGCAGATTTTGAATCTAGAAAAGAATTAGGTAATACAGAATGGGAGCTAAATGACACCCATTTTCAAAAAATTGTTTCTATATTTGGTGAACCGTCAATTGACTTCTTTGCTTCACGAACTAACTCCAAGTGCCAAGACTATGTGTCATGGCACCCAGATCCTGGGGCAATAGCAGTGGATGCCTTTACTATTTGTTGGTCAAATTACTATTTATTCTATGCTTTTCCCCCATTTTCTATGGTACTCAAGACTCTAGAAAAAATTATATCAGACAGAGCAACAGGCATTGTAGTAGTACCATACTGGACTACTCAGCCATGGTTCCCAATTTACAATAATCTTATATTACAGGAACCTATCATTTTTCAGCCTTCTGAAAATCTACTCTCCTTAAACAATTGCAGAACGAGTCATCCCCTACACCAGAAAATGAAACTGATGGCAGGACTATTATCAGGGAAACATTCTTAAGATTGGGGATCAACAATGAAGCAGTTGAAATTATGATAAATTCAATATCAAAGAGTACACTTGATCAATACTCTCCTGCCATAACGACATGGGCAAGGTACTGTAAATTACATACCATTAATATTAATGATCCTACCATAACAGATGTCATCAAACATTTAACTCTGAGGTTCCATGAAGGTTTGTCTTATGGAAGTTTAAATTCAATTAGATCTGCACTGGCCTTGATAATAGGTCCACATTTAGGTACAGATGATAAAATAAAAAGACTTTTCAGGGGTTTTTTCAGGCTCAGACCTCCTAAACCAAAGTACAATATTACATGGGATGTGTCTACTGTTTTAAATTATATTTAAAACGACTATAGTCAGAAAAATGATTTAGAAGCTATCACCAAAAAGACTGTGACCTTATTGATGTTAGCTACGGGCCAACGGGCCCAGACTATATCATTGATTAGTATTAACAATATTGTGATTAATGAAGACTGTATCATAATTAAGATTGATAAGTTGATTAAGACATCAGGGCCAAATAGGATGCAACCCTTTTTGACTCTTCCCTTCTTTAATAAGGATAATATTTGCCCAGCCAAAGCTGTTATTAGTTATTTGGAGTTAACTAAATCAATAAGAACTTCTAATCTATTGTTTATTTCAACAAGGAAACCTTATAAATCAGTGACACCCAGTACAATTAGCCGCTGGGTTAAGAAAGTTATGGAAGAGAGTGGTATAGACATAAATATATTCTCAGCACATAGTACTCGCCACGCTTCGACGTCGGCTGCCTATAGTAAGGGAGTAAACATAGATGATATCAGAAGAGCGGCTGGTTGGACGGGTGATTCAACAACCTTTGCTAGATTCTATAATAGACCTATTATAAATAATAAAAGTTTTCCAGAGGCAATATTTAATAATAATTAAACTACATGACCAGGTAAAAAGACTGATTAATTTTGCCTAAGATTAATTAATGAAACTAATTATTTAATGAGGATTTATTTTTTGTAATATTAATAGCTCAAAGATTTATGTTCAAAATAAATGTTTATTGATTTTACAACTTGACTTTAAACATCTACACTATCATCTCTCATCATACGAGGAGGAGACCACAACGTAGCATAATTAGGAAGTCAAACGAGCTTACCTGTAAGTAAGGTTCGACTTCAATTATGTGAAGTTGTGGTCTCCTCCGAAGATGATGAGTCCCTCCCTACCCCAAGGACATACCAAGTTAACACTTCGTATAAACCCCATGTTGTAAAACCAATAAATGGAGATACTGTGAACTTAATGAACCATGGAGCTACAGACTAGTGAGGGGCACGCGTACTAGTGATGCTCGCTCTTCGCTTTGAATATGTGGCGCATATCGACTAAACGGACGGGACTACACTATCATCTCTCATCTTCGGAGGAGACCACAACTTCACATAATTGAAGTCGAACCTTACTTACAGGTAAGCTCGTTTGACTTCCTAATTTTATTGTACTAAACTTCGGTCTCACTCTTCTTTGTTTATGGTGTGGTTCGTGCATAACCTGGTGTCTGGCTCTCTCTCTCTGGTCTGACTTGGCTTTACATACCGTCGAGAAATATCTCTCAGGCATGCTGGTTTATGAATCCGAAAATCAGAGGTGCGTACCTTGGGTTCGACTTGAGACCTATAGCTTGGCAGTCTGGCGGTCATACGAGGTATTCCATGAAGCACACCCAAACGAAGCACACCCAGACGAAGCACACCTAAAGTATTCCACTTAGCACACCCGTAGGTGGGCTTCAAATAAAAATTTAAAATAATTAATTTCCTATTCCACGAAGCACACCTACGAATATTACTCGCATAGTGTGGGGACTAAGAAATAAAAATGTCGATAGGAGAAAATATTTATTATTTAAAAGACTAACTTAAATATCTAACATCTTTCAGTTTCATTATAATAACGTGATACAGTACTTGTAATTTTCATAGTGTTCATACCTATATAAATCCCATAGATAAGACGTATACATGATGCGCTAATAGTCAACGCGTGCGCCCGCCACTGAATTCCCGAGCCAACCCGAATTTAGCCGAGCGTTTCCACCGGTCTTGTTATTGTTATTTTTTTCTGTTTTTCGTGCAATTTATTCAAACAAAATAATGGAGACGATGACAGGTCCAAGTAGTAGAAATGTTAACCCATCTATTAATTACGTACTTGGCCGGAAGGAGACACAAGTGTTAGTGTATAATAACAAACAATATATGTAGTAAACACAAGATTTATAAAAACGGTAATGCCTTGTGGTGGTGTATTAAAAAAGGGTGTAATGGCTTACTTACATTGGGTGGTTAGTGTGGTTACCCGTGGTCCCGGTGGGTTGACCCATTACCGGGTTCATGGGTAATTTTAATTACCCGTGGTTCCATAGCATTAGGGATTGTTTCCTGGACTTCTGAACGTATCGATAGAAAATACAAATCCATAATAAAAGCATATTATATCCCACCGGGACCACGGGTAACGAGTGATTGCATAATTTGGCACGGGTTTATTGGTTTTTATTTTTTATTTATCTACCAACTACCAGGAGGCCAGAACCATAAAGGAGGTATCATATATTTTTAATAGGGATCTCATAATCAATCCATGTACATTTCGATTATCATGCAGTATGCAATGTAGAAAATACTTCTTCATAATTCTGGGATCCTGGTAGTTTGTCTTCTTCTTCTTCTTATGGTGTCGGGAACAAACGTAAACAAGGATAGTAAAGTCTCACAAACTAGTTAGTCTTTTAAATAATAAATATTTTCTCCTATCGACATTTTGATTTCTTAGCACTATGCGAGTGATATTCGTAGGTGTGCTTCGTGGAATAGGATTTTTTATTTTTTTATTTTTATTTGAAGCCCACCTACGGGTGTAAGTGGAATACTTTAGGTGTGCTTCGTCTGGGTGTGCTTCGTTTGTGCTTCATGGAATACCTCGGTCATACCGAGAAAATAAACAGAGAAAAAACCGGCCAAGTGCGAGTCGGACTCGCACACGAAGGGTTCCGTACCATTGACTATATTTAGTATTTGTTGTTATAGCGGCAACAGAAATACATCATCTGTGAAAATTTCAACTGTCTAGCTGTCACGGTTCATGAGATACAGCCTGGTGACAGACAGACGGACAGACGGACAGACGGACAGACGGACGGACAGACGGACAGACAGCGAAGTCTTAGTAATAGGGTTCCGTTTTTACCCTTTGGGTAAAAAGTTCCGTTTTTACCCTTTGGGTAACCCTAAAAAGCAGTGCTAGCCTAGTGGGCTAGCACTGCTTTTTCTCTGTTTAGGAATTCAATTCATTTATTTAGTCAGACATAAAAATATCCATAAAGTAGTACACAAATTCGACAAAACATAAAATAATAATAATTAAATAACATATTCAAAATCAAAATCAGAAAAGTACAATAATAATTTAAAATAACAAAATGAGGAATTTAATTTATGCATAATTATAGAGTTTGTAAATAATGTAAATAATACTGATCTTGTAAAATAATAAAATACTAAATTGAATTTAAAATAAAAAAAGTCAATTAGTTTTAATAGATTTATAATCGTCAATAACTTAATACATAAAAATAATCGTCGTAATGTTAGGTCTCACTAAATTGAATTAAGAACATCTTACCCACACGAGCTTAACAAAATGAATCACAAATTCACAGTATTGGTTGTTAAACCCACGAGATAAGGCCTCCTGGTGTTTGCTTAATCCCTAATACCGTTTCCATTTGCGAAGTATCCGTATCTGTATCCGAAAAAGGATTTGTACCGTCATCCTACTCATTTATGAATAAACGAGGTCTTTGAGTGCATTAATATTTAGTTGCTTGTGGGAGGCAAGCGTATTATCTTATTAGCTTTTAGGGTGCGTTTACAGTGGTCAAGTTTTATGTTATGAGGCCGAAACTACAGAACGATACTTATGACAATCCTTATATCCTTTCGCCTCAGCCACGTTCATACGAGTTCGTAGGAACTTCGCCTTCAACTGCTTGGTTGATGCGCATACTATTATGCGCATCTAACCTTGGCAAAATTGTGGTCTCTGTACTTAAATTCCGTCAGTACTGAAACGGTGAAGAAAAATATCGTGAGGAAACCGGTGTGACCCAGAACCTAGAAATTAAAGGCGTAAGCAATTTTTCAACCCGCAAATTGTCCCGGGGTCCCGGGGGAGGAGGTTATAGCTTGTTCTTATAGGAAATGGGTGTGAAGAAAATTTGCATCAGTTCGAATTTAAATAAACGTTATCTCGTTTATTATTCAAATTTAAAAGACTCACAAGGAAGGTTATAATATCTGCCTCCTAGCACAGTGTAGATAGAAGTGAGAGTGACTAAAGGCAACCAACGCTTTTATAACATTCGTTTAGTGACAGTACTCATAGTGTTGCCAGTTTAGAGATGATTAAAGATTAATTTTTGCTTTATTAAAATCGACTAAATATCAACATGCCCCCTCAAAAATTAATCATCAATCAACCAAATACAATCTGATTTATTTACAATCATTCACCTAAATAACCAGAATACTATAAACCTTCCAAGTGATTGCTGGGAGAATTACAATATTTATGGCCCAACATTTGTTGCAAGGACTAGGAAAACCCAGAAAAACCTAGCCAGACCATTTCACCAAAATTAATTTCTAATATTAATTAATTCATAATAAAATAACAAATAACATAACTCATATTAATTAATTTACAATTAATTATACAATTCATCAAATCAATTAATTTACAATAAGTAAATTAACGTTATGTATTAACATCATTGCATACCCATCTCATCTCTGAACTGCTTAAATGCAACAGCTGGTAGCGGCTTCGTTAGCACATCCGCTATTTGTTTACCTGTGGGTATATAAAACAATTTTATAATATTGTTTTCAAATGATACTTGATATAAATATGCTTTGACATTTTATGACTAGCAGGATTATTTGCTATACTTATACTACAACCATTATTGTCTTCAAAAAATGGCAATTGGGTTGTCAATATTCATTTTAATGCTTTTATAGAGACTAGCCATACTGCCTCTTTTACAGCATTTCAAATAAGGCCATGTATTCAGCCTCAGCCGACGAAGCCACAACAGACATTTGCCTCTTTGTTTTCCAAGTTATTGTGCATTTATTGAATAATTCACATAAATAACCTGTGGTACTTTTTCTATCATTGACATCATTACCACTCGTCTTACTACCAGCTATTAGTGAATCTACATAAACACACAATATATGATTAAAATCATCACACTTTTTGTACCTCAATTTTAATTCTGTAATGCCCTTCAAATACTTAAACACTCTTTTGAGACATAACCACAACTCTTTGTTATTTTTGTTTGTGGATCTTCTCAAAATATTAATAATAACACTTAAGTCATAACTTGGGTACATTAAACACGCAATAAGATTACGGCAAGGTGCATTATATTCACTGTCTACATTTAGAGCTTCGTAATTAGGTTTATTTTCTATAGATGCACTACTAATGGGATTACAGTCAGACATACCAAATTTATTTAAAACGGTTTTTATATAAGAACTTTGTTCTAAAGGGTACTCCCTTATATCTCCTAAAAAATTTTGTCCGAAAATCATTATCCATAAAACGTTTGCTATAAACTTCAGTTACCATAATGTTCAAAATCCCGAAATTTTGTTTTACATAATTATCTTTATTTCTAAAACTGTTCTGTCAGAATATCGAATACTATAATAATTGAATCTTCTAATTTTATATGCCATAAAGTCAATTATCCTAAGTATTATATTATATAATGTGTATTATTCCTAATGTTCATAAAAGTGTAATAAAATTTTTGGTCCTAAAACATTTGCTAAAAATTAGGTTTTAGTGACAGAAACGAATCGCTGTAAATCCGACCCCACGCAGTCTTGTCTGCCCTACCCCTAGAGTGTAATTTAAAATCGCGTAGGCGCGGAGGGGCGAGGCGGCCCGCGAGTTGAGGAGCAGGTGGTTGTAACACTCGCCGCAACACATCTGCGACGATAAGCTCGCGTGGGACCGCCGGAGCCCCGCAGCGCCGGAGCCGTGACAGAAACCATGCCTGCTGCATGTTGCTTGCTCGCTTGCATGCCGCATGCTTGTTTGCATACTGTATGCGTGCTTGCATGGTTGCTGCAAGCTTGTTGCATGCTTGCTGAATGCTTGCTGCATGCTTGCTGCCTGCTTGCTGCATGCTTGCTGCATGTTTGTTTGCATGTTTGCATACTTATTACAGGGAAAAATAAAATCCACATAATTATGTTCACACTCAACTGTTTTATAATGATTGACGGTTCGATTGTTTGATTTTCTGCCTTTTAGTGACTACTTATATGAAATGTATGCCAAAACAAAAGAAGATTCTAACTATGAACTTTCTGCGATATGATGGTTCTACTTTTTAATTCTTACAAATTTCATAAGAGCAATATTGTATAAAAATGTGTTGTGTTGAGAGAAGTTCATAGCATAGCAAAAGCTAAGTAATACTTACTTTACTGTAGGTACCCGTAATTACAGACACAATTAAAATAACAATGTTCTGTTCCCTTTTGGGAACGTCTGGGAACATACCGGTTTGTTTTAAAAATATTATTAAGATCTTAACATTTTTTTTTAAATTTAGGATTTATAACTATTATTGAAAACGATTTTAAGTGTTTTGTATATTATAGATTGTAATATTTATGACAAACGGGTTTAGAGCATATTGTATTTAGGGATTTCAATTTTATGGCATGTGATATTATGTGATATTAAGTTCGGGTAAGTTATCATTCGGACAAATGATGATTAGGACAAAAAAAGTTATGGCTCTTTAAATTATGAATAAAAAAGTTAGGTAATACAATAGAGAACCGTTCTAAAGTTATATAGTCATTACTTCTCATTTAAATCTATCATTTTAAATTTGCTCTTACTTTAAAGTCAGTCGATTGACTGCCGATTAAAACATATCACAACCATATTATCGACATAAAGCAAAACGTAAATATTTTTATGAATATCGGGCTTGTCCAAATATATATACATCTTTCAATTGATAAATTTACAAATCTTATTTGCTTAAGACACTGATCAAATACCAAGCTTGTTTTACTCCATACAAAGCTTTATTTAATTTACAAACGTAACCGTCTTTACTAATTAAGCCCTCCGGCACTTTCATGTAAATTTCTTCTTTTAAAATGCCGTTTAAAAATAGGTTTAAAGATATTTATTCTCAAAAAAAAAAACAAAGTCTCTTACAGAAAAATCCATTAACAATCGACTATTCCTATTACTTGGTTTAGGTACTAACGTCCAGGTATATTATCATTAGCTAAAAGTGTATTTATTTCATCCTTTATTGCACCTTCCCATAGTCCTATCATCCAGATTTTTTAATCTCGTTTGAAGATGTGGGTACTTTGCAACTAATTGATTAAGCACACAATAAAATATCATTAATTACATGAAACTAGTCAGGGGGACGACCCTTGATCCTATCAGTCCTTCTCAATTGACAAGAATCGTCGATATTTTTATCACGAGAACTAGTACATATGTCTTTGTCTTGTCATCATTTGGCTTTAGTATGTTGGAATTATTAAATTTTTACTACACGGAACTGCTTCATCAGATTTCGAACTATCTGATTTCGGATCGTTTAATATTGAATTATCTGATTTTGATCCATCTGATTTTAAACCATCAGCTTTGGAAATTACAGATTTAGGACTGTCACAGCAATGAGGTTTTATTGACACTAGTTTTAACACCACGTCGGAAACACCAGTTTTGTCATGGAAATGTTCGATTTAATTTCCTTCATTATATTGTAATGTCGTCCTGGATTGTAGAAAATTAACCTCATCTACTACTACAACTACCACCAGTTTTATTGACACTGGTTTTGACACCACGTCAGAAACACCAGTTTTGTCATGGAAATGTTCAATTTTATTTCCTTCATTACATTGTAATGTCGGCCTCCATTGGAGAAAATTAACCTCATCTCCCAACATTTCATATTTTCCGCGTTCCGTGTTCCATACTTTACAGCCATTTGGTATCCAACTAGAATACTTTTCCACGTTTTTCATCAAATTTTGTTTTACTGGTTTTATTATGCACACAGGCGGTAGAACCAAAAACCTTTAGATACTTTATTACAGTTTTTTTTTTTTTTATCGTGCCACAATTCAAATGGAGTTTGAGTTAGGTGTATTATTTATTAAATACTAGCTGTTGCCCGCGGCTTCGCCCGCGTGAAGTTCGGTAACTGTCCCACTGGATCATACTAAAGGGATAATAGTGTCCTCCATGTTAATCCAGGTTATAAACTATCTATGTGCCACATTTCATAATTATCACAATTAGTATTATCACAATCACCATCACTATCACAATCACCATCACTATCACAACCGCCATCATTATCACAATCTCCATCACTATCACTATCACAATCACAATCACCATCAAAATCCCCATCACCATCACTATCACAGTCACCATCATTATCACCAATTATCATCATTAACACAACCACCATAATTACCACAATCATTATCACAATCACCATCACAACCACCATAACAATCACAATCACCATCACTATCACAATCACAATCACCATCACAATCCCCATCACTATCGCTATCACAATCACTATCACAATCACCATCACCATCACCATCACAATCACCATCAAAATAACTATCACAATCACCATCACCACATTACATCGTTATCACAATAATTATCATCGTAATCACAGTCATTATCACACTCACCATCACCATCACTATCTCAAATACCATCACAATCACCATCACAATCACCATTACAATCACCATAACAATCACAATCACCATCACTATCACAATCACTATCACAATCACCATCACAATCCCCATCACTATCGCTATCACAATCACTATCACAATCACCATCACCATCACCATCACAATCACCATCAAAATAACTATCACAATCACCATCATCGTTATCACAATAATTATCATCGTAATCACAGTCATTATCACACTCACCATCACTATCTCAATCACCATCACAATCACCATCACCATCACCATCACAATCACCATCACAATCACCATCACAATCACCATCACAATCACCATCACAATCACCATCACAATCACCATCACAATCACCATCACAATCACCATCACAATCACCATCACAATCACCATCACAATCACCATCACAATCACAATCACCATCACAATCACCATCACAATAACCATCACAATCACCATCACAATTCACAATCACCATCACAATCACCATCACAATCACCATCACAATCACCATCACAATCACCATCACAATCACCATCACAATCACCTACACAATCACCATCACAATCACCATCACATTCACCATCACAATCACCATCACAATCACCATCACAATCACCATCACAATCACCATCACAATCACCATCACAATCACCATCACAATCACCATCCCAATGACCATCACAATCACCATCACAATCACCATCACAATCACCATCACAATAACCATCACAATCACCATCACAATCACCATCGCTATCACCATCACAATCACCACCACTCTCAGAATAACTATCACAATCATCATCACCATCACAATCACCATCATCGTTATCACAATCATTATCATCGTAATCACAATCGCTATCATCATTATCACAATCACTATCATCGTAATCACAACCATTATCATCGTATCATTATCGTCGTAATCATCATCATCACAATCTCCATCCTCGTCATCACAATCATTATAATCGTAATCACAATGATTATCATCGTAATCCCAATCACTATCATCTTAATCACAATCATCATGATCACAATCGCCATCACTATCTCAACCACAATCATTATCACAATCACCATCATTATCACAATCACCAACACTATCACAATCAAAATCACAATCACCATCACCATCACAATCACCATCACCATCACAATCACCATCACAATCACTACCCTCGTTATCACAATCATTATCATAGTAATCACAATAATCTACATCATTATAACAATCACCATCACTGTCACAATCACAATCACAATCACAATCACCATCGCTATCACCATCACAATCACTGCCACTTTCACAATCACCATCACAATCACCATCACCATCACAATCACCATTAAAATCACTATTACAATCACCATCATCCTTATCACAATCATTATCATCGTAATCACAATCATTATCATCTTAATCACAATCATCATCATCACAATCTCCGTCCTCGTTATCACAACCATCGCTATCACCATCACAATCACCGACACTATCACAATCACCGTCACTGTCACAATCACCATTACAATCACAATCACTATCACAATCACCATCATCGTTATCACACTTATTATCGTTGTAATCACAATCATTATCATCGTTATCACAATCATCATAATCACAATCATCATCATCGTAATCACAATCATTATCATCGTAATCAAAATCATCATCATCACAATCATCGTTATCATTATCACAATCATCATCATCGTAATCACAATCATTATCATCTGGATCTCAAAATAAATGCCATTTTCGTAATCAGCACCCCTGAAAATCTCGATATCGACACCCATATTGATTTTTAGACATTTCCACCCCATCGCACCAGGAAATGGTAGTATTTCAGGTCTGGCACATTAAATCTTAAAATCGTTGTTTTTGTAATACACCCGACCCAATTCACCATAAAAATAATAACTATGTTGAATTTCAGGCTTTGTTACCCCATTTCCCCCTTTAGGGGTTGAATTCTGAAAAAAAAACTGAAACACAAACTTTAACTCATTTATCGATAGGAGTACTCCTGTTAAGTTTCGAATAAAGTAGTCTAACTAATCTTATTTCCCCATGTAATCTTTGGACCCCCGTTTCAACCCCTTAGGGAGTAAATTTTGAAAAATCCTTTCTTAATGCACCCCTAAACCTCATAAAGAACCTTTGTGCCAAATTTGGAATCTCTAGACTCAGCGGTTTGGGCTGTGCATTGATTTTTATACTTTGCCACCCCATTTCGCCCTCTTAGGGGTTGAATCCTGAAAAAACCTGAAACCCGTTTCTACTCATTTATCAATAGGAGCACTCCTGTGAAGTTTCGAATAAAATGGACTAACTAATCTTGTTTTACCCATACAAACTTTAGATTCCCGTTTAATCCCCTTAGGGGTTGAATTTTGAAAAATCCTTTCTTAATGCACCCCTAGACCACATAAGGAACCTACTTGCCAAATTTGGAATCTCTAGACTCAGCGGTTTGGGCTGTGCATTGATTTTTATACTTTGCCACCCCATTTCCCCCTCTTAGGGGTTGAATTCTGAAAAAACCTGAAACCCGTTTCTACTCATTTATCAATAGGAGCACTCCTGTGAAGTTTCGAATAAAATAGTCTAACTAATCTTGTTTTCCCATACAAACTTTGGAGCCCCGTTTAACCCCTTTAGGGGATGAATTTTGAAAAATCCTTTCTTAGTGCACCCCTAGACCACATAAGGAACCTACTTGCCAAATTTGGAATCTGTAGACCCAGCGGTTTGGGCTGTGCGTTGATAGATGAGTCAGTCAGTCAGTCAGTCAGTCAGTCAGTCAGTCAATCAGTCAGTCAGTCAGTTTCTTCTTTTATATATTTAGATTTATTGCAGTTAAGACTGCATCACCCCAAAAAAAACAAACACTCAGGCAATTTTGCACCGCATATCATAGCGCGGGCTTTTTCCGTTATTGTCCTAACCATACGTTCCAAAACCCCATTTTGCTGTGGTGTTCTAGGAATTGTAAAATGGTATGAAATTCCTTTAGAAACACAGTAATCCTTCATTTCATTAGACAAGTATTCCCAACCACAGTCACTGTCACAGTACAAAATGAACCAGTTTTAAATTAAATTTACCCTCATTTTTTGTCACAAAATCTGTAGAAACAGAACACGTCTGATTTATGTGTTATTAGGTACACAACACAATAGTGAGTAAATGGATCGATAAAATAACACATGACAGAATAGTTCTTATTATCGACTTTAGGAGTGATTGGCCCACACACTACAGTATGCACAACAAACAATAGTCGTTTAATCTGATTTTTATCTTTAGAAGTATTAAATAGTAACCGTGCCTGTTTCTCGTTTATACAAGCTTCGCATAATTTATCATTAGGTGATACCACCTCAATTAAACGTATATCATCAGTCATATTTTTCAGCTCTAAAAACTTGTGTTTACAAATATGGCATAACCGTTGATGCCACAAATCGTAATTAGTACCATCACTGTTGCATGTTTGAGAAACAGGTTGATTAACTTAACCTCAAAATTAACAAAAATTAAATGATTAACTGCCATACCTTGCATCAGTATTTTACCGTCCTTACTGATATTTGTTCCATGCTGGTCGAAGGTAATTGTCAATCCAGCACGCTGCATCTTGGTTACTAACAACAGGTTGTGCGGCATCTCTCGACAGTACAACACGTCTTCCAGAGTACCATGGCAGCTGTAATGAATAAATTCACTGTGTTTAGCAACTGAAATTTTTAAAGGTATAATTAAATTTGAAAAGTTACTTCCCTGTTAATGATGTGGTCTGATGATGATGTGGTCACAACCCTCATAGGTTCCGGACATAAATGCAAACCCGGAAACCTCATTGGAGCTTGAAGCATCCATCTGAAGTAGTAGCAGTTGTTTTTGATATGACCCATGCGTCTACAATGGCAACACTTCGTGAAAGAATTCTCGAGAGCCTTGAATTTTTGCTGGTTTGATTTAGGCTTAGTGTCGTCGTGATTTCTTTGGTTGAATTTTTGAGTTTTATTTTCGACGTGTAGAATCTTGCCAATTGTGTCACTACCCACATTTTTCAATTTTATATCTTGATCCAACAATCGTGTTTTAACGAAGGCCAAACTTAAACTATCTTCGGATAACGTCTCGATCGCAGTTATGACGCCATCGTATGAATTCAGAACTTCCACACGCTGCATCTCACCACCGAAAGTTTTAATATTTCGATTGGTCTTCAATTTGTCCATGATGTGCCACGTAGTGTTTTTACAAGTTATTAAATTTAAACACTTACGTATTTGCTCAGCACACAGTAAGACACACACAAACACGCACAGTATTAAAGCAGTCCTGGGCCCATAACCTTTAGGAAATGGGTGTGAAGAAAATTTGCATCAGTTCGAATTTAAATAAACGTTATCTCGTTTATTATTCAAATTTAAAAGACTCACAAGGAAGGTTATAATATCTGCCTCCTAGCACAGTGTAGATAGAAGTGAGAGTGACTAAAGGCAACCAACGCTTTTATAACATTCGTTTAGTGACAGTACTCATAGTGTTGCCAGTTTAGAGATGATTAAAGATTAATTTTTGCTTTATTAAAATCGACTAAATATCAACAGTTCTCTCTCACAGAGGGCCTATGTCCAGCAGTGGGGACATTATCGTCTTTCATACAATTCCTCATACAATCCATCTATCTCTTCTTTAGCCGTTCTCTGTTCCTGATTATGCAAAAAAAAAACTGGTTTCTTAATAGACGTCAGTACCAGTGGCATTGAAGATGCATAGCCATCCTTATGTGCATATCTTGTGTGTGCTTTGGTTTAAATCCTTATTTGCATTGCCAGTATATCATGTGATCTATGTTTCTGGAGATTACAGTTCATATTTGCATATCCTATTAGCATCAGAATTGGATGTATCGAGTCGCCAGGATGCTTTAGGCTTTATCATAATCGTCGGTTGGTCTATAATGGCACGTGTTTACGCGAAAATAAGCATGGCACAACTCATTTAATGGTGACATGGTGACATTACCAAGTAAAATTGGAAAATAATTCTTACAAAATTATGGGAGAATATGGAGGTGGTTGACGGAATACACAGTTGAACAGAAACAGAAAAAAAAAGCATTGGCAGATCAACAGTCTGGATGAGGTTCAAAATATTTCTGGTAATATCTGGTTGACACTTGCGCAGACTAGGAAAGCATAACACAAAAGAGAGGAGACTTTACTCAGCAGTGATGAAACAAGGCTGCCAGTAATTATGCTCCGTAATCTCGTCCTCATTTAGTACTTGTAGTTTGCACTTCCTGCTAACTCGCTATCACATTTATTAAAGATGAATCGATTTCATCAACATGAAAATGTTGTCTGTGGTCCGGTCTTGGCGCGCTCTGTCTGACATCTGTCAACTCATTGTACTTTTTTGTGAAGCGCGCAGGTCACGTTTCCGTTAATAAAGTTCCTAAAATGTTGTAATTACCAAACCGAGATGGGAAAACACCGAAGAAAACGAGACGAAGAGATGAGAGAACTCAACGAACGTTTGCGAGAACTAGAAAATCGGTCGAGCAAGCGAAAACGGAGTCGTCACCGAAACTCTGGTAAGCTTTTTTGTTTAAGTACTTACCCACTCGTCTTTTCCAAGAAATACCTGGCACCCTGGTCTAAGATGCACATGTCTCTAGGGGTTTCACGAGAGGTTAACCATGAGAACACCAATTGTGCCAACCTATTAGACATCATTAAAGCTTTCACGAGAGGCTAGCCGATGATCTTAGCCATCTAACAATATAACGACATCAGAAGAGCTTTCACGAGAGGTCAGCCGATGGTGTATACGTTCAGTTGTTCGCACATGTCTCTAGAGTTTTCACGAGAGGTTAACCATGAGTACACCAACTGTGCCCACATTAGTAAGATATCACTAGAGCTTTCACGAGAGGTTAGCCGATGATCTAAGCCATCCTACAATAGAACGACATCACTAGAGCTTTCACGAGAGGTTAGCCGATGATCTAAGCCATCCTACAATAGAACGACATCACAAGAGCTTTCACGAGAGGTCTGCCAATGATGTACACATTCAGTTGTTCATAGTCTCATCCCTACTGCATCCCTTGAGCTACCACGAGAGGTTAGCCGTGGATTTAAACTCAACCAGGCAGAGGTCTTACTTTAATTATCCTTTGTACACAAGTATGAAGCCCGCTCCAGTCGAACACGCTCGAGAAGCCGTGGTTATCGCGACCGATGTTGTGAGACACGTTTTAAAACCCGACGCAGCCTGACTCGCCGTGACAGCTATTCCTCATAATCACCACTTCTGAGTACAAACACTTGTGCTATATCACCTAATGAAGGAAATATTTAAAATTATTAAGATTTAATTTCAAATTATAAAAAAAAAAAAAAAAAAAATATGCTTTAATAACTTTATTGAATATTAATATCCGTCTTTAGAGACGGATATTAATATTCAATCCCACGACCGACGACCCACTGACCGAAATCAGAAAGAGGCAGAGATGAGGGGGCGTAGCCAACATAGACACCTATAGAACTTCACGCCAGCCTGGCCACGCGGTGGTCAGCAGTAATTGTGAAGGGTTTAAATGAAACGGCAGCTTGTTGCACCCACCAAAACTAAATGAAGAAGTGGCAGCCACACTGAGGATGGTGGAGTGATCAGTGGGCAGCAGATCACCTCGGCTGCTGCCATTACATCAATAGGCAAAGTGTTAAACAATCTAATCGCCAACCGATGTGAAAGTGATCAAATTATAACTTTTTATGTGATGCAGCCAGACTACTTTGTCACATTTATCATGCAACTGCATCACCAGACTCTCCCTAATCCTGCCTGGCCTCAATAAGGAAATGAAGGAGCTAATGGGGCAGACACTCCAATATCTAAGTACCTGTTCGGGGATAAGCTGCAGGACAAGTTTATTAAAAAAAAAAATATATATATATATATATAAGGTCAGGACAAGAATTGAAGAACACACCTGCAAGACCTCTAACGCAGTGCTGAAGCGGAAAAACCAGTTGAAACTAGCAACACGCCCGAGGCACTCACCACAGAGGCACCAGCCGCGACGTCGGCGTCGGGGACAAGAATGCGTCTAGCTCAGGTAGAAACTGGAAGATTACAGTATTTCACTGAAGTCTGGAATAATGTTACCACCTATCCAACAATACAATGATTGGATCAAGGGTACTTACACTTTTATGAAATTCCAGTTCAAACTTCCATTCCTAAAAACAATAACTTCAGTCAGAAAGAAAGCAATCTTATTTTATGGAAATTAATAAGCTCGTGTATTGAATGATGTTTATCCGCAGATAATCAATTTTTATCCAGCATATTTTTGCATCCACAATCAGATGGCACTTGGATTTATATTAAATCTCAAAAAACTTAATAAATATATTAATACACATCACTTCAAACTAGAAGACTTATGGACAGCAACCAAACTCATGACCCCAGGTTGATTTATGGCAACTATAGATTTGAAAAATGCACCATACCCAATCGGGCACGGTGCATTGTATTTTAATTGTGTCTGTAATTGCGGGTATCTAAGTGCTACACTTTTTACCCATAAAAAATATGATAGATTTCTCCGGTATCAGTTTCAAGATACATTGTAAGTTTACATGCCTTCCATTTGGGCTTAGCATAGCACCATAATGTATTCACAAAGATTATGAAGCCAGTTATGTGTCACCTGAGGCCATTGGGGTTACTTTTCTATACTTACGGTGATATCTGCCTTGGTGATTCTTATACTAAGTTTTTTCTTAAAAAATCTAGGGTTTGTTATCAATACTAAAAAGAGTGTCTTAGAACCCAGACAATGCTGTCAGTATATAGGATTTCTGTTAGATTCAGTTCAATTTAATATCTCACTTCGTCGGAAGAAGATAGATAAATTTCATCCCTAACTTATTAAATAATTTTAAGTCTAAGAGGATATGCAAAATAGTAGAATTTGCTCAGTTGCTAGGTAAAGGTATCCTTGTTGCTGCTTGCCCAGCAGTGGAATATGGTTGGCCTTACACCAAGGTTATGGAAAGTAACAAAACAACAATGAAAATTACAAGGCTCTGCTACCTATCACAAGAGGAATTAGGATAGGACTAGTAGAACAGTATAAAACTATTTGACCTTGTTTTAGAAATATTTTCTGATGCTTGACAAACTGGCTGGGGTCTGGTATGTAATGATGTCAGAAGCCATGGGCATTGGGCAACTGATGATAAAAAGTTTCATACAAAATTAACTAACTAACTACTACTACTACTACTAACTACTACTTAATTAATTAACTACTAGCAGTATTTATAGGGCTCAAAATATTTGCAAGCACAGTCAGACACTGTGAAAATTTACTTGGAATTAAATAGATAACACAACAGCAATAGCCTACATCAATAAAATGGGTGGCACTCGTTTTACCCACCTTAATAATTTAGCCAGAAAGTTGTGGCAACGGTGTGAGGAAAGACACATTTGGATCTATGCATCTTACATCAGTTCTAAAGAAAACACTATCGCAGATCTAGAATCTAGGCATCCAAACAGAAATTGAATGGAAGTTATGTGATGTAGCCTACAAGACTATTATTGTTTAACCTCAGATTGATCTGTTTGCAAACAAGTTTAATACTAATTGTCAGAATTATATACCATGCACTGTCAAATGGTATGGCGATTTCTTTTATACATTACCACCATTTGCACTTATTAGTAAGATGTTACAGAAAATAAAAGGGGAAGGGGCAACAGGCATTGTTGTAGTACCTTAGTGGCCCTCACAATCATGGTTTCCCTTATTTGAGCCCATGGTTATTTCTGAAATGATAATAATGGAACCCCATCATAAAAGCGATATGAGTCTGCTCTGAATCAGGGGATTTCCTATTGTCAGAACCAAGATATTGACCCTCTCCTAGACTCAGTTCCCACTGTGATATCTTTACTGACTAAAATTTAATGAGGGACTGTCATATAACTCACTCAATACCATTACGTTAGTTATTTCCCTAGTTCTAGGGTTATTTCCCACATTGGCTCAGATGACCGACTGTCAAGGTTCTTCAGAGATTTATTTAGGTATTTGGGGTTCACCTAAGAACCCCAAATATGAAGTAGTATGGGTTCTCAGTATTGTTTTGAATTATTTGTCTAAACTATTTCCTAATGAAACCCTTAGTCTAGAACTAATTACCAAAAAGTTAGTTACCATAATAGCCCTTATAACTGCACACAGAATTCAAACCTTGTCTCTCATAAGTATACTGATAACATTTCTTATAATCAGGATAATTATTAACATAAAAATTCCAGAAATTATTAAAATCTCTGAACCTGGTAGATATCAACCCAATTTGATATTACCATTTTTTTAAGGAGAATTTGTCTGTGTGCCCTGCTACTACCCTTTTGTTCTATTTAGATATTACAGAAAATATAAGACAAGATTATAAATCACTAATTATAACTAAGTATAAGAAAACCATATCATGCCGCCACTACTGCAACTATTAGTAGGTGGATAAAACAAATTCTGGAATAAATACTCCCAAATTCACATCACACAGCACAAGGCACGATTCTGCATAAAATGCCTCTGAAGTGGGTATTAATAATATTGAAGTTATAAGAAAAGCAGCTGGTTGGACCACAAGTTCCTCAACTTTTGCTTGCTTTTTTTATGAGAACTATAGTTAGTGATTCTAATGCTTTTGCACAATTAAACAGTGTGTTCTAGTCTATAAACTATAAAACACACTGCTTGTTATTATTGGTTGATTAAATTTAATGTCAATGGTTACTGTCTGATTAAAGTAATTATGTTCTATAAAAGATTATTATGACACTGGTTGACACTAGAGTTAGAGAAAATTTATGTTATTTTACCTTTTATTTAAGTAAATGTGTAATTAGTACCCAAGTAATAATACTCAGAATAGTATGTTATGCTGCATTGTTCAATGATTAAAAGATGTTGATTATATTACCAACACAACTTCTTTAAACATCTACAAGTACTAAATGAGGACGAGATTACGGAGCATAATTATATAGATCGGACTAACTTACCTAGTGACGTCCGATCCTTAATTATGTGAAGTAATCTCGTCCTCATTGTATCCCAACCCTTCCCAGAAGATCAGCCTACTTATATGTGTTGTAAAGTGTCTTATCTACACCCCTTTTTAAAGTTGTGTTGACTAATGTATCGGGACTACGATAGATAACCGTATCGGTCATCTTGAAGTCCCGATCATGTGCTTTGAAAGAATGAGTTGACAGATGTCAGACAGAGCGCGCCAAGACCGGACCACAGACAACATTTTCATGTTGATGAAATCGATTCATCTTTAATAAATGTGATAGCGAGTTAGCAGGAAGTGCAAACTACAAGTACTAAATGAGGACGAGATTACTTCACATAATTAAGGATCGGACGTCACTAGGTAAGTTAGTCCGATCTATATAATTATAATGATGGATGTGGACAAGTGATAATGCAAGCATTTTCTGACCTCCTAGTACGTGTTCAAGATCCTCACAAAGGACCAACTACTCCCCCAATCCCCAATCTAAACGCGTCCTTACCCCCAGCAAGTTCGTGCAACGCAGAGATACAAACAACACTAATACGCTTAACTTTGCTACGTCTCGGAAATACTCGGAATTGCTCGGAAACGTTCGGAATTAGCTTTGCTTACAGCGCGAATATTATCCAAGAGATAACAGCTTATGTTTTGATTTCAGGGGTGTTTTGTAGGTAGATTTGTTTCGGAAAAGGACAAAAACGGTAGAGACCTGCCTGAATCGATCGTTGTACCTGGTTAGATGGCTGTGTTCGGAATCTCAATTAAGTTGTCCGGAACTTTTTCGTAGGGGCTAACACAGACTGTAGGTTATAAGGGCAAGCCAAGCTTTTAGTCTCAAAGAAAAAAGAAAGAAAAGAAAAAGAAAGAGAAAGTATTGCCACTACATGTTTGGAGTTATTTCATCATCTGCCTAGCCTTTTACCAACTACGTTGAGCTTGGTTCAGTCAGGCCTGTGTCACTCCGCGTGTATGTATTAAAAACATACCTACAGGCGGCGGCCCTTGCGCAAGGGCCAATCTAGTAGGCTGCCCCAAGTGAAAGAAGACACGCGCGCGCGCTATTTGTTCGACCACGTTCAACTTTCTCGATAATTGCAAGATGGACACAAAACGAAAAAAAGCAAAAAGATACTGTGCAGTATTTAATTGTTTAAATACGGATCGTGATCGAAATTTAACTTTTTTTGGATGCCTAAAGACGCTGACAGGTAAAATATACTTTGATTGGATTACATTATGTTCCTATTTGAAATGAAATTAATTCAAACTACAAACCCTTTCTCCCCTTGTTGAACAAAGTACTATTCCAATACCCTAAAAGTATTTAAAAGTACAATAAAAAGACATTTTAGTCGTTTCATTCGAGTTGCATTTAATTTGTCGTATTCATTTACGAACTTAGACTAAGAGCCCAACGCAAAATATTTACAGTGATATTAAAGGTGATACCTATGGAATTCTTTTCAACTTGAAGGAAGTTTGCGAATCCACACTAGATGGCGTAAGTAGTTTCTCGAATTATGCAACCCTAGTCCGCGGTTCTTTCAATACGTATAACTACGTATAACTTATTATGAACCGTAGTCCAGTGAATTAAGGCCCATATTCCCTCAAAAAAAATTTGGTAGGTATGTAAATGAACACGTGCTCGACTGGAACGCGAGCTAAATTAAATCATATTGTTTATCAGATTAAGTACATATTTCTTTGAAAACCATTGCGAAGTAAAGCTTCTGTAACGCTAGTTACTAGTTATTATTCTGTGGTTCAGTCTAACTAGATGCAGCTGAATACCAGTATTTAACTCGGAGCGAATACGTGTCTGACCTCAACTTTCACAAATCAGTTACTGAGTAACATTTGGGATATACTTGGGTAAGACTGGTTATCAGATATTAGAGCTTCTGACTACTTGTAATGACGGTCAATAATCTACAAATAACAACGAGGGGCAACGGCTTAACGTGCTTACCCTGTCTCTGTATGTAGCAACCACATAGTTTAATCCGGAGGTGTTTTTTTTAATTTATTTTTTCATAAAAAAATAGAAATAAAAAAAAACTATATAATTTATACACATATACAATTTGCAAAACGCCCGCAAATTTTATACTAAAAACCTTCCTCTTGAATCACTCTATCTATTAAAAAAAACCCGCATCAGAATTTGTTGCGTTGTTATAAAGATCTAAGCATACATAGGGACAGACAGACGCGGCGGGGGACTTTGTTTTATAATATGTAGTGATAGTGATGGGCCTGCTCTTGACCTCGATCACGTCTAATGGAAAGCGATGGATGAGGATGAGGTTTAAAGAGCTCATAAGGGCCTTCTAACCCTAAAATTAGCAAGTCTATTTGTGGTGGTTCAAACTTCGTTTGAAATACTGTTAGAATAAAGTTCTAATCAGCTTGCACTACAAAGAGGTTGTTACGTCAGTCACTGCGGCCGAATAGTGCGAAATGAGTGGTTTTTGCGATTTACAAAAAATCTATTGATTGGACTAAAAAAATAAAACACATAAGACCTGCTTTATAGTTAGTTCAGTTAGTAGTTTCATAATCTAATTTGAAAGACTTTTTGAATACCAGCGGTTTATTGTTCGATTTGGAGAAAAATTTTGAATTTTTTTCTATCGAGCAAAGTTTACGGAATCGTGTTTTCGTAACACATAGGACTTAGCATTAATCCTCAACTTTACCATATATTTATTTCAAAATTAATGCTGTAGTATTTTAGGCATAACAGAGGATCATGCTAAACCATTTGAGGGAGTATAAGCCCTTAATGAGGAGTATTCGTAAGTACTTCAATAGAGACACTACACGCAACGAGACCTCTTCGTTCCTCAGAGAGATTCACTTGAGAACTGACACTTCTTGGTATATGTTTAATGAATAGTAACCGTGATACCGCCTGTCAACTCGCAATTTACTGATATTTTATCGAAATTGGCAACACACCCTTCCCTATAAATCTTATCCGTTAACATACAAAAGTCTGTTCTTTTAACTTTAAAACTAGCAAATATACGTACCCACGAACTACTGTTGATTCTGGATTTCAGGAGAAACAGACAGTGGTTTGGGAATAGAGTGGCGGGCTTGTCCCAAAAAAAAATCCTATGTATCTCTCCAACTAAGCTTGCATATAATTTTAACAGGAGTCATGACAACAGAATTACTTGTAAGGTTTGAAGTCACGAGCTCACCCTGACCATACCGACATCTCATATTGCCGTACCAACTGCCAAGTGATCAAACCCTCATAACTTTGAAGAACCCTTTAAGTCCGACGGTCGAGTTTGAGAGCTTCAAAGTAATAACGACCTCCTTGTAATATTTACCAACTTGTCGGGTAGTTTAGTTTCTCAATCACAACTTGGAAAGGCAATCGAGGTTGAAACCGACGAAACCTTGGAGTTAGGAGAAGTTTTTTGGCCAAGTTCTTGACTCTAGACGCTAAGTTAGGCCTGAATTCTGGTCACGCAGACGGTCGGTCGCGTACTGTCGGTCGTGACGTCAGCGAGAACAAAATACGGCTGTCAGTCGCCGCTGACGTCAGCGTCGCAGTATGTTGCTGTATAAAACACAAGGTATAATCGTACGCGACCGACCGTGCACCACCGACCGTGCGCCACCGACCGTGCGCGACCGACCGTCAGCGCGACAACAATTCAAGCCTTACTAAACCATTGGCATCGGGCACAAAATCAAAGCATTTATTTCTAGCATGTAAGGATCTAGTATGTAGTATGTAAAGAGGTAAGATATGTGAGGAAGAAAGAGATCTTCTAGAAGAGTACAACTCGAATGGGTGGCTTTGGGTAAACTGGAGCATATTTTTCGGTCCACAAATATTCCTCAGTGCCTAAAAACCCACCTTTTCAACCAATGTGTCCTGCCAACAATGACTTACGGTGACGAAACATGGACGCTCACAACGGAGACTGTCCACCGAGTACGAGTGGCACAAAGGACCATGGAGCGGGCCATGCTCGGCATAACCTTGTTAGAGTGCGTAACACTAAAATCTGACGTCGTACGAAAGTCTACGACGTCGGGGACCGGGCGGTGCGCCTCAAATGGACCTGGGCAGGACATCTGGCTAGACGCGGAGATGGCCGATGGAGCAAGGCTTTGACCGAGTGGTGGCCAAAGCTAGGCCATAGGAACCAGGGCCACCCTAAAGCTCGTTGGGTCGACGACATCGTCAAAGTCGCGGGAAACACCTGGATAAGGGACGCACAGAACCGGGAACTGTGGTAGAAAAAAGGGGAGGCCTATACTCAGCAGTGGGTGATTCTGGGCTGATATGATATGATGATGATGTAAGGATCGTAGCAGTTGGCGTAATGTCATTTCTGCCTACACCCATGGGAAAAAGGCGTAAGTTTACGTTATGTTATGTCTAGTAGGCCAGGCACTTTTAAAATGCCAAATACAAGAGAAAAATGAAGCTACAGTCCGGGCACAGAATAGATAATGTCCTAGTCAGAAATAATGACAACTATGAAAGTTTTGAAGTCTTTAGTTGCCTATTCCAAAGCGCATATCTCTATGGAGAAAAACGGGAAAGAAACTCCATAGATAATGTCATTCGCATTCACTTTTTCCTGAAACAAAATGTTCAAAAACGTGGCGACAAATTGTCGCTGGCAGTGGTAGCCAAGTTTTCAATGGCGCTAACGTGAAAACTTTATATTCTAAAGTAACCATTTGTATCAATTAGGGATGTGTCGTGGTTATTCAGGTCGGGCACGTTGGATTTGACGCTACTTTTATAAAAATAGTGTCTGGTAAAAACCCATTACACACTGTTTTAAGGTTTTACGGTTTATAACTGAATTATCACTTATATATGTGTCGATTCTGTTGTGCACAAACTAAACTTAATTTAGACTATTACTATCTTTTACTAAAAGGCAGTGCGAGAAAAGTACGGCAATAGCTATCAGCTAAGTTAGAGATGTCAAACTAGTTTATGCCTTGCGCTTCACCGTGTTTTTAGTAGACATGTTTTTACGTGCAGCCTTCATTTGTATGGAAATATTAGTTCAATTAAATTTGACAGCTCTAAATTATGCCCGTCTCTTTCTCGTTTAATTAGAGAGAAAAAGATAGCAATAGCCTAAAGAAAGTTTAGTTTGTGCACAACAGAATCGACACCACTGTCACTTACGGGGTATCTTCCGTGCTTTGCCGTCACTTTATATCGAGTTCCAGTAGAGCGCGTAGCAAAAGACTAAAAAAGAGGGTAGATTTGTCTGCACCTAATACTTCATTTACTATCCAACCGCATTCTCCAGACATTTCGCGATCATGGCGCTTACAGCGTCGAAATATCGGGAGCTCACAATAATCACGAAAGATATCTCATAACTTTCAGTGTAAGTTATACCTATTAGTTCAAATTCCGTTCGGCATCTTAGTAGCTACCATTGCTGAATTATGTTCGGTACGGTACCACCCAATTCGGGCTAAGCCGAACAATTTTTCCCGAATGTCAATCAAACAATCTATTCGATTGTGACATGTGTGTACCTCTTAAATTTACGTTAATATTACTGTACAGTGGTAATAGTAATAATTAGAATGGTCCCATTTGGACAAACGTCATGAATCAATGTGTCAATAGAGCTCATTAATTATCCATAAGGTTTTATATTTAGCTCATAGCGTCTACGTCAGTTTTGTGCTGTAAAACAATAACTTGAATGAATACTTATGAGTTGTATACTGTTAATATAAGTTGGTTTTGCTGTTAATATAATTTAAATCAATATTTTGAGAAAATTAAAGACCAACGGCATGGCTTAAATGGCGAAAATGGGCCCATTAGGGGAAATAGTGGCTGACTTGTATAACTTTTTATGTTCAATGGATTTTTTAAGCTATTTTTTTTTGTTTTTTTACACTTTTGGATTCGCGGTCTCCACTCAAGAACACGTCCACCCCAACGGTCTTCTACGGCTAATACGACCGGCCCATAGGCACTTCAGCTTACTTATTCTGAGACCTACGTCGATAACTTTAGTTCTATGTGCTTGAAATAAGTAGTTCTCATGGCATCAAATAAGTAGTACTAAATATTGTACCGTAATGAAGTGAGGTCTCCATTTACTATGTCTTCATGTGCCTCCAGTCCCTATTATAACGTACGTATGTGCGTCGCTGCGTCGTAAGTATTCAATTGAATAAGTATACAGGTATCATTCTATACTCATAGCCACTTCTTGCATTTGTTTTCCTCGTTAACACTGTCGCAACCTCCATGTTGCTTTAGCGTGTAACTCGTTACCAAGCCGAGAGACTTCGAGTCCACATAGCCGCGTCATGTAGGTAGTAAACCGCACACCTTGGTGCGAAGCTAGCACTCCATTTACTATCTCCTTATGTGCCTCTAGTCCCCTTTATTACGTACGTGCGTCGCAAGTATTAAATAATTATATTAGAATTGAACACAGGTACCGCGGTTCGGGAGTATTCGTGACGGATCTCATTAAAACGAATGATTTTAGTTATTTACACTCACTGTTCGATGGTATTCGTATTGTTAAAAGGTTAGTAATTACTGATTGTGGTTGATAGAGAATTGATATGGTATTATGTATGTATCTAGGTACCTATCATAGCTGGGTGACTACGCCTTTTTTTTTCGGATGCGAAATCATCAAATGACTCCTCCCGTTCTGGGCGGAGCAGGAGGGAATGTCAGACTCTTACTGACTAAAACCCATCCATGTTCCTTCATCGCCCTTTGTGTTCCGGGGCCACGGTAGGTATCTCTTTCGAACAGTCCCGCAGCCCCGGCAGGCGTCGGTACTTGCGGACTCTAAAAAACATCATAACAATGTATTGTTTTGATGTATTTATTTTGTGTATGTATTTTGTCCATGTAGATGAATACAAATGTACTGTGCAATATAAAGTTATTTGTGGAGCAAAATTCAAAAGTGAGCAGAGCTTATATAGAGCAGAGTGAGAGAGAGAGAGGAAGATAAACGAGAGAAAGTTTCTAAAAGTGTCAAAAAGTGGAGCTTGATTTTGGACGTAGCTAAAATGAATTTATTATGTTAATCTACGAATCTATTCCGAGGGCATCATCATCATCATTTCAGCCGAAAGACGTCCACTGCTGGACATAGGCCTCCCCCAAGTGTCGCCACACTGACCGGTCCCGTGCGACTTGCATCCAGCAGATTCCCGCAACCTTCACCAGCACCCTTAACCAAGTTGACAATCTACAATCGTTAACGCTAGTAGAAAACTATTCAAATGAATGGGAATGACATCATCTCAACGTTAAATCACGTGATCAACACAAACGAATAGAAAAGTTTGTATCGTTCAAAATGATAGAATAGAATGTTATCGTTTCTACAATGTTGATCGCTAAACTCTTTGGTAGGAACGCTCACCAAAGACTAAAGTGTAGGTTTTTTCTACAAACATTAGAGAACGAGCGATCGACTCAGTCGTGTCAACTTGGCTACCAATTTAGCGCTTTCTACAATCGCTTACGCCGAGGCGTTTACGATTGTAGAAAGAGAATCGATACGAAACGTTTGTAACTTGGCTAGGGGTGCAGGTCATCGGTCCACGTAGTGGGAGGGTCCCGAGGTATTTGACAAAAGTAAAATTTTAAAAATTGATGTATCTGTAGGTGTTAAGAATGATATGCCAAGAAATGAAGTGTCTGGTGAGATGATGAATTATAGAGAAGTATGGAGGAAGAAGACATGCTGCACTGACCCAAATGAATTGGAATAAGGGTAAGAGAATGATGATGATGATGATGATAGCAAATACGTAGCTCGTAATCACTTGAACTGTGACACTAACGCTAACACGGTGATGCAAGAAATGGCGCGGTGTGTTGACGTAATTTTGTTTATATTATTTGACAACTTGTCAATGGAGTAGAGCTGTGATTTTTGTTACGGCGGCGTTAGGAAATGTTATAGAGATTGGAAATAAAGCATTGGATACATGGTCAGAGCACGTTTAGTTGATATTTTATTAAAAGTTTTGGACAATTTATTCCAACAGCGCTTGGCGACTAAAGGTTCCTCGCGCGGTTTTACTCAAAAGCGTGCGGCGATAAAAAGCTCCTCGAACTTTTGAGAGGCGTACATTTAACTAAAGACTAGCTGATGCCCGCGGCTTCGCCCGCTTGACAAATTACATACTAAAACTTTCCTCTTGAATCACTCTATCTATTAAAAAAACCTGTATCAAATTCCGTTGCGTAGTTTTAAAGATCTAAGCATACACAGGGACAGACAGACGCAGCGCGGGCGGGGGACTTCGTTTTATAATATGTAGTGATGTAGTGATAATTCAATTTACCTTTTGTATGTAAAGGTGGCTCCCCTTCAAACAAAAGGTAATCTTAGTAACCATCAATGTAACTACGTTATACGTTAATAGGCGCCAAAACCTGATCCTGTACTTTGAAGTGTCTGTAATTTCACCAACCCTCAAATCCCTCAAACCGGAACACGGCAACGCCGATTGCCTACAGATAAAGGTTTGATAGCATATTTGGTCGAATTCACCGAACGAACCCTTTCAAAAGCTGTACACTGTTGAAATTGGATATAAAATACGACTCTGAGTTTGTTTTAGCTATTTTCTGAGCCGTCAATTGAATGCTTGAAAAACACTGAAGCTGACCTACCTAGACCTAAGGAATCACTTGTTGGAATTGGTGCATTCGATACAGTTAAATAACAAGAATTCGTGTGGTATACCTACTTCAACTAAAAAACCCGATCACTTAAAAATCACGCTAATTAAATTCAGGGTTCAACAATAGAAGGAGTCTAATGTTACCCGGCTCATAATAACGAATCGATTGACACCTTATTCTTCAAAATTGGATGAATAGTTTAGGCGCTACGGTGGAACATACGTAAATATTCTGCGCGGAATCTGCAAGTCCAGCCACTGTGGACTGTAGTTGCCCATTCTAAAGCGTAGATCTCGAGCCGTAGAACCGATGCCCGTTGGGGTAGACGAGCTCTTGAGTGGAGACCGCGAATCAGCACCCCTAGCCAAGTTACAAACGTTTCGTATCGATTCTCTTTCTTCAATCGTAAACGCCTCGGCGTAAGCGATTGTAGAAAGCGCTAAATTGGTAGCCAAGTTGACACGACTGAGTCGATCGCTCGTTCTCTAATGTCCGTAGAAAAAAATCTACACTTTAGGTATGGTGAGCGTTCCTACCAAAGAGTTTAGCGATCAACATTGTAGAAACGATAACATCCTATTCTATCATTTTGAACGATGTAACTTAAACTTGTCTACGAATTTTCTATTCGTTTGTGTTGATCACGTGATTTAACGTTGAGATGATGTCATTCCCATTCATTTGAATAGTTTTCTACTAGCGTTAACGATTGTAGATTGTCGACTTGGCTAGGGGTGCAGCAAGCTTAAGGTGAAACCCCCCCCAGGGTTGGTGGAGCGACGGTCTCCGCAGGGTGGTTGGTAGCAACTGGATGAAAGTTGCGAGAGGTAAGTGACGTGCAATTGAAGAGGCCTATGCCCAGCATTGGATTTCTGTAGGTTGATGATGAAGATATGATGACCCTTAGACAGACCCTTGAGTTTGTTCAGGGACCTTCAGAATTATCATCCAACGTGTTAATCTAGCCAGTCAATTAACGTTACCCGGTAAACTCCAATCTGAATGAAGTATTTTCAACCCAAGCCGATTAATTATGAATTGATTTCAGCTATTATATTAATATGGAGCCCGGCTGCTCTAATTATTACTCTTATTGTTATCCGAATGAATGAAAAACCTCGGCCCTTCCTCGCCCCCACGCCGTCGCCCTCCCCCTCCTCCGACCCCGCCCCCGCCCCTCTCTGCCCTTGGCCTTTGTTAGGAGCTTCACATTGTGCTCGAGTGGAGAATGTACTCGATACATTCTGATTTTAGTATCGGGATGAAAAGCTGAAAAAGTGGGATTGCGTTTCTAGTGTAATCTGGAAACAGCGAAGATAATGTACAGCATGCTTGGTTGACGGCTTCGTGATAAGTCTGTTTACACCCTGAATAAGTCGTTTATTTGAATAAAACAATACTTTAAGTATACACTCATTTATAATTTTAAATAACCTAATGTAACTATATGGTCTAATGGTCTGTATGGTGTCGGACGTAAAGAATAGCACCATCTTCCCGTGGGTGTCGGCGAGAAGAGGCGACTAAGGGACTTACCAGAGAATGGGCAGCAGCGTTCTCTTTGCATTTGTAACAACCGCACTGCGATCGCCAACCCGCCTGTCAAGCGTGGCAATTATGGCAAAGTCCTCCTTTGGGGGAGGCCTATGTCCAGCAGTGGACGTCTTGCGGCTGAAATGATGATGATGATGATAATGTAACTTAACAATAAACTAAAAAAATGGCGTCAAAAAACTCCTCAACGCTATCGACTGGTAACGTTTTTCGAGCGAATATTAAGTGTCTACGGATGACGCAATGTAAACAGTAAGCTTCTCTAATAAACTAGCTATTTGCATAACGTAACATCACGCTTGTAATCGCCGAAGGGTTGGGCAGAGGTGTACCCAATTATAGTACAGCCACATTTCGCTAGTTATATTAATTAACCCATGTAATAAGAAGCGAGTCTATTGCTTAATGGCACAAAACCTAACTACAACAACAACAACAACAGCCCATAACGTCCACTGCTGGACATAAGCCTCTCCCATGACATGATGGGAGGAATTTGCCGTAATCTCCACGCTTGGCAGGCGGATTGGAGATCGCAGTGATGAAAGACTAACAGAAAACGCTGCTGCCCATTCTCAGGTCTACGGAGGCGCAAGGTGTTCTGCCTCAGACATTAGTCGCCTTATACGACACCCATGAGTGTAATGGGTTGGTTCTATTCTACTCTGCCGGATACCACACGGCTAGACCTAACTAATGATAATAATAATAGTCTATAGTAGGAAAATACAAATTTGATACATATTAAAGTACACAACAGTCACTTGGGTATAGAAAAATTAGCAAACAGAAGTTGTGTGCGAGAGATGAATAAAGTACAGTCAATACAATTTGAGCCCTGACTCCTAAACTAGGAAGATCCTGTATCTTAGGAGGCAGTGTCTTCGCATAAATAGTGGACGAGCAATTTATGAGCGTACTAGCAGAATCTCGTAGAACATACAATTTATAGATACTCAATTATAGAAACTTCGGCAACTGAAAAATTCCTGACAGGAAAACCAATATGGCTGCCCCGACTTGAGACCCAGTCCCGTCACCATGAGCATGACAGCAGAAGAATATATTGTGTCTAGTGATCAAGGAGACAGCAAAATAAAGAACAAAATCACAAAAAGCAGCAGTTCGGAGGAAAATGCGCGTCACATCTAATGATGCATCTGGTGCAGACAAGTAAGAACAATAGATTAATCTACAGACTAGCACTTCGTCCGCTAAAAGTGTTATATTTCGGCTAATATGCATGATTTAAAAATAATTTATAGCATAAAGCACCCATGAATAATGTAGCTTTCTGTCAGTGAAATATTTTTTAGAATTGGATCATTAGTTCCAGAGATTACCCCCTACATACAAGCTTACAAACATACAAACAAATTTTACTTTCTTTATAATATTAGTATAGATAACTTAGTTACTACTAGAGGGATTCAAGGCTAAATTACAGATAAATCGAACCTTCAATCTGCGAAGGTAAGCTGCGCTTGCCATGGTCAGACATTGGATGATCTATTTTAAGTAAACCTGTTACGATAGACTGTTGTTCGCGTTTGGACTACAAATATCTATTTCTCAAACATGCTTGAAAATTTGAGCATTATTTTGACGACCTTCTTCGAGATAAATTCAAATTGCTGTACTGGCCAGATACATGCGACCAGCAGCTGGCAAAAGTTGTATGAAAATCCATATCTGTCGTGTTTAGCGGTCAAATAAATTACATATTATACGCAAATCTGTCGTGTGATTTAAAAATGGAACGATCTTTTACTCTGAAACATGGCAGCCAAGGAGGTAACTTATCAAAGGTTTTATTTAAATTTCGAATAGGCTTGTAATGGGGAGACACACTGTGGTACTAATGGCGCTAGCATAGCTGGTTCCAAACATAGTCATTGGTTGAAAATGTGGTAATGTCATTTCATATTCTAAAATAGCTTAACCTCAATGGTCAATATTAAGACCAGCTATGGTGTCGCCATCTTAGATTATCTTTGCCTGTGTCTCCCCATTGTTCATTGTGTGCATCATTGATTTTGAAAAGTAATTGTATTTTTAAATAAAAAGTTCTGCCTAGTAATATGTTAGTCCTTAAGAGAAACCGTTTTTAACTTCCATTTTAATTTTTCATTCGAAGTTAAACATCTAAACAAATCATCATCTGTATATAGACTTTTCTCAACTATGTTAAGGTTGGCTTCCATTCTAACCGGATGCAGCTGAATACCAGTGCTTTACATGGAGCGACTGCCTATCTGACCTTCACAACCCAGTTGGTAGGACTGGCTGTCAGTCTATCTGATATATCTGATCTGACTGTCAGCCTACTGACTACCTGTAACGACTGTTAAAGACCTACAAATGACAGCCGGGACCAGCGGCTTAACGTGAAATGAAAAATAAAAACATTCATTCGCGAAAACGTCTAATTTCGGCATTACTTTCCGTCAGTTTTAATTTAATTTTCTTTAAGTTATGTTCACATATTTTTCAGTTTTACGTGAAACATTACGTCGCCTAGCAATTACTAGCGACCCTCGGAATGTCTTGCCTTTGGCCGTTTTAGACGAACGTTTTACAATTTACTCGAGATGAGAAATAATCAACTGGCCCACGATTACATCACGAAAAACGAAAGTCTATCCCTGTCCCACGTTTTAAATGAAAAACATTTTTATTTGGACACAGATAAGGACTAAATTGCAATGAGTGTCCCCTGTGTGGTTTTAGAATTACGTTATTTATCTATACCATTAATCTTTCTCTTAATTGGAAATGTTCTAAGAGGAAGCCCAATTAAACAATGGGACCGAATATTCGATGAACAGATTGTTTTCTTACATCGACGGGTCGAACCAGCGACCAACTGAAATAGAACTATTAAGCAGTTTCATATTAGTTTAAGCAAACACATTTCGACAAAATAAGCTAAGGGATATGGCAATGAACCGGCGATATAGCCGTAAAGCCAATCACCGTCAGGGGTCAATGGGCCAAAACACCGTGTGGTTGTAGTCAGTAGGAGACCGACCCCTTCACCCACCATCCATCAACATCCATGAGGACTTGGAAACGCAAATCAAGAGGCAGACAGGCAGGGGCGTTAGCGCGAATCGGCAAACATAGGGCGACCTCGCTCTTTCCTGAGTGCCTGGTAACAATTGAGCTGCATTGAGTAAAAGAAAACGTCATTAAAGAGTCGCTTCTACCTTCTATGGTCTGAGGATGATGGTGATTTGATTACGCTACTCTACTACAATCTAAAAATTAAAAAAAAAAAAAACACTGTTTCGACTGTTCCTAATTTACTATTTTGTTTCCCATTAAATATACAATTTATGCGTTGGTGAGTGCCCCAACATCGTCCTTAAAAAAATGTTGATCGAAGTTAATAATAAATAAAATATTTTGTTATACCAGGAGTACATACGTGACAGGCAGTCATACCGTAAAAAAAGAAAGAGAAAACCATATCTTTCTGAAATTCCTTCATCCCTCGCAATAAATTCACGAAGGATTACTCCCAATACACTCCATTTAGATTCCCATATCGATGTAAGTAAAAACCGAGCTAAGACGATGTATGCACGATCACGTAATACATTGCGCGCTGGGCGGTATTAATTGTGCATGACATTTGCATTTAGCGCGCGTTGGATGGGACTCGATGGAAAATATCGGGTATGAATAGAATGAAGATGGTTTTGGGACGTGATAGTTCATGCTTGAATAGCACCTGTGTTTAGCTCATAGTGGTTCCTTGGTTGGTTTCTCTCCGCGGCTCCGCCTGCGTGGAAATAATACATTATAATAATAAAAGTTAAACAGTGCTGGTACGAATACTACGATCCCGTAATATTATTACGGGATCGTAGTATTCGTACCAGCACTGTTTAACTTTTTTTTATGTACTTAACAGCACCATACTGAGCTATCACAACCACCATCATTATCACAATCACAATCACTATCACAGTCACCATCATTATCACCAATCAGGGCCTTTTGGCCTTTTATAGGACTAATTTCGATTGTCTTATTTTTTTAATTTTGTGTCAATTTTTTTTTATCATTTTGTTTGATTGCTAATTAAACATTTTTTTTTGTTATGTCGATGTGCGAGATAAAAATTCTTTTACTTTCTTTACTACCGGGAAAATCGTATTACTTTTTTGGATTATAGGTATCCCTAACCCAGGTGTCAAATAAAATCAATTCCCAGGTTGGACAAAGTGTTATTGGGTTTTTCCACCAGGAATTTCGCGCCTCCCTCGAAACCTTTTCTCGATGTTGATGGGCTACTAACATTTATGTTTTTATTTGGGAACAAGCCGTCTGCCAGGTGGGAATTCCCAGTGGCAACTTCTTAGGATCTTTAGGGTCCATAAGGGGATGAGTTTCCAAAAACTGATAATACTACATAAGTTGTGACAGTTCAGCTAATTTACATGGTATAAACATAATTCATAGCCTATGTTACTTCCTGATAATTTAGCTTTATTTTGGTGAAAAAATTGTTAAAATCGGTACAGTAGTTTCGGAGCTTATTCGGTACAAACAATTTAAACAAATAAAAAAAAAAAAATCACTTTATAATATTACTAGCTGACGTCCCGCGGTTTCACCCGCGTAGTTCCCGTTCCCGTGGGAGTACGGGAATAAAATATAGCCTATAGCACTCACGAATAATGTAGCTTTCTACCAGTGAAACAATTTTTAAAATTGGTTCATTACTTTCGGAGATTACCCCCTACATACAAACTTACAAACAAATGTTACCTCTTTATAATATTAGTATAGAAGTATAGATTATACTAGCGGACGTCACGCGGTTTCACCTACTAAACATAGGTTTAGTAGGTGAAACCGCGTGACGTCTGAAAATTCATCACTTAAATAGTTAAGTGATGAATTTTCAGTGATCTTATTTGGTTTGTGCGTTGTCTATCAGTGTTTTACAGAAGATTTCTGTTTGTTGCTGTCTTAGGCTGTGTGTCCACCAGAGATGACCGGTTATGCGTAGTGAGGGATGTGTGTGAAACTGAAAAAATAATATCGCTTCTTTTTACAGCTTTAGCTATTTTAGCTATGTGAAACACAGCCTTATAGGGTGACGTTACGCTCAGCGATAAGCCCTCTAACTGTTTTCCTGAAAATACGGTCTTTTAAAGCACTGTTTTAGACTTTCACGGTTTTTCACTACACTTAAAGTACTTACGAGATAATATCCGTGATTTTCTTTTTCTATGAGCTCCCGATATCTCGACGCTGTCAAGAAAATCACGTATATTATCCCGAAAGTACTTTAAGTGCGATCGTTTAAAGTTGAAATGAAACTTAATGATAATGAGCGTTTTAAATAAAAGAAGATTTATAGTACCTACCGAAATAATCACGTTAGAGAGTGTTACGAGAAGGATGAGTAATTCTCGGATAACATAGGGGATGGCAATTCTAAATGAACCACCATGCGTTTGCGGGAGCACTATACACTGACAAGATAATGACAATATTGAGCAGCCTTACCTTGATTCCCACAGCTAGATCCAGTTCAGGTTTCCATGCACTATTGCAGCCTTTTTTAAAGGGGACACAACACTTTATACTCAGAATGTATATTTATTTCCAATTAATTAAAAAGCGGCAGCGTAGCCATTTTCAAAAGTTCGAGAACGACTCGTAGAGATGCGCTTGCGTTCCGTTCGACCATAGATAACACAAGCACTCGATAGTTGTGCGTGAAGTCGATTATTGAGTTTCGACTGTTTATCGATTTGATGTCTTGAGGTTTCTTGAGGTCCTAATACCACCCCAGGAAGACTGCTTGCGCTTTCCATCGCGCTTGCCTATATCTTAATCAGTGAATATGTACAAATTGCAAACGCTTAGAAATGAAAGTACGCGAAACATTGGGTACTATTTTACTTACGAATAACGGTGACGATACATACCGCCCACCAAAATACACGGTAGTTGTATTTTCAGAAAATACCATTGGACGACATGTTACAATGTTTAAGAATAAATGATTTTACTTTGAGTTGAAGCCTGCCTAAGGCAAGAACTATTATCCTAGTATATGAACAACGATACGTAACTAAAGAAAACTTAACGTTTAACTAATACTAATTAACGAATATCGAATAATAACGAATGAAGAAACCAACGTTAACGATTCTAGTCCGTTTGGTTTGGCAAAGGACAGATCTTTGCTAATGGTCGCGTAAGAAAAGAACCGTTAGGTAGACGTAGGTCCGCGATGCGTACCACTCCATCTGGTCCGCTGTGCAGCCGTTCTACACGAGCTATAGGCCAGTGAAGCGGGGGAGTTTCCGATTTGATGACAACCACGGAACCGATTTCCAGTGGTTGCGAGTGCTTAGTCCATTTTGCCCGTTGAGTTAACGAATGCAGGTACTCATTCTTCCAACGCTTCCAGAAATCTTGCTGAAAACGCTGGATGAGTTGCCACCGGCCTAAACGAGTGATATTGACAGACGTTAAATCCTCATCCGGGACAGCTGTCAGGGGCTCTAACGTAAGAAACATACCTGGTGAAAGTACCGAGAAGTCATTGGCGCAGGTACTTATCGGATAAAGGGGTCTGGAGTTAAGCATTGCCTCGATTTGCACGAATAACGTTGAGAGTTCGTCTAAAGTAAGCGATTGATTGTTGACCACGCGGTACAACGTTGATTTTGCAGCTTTAATCTGAATCTCCCACACGCCACCGAAATGTGGGCTGGAGGGGGGATTGAATTTGAATTTGATAGTTTCGGTATGAGCAGCATCTTGCATAAACGACGAGAGCTCGCGATGAGCACCAACGAAGTTGGTTCCTCTATCTGAATAGATCGTCTGGACTCGTCCACGACGACCGACGAAGCGACGAAGCGCGGCGATAAATGATTCCGACGTCAAATCGGTAGCTACTTCTAGATGGACCGCTTTAGTAGTTAAGCAGACGAAGAGGCAGAGATAAGCTTTGCTTATCTTAGCACCGCGATGTTTGCCTGATTTGACTCGGAAAGGACCACCGTAGTCCACACCAACGATACTAAACGGTTTTACCTGATTCACACGGACTGCAGGCAAATCACTCATAAACGGTTCTAGAGGAGAAGGGTTCGTTTTGAAACATTGTAAACATTTTGAAACTCGGTGTCGAATTGCACGTTTAGCTGACAAAATCCAGAATTGCTGAGTGACCAAATAATGTAACGTGTTGATTCCTGGGTGACAATTTTCACGATGGAGAGCGTCTATGATCATGTTCGTCAGGGGAGAATCTCTCGGGAGCAAGGCGGGATGTTTGTGACTGTATTCTAGTCCAGATCTAGATAACCTACCGCCCACCCTGAGGACACCCAGGCGGTCGATGAACGGGTTCAGCTTACGCATTTGTTTTGAAAGAAGCTTGTGTTCTTTCAACCGTTTGAAGTCTTCATGAAAATGAAGAAACTGAGTACGTTTCACTATCATCAACAGCGCGTTATGAAGTTCTGCACGATTTAAGGGTAGATCAGAACGGCGATTGAATTTACTACGGAGATTGTTGATATAGCGAAGCCATAGACCGACGATTCTTTGGATTTTGCGAATTGACGAGTATCGGGACAGCAAATAATCGATGGGATGCGCAGGGATATCACTTGTGAGAAGAACCTGTACCTTCTCTTCTGCGCGAAGTTCATCCTCAGAAGGATCTGAAACTGAGCAAGGCCAAAACTGAACGTCTTGAGAAAGCCAACTAGGCCCCGCCCACCATAACGGATTGATGACAAGTTCCGCAGGTGTCTGACCACGAGAGGCAATGTCCGCGGAATTGTCCTCTGATCTCACATGGCGCCATAGTGCGCCAGGGACCGCATCCTGAATATGGCTGACACGATTTGCTACGAAGGTCTTCCAGCGGGAGGAAGGCGATCGAATCCATGAGAGCGCGACAGTCGAGTCTGACCACGCGAACATGGCTGAAACGGGAAGAAGAGGTTGATAAACCTCACTGACGAATTTTAGTAGATCTGCCAGAAGAGCGGCAGCGCACAGCTCAAGTCTTGGTAGGGAAACAACTTTGATAGGAGCGACCCTTGCTTTTGACAACACAAAAAAGACCTTGATGTTATCACACTCGTCGATAACTCGAAGGAACACCACACCAGCGTATCCACGTTGAGAACTGTCTGCGAACCCGTGAATTTCGCACGATTTGATATGAGAAACGGATAGATGACGCGGAATTCGAAGGTTCTGAATGGAAGGAAGTTCTTCGGTGTAGCGATTCCATTGTCGTTTGATGTCTTCAGGAGGATCTGCATCCCAGGAAACTCCAAGAACCCACAATTTCTGCACTAAATACTTCGCGAAGAAGGTCAACGGTGAGAGAAAACCAAGAGGGTCATAGATTTTTGCTAGCTCGCTTAGAATGTTACGTTTGCTGCAAACACGATCTTGAGGCTTGACTTCGAAAACGAAATGATCAGAGTTGGGTTCCCACTTCAAACCTAATATTTTGAGAGTGTTGGACTTCTCAACGTCCATCGAAACGTTATCTGTGAGACAATGCTCCGGAGGAAGATCAGAAAGCAACCTAGGGTCATTGCTAGCCCACTTGCGCAGCTCCATGTGACCTCGCTTTAAAAGCTCTGTCACTTCCGCCTTAGCTTGCATGGCTTGATTAAGATCAGAACACCCAGTGACGACATCATCGATGTACACGTCAGTCGATAAAACGGATTTTCCGAGAGGCAGGTCACTACCTTCATCCTCGGCGAGTTGTTTGACGGTACGACAAGCAAGAAAGGGTGATGAGGAGACACCGTAGGTGACAGTATTCAAGCGATATTCCAACAGCGGTTGAGAAGGATGATCTCTCCAGAAGATTCTTTGGAAATCACGATGTTCTTCATGAACAAGAATTTGACGGTACATTTTGCACACGTCCGCTGAAAACACAACAGAATGGGTACGAAACCGCAGAAGAATTTCCAAAATATTAGCCTGTAACTTTGGACCGATAAGTAAGGTTTCGTTTAACGATACACCAGTGATGGCGTCACGATTTGATGCGTCAAAGACGGCACGAAGCTTCGTACTGACGCTGTCAGGACGAAGGACACAGAAATGAGGGATGTAATACTTTCCCTTCTGCACATCCTTTGCGGGCACAGGAGTCATGTGGCCACACTGAATATACTCAGTCATGAAGCTCGAGTATTGTTCTTGAAGAACCGAATCAGCGGAGAGTTTACGTTCCAACGAATGAAAACGTCGAAGAGCCGACTCTCGCGATCCTGGGAATGACGGTTCTTTGTCTTCTACAAAAGGCAAAGCGACACTATAGCGTCCAGTTGGGTCACGATTAGTTGTGTCACAATAGATTTGTTCGCAACGTTGATCGGCTTCACTCAACTTGGTGACGTACGGAAGCTGGTCCAATTCCCAGAACTTCTTGACTTCCTGAGAAAGCTGCTGGTCGTCTGTAACGAAGAAAGAGTTGACACTTTGTTCAGCCTGGTGATCACCAACACTTCCTAGAAGAAGCCAGCCGAACACAGAATTCAACGCGGATGGCTGCTTTGGTCCTCCGCTCACGCATCCTGGCAGAATGAGAGAAGGAAAGATTTCAGCACCTAGAAGAATATCAACTGGACCAGGTTTATCACAATCCGGATCCGCCAAATTGAGACCGCGAAGATGAAGCCAAGACGATTTGTCGAGCCTGACGCTCGGCATGTTCCCGCATATGTTAGGTATGGTCAATGCTTCAAGATTGAACGCCACTTGACCGTTAATACCTACCTGAAGTTGAACAGCTCCTGATATGGAGGCTGACGATTGACCTACACCACGAACCTGGCGTGAAGTCATGCGTTTGTCAATTCCTAGACGACTTACTGCGCTTTCTGAAATGAAATGAGCCTGACTACCAGTATCGATAACACAGCGGAAAGGCTGGTAGTCGCCCGACGAATCACGAATATTTATAACGGCAGTAGATAGAAGAACAACCGAATTATCACCCACGTTCGTCAAAACACGGAGGGGTTCACTGACTGGAGGCTGCGGTTCGGCAATGTTAGCCTCATTTTCCTGATGCAGGAGCGTATGATGCTTCAGACGGCATTTCTGGCATGTAAATGTCGATTTGCAATCGCGAACAATGTGGGACGGCTTTAAACAATTGAAACACCAGCGATTTTTATTCGCGATGTCACGTCGCTCTTGAATCGACTTATCAGCGAATGATTTACAATGTGAAATGGAATGAAGTTCCGAACATGACGGGCACTTCGAAGCAACTCCTCGCGCAGTGTTGGAAGGCGCAGAAGATTGGGTACCTTCTGGCTGGTTTGTTGTCTTCGCTGAATTGGATAACAACGACGACGTTATTTTTTTGTTGTTGTTGTTATTTGACTTGACATCAGTTTTGTAGTTTTTGCTAGTGGACGGTTGAGGATCACGATTACCAGAAAAGTGAGTATCACGAACGAGTGCATCGCACTGCGCTTCGAGAAAGTCCTTAAGGGCACTGTAACGTGGTATTTCCGAGGTAGGATGCGCTTGTTCAAAAGAACACCGCGTTTTTGAATCTAACTTTGATAGTAAATGATAACACAATACGAAGTCCCAGTGAGCCGTAGGTAAGTTAAGACCAGTTAGAATGATTAGGTTTTCGTTAAACAGGTCCAATACGCGTCTTAATTCGGTGGGTGAGTTCACTTTTAGACTAATGTTTTGCATTTCTCGCCAACAAGTAAAAGCGAGTTCACGTTTGTCACGATAACGAGCTATCAATGTCTTGTACGCTTCTTGATAGTATTCACCCTGGATAGGAAAGGTACGAATAAGTCCTAATGCGTCTCCGACTAGACTCGCTCGAAGATACTGCATGCGATCCGAGTCCGACAATGATTCATTCAGATGAATGAGCGAATTGAACGCATCAAAAAACATATTGAAATCCTTTATGCATCCTGAAAAACGTGGCAAGTCGATCTTTGGAAGTCGAATTGCTGAAGCAGGCGACATTTGTGTAGCAGCCTTTGAAACGACAGAAGAAGGAACAAGAGCACGATGTATAGCAAGCACCTGAAAATAAATATCATCGAATTCGGTACGGATTTCATCTTCGTCCTCCACTTCAGAATCATCGACAATACCTAAAATGTCCAAATGTGCTTCTTCGAAATTATTAACCAGTTTCGTTACTGCCGAATAATGTACGATAAATTCATCCAAACGTGAAGAATCCGATTCCACCGTTCGTGCAACTTCCAACGTTTTCCGCAGTCGATTCAATGCTAAAGTCCGTTTACGTCGTAATATGGGCAAGTCAGCGTACGTAAGACCACTTGTTTCGATTGATTTAGACTTGGACATTTTTTTTGCACCACGCCTAGGTACGTAAGCCATGTCTCGAATCGATAAGCAAAACAAAAATAATCGATTATATGAAATAATTATTTTCAATAAAATCGATACTAAAAATAACAATCGATAGTTTCGACAGAACGTTGGTACAACTCTGTTTCTCAGATTACCCTACCTAATGTTTGTTGCAGAATACCTACCTACCTCACGAAATTCCGATTCGTAATTTCTATATGAATTATTTGTTACGAACTTTAATGATTATTCACTAGCAAATAACCTTGAATGAATGTATAGGTACGCAAAAACGTTTACGAATTGAATTGATTTGTATGTTACTACGATTACGGATAGTCGGGTAACAAAGCTTGTTTACCTAACTCGTCTTTACTTTTAATTGTCGTGACGTGAAAATGTACGTGGTGCTACTACATGTACTGAACAAAACGATTAATTTACATGTAATAACATCGTACGGTACAACAATTCTGAACGAAATAATCACACAAATCAGAATTTTATGTGGAACTTTCGAAAACGATCTACCAAGATGAAGCAATACGCAAACAACGGATTGAGAGATCTAAGTATACACAAATAAATGACCGGCGCCAACAAGGCGGCTAAGTAACTACCTAGATTGACGGATTGGAATGTTTGCTACTTTCTTCATCAAATTACGATTTTGGAATTAAATAAATACTCAAAATACGCTAGACGAAATTGTTCTAAGGTGTTGTTCATATACTTTGGAGAAATATTCAATAACTAACGAGATTTGTGACGATTAAATATGGTGACATGGCGGTCGACCATTTGTGCAAATTACGAAAGTTTATGAAATCTTTCTCGCTAACGTTACGATTACTGCTTTATTAGCAGTTCCCTGGTTTCGGCACCAAAATAATGTTACGAGAAGGATGAGTAATTCTCGGATAACATAGGGGATGGCAATTCTAAATGAACCACCATGCGTTTGCGGGAGCACTATACACTGACAAGATAATGACAATATTGAGCAGCCTTACCTTGATTCCCACAGCTAGATCCAGTTCAGGTTTCCATGCACTATTGCAGCCTTTTTTAAAGGGGACACAACACTTTATACTCAGAATGTATATTTATTTCCAATTAATTAAAAAGCGGCAGCGTAGCCATTTTCAAAAGTTCGAGAACGACTCGTAGAGATGCGCTTGCGTTCCGTTCGACCATAGATAACACAAGCACTCGATAGTTGTGCGTGAAGTCGATTATTGAGTTTCGACTGTTTATCGATTTGATGTCTTGAGGTTTCTTGAGGTCCTAATACCACCCCAGGAAGACTGCTTGCGCTTTCCATCGCGCTTGCCTATATCTTAATCAGTGAATATGTACAAATTGCAAACGCTTAGAAATGAAAGTACGCGAAACATTGGGTACTATTTTACTTACGAATAACGGTGACGATACAGAGAGAATAAATAATTTAAGTTTTCAAAGTGTAACCTCTGTAGTTAAAATGCAATTTCATTCAAAATGGCGTGGCAAGATTAAAGCATACCATTTAAATGTACGCAAGTAGGTATTATCCAGTAATTAAGCACTTAACACAGCTATACACGTGCTATCTTAATTAGTTTTGTCTGCCATAACTATTATAATTATAGAGCATACTATCACAGTTACTAATTGCATTTGGATTAGCTCAAATTATGTTATCATACGAGCTGCGCGCCGTGATGGGATTTCTCATTTAAAACTGACGAGCTTCCATACAAACTTTTATCCTTTTTTTTCGGATGTGAAATTATCAAATGACTCCTCCCGCTCTGGGCGGAGCAGGAGGGGGAGTGGCAGACTTTTACTGACTAAAACCCATCCATGTTCTGGGTGTGATCAAAGTAATATAATACTAATTTTCACTGTATTAATTAAATTTATTCGTGGGAACGCGAACTAGACATTTTGGTGGCAAATTGACGACTTTTGGCAGTAGCAAAAAAATTACACATGACATTTCTACAATGCTGGCCACAGATAGCACAGATAAAATGTATGTCCGTAACATGTTCCTTCATCGCCCTTTGTTTTCCGGGGCCACGATATCTCTTTCGAACATTCACTTAGCCCCGGCAGGCATCGTCCTTGCGGACCCCTTCCTTTTGCTGACTCTCTCTGAGCCGCGCGTGGAACACTCCTGCGCCGTCGACACGGCCTGTCGTCATGTACCGGACGGACGGTGAGCTAGCCCATAGCTCTCCGTCCACAGTCCCGCGCCTACGGTGGCCGGGTGCCAATCCTCTATTAAACAATTCCAAAAATGTTCCTTTAGCGCTCACCGTCGTTGTATAAGAAATTGTGCAAAAGAAAGTGCTTCAAGACCTAGCGGTTACATGGTGTTGCCTGCCAGTGATGAATTTAAAGTGTAAGCGCCAGGGTGGCAAGCGAAATGCAAATTTTCTTTACGTTTGTTTTCGATTCGCGACCGTAACAAATATGGATTAACAGAGTTATAATCATTAACATCAGCAATACAACCCTCTAAGTTCATTTAATCCCATTGAATGGTTATTTCATGAAAAAGTCTACATATAACCTAACACTGACCTGAAAATTGAAAAAAAAAAAACGGAAAATTTCCATTTCGCGGGCTAAGAAGTGAAAACTTCTTTAGGCGCGTTGAGCACTTTTTTGGTGAACAAAAATCATGGAACTCTTTTGACCGTCACGTATGTTTTTCGTAGCACTTGTAGTCGATCCGCTACGGCGTAGCACCACTAAGGGTGCGCGGGGCACAACCCGTAGCAGTGCCAGTGATACGGGGGAGAGGGAAGGAAGGGGGCGGGGGAGGGGGAAGGAAATAAATAGAAAATGAACACAAAAATAAAAAAAATGCACACACACAGCTTGACGATACAATTCACAACTCGGCAGTCCCCAAAGACCCGCAAGTTTTTTTTTTTTAAGTTGACTGTCACATTCTCTGCGATATTTAACTCAAAAGATTAATAAAATATACTTAATATTTTATTCGGGAAAGTGACAACCTGGAAAAAAGCCTCACAATCTTTTCCATTTACCAAAATGTCCAAAATTATTGTGACATTATGTTTGAAATTCATATGCTTCTTTAAACTGTGACGGACTGAAATTATAAAGTTCTTTTTATTTTTATTTGTACGTTGATAAAACCATATCTAAGTATGAAATGACCATCATCTATCCTAGAGAAGCCTCATAAAAAGACACATCTCGCATCATGATGATACCCTGGTCCCTCACGTATGTTTTACGAGGCGCGCAATAAAATACCGTTTCGGCTCACAAAACTTATAGCTGCGAATTATAAGTAGACAATATATTGGACAGAAGGCTCGTACGAAGAAATTTTCCTCTGTTCAGATTACAGTTTTTATGCCGCCCATGGACCTGTGCCTTGACTTGGACGTAGGCATATTAACCATCAGTTATACGTAAGTAAGTTATATAAAACGGCCGTTAGTCGCTGTCCACCTACATACCAACTATTCATAATCTTTACTGCTTTTGTCAGATTTAGGTTTTTATGCCGTCCGCATGGATCTCTGACTTGACTTGGATCATACGTAAGTTATAGAAAACGGCCGTTAGTCGCTGTCCACCTACATACAATCCATTTATAATCTTTGCTGCTGGGGCTTGAAAAAGTGAATTTATCTGAAGTTATATCATACCAATTGAACCTAGAGTCTTTACTAAATTATCCGGCTCGAAGGACCACCGCACGCATGTACGAAATAAAATGCGTAGGAACTTAAAACTTATGGAGTTTATTGTAAATATAAAAAATACAGTCGAGAGGCACACCGTTTCACGTAGCAATCAGACAAGAAGAGAAAAAAGTATTGCCACAACACAACGGAAAAAATAGCACAAAAAATGTGTTGCAAGCTTATTAACTAATAACATTATTACTATTTTTAATAACTCTATATGTTTAGACAGTTCTAAACAACTGATTTTTAAAGACTGAACATAGCGGCAATTTTCTTATTCATGAAATCTCATCATGTCTTCCGTACGTTTTTCACAGGTGACCACTGAAAACAAGCGCTAAGCTGTGGGCTCCCATAGCACAGCATCACGCTGGGGTGGTCACCTGCTTGTCGCACTTACGACGTGCATGCTGTCAACTTATTTTGTTCCTGTATGTCTATTGTTTATTTTTTTTTTGTCACTTTGTATGCACGTCATGTCCCTGCGACAAATCAATAATGTTTCTTTCTTTCACTTGCGGGGTTTTTCAATAACTTACTGTTCGCTTTCGGTAGCTTGCTATCTCTGTCCATTTGATATTTTGCTTACAGACGGTTCTTTCTTTCACTTGCGAGCTTTTTCAATAACTTACTGTTCACTTTCGGTAGGTTGCTATCTCTGTCCATTTGATATTTTGCTAACAGACGGTTCTTTCTTTCACTTGCGGGCTTTTTCAATAACTTACTGTTCGCTTTCGGTAGCTTGCTATCTCTGTCCATTTGATATTTTGCTTACAGACGGTTAGAAACAAAACGTCACAGAAAATCTTTCTTTGATTTTTCTATGAATCAAGTGACAGGTAGGTGACGCGGTTAAGATATTTCAAGCTAACTTTGTTTATAGAAACACTGATAGCTGCAGACGTGGCTTATTAACTGACTGTGGTGTCGATTCAGTTGTGCACAAACTGAACTTAATTTAGGTTATTGCTATCTTTTACTAAAAGGCAGTGCGAGAATAGGACGGCTATAGCTATGAACTAAGTTAGAGATGTCAAACTAGTTTATGCCTTGCGCTTCACGCTGTTTTTTTAGTCGAGAAGCTTTTACGTGCACCCTTCATTTGTATGCAAAGTTCCAACTAAATTTGACAGCTCTAAATTACGTCCGTCTCTTTCTCGTTTTATTAGAGAGAAAAAGATAGCGATATCCTAAATTAAGTTTAGTTTGTGCACAACAGAATCGACACCAATACATAAGTTAGTTATAGAATGTTTTCATTGGTCTCTCATTACGAGTGGATTTTCTCCCTGTCCTAACTTGATGTGGACTGATGCTTTTAGCCCAGCTGGCGTAACGTTAGGTTATGTAACTACTCATATGTACTCTCGTCCCTTTTCGGGGCAAGGTGCTACTCTCAGGGGATAAACTTTCTGATTTGAACGTGAGGAGGTCGCCGTATATTTTGGGGGTTCGTCCTCAAACCGCTTGCTGAATTCATCAACATACGGCACGTTCTATTTTATTTTTACCCGATTACAGTGAAGCCAAAAGGGATTTTAGCAGTTTGTTTAAATGTATGTATGTGTTTGTATTTACGTATGTTCCTCCGTGGTGCCGATTTTGATGAATAAGGTGTCAATCGATTTGTTATTATGTCCCTACTAATATAGGGTACATTTTAACCGATTTCAACAATAGGAAAACTCGATTTTACCTTGTAAACCCCGAATTTGTTTAAAGCGATATTTTTCAGTAGTCAGGTTTTTTATTTATATTTTACCACACAAATTCTTGTTATTGTAGCAAAAGTATATTTACAAGGAAGATGTAAGTGACAACGGTGGGAGAAGACGCCCTGAAAGAAGGACATAATTAAACCTGGTAATGGTGAAGTTCTTCAGAATATCAACAACAACAACAACAACAGCCCATAACGTCCACTGCTGGATATAAGCCTCTTCCATGATGGGAGGAATTTGCCGTAATCTCCACGCTTGGCAGGCGGATTGGAGATCGCAGTGATGAAAGACTAACAGAAACCGCTGCTGCCCATTCTCAGGTCTACGGAGGCGCAAGGTGTTCTGCCTCAGACATTAGTCGCCTTATACGACACCCGCGAGTGTAATGGGTCGGTTCTATTCTACTCTGCGGATACCGCTCAGAATATCAGGTACTCATTACTAGTGTGCGTGTATGACCAGATGTATGGGACGAGACGAAAGGAATAAGTAAGGATCGAAGCAGGTTCAGTAGTGTCTGCTCTCATACGTAAAAGTTGTGAGATTATGTGTGTATGTTTGTTTGTTTAGTCCAGCTCCTCCTGCCGTCTTCTACGAGGTCTGTCTCACCGCCTTCGGGCTGTGTCAGAACTCCATAATCTATGTCTATAACACCGGGATGTAGAACACACTGAATTGAGTCGTTTGCCCAATAAGCGGTGGGCTAAAGTAGTCACTGGCGTCGATTCTGTTGTGCACAAACTAAACTTAATTTAGGCTATTGCTATCTTTTTCTCTCTAATAAAACGAGAAAGAGACGGACGTAATTTAGAGCTGTCAAATTTAATTGGAACTAATATTTCCATACAAATGAAGGGTGCACGTAAAAACATGTCGACTAAAAACACGGTGAAGCGCAGGCGCAAGGCATAAACTAGTTTGACGTCTGTAACTTAGTTCATAGCTGTAGCCGTCCTTTTCTCGCACTGCCTTTTAGTAAAAGATATCAATAGCCTAAATTAAATTTAGTTTGTTCAGATCAATCGACACCAGTGACTACTTTAGCCCACAGCTTATTTGGCAAACGACTCGATTCAGTGTGTTCTACATCCCGGTATTTCCCTCGACTTTAACGATATCGTCAACAAAACGAGCTTTTTTATTTAATCGGTACCTATTTATTTTATGGCTGTATTATGTTGTGGCCCGCCCTTTGCTTGTGTGCGTGAAGGGTACCAATTTAATGAAGGCGCCTGTACAAGACATCTGCCCGTCTACCTACGAGATTTTAGGGCCGTTAAGAGATTCCCTTTATTCTTTTTTTAATTAAAAGAGGAGGGTCTCGCATCTGGAATTCTGGACTAGTACAATCTATTTATATGCACCTTCATTATCATGAGCAGCATTGCCAGTGGTAATTGACCCGATTTACAAGTCGTATGTTCAAAGGCATTCTATGTATTTCATCATCATTGCTCTTAAAACGGTTAAAAATATCGTGAAGACAAATACTGCACTTTCTAGAACTAAGATATCGATGACTTGTGACATTCACCGAAACGCATGGATAGGAGGCGTGTGTACCAGCAATGGGAACACTATAGGCTGATTAGGCCCCTTTATTATAAGCCCATTGAATGCGCAGGAGGAGAGGGAAGGCGCGAGACAAAACATACGCTATGTTTTTAACCGACTTCCAAAAGGAGGAGGTTCTCAATTCGATTGTTATTTTTTTATTATGTATGTACACCGATTACGCTGAGATTTATGATCCGATTTACGTGATTCTTCTTTAGTTGGATGCGGAATAGTTGTTATTTGGTCCCATAAAAAATTAACATAGTTCGGCCCAGTAGTTTTCGTTTTATAAACATTTTTAGTTCAGTCTTGTAATTTCAACATGTTCAACGATTTCTCCCCCATTTGTGGAGCGATTCTCAAATTTCTTTTTTTATTTGAAAGTATATACTACTGAGATGATCCTATTTAAATTTGGTGAAGATTTGATGCTGATCTTCGGAGATACACAATAGAACTCTTCAAAAATAAACGGCAAATCTGTCGTCATTGCTGCAATCGCTTGGATGTTTATTGTTTATACAACATCATGACGTAACATCACGCCTGTATGTTCTGAGGGGTGCGCAGATGTGTTCAATACACCCAAATTTCGTCACTTTAGGTATATTAAGTTCCATTTATTGGGGATAATCCTATTACCACATGTACATGGATAAATAATACATACGTATATATATACGTATATACGTACGTATATACACATTTATTATTATTTATTTTTTCTAATTAATCAAATATTTAAATAAGCTGTTTTGACTTCCGTACGTTTTTCTTCTCACGGGTGACCACTGAAAACCAGCGCTGTGCTGTGGGCCCCCATAGCACAGCATCATGCTGAGTGGTAACCCATTTATCGCACTCACGACGTGCAAGCTGTTAATATACAGGTATATACGTGTATACGTATATACGTGTACACGACAAATGTAAAACAAATTAAACAATGTAAAATAAATGCATAGGAAACATTTGTATAGGAAATTACAACAAAAAATGGAAAAATAAAAAAAACTTTTTTGCAAAAAAATAAAACCGACTTCAAAAAACACAAAACACAAAAAAGTTAAAAATAACTTTAGCTTCAGAAGTCGGTGACATAAAAAAACTAAATGTATCAAAAAAACCAGCCAAGTGCGAGTCGGACTCGCGCACGAAAGGTTTCGTACCATTATTTAAAAACATTAGACAAAACTGCAAAAAAATCACGTTTGTTGTATGGGAGCCCCCCTTAAATATTAATTTTATTCTGTTTTTAGTATTTGTTGTTATAGCGGCAACAGAAATACATCATCTGTGAAAATTTCAACTGTCTAGCTGTCACGGTTCATGAGATACAGCCTGGTGACAGACAGACGAACAGACGGACAGACTGACAGACGGACAGACTGACAGACGGACAGACAGCGAAGTCTTAGTAATAGGGTTCCGTTTTTACCCTTTGGGTACGGAACCCTAAAAAGGTCACCGACTTCTGAAGCTAAAGTTATTTTTAACTTTTTTGTGTTTTTTGAAGTCGGTTTTATTTTTTTGCAAAAAAGTTTTTTGTTTGTTTTGTTTAGCCTGCTTAGATACCTTTATATTTTTTGTAAGTAATGTTTATTTTGTTTCTTATGATTGTTTTACGTTTAAGTACCTACTGTTTGTTTTATTTTTCCTAATTAATCAAATATATAAATATGCTGTTTTGACTTCCGTACGTTTTTCTTCTCACCACTGAAAACCAGCGCTGTGCTGTGGGCCCCCATAGGACAGCATCATGCTGAGTGGTAACCCATTTATCGCACTCACGACGTGCAAGCTGTTAACTATTTTTTTAAATTTACTTTTTGTTTATGTTCCGGTTTTTAGTACTCTGAATGTTTGTTATGTTAATTGTTTCTGTTTTCAAATTTTTTATGCACGTCATGTCCCTGTGATAAATAAAGATTTTTCTTTCTTTCTTTCTTTCAAAGTATATAATTATAAAATCAAAATCAAAATCAAAATCAAAGCATTTATTTCAAGTAAGCCAGTTACAGGCACTTTTGAATTGTCGAAACAAAGATGAAAATTAAATGTAGCTACAGTCCCAGTCACAAGACATAAAAACTGTGAAAGTACTGTAGTTGCCCATTCCCTAGCGTAGATCTCTATGGAGAAGAATGGGCAAGAAACTCCATGGACACTCTTTTAAATCAGAATATTGTTACAAAATCTTGGTTACATCATTCACGTTGAGATGGTATATTATGTGAGAACAATGTAGCAAGATGTGCACGGTAAAAGTGTCCACAGCAAAAAAACACAAACAAAAAAAAAATACAATTCAAAATAATTCATTCAAATAAGCCATGGCAACCAAGAGATGACCAGTCACAACTGACAGCGCCCGTTCACGGACATGACGCATGGATCAGCACCATTCAACTCAACCATTTTGAAGGGAACTAAATGATCCGACACATGCGCCACCATCAGCGAGACAATAGAGTGAGCATGACATACTCCAAACCGCCAGGGCACATTCAAGTCAAAAAAAAGACGTAGGTTTCCAGTGAATGATAGCTTTCTAGTACATAGTACTCACACAATATGGGCTATGCATTTATATAATACTAAAGAGATTGATTCTATACAATGCAAAGATAGTTGTACAATCTTCAGCAGCTCCAACAATACAATTTAATGCTATCAATTTATGCGCCCCTGTCCATGTGGAGCAGGACCAGCATTGAGCCAAGCATTTTTATCATCGATATAATCGCTCAACTTGTAATATGCTTGCTTACATAGTGTGCGTTTAATGCATGTTTTAAATTTCGTCTCATTCAGTTCAAGAATACTTTGTGGAATTTTATTATAGCATCTCAAACAGTACCCCATGAAAGATGAGTCTACTTTAGCGAGTCTGAAACCTGGCTGAACTAGTTGGTCCCTATTTCTAGTACTGTAATTATGTCTGTCACCCCTTTTACCAAAAAGGTGCAGATTTTTTCTGACGTACATTATGTTTTCGTAGATGTATTGACAATGTACCGTCATGATGCCAATATCCTTAAACAGTTCCCTTAGAGAATCGCGCCTACGAAGATTATATATGGCTCTGATGGCTCTTTTCTGCAGAATAAATATAGACTCAATATCAGCAGCCCGTCCCCACAGCAAAATGCCATAAGACATTATACTATGAAAGTAACTAAAATAAACCAGTCTAGCGGTATCTACATCAGTATACTGACGGATTTTTCTAATGGCAAAGGCTGCTGAACTTAGCCGCCCCGCAAGAGATGTCAAATGAGAACCCCATTGTAGCCTTGAATCAAGCGTAATCCCCAGGAAAACCGTTTTATCTACGAATTCAAGTTTCTCTTTATTCAATATTATATCACAATCACTACTTTTAACATTCGGTAAAGCAAATCTTATGCATTTGGTTTTTTTTTCATTTAATACCAAATTGTTTGCTGTGAACCAATTTTGGACCTGAAGTAGGGCATTATTCACGTCATCTAGATTTTGGGGCCGCCTATTTATCTTAAAAATTAGGGAAGTGTCATCAGCAAATAACACCATATTTTGAGGTTGGTTTTTCAGTAAATAGGGTAGATCATTTATATATACTAGAAAGAGGAAAGGACCCAATATTGAGCCTTGTGGAACCCCCATTTTTACTTTTAACCCCTGTGAATTAACACCATTTATTTGAACATGTTGTTGTCTATCATTCAAATAAGATTTTACCAAACTAAGTGCAAGTTTACCCAGTCCGTAATGCTCAAGTTTCAAAAGTAATGTGTCGTGATTTACGCAATCAAACGCTTTGGAGAGGTCACAAAAAATTCCTATGGCGTCTTGAGACTCTTCCCACGCAGTAAATATGTGCTTTAATAAGGTTACACCGGCGTCAGTTGTACAACGTCCCTTGGTGAAGCCATACTGTTGATCATGTAAGATTCTGTTGGTGTTAAAATGATAGAGCATTTGATTAAGCATTACTTTTTCAAAAACCTTGCTAAAAACTGGTAACACGGATACAGGTCTATAATTATTAGTATCTTTACTGTCCCCGGATTTGAAAAGAGGTATGACTTTACTGTATTTCATTAAATCAGGGAAAACTCCTTGGTCTACACATAAATTAAAAATTAAAGCTAAGTAAGGGGCTATAGTCTCAAGTATGGATGTACAAACTTTGACAGACATTCCCCATAGATCTTCGGTTAGTTTGATCTTTATTTGCCGGAAAGTTTTAATAACAATCATAGGGTTAATGTGTTTAAATTTAAATTCAACCAGGCAGCCAGACACATTCGCCTTTAATAAACCAATTGAGAGTTCAGGTGAGGAAATAAGAGCCTCCGTTGTTTTTTGTGGTATATCGGTAAAGAATTTTACAAATTCTTGAGCTACTTCCTGATTAGAGCTTTTAGGACCACATGCTGTATCTAATGTGTAGCTAGTGTTACGTATTTTCTTCCTGTTAGTCTCATTATTTATAACTTTCCAAACTGTCTTTATTTTATTTTCTGCTGTTTTGATCTTGTTGCTAATGTGCAGTGCTTTAGCAACCCTGCATGTATTTCTAAAAATGTTTGAATACTTAGCAACATACTTGTTAAAAGTTTCAGTGTTTATAAAAGGCTTAAGGCCATAAAGCTCAAATAGTCTTTCCCTACTTTTTCTGATACCTCTAGTTGCCCAATCACTAAATATGAATTTAGGGCAAATACTTTTTGTCTTCTTTTCAAAAGTTTTATTGAATTCCGTGTGAACTATTGAAAAGAAACGATCATACAATTGATCTATATTAATATCATCAAGGCCCATAACGCTTAACTTGTTCTGTAGCAAAATATTATACCTATTTAATCTGCTAGAAGTTATAGGTCTAAATTTAATTTGAACTTTTTGCGATGGGGGTGTATTACACCTGAAGGTTACAGTTTGTCCACTATGGTCAGAGGGTAGACAATTTACTATTGCTTTCTCTAAGTAATCACAATCGCAGAAAATATTATCTATACAAGTAGCAGAAGATGGAGTGACTCTAGTAGGTTCTGTAAAAGTGTTGGTCAAGTCAAATGACTTAAAAAGATTTAATAAGCGACTGCTATTTGCACATTCTTCTAAAATATTGATATTAAAATCACCACAAATAATTATAGATTTATTACTGACTGCAAGTTTTGCCATCACATCTTCCATTATTGATTCAAACAAAGAAAAGTTTTGATAGTTTGGGGGTCTGTACACACACACAATTACATGCTTATCTAGCTCAACACAGGACAGTTCAACGCAATGTTCAACCGAGAGACCTACTATGTCATTACGTTGCTTATATTTAAAACAATTTCTTATTAATATTAGGGAACCTCCACGAAGCATAGTTTTACGGTTAAAGCAGCTACCCACCATATAGTTCTCATAATTGATAAGCATTTGGTAATCCTTAAGCCAATGTTCAGTAAAACATATAATGTCAAACTTACTATTTTCTAAAAACAATTCAATTTCTAATAATTTGGAAGAAATGCCTTGGATATTTTGGTGGAATAATTTCAAAGTGTTCTGCTGAGGCCCTTTTTTACTAACTAATTGAGTGCAAGAAGATACGTTGGTAGGATTAACAATATTGTTAATCGTACCTCCTGTTGTCTCATTTCCTAGTTTAAATTAATTTTTGGAGTGAGGCTGGAGACACCCGTACCATCCTCAGACAACAAGACCCTATCACTAATACTAATATACCCTAATTGAGAATTCTCCACGGTGACACATGGATCCTCCTCAGTACAATGTTTGTAAACATTTATAGCACTAGTGCTATATTCATTGAAAGTCACCTGTATATTAGTATTACTACTAATAGTCGCAGTGTTAATAATAGAACTAAACTTAGACATACTATTTATGTCTGTGTGAATATTATAAGCTAATAGCCGAGCTATTTTGTGTCTACATCTAATAGGTAGATACACCTTACCCCGTGTCGACTTCAGTTTACCAACAATAGTGTTGATATCCAGATATATAAGTCTGTCACTATAGTGACCTACTAAAAAATGTACATGGTTATTTAACATATGTATATAATTATTTTTTCTATTACCCAAATTTTCAAAAAATGGAAAACCACACAATATTATTTTGTTACAATTTAACTTTAACAACTCTGAAACACAGTCAGTGATGTCTTCCTTTTTAATCTTAGAACTATTACCAACACATATAGTAATGGTGGTACTAGGATCACAAACGGTCTTTGTTACTGATGCCATAATCTGTTTGTAGGTTGATCCTGGCATGCAATAATTTTGGGTACAATAACTCAGGTTATTACTGATCAATTTCCCTAACCCTCTACCTATACTATCAGAGAACATAACTGAAAGATTAGAACCAAGACTATTAGGTGAGACCAAATTACCTAAGTCAGGTATTGTATCTTGGGTGGAAATACAGTCCTGAGTACTCACAGCTAGGGACGGGTCCTCCGTTGCCTCAAGCTGGAGGGCATCATTGCTGGATTCCCTCTGACAAGTACACTGAGTGTTGCTGAGAGTCAGCGAGTCCACTTTGTCTACCAATGCATTTGTAGCAAGAATATGCTCTTTAATTTGATTTTCCGAGCATTCATATTTATTACATAAAGATTTTAGTGACTTATTAAGAGCCTGTATTTCTGATTGTAAGCGCTGAGTGTCAATTTCATAAATATTTGTACTATCTTCCAATTTAATCTGATAGTTATTTAATTTATTAACTAGAGAAACACGTTCTTTCCTTAATTGAATATTTTTGGAAAGGTGTTTTTGTTGTTTCTTGTATTTATTACATTTTTTAATTATTCTATTTAATCGTGCATATTTCTTAATTTTATTTTTACTAATTTTGTGGCTGAAGTTATGCTTTAGTAAGGAGTCCTCTGTAAGGTCTATTGTTATAATGGAATGAGGGTTGCAATTTGTATTAACTAATTCATTATACAAATGTTCAGTTTCCATAGCCTGAGTATGATCCTTTTATATAATTTTAATAACCTTACTGGCCGGGTCAGCACGTTTTCTTCTTCCATTCTTTCCTGTCAGACGTCATGGCATCATTTACTCCTTTTTCTTTCATAACATTCCTCACACAATCCATCAATCTTTTCTTTGTTTGATTAATTTATCGGTAAAAAAAACTCCTAATTCTTTCTGAACATCAAAAGTTAAAACTTTTTCTTGTACAACCCGGGGATACCAGGCTAACATAAAGTGTCAGCAACTACTCCACAAAGTTGTATGTTGTAAACTTAGCACTTACCTATCTCTGGGGAGGAAGCAGGGAGGTTGGACATTAACGAGAATGAAGACCTTTGTCTATAAATAATAGAGTGCAATTTTGTTTTTACTGCGATGGATGTAATTGGCAATAATGTAGTAAGAAGCTTCTGGATATTGGGCACAATCTAGCGAAAGTGTGGAGCGAAACTTTATTCGTACGCGGTGCTCCTGACCAAATCATATCCCAAATTACGAGTATGTTGAAGTGCCCAAAGTAACCTGATCACCTGCACTTCTGAGGGCTTAAAAACGCCACTGATGCCGCAGTTGGCGTGGCTGCCTACTGGGCCCACTCATATTTGAACCCACAATATTTTTATCATCGCATCGATTCGAAAAGAAAGAAGATTTTAAATGACCACGAACTCACAAGATATGTGATGTGAAGCGATGTGAAGTTGATCATACCGCGGTATTGCAAGAAAATAAATAGAGAAAATACATTTATTTTCAGTGTCTAAAGTATTGGTTGTGGAGGTCAGACGGAAGTTACTTCAAGTAAAATAATGATAGTAATATTGCTTCATTTGGTTAGACCGGATGCCGACTGCAAGAAAATCGTATTTGGAAAATGCTCCTCTGCTTCACTTACAATCTGAATCTGAATAAAAATACGTTCAAATTGTAAAATACCTACACCAACATTTATTCAAAATAAGTTTTTTGCATTGTAGTAGCAATGTTACAAACTGATTTTACGCAAGGTTCGATTATCTTACAATAAATCACTACATATTATAAAACAAAGTCCTTCGCCGCGTCTGTCTGTCTGTCTGTTCGCGATTAACTCAAAAACTACTGCACCGATTTTCATGCTGTTTTCACTAATGGATAGAGTGGTTCTCGATGAAGGTTTGACTATAATTTGTCAAGTTTTTGGAAACCAATTTGGCTGAAATATAATGATATTTGTTGGAGGTGTCGGAAAAAAATAAGCCGTCTGGGAGCTTTACTTTTGGTCGCGATAACCGACATCCACACGGGCGAAGCCACGAGCATCAGCTAGTTAAATATAAAAGAATACCAATAAAATACCCTAACAAAAGTAAACCTAGCAAAAAACTGAATTTTGTGGCATTGCCACGTTGTATGGCAATGCTTAGCCTCTGGCAAAGGTAAAATCCAGTCACGGAAAGTGTCAATTAACCGTCATTTCTTCCGTTTTAATCTACGACAGAAAAAGTAAGAAAAACAAAAGCAATAGAAACATTAATTACACCAATGGAACTAGGAGAGCAGAGGTTACGGTTGGTAGAGCGGAACGGACATGAGCAACGAATTGGGAACCGCAGTGATGTTCCTGAAAAAGCCATTTAACGTTGACTGACATTTATTGGGGTAAACATTGGTCGTTTGATAGTAAATCAATGCTTAATTAAGTGCCTCTCTGACAGTAAATAGCGACGCCATGGAGAAAGCTTATAAAGTGAGTCTAATTGGCTCATGAAAAAGAGTGACAGCCACACTCAGAGTCGTTCATTAAATTAGTCATAATTAATACTTAACTAATTAGGTATCATTAAATCCGTTAATCAATGCTACATCCCAGAAACATAATTTAAGGGTTCATTAGCTAATGACAGATTTAAGTATACGTAGGGCGAAGCATCCTAGAATTATCTTATCGATTGCATATCGATAAAGCCTTGGTGTAGCCACATTTAAAAAGTGTTGATATTAAATCACATTTAAGTTTATTTATAAACGTTGAAAATTATTATTCATAGTAATATAATGGATAATCAGTTCTTTAACTGTAAGTTTTTCCTAAATTGCAAAGGGGAACAGCTATTTTCATTGAAATAAAATAAAGCAATTGCGATCTTTTTTCTATGGCATCACTACTGTCAACTGTCAATGTCAAGTAGTATTTACCGAGCGGGAAAGTTTGTGTTGTGAATTTTAATTTCATCTGTATTAATTTACGTTATGGTAAGTTTATAAGCATTTTCAGTGAAAATGTGATATCAATAAAATTCATCGACACACCTTGTGTACTCGAAGAACTTCCGTTCATATTTCTGTTTCAATTAATTCTATGATAGGTAAGTATCTGCTAACCCAGGCAGGGTTTTGTAGCGAAGTACCGTAATTTTATTGCTAACATTATTTCCGGTGCAAACGGTAGTCCTCTTTTCGTTGGTTTCCTGAGGTCGGATGCCACCAACGGCAATATGATAGTTTTTACAGATTCAGATGTAAATCTATAACTTGCGTGAAATTCCTGAATAGAATATTTTGTAAAGGGATCAGAATAATCTCGTAAATTCCGCCTCGGTCCCACTTCTCTATATCTTCTGGCATAATATAAAAACTTAAGAGGGCTCTTCCCGGCCCGCCTTTCGTCAATGCGAGCATGGTCGAAAAGATTGTTGTTTCAACCAGAGCTACAGCGGTGGTATTCTTTCTACTCCCCTGTCTTACCTAGCCCCGAGTGGCCCCGACCCCGCACTATTTGCCTCCCGCGTACCTCATACCGCCTAACGCGAGGACATTGAACGAAAAATATTGTTCAAAAATTTATAAAACTTGTTCCAGGAAATACGTGTTTTTGAATTTCTTACAAGTATGTGAAATAAATATTTGTTATTTAGAATCTCCATTACATTTGCAAGGCTTCTATCAGGATGTTTTCTTTACTTTTACAATTTATAAGTACATTATGAACGGCCAAAGTTGAGGTAAAAGTTTGATGAATTTGATTCTACTAATTTTTATTTTTTGCTTCGATAGAAGCCTAGATATAGTCCACAAGATACCTAATAGTTCAAAAAATTCAAAGATATATGTCTAACAACGGCATAATCACGCACGAGCTATTGTCAAAATTCTCGCGAAAAGTATGGCGGGTTGGCCGCTCTTAGACATTATTCCTTTTTAATTAATAAACGTTTATTATGAAATCGAATTCGCGGGTAAAAATAGAACCCGAAACGTAGATGTCAAAGTCAGCAATTAAATATTTAAGTAAAGGTTTTGCTTTACTTAACTTTAATTGTCATTAAGGGACCCTAATGAACCGTTAACTGACTCTGAGGGTGAATTTTTTTAAATTTTTACTAAGGAACCGTTTAAGTCACCATTAACTGACTCTGAGTGTGGCTGTAAGACACATAGACTTATCTAACATTATCTACATAGGACAAAACATGGTACGTAGATCTATTTATGAACATTTGTTCCGTAGTTCTCTGCAAACTACGTTGTTGGTCTAGTGGTTGCAAATACTACTGCTGCGTGATGTTTTGGGTTCGATACCAAAATCGGTCAAAATGATATTGGGTTTTTCAGGAATTTCCTAGCTGCAGTCCCAAATCTATAGCTAATCTATCCTGGTTGATGCGAATAGGATCAACCCACGAAACAAAACTAGAAAAATATGGGTGTACTGGAGGTACACACTCTTCCTAATCCTACCAGGATTACAGAAGACTAAGAAAAATTATATTGACAGTGAGGATTTCAACGTGACTCGTGAAGGCTTTTAAATTATACAACGCATTTAATTAAATACTACAATACTCTTTATTGCTTCTGTCTCGCAACCAGTTTTACTGAAGGGCTAACCCTTCAGTAAAACTACCGGCCGGTCGGCTTCCAGTATAAACTGGAAGCCGACCTCAAAATAAATGGGACAAGGCAAGCAGCAGACAATTATGGCCACAATGTTGTCAAGAGTGATTAACACTTCCAAGGCAGTTGTAAAGTCAGCGTCACATGTAGCTAGAGCTACCCAACTCACAGTTCTGTCAGTGCCTAACGGATGCGGCGTCATAGTCGTGCCCAACTCGTCTTGGAACAATGCGACGCGAGATATTTATCAACATCATGACAACACAGAGGTCGTTGCAATAGGTTAACTTGCGTTTAAACTTGTCTTAAAGAATTGAGCTACTTTTTCTTCTTGTTCATGTTGGTGGCACGACGGTTATAATTTTTTGTCTTTTCTCTAGTACTTGTTATATATATTTATTCATTATAAAAGACCACACCTGTGTGAGACTGCACAAACAGACTCACGATGTCCGCGATTACGCGGAGCCCTAATCAAATAATATTTGTTCAATTGACAAAGGGAAAACAACTATTAGATACACTTACCATCACGTTGGTACTGGTGATGTGACGTAGTCCCTGGTCACGTCGTATCTGGGTGGGGTGTAAGTGTAACTGTGGTTTGTGTGGTGTATGTAAAGTCATGTAGATTCGACGATAACCAAAGGGCGCCCCACAGCGCGTACCGTCGACTCCTTGGTCAAACCTTCTGATCACACACGTGGCACTTTTCATCAATGTCCAACTGAATTTTATCCCGGTTTGCTAACCCAATCGGGGATGTACAATAGTCCAGCACTGAATTTAGGAAGTTACCGGCGTCCAAATGACAAAGGCCGGCTACATAACCAACAAATTACTCGCGGTCACGACCCAAAGTGGCGAGATCTCTCAATTTTCACTCAATTATCAACAAAATATCAAACACCGATCAAGATGGTATCGGATTACCACTAACTCAAAAGTTTCAATCAATAATTACACGACAGCCGCGTGCATCAAAAATACAAGGCAATGGAAGCAAGTTTCTTCCCCAATCAAAAATGGCACTGACAAGCAAACGTCATCGCACTGACAACTGAAACGCCATCTGTCAAACGTCGAAAAGGTGCGTTCAGAAACTTGGTGGATGAAACAACACCTTTTATCTTGAAAAAGAGAAAATGTTAAAAATAAAACAGCTGGCCCGTTTTTCGTCTCGAATTTCTACATTTATTTAGATAAACTTGGCGCAAAATTACCCAATTTCGGGCAACGTCTCAATTAATTACCTCATTTGACCTCAATTAATTAGCGTTAATTTAAGATACCCCGTGCCATTTGCAAAAGCACCACTCATTTATTTACTCTGTTATTTACCTATTTGAGTGTTTTTCACATTCGAAAATTATTTGATAAATTTATGCACTGTGAACTAATATGCCTTTATAAAGAGCTGGACTTATCGTACCACAACTCAAGACTTCGAGCTACTATTGAGAAAATCCTTATGGAAAAACCCAATAACCCGTTACTTGACCTGAGAAACGAACTCAGGAGCTCAGAAGAAGCGCATGAGACTACTAGACTAATAATGCGAACTATAACGGATCTGTTAACGCTATAGAACCGAAGAACGCATATGAAGTACCAGGACATCAAGAAATGAAGAAAATCTATTTCCGGATAAGGCCTGAAACTTCTGCCACATCCCTGGCAAATAATTATGTGGCACGCCACCGGTGCCAGACGTTGCGGTGATGTGAAAACTTGTGTAATAGCTCGTCAGAGACAACGGGACGGGGCTGTCATTCATTAGTTGAAGGAAGACAGATTACGGTTCTTTGATGGTTTCAAACGGAGATTTGCAAAGAAGTTATAAACCTTATGGTATTATTTTGTTAAGTGGTGATGATCTGCAGCTTGAGGAAAAGTGGCCCGCTATACTGATATAGTCATAAGTCATAACATCACGCCTGTAATCTGTGAAAGGTTGGGCAGAGGTGTACCTAATAGTACACCCACATTTCGCCAGTTATGTCAAGTCCTATGTAATAGGGGGCGGGTACCTTAGCGCATCCTCCTTAACCATTTAAAAATGAAATTCCATTGACAACATTTGGCGTTAAGGTGGAAGCTCCACGGTAGCCTGCGATGTATTCAAATTTTCTTATGTTTTTTTGCGATTTGCAGGTCAGTATCAGGTTGAATGTTGATTAAAATATGATTCGCGGCTGTAACACGTATGTAGTTACAGAATTATAATAATTGAAATCACTATTTCATAAAAAAGTCATTCAATATAGTTACCTACATGAACTTGGAGGGTTGTATTAATGATTTTATTGTTTTTAATTCTGTAACTACATACGTGTTACAGCCGCGAATCATATTTTAATCAACATACAACCTGACACTGACCTGCAAACAAGACTCGCGACAAGCTTTTATTTGTATCATATAAATTGTGTAACGACGATAGAAGTTGATAGTAAAGTTTAGTTTATTTTATTCTTTTCAGCACATATAAATAAAAGCTTGTTTTAAAAAAAGTTTTTTTACTTTTAATTTATTTGAACGTAACCAGCGCTTTTCAGAGGTGATGTATGTATAAGCGTACACCGCCATCTATCGACAGGAACATTTTTAGAGAAACTTTTACTACAAAGATTTAAAAAAAAAATAAAGCGTCTAAATCATTATGATTCTATATCAGGGCCTAACTCTATTATTATCTGTACTTAAAATTCCAGTAAGTATTCAAATACTTCTAACTTTTGGGTCTTGATAAGTTTCGAGATTGTATTTTCGCACAAATAAATCCTGAAGTTTTATTATACCTTTTTTAAGTCGAAAAGTTTGGGAAGTTTTCCTTTTCTTTTCTTTTTGTGAAGCATTAGAATTACATCACGACATTTTTAACTGTCGTAGTATACTAGCGGACGTCATGCGGTTGCACCCGCGTAGTTCCCGTTGCCGTAGGAGTATGGGGATAACATACAGCCTAAGTTACTCGCTGATAATGTAGCTATCCATTGCTGAAAGAATTTTTAAAATCAGTATAGTAGTATTTAAGTTTATTCGTTACATACAAAAATACAAATCTTTTCTCTTTATAGTGTTAGGATAGATTGAAGTTTTAACAGTTTTTGTTTGCTTTGTTTTTTGTTAAGGGCTGAAGCATTGGCCAACTCGCTCTAATAAGCCCAGGGGGTGACTTATGGCGATGGTGGTTACTTTATTGGTGGCTATCACAGGGTTTAGGGCTGTGACCCAGCAGTGGGAATGTGATTGCTGAAGTTCTGATATCTAAGGATGATATTCAATCAACCTTTCCCGCCGTTAGCCGTGTGGTATCCGGCAGAGTAGAATAGAACCAACCCATTACACTCGCGGGTGTCGTATAAGGCGACTAATGTCTGAGGCAGAACACCTTGCGCCTCCGTAGACCAGAGAATGGGCAGCAGCGTTTTCTGTTAGTCTTTCATCACTGCGATCTCCAATCCGCCTGCCAAGCGTGGAGATTACGGCAAATTCCTCCCATCATGGAAGAGGCTTATGTCCAGCAGTGGACGTTATGGGCTGTTGTTGTTGTTGTGTTGTTGTTTCCCGCCCATCAAAGTAAGGATCGGCTTCCAGTCACCGAGTGACTATCTGAGATTTTGCAAATATTTACTACTTAGTGTTCTAATTTCATATCATTGATTATTGTGCCCGCGAGTGGAATTTGATCACTTATGGTAAAGGTAGCCAATCCTCGCTTTGAAGGTTGGTCAGAAAATACGATTGGTGTAGTGTCCCGGCCTGTCATTGAATAAAAAAAGCCTTTGTGTTTCCCAGTACCAGGATTGCATAAAACTAGAGGAGATTATAAACAGTAGAGTTTAAAATATAGTGCTGTACAGAATGTCAGAGCCAGTTTAGCACGTAAAATATGAACATGAAAACTTTTCGGAGTTTGTAACTGGCACTATGACAAAACGACGAAAAAAGTTTTAAACGAATTTTTATAAAATGGTGCATTACCCTATTATGGTTGAGCAGTTTTTATGGACCGACAGTTTAATTTCCGAGTTTGCGAAGTTAAGAAGGCCAACCCGCCATACTTTTCACGAGAATTTTGACAAACGCTCAAGCGTGATTATGCCGTTGTTACACATATATCTTTATTTTTTTTTAACTGATAGGTATCTTGTACATTATATCTAGGCTTCTATCAAAGCAAAAAATAAAAAATTGTAGGGACAAATTCAGTATAAGCCTCCAAAAATTGCTATTTGGCACAAATTTTACCCCAACTTTGGCTGTTCATAATGTACTCATAAATTATAAAAGTAAAGAAAATATCCTGATGAAGCCTTGCAAATGTAGTGGAGATTCTAAATAACAAATATTTATTTCACAAACTTGTAAGACTTATTCAAAAACACGTATTTCCTGGAACAAGATTTATAAATTTTCGAACACTACTTTTTGTTCAGTGTCCTCGCGTTAGTATGAGGTGTGCGGGTGACGAGTAGTACGGTGTCGGGGCTAGGTAAGACAGTTGAAAAAATATCACCGCTGTGGCTCTGGATGAAAAAACAAGCTTTTCGACCATGCTCGCGTTGACGATAGACGGGCCGGGAAGGGCCCTCTTAAGCTGAGTTCCCATATTTTAAAAACCGAAAAAAAGTCGCTGTTTAGCGGCTGAAATCGAAATGGTGGTCGACTTCCGAAGTAGGTAAGACTTATAGTACTAATAAGTATTAAAGTAAACCTTAGCGACCTGAAAACCGTCTTCCCAATCAGTAAGCAATGTTCTACTTCTACATTACCCATTATTCGAACCACACTTAAAATCGCATTAGGCATTACCCGTATCTGATTCTGTATGGAAATTCCACTGAAAGCTGGTGTAGTTCTGTCACGTTGAATTATTAGTAGACCCTCACTGTTTATGATTGCCTAGTACACAGCGTGTTAGGAGTTTAAACTGACGGCCGCATTTATAATGGATGGGTGTTTGTCTAGCATGGTTTTGGGTGTCTAGGGGGGAAGTAGGTTCCATTTTGAAGTACTGTAAAAGGCTTGTCTTCTTTTTGTAAAGAATAATTATATTTCATGTACCTAGAATAATAATGTGAAATATCAGAAAATTTCTACATCGGACCACGATACGCTCTTTGCGCCTTGCAGCCATACTGATATTTTAAATGCGAATGTAACTCTATCCGTCCGTCCTTATTTTGTAGCCTATCAACCTATATACCAGCGTAATGGCGTCCCATACATGTATTTAATGATCGCACACGCTCTCATATTTTATCCTTTGACGGGCGAGAGCTTTGAGTGAGGGAACACAATTAGGCACCCTTTGTGCCCACGTCCGCGATGAATTGCTGTTACAATATTGAGGCATGTGTAACGTGATCTATGTGGTTTTTGCTCGTAGCTGCTTAAAACTACAGGATACTTTGTAAGTATAAGTAGGTATATTCTTTAAAACGAAGGAGGGGAGAAATTACTACATACACACACACAAGACATCACAAGACAACTGGGATGTCGATTAAAAGAGGAACAAGGAAGCAAAAGTAAAACAGGAGTATGGAAGCAAAAGTAAAAGAGGAGTATCGAAGCAAAAGTAAAAGAGGAGTTTGGAAGCAAAAGTAAAAGAGGAGTTTGGAAGCAAAAGTAAAAGAGGAGTTTGGAAGCAAAAGAAAAAGAGGAGTTTGGAAGCAACAGTAAAAGAGGAGTTTGGAAGCAAAAGTAAAAGAGGAGTTTGGAAGCAAAAGTAAAAGAGGAGTTTGGAAGCAAAAGAAAAAGAGGAGTTTGGAAGCAACAGTAAAAGAGGAGTTTGGAAGCAAAAGTAAAAGAGGAGTTTGGAAGCAAAAGAAAAAGAGGAGTTTGGAAGCAACAGTAAAAGAGGAGTTTGGAAGCAAAAGAAAAAGAGGAGTTTGGAAGCAAAAGAAAAAGAGGAGTTTGGAAGCAACAGTAAAAGAGGAGTTTGGAAGCAAAAGAAAAAGAGGAGTTTGGAAGCAAAAGAAAAAGAGGAGTATGGAAGCAAAAGTAAATGAGGAGTATAGAAGCAAAAGACGTGCCCCGCCGACCACAAATATATTGAGCAAAGAGCAAGAGAAAGAACAAATACATATAATAAACAATAGTGACACGTTTTGACGTGACGTTTTGGATTCGTTGCTGAAAAAGGCAAATTTAAAAACAAACTGAAAGGATATGGGCAACTACCCAGTAGTGGGACAACATTATTTTACTCAATCATAATCATAATCATTTATTTGCAATAAGTATAGTAAGTACATTATGGTCTTAAAGTCAGTTGAAGTTCCTAATACATAGTCAGATATAGATGACATGCAAAATTTTACAACACACCATTCATTAAAGTTATCTTAATAAGAAAGAATAGATTAGTCATTAACATTATTTATAAATTCATTAACAGAATAAAATCGTTTTTCCAGTAGCCATAATTTAAACTTTAAAAAAAAAAAATATTGGTTAGCTCTTTCAAGTCCTTTGGTATTTTATTATATACTAGCTGTTGCCCGCGGCTTCGCCCGCGTGAAGTTCGGTAACTGTCCCACTGAATTATGAAAAAGGGATAAATAGTGTCCTACATGTTAATCCAGGTTACAAACTATATATGTGCCAAATTTCATAATCATCACAATTTATTATTATCATCAAAATCACCATCGCAACCACCATCATTATCACAATCACAATCACAATCACAATCACAATCACAATCACAATCACAATCACAATCACAATCACAATCACAATCACAATCACAATCACAATCAGAATCACAATCACAATCACCATCACCATCACCATCACTATCACAATCACTATCACTATCACTATCACTATCACTATCACAATCACTATCACTATCACTATCACTATCACTATCACAATCACTATCACTATCACTATCACTATCACTATCACTATCACTATCACTATTACTATCACTATCACAAACACTATCACTATCACTATCTATCACTATCACAATCACAATCACAATCACAATCACAATCACAATCACAATCACAATCACAATCACAATCACAATCACAATCACAATCACAATCACAATCACAATCACAATCACAATCACAATCACAATCACAATCACAATCACAATCATAATCATAATCATAATCACTATCACTATCACTATCACTATCACTATCACTATCAATATCACTATCACTATCACTATCACTATCACTATCACTATCACTATCACTATCACTATCACTATCACTATCACTATCACTATCACTATCACTATCACTATCACTATCACTATCACTATCACTATCACTATCACTATCACTATCACTATCACTATCACCACTATCACAATCACTATCACAATAACTGTCACAATCACCATCATCGTTATCACAATCACCATCATCGTAATCGCAATCATTATCATTGTATTCACAATCACCATCATTATCACAATCACCAATATCATCACAATCGCCAATATCATCACAATCACCCATCACTATCACAATCACAACCACCATCACAATCACAATCATCATCACCATCACAATCACGATCACAACCACTATCACAATCACTATCATCATTATCGCAATCATTATCATCGTAATCACAACCATTATCATCTTAATCACAATCACCATGATCACAATCGCCATCACTATCACAACCACAATCATTATCACAATCACCATCACTATCACAATCACCATAACTAACACAATCACACTCACCATCACATTCACAATCGCTATCCTCGTTATCATAATCATTATCATCGTAATCACAATCATATTCGTCATTATCACAATCACCATCTCTGTCACAATCACAATCACTATCACCATCACAATCACCGTCACTATCACAATCACCATCACCATCAAAATCACTATCACAATCACCATCATCGTTATCACAATCATTATCGTCGTAATCACAATCATTATCAACGTAATAACAATCATTATCATCTCAATCTCAATCAACATGATCACAATCGTCGTCACTATCACAAAATCAAGTTAAAACAATCACTATCACCATCACAATCATTCTCGCAATCACTATCCTCGTTATCACAATCATTATCATCGTAATCACAATCATCTTCAGCATTATCACCGTCGCTGTCACAATCAAAATCACCATCACCATCGCTATCACTATCACAATCGCCGTCACTATCACAATGACCATCACTAACACAATCACCATCACAATCACTCTCACAATCACTATCCTCGTTATCACAATCATTATCATCGTAATCACAATCATCTACATCATTATCACCGTCACTGTCACAATCACAATCAGCATCACCATCGCTTTCACCATCACAATTACCGTCACTATCACAATCACTATCACTATCACCATCACAATCACCATCAAAATCACTACCACAATCACCATCATCGTTATCACAATCATCAACATCGTAAAACAATCATTATCATCGTAATAAATATCATCATCATCACAATCATTATCACAATCATCATCATCGTAATCACAATCATCATCATCGTAATCACAATCATCATCATCGTTATCACAATCATCACAATAAATCAACAATAACCCTGTATAGAAGTCGAATCCGCCATCTTCTAGATTTCAAAATAAATGCCATTTTCGTAATCAGCACCCCTGATAATCTCGGTATCGACACCCATATTGATTTTTAGACATTTCAACCCCATCGCACCCCAACAGGGATTGATGTTATTTTAGGGCCGCCACATTAAATTTTAAAATCGTTATTTTTGTAATACACCCAACCCAATTCACCATACAAACAATACCCGTGTTGAATTTTAGGCTTTGTTACCCCATTTCCCCCTTTAGGGGTTGAATTCTGAAAAAACCTGAAACACAAACTTTAACTCATTTATCGATAGGAGTACTCCTGTTAAGTTTCCAATAAAGTAGTCTAACTAATCTTATTTCACCATGTAATCTTTGGACTCCCGTTCCAACCCCTAAGGGGGTGAATTTTGAAAAGTCCTTACTTAATGCACCCCTAAACCTCATATAGAACCTTTGTGCCAAATTTGGAATCTCTAGACTCAGCGGTTTGGGCTGTGCATTGATTTTTATACTTTGCCACCCCATTTCCCCCTCTTAGGGGTTGAATTCTGAAAAAACCTGAACCCGTTTCTACTCATTTATCAAAAGGAGCACTCCTGTGAAGTTTCGAATAAAATAGTCTAACTAATCTTGTTTTACCCATACAAACTTTGGAGCCCCGTTTAACCCCCTTAGGGGTTGAATTTTGAAAAATCCTTTCTTAGTGCACCCCTAAACCACATAAGGAACCTACTTGCCAAATTTGGAATCTCTAGACTCAGCGGTTTGGGCTGTGCATTGATTTTTATACTTTGCCACCCCATTTCTCCCTCTTAGGGGTTGAATTCTGAAAAAACCTGAAACCCGTTTCTACTCATTTATCAATAGGAACACTCCTGTGAAGTTTCGAATAAAATAGTCTAACTTATCTTGTTTCCCCATACAAACTTTGGAGCCCCGTTTAACCCCCTTAGGGGGTGAATTTTGAAAAATCCTTTCTTAGTGCACCCCTAGACCACATAAGGAACCTACTTGCCAAATTTGGAATCTGTAGACCCAGCGGTTTGGGCTGTGCGTTGATAGATGAGTCAGTCAGTCAGTCAGTCAGTCAGTCAGTCAGTCAGTCAGTCAGTCAGTTTCTTCTTTTATATATTATATATTTGTCCACACATATTAAAAGAGTTCTTTTTGTATAGAGAAGTCCTTGGCGCTCTAGGCAGAACTATTCTATCTGGATCTCTTACTTTTCGAGGGAAACGGTCTTCAGTCTTTTTAAACAAGTCAAAGTGCTGTCGAACAAATTTAGCGCATTCTTAAATGTACCTACTGGGTAATGTAAGAAGCTTTAATTTTTGGAATAGTGGTTTACAGGATTCCCATGGTGGAATGCCACAAATGGATCGGATGCATTTTTTTTGTACCCTGAAGGCTTTATCCACATCTGTTGAGTTACCCCATAGAATGAGGCAAAGGAAACATTCCATTGAATTATAACTTTAGATTTCATGATTTTCCTTTCATTGAATTTATAATGTTTGTTAGAGAGATTTGATCCTTATGATTGACCCAATCGATTGGTGCCTTAAAAGTACAGGATGTTATTATTTTGGAATTTAGCCGGTTCGATTCCAAAGTGTGGCTAGCGAATTTTCAAAATCCTTGAATGCGGATTAATTTATTTTAAAAAATAAAGGAATGTTTCCTTTGAGTCAAATTTGCTATCTCCAGTATTTAGAGTACTTTCCCTCCAGGTGGCATGCAAAAATTCCACCTTGTATACGCGCCTTTTATTTTAAGTGCGAGCGAGAGACACCTCACTGCACGCCAAAACGCCGTGTACGCGCATACGGTTTTCGAAGCTCAAAATATGTCGCAGGTTTACGCGCGTTATGCAATACGAGCTTATTTATACGCGCCCAAAAATACACTAGTCTGAAACCACTGTTATGCTCTTGGGCTAACAAAACCCTCGATAAATCATGTGTTTAGCGGTTAAACATTTGTTAGTCTGTAATGGTTTAGGGGCTTGTTAGGGGTCACAGAGAATTAGGACACAAATAGGACTTCAAAACCTTTACAATTATAAATAACAGCTTACGAATCTCCACCAAGACCCCAAAAGTTTAGAGGCAAAGATGTTCTTATAGTACAGCTAGATTTCACCAGTGTTTAAGTCCTACGTAATATGGAGCAAGCCAATTGTTATCAACCGAGCACAAATCCGCCCGCTGCCAATGAAAAATTTCATAGAACCTTACAATCTTTTCCCGATCTTGGAAGCGACTCAACGACCCTTGCGACCAGGAAACCAACGACGCAGCCAACATTTAAACATTGAAGAACTCTTGTAAACATTGTGAACGGTTTGTTGGAGGAAAGATACCTAGATAAAACATCTAGAAATTGTTCCCATAACATGCATTCGGCATTCAGGCAAAACTACAATAAATTCAAGTTAAGAGATCACCTCAGGATATGCTTCTGAAATTGAATTACAGCCATGAAATAAATGAATAAATCAACTGGTTCCTGCTAAGCGTTCCCGTGGCATCCTGCCAGCATTCCGTTGTGAGGGAAATTAACGCGCTCATGAGCAGGGGATACCAGTTGCTGAATAAATTATGGTGGAATAACTCGATTGGTCCTGTTAGTGGAATCGTGGAATCAGTTCAGCTTTTAATTACGTAAATTACACTCGAAAGGAGTAGCCATGTCAAAGAAGGTATGGTACATCTAGCTAGACACAAATTCACGCTTATAATTTGCGAAGAGTTGTGCAGAGGTGTTTCAACTCACATTTGGCATGTCACGGAAAAACCCGCCACAAGTATAGACCAAACACTTCTACTGAAAAGTTCTTGATAGACATAAAAAAATTGAAGCTATCATCGTTTTTGTAAAATAATAATAGTTATTTATGATATTAGTGGGGTAACTTGGTTTTTACAAACGAGTAGACGAATGTAAGCCCAAGACGGAGTCGATGGCTTTATTAGTGATACTGGCTGTTTTTTGTGTCTTTGCCTTAAAAAAAAGCGCTGATGCGCGCGCATCGCTAATTAGTGAACAAGTAAAAGATTTATTCGTTTAAGAAAGTCCGAGTTTTATTTATTTCCTCGCAAATATGTTATAAAACGTCGTATGACATACGTGCGCTTTGATCATTACAGCTTAGCAATATCGCCTCGGCTGTAATTTTCAACTTACCGCACTTACTACTCTGTCAAGAAAGTACCGGGAAAAGATCAATAATACACAAAATGTCTGTTATTCATCCAAATTTATTTTATCACCTTCAAAGTATGCTCCTTTAGAAACGATACACTTGCGCCAACGAATAATCCATTCATCAAAACATTTTTTAAACGCTGCTTCCGGAATTGAGTTCAGTTCTCGCCGCGAATTCTCCTTTATGTCTTCTATCGATTGAAAACGGGTGCCACGAAGTGGTAATTTGAGTTTAGGAAAAAGAAAAAAGTCAGCAGGAGCGTTGAGTGTTTGGTCAAAAATTCGTTCACAATGATAGCCTTGTGCGAAGGCGCATTGTCGTGGTGCAAAATCCAAGAATTTTCTTTCCACAAATCTGGCCTTTTTCGTCGAATTTGCTCTCTTAAACTCCGCATAACGCTCAAATAATATTCTTTATTTACCGTTAGACCTTCCGGTAAGAATTCAGAGTGCACAACACCGCGATAGTCAAAGAAAACAGTCAACATGACTTTGACTTTTGATCGACTTTGGCGTGGTTTTTTCGGTTTCGGTTCAGTTGGAAGGCGCCACTCCGAAGCTTGTTGACTAGTTTGCATGTCAAACTCGTAAACCCACGTCTCGTCACCAGTAACAATACGTTTCATGAATGTTGGGTCCGAACTGATTCGTTCTAGCATGTACTCAGCGACGTTCATGCGATTGAGTTTTTGGAGAAAATTCAGATCTTTTGGGACTAGCCGAGCAGCAACATGTTTCATACCCAAATTATTAGTTAAAATGGTACGGATCGACTCGTGAGATACAGAAAGTTCGGCGGCTATCTCTCTCAGAGTTGAATGGGGATTTTCAGTCACTATTTTCTTCACTTTTGCGATGTTAACTTCAGTTGCAGACGTTGACGGCCTACCAGAGCGAGGCAAATCTTCCATCACATCTCGACCGCTTTTGAACGCTTTGAACCACTCATAAGCACGAGTTTTTGATAAAGTTGATTCACCGTAAGCCTTCTGTAACATTTTCAGTGACTCCGAACACGAAATTCCATTGGCGATGCAAAATTTAAGACAAACTCTTTGTTCGATATTTTTGTCCATTATGAAATTCGCAATACACACTATATATGATATTACTAAAACCAGCACTGTATTTAATATAAATAACAGATACAACTCAAACTCCGCGCCAAAATGGAAAACAGTTGTGCCAATCTAACAACTACAAAAAAACAAAAATTTGAATTTGGAACCATAAACAAATCATCCATTCCCGATAATTTTTTGACTGAATGTATATCATAATGTACTATTTATGGTACTATTACTTTTTAAACACTCCTACGACCTAGGAATCGGACCAGGACCACCAGGACCTCATAATTGGCAGAAGCGCTGGCGTTCACGTGACAGTTTAAACATTATTTAATTGCATTACTCGCAAAGAAATGATTCAGGCAGGTGTAAGAATTAAACAGTTTTCTTTCTTTCTTTCTAGGCTAACAGCAACATAAACTCACAATGTCACACAGTTAAAAAGTGCCCTAGAGGTTAAGATGCGCTTAGGTAGCGCGACATTTAATTTTTTACAATTTGCAATTCGTTTTTGCAATTTTTAGGTCAGTGTCAGGCTATATGTTGAACAAAATATGATTCGCGTTCTTTACCATTGAATGACTTTTTCATGAAATAGTCATTCAATGGGATTAAATGAACTTAAAGAGTTGTATTGATGATTATATATATGAAAACATAGGTATTATACTGTCACAAATTATATTTCGGTCAACAGACAACCTGACAATGAACTGCAAACTGAAAAAAAAACAAGTTTGAATTTCGTGAGCAACCCTGCCCTGGCGCTTCCACTAGGGGAATTACGCAACAAACGTGTCATTCGCAGACGTATCAAAACACAATCAATTAATTGCATCAGCTATTGAAGCAACCGTACATACTGCTCCTGAATCTTCGAATTAACTGAGCCTAGATTGATCGTTTGCAGTGATTGACTGAGTGCTCGAATAGTCAGCTCTCTGAATAATTAGGTGACCCTCACACTTTCAATCTAATTCAGTCTAGTCTTCTGTAATTCAGAATTGAATTTATGGTCTGGCTAGATTGAAGCAATATTGGTAATGGAACCAATATGTTTCGATCTATTTTGATGAGATATTTGTTATCAGGAATGATTTATTGTTATGGCAATTGACTTGTTCAAAAAAAAAAAACATCATTTTTTAAATATAATTTAAATCTTTATCATAAATGATAGTAATGATAGAAGCGAAAAACTCTCAATTCTTTTTTATTTATTTATTATAGACAATTTAAAATTGATAAAATTTTGAAATTAGTCACGTGACTAGAAACGCGCCAAAATCGGTTGCCATGTTGGCTACGTCACAATGTTAAAGGACTTGCTCAACAATACAGTGTGAATTTTCGTGAACTTTCAGCATTAAATTTTATAATGAAAAACTAGTATTTGCGTGAGTGCGCGAGCTGCGCGCAGCTCGCGTGTTGTCGTGTTCTTGAGAAGTATTCCTTACCATCATACAATTTTGAGAATCCATAGGAATCCTTAAAATAATTGGAAAATCCGTTACAACTACCCCTATATCAGTATGAAAACCCTTAAGAACCCCTAAAACATTCTAAAACCAAATTCAATAAAAAAAAAAGTAAAAAAAAAGAATTCATTAGAAACGTTAAAAGCTGAGTTACGCTTCACCCACTCAACCTTCGTTACGCTAAGGAGGTCGCCGGCTCGCTTCGCTCGCCACCTCCCCCCTTCGCTCCACTCGGTCTCGCAGGTTCGCTCCACTCAGACCCTACCTACCACCAGACAGGTTTCGGCGCCTACTATAATATTTGTTCAAACACCCGATGGCTATCTCTGACCGTTACGAAGTTATAGCCCTTTTATTTTTAGGGGAGGTTGGGGAGGGGGGATACCCTCTGTATACAAATTTAAACACTCCTCAATAATAATTTACAGTAAAAATCAAAAAGCCGCTACGTGTCCTAGTTTCCGAGATACGATGGGGGGTGGGGTGAAGGGGGAAAGAATGGGGAGTTTTGAAAAATAATTTTGACTAACGCGTTGCCCCTTCTTACGAATCTGAAAAAAAAAGTGTTCCAAGTCTCTCAACTTCCGAGATCCGCCTAAAGGGGGGAGAAGGGGGAAAAAGGGGTCAATTTTGAAAACTGGTTTTTACTTCTCCGAGCCTCTTCTATACGAATCCGTAAAAAATAAAAAATACGGGTCTCTTTGTTTCCGAGATACGATAGGAAGGGGGAGGAAGGGGGGTGAAAAGGGGAGGTTTGGCACTTTTCCCATACTCGCGGGAGTTACTTGTTTACGAATCTGTCAAAATATACCCACCTCCCCATCCACCATCAGGGAGAACAATTCTGTCAGTGAGTCAGTGAGTGAGTGGTAATCGAGCTTTATATAGTATAATATGTCACGGTAGCTGTTTCATACAATAAGTTTGTAGTTAATATCTACAATAACGTGTTGAGGTCGGTAAAACGACAGCTACATCAGTTTATTGCCAAATATGTGTAAAATACTTAGTACTACACCCTTCCTAAAATAGGTAACCTAGATGCACTGAAAATATTGTACTTATAGAAGCTTCTCGTTTGCTAATAAAACTCGAAAGGTCAAAATGAAAACAGTAACATTCTATCTGCGTTCTTATTTTCGTCATTATTCATACATAATTTTCATACACAAGCACAACACAATCAAAGTCTTGACAATATTACTAAAAAAAACCATGTTGCAACATAACACTTCTTTTAGTAGTGCTGACCGCAAACGCAAGTTTCGCAATCACGATTAAAAAGTTGCTTTCAGCCTAATCGATACTCGCAATGAAATGAAGTCTGGAAAAAAAGAGTTGATACTGAATACTGTTTTTTTTTTTTTTATTAATTATTATAAACTATCATTTTTAATAATGTAATTTAGTAATTATTCGATGCTTTTGGTTGATTTCACGAGAAGGAGATTATATTATTGAGAAACAAAGCTACGGCTATATTCGCGTCGCTTTTTAGTTTCTAAATTTAAACTTGGAATGCGCTCGCAATTCACATTTATGAGTATTTTTATTTACTACATCATTTATTTATTGTGAATTTTGTTTTGTAATAACTGAAGGTTGGATATAGTGCGCCAAGGATCTTGGTAGGCATAGTTTTGATTGATCCACCAAAGATAGATAAATATTATCAACTCTAAAACTTCAACAGATTTTTACAATACCTACCTACCAAGATCCTTGGCGCACTATTTCCAACTAACGGGACGCTCGACTGAAGTGATAACTTAAATTAAACTAATTTATGTTGAACTACCTATTTGATATTGAAATTGTTTAAAAATAAACAAATTAGTGGCGTTAGTTCAGATTTTGTCCACGCGCCAAAAGATCCTTGTACAGTCAGTTTTGTTAATACAATCGGATTGGGTTTTTAGACATGTGTCAAAATAAAAAGTAATTTAAATCAAAAGCACTAATATGGGATAGAATTTCGGAAAATGCTTTCTTATCGGATGCTTACGTCATACAAAGAACACACCCTCTAAGTTTCAGGTCTCTACGATCAGCGGTTTGGCTGTGCATTGATCCTTCAGTCAGTCATTCAGGAACTACTTCGTTCCCGAACTCCTTCGTTACCGTTCCGAATCGGGTCACCCTCCCAGAAGAAGTTATCACTTAAAAAAATAGTAAATTTAAATACAATGTAATTTTGAACAGCGAGTGCATTTCTAATTTAAATTTTGATTTCGAAAAAATCGGCGCGAATTTAGCCATGGATCAATCTGTACTGTTTATGTTTGGGTTGGTTTAAATACCTACGTATACAATATACAATTAAGATTACCTATAAAAAAGCACAATAATATAATAAATATTTATTGTTTTTACGCTTAAAACAAGATTATTTTAATTTCCATTCGTCGATTATTACAATCCTTAATTTAATTACTCGAGTTAATCCAAATTTACAAAAAAATAATCGATTGGAATAATCGCTTTCACACATCACAAAGATTAAAAAAAAAAATATCGGCATGTCATGTCGTCAACGTCAATAACAAATACAAATTGAGTAGTGGTAATAAATATTACGTGTTATTTGTCCTGTGTTAGTAAATAACGCTAAGATCTGGGTATTTTCATGTTGTATAAAATATTTGGAATGATATTTGTCATATTTGTTTTCGAATCTATGCGTCTGTGTGATACAATGTGAAAAATAAAAATGTAAACACGCAAGATTGCCGCGAAACTTCGACTTTAGATTTCAAAATCATCATTACCATTAATTATTTAAATGGAACTATGGATGAATTCGTCACATAATTGAATGACGAGTCAATTATTCTCAACATAGTGGAGCTTGGATGTCCGAAAACTATTTTTTTATGATTTCTAGCCTTGGCTCACAATATGGCGATGACCGTATTTACGCACTTGGATTTTATTAGGGTAAATTAAGAATCTTGCGTGCTAAATATATTACTTTTAACGGTGTTGACATATGATCCTTTTATCCAATTCTCTTAATTAACGCACACTCATAGTATTTGAGGAACAGAATTTTAATAATAACAAGAAATCATCGATGCTAGGTCAAAACATTGTATCAGCTGTATGGTACGATGAGTAAGTATTAACATTGTGACGTCACACACGCGCTCGGGTTTATTCGGGAACTGTCGGCGTGTTTTCGGTACGGGGTTCGAGAATGTATTTTTAATCTAAAATAACTTTCTAATTAGAGCGAAAAAAAATAAAATAAAAATTGTTTGTTATAAAACATATATATGATCTTTCCATTTATGACAAAAAAAAAATCTAGTATAATACTCAATTCCCGTGTTTTTTTAGAATGCTCTCATTTTAATCACCTAATCTCAAAACCTTAATTTGAAAAATTGCATGGGAATTGCGACGTTGCGTTGCTTGTCGCTGAGATAAGATTGCGACTTTGAATGTTTTAATTCCTTCAGACATACGCGTACAGTACGGTTCTCGTAGTATGTACAAAACAATAGTTATCACAAGGGTTTCTCACAGAAATCAATATATACTTCGCACCAGGGCTAGTTTCACAGACCCAACTAGTTATTAGCTACCTACTAGGAAACTATAAACTTGAAGAGGTGTAATTTCGTGCAGCCTGAAAGCACAGAGTTGAAAGGGCGTTATTTATTGTTTGCGATTGTACGGAATCTTCCTGACGCTGCCAGCTCCGATTTTACAGAGGTTCAAGTAATATTCATATCCATACATACACACTTTACTTTACGAGGCTATGAACTCCTCGTATAATAATTTGAACGACACCAAAGGATATTGGATTTTTGTCATTATTTTTGTTGACATAACCGTTTTCTGCCAGGACCTGAGATGAACAAACAAGATTATTTTATGAGTGAATTTCTCAGACGAAAAATTTACGCGTCTAGGCTGAAATCGCAGTGCTGCTTTACAGATAATGCAACGATTTTTTTTTCTCAGAATTAAAGTGACATGAATCTAAATGAAGCCACTTAAATTATATTTATAAGACTATTACTTTTTATGAAAAAAAACGGTAAATGATGAATTATCAATTTCTGTGTCTTGTCCACAATCACTTTCATACACAGCATTTACCTCTCAGGAAGATATTCTGCAACATATATAGGAAAAAGTATTTTGATTGCGTTAAGTAATGATTGACCTACAAGACGTTAATTAGTTTTGAATGTTTAGACTCATAGTTAATGAGTACATGTCAACGGTAGGTTTGTCCAAGCGAAATTACTAATTTCTATGGTCATTTTGTTTCACCGTCCTGAGCTTCCACCAATGAGTTTAAACGAACAATAAATCCCCGCTCGGCAAGAGACAGTCGTGCTCTTACGTGCAGTAAGAATGGTAGTTCACCATATCGCCAGGACTTTCCGCCAAAGATGTAAGTACGTGATTTCAGTTTACTCGGAACGAAATTTTGCAATTTCGGTGATTAGGTTTTAAAAGGATTTTTGCAAGAAATAAAAGTATCACTTTTATGCATGCTAAGTAGCCTTTGGTACACATTAAATATTATAGAAAATAATAGTCATAGCCTTGATAGTTTCTTGTAAAAAAAAGAAAATAGTCACGTTTCCAATTTCTATGGGGCAATTTCTGTGGTTTCCGTGGCATCTCGTGGCCCACGGAAATTACACGACTCCACAGAAATTGTACCAATCAATTATTGTATTAATATTAATGAAGATTTTTGAAAAGAATCAATACTGGTTATGCCGAAATTACTTTGACAGAACTAGGTCCTTAGCCCTTAGCCCCCGACATTAAAATAAAATTGTATTACTATTTCTTGAAAAAGTCATTCAATTGGATTAACTGAACTTTGAGGGTTGCATCCTCCAGGAGCTCCTCCTGGAAGCCTCGATCGTGCAGGCCTGGGTGGCATCACTGGCCAGACCTGCCGACGTTGAGAATGAGGCAGGGTGGTTCCGGGAGGCCATGTCCGACATCTGCGACGTGCGCAGATGTCGAGACCCCAGCATCTCCTCGTGGGTCAGGGATCTGAGACGCTGGGGACTCTCGACAGAGATCCGTGGGGGCGCCCTTACAAGATGGTGGGGGATAAACTCCGCACTTGGGCCCCCCTACTGACGCAGAGTCTCCGGCCTGAGCTCGTGAAGGACATGGTGAGTACTCTGTTCCCTTCGCGAGGGAAACATCCCCCCCCCGTCTATGGCTCCGCCACCTGTGATGTTGGAAGAGGACCAACAGGACGACGACGAAAACGCTCCGGAAGTGACTGGGGTAGACCTGAGAGTGGCGGTACGTAGGCTCAGTGTCAAAAATACCACCCCGGGACCCGACGGCTTGCCTGGCAAAGCCTGGGTCCTGGCCTCGGAGGCTCTCGGGCACCGACTAGAGGGGCTCCTAAGCGCATGCTTGAAGAGAGACCAGTTCCCGCTTCGTTGGAAGACGGGAATGCTGGTCCTCATTTGGAAGCCGGGGCGCCCTGTGGAATCTTCGTCCGCATACCGGCCCGTGGTGCTGCTCGGCGAGGTGGGAAAGCTCTTTGAAAGAGTAATTGCAAACCACCTCGCGGAGCACCATGCGGGGTCGAGGTCGGATCTTGCGGAACACCAGTTTGGTTTCCTCAAGGGGCGCTTTACGGTGGACGCCATCATGCGCGTGAGATCCCTCACGACGGGGTTTGCGGTTTTCCGGAGTGGGGTTGTCTTGGTGGTGTCTCTCGACATCGCCAATGCCTTCAACACCATGCCCTGGAGCTGCATTAGGGAGGCACTCCGGTATCACCGGGTGCCGACCTACCTTCGTCGTGTGGTCGAGTCGACTTTGAAGTACCTAGAACTCGTCTTCGACAGCCAGTGGAACTTCGTGGAGCACTTCCAACGTTTGGCCCCCAAACTGGAACGGACCGGCGCTGCCTTCAGGCAGCTCCTGCCCAACCTGCGGAGGGCAAACGCCTCCTACCGGAGGCTCTACGCGGGTGTCGTGCGGTCCATGCACATGCAGTCGCGGCCGGGGGCCACGTAGTGGGCCTGTGGACGGTGGGCTATGGGCTAGCTCGCCGTCTGTCCGTCTCATGACGACAGACCGTGTCGATGGCGCGTTTATGTTCCACGCGCGCCTCAAAGAGAGTCAGCAATATGAAGGGGTTCGCAAGGACCGATGCCTGCCGGGGTTGCGGGACTGTTCGAAAAAGATACCGTGGCTCCGGAACACAAAGGACGATGAAGGAACATGAATGGGTTTTAGTCAGTAAAAGTCTGAAAGTCCCTCCTGCTTCGCCCAGAGCGGGAGAAGTTATTTGACGATTTCCCATCCTCTTCATAGAAGTAAAAAACATAATCAGTTCCTTGATTGCTAATTTTGTAAGACTGATTTATCCAATAGAGAGAAATGCTTATTAAAATGATCAAATCAAATCGTTTATTTGTGATACATGGGTTACATGCAGGTGTTCGTTACATAATTACGACGATAATATATATATTAACGACGATATTCGTATTATATCAGTTTTTTCATTAAACCTTATCTTTTTTTACATATTATTAAAAAACAATGTATGTATATAATAATTCACAATTTCGGTGCAAACGCAGAATTTCTGTGTCACCAATACAATTTCGGTGGCAATAATAAAATTTCTGTGGCTCGCCAATTTCGGTGGCCCAAATAACTCTCTAAGTAATTTAATTATAATATCCCCTTTCAGAAAATGTATATATAATGTGGATATGTTGCGCTTTGTTATTAAAGTTTTTCAAAAAACCTGAAAATGAAAATGTCCATGGAAATTAGGTAAAAACTCGAGTTGTTGAAATTGACTCTTATACAAACATATATCTAGTTCCTCTATACGTAATTGAAGTTTTCGAATTTGTAACAATTACCGTATGAAGACACAGAGCACATCCAGTATCCTATAAGGGTTATTGTACATTCGTCACAAAGTTAATTCGTCACATTTTTGTAAACTCCATACATTGAAAGTATATTCGTCAATACTGTTACAAAATTTTCCCGAAAATATTGGTTCCATAAAATAATCGTTATTTGCCGGACCTTTGACCTTTAGATAATTTTTCTTTGGGTCAGCATATTTTTTGACAAATGTAGGTGCGGATTCGCAAAAGAATATGGAAGAGTATTTTCATATCAAATTTGTTTCCATCTTTGAGAAGTAGGGTAACACCTAACTATACATTAAAACCATCATTCTTAGGTTATTAAACTAGTTTAATAGAATCGACTAATGACATTAAAAAAGATCATCTATCTATTTCCAATTTCTTGAGATAGTGAAGAAGATTTTTCCGACCTTAAAACACAGCCACTTAACGCCTACAGTTCTCTGGAAGCCTGGTACTTGAGTGTAGAGGCTTGTGGAAGAAAATCTTTTTATGTCAAAGGGTTTTGGCATTGGATGAATAATTTATTGCAATATGGATACCCTAAAGGGAGAGGGGTGTTTTCTATTCAATCACGTAGGAATTTTATTATTTTTCCCCGCTTGGGGTGAATAAGCTTTGCTTGTGGATTTGGTGTCACGCCCATCACTTTTCTTTTTGACAAGCTTTGATTTAACGTGCAATGTATGTAGGTGTGTTTGTTTATGTCAAATTTAGCAACTAAATTTATAACCAGATCCTTCCAACCAATTTGTACACACCTTTGGTTCTGGTGACAATACATTTTCATGACAGACATGACTTGATTCTGCAGCCAGGACCACCACCTCACGAGAGAAATCCTCAAAGGTTACTAGCACGGACACGAAACTTTGTATACGCGTTCAATGTTGATAGATAAACCTAATTTTCTTCTTTTTATTTAAATAAAATCGAAGTTAAATTAATTGTAAATAAGCAAGAAAATGTTTTAAAAGCCCATGAAAAACTGAACGTGATCACATCTAAACCGCGTTCAAGAGCTGTTAGTGTCAAAATTCCTAGAAATATCAATGTCGCTGACAGTTGACACCACTTGAGTGCGGGTATATGCGATGATCGCGTTCAGTTTCACTACCGAAATTCACAATTTTTTTTTTCTGATTGGAAATCATCTAATGACTCCTCCCGCTCTGGGCGGAGCAGGAGGGAGTGTCAGACTTTTACTGACTAAAAACCCATTAATGTTCCTTCATCGCCTTATGTGTTCCGGGGCCACGGTATCTCTTTCGAACAGTCCCGCAGCCCCGGCAGGCATCGGTCCTTGCGGACCCCTGTCTTTTGCTTAATCTCTTTGAGGCGCGCGTGGAACACTCCTGCGCCGTCGACACGGCCTGTTGTCATGAGACGCTAGCCCATAGCTCTCCGTCCACAGGCCGAAATTCACCCTAACTGCCAATTTTAATTCGTCATCATTCTTTATTCACCTGCCCAGTCGGCGCAGCATGTTGTCTTCTTCCATATTTCTCTATTACTCGCCATCTCAGCAGTTACCTCCTTTTAGTCATATCATCCTTCACAGTCTATCCATCGTTTCTTTGGTCTTCCTCTATTCTTATAACCATCTATATTCATACTAAACATATTCCTTACTACATTCATTCATTCCTCATTCCTCCGCATCACATTATTATGATACTCAAATAAAGGCTCATATACAGTTGCTACGTATATTCAAAAAAAAATCTCTCGATGAAGCAATTTCATTTCATTTATCAGTTAAACTGTCATAATAAAACTGATTGCGATAGTCACCGAGGGGAGTCTGTTCTGCATCCATATCAGTTATAATCTGCGATTTGGGGCTATAAAGCGTGAATTTGTCAAGTATTCTTCGTGAGATCAAAGTATTACTTTTCCGTAGAGACAGATTGTGTGACCAACTCATTAAACTTTTTAATTTGTTCGATTCGCTTAATTATTCTGTTCAATTTTGTAATGTTAAATAACTTTTGTATGTAATTACGGACTGCTAACTTGCTTATATCTTTTTATATTTTTGGCTTACGTAGTTAGATTTGAGGCCACTCATATTTGTACTTTTAGCTACGTGAAGATTTTTTTAAACAAATTTATGTTGTACCCTGTAATATTGTCAAATTTATATTAGTTTCCCATCATCCTTAGTTTCATGCTCGTATTTCCACAACAAAATAATAATTATAGAAACAAGCATCATATTCTCTTAATTCCAGCTATCCACAAAAACAAGGTATCTTCATAAAGCGACACCGTATTTGCTAAGCGGTCTTTTCCACCACCAAACACGCCACGGACCGCTACCAGGCTAACATGAAACCGCAAGGGTACGCTAAAGCTTTTTGTAAAACGCTGAGAATGCTTTGTGGAGGTTTTTGGGTACCACCTTTGAGAAAATGTTTTGAATAATAATAGCTAATTGTTTTAAAGTTGAAAGGATATTTTGGCAATTTGATGTTTGTATTTTGGTTCGTAAATAAAATAAATATTTTGTCTGAGGCGTGGGATAAGGGTTAGTCAAAAGAACTGCTACGTGAAATTTTGTGTCAACATCAGTGACCTTTATGACCGTCGCACTAAGGGTTGTTGTTTGTTTGAAGCTCAGAACAATATTGTTCTGAGGGTTGAAGCCTCTGTTAAGTCTGTCAAAAACAAAATGGTTTTTATTCTCGTTATGTTAAGGTTGCTGGTTGCTGTCAGATGGGAAAAGGACTAGTATAGTGCTGCAAAGTTTTTTTGGCACTTGAATGACATTGTCATGAGGGCGCAGTTCGTACGCATAAGTGAAATTGGCAGTGTGCATTGCAAAACCAAGATGGTGACGTTAGTGGCGATTAAGGCCACGAACCAAAGGACACATGCAGCATTTTATCAACCTTACTTATAGGCTGCACAATCAGAATATTTCGAGATAAAAAGTTGCTTAAACACGGAACACGGCTTACTAAAAGCACAGAACAGGTGCGTTTACACACAAATCACAGATCTGTGATTTGTATCTATACACAAACACCAATAGGTACCAGGAACCCAAAGCCGTACAAGGATGTGTCAGTTGGGGCCATCAATCACTGTGCGAAAGAGATGACTAATATCATTTCCTAATATACATTCCTTAAACAAAAAGGGAAAGAATTATGGCTTTAACGAAAGAGGTGCATTCCAGACCCAAATCACACAAAAGATACAAAGAACTCAAAGCCTTACAAGGACCACTATAACAGTCGATCATACCTTAAAAATACTTGGCTTTATAGGATAATAAAACCTAGGAACCGATAACAGAATTCAATGGGGGGTATCGTTTTTGAGCTCACCAGATGGTGCACTGTCGAGTAAGGTCTTGTCAGTAATTCTGTTTAATACTTTAAAGCACCAATAACTTCGTAAAAAAGTTTATTTTATTACGTATAACAACACAGTGTAAGCTAGGTATATTATATTTACAATATTCTTCCTAAAATTAGCAAGCATGAAACATTTAAAAAGTTATTTTTCACTATTTTGTTTTTTGAAGTCGGTTTTATTTTTTTGCAAAAAAGTTTTTTTATTTTTCCATTTTTAGTTGTAATATCCTATACAAATATTTGCTATGCATCTATTTTACATTGTTTACAATACATGGCATGGTAATAGGCTTATCCCCAATAAATGGAACTTAACATTCCTAAACTATCGAAATTTGGGTGTATTGTACACATCTGCGTACCCCTCAGAGCATACAGGCGTGATGTTACGTCATGATGTTGTATAAACAATAAACATCCAATCGATTGCAGCAATCACAACCGATTTACCATGTAGTTTTGAAGAGTTCCATTGTATATCTCCGAAGATCAGCATCAGATCTTCACCAAATTTAAATGCGACCATTTCAGGAGTATATTCTTTCAAATAAAAAAAGAACTTTGAGAATCGCTCCACAAATGGAGGAGAAATCGGTGAACATACATGAAATTATACCACACGACTGAAGTAAAAATGTTCATAAAATGAAAACTACTGGGCCAAACTATGTTAAATTTTTATAGGACCAAATGGCAACTATTCCGCATCAAACTAAAAAAGAATCACATAAATCGGATCATAAATCTCAGCGTAATCGGTGTACATACATAAAAAAAACAAAAAAAATACCATAACCTCCTCCTTTTGGAAGTCGGTTAAAATCATTCTACCTCCAAGTACTAACAATATTATTATCTTATGTTGACTTAAAATCTTCAAGTCATAATTAATCAGGAATGGGCTCAATCTAGAACACAGTTGTGAATATTAGTATAAATACGTGATAAAAAAGCACGCAACGCGCGAACACTGTATGACATCTGACATTTTGGAGGACCTCAGTCTACACAAGCGCCTCTAGTGGCAAATTCACACGCGATAGCCCCCATTGCCCTGCTGTGCCCAACGCACCTCAGAGCAATTCAATCAAAGTCAAAGATTTCGGGAATCCAATTCCGATTCAAAGATCTTGATAGCTGTTTCAATAGATGCCTATCGGTCCTTATGTTGTAGAAGTTAAGCGGAATTCTCAACTAGTAGCTGTTTATTTAATTTCGTTGGCAATGAGATGAAAAATATAGTGTTCGTGAACGAGAGTGGGAGGGGTGGTCCCAAGGTAGACTAAATAACTGTTTGCAAAGTTGACATAATAGTTAAAAAATCACTGTGCAGTTTGCACTAATATTTAAAAGGTACTGAGCTGGAGGTGGAAAAGCTTGTGTTTAAATAATAACAGCCGCTCGGATCGATATTTCAGGTTAAGCCGTGTTTGCTTAGGTTGGTCCATGGATGGGTGACCACCCATTACATATTGAGATTATTTCAAGACTCGGAAATAACCTTAAGCCGTTAGTCCCCCGTCTGTCAAAGTGGCTCGAAATTCTGACGACCAGTCTTACCAAAGGAGAACGTATTACCCAGTACTAACTGGGTTGTGTTGTGTAATATCCAAAGGTTAAGCAGATGTATACCAGTTCACCCACATTTTTCCAGCTGTTTCCAAGTCCCATGTAATAGGGGAAGCCTAAAGCCATCAACCGTGCACAAATCCAGACCTTAGTCTAAATTGGATTTCTTGAAACTCCGAATGGAAAATCCAGTAACACTTTACGCGACCTGGAAATCGATACCAGGACATCATGATCTACAGCAGACTTTGTGACCAGATGGCTAACCACAATTCATTCATTCAAAACTCACGACTTGAATATACGACAACGCACTAAATACTTCGACTTCAATCCATGATCAGTGGCTTTTGTGGCCACGTCAGACGTCACGACAATTTCGGTAATATCGTGTACTGTCATGAGCACCAATGTATCTACTAAGCAACTTAAGGCGACTACAGGAGCTAAATTAGCAACTCTATTTGTGTTGGTTCAAACTTCGTTTGAAATACTGTTAGAATAAAGTTCTAATCAGCTTGCACTACAAAGTGATTGTTACGTCAGTCACTGCGGCCGAATAGTGCGAAATAAGTGGTTTTTTGCGATTTACAAAAAACTATTAATTAGACTAAAAAAATAAAACAATATCATGCTAATATGTTGCTTGTAGAATTAATTGCTAAAAAAACAGAATGATCGCATGTATTTTAGTATGGTTTTTACTCGTAAAAATAAACTTTTCGACATAAGTTCGTGATTTTTTTATCGAGTAAAATTTGTTGTATTATGTCTTCAAAACACTATCATACTAGCATATATCCTGAAGGATATCATATATTTTTCTGGTTTTGTTTATTGCAGTGAATTATATGCTTTTTTTGCATTATAAAACTCGCGTTTAGCTCCTGTAGTCCTCTTAGTGAGATTTTCTTCTATGGTAAGTACCTACTGATTGTAATTTCATGTTGTTACTAACATAATATCTTGGAACCCTTATTAGTATGAAATTGGTCTTATTTCAAAGTTTCAATCGTTATAATACGAGAGAATCGCATTCGAATTTAGGTTAGTGTATACGTCACAGTCAAAACTGTTAATCAGTCAAAACTACCTTTGACCGGTGAAAACTGTTCTAACAATGACTAACATTTAGTTAGAAACTTATTCGGTAATTTAGTTTCTTTTGTGAACCTTTGAAAAACGTCATGTAATCCTAGGACTAGGTAATTACAACTGAGGCGTTATAAAACAACATATTTTTAATGCAGAAAACGCATTGTAACTTCACGAGGATTTTGACTGACACTAAACTGACACCAGTCAAAAGTGGTTTTGACCGAAAAACAGTTTTGACTGTTTATTGATGCTCGTGACTGTACTACTAAACACAATTAGAGGCATTTATTTTGTCTGCTTCAATTAGAGTGATTGACAGAATACAATTATGTTAAACGTTAATTGGGTTTCGTAAGTGATCACGATAAAGAACCATTTTTACAACTTTCGAGGCGAGTTTGTGTCCTGAATAATATTATAGAATTAGTTTAATTGATGATAATAGTTTAATTCTGCTACATGATTTTACTTACTGGCTAACCGGAATTTATCCAGAGGTGATGAAAAAGTATACAGAAATTATGATACTTCAAAAACTCATTTACATAAATAATATGTACTTTTTTAACATACTTCTTCACTTGTGTTGCTCATGTATTTGACAGTTAATTTCAATTCAGATACTGAGAATCTGAAGTAAATAGTCCTCAATGTTGTATCATGTAACGGGTTAAATATAGCCAATTTCATGGGTATTGTTTTTTTTTTAAATCTTTATTTACTTTATAGAGAGTTTAATCATACATTGACATTGTTTGGTTTAGTATTGATTTACTGTGTTAAATGTGTGCAAATTAAACCTCTAGATTACGACACGTTCGAGCCAGGCGCGATGGCCACATACCCGAAATCATATTTAAACATAACAGCCGATTTTTTCTGTGTTTTATTTCAAATTAAATTTGCTCCTCTAAAAAAACACCCTTTTCCTACCTACCTAAAAAATCAGATCGCGTTGTTCTTCTTAACCACGAAACGAATTTTTATGCAACGATTTTCACCAGAAAAAAGACCGCGTAAGGTGTATGTGGTATTTACCAAATAAGTAGGTACCTAATCAGCTGTCCATACATTTGATTTATTGAAATTTCGTTTTGATAACAGATTTTTTTGGTCGTCATAACGTTGTGCCATGAAGAAGTGTCTCGACCACACTCTTAAATATACATACATAATTATCTATACTAATACTAATAATATTATAAAGAGTAACATTTGTTTGTAAGTTTGTATGTAGGGAGTAATCTCCGGAAGTAATGAACCGATTTTAAAAATTCTTTCACCATTAGAAAGCTACATTCACCTTGAGTAACATAGGCTATATTTTATCCCCGAGAACGGGAACTACGCGGGTGAAACCGCGGGACGTCCGCTAGTTTCTAATACATACTGTAAAAATAACAAAACTTCTTCTTTTAAAATAAAAACACCAGGGTTGGTAGTATACTATAAAAAAAAAAACATAAAACAGTGAAACTTTTCCTCGTAACGACGAAAATAAACTGAAAACCTCCACGGTACGTGTTTGAAATTACATTCTCGTTATCTGAGATTGAACTGTAGCCGTCACGATATCACGTTTCTTTGAGAAAGGCTCTCAAGGCTTTTAGCGCAGTAATAGTATTGTACCAGGGAAGTATGGATTCAAAGAGAATCGTAGTTGTAAGTGGGTTGTGTTGTGCCTGCCGAAAATATGATAGCAACTTGTCGGAGAATTGAGATATACTACAGGTTTGGGTCAAATTGACCTGACACAGTCGGGCGGTTCCCATAATCACGATTGTAAACCCGGAAGTAGAGAGAGGAGAGGAGTACTTAATAGTACACCCACATTTTGCTAGTCATAACTATAACAGTTCAGAACTCAGGACCCATAATGTTATTATTTATCCGTGTGGTATGCGGCTGAGTTAGCCATGTGGTATCCGGCTGAGTTAGCCGTGTGGTATTCGGCTGAGTAGAATAGAACCAACCCATTACACTCAGGGGTGTCGTATAAGGCGCGATGTCTGAGTCAGAACCAGGTAAGCAGGCTAACAGAGAACCAGTCGTGCTTACGACCACTCGACAAACGAGGTAGTCCCATACCAATATTAAAAATACAAAAGTAACTCTGTCTGTTCGGATTTCGACGAAATTTGGCCTAAAGATAGACCATGATCTGGATTGTCTATTTCCACAAGCGTCAAGCCGCTGGTTTTAGCAAGTACAGTGTATTTATATTCGCGAAAAAACCCCCAGCTTTGTCTCAAATTGTGCCGTGCGAACTCGATCACGATATAACCATGGTAATTGCCGAGAGCAGCGGTGGCCCAGTGGAGGTGGCCCCGACTTACGCACAGAAAGTCGTGGGTTCGAACCCAGACAGGCGCATTACTTAATGTACTATATCATCATCTGCCTAGCCTTTTCCCAAGTTTTTATTGGGGTCGGCTTCCAGTCTAACCGGATGCAGCTGAATACCAGTTTTTTACATGGAGCGACTGCCTATCTGACCTCCACAACCCAGTTAGTACTGGGTAATACGATACCCCTTGGTAAGACTGGTTGTCAGACTTTTTAGGCCACTGACTACCTGTAACGACAGTCAAAGATCACAAATGACAGCCGGGACCAACTGCTTAACGTGCTTTCCGAGGCATGGAGGAAACTCGGTATGTAATGGGTGGTCACCCATCCACAGACCAACCTAGGCAAGCACGGCTTAACCTAACGATCGAACCCGAGCGGCTGTTATTATTTAGCCACGAGCTCCTCCACTATAATATACTCAGAAATAAATCTTATCTTAAATGATTATTGCCAATGCACGCGAATATGTGTGTGGCAACCCTCGGAAGTTGCAGTGTTTATATTTGTTTAACCCTGGTTCAGCGGTATCTGACTTTTCAGTATAAAGTTTTTTATTGTTTGAAAGCTTTTTTTATTAGTACACAACCTCGGCCTTTGAGTTTTTATATTATACTGCTCAAGTAATTCAACTACGGGGTCACTTTTGAACAATTTTTGAAAAACATTATTTGCCTAGACTTTTTTCCAACTGTTAGAGTCAAAACTAAACTTATATTGTCACTTACGGGATATCTTCCGTAATTGTTCATTGTTTTGAGCTCCCGATATTTCGACTGTTGCAAGCGCCATGATCGCTGGTTGACTGGAGAATGCGGGTGGATGGAAAATAAATTGTTAAGAGCAGACAAATCTGTCTACCCTCTTTCTAACTCCACAAAACCTGGTGATACTGTGAGTGTGTTTTGTCGTGAATTAGTGTCGAGTTCCAATAGTGCGCGTAGCAAAAAACAAAGAAAGAGGGTAGACAATTTATTTTCCATCCACCCGCATTCTCTAGTCAACCCGCGATCATGGCGCTTGCAACAGCGTCGAAATATCGGGAGCTCAAAACAATGAACAATCTCGGAAGATATCCCGTAAGTGACAATATAGGTAAGATTAGTTTTAAACCGTGAAAACTTAAAACAGTGTTTATGTTAGGGTCAACTACCAGTTTTACCGCGAGTGGCTAAACACAATATTTTACATAGAGCAACAGTTTATCTTACCTCCAAAACCTAGGCACTAGGCAACGCGATACCTCTTGGTCAGACTGGTTGTCTGACTTTCGGACCACTGACTACCTGTAACGACTGTCAAAGATCTACAAATGACAGCCGGTAAATTTAATGCTTCCGAGGCAAGCCGGAGTCTCGGTATGTTTGCGAAGGTCACCCATCTATGTACCGTTTAAGGGAAACGTTGCTTAACCTTGTACATCGACCCGTGTGGATGTTATAATTCGGCCACAAGCCTCAGTCTTTTAATAACATTGATTTTAGCTTTCTATAACTTAATTTTTTTTTTTTCTAAAATATATCTTATTAAACTACTATTAATGCGAAAGTTTGGATGGATAAAACCATTTATAAATTAATAAACTACTACAGTTTATTAATTTATAAATGGTTTTGACATTCTTATATTGATTTAAAAAAATATTAATTGACATCATCTCCTATATTTTTATTTTTTTACTATAATTTTTGTTTTTTAATAAATCTTATTGTTGACATTCTGAGAAAATGTATGCATCAAGTTGCTTTGACATTATTGTTTTGATAGTATTAAGGGATAATGGTATTTTCTGCACGTTTAACTTAATCTAAATTTATGATAATATTTCTATACGCCATCTCAAGCACTCTGTAACACCTACTTTATCAATTATACATTCCGATTCTGGGTTAGTGAAATAAGCTTTGTTTTTGTATAAAAATATTTATACGCCATAATTATTATGGCACGATAAGCTGGAACCAATATTGTAACAAATAAACATTTTTGATTTTGATTTGATGTTTGTTTCTCAGTCACGCCAGAACGGCTAAACGGATTTAGATGAAAGGATGAAAGGTTATAGTCTGCAATAACATACAATACTTTTTTTCTCACATATGCACATCAAAATTTCCACGCAAACGACGTCGCGAGCAACAGCTAGTATAGTATAACTACAAAATGAATAAAAAAATTGAGACGAAATTCAAATAAGTGATTGAGATAGATAGCATTTCTGCACTAATAAATGTATTTGAACGGAGATGCCTCGCTACGAGCTACGTCGTAGCATCGTAGCACTTTGCTACGATCGCGTAGCTTTCTTGCCTCCGGAACTTGGGAAGCTTTCCTTGAGCTATAAATTCTAACCATTCTATTTTACATTCACTTTTTACCCAACTACGGAAGGAGCAGTCTATGTATTTATGTTTGTATTTACGTATGTTCCGACGTAGCACCTAGACTTTAATGACTCAGATGTCAATCAGTTCGTTATTATGGTCTTGGTAACATAATATGTTACATTTTAACCGAGTTATTTAATTAGAGCGTGATTTTTCATTAGTCGGGTTTTTTAGTTGATAGTAATATACCACAAATTCCTGTTAGTGATTAAAATCTATTTCGATGGCCTTAAATAGTAATTTTAAGGCGACTACAGGACCTAAATTAGCAACTCTATTTGTGGTGGTTCAAACTTCATTTGAAATCCTCTTAGAATAAAGTGGTTGTTACGTCAGTCACTGCGGGCCCAACAGTGCGAAATGAGTGGTTTTTTGCGATTTACAAAAAATCTATTGATTAGACAAAAAAATAAAACACTATCATGCTATTATGTTGCTTGTAGAATTATTTGCCAAAAAATCAGAATCATCGCATGTATTTTAGAATGGTTTTTAATCGTTAAAAGATTTTTTTAGAGATAAGGTCGTGATTTTTATTTATTGAGTAAAATTAGTTGTATTATGTTTTCAAAACACTATCGTACTAGCATAATATCCTGAAGAATATCATATATTTTTCTCGTTTAGTTTATTGCAGTGAATCATATGCTTTTTGCATTTTAAAACTCGCGTTTAGCTCCTGTAGTCCCCTTAAGTACATTTAAAACCCGGATATTACTAGAAACGCTGAGAGGGGAGGAGGGGGAGGAACGCCCTAGAAGGACAAACTCCGACCTCACTGGTTAAGTCTTACACAGAAAGGTTAGGTACGTAGCAGATGTAGGTGGAGTAAAAGCCTTTAAATCAAAAATGTTTATTTTTAGAATATGGTACAAACAGATGTTAAATTATTGTTTCTAGCATATTCTGCCATAATTTGGCGTACAAATATTTTATACAAAAACAAAGCTTATGACGTCACTAACCCAGAATCAGTATGTTTGTTATAGTAGGTATTTACAGAGTATTTGAGATGGCGTAAACAAACATTATCATAAATTTAAATTAAGTTAATAACGTGCAACAAATACCATTATCAATTAATATTAAACAAGACCTACAAGATGTATGTACTATCGAGGACAATTCCGCCTGAGCACCACTAAGCTAATATTTGCTTGCATTCGCAACATAGAAACGCTCTCTAGCCCCGCCCCGTTGACTTTGTATAGAAATAATGAATGAAAAAATACCGAATCGGCCGAGCGCACTGACGACGCACGCCAAACGAAAGTTATTGTTATTTTGCGCGCCAAAGTTGACGCTTTCCTAATAAACCCAAACTTTAAGGGGGCGTGGCTCGGCGTCTCCGCATAATTTAAGCGAAAAAAATTTAAACTGGTCAGGCGGAAAAGACCACGATAGTACCTAATGAACGTCGGTTGTAACCATCCGGGGACTATTATGATAGCTCCCAAAAGTAGCCGTACATTTGGGGTGGAAGAGACACCGATACTACAATGGTTACCATGAATACATGTTTATTCCCGTCCACCACTACCGGTCTGCCACCACTGGTGGTGGACCCCCACGCAAATTGTACATTCACCATACACATGTAAAAAACCTGTAATAAGTTGGAACTTTAACCTTCAATGGTGTCGTGGATCTTTTACTAAAAGGCAGTGCGAGAAAAGGACGGCTCTAGCTATGAACTAAGTTAGAAATGTCAAACTAGTTTATGCCTTGCGCTTCACCGTGTTTTTAGTCGACATTTTTTTACGTGCACCCTTCATTTGTATAGAAATATTATAATAATAATAATAATATAGCCTTTTATTCAGATCCATTTTACAATTATATATAAAGAACAATATAAAGAAAAATTAAATTTAATGTAAACCTTAATCTAGTCCTTTATTTGAATTTTACTTATTTTCTGAAGATCTGTTTGCCAGTCGGCAAAGGCCTCCTCCAACCTTTTCCACTCATGTCTTTCTTGAGCCACTCTGTTCCATGTGACGCCTGCCACTTGTCTTATGTCGTCATCCCATCTTTTTAGTGGTCTACCTCTTTTCCTTTTATCTTCTCTAGGATACCATCTTGTCACAATTTTGCTCCATTTGTCTTTTCCTCTTATCATATGCCCTGCCCATCGCCATTTAAGCCTTCTAATTTTAGACGTTATATCTATAACCTTTGTTTTGCTTCTTATTACACGGTTTCTTAGTCGGTCTGATTTTTTCACATTCATCATGCTTCTTTCCATTGCGTATTGGCATGTTGCGAGTTTACTAGTCGTGTTTTGTGATAAGGTCCATGTTTGGCTGCCGTACATGAGAACTGGTAGTATGCTGGTGTTAAATAGTTTACTTTTTATATTTATATGAATGTTTTTGTCTTTCATAATCTCTTTCAAACCCCAGTACCTTCTCCAGCCATTGGTTATTCTTCTTTCAACTTCTTTGTACATTGGATTATCCTCTGTTATCAGCTGTCCCAGGTAAATATATTCATCTGTATAGTCAATTTGGTTGTTTCCTAAATTTATAGTGATTCTCTCTCCATTTGTCATTATTCTCGTTTTTTCTGGGTTCAGTTTTAACCCTACCTTCTCGCTTTCTGTTGCCAGTTCGTTTATCATGTTTGTTATGTCTTCCGGGGATTTTGCAAACAACACAATATCGTCTGCAAATCTCAAATGAGTTAATAAGACACCGTCTACATTGATACCGAGATTTTCCCAATCAAGACCTCTGAATATTGATTCTAGTACCGCTGAGAATAATTTTGGTGACAGGGGATCTCCTTGTCGTACGCCTTTGCCAACTCTAAAAGGTTCGCCTTTCTTTTCTAATTGGATTCTCGCAGTACTCTGGCTGTAAACATTCTTTATTAATCGGATGTATTTGTGTTCAATTCCTTGTTCTTTTAATGACTCCCAAATCTTTTCGTGAAACAAAGAATCGAATGCTTTGCTATAATCGATAAATGCGATGTAGTAGGTACATTGGTATTCTTTGTACTTTTCCATAACTTGGCGTACTACGTGAATGTGGTCGATCGCTGAAAAGCCTTTACGAAAACCCGCCTGCTCAATGGGTTGGTGTTCGTCTAATATTTTCTCAATCCGATTTAGTATGATCTTGGCAAATACCTTATATATGTTCGACATAAGGCTGATAGGGCGGTAGTTACTGATGTCATGTTTGTCTCCTTTTTTATACAGAAGAATAATGTTTGATTCTGTCCATTGTTGTGGGATAATTTCGGTATTTAATATCTCGTTAAACACGTCAGTGAGGGCTGGTGTAATAACTTCTTTGCTTTCTTTTAGGATTTCGTTGTTTATACCATCGGGTCCTGGTGCTTTATCTCTCTTTTGACTATCTATAGCTTTTATTACTTCAGTCTGAAGAATGTTAGGGATATTTGAGGTTTCCGCTAGGTCGTCCTTGTCCCGAGCGGTGTTGTGTTCATATAATTTTTTGTAATAAGATGTGGCGATTCCTAATATGTTCGTTCTGTGGTAGTTCCATTCTCCGCTGTCGTTTTTAATTTTTGTGATCCAGTCTTTTGAATTTGTTAATTCCCTATTAGCTTTTTTGACACCACCCGTTTTGACTACATGTTTTTCGAAAATTTCCATTCTTCTTTTTTTCCTGTCCGTTCTTATACTTTCTTTGATGTCTTTACTAATTTTTGCTAAATTCCTTCTTCTGTCTTTTACATCTTTAGTGTTGATTAGCTGATTTCGTTGCTCTAGTAATTTCATGGTATTAGTTGTTAGCCATTTGTTGTTTGGTTCAGTTTTGATCTTAGAAATATGTTGTAATTGAACTTTAATAGTATTCTCTATCCAGTTGTATTTTTCTTGAGTTCCTATGATCTTTGTATCCTCTTTGAAATTTGTGAATTTATCTCTTAGGGTGACTACTAGTTGCTTCATTTGGTGCTTGCTGAGCTTAACAACTGCTAGTTCCTTTCTCGGTCTAGGTTTCTTTGGTTGTACTGATTTTATTTCAGCTCTGATCATTCTATGGTTGGTATTGAAGTTAAATTTGCTAATTACGTCAAAATTTGTAAAGCATTTATTTCTATTGGTCATTATAAAATCGATTTCATTCTTTGTTTTCCCATCTGGTGAAATCCAGGTCCACATCTTCTTTGTGTTTTTTTTGTATGTTGAATTTAAAATGGTTAAGTTATTTTCTAGTGTGAAGTTTATAAGTTTTTCTCCATTTCTACTTCTAATTTTATTACTGTAGATGAATGGTCCTAGCACTGTCTCTTCTCCTGGGCGCTTAGCTCCAATTTGGCCATTGAAGTCTCCCATTACGATTAGATTTTTGTGAGCATGTTCTTGAATAGTGTTATTTAAGTCAAGGTAGAATTTCTCTATTGTTTCCAGATCCGATTTTTCTGTAGGTGAGTAAATTTGTAAAATGGACCATGTATCTTTATATCCCGGTAGCTTCAAGTTCATCATTGCTATGCGCTCCGAGATTCCAATAAATCCTTCTATAGATTTTTCAAGGCATTTTTTGACGATGAAACCAACGCCATGGTGGCCTGGCGTCGTTCCAATATGGTACAGTAAGAAGTCTGGTAGAGAAATAATTCTTTCTCCCAGTCGTCTTACTTCACTGAGGCCGATGATATCCCATTTAATTTGTTTTAACGCATTTGTTAGTTCTATAAGATTTTCTTCATTTTTCAGCGTGAGTACGTTAAGGGCTGCGACGTATATTTTTGTTTCTTTGTAGTTGTTACTCTGTGTTGTTGGAGGGTTATGGTCTTTGTCCCCCACGAGGACCAGTCGGCTTGGGGGAAAATATACTACTTCTGTTTGTTTATTTTCATAGTTCGTTTGGATTTTCCGTTTACCGGTTAATTGCTATTCTTTATTGGGTGTTGAGTTGTTGGTCAAAGAGTTCGATCTGGGTCTCATTGCATCGAAGGCATTTATCCTGTTAATTTTGGCATAGCTTAGAATTTGCTGCTTTCTGGGTTGAGTTTTGGAAGATGACGGTGAGGCACTTGGTTCTCTTTTCCTTTTTTCAGTGTTGGTCTCTTTGACTACCAGTTTATCGTAATTCAGAAAAGCTGTATTTCCCTTTTCCCTCTCTTCCTTCAACTGTGGTAGCAGTGCTTTCCTTTTCTCCAAAACTTCCTTCGAGTAATCCTCCGATACATAAAGGTTCTTAAAACTCTTTCTATTCTTCATAATTTCATCTTTTCTCCATGCATTTGTAAAAGAACATAGCACCGGCCTTTCTTTATTCTGAACTTTATTTTTTCCTAAGCGGTATAATTTGTTTATTTCGGATTGCTCTATATTTATGTTTAGGTCTTCTTTGAGGGTCACCTTGACATTTTTAAATAGCTCCGATGTCGAAGTTTCTCCCTCTTCCATCCCGTAAATAATTATGTTGTTACTTTTCTTTTCTCTTTTTAAATATTCCATCTCTTTCTCTAGATCACTAACTTTTTGTTTCAATTGTTTATTTTCTTCAATAATAGGGATAAGCTTTTCATCCATCCTATCCATTAAGTTTTTTGTAAGTGATTCAGTTAGTTCTGCTGTTTGCTTCTGCATTTCTATCTTCATACTGTCGAATAATAGTTGAAATTGTTCCTCCATATTTTGTGCAAAGTAACGTGGATTGGAACGTAATATAAATGGTAGATATTAATTTTCGTGTACTAGCAACACTGGAGTTAATGCCAACTTAACAGAATGACATTAAGTGACATAAAGTGTTCTATTTGGCAGATTTTGTATTTGAATGTTCTAACCTCAAATGTTATTGTGGATTTTCTTCTTCACTTTATTGGATAGATCCTGTTGATTTCCCAGAGCTTTACTTCTTCTGCGTTCACCAAAGTACTATTTTTGTGGTTTATATTAATGTTTACGGCTAAAGCAGCCTAAAACTATTTTTTTTACAACAATTTGTTACAGATAGAATCACAGTGATGTTGACACTCCAAAGACCGGAAACGGAAAAGAGTAAGTATAGAAATATTAGTTCCAACTTAATTTGACAGCTCTAAATTACGTCCGTATCTTTCTCGTTTTATAAGAGAGAAAAAGATAGCAATAGCCTAAATTAAGTTTAGTTTGTGCACAACAGAATCGACACCAATATCTCCGTAACTAGAAGGTTAAGATACGGTCCAGTTCAAAAAATATCACGATGACGACAATAACAAGTGTTTTTACACCCGTTAAGTCGATACACCTCAGCCTACTCTTTCGGGGCAACAGGCACAATGATATTTTTTTTTTTTTGAAAATTTTAAATAGGTATGATGACTGACTAAAAAATATAATATGATTCTGTTTAGTCCGTCAGTTAGATCATCAAAAAATATTGGATAAGTGTTTTTTTTTGTTTATAAGATAAAACGTGTCAAAGAGAGTAGAAAGAGTGAGGGCTTGTGACGTCACATTTAAGTAAAAAAATTACTCAAATGTTCTCTCAAACATCACACGAGTTTTCGACGCATCGTCTTCATTTTTAGGGTTCCGTACCCAAAGGGTAAAAACGGAACCCTATTACTAAGACTTCGCTGTCTGTCCGTCTGTCTGTCCGTCTGTCCGTCTGTCCGTCTGTCTGTCACCAGGCTGTATCTCATGAACCGTGACAGCTAGACAGTTGAAATTTTCACAGATGATGTATTTCTAAATATAGTCAATGGTACGGAACCCTTCGTGTGCGAGTCCGACTCGCACTTGGCCGGTTTCTTATTTACGTGAAAAAAGAAAAAAATATGTGTCCAATATTTTTTGGAAATCTTTCTGACGGACTAATTAGATTTTTTTGTCAGTAGATATACTTAATACAAACTCTAATTGACTAATACAAACTATTATTAAAGAGCTTTAGTGTCTCGCTCAGTACCCTATTAGCACTCATAAGTACACGATGGGCTACCCGAGTAATCCCATACTTGTGACCCCCTGGAGACTCATGTCCTCCTAGTGAAACGACAACCCTGTTAGTAACCGGAATCTCAGTTACAAATTAACTACCTTAACTAGTTAAGCCTGGTTAAGTTAAAAGGGTAAGAGTTAATACTGTTTGACATTTACTTAAACCAAAATTAAATTAAATGAGAGGTTTTCTTTTTGTGGTATTAAAAAAAAACTTAGTTTCCAAGATCTCTATAGATGGCGTTGAACTTACTATGATAGTTGGTGCCAAAGCCAAAACGCTCTCGTTGACTGACACTTTCATTTGCTTAACCTTCCGAATATAACCTAGTTTTCTCGCGCTTTGTTAAAATCAGTTTTTTTAGGTTCCGTTCCCAGCATTATCATACTAACTCTTAGCGCCATCTATTCAGCGACTAGGGAAGAGCTAAAAAGAAAATCCCTCATTGAATCAAGACGTTGCGAGAGATTGATCACGTTTTTTGGCATCTCAGATTATAAGGTGTTGTTTTTCAATGCAAATTATTATTTTCATTTAAAACAGTGGTCTATACCTATAAGCTTTTAAGCCTAAAAAAATATGCGAATATAAAGAGGTTGTGTTTGAAAGTTTGTATGTAGGGGGTAATCTTCGGAACTCCTGATCCGATTCTGAAAATTCTTTCACTAACAAGAAGCTACATTATTCAGGAGTGTTATAGACTACATTTAAAACGTTCCCGTGAGTACATTCCTTACATAAAGGGAGCAAAGCCTGGAGCAAAAGATAGTTGAAGATAAAATCATGTAATGTAATATGGAAGGTGCACATTCATATGCGTTACACAACAAAATGTAACACAACTAGATGTAAACGGTAATACCCTTTTCTTTGGGCCCGGGGAGTCTCCCGCGGCGGCCGGGACGTTGAGAGGTTCTCTCCCTCTCACGTTCCGCCACCTCCTTCTCTAGCATTACTGCTTTGCAGAAGGAGGTGACGGCGTCCCATTCCGTCTCGCTCCGGACAATGGCTTGGACCAGGGCCCGACGCGAGAGGTCACCGCCGCCAGTTACCGCTTCGAGGACACGGCGGTACTCCGCCCATGCGGGGCACACCTCCACCGTGTGCTCCACCGTGTCCTCCGGTCGATCCTCACAGTGGAAACACCTGGGCGTTTCCTCCCGCCCGATTTGGTGCAGGTACCTCCCGAAAACACCGTGTCCGGTGAGGACCTGCGTCAGGCGGAAGGTGAGGACGCCGTGGCGTCTCTCAAGCCACTCCTCAAAGAGGGGACTTATTGCCACAATCGTGGCGTGCCCTGCACGAGGTTGCGACAGTCGCTCTCTCCATGTCGCCATGAGATCCCACCAGAAGTCTGTCCGCTGAGCGACAATTTGCCGCGGAACGGTAATACCCTTGGTTATTAACTTTATAAGAACGGCTTTTATTAAGGAAACAGAACTCCATCGTTCGAAGCCGAAATCAGTTCATGAGTTTCACTGAGTTTATCCATTTAATTTCACAAATTATACAAATTAAAAACGACATCCTTACAAAAGGTAACATCTCGTACATTCTACGTAATATGTGAAGAAGTAAGTCTATATGATATGGATATAGTAACTTGAATATTATCCTTCTGTCAAACGCAGTGCACTCTACAGAATATTCCGGTACACAATAGGGATTTTACCGGGTAATATCCGATATGTGTGCAGAGTAATTTTCTAGGAAAGGCAATATTGTAATAGCACGTGTATAACATAGCTATGTATGTATGTTTTGTTTGTTTGTCGTGATGTAGGTAGGCAATTAATAATGCTTGCAGTTTCTATTTTTTTAATTAAATTTTTCAAACATGCAGCCCATCGCGAAGCCGTCAATGAGAGGTTTCAAAACTTAGTTTCCAAGAACTCTATAGATGGCGTTGAACTTACTATGATAGTTGAAGCCAAAGCCAAAACGCTTGGAATAAAAAACTTTGTGTCACGTCACATTCGTTGACTGACACTTTCATTTGCTTAACCTTCTGAATATAACCTAGTTTTCTCGCGCTTTGTTAAAATCAGTTTTTTTAGGTTCCGTTCCTTGCTTTATCATACTAACTCCTAGTGCCATCTATCCAGCGACTAGGGAAGAGCTAAAAAGAAAATCCCTCATTGCATAAGTTCAATCCAACCAGTATGGACACTGACACATATCAGTGGTATACAAATAAACGGTCCACAATTTGTCCGAGCCGACCCGAAATTTATTAGTAGGTACCAGTCTAATTCTTTGGACTTTCTCATGAAACGAAAGAGATTTAAAAAACAGATGGAGTGGACATAAGGAATATTTTCATACAACATGAATTTGTGTGTTTGTGTATTGTGTGTTTGTACACACAAAATATTCAACTGCTGAAAACTCACGCTCTAATTAAATCTGGGGTTTACAAGGTAAAATTGAATCCTCCTATTGTTGAAGTATTATCACCACTGCTCTCAAAACGGTGAAGGAAAACATCGTGAGGAAACCGGCATGTCCTAGAGCCAAAACATTTGAAGACATGTGACATCTACCAACCCGCACTGGGCTCGCGTGGTGTATTATAGCCCATTCCCTCTTATAAGAGAGGAGGCCTGTGTCCCAGCAGTGGGAACGTTAATAGGCTGATGATGATGATGATTGTTGAAGTCGGTTAAAATGTAGCCTCTGTTTTTTGGCCCATAACAACGAGTCGATTGACACCTTATTTATCAAAATCGGATGAATAGTTTACGCGCTACGGAGGAACATATGTAAATACAAACATACATACATAGACTGCTAGAATCAACTCTTCCTTTTGGCTTCGCCGTAGTCGGGTATAGTACATTTTGATACAAGAGCAGAAAGTTTGTTATTGCAATCGAGGCGGAAAAAACACCCGAGTTGTAGGCGAGGGTGTTTTTGAGCCGAGAACTGCTATAACAAATGTCCAGGAACATCAAACGACGTTTTTCAATACACTTTTGAAGAAATCAAATAAAATGACGAAAAATATTTTTGTCATGAATTATTAAGAAACTACGATTTTTATTTTCTTTTTTTTCCGCGCTTTGCTGTCGCCAGGTTGAAGAAGAGGCAAAGGCATGAAGCCGTTAAACAGCCTAATATAAAAATAGTTTTTTATATACTTTTGAATTCAGAACAAACATAAATGTTAATTTGTTTGAAAAAGTAAATATTGGTTTAAATAATCATGTTTATCTATGATATTAGAATATCATAGATAAACATGATTATTTTATATAAACACAATTTTAATACCTAATCAAAAAAATATTTAAGCCGTAAAGACGCTTAATGCTTTGCCGAAATTAAAAAAAAAAACATTCACCTCCGACTATAGGCATTGAACCGATTTGAACTTGTATAAGTATGTTATCTGTGGAATTTTACTTTCCCGCACACGTGCGGGAAAATGAAAAAATACGCACGCTTGTGAAATACATTGCATGTTGAACCTAATAGTAATGCAATAAGAACCAGTTTTAGAGGAAGTGTATTGAAAAAAAATTAAGCTTGTTGATTGTGACTCCATTTTGACGACCATGTCTGACTAAAGTTTTCCAATTAAATTAAAGAAACATTAGTAAGTATTGGTCGTACGGTTCGTAGATGACAGTAATCCATCGGTTACATAATGAATGTTTTACGACTAATTAACTGGAATTACGAGTTCCTCATAAAAAGGTAATTACGAAGCATATAATGACTTCTACGATGGATGGATCAGGATGAATTGTGTGAGGAGTGATATGAAAGAAAAAATGTGAATGATAGCGGGACGGTTGACAAAGGAGAATGGAAGACAAAACGCGTTGTGCTGACCCTAAGTAACATGGGGACAATGTCAGTCGTACTGGTATGGACATACTTGGAAGCTGCTGAGTACACCGGACACTGATATTTCGTCAGTGTCAGTGTCTGGAGCCACGTCTACATTGTACCGACGCGGAGAGGAAGACGTACAATCCGCAAATCAACTACCGCAAGAAAACTGCACATATGTACAGTCACGGACTATAATTGATAAGCCACTTTCAAGATTTCCAATTTTGCAGTTGTATACATTCACGAGATTACACGATTAAACACGAACTCAAACCGAATGCTCGGAAACAAAATGACACATTACTAATAATCGGAAATAGTCTTATCCATAGAGGTTGAAAAATTAATTATAAGTTGTCAATGATAAAAACATACAATGGTGCTGACGTGTATCCCAATCTATTTGATACTGACCTCCTTTGAAGAAATAGTCCTTAATAAATACTCTTTATTTCTGAAAACCTATCCGAAGCCAGAGTGACAGTTGAAATGTCGATGTTAGAAAAGATAAAATTTCTCCGTACGCCAACGTTACTATGGCTACGCTAAAACAATATTGTCGCTAGGTTATGGTTGCTACACCTGCAATTCGTCGACTTTAGGTAGTCACTCGGGTTTAGTCGGTTATATTCGTACTTAGTACCTACAGCTAAGTACGAATATAACCGACTAAACCCGATTTGCATTACACGGCTAAAATACGAATGGTGGTAAGTGGCTCATCATTTATAGTCCGTGACTGTATATCAACGAAAACAAAACGCAGTGTAGACATATGTCACATTGTTATGAGTGACAGGTGTCACTCTTGAGATGACGAGTGGGTGTTTAAAGCCGCACGATTATTGCCGCGCGGCGTAAATCGACCGTGTGAACGGCAATTCGGCTACGTCGCAAGTGACTAACGCCGCAAGCCTCAAAGTTGGGTAGCATCCGACTTTGGCCGCGCGGCGACCGTCCGCATGCGACTGGTGACGACCGTGTAAGCGATCAGTTGCAGGCGATCGCCCGCCGCATGAGATTGTATTTCTATTTCAGTTCCGGCACAAATAGCTATTCTGCTCAACATTTTCGACAGAAAAGACCGAGCCGCATGCGATTTTAGTAACCTACAGGTTAGGTTGGCCTAGCCAAGTTACAAACGTTTCGTATCGATTCTCTTTCTACAATCGTAAACGCCTCGGCGTCAGCGATTGTAGAAAGCGCTAAATTGGTAGCCAAGTTGACTGAGTCGATCGCTCGTTCTCTAATGTCTGTAGAAAAAAACTACACTTTAGTCTAGGTGAGCGTTCCTACCAGAGTTTAGCGATCAACATTGTAGAAACGATAACATTCTATTCTATCATTTTGAACGATACAAACATTTCTATTCGTTTGTGTTGATCACGTGATTTAACGTTGAGATGATGTCATTCCCATTCATTTGAATAATTTTCTACTAGCGTTAACGATTGTAGATTATCAACTTGGCTAGGGGTGCTGAGGATTTTAGAACCTAGTGTGGCCATTTGTGAAGCGACTAGCCGCATGGCGAAAATCGACCCGTGTAAACCCCTCATAGTAGAGACGTATCGAACAAGACGACATGACATGTTGCGCCGACCCCAAATCATTTGTGCTAAGGGCAGGATGCTGAAGATGATTCGACCAAGCCTATCCGTTGCTGCCCTCCCCTCAATGACGCCCTAAGCCAAGGTCCAAACCTGGCTTAACAAAAAAAAAACGAAAATGATGATGTTATGTCAAATTCACTGTTTTAGTCTTTCACGGTTTTTCACTACACCTATAGTACTTACGGGATAATATCCGTGATTTTTTTGATCTATGACATGTTCTCCTGATATTTCGACGCTGTTGCAAGCATCATGATCGCAGGAGTACTGAAGAGGTATGCGCGTGAGGCGAAAATTGGTGGAGCTCATAGATAAAGAAAATCACGGATATTATCCTTCATGTCCAATTGTCACCAACATTTAAAAAATTTGTTTTGCGAATATTGCGATCCTTCTCTTTTTCGCTGAATTTTAAAACATGACCCTTCTTTTCAGTCATACAAAAAGGACCAAACAAATCTTGAAAACAAAACATGCTCTTGACATACACTTAGGTTGACATGGGTTCTAGACACGTCAAGATCTTCTGCACGATTTAAATCTACATGTTTGTTGTTATAAAATAGTTTATTTTAATTAGTTTTTGTTTTGGTCACAATAGTCAGCTTAATTTTAGTGACTAATCGGGCTTATATTAAAGGTAAAATTAGCGATAAATACCCGTTTCCATATGTTTTAACCGACTTCCAAAAAGGAGGAGGTTTTTTTTTTAATGTATGTACACCGATTACGCTGAGATTTATGATCCGATTTACGTGTTTTTTTTTTTAGTTTGATGCGGAATAGTTGCCATTTAGTCCCATAAAAATTTAACATAGTTTGGCCCAGTAGTTTTCATTTTATGAACATTTTTGCTTCAGTCGTGTGGTATAATTTCATGTATGTTCACCGATTTCTCCTCCATTTGTGGAGCGATTCCCAAAATTATTCTTTTATTTAAAAGAGTATACTTTTGAGATGGTCGCACTTAAATTTGGTGAAGATCTGATGCTGATCTTCGGAGGTATATACGTACAATGGAACTCTTCAAAACTAGACGGCAAATCGGTCGTGATTGCTGCCATCGCTTGGATATTTGTTGTTTATACAACATCATGACGTAACATCACGCTTGTATGCTCTGGAAGTACGCAGATGTGTACAATACACCCAAATTTCGACAGTTTAGATAATTATGTTAAGTTCCATTTATTGGGGATAAGCCTATTACCATGACATGTATTATTAACAATGTAAAATAAATGCATATAAAATATTTGTAGAGGATATTACTTACAACTAAATATGGAGAAATAAAAAAACTGTAGCTTCAGAAGTCGGTGACAAAAAAAAAATGAATCAAACAAAGGTCACCGACTTCTGAAAGTAAATATGTTAGCTAAAATTTTTGCCGCACGCGTAGAAATGGCTAAAGTTATTTTTCACTTTTTTGTGTTTTTGAAGTCGGTTTTATTTTTTTGTTAAAAAGTTTTTTTATTTCTCCATATTTAATTAAATTAGTATTAATTTTTATATAACCTCCTGGTAACATTGAATGTAACACAACTAGATGTATACGGTAATTACTTTGGAAATTAACTTTATAAGAACGGTTTTCATTAATGAAACTGAACTCCATCGTTTGAAACCGAAATCAGTTCATGCGTTTCACTGAGTTCATCCGTTTAATTTCACCAGTATATACAAATTAAAAACGGCATCCTTACAAAAGGTCGTACATTCTACGTAATATATGAAGAAGTTAGTCTATATGGATATAGTAACTTTGATATTATCCCTCTGTCAAACGCAGTGCACTCTACAGAATATTCCGGTACACAATAGGGATTTTACCGGGTAATATCCGATATGTGTGCAGAGTTATTTTCTAGGGAAGGCAATATTGTAATGGCACGTGTATAACATAGCTATGTTTTGTTTGTTTGTCGTGATGTAGGTAGGCAATTAATAATGCTTGCAGTTTCTATTTTTTTTAAATTAAAGATTTTAAATTTGCCCATCACGAAACCGTCAACTATATAAGTTCAATCCAACCAATATGGACACTGAAAGATATCAGTGACTCGGTCGCTCGACTCGTTCGCGTGCGCATCACAAATTACGTTCTCCGTGTTTGAATATTCACAAAAAGCTAAATAGTGTACATGTAAAGACAAAAGTCATATCAGTGTGAAGCTCAATAAAATTACTGTGTTCTGTGATAGTGATAATTAAAATCGGACTCATAATAACGAAGATATCACAGTATTTAGTGAAACCAAAATCGGTAAACACTGATCAGCTGCTGGTCTCGGGTGAGTCACCGCATGCGCCGGCCGGCCCGCCCGTAACACTATTGCTATCGCTGCCGCTTTAATGCGTGCGGACTACTGCTACGCTGCTCGCACACGTATCACGCACCTCCACGCACTCTACGCGTGTACTGCTCGCCGCACTAGCTACATGAGTCACCGCCTTTGTCTACGAACGAGCGCTTTATTTTGATGTCTTTTAGAAGCAAGTGTATAATAAATCAACACAACATCACGCCTTGTGTTCCCCTAAAGGGTGCGACAGAGCTGTAGAGGTACTTGTATCATAGGAGCATTAATTAAAACTAGTGGAATCGATGTATTAAAACACTATAAATTATAAGAAAATTTCAAGTGTGCGACAAGAACAATAAAATTTAATATACGAATACAATAAAGGTGTACAAAATGTCACGATTAATGTGCGCAGGTTGTAAACAAGATATATCTATCAACAAAAATGTGACTTGTTCATTGTGCAAAGGCATGTACGACCTAGAATGCGCCAATATACCGACCGACTGCTTTAAAAAAATGTCGGCATTAAAGACCACTAATACTTGGAAGTGTCAAGCATGTTTATGTAAAATACCCAAAAAAGGGAACATAGATACCCCCATTCGTCAACGAGAACGCGATTCCCAATCAAAAACCTCATCACCAGAAGTAAATAACGTCACGATTAGAAAAACTACAAACAACATTATTAATGACACTACAGACTCTGCAGACCTTAGTTTGTTAGGCGATACAATTTACACACAGAACGAAGCAAAACTATTTCAATCCTCTACACAAACCGAACTAACGCTGCAAAACTTAAGTGAAATGATGATGTTACGCCTACAGGAAAACAACAAATCTATTATCACAGAATTGCAAAACACAATCCAAATTGAAATAAACAAAGCCATTTCAAAATTAAGAGAAGACGTTGAACGGGAAACCAACGAACTATTGAGACAAAACGAACAAAGAATAAAGGATATTCACGATACAAACACTGCTTTAGAAAATCTAAGAATCGAAAACGAGAAATTAAAAACTGAAATAGAAGACCTAAAAACAAAAACAAAAACCGTTAAGGATCAGTCAAACCCTAATAGTTATTGCATAGAAAGTCATCTCAAAAAGATTGTTTTGTATGGTCTTGATGAATACTACAAGGAACCAGTCACCAATCTACACATGAGACTAATTGATTTATTTCGCGAGATTAAGAATGTCGACCTAATGGGATATATAGAGGATACTTACAGAATAGGCAGATATAGCACGCATAATCGCCCACTAGTGATTGAATTATTGAGCAAGAGAATGGCTACGTATGTCAAAGAAAACAGACACCTCTTCCAGGGTACCGGATTATTTTTATCTGAATTTCTGGATAATAATGCACGAAGGGAAAGGAAACTTATGCGCGAAGAAATGCTGAAAGCAAGAAGTAAAGGGTTACATGCAATAATTCGTAACAATCAATTGATGATAGAAGGAAAACTCATAACTATAGAAGACGAGACACCCAAAAACCGAATTACCATAAACAGAAGCGAAGGCAAAGAAGACCAAATAAACTCCCAAGATATTAACAACCACTTCCAAAGCTACAATAACGCAGAACATCACAACAAGCCATTTCGTAAACAACGACCAACAATTTAAAATACTTTTCCAAAATATCCAAAGCCTCTGTAATAAACAACACATACTTGAAGCCTTCATAGAACAAACACCTAAGTACAATGCAATTTGCTTATCAGAATCGTGGTTATCACAAGCGAAAATGGATACAATGCAATTTAGCGGCTACAAATTTGCATCCTCATACTGCCGGACAACTCGGACAGGCGGTGGTGTCTGCATCCTTTTACAGGAACACATTGAATGCGTGGAAAGAAGTGATATCACAGAATTTTCAATTGAACATGTTATAGAAGTATGTGCAACAGAATTAGTAAAAGAAAAACTATTATTGATAACGGTTTATTGGAACAAAAGACAGGAAGATATATTCTATAAACAATTAAAGCAAATATTAACTTATGTGAATAAAAAATATAGTAAACTAAATGTAATTATAGGAGGGGACTTTAATGTAAATATTTTGGAAAATAATTTGAAAACAAACCAATTCTTAGATCTAATGCTAGAATATAAGTTCAACCAACAAATAAAATCACCAACACGAATTACGCAAACTTCATCAACATGTCTAGACTTAATTTTTACAAATCTCAATAACAAAATGCATACAACAGTAGAGGAGTTAGGTTTCTCAGATCATAGGGGTACTATCATACACATAGCTTTGCCTCAACAATCTAAACAAACTATCTGGTATGTCAAAAAAAGGTTATACAATTATAAAAACACTCAACTATTCAAATCTAAATTAAATGAATTAAATTGGAACGAAATAATAAAAGCAAACAAAAACATAAACGAAAACTATGCAGCATTTAATGACACACTAACCAACATATTAAACCAATGTATACCTAAAATGAAAATAAAGTTAAGAACAAATAATAAAAAATATTGGCTAACCCCTGGCATCAAACTTTCATGTAAAAATAAAAGGCTTGAAAAGATACTTACACTCAAAACTAATAATCCGATAATTAAAAATAACTATAAAAAATACGAAAAAACACTGAAGAAAACAGTTATAACTGCAAAGAAATTGCAATATATAAATCAAATTAAAAAATCAAATAACAAAGTTAAAACTATGTGGAGTATTATAAATGAAAGAACAAATAAGAAATTAAAAAGGGACAAAAATAACATTAAATTACAAACAAATACTATAAACATCACTGAACCTAAGGAAATAGCTAATTTTTTTAATAACTTCTTTGCGTCCATTGGTAGCACAAAAACACCTTGCAATGAGCCCGCAGGCACCCCAGTGCTTAACCCCACTGAAAACACCATGTTTCTCAGCCCAGTAGACCCCGGCGAAATAAACACCCTATTAAAAAACCTAAAAAACAAAAAAAGTCATGGAATAGACGAGTTACCACCAATCTTAATACGACAATGTGCAAACGAACTTACGTTACCGTTCTTCTTGCTAGTACAACAATCTTTCGAAGAAGCCACTTTCCCGAATTTCCTAAAGAAAGCACTAATAAAACCAATCCACAAAAAAAACTCGAAAGCGGATCCAAACAACTACCGACCAATAGCTCTTTTACCAACCGCCTCAAAAATTTTTGAGAAAGCGATGTGTAATCGTGTGTACTCCTTCTGCGAAAAATACAACATATTTAATGAATGCCAAAACGGCTTTCGCAGAAACCGGTCCACTATTTTAGCAATTTACAAATACATACAGGAAGTTTTAAATATAATAAATGACAAAAAATACGCCGTAGGTTTACTCTTAGATATGACCAAAGCTTACGACAAAGTGCAATATGACATCTTACTGAATAAATTACATGGTATAGGGATCCGCGGTAAAGCTCATGAATGGTTTAAATCCTATTTAAAAAATAGAGAACACCAGGTCGAAATAGATTTTTATAATGAAAATACCAAAGAAATACAAAATATTCGGTCTGACTGTAAAATAATTAACGCCTCTATTCCCCAAGGGAGTGTAGTTGGATGCCTCCTATTTCTAATTTACATAAACGACCTTCCGAAAATCATAGAGGGGCCATGCGTCTTGTTTGCTGATGATATTTCACTTCTAACTTCATGCCGGAACAGTGTTGGCTTGAGCGAGGACCTAACCACTACACTAAATAAAACCATAACTTGGCTCAAAAACCATAACCTAGAAATCAATTTCTCTAAAACTAAAATAATGTCCTTCCACCCCCGTCAAAAAACTCCACTAGAAATAAACTTCACCTACAACGGCACTACAATAGAAGTCGTTCAAGAATTTACTCTACTTGGCCTATCCATAGATACTAACATTAACTGGAAATCTCACATTAAAAAGATAAGATCTAAACTATCCACATTTGCATACGCCCTACGTGAAGTTAAAAAGACTACCAACCTTAAAACCGCACTAATTACCTATTATGCCTATGCACATGCGTGGCTCAGTTACGGCGTGATATTGTGGGGAAACAGTACAGACGCACCGACACTTTTCACACTGCAAAAAAGACTGATAAGAATATTAGTAAATATAGAAGACACTGACAGCTGTAAACCTCATTTTCAAGAACATAAAATATTAACCCTCCCCTGCCTATACATTCTAGAAATTTGCAAATTTGTTCGCAAGTACCCACATTTTTACACTACACGAGAAAATATACAGTCAAGATACACATTACGCCACAAAAATAGACTAAACCTACCAAGCTCTAAGCTAAAAATGCATTCAACAAGTACTCTAGTCATGTCAATGAAAGTTTATAACAAATTGCCGGAAATAATTAAAAAGGAACAAAACTTTATTCCATTCATAAATAAATTACAACAATTTTTATTATATAAATGTTATTATACTATAAATGAATATCTAAATGACAAATTTTAAATTACTTAATACACTTATATATTTTTTAATTAGTATTGTTACTTTGTATTACCAATTTATTAGAAAAATTAAGCTCTTTCTCTGTCCTACTTTGCTGTGCCCTTACAGGGTCCATATTAATGTACCTAGCTTTAAGCCCTTTGTAACACCTTTTATACAATATGGAATGCAAAATAAATGAATATGAATATGAATACGTTACTATGGCTACGCTAAAACAATATTGTCGCTAGGTTATGGTTGCTACACCTGCAATTCGTCGACTTTAGGTAGTCACTCGGGTTTAGTCGGTTATATTCGTACTTAGTACCTACAGCTAAGTACGAATATAACCGACTAAACCCGATTTGCATTACACGGCTAAAATACGAATGGTGGTAAGTGGCTCATCATTTATAGTCCGTGACTGTATATCAACGAAAACAAAACGCAGTGTAGACATATGTCACATTGTTATGAGTGACAGGTGTCACTCTTGAGATGACGAGTGGGTGTTTAAAGCCGCACGATTATTGCCGCGCGGCGTAAATCGACCGTGTGAACGGCAATTCGGCTACGTCGCAAGTGACTAACGCCGCAAGCCTCAAAGTTGGGTAGCATCCGACTTTGGCCGCGCGGCGACCGTCCGCATGCGACTGGTGACGACCGTGTAAGCGATCAGTTGCAGGCGATCGCCCGCCGCATGAGATTGTATTTCTATTTCAGTTCCGGCACAAATAGCTATTCTGCTCAACATTTTCGACAGAAAAGACCGAGCCGCATGCGATTTTAGTAACCTACAGGTTAGGTTGGCCTAGCCAAGTTACAAACGTTTCGTATCGATTCTCTTTCTACAATCGTAAACGCCTCGGCGTCAGCGATTGTAGAAAGCGCTAAATTGGTAGCCAAGTTGACTGAGTCGATCGCTCGTTCTCTAATGTCTGTAGAAAAAAACTACACTTTAGTCTAGGTGAGCGTTCCTACCAGAGTTTAGCGATCAACATTGTAGAAACGATAACATTCTATTCTATCATTTTGAACGATACAAACATTTCTATTCGTTTGTGTTGATCACGTGATTTAACGTTGAGATGATGTCATTCCCATTCATTTGAATAATTTTCTACTAGCGTTAACGATTGTAGATTATCAACTTGGCTAGGGGTGCTGAGGATTTTAGAACCTAGTGTGGCCATTTGTGAAGCGACTAGCCGCATGGCGAAAATCGACCCGTGTAAACCCCTCATAGTAGAGACGTATCGAACAAGACGACATGACATGTTGCGCCGACCCCAAATCATTTGTGCTAAGGGCAGGATGCTGAAGATGATTCGACCAAGCCTATCCGTTGCTGCCCTCCCCTCAATGACGCCCTAAGCCAAGGTCCAAACCTGGCTTAACAAAAAAAAAACGAAAATGATGATGTTATGTCAAATTCACTGTTTTAGTCTTTCACGGTTTTTCACTACACCTATAGTACTTACGGGATAATATCCGTGATTTTTTTGATCTATGACATGTTCTCCTGATATTTCGACGCTGTTGCAAGCATCATGATCGCAGGAGTACTGAAGAGGTATGCGCGTGAGGCGAAAATTGGTGGAGCTCATAGATAAAGAAAATCACGGATATTATCCTTCATGTCCAATTGTCACCAACATTTAAAAAATTTGTTTTGCGAATATTGCGATCCTTCTCTTTTTCGCTGAATTTTAAAACATGACCCTTCTTTTCAGTCATACAAAAAGGACCAAACAAATCTTGAAAACAAAACATGCTCTTGACATACACTTAGGTTGACATGGGTTCTAGACACGTCAAGATCTTCTGCACGATTTAAATCTACATGTTTGTTGTTATAAAATAGTTTATTTTAATTAGTTTTTGTTTTGGTCACAATAGTCAGCTTAATTTTAGTGACTAATCGGGCTTATATTAAAGGTAAAATTAGCGATAAATACCCGTTTCCATATGTTTTAACCGACTTCCAAAAAGGAGGAGGTTTTTTTTTTAATGTATGTACACCGATTACGCTGAGATTTATGATCCGATTTACGTGTTTTTTTTTTTAGTTTGATGCGGAATAGTTGCCATTTAGTCCCATAAAAATTTAACATAGTTTGGCCCAGTAGTTTTCATTTTATGAACATTTTTGCTTCAGTCGTGTGGTATAATTTCATGTATGTTCACCGATTTCTCCTCCATTTGTGGAGCGATTCCCAAAATTATTCTTTTATTTAAAAGAGTATACTTTTGAGATGGTCGCACTTAAATTTGGTGAAGATCTGATGCTGATCTTCGGAGGTATATACGTACAATGGAACTCTTCAAAACTAGACGGCAAATCGGTCGTGATTGCTGCCATCGCTTGGATATTTGTTGTTTATACAACATCATGACGTAACATCACGCTTGTATGCTCTGGAAGTACGCAGATGTGTACAATACACCCAAATTTCGACAGTTTAGATAATTATGTTAAGTTCCATTTATTGGGGATAAGCCTATTACCATGACATGTATTATTAACAATGTAAAATAAATGCATATAAAATATTTGTAGAGGATATTACTTACAACTAAATATGGAGAAATAAAAAAACTGTAGCTTCAGAAGTCGGTGACAAAAAAAAAATGAATCAAACAAAGGTCACCGACTTCTGAAAGTAAATATGTTAGCTAAAATTTTTGCCGCACGCGTAGAAATGGCTAAAGTTATTTTTCACTTTTTTGTGTTTTTGAAGTCGGTTTTATTTTTTTGTTAAAAAGTTTTTTTATTTCTCCATATTTAATTAAATTAGTATTAATTTTTATATAACCTCCTGGTAACATTGAATGTAACACAACTAGATGTATACGGTAATTACTTTGGAAATTAACTTTATAAGAACGGTTTTCATTAATGAAACTGAACTCCATCGTTTGAAACCGAAATCAGTTCATGCGTTTCACTGAGTTCATCCGTTTAATTTCACCAGTATATACAAATTAAAAACGGCATCCTTACAAAAGGTCGTACATTCTACGTAATATATGAAGAAGTTAGTCTATATGGATATAGTAACTTTGATATTATCCCTCTGTCAAACGCAGTGCACTCTACAGAATATTCCGGTACACAATAGGGATTTTACCGGGTAATATCCGATATGTGTGCAGAGTTATTTTCTAGGGAAGGCAATATTGTAATGGCACGTGTATAACATAGCTATGTTTTGTTTGTTTGTCGTGATGTAGGTAGGCAATTAATAATGCTTGCAGTTTCTATTTTTTTTAAATTAAAGATTTTAAATTTGCCCATCACGAAACCGTCAACTATATAAGTTCAATCCAACCAATATGGACACTGAAAGATATCAGTGGTATACAAATAAACGATCCACAATATGTCCGCAGCCGGCCCGCAATTTGTTAGTAGGTACCGGACTAATTCTTTAGACTTTCTCATGAAACGAAAGAGATTTAAAAGCCAGATGGAGTGAACATAAGGAATATTTTCATACAACAAGAATTTGTGTCGTATTAACACCTAAAACACTGGACTACTGAAAACTAACACTTCAATTAAATTCGGGGTTTACAAGGTAAAATTTAATCCTCCTGTTGTTAAAGATTCATCACCACTGCTCTCAAAACAGTGAAGGAAAACATCGTGAGGAAACCGGCATGTCCTAGAACCAAAAAATTCGAAGACATGTGACATCTACCAATCCGCACAGAGGCAATGGGCTATAATACATCACGCGGAACCACCGCGTGGTGGATTATAGCCCATTCCCTCTCATAGAGAGGAGGCCTGTGTCCCAGCAGTGGGAACGTTAATAGGCTGTAGTTTTTTTTTTGATTCACTAAACTCATGTACAATCACAAAAGCAATAAAAAAGTGACAACACCATATTTGTGATTGACATCTACTGGATGTGATTCTAGCATGCTTATTATATGTAAGACAATTAGGTAAAACTTACAAATTGTGAACTTTTCCTGATCTACTCGATGATGATGATGATGATTGTTGAAGTCGGTTAAAATGTAGCCTCCGTTTCCCGGGCCATAACAACAAGTCGATTGACACCTTCATCAAAATCGGATGAATAGTTTACGCGCTACGGAGAAACATATATGTAAATACAAACATACATACATATTAGACTGCTAGAATCATAACCCTTCTTTTTGGCTTCGCCGTAGTCGGGTATGGTACATTTTGATACAAGTGGAGAAAGTTTGTTATTGCAATCGAGGCGGAATTAACTCCCGAGCCGTAGGCGAGGGTGTTTTTGAGCTGAGAACTGCAATAACAAATGTCCACGTGTATCAAACGACGTTTTTCAATACACTTTTGAAGAAATAAAATAAAATGACGAAAAATATTTTTGTCATGAATTATTAAGAAACTACGATTTTAATTTTCTTTTTTTTCGCGCTTTGCTGTCGCCAGGTTGAAGGAGGGGCAAAGGTATGAAGCCGTTAAACAGCCTAATATAAGAATAGTTTTTTTTTATATATTTTTGAATTCAGAACAAACTTATATGTTAATTTGTTTAAAAAAGTAAATATTGGTTTAAATAATCATGTTTATCTATGATATTCTATTTATAAACACAATTTTAATACCTAATCAAAAAAATATTAACGCCGTAAAGACGCTTAATGCATTGCCGAAATAAAAAAAAAAAACATTCACCTCCGACTAAAGGCATTGAACCGATTTCAACTTGTCTAAGTATGTTATCTGTGGAATTAAACTTTAAAAAAAAAACGCACGCTTGTGAAATACATTGCATGTTGAACCTAATAGTAGTGCAATAAGAACCAGTTTTCGAGGAAGTGTATTGAAAAAAAATTAAGCTTGTTGATTGTGACTCCATTTTGACGACCATGTCTGACCAAAGTTTTCCAATTTAATTAAAGAAACATTAGTAAGTATTGGTCGTACGGTTCGTAGATGACAGTAATCCATCGGTTACACAATGAATGTTTTACGACTAATTAACTGGAATTACGAGTTTCTCATAAAAAGGTAATTACGAAGCATATAATGACTTCCACGATGGATGGATGAATTGTGTGTGGAGCGATATGAAAGAAAATTGAGTAAATGATAGCGTGACAGTTGACCGGGCAGAATGGACGAAAAAGCGCGTTGTGCTGACCCCAAGTAATATGGAACAAGGGCAGTCGTACTGGTATGGGCCTACTTGGAAGCTGCTGAGTACACCGGACACTGATATTTCGTCAGTGTCAGTGTCTGGAGCCACGTCCACAATGTACCGACACGGAGGGGAACACGTACAATCCGAAAATCAACTACCGCAAGAAAACTGCACATACATTAACGAAAAAAAAAACACAGTGTAGACATATGTCACATTGTTATGAGTGACAGGTGTCACTCTTGAGATGACGTTTAAAGCCGCACGATTATTGCCGTGCGGCGTAAATCGACCGTGTGAATGGCAATGAGAGGTTTTCCTTTTGAGGTATTAAAAAAGAATTAGTTTCCAAGAACTCTATAGATGGCGTTGAACTGACTATGATAGTTGGTGCCAAAGCCAAAACGCTTGAAAAAAAAAACATTGCGTCACGTCACATACTCTCGTTGACTGACACTTTCGTTTGCTTAACCTTCCGAATATGACCTAGTTTTCTCGCGCTTTTTTAAAATCAGTTTGTTTTTAAGATCTGTTTCTTGCATTATCATACTAAGTTCAGCGCCATCTATCCAGCGACTAGGGAAGAGCTAAAAAGAAAATCCCTCATTCGGCTAGGTCGCAAGTGTCTAACGCCGCAAGCCCCAAAGTTGGGTAGCATCCGACTTTGGCCGCGCGGCGACCGGTCGCATGCGACTGGTGACTAAAATCGACCGTGTAATCGATCAGTTGCAGGCGATCGCCCGCCGCATGAAGGAGGAAGGAGTGTATTTCTATTTCAGTTCCGGCACAAACAGCTATTGTGCTCAACATTTTCGACAGAAAAGACCAAGCCGCATGCGATTTTAGTAACCTGTAGGCCTAGCCAAGTTACAAACGTTCGATTCTCTTTCTACAATCGTAAACGCCTCGGCGCGCCGAGGCGTTTACGATTGTAGAAAGAGAATAAATGAAGATGAAGATGAAATGGAGATAAAAAAAAAAAAAAATCGCAAGTTTTAACGCGATATTAAGTATGTCAAAAATTCACAAATAAATAGTACTATAACAGTGTGCAAGGATATATTGGCAAATCTTGCGATTCCAGAGATATCCTCATTTTTCATGTCAGCTCCATACATTTTTTTCTTATAAAAATTATAACTCTTCCATTTGTGCACACAATTACTTCATATGACATTTTATAGAACAGTAATGATTGGCAGAAGTCATTTCCAGCAAAAAAATAACATTTAAGACATCGAGATCCTATGTCTTCTACAGCCGATTTTCGATCCACCGTGCGGCGTAAGCGATTGTAGAAAGCGCTAAATTGGTAGCCAAGTTGAAACGACTGAGTCAATCGCTCGTTCTCTAATGTCTGTAGAAAAAACTACACTTTAAAGTGTATAGCGAATATTAGCGAACAACATTGTAGAAACGATAACATTCTATTCTATCATTTTGAACGATGTAAACTTGTCTACGAATTTTCTATTCGTTTGTGTTGATCACGTGATTTAACGTTGAGATGATGTCATTCCCATTCATTTGACTAGTTTTCCACTAGCGTCAACGATTGTAGATTGTCAACTTGGCTAGGGGTGCTGAGGATTTTAGAACCTAGTGAGGCCATTTGTGAAGCGACTAGCCGCCCGGCGAAAATCGACCCATGTAAACCCCTCATAGTAGAGACGTATCGAACAAGACGACATGTTGCGCCGAGCCCAAATCATTTGTGCTAAGGGCAGGATGCTGAAGATGATTTGACCAAGCCTATCCGTTGCTGCCCTCCCCTCAATGACGCCCTAAGCCGAGGTCCAAACCTGGCTTAACAAAAAAAAAAAAACGAAAATGATGATGTTATGTCAAATTCACTGTTTTAGTCTTTCACGGTTTTTCACTACACTTAAAGTACTAACGGGATAATATCCGTGATTTTCATGATCTATGACATGTTCTCCTGATATTTAGACGCTGTTGCAAGCATCATGATCGCAGGAGTACTGAAGAGGTATGCGCGTGAGGCGAAAATTGGTAGAGCTAATAGATAAAGAAAATCACGGATATTATCCTTCATGTCCAATTGTGACCAACATTTAAAATTTTTGTTTTGCGAATCTTGCGATCCTTCTCTTTGTCGCTGAATTTTAATACATAATCCTTCTTTTCAGTCATATAAAAAGGTCCAAACAAATCTTGAAAACAAAACATGCTGTTGGCATACACTCAGGTTGACATGGGTTCTGAACACGTCAAGATCTCCTACACCTACACGATTTAAATCTACATGTTTGTTGTTATAAAATGGTTTATTTTTAACCGACTTCCAAAAAGGAGGAGGTTCTCAATTCGATGAGTATTTTTTTTTATTTTTTTTTATGTATGTACACCGATTACGCTGAGATTTATGATCCGATTTACGTGATTCTTTTTTAGTTTTATGCGGAATAGTTGCCATTTGGTCCCATAAAAATTTAACATAGTTTGGCCCAGTAGTTTTCATTTTATGAACATTTTTGCTTCAGTCGTGTGGTATAATTTCATCTATGTTCACCGATTTCTCCTCCATTTGTGGAGCGATTCTCAAAATTATTTTTTAATTGAAAGAATATATTTCAGAGATGATTGCACTTAAATTTGGTGAAGATCTGATGCTGATCTTCGGAGATATATACGTACAATGGAACTCTTCAAAACTAGACGGTAAATCGGTCGTGATTGCTGCCATCGCTAGGATATTTATTGTTAATACAACATCATGACGTAACGTCACGCCTGTATGCTCTAAGGGGTACGCAGATGTGTACAATACACCCAAATTTCGACAGTTTAGATATATGTTAAGTTCCATTTATTGGGGATAAGCCTATTACCATGATATGTATTGTTAACAATATAATATACATATTTGTAGAGGATATTACTTACAACTAAAAATGGAGAAATAAAAAAACTTTTTAACAAAAAAAATAAAACCGACTTCAAAAAACACAAAACACAAAAAAGTGAAAAATAACTTTAGCTTCAGAAGTCGGTGACAAAAAAAAAACTAAATGAATCAAACATAGGTCACCGACTTCTGAAGCTAAAGTTATTTTTCACTTTTTTGTGTTTTGTGTTTTTGAAGTCGGTTTTATTTTTTTTTGTTAAAAAGTTTTTTTATTTCTCCATTTTTTAATTAGTTTGTGTCTCGGTCACAATAGTCAGCTTAATTTTAGTGAACAATCGGGCTTATATTGAAGGTAAATGGTAAAAAACATATGGAAACGGGTATTTATCGCTAATTTTTAGCGATAAATACCCGTTTCCATATGTTTTTTTTTTAATGTATGTACACCGATTACGCTGTGATTTATGATCCGATTTACGTGATTCTTTTTTAGTTTGATGCGGAATAGTTACCATTTAGTCCCATAAAAAATTAACATAGTTTGGCCCAGTAGTTTTCATTTTATGAACATTTTTGCTTCAGTCGTGTGGTATAATTTCATGTATGTTCACCGATTTCTCCTCCATTTGTGGAGCGATCCTCAAAATTATTTTTTTATTTGATAGAGTGTACTTCTGAAATGGTTGCACTTAAATTTGGTGAAGATCTGATGCTGATCTTCGGAGATATATACGTACAATGGAACTCTTCAAAACTAGACGGTAAATCGGTCGTGATTGCTGCCATTGCTTGGATATTTGTTGTTTATACAACATCATGACGTAACATCACGCCTGTTTGCTCTGGAGGTACGCAGATGTGTACAATACACCCAAATTTCGACAGGGGATTTATTGGGGATAAGCCTATTACCATGACATGTATTGTTAACAATGTAAAATAAATGCATATAAAATATTTGTAGAGGATATTACTTAAAACTACAAATGGAGAAATAAAAAAACTTGTTAACAAAAAAATAAAACCGACTTCAAAAAACACAAAACACAAAAAAGTGAAAAATAACTTTAGCTTCACAAGTCGGTGACAAAAAAAAAACTAAATGAATCAAACAAAGGTCACCGACTTCTGAAGCTAAAGTTATTTTTCACATTTTTATGTTTTTTGAAGTCGGTTTTATTTTTTTGTTAAAAAGTTTTTATAAAGAACAATCAGTATCAAACATCACGCATGTAATCCCCGAAGAGTTAGGCAGAGGTGTCTAATAGTACACCCACATTTTGCCAGTTATGTTTAAGTCCCATGGAACAGGGGGCGAGCCTTTTGCCATCAACTGGGCACAAATCCAGACTCTGCGGCTCCTACTAAGGAAAAACACAATAACACTGCCCGACGCGTTTGCTACTAGACCAACCAGGCAGTTCTTTTGAGTCGTGGGGGCTTTTGGGACTGGGACCGCGGTCTCGGATTCCCACTTAATATTTTTGAGTGGTATTATGGGACCACAAGAAAAAAAAAATAGAGTACAGCTAACAAGATTTAATTCGTTGTATCAGATATTCTCTGTTGGTAATGCAGGGTATGGCAGACCCATCACATAGCCATCTAGTTATTCGATACCAGTACATCAAGTTACCCGAAAATGCCAAAATTTTCCCAATCAACCTTAAGGTTGATTAAATTTCTTTGATAGATTTTCAACTTTATTAATTAATCTCAATCACAATCAATTAGGTTTAAACCTAATTAGCTTTAGCGACAAAGTTTGAAATCTATGAAAGAAAGGAGACAGTTTTTTTTAGGCCCTCTTCGATGTTGCGGATATTCATATTACTTACACCAAAAAAAAGTAACCATTTTATTCTAATAATAAACGAAAGATTACATAGAAACGAAACCGGAATCTTAAAATCATAACAAATAAGTTGTATTATGATATTTTTTTGCGAGTCAAATCATTCCTGTTGTGGTCAATGCCATTTGACGGAAAATACTTACGTAAATAGGGGCGTTTTTTCCGTTTACAAAAAAAAAGTGCGGTATCCATTGGTACTAATATCTGCTTTAATTAAAATATAATATAATATAAAAATAAATAATATGAAACTGTGAGCTTTCTAATGCTATTTTAGAGGTTTCCGCTAAAATCTTTTAGATGGTATAGAAAATCATCATGGCACGGAACGTTGTAATTTCGTCTTTTTGGTGGTTGACTGACAACTTCATTTGACATTTGACGTGTTATTGTTATTGTTTATTGTTAGATTCACGTTTTCATTTTCGAATTTCTCATCATTCCGGTTAGACATGGCTTAGCTAATATTACCACTGTAATCTAGAAATTATAAGGAAGAAATCTATATACGTTTCATTAATATCTGTATGTCTGTTACAATTTTACGTGGGTGGCCTGTTCTCCAAACAAAAAAAAATGTCTCCTTTTGACAGATTGTAGTAGCTTGGTATTTGTATTTATTTATTGGTATAGGTTCACCAACAGCTTCTGTGTATAGCATTTCTGTATACATAGTTTTGACAGTCTTGGACTTGCACAGTCGACAATTACAGGTACAAAAAAAACACAAAAATAAGTGTTAGCCTAAGAGAGATTAAAATTAAAAATAAAAGTACCACGTAAGTAGTACCTAAGTAGTACGTTATATTAAGTTTGTACCTTCCAACTAAGTAGCATTTAAGTGATAGTAAAAATTTAGTGCTTAGGAACGAGTTACAGCTGTAACTTACTACTTGCGATTTACGGTAAAGCGCAATATTATAAAGTGCGTTTGTGTCTATCATCGCGCTGTACAGTTCGACATTTGTTTACCGTAAGTAATAAGATACTTCTGATTCATAGCAACAAGTTTTTTTATATTACATATTGTTTGTATTCGCAAATGTTTTATATAGGCGACATAGTCTGCACAAAACACCTAATCTTAATGTATAATGCTTTTAGAATAAGATCTGAATGTCATTTATCTGTTGTGTTTATGTTAAAATAAAGAAATTTCTAAATCTAAAAATCTAAAATAAAATAAATAAATTAAATAAATAAATATCGCTGGACATTAACACACAGCGCTACCTAGTGCCACACTAAGCAACGAAGCTTGTGTTCTGGACACCAGATAGTTGATATACTACATTGATACTTTTTGTTTGTAAATACATACCAAACGCACGCAAAACATTGTGCTTACGAGGGGTGCATACAAGGGTGCATGAGTAAATTATATTAAAGTTAGGTATTACTTTTGGTGAAAATAAGAAAAAGTTGTTTTTTTGACCTTTCTTTTAATCTTACTTTATTATTAGGTAAAATGTGAATATGTGCATGTGTGTGTGTGTGGCACATTGTTCGCAGAACGGATGGCCGATGGGGCCGAAAAGTTCTTGAGTGGCGACTGCGAAACGGAAGACGTTGCGTTGGAAGGCCTCCCACTAGGTGGACCAATGACCTGGTGAAGGAACCGGTCAATGTGGCGACACTTGGGCCTATGTCCAGCAGTAGACGTCTTTTGGCTGAAATGATGGTGATGATGATGATGATGATGAAATGTGAAAGTTTGTGAGCACGGATCGATGAATGTTTGTTCCGCTTTCGCGCAAAAATGGTTGAACGGATTTGGGTGAAATTTGGCACGCACATAGTTTATAACCCGGATTAACACATAGGAGACTTTTTAACCCAGTAGTACGATTCCGTGGGACAATTACGGAACTCGACCCGAACGATGCCGCGGAAAACTCACGTAGATGTAAAACAACCCTAAACATTTCCACATATTTGAATCAACCAACACACGTCGTCATTATTCCACATGATTGCTCCACAGCATTTGAAACAATAGGTACGAACATAAATTTGTTTATATTGTCGCAAACTCAATAACAATCAACCAGCGCAAATACCTCACGAAATGACAATGTATAGTAACTATTTAATTAAATTCTCTAGGAAAATTGACAATGAAATACGTAACAGTGAAGGATCGTATGTAGGTGGATAATGTATGTCTAAATAACAAGGTTTCCAACGATTTTATCATCAGTAACCCACGTTTCACTGAAAAGGTTAAAGGTTATATTGAATTTCATATTTAAGTAAACAACAGTATTTCGTAGAAAAATTATAATACATTCCGTGGAACTTTTGATTTTGAAGCGACCTAGATTTGTTTGCAAGATGCATTCACGTAATAAATAATATTGAAGTTTTTGTTTTATCTCGAACGCTTTTCTTTCCAACAATTTTGAAGGAGATCAAACGATTATCTTTTAATTCTTCCTTTATTTAACTGAAATTCAATACGCAAAAAACACAAAAACCGTAAAATAGTCAGTAGAGAAACGCAAACTCGGAGATAAAAGTAGAAATTCATCTCAATTCTCAACGAGACATTCATCAAGATCACGATTCAATTTGTTATACACTTAGCTGTTTTAATTTATGTTCGCATAGTACTTTAAAATTAAAGTGCTAGGTAAACGTTCGAGGTGAAAATGTTTGTTTGTGTGTAAGGAATAAATAATGTTGTCGTACCTGTGCATCTCCCGCGCTTGCTGGCGTCCTGGTACGCGTGTTAGCGATCGCACGGTCGGGGGCACACTGTCGCCTGTTGGTTAGTTAAGGGTGGTCTAGGTGTGTATAGAGCTGTTAGTACCGAATGTTTATTTCAAGCTTTACGAGAAGATAGGAATCCGGAATACACACTATCTCTCTTCCACGGATCCATGATAGTATTTTTAAATAAACATTGTGTTCAATGCTTACATTGTAGGCCAACTTCAACGTTCTAGCAGTTAGGTTCTAGAATTAATTTCATGGTTTGTAGCCCTGAATCTTACACTGCTGGGTATAGGCCTCCCTTTTTTCTGACCTGGATGTCATCAAAAAGGGGAGGCCGGATTTATTTATTGGATTTGACTTTATCTCGTAAATTGACCAGCTATTTTTTTTTTTAATTTATTTTTTAAATAAAAATTTGTTTATTTCTTAACCAAATCAGAACAACAAGTTGATGATTGGAACCTCCTTTTAAGCAAAGAAAAAGCCTGTATTATGAGACTCCGCTCTTTCTTATCTAGACAATTTTTTTAACAGAACAGAATACTTACATAACATTTATATAATTTTTATATTATAGGTACACGTGTAAGTGTATGGGGATGGGGGGGTTGTGTGTACTTAGTGCGTGTGTATGTATGTGTATGTGGTCCTTAGAGCCTGTGTGTGTGTATATGTGTGTAGGTGAGTGTGTGTGTAGAGAGAAATGGGTGAGTTAAACTATGTTTTAAAAGTGCCTCAGTTTTTGTTAACCTACTTTGTAGCAACTCCCTTTTCTCTATAATCCAATAATAAGAAAAAAACTCTAGTAAAAACATTAAACTTAGAAGCTACACTTTTCCTAGTCCAACAATTTACTCACAGCATTATCTATCTATATTGCAAGAACAAACAGCTCTATATATTTCCCGCCGGTTCTCGCGGTGGGCGGGAGCCACTTGCCGCCCAGCAACAGTTTATACGGGGTTGCCACTCCGGACTGACTAGCTACGTCAAATATTCATTCATTGCTAACACTTTACTGAAGGATCATAAGTAGGGTAGCTACTTGTAACTGAAGTTAAAAAAAAAAACACGTGAAAGGGTTTTTAAAACGAAATTTTAAATTTTTTCAAGTTATATTAAATAATAGTATAATAGTAGTAAGTCAGGCATTGCTTTGAGGACAGCATAAAGTTGTGCTAACATATTTAGTTTACGTATATAAGTACTCCGAAAAAATAGATCCAAGCCGCAATAATTATGATCATCACTACATATTATAAAACCGGCCAAGTGCGAGTCGGACTCGCACACGAAGGGTTCCGTACCATTGACTATATTTAGTATTTGTTGTTATAGCGGCAACAGAAATACATCATCTGTGAAAATTTCAACTGTCTAGCTGTCACGGTTCATGAGATACAGCCTGGTGACAGACAGACGGACAGACGGACAGACAGCGAAGTCTTAGTAATAGGGTTCCGTTTTTACCCTTTGGGTACGGAACCCTAAAAACAAAGTCCTCCGCCACGTCTGTCTGTCTGTCTGTTCGCGATAAACTCAAAAACTACTCAACGAATTTTCATGCGGGTTTCGCCAATAGATAGAGTGATTCATTAGGAAGGTATATGTAATTTGTCATGGTGTTGTGCTAATTAGTTGAAATATGACGAGAATTGTTGGAAGTGTCGGAAAAAGTCATCCCACCTTGCTCTACTCTACACATGCGAAACCAGGATGGGTCGCCAGTTTTAAACTAGCAGACGTCACGCGGTTTCACCCGCGTAGTTCCCGTTCCCGTGGGAGTACGAGGATGAAATATAGCCTATGTTACTCACTGATAATGTAGCTATCCATTTCTGAGAGAATTTTTAAAATCAGTCAAGTAGTTTTAGAGTTAAATCGTAACAAACACACAAACAAACAAACAAAAAAATCAAATCTTTCCTCTATATAATATTAGTATAGATATGTACCAAAAGCAAAACTTTCGATGTCATAAAATATATACATTGAATACCCATTGAATACCATTGAATACCCGACTGCAGTAACCAAATAGAAAAGGCCGACTTTTGCCATAATAGTTGAGTTTGCCATAGATGTTTCAAGAAAAGACAAGACCCGCCGTTGTGGATTTCGTTTGCCAAGTGATATCTAGAAAGTGAGCTTTTGCTATAAACAAGGCACAGATCGTAATGGAAAACTTAATATAACTTTTACTGACCTTATCATCGAACCTAAGAACGCTCAATGGTCACACAAACGATCTGTAAACAAACCGGGTACTTACTTTTTTTCCCAAATAGAAAGGAACATTTTTACCACTAGCAACCCGACGCTCGCACCCAAAGCTCCTATTATCCGTCCAATATAAATTGTCACTCACACTTACGCAATCATATCCCAGATACGACGCCACCCATCTTCGTCGGTTTACATTGGATGCTGTGGAAACAAACACCTTTTACAATCACAGACCTAAAATTGAACTCTAAACCAACGTGATAGGGGTTATGATGAGTGTATTTGAAAGTTTGTGCTTAGAAAGTGACCCATATAGGTCCGATGGGTCGTTTTAGACACTCGTTTGATTGACGACTTTGATTTGATTTTTTTAATTGACTTGTCTGTTGCAAGGTTGTTAACACCGCTAGAGAATATTGATTTATAAGTCAAGCTTATGACCGCGACTTCGGCTGCGTAGAGTTCGGTAATTGTCCCTCGGGATCGTACTAACGGGATAAAAAGTAATAAAATAATCCTTTGTGTTAATCTCAGTTTTAAACTACGAGTATCTGTGTATTTATGAGAATGGCGAGATTGCATGTAATTCGGGACCCGGTGATATGGGTAGCGTACATCGTGGAAACTTATGAATAGTTAAAGAACGAGTTAAGACTAACAAAAAAACAAATGGAAAGTAGGTTATAGAAGTTGGGAGAAAAATATATGAAAGGTAAAATATTATAACCTAACTTAAGGCACGGACTTATTGATTATTTTTTAGTCGTAGAATGGCATAAAATAGCTTTTATCCATATTCCACGTAGCCGTTGGACACAAACAAACAATAGAATGATCCACAGACTATGTCAACAGATGAATTTGACACTTTTCTCAACGAGGGATTTTCTTTTTAGCTCTTTCCTAGTCGCTGGATAGATGGCGCTAGGAGTTAGTATGATAATGCAAGGAACGGAACCTAAAAAAACTGATTTTAACAAAGCGCGAGAAAACTAGGTTATATTCGGAAGGTTAAGCAAATGAAAGTGTCAGTCAACGAGAGTATGTGACGTGACACAATGTTTTTTTTTTTTTCCAAGCGTTTTGGCTTTGGCACCAACTATAATAGTAAGTTCAACGCCATCTATAGAGTTCTTGGAAACTATTTTTTTTTAATAACTCAAAAAGAAAACCTCTCATTGTAATAGGTAAATGTCAAACGTTGCGTTCGGAAACTGCACGATGACTTATTTTTACATAAATTAAAATCATTCGTAACTTTTAATTCCCATCATCTAGTAACTCAATATTTTTTATATAGAACTCTGATAAACTCTTTACTTTATAATTAATATAAACTAGATCGTGAACGGCGCTCCGTTGATTTTTTAATTACGTGGGTCCAACTTCGCCATTTTCCTTTCATGGAAATCCGGTCTGTAGTTTTTGCGAGGAAGAGTAACAAATATCCAAACATTCTCACAAACTTTCGCGTTTATAATATAAGTAGGATTACAATATAGCAGTTGAGTTGTCTACCTACTGCCGATAGCTAAAGTTGGAACAACTTTATGACCCTGAAATGTCAGACTCAGAACCAATATCTACACTATAACTATTATATAATAATGGTGTCGATTCTGTTGAGCACAAACTAAACTTAATTTAGGCTATTGCTATCTTTTACTAAAAGACAGTGCGAGAAAAGGACGGCTACTGCTATGAACTAAGTTAGAGATGTCAAACTAGTTTATGCCTTGCGCTTCACCGTGTTTTTAGTCGACATGTTTTTACGTGCACCCTTTATTTGTATGGAAATATTAGTTCCAACTAAATTTGACAGCTCTAAATTACGTCCGTCTCTTTCTCGTTTTATTAGAGAGAAAAAGATAGCAATAGCCTAAATTAAGTTTAGTTTGTGCACAACAGAATCGACACCATTATAAAGAGGAAAGATTTGTATTTTTGTGTGTGTGTATGTTCGTAATGAATAAACTCAAAAACTGCTGCGCCGATTTCAAAAATTCTTTCACCATTAGAAAGCCACGTCTGTACTGAGTAACATAGGCTATACTTTATCACCGTACTCCCACGGGAATGGGAACTATGCGGGGGAAACCGCGTAAAGTCCGCTAGTCTGTGATAAAGATGACTGAAAAATCAATAATGTATTATAATATAAATTCATTTATTTCAGACATAGTCCATAGTTCCAGAATATAAAATATTTAAAATTAAAAACACATAAAATACATTAAAATAATCAATAAAAAAGAAAATTACACAAACAATTGAATTAAATAAAATATAAACTATTATTAGTAGTAGTACACATTAAAACAATCAATCATTAACATCAAAATCATTCATTTTAATCATTTTTTTTTGTTTGGCGTATAATTGTAAAAAGTCTGTGTTTATGGTCTTTAAGGTTAGGGGTAAAAGCCCTGACAGGGTGCCTCCTGTATTACTGTATGGCACACCTTTGCAGAGAGCACAGAATTTTAAATACCTTGGTCATATATTGACCCCTGACCTTAAAGATGATGATGACGTTGAACGTGAGCGGAGGGCATTGTCGGTTAGAGCGAACATGTTGGCTCGCAGGTTTGCACGCTGCTCACTTTCAGTCAAAATCACGCTCTTTCGAGAGTACTGTACTTCTTTTTACACGTGCAGCCTGTGGGCTAGGTGTACGCAAAGATCGTACAGTGCTCTCCGCGTTCAGTATAATAACGCGTTTAGGATGCTGGTGGGGCTGCCCCGCTTCTGTAGTGCGTCGGGGATGTTCGCAGATGCGCATGTGGATTGTTTTTACGCAACAATGCGTAAAAGGTGCGCCTCCCTGGTGCGCAGGGTGTGGGGCAGCACCAACAGTATCTTAAGCATGATTGCCAGTCGCCTGGACTGTGTTTATGTGGGTCGCTGCTGTGCAATTACTCATGGTTTGTCGCAGCAGTGATCCACCATTATTTGTTGTGTTGTTTGTTTTATCAGTGCTTACTAACATAGTCGTAAGTTTTACTAACAGCTTTTGAGTCATGGATACTTGAATAAAGAGACATTCTATTCTATTCTCTTAACAAAATTAAACATACACAATTATATAAAGTCACGAGGAGAGGCGCTAACATGAAGCTGCATCCACCTCTGTATCAGGGACAGGTCCCACCGCTCGGACAAAACCCTCAGGAGACTGTTCGAGCTGCTTCGTAGGCGATTTAATAGTGAAGCGCTCTGCTTCCTCATGATCACGAAAAAATCATCGGTCCGCGCCTCAGCAAACATAGTCGAAGCACTACAAAACCGCGGAATCCCTAACAGTATCCTGAAAGCATTGTTGTACTGCACGCGCAGTGCGCTGTACGCCCGCTGCGTAAAGTTGGTCCACAGTATTGGACTTCTAATAAACTTTTGTCAATCTTTTTTTTTCTTTTTGGGACAAGCCCGCCACACTGTTCCCAACCACTGTAACTCCTGAAAGCCAGAATCAACAGTGGCGACCACCACAAAAGCGCCGAGACAATGAAGCTCGACGAAGTCCCAGAGAATGAATTTAACTGTCTTGGATCCCGCAACGAAATTAATCAGAAAAGTATAGCGGAGGAGTAGGAAAATCTGTAATTTCCACTTCCCTCCATATCAGCAGGAGACACAAAGAAACAAGGCCAATAGGCGCAAAGGGACGTTCACAACTGGGATAGGCCCAGTTGCCTAGCACCACGGATAAAATATTAACATTAATGGGTCCTAAGTTGTGAGCAGTTATATTTGATTCCAATAATAGGTATGGCAAAAACGCTTGAACGCACGGAAATTCGTTCTAGTTTCTACAAGGTCTGTGTAGTAAATAACTCCGGATGTAACCTGTACACTATCCAACATAATATTGCGTTCATTCTGCCAAAGACTGCACTCCCATAAAATATGATGTGCTGATTGTTCATATTCGCAGTCAGATGTGGAACATTGACAAAGAGGCGAGTCAACAAGCTTGAAGGAAAATAATTTACTCTTAAAGTTACCATGACCGGCGAGAAATTGAGCAACACAGTGATCAACTTCCAGCCATGTCCTGGCCAGCCGTTCACGAACGGATAGAAAGAACTGGTGGAGGTGTCGGCCCTTGATGGAATTATCCCACCTACATTGCCATTCAGACAAAAGATTCCTCCCAGACGTCGGTCTGTGGTTTGAATAATCTAGAAATCTTATCACGATCACGTAGGGTTAAAAAGTCTGCGTCCGTGGTTTTTGTCAATCTTATTGTTGTAGAATTACGAAACGGAAAGGTTGAGGGTTCGGGTTAATTATGGACGTTCTAGATTGATTAGGGAGTCTGGGTTTGTGCCCAGTTGATGGTAATAGGCTCGCTCCCTATTACATGGAACATAAACATAACTGGCGAAATGTGGGTGTACTTTTAAGTACATCGCTACCTAACCCAGTAGTAGTTTTGGGATACCATAGAGAACGAACTTCGAGCTCGTATCGCTCGATCGTATTTTGAGCTCGTGGCTAAATAATAACAGCCACTCAGCCGTTAGGTTAAGCCATGCTTGCGTAGGTTGGTCTGTGGATGGGTGACCGCCCATTACATACCGAGTTTCCTCCGTGCCTCGGAAAGCACGTTAAGCCGTTGGTCCCGGCTTTCATTCGTAGATCTTGACAGTTTTGACAGTCGTTAGGAAGTCAGAGGCCCAAAAAGTCTGACAACCAGTCTTACCAAGAGGTATCGTATTACCCGGTACTAGCTTGGTTGTGGAGGTCAGATAGGCAGTCGCTCCATGTAAAATACTGGTATTCAGCTGCATCCGGTAAAACTGGAAGCCGACCCCAACATAGTTGGGAAAAGGCTAGGCAGATGATGAGAGAACGAATTTCTCTTCACATTATTTTACAAGACTAAAGTTTTAAAAATGTATTAAATGAACCATTGAGTGCCACAGTACTTAAAAAATATTTCCAGCCGCTTTAATAAAAAAATTGACAGTCACGTTTTTATCAAACGGCCATCATGCGAAAGAAAAGCGCTTCCCTGTTCGCTCGTCTTCGTGGCGGTACCAACAGTACCTATCTTCAGTTTATTCGCAGATAGATGGGAGTCTCCAAAGCTGCGACATTGGATGAAAATCCACACTGAATAGTACAGTCGGGGTCTTTTCCGCCTGATCATTTTAATTTTTTTTCGCTTAAAACATGCGGAGGCGCCGAACCACGCCCCCTTAAAGTTTGGGCCTATTAGGAAAGCCTCAACTTTGGCGCGCAAAATAACAATAAATCTAGTTTGGCGTGCGTCGTCAGTGCGCTCGGCCGATTCGGTATCTTTTCATTCATTATTTCTATACAAAGTCAACGGGGCGGGGCTAGAGAGCGTTTCTATGTTGCGAGTGCAAGCAAAAATAAGCTTAGTGGTGGTCAGGCGGGAGTGTCCTCGATAGTACATGTTTGTGTGTGTATTTGTGTCTACTAACTAACACTAGTATTTAGGCCATAGTTACTAACACTATGGGCGTAGCCCGAAATAAACGCTATTATTATTATTATTATAAACTTTTTTATTAATTTACTACGATATTGAAAAAGTCATATCTGTACTTTGGGTAGAGATATGAGTGTTTAGGAACCTACAACCTGTTGCTTTAAAAGCAGTTCTGTAATCCACTAAGCCGCCGAGTCCCACCGCTACATTCTGAATAAAGTACTAAAGACAAAGTAGCTTTTAAATAAATAATTAAACTTTAATTAACTGTCTCGTTTTGCTTGAGTCTGAGTTTAATTTAAATTTGTTTTGAACCGGTTTTTTTTATTTGCGGTGGTGGGTAATATAATTCCTCTTTTTAGGGTTCCCTATTCCTGACAAGGAACCCTTATAGTTTCATGTCCGTCCGTCCATCCGAGGTTTTGCTCAGACTGTTAGTACTAGAAAGCTGTAATTTTGTAGAGGTGTGTGTATATCAATTACGCCGACAAAATGGTAAAACAAAATTTTGTAAAATATTTTTTTTAGGGTAGCTCCCCTACATGTGAAGTGGGTTTGAATTTTTTTTCGTCGTCTGTCCCTTCGTGTGGAGTATCGTTGAATAGGTCTTTTAAAATTACTAGTTGATAAATCTACTTTTCGATTTAATGCTCCATTTATGAAATATTAAACTTCAAAGTAAAAATATTGACACAAAGGTTGACTGGTAGAGAGTGCCTTGTGGCATTAAGTCCGCCTATGTAACACTATTGTACATGATTTTTAAATATTTGTTCCAGTAGGGCGTCCCTCCCCAAGAAGCTAAAAGCTAAATTGCGGGCTTGTAAAATCTGGAAAGTCTGGAAAAATTCATGATGATAGTACATTTCATGAACTTTAAAGAAGAATTTTAGCAGTAATAGTCGTTGAACTTGGGAATTGGATAATTTTGTACCAAATACAAAATCCTTAGAATAAATCCTTTACGTATAAAGTGACTAAAATGAAGTATTTGCTGTAGTTGCTAAACTGACAAATGTCAAATTTGATCTACTATATCAATTTTTTTGTGAAGTATTAACGGGCTACTACGGAACTCTACACTGCGCGTGGCCCAACACACACTTAGCCGGTTTTGATTGTTTATGGTATCATCATCTGTTTAGCCTTTTCCTAACATAGTCATAGTCATAGTCATTTATTCATTAACAAGTAACTTGTATCTGAATTTATACACAAAAATTATACAATTACAGTAGTCACAATAGATAAATTACATTTTACAACAACAATTTAACATAAAAAAAATTAAAAATAATCAGTTCATAATTCATCAAATGTCCTTCACAATTCATCAAATGCATGTAAATGAAAACAATATAGCCAAAAGCTTAAAATTTAAAAATAATAACAATAAAAATAATTAGCAATAGATAAATTTGATACATTATAATTAATAATAATATTTATAATTCGATAAAATTAATTAAAAACAATAACATCAATAAATCCAATGAAATTAAACACGATTTTTTTCAATAAAAATAAAAATTGCAGTTAAATAAAATTAAAGCTCTTCTACCGCATATAGACACTTATTCAACAGGAATTCCTTAAGTTTTATTTTGAAGGTGCTACTGTACACAGCACTTTTTATGTCCAAAGGCAACCTGTTGAATAATTTTACGGACTGGTATCGTGGACTGTGTTTAACAATTCTTAGATTATGATTAGTGAAGTTTGAACAATATAATATATATATATAATATAATATACTGAATACCAGTACTTTACATTGAGACTGCCTATCTGACCTCCACAACCCAGTTAGTACTGGGTAATAAGATATCCCTTGGTAAGACTGGTTGTCAGAGACTACAATATATATATGTGTCAGACTACCTGTAACGACTGTCAAAGATCTACAAGTGACGGCTGGGACCAACAGCTAAACGTGCTTTCCTAGGCACGAAGTAAATTTGGCATGTAATGGGTCACCCATCTTCGGACCGACCTGGGGTCCTAGTAAAACACGTTGTAGACCTAGCTCCTTGTAAAATACTAATAGGTATTCAGCTGCATCCGTTTAGACTGGAAACCGACCCTAAAATAGTTGGGAAACGACAACGCAGATGGTGAACCAAGAGTTTTATTTATTCAAGTAAGTAGGTATCTGTCGTCTGTCGCCTAAGTTAACCAGAACCAACCTAGAGGTAGTATAAAACATCAATTTTTGTAATTAATAGGGTTTTATTATAAAAATCTTCCGCTTCGAGGAACAGGAGACCTCGGCTAAACGGGTGTTGTTTACAAAGTGAATGTCGCTCATAATACTAATTGCCAAGGGCCCACCCAGTGTCGCGTTACTGAGCCAATTTCCGGATCACTCCCAGGCTTTTATGGTGGCTTGGTACCGATATAGCATCCTATAATTACATTAAATTAATTAAATTGGTACACTGAAATTAATATAATCACAATTTCCCTTAGGTCAGTATGCAAACAAACACGTGTAATGTTATTAAATGAAGGGCTTGTATGGGTTACTAATAATAATTTTTTGACGTAATTATTTTACGTTTCACGGGGTAGCAGGAGCTACAAAACTACATATTACGATCAATAACATGCTCCTTTTGTCTCGTCCACGTTCAACGCCGGTTGCGAGTACTACGCACGGCGCTCCTGACTTACCGAAGAATGTCCTCTGCACGGCGTTGCTACTCACATATTATAGTCCATTCATTTGGTTAGTTGTTTTACCTGGAAAGTTTTCCGGGAATTTTGAAAATTAGTGATTTTATAGATTTCAACGTGCTCTTTTCGAATTATCATTTAAATTAAATAGTACCTTGTTAGTCGCCTATCAATCATACTATCACATGAATGGATCTGGCCAATGGATCTTCTGAGAATGATCGACACTTTTGATAGTACTTTTATTTATTTTTTGATCTGGTTGACTTTTTTTTTATTGTAATTCCAATGACATGCCTCTTTTTTCAATTTATAAGTGTACCTAAACCATTTGCATGCCCATGCGACATTATAAATTAACATCAATTAAGTACCCATGTTTGCAAAGAAATAAATGATTTGATGACCAAAACTATCTAAACGCACTCTTTTAAATATTTGTAAATTTCATTCGAGCTAGGAGTGTGTTTTAAAACAGTCTTATTTTCGCAATATTACAAACTCATTTTACAAGATAAACAATGGCTCACTGAGTACATTCATTCCCTCCCTATTTCATTTCTCTTAGTACGAATAGCGCCAAATTAGTCAGTCCGTTGGATGCGGAATAAATCACCCTTTGGAGATGAGAATTTATTCAGCTTTTAGACTGTTTTAAATAATGTATTCTATAGCAAAAACGAGTCGAGTTTTAATATCAAAATTGTGCAATCAGGCTTCTTTAGAACACATTTCCAGCAAACCATTCTATAAGGGGAAGTAAAAACGTTTAATTTTGAGTCGGCAGCTCGTTGTTTTTCTAGCCATACAGTGTAAAACTACACAAGACTATATAATATATTATTTGAAACGCCAAACAAAATAGTCTTTCGTGAAATTTTATTGATTGACTTTTGATACAAAATATTATTAAAACCATAAAATAAATCTACCGCACATAAGCACAAACAGAGAACAAAACGACGAAGCTCAAAAATTTAAGTACTAGGCTTGCAAAAATGGTGGAGCAGTTGCTTTGACCACAGCACAAATGGCAGACAAGCCACTCCAGACCTCTCTCCTCGGCTAAATTTACCAGGATACTATCAGCGTTATAGAGTAAGTAATCTTGAATGGGCTTCCATAAGTGGAACAGGAATCCTTCTAGCCATATTATTGATATTGGCACCTGTAAGGGGAAGGGATATTAACCTGTGTGCTTATATTATGCTGAAAATGGAGAAGGCCTATAATGTTACTTTACATAGGCCAATGACTGTGGTACTTAAGTACCAGAAAGTTTCCAAGCGACCTTTCAGTCTCATTCGTCAACATGGACAGCTTTGTTCCAGGAACTGATGTGTTAAAGCCTATCTCCTTTCGTGACCTACTTCCCTAGTTTCTGTTAGCCTCAATGACTTATCCGCAGTCTTTCTTAAGGTCAACCCATCCACCTGTCAGGCTGATACAACATTAAACTAATAAATAGGGTTCATTGACTTACCTCTAACAAAAAACATAGAAAATTACATTTTCTCGACACAAACACGGGAAAGAAATTAATTTTATGAAGGACTACGCTTACGCTCAGTAGGTAGACAAGATTTGAAGTGAAGAAATCGTTTTTAAGTATTTTAGCTGGAAAAGAAAATAGTAATACCTTATAAAAATATACCGAAGAAGATGAAAGAGCAAATGGGTAATGTGACAAAGCTAAAATACCACCAGAACCATGAATAGGAGAAGATAGGGTACTCAAAAAAGGAGAAGAGAACAGAAGTGGTAAATAATTTCATCATTTTAAGAATAAGACGCAAGCTTTCTAGCAAATTAAATTGCAGTACAGTTACTCTGTTCGTGTTTTTATGCTTTCTAGCCTCTGCCAGTACATTTGCAATCCTCATCAAGTACATGCTCTACGACGATCTTCTGAAGGGCGACAATCTCACCCCATCAGTTATTACCAGAAGTTTTTGTTCGAAATTACTTAAGAAGCCACTTATAACCATAAGGGCCTCAAGGTTTCATTCAATGCGACAAGATTCTCATCAAGAATTTACTTTATAAACAGGTAGGTACTTACAATCATACAGTATGTGTATTTCATTGATAAGAATAGACAAAGCCAACACGAGAGCAATATGACTTGTCATAGATTGGATATTTTATTGGAAGTATTAAAAACATTCATATTTCTCAAAAAAGTAAAGTAAAAATGAAAATATAGAAAAGTAAACAAAAGTGACAGTGACGTTTAAACTAAATGCAAAATGCTAAATTTTTGGTTGTCCTCTGCTATATTACGATCTCTTTGCGTAGGAGCTCATTATAAAGGCTTATTTGGCTTGCTTAAGGCCCGTTCACACCGGATGCGTAGCGTAACGTGACGTGTGACGTGACGTTCGCACGCGCGTGCTAGCCCTGTCACACCGGCCAAAAGCGGTGCAACACACGTCACGCGCGCACGCATCACGTCACGCAGGTAACTGCAACACGCGCGTACGAGTCACATTGTCAGCCATATTTAGTTGAGAGCATTTGGCGAAAAGATGCACAGCAGTTCTTCTAATGAATAAGCTTTATTGTTGGTACTATGCCAAGAATCTTCTACTGCTACAAAAAGACTTTGGGTCCATGATATTAATAATAGAAGAGAGGAACGCAGTGAACATCATAATTCTATGAGTTTTTCCTATAAAATTGTCTCCATTTCGAAAAAAAACACTTGTAAACTATATTGTGTTTGTAAATAAATACAACCTGCCGTGCGTGCGTGAGTGCAGCAATTACCGTTGCGTGAGCGTGCGTGCCCGGTCTGGCATCTGACAGGGAGCGGCATATTATACAACGTCATCACTGCAGGCGCGTGTGCGACGTTGCCATTCCTCTACACACGCGCGCCGACTCGGTTTGTCAGTAGATGCGGCTCTGCGTGCGTGAGTGATGCACGTGCACACGTCACGCATCTGGTCTGGCATCTTTCTTACAGTTTCATACCTTACAACTGATGCGTGCATTAAGGCCCGGTCACACCGGATGTAACTTCCGCAATTTTATTTTGTTTTCAAAATAGCGGCCACGGATTAAACATGTATTAATCAATAGCTGGCATCAATACAAACAAATATTGATTGAGCAGCGGTGGCGGTGAGTGGCGGAGGAGCAGCGGTGGCCCAGTGGTGGCGGCCCCGACTTACGAACAGTAAGTCGTGGGTTCGGACCCAGACAGGCGCATTACTTTGTGTAATTTATTTCATCACCGCTGCTCTCAAAACGGTGAAGGATAACATCGTGAGGAAACCGGCATGTCCTAGAGCCAAAAAAATTCGAAGACATGTGACATCTACCAATCCGCACTGGGCCCGCGTGGTGGATTATAGCCCATACCCTCTCAAAGAGAGGAGGCCTGTATCCCAGCAGTGGGAACATTAATAGGCTGATGATGATTGATTGAGACAACATCTTCAAAAGCGTCACGTTTCCGAAGTATAAGCGATCAAAGTCAAAAGTTTGAGTTTTTTAAATAAAGGTCTGCAAACTTGAAGTGGACCGACACCGCAAATAGCTCTTACTCATTTATTCTTAACAATAAATGTTTTATCATTAACTGTTAAATTGTCCAATATTATTAGACCGTAGGTATATAAAATTGATTCAACATACTATCCACTCGAGCTGTTTTTTCATCTGCATCATAGACCGTAGGTATATAAAATTGATTCAACATACTATCCACTATATACGTATGGTATGGGAGCTGTTTTTTCATCTGCATCATAGACCGTAGGTATATAAAATTGATTCAACATACTATCCACTATATACGTATGGTATGCGAGCTGTTTTTTCATCTGCATCATAGACCGTAGGTATATAAAATTGATTCAACATACTATCCACTATATACGTATGGTATGCGAGCTGTTTTTTCATCTGCATCATAGACCGTAGGTATATAAAATTGATTCAACATACTATCCACTATATACGTATGGTATGGGAGCTGTTTTTTCATCTGCATCATAGACCGTAGGTATATAAAATTGATTCAACATACTATCCACTATATACGTATGGTATGCGAGCTGTTTTTTCATCTGCATCATAGACCGTAGGTATATAAAATTGATTCAACATACTATCCACTATATACGTATGGTATGCGAGCTGTTTTTTCATCTGCATCATAGACCGTAGGTATATAAAATTGATTCAACATACTATCCACTATATACGTATGGTATGGGAGCTGTTTTTTCATCTGCATCATAGACCGTAGGTATATAAAATTGATTCAACATACTATCCACTATATACGTATGCTATGCGAGCTGTTGTTTCATCTGCATCATAGACCGTAGGTATATAAAATTGATTCAACATACTATCCACTATATACGTATGGTATGCGAGCTGTTTTTTCATCTGCATCATAGACCGTAGGTATATAAAATTGATTCAACATACTATCCACTATATACGTATGGTATGCGAGCTGTTTTTTCATCTGCATCATAGACCGTAGGTATATAAAATTGATTCAACATACTATCCACTATATACGTATGGTATGCGAGCTGTTTTTTCATCTGCATCAATGCGACGTTTTCCTAACTTATACACAAATCTATTTAGTTTATTGCATACGTTTTTAATATTATATTATGTTGATCCAAAAATATTTTTTTTTTGAGTTATTCCATAAAAAAATATAATTCCTTAAAAATATAAGTACAATAAAGTATGTTTTTGTCTTTTATTTTAATCTTTATGCTAACAGTGTTTTTGTAGGTATGGAATTTAATAAATTTAGTTTTGGATATACATATTATTTACAAATAGGTTATTTGATTCAAGTCATTTTATTACAGACAGCTTCGCTTATTTAATTTTCATGGGATGAATTTTGAGAGTTGTTGGGTACTATTACAAAAATGTCGTCAGGAAATAGGACGCTATCATAGTTAATTTAGTCGAGCAAAACATTAATATAGTAAGAATAACAAAGGACTAAAAACGGCACGCTATAAGACAGTGGATTCGAGGTATTCATTTCAATTAGTAACTTCAACATTTTGATGACGGGTAGTTAGGAAACTTCATATCCAATCTAAAGCGACTCCGCGGATCCCAAAGAACGATGCTATGATTGACAAAATCAAATGCCTTACTCATGACAAAAAAGAACTACTACTAAAACCGGAATTTTGTCATCTATGTATTCTGTGATCTTTTAAGCCAACCGTGGGGAACCCCAAGAGGAGGGTTATTAATTATTCATCTCCATTAATCTATTATCATGTCATTTCCCACACAATCCATCCATCTTTTCTTTTGTCTTCCTCTACCTCTCCAGTCATCCACATTTTTATATTCTCTTTGCTTAGGAGCTGGGAAATTAAAATAAAACCGTGATAGATAATACCATGTAAAATAAATAGTTATGTAGGTACTAGGAATATATAATGTTGTAGCTGGTTACACGCGTCGATTGTAAACTTTTACGACCCCTCGTACATTGCATTGGCTAGAGTACACGTGTACTGGGCCTCAAGTCTGCTATTACAATAGTGTCAGAATAGTCGTTCATTGATCTCATAATTGTCGATTTTGACAAGTTTGGTAATCTACTAATTTAGTGGCGTCATTATGGCTTTCCAATGAACAACCACTGACACTCCATTGAAAGAAATGGCATAGAATGGTAATCTCGTACACAATGACAAATGAATGACTGACATAAGCGGTAACCTGCTAAAATTTTGACAGTTCCTTTGGATCATTGACTTATCATTGAAACGTCATTGTGCGGTCATGGTTTTTAATTCGATCGTGGTTGTGGATTATTGAATGGAGACAATGAATTCACTACGAACAAAATATTCTCGAGCCAGCCAACGCAAATCAAGTCTGCTATTATAATAGTGTCAGAATGATCTATCGTTGATCTTCTATTTGTTGATTTTGACAAGTTTGGTAATCTACTAATATAATGGCGTCATTATGGCTTTCCAATGAACAACCACTGTTTTAGAATGGTAATCTCGTACACAATGACTAACATAGAGCGGTAATCTGCTAAAGTTTTGACAGTTCTTTTGATCACTAACCTATCAGTGGAACGTCATTGTGCAATCATTGCTTTTATTTCGATCGTGTTTGTGGAATATTGAATGGAGACAATGAATTCACTACGAACAAAATGTTCTCGAGCTAGCCAACGCAGTGGATGCTAGAGAAAGAAGATGGGCGGAATGCAGAAGACGTCGTCGTGCCCTTCGCTTGACGCGAATGATGGACGTTTTGAGCCTAAAGGGATTATTTGAACCCTTTTAAGATATTCCCGAGGCGGAATTTGTAAAGTCGTTTCGCCTTGGAAAGAACTCATATGGAGGTTAATAAATTGAAGAACTCATTCCCCATTGCAGCATATTAGAAGCATGTTTCAGGTAAAGACCCATTATTATAAGCAATTTATTGTTTTAGATACTCAATAACAATGATTAGATGCAATAGTTTATGTCAAGAACAGTATTAATTAAATAAAAGTTAAGTTACCTGCGGTTGTACTTATAAAAGTAAATTGATTTTTTCAGGTTGCAGTTCATGCTTTACATTATAGTCGAACAACTGCAGGCAAGATTGTGAATGCATGTTACATATTGCACAACATTCCATACATGGCAAGAGCACCGTTGCCACCTGATGAAGTTTATCTAGAAGTACTTGGCTTGCAATAGGTGATTTACATTCCACATTTCACTTAGAATGAAGATGGAATTTAAAATAATACTGCTATGTTAAAAATCAACATTTAAAATAATCTTTATTTCTCATAAACTAAATATTTATTTAACATTTTAAACTTGAATTTCAAGTCAATTGAAAAACCTGAAATGTAAAAGTACTACATAAAACAAAAGACAAGTTACAATATCTAATGTAATAATAATAACAAATCAAAATCAGTCTTCATACAAATCAAAAAGATCTTCAATATTTTAATTTTAATCATCATTTGAATAACAAATCACAAATATTACCTTTTAATAAAAATAATAACAGTCATTCATGTCATTAATCACTAATCTGTCTTTTAATTTAGGAGGAAAATAATAATGCAGCACCTAATTATCAAAACCATCAAAGGGTGAATCGGGATCTTCTTGAAGGTCGGGCACTGCAGCAGGCTCTTCTTGACAGACTGTGGAGAAATGCATAAATTAAATTAGCAGGTATGTACTGTAAACCTACCTTAATGTTCTAATGAAGTACGAAAATGCTCTAAGTATTAATAAAATGATTTAACTCTTTGTTACAGATCCACAGTGACCACAGTATTGACAAAATATGATTTAACGTTTCAAGCCCGGGAACAGAACATTGTTATTCCTGTAATTACGGGTATACTTATAGGTTAAAATAAATTAATACTCTTTTTATAAACACTGTTTCATTTAATCATTTTGTCATGACATTATAATTCTGCAGAGTTTGTGTGAAAACAAAATTAAGTTTAATACAAAAGTTGCAACTTCTTTTATAGCATGTTGTGTAACCTAGCGCTTAGTATCAGAGTTACAATCAAGATGTCAGATTCTGGCCAATGTACTACTACTGATTGAGCCTAAACCTAACACAAGCTTATAAGCTTAGATGGAGGGGTCATATTAATTATTATAATTTTTATTGTTTTGTTTTCAATGCTCCATAATACATAATGTGGGTATGTTGGTAGCACACACAATGAGTAGAAGTTCCGATTTTGGGTGAAACCATTACCTAAAGGTGAATGACTTACCTATAAATCAACAGTAATTAGTAATTACCTTTTTTGGCACACAGTGGCAGCGTTGTTCTTGATACGGCAATTGCCGTAATATACGGCATTCAGGCATCTTAGGCATCATAAATACGGTATACGGCAGCTCTTTGATTACCGTATTAAAATATACGGTAATTGACTAAAGTAAATAAAAAACAAATATTTCGTAGAATGGATCGCACCAACTTGTAAACCATAGATAAAGTAGCGCCACGAAAAGAAACGGCAACAGAATTCAACCAACAACCAAATGCAACCTTATCTCCGAGAATTTAATGTCTAAAATCTTTAGTTCCCCATTATGGTAGGTTCTAGGATGTGTAGGAATCGGATTCCCGGAAAATAACAATAAAAATAATAGTAAGTATGTATAAACACGTGTGTATTAATATACCTAATAATAAAAAACAGTATGATCCACATGCGACAGAATCAGAAGTACTAGAAACTATTCAAAACATATAGGTATGGTGAAGAATAAAATAATTAAGTTTTAAAGTAGTACATACATCATTTGTATTTTTGTATTATTTAAACCGTTCAAATAAACTTTTTTTTACAATACGGCATTTTTTTAACTTTTCCCTAAAAATCCGGCAATTTTAGAATTAAAATACGGCAACCCTAAATTTTTCAGGAACAACACTGCACAGTGGCCTCTATGGTTCACCATTTTTTCTGTGGTGGAGCTGTCCATCAATGCAGCAGCTGAGTTGTTGATGGCCTGCCCGAGCATGTTTTAAAGTCGCCTCGTTCCTGGCTTCAATAGCATCCAGCCTTGATTGAGCATCATCGAGAGGGTACATGGTCTGTTTCTATAAAAAAATATATATTTTGTAACATCGGGCGACATACTTTGCCCATAAAGTGGGGCGTTAATGGTCAAAACAAATAATTGCAAGATCTTTACCTTCGATAAACTTCGCCCTTCATTGGTGGTTTTCCAATTATTCAAGTGGAGCCGAAATTTGCTCAATTATCACCATTTTGTATAAAATCAATAAATATAGGCTTCTCGGTCAGTGGGTCGTCTTAGGGGTAAAAATATACAAACAAAAATCTAACTAGACAATCAAATGAAAATAAATACAATAACAAAACACCGGCCGCTAGATACAAAAACAAATAAACGTCAGTAAACAGTAATGCCACATTTGACTTTGACATAAAAACAGATAAAATATTAAATTTACATTAATCCGCGTTGAAAATTTTAATGTTTTTTCCTATTTACGAACTTTTTATTAATTCAGATGGCCTAAAACACTAATAAATAATATGTAAATAAATAAATAAATGAAATCTGGCATGAATAAATGTTCAAATGTAATAGTAGTTTTTCGAAAATCATTTCTACTAACGGGTCTTATATTAAATGGCAATACAACAAAGTCATTACAACACGAGACCATTGTCCGGACAATGATCGATCACTATGAATTTAGCAGACTACGAACTTTTACCAAAATGACAATAGGATCGTGTTGGACTGACGAAGAGCGTTATAAAAACAGCATTATTCTAAGCAATTGTTCTAAATACTCATGATGAGTGATTATTAGAATAAAAAATAGAAAATAGAATTAATTTCTTACTTTATAAATTTAGATGCTCTATTTCTTGTTTATGTCAAGAACAGTAATTAAATATAAGTTAATCTACGTTTACCTAAATAAATAAATATTAAATATTGCTCGACATTACACACAGCGCCATCTAGTGCCACACTAAGCAACGAGGCTTGTATCGTGGACACCAGATAGTTAATATACTACATAGATACTTTTTGTTTGTTAATATACATATAAACATCCATGACTCGGAAACAAATGTCCATGCTCATCACACAAACATTTGCTCCGACCGAGATTCGAACCCGGAACCCTAAGAACGTAAGGCAGCCTGACTACCACTGCGCCAATCGGGTCGTCCCAATGCAGCCAAATGCCAAATGCAGCTAGGTAAAAAAGTAAATTGATTTTTTGCAGGTGTTTGCAGCACACATGCTTTACATAGGGCTGCTTTACACCGGGGCAACCAACGATATTCTATTAAACAGATATGTTGTGAGCGCGCAATCGTGAAGAGTCAAAAACGTGCCAATTGGCCTGTTTTGCCTTTATTCTGCGTTACTGCGTGTATGTGAGCTGGCTCTGCCCCGCGGCACACTTTTTTCCGTGGTTTTGTAGGTGTAATAACATATCTGTATAATGGCTAGTTTATACTTTACACCGGGGCAACACTGTGCGGCATTGCAGCATGCCACAAAGGCGCATGCTTCAATAATTTAAAATGTTGCACATTATGCGGCATTGCAACAACTTGCGTCATGTATCAGACTGTCACAGCTTCTATCCAAACACTATGGATTCCATGCCACAATCTTGGTGCGTCATACAGTTTATAGGTTATGTTTGGGATGCTTTGAAAATTATCTAGGCACGATGTTGCCTCGGTGTAATATAGTCTGCGGCATACCGCAATTGCCGCTCACCGTGGTTAATTGCATCATACCAAAAGATGACGCACGCCACAATATGTAGCTCGCTGCAATGCCGCACAGTGATGCCCCCGGCGTAAAGCTACCTTTAGAATATCATTGGGGGCAATACTGTGCGGCATTGCAGCATGCTACATGCTGTGGCGTGCGTCGTATTATGGTGTGCTACAAATAACGATACAATGCAGCAATTGCGGTATGCGGCAGCGTATTTTACGCCGAGGCAACATCGTGCCTTTTTCAAAGTATCATGCTGTATATTTTATTGGAGTGTTTTGGTCTACCAACTTGATTGATTGAGGGGACAAGACACCGTAGATTATGGCTGATGAAGCAACTTTAGCAGCATGACGCAAGGTGTTGCCAAGCCACACGATTCTTGCCACAACGTGCAACATTTTAACATATTGTAGCATGCGGCCATGTGGCATGCTGCAATATCGCACAGCGTTGCCCCGGCGTAAAGCAGCCTTTAGAGTTCAACAACTGCAGGCAAGATTGTAAATGCATGTTACCTATGGGTTAAAATCATCATCTGCCTGCCTAGCCTTTTCCCAACTATGTTGGGGTCGGCTTCCAGTCTAACCGGATTCAGCTGAATACCAGTATTTTACAAGGAGCGACTGCTTAACTGACCTCCACAACCCAGTTAGTACTGGGAAATACGATACCCCTTGGTAAGACTGGTTGTCAGACTATATGGGCCACTGACTACCTACCTGTAACGACTGTCAAAGATCTACAAATGACAGCTGGGACCAACAGCTTAACGTGCTTTCCGAGGCACGGAGGAAACTCGGTGTGTAAGGGTGGTCACCCATCCACAGACCAACTTAGGCAAGCACGGCTTAACCTAAAGATTGACCCGAGCGGCTGTTATTACTTAGCCACGAGCTCCTCCACTTAGGGGTTAAAATATACAAACTAAAATCTAACTAGAACACTCAAATGAAAATAAATACAATAACAAAACACCGGCCGCTAGAAACAAAAACAGATACATGAGAGTAAACTATAATGTCACATTTGACTTTGACATTTATACAGATAAAATATTAAGTTTTACATTAATCCGCGTTGAACATTTTAATGTTTTTTCCTATTTACGAACTTCTTATTAATTCAGATGGCTTAAAACACTAATAAATAATATGTAAAAATATATAAAATGAAATCTGGCATGAATAAATGTTCAATTTTAATAGTAGTTTTTCGAAAATCATTTCTACCACCGGGTTTTAAAAATGGTAATACAACAATATCATTCCAACACAATTCTATTACGAGACCATTGACCGACCAGTGATCTATCATTATGAACTTAGCAGACTATGAACTTTTACCAAAATGACAATGGCGTCGTGTAGGAATGACGAATTTTATAAAAATAGCAGACTTGGGGCCCTGGTAGTCCCACTTTCCCAGCTGACTGGTTTATTTACTTGCCATGATATATATGGTATAAGTTATTATTGCTGATATTGAGGGGATTATTGAACGGCGACTCCCAAAACCTATTTATTGATTAGACGTGAGTGGAAACGACGCACGGGTGGGGTCACTCTAGAAGGACATACACGGGCCTTATTGATGATCTTTTTCGGAAAGATCAGGTTCGTAGTACTCAACTCCTGTGTGCGTGTATGACCACATGTGGTGTTCTGTCTTGTCCCATTGGAAAAAGGTGTTAGTCCAGGTCCTCTAACTCGTACCGACCCAAGATATAGAACAAAAACTGTGTTCCAACATGTTTTTAACCTACGTTTTTATAATCACAATACATAGTAGACAGTTACTGTTGTTTTTTTCCATCCAACCACCCATTCAGTGAACGATGCGCTATTTACATCGGGCTATTGACATCAACAAGGTAACCCCGATGATATGTATAGGTTTACGAAGTTCAAGTCCGGCCATACCTTGGAACCTTGTATCACGTCAAACGAATCAATACCACTTATAACACATACGCGCCTGGTACAAAAATAGGGACGACACGAAATAAACTAATACTATTGATTTGGGCCGAGTACAAAACAAACTTTAACGTGGTTCATTCATACAACCTTCCAGTAATTATTGAATTCTTTATGATTTTCTACGATGAAAATAGAAATACCATTCTTATCGAATATAGATATAGTTAATAATTTAATTCCATTGACGCAATCCTTTGGCTAGTCAGCAAGGATAGCTCCCAAGACTGTTTACCCACTTGCTCAGGGTCCGCTGGATGTACTTAAATCTAGTCACTCTTGGAGGTTATTTTCCAGGACGAAACGTCTGAAGTAAACGTTACAGACATCCAAATCATTTAAAAAATGAAAAGATACGTTTCGCACTAATGATATTTACTTATTTTTATACTTATTGTGCACGTTGCAAAAAAAGCTTTAGTAGGATGGTTGATTTTCCATTATAAAATAAATCGCATTGACTATCCACTGAGAGGTCGACCAAAGGATATATAAATAGATATATATATATTAAATATACTATAATGCAAGCAAACACAATTCTTGCTTCACGAAACATCTTGAGTATACATTAGATCTATTCGAACACAGATGACAAAAATACCACTATCAACCACTGGGTTCATAGTATCAATCAAATGTTTAAGGAACATTTTTTTTATGCTTGTTTTACTGGTTATTTTACGGCTTCCCATAAAACGTTAGTATTATTTTTGACCAAAATTAATTTCTTCAAGTGGTTCCGAACACAATCATTCGATACGAAAATATTCAGATGATTTCTAAAGACTGTTAGTATCAGAAATACTAATACAACTCTCGACACAGTTCTAAAATTACTGAATTAATCACAATTCAGAAACACGAACAGAAAATTCATAATTTTCTAATAAATCCCATCTGTCTTTACGACGCAGGCCATAAAATGAAGACATAAAACATGTTATCGAAGTACACAGAAACTCATTTCAAATGGAAATCAGAAACGTGGATTAAAAATTTAGGATGAAATCAAAATGATTATAAACATTAACGCAGACATAATTAAAACTGTTGTTATTTCAATAATTGTGAACAATGTAGTTAGAATAGAAACTTCAGATATATCCTCAGAAGGCGACAAGTTATATGAAGATCAGGATGGTATACACATTTTTAAAGCGTCCTATGATTTAAAAAAAAGTATTTTAAGACAGAAAGATGAGGAAAATGAAGAAGATATCAAAGCACTTCTAGAAGAAAAGTATAAGTTTAGGAATGATGAGACGTCTACGAGGTTTAAAGTGGCTCATGAGGAGAGACGAGACTTTCCAGGTATGTTTAGATGTAATAAATTATGAATCAAAAAACCTTTTGTAAATGAATTGAACTGATTGTGGTTGAATAATGTGAATACCGTCGCCGCCAAAGTCTACCTGGACTGAACCATCAATCACATCACAGCTTTTTGGGTATAGACATACCAATGTCTGTACCTAAAAGCTGTGCTCGCCGAAAACAGGGCCAGATTAAAGGAGGATCCTAGCTGCAAGATGAGGTCATGATACAATCATATTTATATATTAAAATTAAACGCAAATAATCTACAAAGTTTCGTGTCGGTGCTATTAACCGTTGCAGAGTTCCGTCGTGAGAAGACGATCCTGGCTGTAGGATCAGGTAACGATAGAAAATATCTTTAGGTATTCATCAAATTGAATGCGTAAAATTTTAGCTCAATCGGTAGTAGATAACAGTTTTAAAATTCAGTTGCAAGATTTGACTTAAACCGAAAAATAAACATGGCAAATAAAAACTTGTAAAAAGGAATTTAATTTAGTGCGTCTAACTTCGTAAAGATAAGAAAATTAAAAATAATTCCATACTAGTCTTCTTTTTCTTCTTCGTGTCGATGATTCCCGTTGTTATTTATTTAAATTTGTTTCGACCAGAACTCAGCCACGTCGACGGCGTTGGTGGTGGCCTCGGACAGGTCCCTCAAAGTGCAGGTGGAATTGCACAAAGAGCAGGTCAGAAGGTGGGCCGTGGTTTGGGATGAGACTCCGCAGTCACACTCAGAATATCTCCACCAGACGAAGTTGTACCTGCAGAGGCCCACCTCGAAGACTCTACACTTTAGAGTCTTCGAGGTGGGCCATGGCAGTTGGTGATCCGCTGCGATCTTTTCTGCAGGCTCAGCATATTGAGCCGGAGGGGGATTTCCAAGGACCCAATCTATTTGCGAACTTCACCAACCCTAGAGTGATCGATTGGTGGAATATTCGACCTAAGGAAGCTGTTCCGACTATTCAACCTGCCTCGCGACATCTGCGCATTGTAAAGAGGATGACGTTTGTCTGTCTCTTGTTTATATTTTTCGGAGGTGTAGCCGACCTCTCTTCGAAATTCAGGGGGAGCCACTCCTGCGAGCGGGTATAAGGCAGCTAGTGGAGTTGGATTTAGGCAGCCAGTGATGATTCTGTGTGTTTCATTAAGTGCTACATCTACCTCTCGGGACATGAGCGGATCGATGCTACACTGGGCATGCAAATTCGCCAATACGTATACAGTCGTGATACGATCATACGATGAAAGGACGTGACTTGCTTTTTTATCAAAAGTAGAAATCCGGATTGGTTTGTTTATTCTAAAAATTCGCATGGGCATATTATAATCAGCCTATTTAGTTCCCACTTCTGGGACATAGTACAGGTCTCCTCTCTGTCAGGAGTGGTCCTTTACGCGGTCCCTGTACTATTCGGTATGTTAGGAACAAATTCTGGTTTATGATTGTTTCCGGTGTTACTCACATGTTTATTCCGTGATTGCCCAGCTTTGGACATGATAATGTACAAGTCTATCGAACGCTTTAGTTAGGTCCCATATCGAATAAAATATAGTCTATCATTGTCATACTGCTGAATCAGGTAGTCTATGTTGTTAATCATAAGCCAGGCAGATATTACAAATTATATAAATTACTCGAAGCATTAGCATGAAGCATTGTCATACAATAAAATATTGTAGAATATAGTGCAATTTCATGAATACCAGAGTTTTCATGAAATTCTAGTCAAGCAACGGTAGTCGCTGATCGTGGAACTGTACAAAAGATCGTCTCCCAAACCCTTTATTACTACTAAACCCTTTACTTTTTATGTCTCCTAGTACATTTTTTTGTACCGTACCTAGTAGGCTAGTAGCGTATCGTTCGTCAAATCTGTCTGTCTCTCGCAACTATCAACCGCCTCAAGGAAGCTTAGCACTTGTGAACACTTTTCATTTTATATTCTCCTAGTATTTTCTGAGACTCGCGACGATCGTAACATAGCGTTGGCTTTCCGTTCGTATGCTGTACGTCGTATCGTGGGTGGTATGGAGACCACCGTCAGCATGTATCCATACAACGTGGCCATCGCCAGGAACGCGAAGCATTGGTGTGGAGGATCCGTCATAGATGAGCAGTGGGTGCTCACCGCGGGACATTGTTTTGAATCGTGAGTGAATCAATTTACTAGAATAATACCTAATAATAAAGTTTATTTGGAACAACTTAAGTTTACAGAGTACACAGGAAAAACGAAGATAGCTACAAAAGTAAAGTAGTATGGCGTAGCTATCAACGCCCGATTCAAAATACATACAATCATAGACATTGGTGCCGATTCCCTTGTTCACAAACTAAACTAAATTTAAGTTGAATGCATCTTTTTCTATTCCCTTGTTCACAAACTAAACTAAATTTAAGTTGAATGCATCTTTTTCTTTCTATTTCATTATAAAAAGGACAGAAGATAAATATTAGTTTAATCCTGTCAAATTAGTCAGCACCTGACGTAATTTGATGTAATTTTAGTAGTCAACTTTTTAATCGCGTCTAAAACTTGTATGGCGCTGATTAATTTGACAGAACATAACTAAAATTCATCTTCTGTCCTTTTCTTAATGAAATAGAAAGAAAGAGAATCGGCACCATTGTTCCAGATTAACCTAAAAGAAGTTAAATTGAAGAATAATAATATAATAATTGAAGAATACTAACTAACAAGTAAAAAACGACGTTCCCCATGAAAGTAAAGTTAAAATTAGTTGAAATTAGGTAGGCTACTAAGGTATTAAAAACTATCGAAGGTTTTACATGTGACGGTGACAACAATAATTTTAGGAGGATCTCGTGGCTAAACAATGACAGTCGCACAGGTCCATAGTCAAGGTTAAGCAGTGCCTGCCAAGGTTAGTCCGTGGATGGGTGACCATAATTTCATACCAAGGAGTAAACGAACAACCCAATAAGTATAGTGGGTTGTGGAGGTCAGATAGGCAGTCACTTCATGTAAAACACTGGTACTCAGCTGCCTCCAGTTAGACTGAAAGCCGACCCCAACATAGTTTGGAAAAAGGCTAGAAAGATTGAGTGACAGCTATGTTTTATAATAATTTCCTAACGAAAGGTAAGCCCACAGTGTACACCCTAGGCTATCGTCGGTTTAAAACCCTTTTTAATGTCCATCGAGGATAACTAGTAGTAGGTAAACTAAATCACTTAATTTAGTGTCGATTCGTTTTAAGTGAACAGTCTTAACACGAGGAGTTGTTTAATAAGTTTATGGTCGTTATTGGTGTCAATTCTGTTGTGCACAAACTAAACTTAATTTAGGCTATTGCTATATTTTACTAAAAGGCAGTGCGAGAAAAGGACGACTATAGCTATGAGCTAAGTTAGAGATGTTAAACTAGTTTACGCCTTGCGCTTCACTGTGTTTTTACCCGACTGCGCGTCGCAAAGGAGGGTAATGTGTTTATCAGTCTATGTATGTATGTATGTATGTATGTTTGTTTCTATGTGGCGTTCTAGAGACCAAATGCGTAGGCCGATTTTGATAATTCTTACGTCAATCGATTCGTCTTAACCTTGCGAGTGTCACTAAAGACATAACAGTAATCAAAATTCACCACAGCGACAACCAGACGCCATATTGTCAAAATTTACCCGACTGCGCGTCGCAAAGGAGGGTAATGTGTTTATCAGTCTATGTATGTATGTATGTTTGTTTCTATGTGGCGTTCTAGAGACCAAATGCGTAGGCCGATTTTGATAATTCTTACGTCAATCGATTCGTCTTAACTTTGCGAGTGTCACTAAAGACATAACAGTAATCAAAATTCACCACAGCGACAACCAGACGCCATATTGTCAAAATGAAAAAAAAAAAGTTGATGAACTACGTCAAGTGGGGTGTCGTTGAATAGGTATTTTAAAATCATCTTTAGGTTTCTTTTATCATTTTTCATTATAAATAATAGTTTAGGATATATAACGATTTAAAGTTGTTTAACAAAGCAATCATTCTCGCTAATTCTTACCTAGTGATTTAAGTTTTTATTTCAAGTATTAACGATATACAAACAAAAAAACAGTGAAAAAGCATGAAAAACAAATATTTTTGGTTAAAAAATAACTTTTATTCATCGCCAAGTCGCCGAGAAAAAAACGTTTACCACCAAGCTCGATAGATGGCGTTGTACATTTGATGCACGTTTCTGAATCGCGGTGTTAAGATTCTCCGCGTCTACTAATTGAATTCTTTGTTATGGATTTAAGTTTTCATACTTTACAACTGATTTTAGCTCACAGAGAGAATAGTTAACTGACTTTAGTACACGTACGTAAATTTGAAAATACTTAATTTGGATTCCTATAGTTTTTTGTTATCATCATTACATTTCTGTCACCAAAACTATTACGATTCAACATATGGTCAAAAACCGAAAGATGTATATGTTTCTGATGATCCTAACAAAACTGGAGGAATCGTTAAATATTTAACAATCGGTTTAGGATCACAAGTTATGTTACGAAGAAATTTGAATGTTACCCATGGTCTTGTTAACGGAGCAATGGGTGTTATAAGGACAATTGAGTGGTCAGCTCTTCGGAGGGACCAATTGGAACCCGGAGAATTGCCATAGGCTGTTTATATAGAATTTGACGACAAAGCAATTAAAAACAATGTTCCTGGAGTAGGAGTCAGAATCGAACCATCGACGACAAAATTCGATGCACTTCGCGGACAGGGTAAAATAGAGCGAAGAATGTTGCCATTGATATTGTGCTGGGGTGTAACTGTACACAAGCTCCAAGGAACTACTTTGGACCGAGCTGTGGTTGACTTAAGTTCACGCATTTTTGCTCAAGCATTATGTAGCTTTGAGCCGAGTTAGGTCTCTAGAGGGACTAATCATCAGTAGTTTAGACCACCGCAAGTTACTTAATAATCCCCACGATATTAACTCCCTCAATGAAATGACTAGATTGCGAAATTTACCATCTTATAACGAAGTCAATGAGCCCATTTAAATTTTACCAATCAAATCTTCCCAAGGGGCCCCGACTGTGAGTCGTTCTGTTCTGCATTAGAATTTATGATTTGTTTTATGTGTGTATCGATTATAAAACTATTTCAATTGTGTAGTTATTTAGTATTACTTCACAGAATTCTAAACTACTGGGCTTGTTTCTTTCTTTTTAGTTTTTATTTAAGTTAATTCTTTCACGTATTTTTTAAAATTAGTTTTTACGCAGTCGGGTTTTTTGTTTTTCTTTAAATTATTATTTTTTTTAGTCGACATGTTTTTACGTGCACCCTTCATTTAAATAAATAAATAAATTACGTCCGTCTCTTTCTCGTTTTATTAGTTTGTGCACAACAGAATCGACACCATTATCTCAAATAACAATTTTTTTGTAGAAGCAGTTGGTAATTTCAAGAAATTAATATTCATGATATGATTTGCAGAGCCTACGACGGTGACAAGAAAAAATTACGGCCATACATCATAAGAGCTGGAAGCTCTTTCCATAACCGAGGAGGATATCAAGCTCGGGTCAATAAGGTAAAGAAAGAAAGAAAAGTATTTATTGAACTTACACGGGACTTATCAGAAACAAAAAGTAAACAGAGAAAAATAAAAAACAATCAAAATCGTCCTGTGCAAGGCCAAAAGACTCCTATCTCAGCAAGGTGCTGTGAAATTAAAAAAAGAAAAGAGTAGAGTAGTTATCTAATAGTGTAGTGGAGAAAGTAAAGAAAAACAACACAAAACTTTATCCCTTCAACGAGATTAAACATAAGGTCTATGATTTTAATAGTTACTATCTTATGCCCAAGGCTTGGCCTGCGTGAAGTACGATAATTGTCCCATAGGTTTATCCTTCCGAGATTAAAAGTATCCTATGTGTTAATCCAAGTTATAAGCTATCTGTATGCAAAATTTCATCCCTATCCGTTCAGTAGTTTTTGCGTGAAAGAGTAACAAACATCTATCCATCCATCCTCACAAACTTTCGCATTTATCGGCTCGTACACATAAACACGATACGACGTCGCATCGTGTTACGACGCGGCATCGTTTCAGGATGCGACGTCGTATCGTGGTAATCTACGACACCGCAATGTGCCACGATGCACGGTACGACGTCATTGAAACTATCTCTAGTGCGGTCCATTTTTCGAAATTTACTGCGACCGAACACACAACGAACGTTGCGAAGTTGCGATGTTGTAAATTCCCACAATACGACGTCGCATCATGAGACGTTGCCGCGTCGTAGCATATTATGCGCCGTCGTATCATGTTTATGTGTATACGCCCTTAAATAATTAACATCATCATCAGCCTATAATGTTCCCACTGCTGGGACACGGCCTCCTCTCAATGAGAGGGAATAATTAACAATATAATAATAATTAATTATATACAGCAGTCATTGTGCCGATAGTCATGTCGGCCAATGGCTTAATAGCCAAGAGCCTCGACCAACATCTTAGGAGGCTCTCGCTTGGCAGCTGGATCAAGAGCTTGATTCAGAAAGCAGTACTTCGGGACACGGCACGTATCGTTAGGAGGTTCCTCTCTCAAGAGCCCTGACCACCGGCAGCTCGGACCCTGTTCCCAGCGCTGGTGGGCTACAGTTTTTTTATATTTTTAAATGTTTTTTTATGTAGTTTTATTAAGAAATATTTAAAAATGTTAAAAATATGTATTTAAATGAATAAATGATAATAATAATTAATTTTTATATATTTTGAATGTTAAAGGTATTCTTCCCTCGGAAGTACGTGCCGGGGAACGCGGACTACGACTACTCATTGCTGCGTCTAGACCGACCCATGCCGATAGGAAGGAACATTGCCGTTCTCAACCTACCTTCCAAGGATTACCTGATGAAGGAGAACGATATCATCATCGTTACGGGATGGGGGAGCACTGATGTGAGTAACACTATGATCAGCTGATAGTAACCTCACTGCTGGTATATTGGGCTTATCTTTGATAGGTATTTTGGTCCACTATCCAGCACTCTGAGATACAACATGCTGAGATACCCCGGGGCCTATATTGTGATATCGTTTCTAATTAGCTTTTATAAGAGTTACGCATAGTTGGTTTTCTTAATAGAGTCATTACAAGACTGATTTATGTTAATTTAAAAGGAAAACATTGATTTAGAAAATTGATCTCTTAGAATTACGTAGTTTGAAAATGGCATTTTTAATTAATAGAGATATTTCAACGAAATTGGTGCTCAAAGGTAGGTCTTTATTTAAAACTAATAGCACAAAAGGATTGACATAGAACTGAAGTAGTTGTAAAATAACCTAAAATGTAAACATTGTCTGATTTTACCAATTTGGACATTGACTGGGGAGACGTGAAAATAGGCTAGTTTGCACCATCAATAAATTGCAAATCTATTTAGTCCGTCAGTTAGAGTATTGGAAAATAATGGATACGTTTTTTTTGTTTTTGTAAATCAATGAATATTGACAAAGATAAAACTCATCAAAACTCGGGAGTGGGGGCTCGTGACGACACGAGGCACTAAAAATTAGAGCGTGACGTACTGTGAATTTTAAAAGCGTCGTATTATCGTCAATTTTGGTTTACGTAACAAATGAAAAAATACGTGTCAAATATTTTTTGATAATCTAATTGACGGACTAATTAGATTTTTTCAGGACACAAGCCTATTGGGCTCGTGAAACCTTCCAAAATGCTCTAATTTATGGCAAAATTCTAGCCCTGTAACGCCAGGCCCAAATTTCTATGGAGGTCGAGGTTTCTCCTTTAAATTATTTTCTCAAGGATAGATTAAAAAAAATCTTACAAAGGTGCAAACTTTGACGGGTTCTTACAGCTTTACGTAAACCAAGACTGTTTGCTGTACCTACCGGCTTCATCGCGTATCTAATTTTGTGATTCACAAAAGTAGATACGCAATGAAGTCAATCAAATAATACCCGACCAGTATGTAGCCACTTGCACAACTCTGTCGCTGGCTTCGTTTAAATCCTGGAAGGTGTAGGTGGCTGTGCAGGATAGGCAAAAAAGGAGATGGGGCATGTCCTGCAGAGGGGCTTCACAATGACGTTAGAGTGTGTGATGTTAGAGTGTGTTCATTCACACACACTCTTATTGACAAGGAATTTAATATTGCATGGACATAGGCTCCTTTTGTCTGGCTTGAGCCGACTCCGCGTCGGTTAGTGTGGTCACTTCTTTTGGCTTATATCTTCATCTGATAACAGGAGACAGGTTTCGGGCACATCCCGGAGCGGTTGCGGTTTGTTCCGGTGCCCGTGATGAGGCTGGACAACTGCCAAAAGTCGTACCGATTCTATATCACGCCGCGGATGCTGTGCGCCGGGTATGCCACCGGTGGGAAAGATGCTTGTAACGTAAGTGATAACTTGTGATCGATCTAGTCTTTATAGACCGGTTCAAACTTTATGGCATCTCGGAAGTTAGCTGCGAGTGACGGTTAGCGCGGGTTTAACAGGTTAAAACTGTATGGCTCTCGGAACATCTAACGTGAAGCTGCGCAGAACACGATTTTAGCTATCAGCGGGGCTCAGAGGACGCATCGTTTTGTCTATATAATGCGCAGACTGTGACTCGTAGCTAACTTCCGAGCCGCCATAAAGTTTGAACCGAACTATACCAAGGGGTACCGTATTACCTAGAGTAATAGTACTAACTGGGTTGTTGAGGTCAGATAGGTAGTCGCTCCGTGTTTAATACTGGTATTCAACTTGGAAAAAGGCTAGACAGATGATGAACTTGGGATTGATTATAATAGTTCTTTCATGGTGTTTTTCTTCGGATTTTTCCAAATCACAGTGACTTTTCTTTTCATTGAAATAAGGTTATTTTTGGATTACTGCCGCGTTCGGTAAAATAACAAACGAATTTAGATGATGATAGTAACGTACCGTTTTTAATATTTTGATGACAGTTTAGAAGGCCATTTTTTTGTTGGGTGTGGATGGGAAACGTCGAGCTTAGGAAAAACGCTTTACAAATCCGAACTTATTCCAAAATCCGATGTATGGTAGGGGTCTCCTGTAGGCCTATTACGTATCTTTCTGATATCCAGTGACTATCAAGCTTCGGTTGTACACCGAACTTTGATGACAACCGAGAATGTAATACCAATATTATTGGTATTACGTATCGCACTGAGTGGATATTACTTTACGGTGACTAACAGCCCGGGTACGGTGTAACGTCTTTCACGAAAGCCACTTCAAACTCAGTTGTCTTCAATTTGTTGTCCACTATGCTTACATAATCGAAATAATAAAAATATCGATACGAAAGCGTCTGTCAAAATGAGTTACGGTGACTATCAGCCACGATGACAACCAATGACGTCATATTTGGTCATACATAATACGAAACTAACCTTTTGACAGTTAATTGATGGACACTGAGCCCAGTTACTATCATTTCGAGCTGTCAACAGAGATACGTAACAGCCCTACTGGGCACTATATATTATTTCAGCCACCGCAGATATTTTACCACCATATTGAACTCTCTAGCACGATTCCGGCGGCCCAGCAGTCCGCGACGGTGTCCTTCTCGGCATAGTCTCCTTCGGCGGTAAGCAGTGCGGAGACCCCCGCTCCCCAGGGGTCTACAGCCGGGTGTCCGAGATCACGGAGTGGGTGGAGGATACCGTCACGAATAACGAAGCGTACACCGTGCCTGAACTGAAGGCCAAGATACAAAAGGCCAGGCTGAGGGAGAAGGAGTTGCAGAAGTAAGTATCTGAGCTCATCCAAGTGCAGGTGATGTAAATAAGCAGCTAATTAGCACACCATTATTACCTGGTACTATATATAGTGGACACTCCCGCCTGATCACAACTAAGCAAATTTTTGCTTGCAACACCGATTGGTACTGTATTTCATTATTTATTTAACACTTCAAGCACAAAGTACAGAGGCGGACTTAATGCCATAGGCATTATTTCTACACAAAGTCTAGAGACTAGGGGCTAGAGAGCGTTTCTACGTTGTAAGTGCAAGCAAAAATTTGCTTAGTGGTTATCAGGCGGGAGTGCCGATAGTACCTTAATTGTCGGAGATCAGAAAAAGAGCCACTTGAAACATGTTCCTTTTTTCTGTATTGCCAAAATTTTCAAACCATTTTTTTTTTATAAACCTAGTTTAACCAGGGAGTTCCGTAACAGCCTCTAACAGTCCGTAGTCGATTTTAGGAGCTCACCGGCCTAGCTCGGATTAAGGCCCTTCAAACCCTAAAATTAGCAACTCTATGGTGGTTCAAACTTCGTTTGAAATACTGTTAGAATAAAGTTCTAATCAGCTTGCACTACAACAGCGGTTGTTACGTCAGTCACTGCGGCCGAATAGTGCGAAATGAGTGGTTTTTTTGCTAGTTCTGTTAGTATGCAAAGTATCATGATCAAAATTGAAGTACTTTTTGAATACCAGCGGTTTATTGTTCGATTTGGAGGTAACTTTGGCTTTTTTTCTATGGAGAAAATTTTATGGAATCGTGTTTTCGTCATACATAAGACTTAGCATTAATCCTCAACTTTACCATATATTTATTTCAAAATTGATACTGCAGTATTTTAGGCGTAACGGAGGATCATGCTAAGCCATTTGAGGGATATCCCTTAATTACTGTGTACGTAGTTTAAGCACACTCATGGTCTATTATAAACAAAATTTCTGTTGTAGTCAAACTTTCAGCAAATTACAGGGAATTGCAACATTTTCAATTGGCCGTGGCTCTGGTCTCCGGCGTCTTCGGTACTTATCGCAATAAGTAGTATGAATTGAGGAAAGTATTGTGAGCTATGATTTGGACTTACTTTATTTTTATAGACTTACGGATTTGAATGCGTAGGTACTCATAAATAAAATTAAAATCAGACTATTATGATCATGTGTGTCAATTTCCGTGCTTTCAAGCGTTTTTGCCATACCTATTATTGTAATTAAATATAACATCTCACAACTTAGGAACCATTCATGTTAATATTTATCCGTAGTGCTAGGCACCTGGGCCTATTCCAGTTGAAAACGTCCCTTTGTGCCTATTGGCCTTGTTTCGTTTTGTCTCCTGCTGATATGGAGGGAAGTGGAAATTACGGTTTTTTCTACTCCTCCGCTATACCTATTTTTCTGATTAGTATTCGTTGCGGGATCCAAGACAGTTAAATGAATTCTCTGGGACTTCGTCGAGCTTCATTGTCTCGGCGCTTTTCTGGTGGTCGCCGCTGTTGATTCTGGCTCTCAGGAGTTACAGTGGTTTGGGAATAGTGTGGCAGGCTTGTATTATGATCATGAATAAAGTAGGGATCCAAAATAGACTTCAAAACTGTTACATCTGTTACAGATTCAAATCACGAGTAGAAGACAAGAAGAATAAAATCAAATCCTGGCTCCGTGAGACACTGATGTCGCCAACATTCATAGAACTAGCCAAAAAGAAACTTATGGAAGCAGGGTTCCATACAAGAAGAACAGATTACGACGCGATAAACGTGAGTGTAAACCTTGATGATAAAATGATGGACGAAATAAATCTAACAAATATGATTAATGATAGAATAATAGAGGATGGCGATGGTACGGAATCCGATAAGTTGTTGAGAACTTTAGCTTTACACGAGGTCATGGTGAACGATGAAGATAGCAGGGAGATATTTTCTCGAAGAGCTCTGTCGAATGAGACGGACAGTATTGAGAGCTTTATTGCTTACATAGGTGGAAATAGAAAATAAAAATTGTTAAACTGCTTGATTTTTTATTTTCATTAGACAGTTACCTTCTGTACTTACCTAAGTTTTTATTTCTCGTTGAATGATTAATGTTTTTGAACAAAGCGCCATCTGTGTTATTTTTTATGTAACTCAAAAGAACCGAGCTCACTGAGATTGTAAGAAAGCTGAATGCTCTTTTAATAATGATAAAGGAATGTTTTTTAAATGGTATAATCATTCGAACTTCTTAGCAAGCTTATGTTTCTAAGAATATAGATGGTAAAAAAAATTTGACCGTCTGTATTCGACCAATCATAATAATTCAAATATGAAACTAGGTTCATCTATTCGATAAGAGATGGCACTATACTTAAAAGTGTTTCTATTCGACGCTAGATGGCGTACGAAGTGGCACTCATCATCTTTCTGCCCTTATTAAAAAATTAAACCTTATTCTATAATTCCCAACTACCTACCTCTCACTCAATTGCAAGAAGCTTCACATTAAATCTTCTTTAGTTAATGCCACTTTATCGCTAATGAAATCATTAAAATAATGATTTCATTAGTTTGTTGCATCAAACTACTTTACGCTAAAAACTTGATCCTTTAACTAATGAGAGCATTAAACATTGTTGCCAACAATAAATGGAAAAAATGAATGGATTGAACGAGTGGTTCCGTTTTTTTTTTAAAGTATTCACAATTTGTGTATTAATTGGCCGATACAAAACGCGTTTGACACGTAATACGGTTTATTTGACGACTAACATTTTTCTTTCAAATTCATTGGATGTGAAAGTCGCGTGTTATTATTTAGGTTTTATTTTGTTTGTGAGTGAAAATGTCTGAAAACCAAAACAAAAAACGTGAAGGAGGTGCAAACTTCACTCCAGAAGAAAAAGCACTATTGGCTGATCTCATAAAACATTACTTAATGGAAAAATATCCTTTTCTGCAGCGGAACATTTCAGCTTATGAGCCCCCAATGCTCATGCATAGCTCGTTCCGTTCAGGCATATTGATATAGGTGGAAGTTAATGCAGCCAGCTTGCGAGACACCTTTTGTACTATTCGGCAAACTGTAGAGCTGTTTATGTTCGTCAGATCAGCTAGTACCATCTGGAAGAACGATGGGGATCGCGAAGAACCGCAAACAGATTAGAAGCTGGGTAAGACCACAAATGGCCTTACTCCTCAGGGTCTGTGGCTCCAGATTAAGGCGTTAACGAAGCTGCAGCGCTGCCTCCTTTGAAATTCAGTAGCACAACCAGAGCTCTTCTCCATCATGTTTTTCGAATAAATTTATTTTGTCTAGGATCTGGCGGCGGCGAGGAACATGTTCTGGATCAGACAGCGACGATAGGCTGGTCAACGACATATTTAGCAGCGAAAATAAAAGTAAACACTACGTAAAATCAGTTTAATGGCCCGTCGTCGACCCATTAAAAATTATAACCTCTAAAATGTAATTTAATGAGCTCTGATGCGCTAAAGTCACTTCGTGCAATACAAAATACCGTTAATGGGTGGTATGCCGGTGGTATGACACTTCATTAGATAAGTTTGACATTTCCATAATTAAAATTTAAAGGACCTTTAAAATGCATCTTATTTTCTTTCCTGCAATGCTTTAATGAAACATTAGGGTTTAAAGTGGCATTAAAAAGATAAAAATCTTTCTTGCAAGTGAGTGTCTTTCGTGTAATGATAATTTTGTTGGCTACTGTGGCTGATTGAAATGTAGATTTTTTTTGAGAAGAAAGAATAACAGTTTTAGATGTCTTTGAATAAATTGAATTCAGTCTTCATGTAAAACCTAAAACGTGTAGGAAATACCAAGTCTTATTGATAATGTATTAATTATTAGTTATTTGTTTTACTTTAAAAGCTGTAGTCATCACCAATAGGTAAATAACACATTAATGCATACATTGAAACGGCGCAGGTCAAGTCTGGCTACAAGAGGCGGTTGCGGTCACAGCGCCTATTAAGTTCTCCAGAGCAACGTTACGTGGCCAGACGTAATTTAAGAACTAAGTAATATAGGTACGTACGATAGTACTAAAGATGGAGGAAGGAAAACATCAACGATGCTATAGAAAGATACGGAAGATCTTCATAAAAATAGCTAAAAAATGGGAGAATGTTCGCTTTTAACTTTTAAGCAAGCTGCATGTCTATAAATAACGAAGGAAATGAATGGGAGGAATGAAATTAAACGTATTAATAATTTTAAAATATTCTTTATTAGTTCTTTTTTTACTGTAACTGTTTTAAATCCAAATTTAAAGCATTTATACTCTTCATTACCTAGTAAATCTCAGTTTGCACGGGTGAGATTTAATGATGAAGAATAGAAAAATATCAATATTTTCTTTCTTACAAAACCAGGTCCTGACAATTTTAAACACAACAAAAAAAAACAGCCAAATCGGTCGAGTCGTCCTCAAGTGATGCTCCGTCATACATGTGGAAATTCATTTTTTATTTATATTGATTGATAGATAGACCGGAAGAAATGATTGATAAACTGTGTAAAGGATGAATGGGCACGAAAGGAGGTGTCACATGACGAGTAATAGAGAAGTATGGAAGCAGATGTGCTGCGCCGACTCCAAATTAATTGGCATATCGGCAGGAGAATGATGATGAATAATGATGATAGATAGACTGGTTTCAGGAACTTTTTAGTCTACACTCCAGCCACAAGTAACTGTAAAAGTATTGTATTTACTAGGAAGCATAAGCCGTGTGGTATCCGGCAGAGTAGAATAGAACCAACCCATTACTCACGGGTGTCGTATAAGGCGACTAAATAATGTCTGAGGCAGAACACCTTGCGCCTCCGTAGACCTGAGAATGGGCAGCAGCGTTTTCTGTTAGTCTTTCATCACTGCGATCTCCAATCCGCCTGCCAAGCGTGGAGATTACGGCAAATTCCTCCCATCATGGGAGAGGCTTATGTCCAGCAGTGGACGTTATGGGCTGTTGTAGTAGGAAGCATACAGCCATTAACTGACATACCTAATAATTACTAATATAATCAAAGTAATCATTTACAGGTGGTCTTAATTTGAGACCACCCTGCATAAACTTTAATCTTTTATGGACTCAATGACTCATTTCGATCATGGAATAGAATCACCAGTCAATTTTAACTAATGATCCATTGTCGAATGCTAATTAACTATACATTAATTAATTTCATTCAATGTATTGATAACAAAAGTAAGTTAGAGTTGACTATAAACTTAACTGAACGATTAAAATAACTGATCGCTGTGTCACGCTGATACCAGGATCGCAGAAGATGCGAGTAATGTGCGTAATGATGTTCGACGATCATCATAATGACAGAGGTAGGTGCAAACTTGGCCTACCTTTATGTAGTGCAATGTTCTTTGGTATAAATAAAAGTACTTGGGAAGATAATTCTACATTATTCATGGGTGTTAAACACTACGAGTATAAATTATATTTGAGGAGGTGAAGAACAAAACCTCACATCCATTTAAAAAAAAAGTTTTTTTTTAGTTTATGTGCAAAAAAAACAAAAATATATTAAAGCAAATAAGTAAAACCTTATCAAAAACAAGACTTTTCTTATATAAATAACTCACTTTATTGGAGTAATAAATGCCTGGTCTTTTTGTTAAAAATAGTTTATGGTAGTTTTATTTGTCATGTGTTGCAACATTTTTTCAGTAATTTGACGTTTTATCTTACTTTTATAGTTGTCAAAACTATCAAATTGTCAAAGTTTTCTTTTTTTTTCAGAAGTCTTTATCAAAACCACACTTTTCCAAAAATATTTAAATGAAAACCTCACATTTCCAAATTTTATCTCAAAATATTAGCTAAGATTTTTATAATTTTTATCAGCTACCTATTTGGGACATCATATTGACTGAAACACTACTTAGTTTAAATGACACAACTATAAAACAAAATGCAGATGTTGTCATAGTCAGTTACTTATTTAGGTACATTTTACTGTTTTCTCAAAAATTAGAAAAAGTGTAAAAGTGAGAATTTGTTTTTCACCTCCTCATTTATATCATGTATATTAGCCGACCTATCACAATTTTTGCGGACGAGCTAGTGCTATTATAAATATAAAAATTATCGAGTTCCGAATTTCAAAATCACTTACGGAAATAAAACTCTGAAATGTAACGCTACGCCAAACACGCTTCATTCAACTGTGAAGCATCCAAAAATAATTTGTGAAAATACCAATTACATTATGTAAAACGTTTGACATAATACAAACCTTAGCACTGCCGACTACATAGTTTGTTATATAACAATGTTTTATTTAGAGCCCGTGGTCGGAAATAAAAACATCTTCAAGTTTAAGTTCGTTATATCATTTATTTCGACATTTGTACAAAGTTGACTGCCACTGAAAGTGAATGCCTCGTTGGTTGGTTGCAGGCGAGACTGCTATATATAAGTTTTTGGGCTCGATTCCAGGGCCGGGCAAAGTGCTATTAAGTTTTTCTATCAGGATTTTTTCAGTAGCTGCCACGGGGTCTGGATTCGTGCCCGTTTGATGTTAATAGGTTCACCTCCTAGGACTTAAGTATAACTGGCGGGAGGCGCCCGTGTCTAAATAATAACAGCCGCTCGGGTCGATCTTTAGGTTAAGCCGTGCTTGCCTAGGTTGGTCTGTGGATGGGAGACCATCCATTACATACCGGGTTTTCTCCGTGCCTCGGAAAGCACATTAAGCCGTTGGTCCCGGCTGTCATTTGCATATCTTTGACAGTCGTTACAGATCAGTGACCCAAAAAGTCGAGTCGTTTAGCAACTCGTCCCACAAGCCTATGCCCATTTGGGACGAGTTGATGAAAATCAAAATAAATAATATTTTCGTTGTGCAACTCGTCCTACGTTTCTTTTTGTGTGGAACTTTAAACTTTATCAACGTTAGGTACAGTTAGGACGACAAGAGAATATTTAATTCAAAAAAATTGACAATCAGTCTTACCAAGGGGTATCGTATTACCCAGTACTAACTGGGTTGCTGAGGTCAGATAGGCAGTCGCTCCATGTAAAATACTGGTATTCAGCTGCATCCGGTAAAACTGGAAGACGACCCTCTTCGCCTCTAGCCTCTTATTCTTTTGATCTTGTACTATGGCTTTTGGTGAAATATTTTTTTTTAAACATTTTAACAAAAGTGCTAGTGAATTACCTAAAAAAAAAACTGAAATTAGTAGAAAGTTCTCATGATAATGTTAGTGAGCATGTAAGTTAAAAAACCGTTTTTTTTAATTTGGAATTCAAAAATGTGATCACCTCTAACTAAAGATCTAGTTTTTTATTCCATTATATAAGATTTTATAAAAGTTGACTTACCAAATTGGGTATTATGTAATTTGTTCTCATTCTGTAACCGATTATTTTCGTCTTTCAATTCATTTGATAAAGACCGTGTTGCGAAAAAAATCGAGGTATTGTCAATCATGTTTAAACAAGTTTACAGGAAAAACTGAGGAAGTTTTTATATAAGTAATTCCGTACGTGATCTTTACAGGAACGATTTTATGCAGTTTTCACAATCTGCCTTGTAAATAACTTTTGTTAGTCGCCTTTCACTCATCCTCTCCACATGACGAAATCATTTAAGCATAGGTACTCTTTTCAATTTTGGTCACTATATTTATACAACCTGTTTTTTTTTGATATCCCATAACTCTAGGTTATGACTGAGACCATATCAAAGAATCAACTGGAATATGACAACAACAACAACAGTCCATTACGTCCACCGCTGGACATAAGCCTCTCCTATGATGGGAGGAATTTGCCGTAATCTCCACGCTTGGCAGGCGGATTGGAGATCGCAGTGATGAAAGACTAACAGAAAACGCTACTTCCCATTCTCTGGTCTACGGAGGCGCAAGGTGTTCTGCCTCAGACATTAGTCGCCTTATACGACACCCGTGAGTGTAATGGGTTGGTTCTATTCTACTCAGCCGGGTACCACACGGCTTAACACTGGCCATATGTATTATGTTTCAATCATCCTTTTTTTTTTCATTTTTCATACAAAATAATTCAGCAAAGTCACGATTCCTATTAACGTAAAACACACTACGTGAAATATGACAACGTCGCATTGTCTTAGCTTTAAATATTAATGAACGGTTTTAATTAAAATGAATTACTCGTATTTATCAATGACACTTAGATACCTAGGATTGATGATATCTCCGAAACTATGCATTTTTGGACCACCTATTCTAGGAGTTTTAGTATTATTTTTACCTACAGAATATAACCCTAGAGACAAGGGATATAAAAAAATCTGGTTGTATAAATATATCTTCTTTTAAACCGCAACGTTCTCGTATAACAAGGCAGATGTGAGTGGCAGCGACCTTATTGGTGAGGTTCTTCAAAAATCTCAGGTACATCGTAATCGCACATTTTTTTATTTCAAAATGAGCCCGCTCTTGACCTCGATCACGCCTGATGGAAAGCGATGGATGAGGTCTATGATGGAACGAGCGTGCCCAGAAGGTACCTGTTAAACTCAAAGGTACTTAATTTGCAATGAGAACAGTTTTCAATTCCTCAATACTACTTACCCTGAATGAGATAAAGCGTGAACGTTACGGAAAAAAACCATTAAAACAATAAAAGTAAATAGTAGGTGATTCATTAATTTACACAAGTACGAACTAAATCTAATTGACACATTAACACTTCAACTTTGTTAAAAATGCAAATATACAAGCAAACGGCGCCCTTTCGTTTTTATAATTCAACGTACTCACTGTGTGTACTCTACAAGCAAAATAACAGGTATATCAGCCATTTGCGTACCTAGGCCTAATTAGTGTTGCCCAAAATGGGCTTGGTCTTGCAGACCAAGACCGACTTATTGTAGCAAGACCAAGACCAAGACTGAACCCTGCAAGACTTGAGCAAGAACAAGACTAAGCCTGCAAGACTCTTGCGTCTCGCAGTTACACATCAATATCAATTATTTTATTTCATTATATCAGCAGACTTTTTTTAAAGTGCGATAGATAAAATAATAGGTGCTTAAAAATTCTTACAAACAATTTTCGTTTGTCACAGGCCACAATAGATATCCAAAAAATGATATGTCTGATACATTTTAATGTAGGTATCAAAAATTTAATTCATGTTTATGTGCTTGTTTGTTTGTGCTGGAAAGTCTAGCTGACGACAAATTTTATTAGTTAGAATTATCAAGTCCAGATGAAGATGAAAAGTATATTTGATAATTATTTTAACCGCTAGCTGTTTGTGAAGAGTTTAGGATAGCCAGTACACGTACAGAAAATCATTAAAGGTTTTATCATTAGACTTAGTAATTACGCTTAGGTACTAAATTGCGTAATTTTTTTTAAAATTATTGTCAAGTTAATTTTATTAATTTGGTGGTTTACTATGCCTATGTTAATTTAAGCTCAACATTACCTACTCTGTTACGTTGTTCTAATATCTAAACTAATAGGTATCTGAAAGTAGTCTAGTCTAAGTAGTAGTCTCGCAAGACTTGCAAGACTCTTGCTGCAAGACCAAGACCAAGACTGAGAGCGCAATACCAAGACCAAGACCAAGACCAGGTGTATTGACGCAAGACCAAGACCAAGACTGGCCAAGGTCTCGTCTTGGTCTTGCATTTGGGCAACACTAGGCCTAATAGGGCCCTGCATCAAAATTGTTTGGGGGCCCTACGAAAACGAGACCGGCGAACACCAAAAATAATGATAAATGATGTTTATTTTGCAAGTAGGTTTTTACAAACACTTTTACACGTCATTTTTTAAAACTAGATGGGGCCGGTGTTTCGTACCTGACTACTCTAAGAAGGAACAGCCGAAACAAACTCAGAGGTTTTAAAGTCCAGACATAATCTTGCTCAATTCACATGAGGACTATGCAGATTAGTGCCTGAGATGGTCTTTTGAAGAAAGAACCATACAGATTTGAGTGGACCTGTCCAGTCAGTGCAAGCATTTGTCAGCTAACGTGTAGCTCGACTTATAACTCTAATAATTTTAATAGCATCCTGACTTGCATCGCTTAAAGCTGTCATTGATTTTATAAAGATAATGTAAGAGCAAGCAAAGTGGGATGGAAAATTTAATAACCACGCTCATGATGACTCGCGGCTCGCACAGGTAAAGGTATTCATTGACAATCCAGAAAAGAGAGCTTAAAAAATTTCTTACTTTCTGGACCGCGACGAGTTAAGTTTTCATTTAAGAGCGAGCGAAGCGAGCTCAAAATTCAGCCTTCTAGACTCATCATCTGCCTAGCCTTTTCCCAACTTTGTTGGGGTCGGCTTCCAGTTTTACCGGATGCAGCTGAATACCAGTATTTTACATGGAGCGACTGCCTATCTGATCTCCACAACCCAGTTAGTACCGGGTAATACGATACCCCTTGGTAAGACTGGTTGTCAGACTTTTTTGGGCCTCTGACTACCTAACGACTGTCAGATCTACCAATGACAGCCGGTACCAACGGCTTAACGTGCTTTCCGAGGCACGGAGAAAACTCGGTATGTAATGGGCGGTCACCCATCCACAGACCAACCTAGGCAAGCACGGCTTAACCTAACGATCGACCCGAGTGCCTGTTATTATTCAGCCTTCTAGACTGCGATAAGTTAAATATTCATTATTTAATCATAACAGGCCACTTATCAATAAGATGAATTAAAATATAATGATTTTGTGATTCTTTTCCTCTACACGTCGGGGCCCCCTTACTCGGCTGCCCCGTATTATTGATACGGCTGATGCTAGTAGCTACGCCCCTATTATCAGCCTTTTCATAATATGATTAAGGCATCATTTAGAACTAGCCTACGATACTATTCCCGTACACTGCAACTCCTATAGGCCAGTATCTAAGTGGTGATCCACCAGAAAAGCAACCAACGCAGGAGTAATATTTCTTATTATTGTACTTAGTGTGTGTGAGTCGTCACGCAGTTGGTGCCAGAAGACGGGCGTCGTGGAGGTCTACAAAACGCTCTGGCGTGACGACTTAGAGGCGTTTGTGGGAGATTGGCCGGAGAAAAAAGCACGGAGAGAAGAGTGGAAGGTTGTGGGGGAGGCCTTTGCCCAGCAGGGACAATATACAATATAAAGAAAACTGATACTTTTACACCGCGCTTTTGTGTTTAGTGCATATGAGCTCATTTATCCGAAGCGATTTTTTTCAAGAGTGTCTTGGCTCCTAACTAATATTATAAATGCAAAAGTAAGTATGTTTGTTTGTTACCTTTTCTCCAAAACCACTGAAACGATCATCCTGAAATTTTGCATATACGTTGTCAGTTGTATAGAAACGGACATAGGGTACCTTTCATCCCGAAAATAAGTACTGTTCCCGAGGAAAACAACGACGCCACGTGTCTTTCGAAGCATGATTGAATTATATTATTATGGAAACTTTAGTAGGTACCTAGTGTGTTAAGAGTTTTTTTTTCTAAATTAACGCTAAGTAAAAGTAAAGCTAGTAAGGTAGATACATTTAAAAGGTGGTATAAAACTAACCTAGTTCTAATTAGTTATGTATGTGATCAGTAGAACATTCTGTACTTTCGTTCCTAGATCAGCAGTATACGGATGCAGACTTTTAACTTGGACATTTACAAGTGCAATCATTTAGCACGTGTGGGATCACACTAATTGTGGGTTTTTGTGATGAATTTAAATGCCGTTGGGCACGGTACGTACCCGTTATATATTGTAGGAGTATTGCTTCTGCAATGGAAGTGGACAGGACATTTGACGAGACATGATGACGGTAGGTGGAGCAGACCCTAACAGAAATGGTGCCAAGACAATTATCGAAGCAGGAGTCTTGTTACACCTTCAACCAGAGGGTGGGCGACCTACAGAAGATCGCGGGGAAGACTTGGATGAGATACTCAGTTCCTGTGGAACTAAGGAGAGCAGGCCAATACTCATAGCGTCACCTGCTTTGTACCTATGATTTGTAGCTCGGCTTGTAATTCAAATTCAACTGTGACTTCCATTAAAGGAGTAATACTACAAAAACCGAAAACCGGTTACCGACGTAGCCCGAAGAATTGCCAAACTTAAGTGGCAGTGGGCAGGGCACATTGCTCGCAGAACGGATGGCCGATGGGGCCGAAAAGTTCGGAAGTGCCAACCGCGAACCGGAAGACGTTGCGTTGGAAGGCCTTCCACTAGGTGGACCGATGACCTGGTGAAGGTTGCGGGAATCCGCTGGATGCGAGTCGCACGGGACCGGTCAATGTGGTGACACTTGGGGGAGGCCTATGTCCAGCAGTGGACGTCTTTCGGCTGAAATGATGATGATGATGATGACTACAAAAACGAGTCATATTCAATAGCACTGCGTACAGCTCAACTTTTCTACATAACAATCGTCCTACAGTAGTTTACGGGATGAAAGGGACCGACGTGAAAACGGCTACCATGTATTCAGTTCATAATTCTGAGTTCATGATTCCCCCCACATAGAATTTTTAATCCGTTATTAAAGAGAAAACAAACCCGCAACATCTACACTGCCAAAATGTATGGTACAGCTGTTTTTTTTTAAATTACCGATGCAACATTTCTATGTCTGGGGGCTAAGTCGTAAATTTTTGGATTCAGCTCATGATTCTTTTTCGTCAGTTTAAAGTTAAGCTATTCCAAATAGTGTTATACCTGTACTTAGAATCCTATCCGATCAAAAAGCGTGGAATAGCTGAGAATACAAATGCATCCACAATTAAAGTGACGACCTGATTGGCGCAGCGGTAGTGAGGCTGCCTTACGTTCTTAGGGTCCCGGGTTCGAATCCCGGTCGGAGCAAATGTTTGTGTGATGAGCACGGACATTTGTTTCCGAGTCATGGATGTTTGTATGTATATTAAGTATGTACATATTTACAAAACAAAAAGTATCTATGTAGTATATCAACTATCTGGTGTCCACGACACAAGCGTTGCTTAGTGTGGCACTAGATGGCGCTGTGTGTAATGTCCAGCAATATTTATTTATTTATTTATTATTTTATAAAGTTATAAAAAGTTACGGGGATTTATATTTTAGTTCGTCAATCAATTCTGGAATCACAAGCTCAAAATAAACAAGAAATACAGGGCCGGATTTACTTCTACTTAACTGTATTTATTCTGCAGACCAACATTGAAGTTAATTGACTTCAATCAGTATTAATTATCGTGTTTTTTATTATGTAATTACTACATGACCTTTTATGGAGAAAAAAATCATTTTCTCATAGCCAATAAAGTCAGTGATGTATTGAAAGCTACAAACTATCGTGTACCGACCGTGTGTGTATCGTGTATCGTGAGCTATCAGTTACGATTCTAACAGTCATTTTTCGCGTCTGTCTGTGCGACCATGTTGTTATTGTAAACTTCGCAATGCATGTGCATGGGTGACCACGCTTTACATACCGAGTTTCCTCCGTGCCTCAGAAAGCACGTTGAGTCGTTGGTCCCCGCTATCAATTGTAGATCTTTGACAGTTGTTACAAGAATTCAGTTGCCCGAATCTGACAACCAGTCTTACGAAGGAGTAGTACTAACTGGGTTCTGGACGTCAGATAGGCAATCGTATAATACATGAAACGATTGATATTCAGCTGCATCCGGTTAGATTGAAAGCCGACCCCAACAAAGATGGGAAAAGGCCGATTATTCTCAAAGGTTTGTGGAAAGAGCTTTGCCCTTTTTTTTCGGATGGGAAATCATCAAATGACTCCTCCCGCTCTGGGCGGAGCAGGAGGGAGTGTCAGACCTTTACTGACTAAAACCCATCCATGTTCCTTTATCGCCCTTGTCGCCCTTTGTGTTCCGGGGCCACGGTATCTCTTTCGAACAGTCCCGCAGCCCCGGCAGGCATCGGTCCTTACGGACCCCTTCCTTTTGCTGACACGGCCTGTCGTCAGAGACGGACTGACGGCGAGCTACAGTGGGAAAATAATAGGCTCATAATAACTTCCCTGTTTTGTCAAGTCGTGAAAACCACGTGAAGCAAAGGTGGACCGCTAGTAATAAATTGTGTTTAAAATTAATGATGTGATAACATAATTATAAATCTAAAGCATGTTTCTCAAACGAATGATCAATAAATCTAGTTCACACATTTTACGGCTCCTGTAGAATCTTGCATCAGTGTGTTTTTTGGATAATATATTATTACGTGGAAGATAGTATAAGTATAAATCATTCTTACATAATTAATTTGATGAAGTTCTGTAGTTTATTTCATGTGTAAAACTGAATTTTCAACAAAGCTGATGCAGTTAGTTTTTCAGGGTTTAAATTGATTTTGGTGCGACAAGATGAGAGACATTAATCAGGCTAATCTTCTTCTTTGCGTGTCGATGGCAACCTTGTGTTTGGCACCTTCAGAAGTGTCTATCAGTTCTCGTAATGTGCAGACATCAGGACCGGTAAACACCATATTAAACACTCTAGGGAAGAGTCATCTATGAATCTTTAGTTGAACATGTTTTCTTCCTACTAACAGCCATGGCCACTCATAACACTTGGTAAATATTGATGTCGATTCTGTTGAGCACAAACTAAAATTAATTTAGGCTATTGCTATCTTTTACTAAAAGGCAGTTAGAGAAAAGGACGGCTATAGCTATGAACTAAGTTAGAGATGTCAAACTAGTTTATGCCTTACGCTTCACCGTGTTTTTAGTCGACATGTTTTTACGTGCACCCTTCATTTGTATGGAAATATTAGTTCCAACTAAATTTGACAGCTCTAAATTACGTCCGTCTCTTTCTCGTTTTATAAGAGAGAAAAAGATAGCCTACATTAAGTTTAGCTTGTGCACAACAGAATCAACACCATTGACACGAGATTCTAAAAGAAGTAGTATGCGAATAATAGCTGATAGTGTATCAAAGCCTAAACGCTGAATCATAGTTCACATAGTTGTCAGTAATTACATGTAAACAAACATTACATAAACAATCACTCTGTTATGATACCCTGGTATTGTTGAAGTATTACATTATTTTCTTGTATTTTTAATAAAAATAAGTTTAGGTAAAACTGAAAAACTTCAATGCAATTTTTAACATGCATATACGTAGAGGAAATCACTGGCAAAGCATGCTGAAGGAAGGGTAATTTTCACCAATAGAACTGAACGTGATCAGTATGTTTTAATCGCGTTCAAGAGGTTTCAATAGTGTCGGTATCGCATAGCAGTTAATCACACTGATTCACACAATCATTTCTTGACGCAGGCTAGATTTTCATTGATTTTAAGTTTTTGAAAAAAGATTGCATGTAGCGAAGATGAGAATGTTGAGGTGAACGTGTGGTGTGACAAGAATGGATAAAGTAAGGTATGAGTCCGTTACAGGAAGTTTGAAAAATGCGCCAGTTACAGAAATGTTGAAACGGAATCGAGGAGATGTCTTGGTAGGGCGTGTGATGAAGAAGGCGAATCGCATGTGAGTGAAAGAGTGCTGAGAGATGAATGGAGAGGGAGAGGAAGACCAACAAAATACGATGGATGGATTGTGTGAGGAATGATATCAAAAGAAAAAGGATTAAATGATAGCGTGACGGTTGGCAGAGGATAATTGAAGAATAAAACGTATTGCGCCGACCCTAAGTAACATGGGACAATGGAAGGAAGATGATGAAGCAATATCTTGATGAATCCAAAAAGAACGAGATAGCAAGAGCTTGGACTCTGCATAACTCATCCAAAGTAATTTCTTACAAAAAAACCAGGAAGAACAAAAGCTCCTACAAACATTACTGCCACACGCTCAAGAAAATAATAAAGCTACACCGAAAAACAAAAGAAATAACATCAAAACCTTATCAAACTATTAAATAATTTAGGAATTATAATAAAAAGAGACACCTCGCTTCTGCGTCCGCGCACTATCTATACATACACACATGTACAGTTTGATGCTATACCACGAGACCACACAAGTGTTCGTCTGTGTGTGTAGCCCTCTGTTGCAATCCCTTAAATAGGTCGAGCAGATACTAATAGAAAGACGCAGAGCCGCCTTCGAAGATTTTTATCGATATTCATTGAGTTATGCGCATTTCAAACACACCTCTTTTTAGCTTTGCTTTCCTGGTTGAATGTCCTGTGAATGCAAGTTTGTGCTATTTGGACGGCGTCTGGAGTTGGAATTCTTCAAATTGCTGATTTTGTTGTTGTTACGAAGTTCCATAGCTTCCTCTGTGCATACAGAATGGAAACGCCTTCCATTAATGACTATTTTGTTTTGGATTTCAGAACAGATGGGTTTTTCTAGATCCGGCTGACATTTGTAAAATCTTGGAAAATCGTTTCGGGTATTTAGAAATCCGTGCTACCTAATGGTTAATGGCGTGCCACTATGATTTTATCTTTCATGTGACTATATTCCTACGCATAGCCTTAATCCAGTACGTCTAAATAATAAAAAAATAGGTATAAACCAACCAAAAGCGTATCCGCGTAATGGATTATACATAACCTTTTTTTTTTTTTTTTTTTTTTTTTCGGATGGGAAATCATCAAATAACCCCTCCCGCTCTGGGCGGAGCAGGAGGGAGTGTCAGACTTTTACTGACTAAAACCCATCCATGTTCCTTCATCGCCCTTTGTGTTCCGGGGCCACGGTATCTCTTTCGAATAGTCCCGCAACCCCGGCAGGCATCGGTCCTTACGGACCCCTTCCTTTTTGCTGACTCTCTTTGAGGCGCGCGTGGAACACGAACGCGCCGTTGACACGGCCTGTCGTCATGAGACGGACGGACGGACGGCGAGCTAGCCCATAGCTCACCGTCCACAGGATTATACATAACCTTAACCACAGAAAGGAAGGCTGTGTCCCAGCAGTGGGAGGCAACGTTATAGGCTGATTTATGCATAGGTACAATGATTACATACAAATTCTATATAAAAAAATATAATAACTAGCTCTTCACAGATCTCAGACTTTTTGAAAGAGGCCCTTAACTGGCAGTGTTGTTATCTCATCCACCTGTCTCTATCCTTCTTGATACATTCAAGTCCGGCCCTGCTATAAAAACTTAAAAAGATTGTTTGCATCTTTTCGTTACATTTTTTAGGTCACATACCCTTTGGTTCCGTGTGTGTGTGTGATAACATTATAAGTACCACGGACGCAGCGAATTTCTTTGTTTATTTGTATCAGAATAGATTTTCTTATTGTTGTTATGTTTTTTTTCGGTAGTGTATACATATATGTATAGATGTTTGGCGATATTATACTAGGAGCGCATGTGTTGTGGTGTTGTGTAGTTTCTTTTGAGCAGGTGAGAAAACATGGGAAAGCGCTTCTCAGACTTGGGAACTGGAATGAAAATGAATCAACGCAAAAAAGCTGATAAGCTATTTCGTATAGTTATGAACAGCCTGCGTATGTCGAAAGTATCCTGCTACAGGCGGTTGATGTAACAACAAATAAATAAAAAATAGAAACAGAGACAGAAAAGAAAACCCATTAGTCAGAAAAGGCAAGAAAAATGAGAGAGCACGGGCCTCTGCAGAAGCAGAAAATATAATAAACCAGCTTATGACTGCGGCTTCACCCGCGTGGTGTTCGGAATTGCCCACGGGATCGTACTTCCGGTATAAAAATAGCTTTTTTGCTATTCCAGACTTTAATCTATCTCTGTGTATTTCATCCAGATTAGTTCGGCCGTTCTGGCGTGAATAACAAACATCCATCCATCCAAACTTTCGGATTTATAGTGGTATAAGATGATATTGGTGAAGCTGCAAAAACCATTTTCTTTCAAGTACCAGGGCCGCATAAACCAACAGTGATGGCACATTCGCTCCACACCTCGCCTTTTCCAATTCCAGTAAGAAAAGAGGACTACCACAACCACATCATAGTTGACATTGGAGTCGAAGAGTTGAATGAAAATCATTTTCTTCCAGCTACCAGGCAGGCAAAACTTCAAAGCGATGTCATTGCTCCAGACCCTTACTACGTCTTAACACATATAGCCCATCTGAATAGTACCAAGGTCGTTGACAATGGAGACGCCGGGTCAGTGTGTTCAGTGTTGACCAACTAATTATCCGTCACATATAAATATATTGTATGCTAATGCCACTGTCCGCATGGTTGAACTCTAATGACTTAGTCCGATTTTGATTTAATTTTGTTTTGTTAGTTGGCAGTGGGTTGTTCAGGGTGCATTGCCAGCTGATGAAGCCTACATTCGTCTTACTAGCTAAAACTTTTTTATAAGCTAAAACTTTTGGTTTTCTCTACTGGATTCTGCAGGCCTGGTCCCAGCTATGTTCAATCCTTGTTACATTACCAACTCACAGCGCAAAAGAGAAGATTTTTTGATGCCCTTTTATAGTTTATTGTTGGTAGGTTTTTTGTAGCCAATCTGTCTTCACGAACACGTTACTTAAAGCGAATAGTAAATTTTGATGCAAGCGTATGAAGTTTGTCATTGCACTTAATGCGGGATTTTAAATGGCAAAATGCAAATTTATCATATTTTATTCATTTACACAGCTGTTTATAAATTCACTTCTGTAAATATATTAACTTTAAAGCCTGAAGAGTATTTGCTGAGATTAAAAAGCATATCTCTAACCAGTATTTGTGAGAAATATTTTTCAAAAAGTGTTTTGATGGATACGTTTCCTTCATAATAAGTCTTTTGTTTGAGTTTCGAGTATATTAATCAACATGTGCTACAGTTACCATGGCAATGGTAACCCAATTCCCTCAATTACAGCTACTTGCAGGGTGATAAGCGTTTGACAAACTAGGACAGATATAAAAATTCGTTAATTAGTCAATTATAAAGCACCACCAAATGTGTACATGAAACCAATCTTTGTACTGAACTATTAAAAATGCTTTTCTTATTTCACTGGTCTTAATTGCGGTATGTCGGACTGAAGGAAAGCTCTACCATAATCCTGAATTCCTGGTGGCAGTACCATACCAGTCGGGAGTACAAGCGCCAGATTTTCTGTGCACTGTTCCGTATTATAGGCCGCTAAAGATCACACCATTTTTGATTCACCAATCAAACTGTCTCGCTAGCCTACTCAATTAACTCAGAACACCCACTGTCCATCCTACACACTGACACTTCATTCATTGCTACCTAAAGATATGATGGTTCATTCAAATTCAGACCATTGTTTGCATAGTGTCTTTCTATTTTCTTAGAAGAGTAGTGAGAGGTCCTGTCCTAGAAGACCAGCGGTAGACGGTTAATGAATAAATCATCAACATCGTCGTTATTGACAGCCGACTTCTCCCACTGGTAGCCGTCTCTTTGTTTGTGCCAATCTGCACGCTTCTATACCAGCCTGATACCTGTGATGGCACCTATTGTAGTGTCTCTAACCAGGGTCATAGTATCCTCTCTTTGTGTTCAGTCAGAGAAACTTTAATCTCTTTTTCATCACAATGATGGTCTGGTTATCAACAACGAGTTACATAATAATAATATGTCAGTCCCTCATTCAAGTCTTATTCACTAGGTATCTTTTATTTATAGGTCATCCATCTCGTCCTCTTATAATATAATTGTGTTAATAAACAAAACATCGGCATAATGTTCAGGCAAAGTGGTATAAAATTTTGCTTGGAATTGCTACCGAGGACTGAAACTGAATTCTTGATGATTCTTATCTGTACTAATTTTATAAAATTTGATTGCAAGTTTGTATGTAGGCTAATAATCTCCGGGACGGTTCACTAAAGTTTCAGCAAAACTCCATTGACAAATTTTCGTTTTACAACATTGTTTCGTATACTATTTATTTCGCTAACAACTTATTCCGCAAATGTTCTATTTTAAAAACCGGTTAAAAACACTCGTTTTTACAAACATTTATTTGGCAAACACTTCTTATATCAAATGCATAAAATGTGCATTTTTAATTATTTATAGAGTTTTAATTTCTTATTTATATACCTACATTTGAAAAAATCACGTTTCTAAAAAATAATTTTCAACACATTTGCTCAAAAAATGCATTTACGGAGCCTGTATACATAGTTCGAAAGTTAAAAATTACGCACCATACAACGGAACGTGCGGTAAAATGGGTGCGCCAAAGTTCACCTAAATTTTCAACTCCGATAATTGGAAATCCGAAAATGTTCTTCCTAACATTTTTCATCCTAACTATCACAATGCCTAACTACTCTGTCTCTAATGTTCATAATTCCGAAGCATTCAACTTCATAATGTCAGTAGCAATAAACATCTATTATACTTTTATTTGTTTTCCTATATTTTCTCAACATAACCATCTTTTACACTATTATTCAAAGTCATATCTTTTTTGTTTAGATTTATTTTTATTCATAATAATCAGTATTATATTATTATACATTAATTTTGCGTAACTTTATTTTCACATAACATGTATAACATATAAGAATAATAAGTACCACATACAAAATAATAAAAAAATATAATGACCACCAAAATTAACTTTTTGACCACTAACATCTATCACCTAAAATATCAATTGATCACCAAATTTAGTAAACTGAGCACCAAATTTTAAAGAGGTGGTTGATGACAAACTAGTTTTGCCTAGGCCGACTTGGGGCACCCCGATTATTATTTTTCTGATGCTGTTTTTAATGACTTATAGTGACTTGTGTTTTTACTTTTATTTTACATTTTTGTTCAAATCTGACCTGTAATTCTTACCAATTATCAATAAAAAAACTAAACTAAACTAAACAATTTTTTTATAAACCATTCAGAAGTAGGAGCCCCGCGCGGGTCTCCCTCGACTCGGGTGCAAGAGCATACCAGTTCAATTTCTGGTGATCAAAAATAATTTTTGGTTCTAATTTCACGATAAAATGGGGATTAATTTTGGTGATCATTTAATAATTTTTGCAACCAAAAGTGATTTTTTTGCCGTAACATTTTGCTAAATATGGTGGTTCGTTAATTGTAGGACGTAAAATAATAGGACGGTACAAGTAGTTAAATACATGTTTTCATAGGTATATATTTATAGCGGTGTGTACCTGCAAAGATATACATAGGTTAGGTTAGAACTGTGACCAACTACGTCGAAATGCTACCTCGAAATTGGTCGCGAAACTTTTCAAAGTATTTTTTTCATAGTGCCCCCAAGACGACACTCTGACCTGAATTTCATTCATTTAAGACAAAAATCAGTGAAACGACCTTTAATCATTCTAAACAGTTGGTTTTTAGACATAATTATCTCAGGTATAGTTATAGTAATAAATACGTTATGTAAACCATACCCCCAAATAATAATCATACCCTCAAATTAAACCAATAAATATCATCTTCTACCCACATATATTTTTTTATTACACGTGGTAAATGTTTCTTTCTGAGTATGAGTGAAAATATTATGGTAATTATGTTTAGGGATAAAAGCGTTATGATAAAAAACAGTAGGAGTTTAATTACATTCACATTAATGATATTATTAATTACAATTTTCGGAAACATGAGTGTTATGAACTTCGCCAGTAGCACTACAAATAGTATGAATGAAAACTTTAGGATGAAAAATTTTAGGAAGAGTGATAATTCGGATTACAAATCATTAGGAAGAACAATTTCGGGTAAAGAACTTTAGGTGAGCCAATATGGACCCGTAAAATAGGTACTCTCACCTAAGTACCTATTTTACCGCATACCCCGGTGTATAGCACCGTGCGTATTCTTTACGGTTTTTTTTTAATTTCCATAGAAATATTATAAGAATTCCACCAAGGAGTTTCACATTACGAGAATAAATAAGCTGACTGATCGAACCTCCTTGGAAGCGCTTTTGCTCAATACGTTTGTCTCACTTTAATACTAAAGAGTAAATGAGACGAAAGATTTAGTTCTAATTTTCGCCACGTGCATGTGGCGCCATTTGCAAATTCGCTCCATTTTCATATTAGAAACGTCAATATTTCTATACAAAATAATAATATAAGTTCACAAATTAGCGATGCGCGCGCATCAGCGCTTTTTTTTAAGGCAAAGACAAAAAACAGCCAGTATTACTAATAAAGTAAATTAATATTTTTGTTTTTTTGTTACACATTTAATGGTTGTAATTTAGTCAACATTAATTAAATAAAGGAATTAAATGTTTATTTATTATATTTCATCTCCCACAGTTAATTTTACTCATAAAATGTTGACCACTTTTCTGACATAAAAACTCTTTGCTAAGATTTAAAAAAGTAGCGTTCCTTTTTGACGGAGCATCTTGATAAACCGTGCGTTGTACATTACATTACTGCACAAGTACGTAATGAGATACATTACAATATTGAAATGGGTGAAATAAGAGACCCTTTACGAGCAAATGTGTTATAAATAACTATTACAGGCTAGTATTTTTTTATTACTCTTTTATAAGAAAAAGTTTAGGAAATGCATCGTTTTTTCACAACATGCAAATAAGCATACTCCATGCAAGCAAGCAAGCAGCAAGCAAGCAACAAGCAAGCAGCAAGCAAGCAGCAAGCAAGCAGCAAGCATACAGCAAGCATGCAACAAGCATACAGCAAGCATGCAACACGCAAGTAGTAAGCATGCAGCAAGTATGTGAACTGACAGGTCACCCTCCTAAACTAATGATCCAATTCTAAATATTCTTTTACTGGCAGAATGCTGCGATTAATGAATCGTGGCTACAAATTATACTTATATCATGCAAATTAGCCGAGCTATCACAATTTTTGCGGCCAAAGTCGCGTGCGAAGTGCTAGTGAGTTAGATATAATTTGTAACTCTTGGGGCATCATTTGCAAAATTTAGGTCAAAATAAAAACCATAAAGCTATACATTTTCATCAATCTCCAGATAACGTTTATGAATGGGAATAGATTTCTCAATAATATGCAAGTTTCACTTTCCACTCGGACAAGTCGGAACCAGTCCCAATAAGGTGATTCAGAAACGTCATTTGTTTGAAAACTTTTCTCTTTCTACGACTTATTCGATGAATCTACGTCATTTTTATCAACGTCTACGCCCAATCCATTAATACCGTTTTCAATAATAAATGACACACTTAAATGTTATTGAATTCCTAATTCATCTTCATAGCACGGCGGGCTGTGTTGGGGCGGCTGCTGCAGGTAGCAAAAGCCTCAAACAGCGCAAGTACAATAACTTGATTGGTAGTTATGTGTTTGAGCCGTTTGGGGTGGCTATGGGGTCCGAGTGCAAACCTAGTATGGATATCGCCAATCGGTTGGTCGACTCTTCTCGTGACCAGAGTACTAGCCTATTTCTTGGTCAAATAATCAGCATTGCCATCCAACTTGGCAAAGCTGCCTTTTCCCCGTTGACTATATACGTATACGGATTTTTTGACGCCCTTTAATTCTTTTCTGCTTTTGAAACATGTACCTACATGTTTTTTTAGGTCAGTGTAGTTAGTAAATAATGCATGACGTATGTGCTATTAAAACGTTAGATTTCATTTCTAAATATAATTGCAATCTTGGAATTTTAACCCTCCCAAAGACGAACTATAAAAGACATTGATCTTGCCTAACTCAGTGTTAACGAAAACGCATACTTATTAAATTGTCTACATTTTGGTGATTATGTGTATCGACAGCCTACTCGATCCAGCAGCCAATAATTCTCCCCAAAGCGGAGCACTGTCATCTAATTGGACGTAGGCTGGTAGATTTACAACCAGCTCTCTCACTCTCAAAGTTACGGTCCAAACTGGCTCCTGATTTGTCAAACGATAGTAACGGAAATGTGGAATGACAATGCGGTATAAAAAAAACACAATGAAAGCCATAGTTAAGTTCAAGTAAAAAGACTTTCAACCGCAACTTTGAAAACTCTTTGGTATTAAGTGAGTGCAGTTTATCATACTCTTACATCCGTCTTCTCAGAATCTTTATTTCCAATTGGTTTCATCAAGTCTAGTATGATGTTTTCACTTTATTGGTGCCCTTGTCCCATGTGTGTTTGGTTCAGCGTAATACGGTTTTCTTTTCATTCTCCCCTATCTTCATTCCTTCACACACACAATACATCCTTTCTTTGATCTTTTTTAACATTTCCATCCGTTAACTCCTCAAGTCTGTGTTGCCTTGGTACTTTCGTATTTCGCTAAATTTTCATTTCTACGCCACAATCCCAGAAAAGGCTATCCAAACTCCATTATTTAATACCTATAACGTCTGTCTCATAATATTAAAGGTAGTGGGAAATACCACATCCCTCCTACCTCGCCGCGTGGGTACGAAGTATGACACACTTTCGCTGCAAACGAATCATGTTGCTGAGTACTATCATAAAATTTGAATGTAGGTATACCTCTTATATCGGTTGTATTGTTCGGATGTGACTTAAGGATTTGTTCTAAGTTGTAGCTGAAGATTTATCTTTCTGGAGGAAATTTGGTCAGTCAGGAATTTTGGAAAAGCACTCTGTAGGAGGCTGGATAATACAAGGACTATTTAGTTATTCAATTTGTGCCAATATGGACCAAGAAGGCTGCGCTGTCAAACATAAAAAAGATAGAGAGTTACAGAATGGGTAAAATAAAATAAGAGAGATAGATACATTAGGATTTTTTGGCGCGCAAAAATTGAAACTACAACGCCATCTTTACCGGCAACTTAAAAAAAAACAAACTGTGCGCCAAAGGATCTAAAGGACCAACCTAAAACATCTAGATTTAAGTGTTTACTTAAAAAGAGAATGGGCTAATGGATTATTAAAATTGATATCAAGAAATCAGCATCTTTCAGATAAAACAAATGATATTATATGTAAATTTATTAATATTGATGTAATCATAATAATTATAGTTAGAAGACTTGTCAAACTCCGCAACACTTTAAAGTCATTAAAGCTGGCATATTGATTTAAGATAATCAGTTTGAAGTTGTCAAATTATAAAAGATATCAATTTATTTGCATTAAAACTAAATGACGAGACTCGTACTATTAATGACTAATAATAAACTAATAAATACCAACAGACAAGCTAATAGAGACAGTTATTAATAATTGACATTAATCTATTTAGGAACGCAATTTGAAAATTACCTAGGTTATTAGACCAACTACAATAATTTTCATCGAACCCATAGTTGCCATAATGGAAACGATAAAATTGAATCAAATCAATGACTCAGTCAGAATGTCGATCAATTGTTCCGATGTTATCCAACAGTTAATTTATCGGTAAGTTAACTGTTCAGATGAAACCGCTAACAAACTTTTTTTTATTATTATTGCGAGGTAGGTAAAATACCAGGCGATCAGAACACAGCAGTAGGTTGTTGATGATATTAGGACCGGCGAGGCGCACAAAGCTCGGCGCGGCCTCAGCTCGCGAAAGTGAGAGTGGGCCGGTTGCGTAACGCTGTCGACTCATGACGCCCTAGTACTCGGCGTGGTTACCTACATTCAAGTTCTTTTTGTCTAAAACTATTTCGATCTCTTACTTAATTTTTTAGTCTGATTGATTTTTTGTCTGTTTCTATAGTTTTCAGTTTCAAAACAGCCATTTTAGAATTTTCTTGCCGTTCTTCCTTAAATAATTAGAACAAGTATTTAGTTCCGCCATTTCTTATGGATGTTATTATTCTATCTCTGATTTTTAGTCAATCAGTTCCTGGAAATAAAAGTGAATCTTTGTTTCTGCACTTTTATTTCTCCATTCTACTCTTCCGTTCTGCATCGCGGTCTTTCTCGCGTGGCGAAGCCAATTATTTATTCTTAACATTCCTGTTTAAAAAAGCCTACTTTTCCTAAATATTAATGTGTCAAGTCCCAAAAACGTTATGGTAAAACCCAGAAGGACCACTTTCGATTTTATTTCTGGTGATTACACAACTTTTTAACATATGATGGTATCCGGTCAGGGGCAAAAGCGAATCATCGGAGACCCAGATCAGTTGAAATCCGTGTTTTAACTAGTAATTAATGAATCATTTAGGACAAGCTGAGTAAATAAACAAGTCATGGAATTTTTGAAAATGAGGAAAATGAGTGAAGAAATAATCTTTAAAATTATATAATTGAGCTACAGTTTGCTTCGATCCAATTAACAGTTTGCGGGAAAACTTTTTAATATTTTTACGAAATAGTAAAATTAAAATACTACGTCATCCTTTTCTTAGAACTATTATTTTTGAATTCAGAATTTTTGTATCGTCCCTCTTCTCACAATTTAATTCCTTGTCTTTGACGGTTCTTTTAGAAAACTTAGAATAAGAATCACAAACAAAGACTTCTACTTTTATCTTTTTAAGGTTATGGAGTATGAATAAATCTTCCGTTTTTAGGAAAAACATCTATAACCTGAACGGTAAGCTCGATTTCCTTTTTATTAAAAAAATATTCCTTGGACTAATTAAGAAGAACTATACCGAGTGTTTGTGATGGGTCACGTAGGCATCGAAAGTGAACAAGGTGACCAACACTGCAAACGAAGAGAGGGTTCGAGTTGGAGAAATAAGGAAGCATTATGACCCTAAACTTTATACTTGTATCAGGCAAACATGAACTTACAGACAACAAATGCTGTTAATATTAAGACCACTATCAGGTTCACTATAAAAATGATCAGACAGCTAAACAGTTAAACACAACAATTTACAACAGCGTATCTTCGTCATCTCTTCCAAAATTCAAGTCATGCCCTTGAGTCACACACTTTCACAGAAGTAATATAATCTTCCTACGGATGCTATTTATAAAAATACTTTCCCATCTCTGGGACGTGACGGTGGTCACTCCTCTGATATTTGATACGAAAATGATAAGTTTAACAGAGACAATATACAAAGACTTATAGTACAGGAAGAATAACACGTTAAAAGATTCGTCTGCAGCGCTGTCAATGAGAAAAGTGCCCCGCAGGCTGGCATTACCACATTGGATGACAATGCTGATTCTCTGACCAAAAAATAGGCCAGCCATTCTGGCCACGTGAAAAGTCGACCAAACGATTGGCGATGTTCCGAAAGACTAAACGGGCACTAGGACCCCATGACTCTTGTGTTTTAAACTCAAACGGCTCGATCATTAACTCACGACTAACCTAGGTTAAGTTTGTAAATTCATGAATGGCAAACTCGGGTCAAGATTCCTGGTACGACCTGGACGCGATTAACTATGCGAATAGTAAAGGAGGCCTATGTATATTCAACAATGACAAGGCTGTCATTGATCATGAATTAGCTATATTTATAGCCAACCAATAGGGAATAATTTGAAGTCTTCAAATTATCCAAAAAACAAATGCATTTTTTTGAAAAATCGTCTCACAGTAATTATTTTGATGAAATCATCCAATCAGACACCACAAAAGATACATTTTCCTATAATCATCGTGTTTAAAACAAGTGTTTAATTTGAGTTTCGGATATTCCAAATTACAACTGACCCTAAACAGAATCTTCTTAAGGAAATTATCCTCAGCTTGCTAAAAATTTCTGTATTTAGATACTGCATAATAGTGTTCATTTTGTTAGCTTCTTCTTTTGAAGCCTCATGTTTGTTCTTAGGATCAAATAAGTTACGAATGATATTACCACCTTTTCTAGCTTGTCTTGATGGCAGGCACCATCGTATGGTAAAGCACGATGACCAGGATGAAGCACTCTTTCCTGAAAGCCACATTTTCATTCATGAGTTGCCTATGAAATCAATTTAATTTAAAAGTACAACAAGACACAACTATGGTCTGATATGTCATGGTAACTTATTAGCAACTATACATTTTCTCATAATCATCACGGGTAGGAAACAAATAGAAACAACTTTCAGAATGAAACCGCTATCAATAAACAGACCCTAAAATGTTCACCCCTCAAGAAATAATGTTTCTGCTCTGGAACCCTGTCTGTTCCTTCGACGAAGATTCATCTTAGGATCGTATTTGTTTCGGATGGCATGGTAGCTGGATGACCGGAATAATGCTCTCTGACCTGCAAATAACCTATGCGCTCCTGGTCATCACGATGATAATTACGCGTGGTTTATTATTTCTTCTAGTTTGCGGTGGTGGACGCTATCGACGGTGACGTATTTAACGGAACGATGCACTCTTGACGTATCTGCCCATCATCATCAGCTTCCAGCAGTACACTGCTGGACATAGGCCTTTCACATCGCACACCATTCAACTCGATTTTCAGACACTGTATTGCTGCTACTAGCCATCTAGTCCCTGTGTTGATCATCACTCCACCTAGCCTTACAGCGTCCCACCTTCATTGTATGCACTCAAGAACACATCTACCCAAAACGATCATCAACAAATATTATCAAGTTAGCTACGGGTGGCATTACCACCTCTTCTAGTTCGTCGTGATGGTGGGCACCATCGTCTGGTAAGGCACGGTGACTGGGTTACCGGCGCGGTTGCGTCACTGCAACCACTTTCTGCTGTCGCTCGCCTACTTATCCATTCACTGAGACGTTAGTGTATAGAGTATTGGCCGTTGTAAGATTTTTGCTAGGAAATTATTTTATTTTGCGATGCTTAGGTAAGTGCAGCTATGTGCAGCCGTGGACGACGTATATTATGATAATGAATACTTTAAGCTACTTGATTTTACTCTATTAAGTCTTGTATGTTATTAGAGAGTATTAAAAATAAGAATAAGAATTATTGATTTGCTTACAATAGGATTTTTATGTAATTAAATTCTAAGTTTTCCATAGAAAGTGAAATTAAAACGGTAATCTAATATTGTTACGGTGTCAGTCAAGAAATTGCTTCCCTTGCAAAACACGATTTCATTGACGGTGTTCCAGCTGCATTATAACTATTGCTTACTACTATTATTTATTTTAAGCCTAGCCTGTTAGGAAGAAAAATTTCTTCTACAAATCTTCAAGACGTCGTGTTCCACTTCCGATCACATGCCACTCCACAACAGCCGCAGTACATTGCGCCGGCGCACAGTTGCGTCACAGCAGTCGGGCCGCTCACCGCACCCCCCTCCACCCCCACCCTGATGGAGGGGGGGCTGTTACTAGGGCTTTAGCATGCACTAGCTGTACCAAGGAAAATAACAGCCTAGGTATAATAGAATAACGTGTAATGCCATAATCTACAGTTAGTTATCCGCTTTAGTGGGTTCCATTATTGATAAGGAACCGTTATTGGGTTTGTGCCCCAAAGGACCACATTTTTACGTGTGAGGACTGCTTAGAGTAGATTAAGAGGTTTTCTTTTCTGAAGTCTGAAGATGGAGCGAGCGGTGTTGCACTAGTATCCACGAAACGGAAACAGACGCCGCGGCAGACCATTGCAACGATGGCGAGACGATATCGTCGCACTGGCAGAGATAAAGTGGACTAGAACGGCCCAAGATAGGTATAGATGGAAACAAATGGAGGAGGCCTTCATCCAGAGATGGATCCCTTAATAGGTTAAGCTATTTTAAGAATATAGAATTGTTAATTATAGGGCTTAAAGGCTATTTTTATTTTATTTATTATTCTGTCTGTGTGGTGCCGGACGTAAAGAATAGCACCATCCCATATCTTCCCGTGGGTGTCGTAAGAGGCGACTAAGTGGAGGCTTATGTCCAGCAGTGGACGTCTTTCGGCTGATATGATGATGATTATTCTGAAGTCTGAGAGGATTGTGGGTCCTACTGTGACTTTTAATACTATCATCCTTTATGTTAAGGGTTTAGGTTTCCACACTTAGTCGTTAAAGTGTACCATTTCGCGTGAGCCATGGTGGCCGTTACTCCAACCAGCCCACCTCCCTCCAGAAACAGATCAAACTTCCCAGAGTTCTCAGGACATCCGCAAGGGATTTCAGTGTTCCTATATAGTCTCCTCGTGGATCTGGGTAACGCCGGTGCATTTGAGAAGTACATACTCTACTGTTTCCTCCGCCTCCATGCACGCTCTGCACAGGGGACTGTCAGTATTTCCTAGGGTATGGAAGTGTTTGTTGTCCAGTGATGTTCCCCGCCACCAGTCGTAGGCTATCTCTGTTCAGGCGCAGAAAGCCCTTGGTCACCTTCATATCCTTCTGCCCACTAAGGACCAGGTGAATGGTTGTTGATATTATTTACCTCTGAACATACGAGATAGAAGAGCTCGTGGCCAAATGATAACAGCCAATCGGGTGCTTGCCTAGCGTGGTCCGTGATTGGACCCATCATATACCAAGTTTCCTCCGTGCCTCGGAAAGCACATTAAGCCGTTAGTCCCGGCTATAATTTGTAGATCTTTGACAGTCGTTACTGGTAGTCAGTGGCCCAAAAGTTTGACAACCAGTCTTACCAAAGGGTATCGCATTACCCAGTACTCACTGGGTTGTAGAAGTCAGATAGGCAGTCACTGCAAGTGAAATACTGGTATTCAGCTACATCTGGTTAGACTGGAAGCCGACCCCAACATAGCTTGGAAAAGGCTAGTCAGGTGATGATAAGACCAATACACTAACCGTGGTCTCCAATCTGTTTGTAAAGCCTGGAGCTCATCCGCTAGATCCGAAAAGCAACAGAACCGGTCGACATGGCGACGAAGCAGTAAACAGCTTTCGGCTCATAAATTGTTGAAATGTCTTGTAACGCCCGCTGTAACCTGTAAGGTTTAGGTGGCTAATAGTCTTTAAAAAAGGAGTATCATGTGCCTCAGTATCAGGGAAAAGTAGGTCAGGTAGACAATCACTCTGTGTTATAATACTAGTAATCAACTGTTTCCGGCTAGACTGGAAGCCGATTGCAAGATAGACAAATGGCAGGAATTTCTCCTGTATCGTGGGTCCATTTACAAACATTTTGACTCACATACAAAAATAGCCAGACCCGGAACAACTATCTGTAGGTCGTACTACAAATATTTGTTCCGTACGGGAATTGAACCCACAAAACGCAGCGCAGCGCCAACCATATCGTCGTTTGTTAGAGGATTACACTTGGCTGATAATTAACTCACACCGTTTTTTCATGGGATACGCAGAAACCACAGAACGCCATTAATTTAGCTGATATCGGCAAATACATTGAACCAGCAGTTTTTCACCCAATACATTCTAACTGCCAGTAAAAAACTGATTGTGTTAGTTAGGAGACAATGGCCCAGTGCAAAGTTTTTACTTTCTGCTGAGTCGCGCTCAACGCTGTGAGAACGACAATGACACACGTCACGTGATGACATATTTCACGTTTAACACGTCGGGGTAGCTATTAATACTATTTGCTATCTATTTGTAGATGTCTATATATCATCATCATCAGCCTATTAATGTTCCCACTGCTGGGACACAGGCCTCCTCTCTATGAGAGGGAATGGGCTATAATCCACCACGCGGGCCCGTGCGGATCGGTAGATATCACATGTCTTCGAATTGTTTGGTTCTAGGACATGCCGGTTTCCTCACGATGTTTTCTTTCACCGTTTTGAGAGCAGTGATGACGAAATAAATTACACAAAGTAATGCGCCTGTCTTGGTTCGAACTTACTTAAGTTCTTAAGTCGGGGCCGCCACCACTGGGCCACCGCTGCTCATCTATTTATAATCCATTTATTTTTACTAAAAACATACAACAATAAATGTTTAGCTCGTAAAGGAAAACATTTATCGTGCCTACCAGTCCAACACACATCATAATATCATAACCTAGTTCATACCAGTCAAATAGATAAATAATTACAATACAACATTGTAGTAAAATTTAACGAAATATTAGGAGAGCATTACATACCGAGTTTCCTCCGTGCTTCGGAAAGCATATTGAGCGGTTGGGCCTGTTGCCTGAAATTCTGACAACCAGTCTTACCAAGAGCTATCATATTACCCAGTACTAACTGGACTGGTCAGATAGGCAGTCGCTCCATCTACACTAATATTTTATAGAGGAAAGATTTGTATTATTATGTGTATATGTATGTTTGTAATGAATAAACTCAAAAACAACTGCGCGCATTTCAAAAACTTTTTCACCATTAGAAAGCTACATTCACCTTGAGTAACATAGGCTATATTTTATTCCCGTACTCCCACGGGAACGGGAATTACGCGGGTGAAACCGCGTGACGTCCGCTAGTGTAAAATACTAGTATCAGCTGCATCCGGTTAGACTGGAAGCCGACCCCAACTTACTTAGAAAAAGGATTGGCAGATAATGATGATGATTGGGAGAGCATAAATTAGGCTCAAATCTAGACTCCCGGTTGCAACAGAGAATTTCCTGTAAAAAGTCCCATACCACCCGACTGAACTTCAAAGCCTACGTTCCTTTTAAGTGACCCTGGAATCATTGCGACGATTGTACGTCAGGTACTTTTAGTCAAATCTAAACATACAAAACAACAACAACAGCCCATAACGTCCACTGCTGCGACATAAGCCTCTCCCATGATGGGAGGAATTTGCCGTAATCTCCATGTTTGGCAGGCGGATTGGAGTTCGCAGTAGTGAAAGACTATCAGAAAACGCTGCTGCCCATTCTCAGGTCTACGGAGGCGCAGGGTGTTCTGCCTCAGACATTAGTCGCCTTATACGACACCCGTGAGTGTAATGGGTTGGTTCTATTCTACTCTGCCGGATACCACACGGCTAAAATCTAAACACGATATAATCTAATTTTTGTTAAAGTAAAAATATTCCATACCGTAATCTGAGTAACTAAACCACTCATTAACAATGAAGTAGCTTCATTATAATTTTCGCGAATAAATATCAAATTCTGCACCGTTTACGTTTTAGTAAATATTTACTCATATCAGCAGTTATGTACTAGGTCAAGCAACACAATGTGGCTGTGAATAAACGTAATTATTTATGACAGAAAAAGAATATTGCGAATTTGCAACCAAAAAAATAGTTTTTCAATGTCATGGCTGGCTGTCATGGCCTAATGATATTGCGGTTTCAAATCCCAGCAGTTACAGGTCCTTTGTGTAATTCATTTTATCACCACTGCTAAAAATACGGTGAAGGACGCCATCTTGAGGAAACCGACTTGTTCTGAACCACTAATCTGCACTAGGTCTGCGCGGTGAATTACTACAGGAGAGTTGTCATCTCAAAAATCAAACTGAAGTGTATTAAGTGCCTGTAATCACAAATCGGCATTCAAACCCTATGCAAATTGTCTATATTAATCTATACTAATATTATAAAAACACAAGTCACCGACTTCTGAAGCTAAAGTTATTTTTCTTTTTTTTGTGTTTTGGAAGTCGGTTTTATATTTTGAAAAAAGGTTTTTTTTTTTTCCATTTTTAGTTTTTCCCAAACAAATATTTGCCATGAATTTATTTTACATTGTTAACAACACATTTCATTGTAATAGTCTTAACCCCAATAAATGGAACTAAATATACGTAACTGTCGAAATCTGGGTGTATTGTACACATCTGCGTACCCCCTCAGGGCATACAGTCGTGATGTTACGTCATGATGTTGCATAAACAATAAACATCCAAGCGATTACAGCAATCACGACAGATTTGCCGTCTATTTTTGAAGAGTTCCGTTGTATGTCTCCAAAGATCAGCATCAGATGTTCACAAAATTTAACAAGTACCAGCTTTCAAATAAAAAAAGAACGATCAAAATCGGTTCACCCAGTCGAAAGTTCTGAGGTAACAAACACAAAAAAAAATACAGTCGAATTGAGAACCTCCTCTTTTTGGAAGTCGATTGAAAAGGTAAAATTTGTTTGTATGAAGGGGGTAATCTTCGGAACTACTGATATGATTCCGAAATTTTTTTCACTAACGGGAAGCTACATTATCCCCGAGTGTAATGTGATATATGGCTTCGCAGTCGGCTACTTTATTTTATTATTTTTATCTTTACAAAGCAGTTGTTAATGTGTACAAAAAATTTCTCAGTTGTATTCCACCGTTGTTGTGAGAGATTAGTGCCTGGTGTAGGTTTTCGGGAAAAACCTGTGTTATAAGTAAACAAGACCCCCCTTACATGGCTAGAATTATTAGATTTATTAGCATATAAAGAGATACTGTGTGAAAATAGGAGATAAACAATATTCAGAATATAACATCACGCATGTAATCCCCGAAGGGTGACGCAGAGGTGTACCTAATGGTACACCTACATTGCTAGTTATGTTTAAGTCCCATGTAATATGGGGCCAAGCCTATTGCCAACAACTAGATACAAATTCACAGACTCCGTGACTGCTAGAGAACTTCCTGATGAAAAAACCCAATAACAATTTGCCCGACCCGGGAATCGAACCCTGGAATTCATGCTCAGCAGTCGCGATTGCGACCACCAAACCAACGAAGCAGAGTTAAACAGTATGCAAAACAAAAATAAAAGAAGTAGTAGTAAATCAGAACACAGTGACGCTACTAGGAGTGCAGAAGACCAAGGTGGTAATACTTCTCCGGACGGCTCTTGCCATACCAAAGACATCGCGTACTATAGATAGTCAACTGTTTTTCACAAGAATTTCAAAATTCCTTTATCAATTAAAAAGATTTTCTCGTGAATCGTTACACATGTAACTGGAGACACGTGATGATGCTCCTGCAGAATGGAGCTATCGGCACGAACATCGATATCACTCGGTATCTACGCAATCGATTAGCACCTATCGTTGATGTGACAATCGGTAGAACGTGTTTAATCGATCGTCGGGTGATTTCGGCCCACGATTGGGATAGTGACGGCAAGCCGCTAGGGTCGATCATAAGGTTACGCCGCGAGAATAGAATCTGGGATAAACTACAAAAAAAAAATTGGCGACTTCTACCTAAAACACACAACTATATACACTTATAATAATATAGTAATAATAATAAAGCAATTTATTTCCCAAAGTATCTAAGCATATTACATTTTTAACATTTTTCAAAAATAAAAACTATGTCATGCAGTGTTAGAATCGCATGCAACAGAAACGAACTATTAACATTAACAAAAAAATAACATAATAGACTTGCTTAATTTATGTAGCATTCCTGACATTAAATACCTATTCCAGTACATAATAATCTATCGTTTGACTTAATTTTTCATTTAATTTCATTATTTTGTAATTTAATATAATTGTGAATTTATAGATACAGTATTTTATAACAATTGATTCCATTAAATAGTCACATTATACATTTACAATCTGACACATAATCATAAAATACACTCATATAATAATATAACACTGTTTTAAGCTTTCACGGTTCATAACTATACTACAAAGCAGTTAACCCGCGATCATGGCGCTTGCAACAGCGTCGAAATATCGGGAGCTCAAAATAATAAATAATCACGGAAGATATCCCGTAAGTGACATTTGTAGTACACTCATATATACACTTGTACTTGACACAAATTCTGCATCGTAAAAACCAGGTTTATCCACGCGATTAATAAATCATTATGTTATACAGAATCCATGCAATAACACTCGAGTAGTATACTCCCTTTTCAATATAATAGAGCATGACAAACATTCCACCATGATACTCCTCAGACTTCTAAAATAACTCAACAACAACAACAACAGCCCATAACATCCACTGCTGGACATAAGCCTCTCCCATGATGAGAGGAATTTGCCGTAATCTTCACACTTGGCAGGCGGATTGGAGATCGCAGTGATGAAAGACTAACAGAAAACGCTGCTGCCCATTCTCTGGTCTACGGAGGCGCAAGGTGTTCTGCCTCAGACGTATAGTCGCCTTATACGACACCCGTGAGTGTAATGGGTTGGTTCTATTCTATTCTGCCGGATACCACACGGCTAATAACTCAAAAAACATATTAAATAAAAAAAAATACCACGTTATGCAAATAATTGTAAATTTTCCTCATCAACGGACTTATATTTAAAAACAAAAGGTTAATAATAGACAAACCACGTGTGTTAAATAAATTGTTTCAGAAACTTTCAAGAGTTACGGAAGAGTTTAGAACCTTTACGAGTAACTTGTACAACAAAGTTGACATAACGTTACCTATTATCCTTAACTGAATCTAAATTTTTATTAAAAACAATAAGAACCTTACTTGCAACATGAACATAAGAGAGAGACAGAGATAATTGAGAAGAGATGATTGTTAATTGTACTGATACAGATACTGTTAGCCTGCGTCATCCCACTGCTGGGCAAAGGCCTCTCCCCATGACTTCCAGTTTTCTCTATCCAGGGCTAATGTGGACCACTGTTCGTTGGTTTTATCCAGCTCGTCCCGCCATCTTCTACGAGGTCTGCCGCGACGCCTTCTGGCTGTATCAGGGCTCCAGAAAGTGGCTATTTTGACCCACAGCTCACTGGGCATGCGGCAGACGTGGCCAGTCCAGTCCCACTTCAGCTTAACGGCTTTTTGAGCAACGTCAGTAATTTGTGTTTTGGAGCGCAGTGTGCAGGTGTTGCGTACACGTTATTTCTAGGCGTTAATTGTAGGTATTTTTTTTTAACGTGAAATAATTGTTTTTTTTTTTGTATGTGTATCTTGGTAGTAATATCGCATTGGCGTCAAAGCTGTTAAGATTTTAAATAAATAAGCTGTGTAAGTTGAAAAGTAAAATCAGGAGAAAAAAAATCTTGAAAATACGATCATTCAATTGTTTTGGTGTCGGCGCAGCATGTCTTCGTCTTCCACACTTCACTATTACTCGACGTCTCATCAGACGCCTCCTCGCCTCCTTGCCATAATTTATCATCCTTCACACAGTCCATCCATCGTTTCTTCGGTCTTCCTCTACTCTTATACCCATCCACATTCATGCTCAAAACGTAGCCCGCGAAACTTTATACAATAATCGGTACTTTTATCTAATGTAACATTGTTAATAGAGCTGACTCATTATAAAAACGAATTCCACTCCATCTGTGATATTTTAAGAACAAAAAAGTTATTTCAAACTACCTATTATTTACTTACCTAATGTAACATGATAATTATTATCTATCCACTAACGAAATTAACTTAAAAGTGCAACAGTAATTACTTATATACAATTGCTCTTACTATTAAGTGCAATCGTTTTAACTTATCCTAATGAATCATTTGCTAACTACCTTAGCTATTACTATGAATTAGTTTAAAATCTTCGTGGTTCAAGCTTAAGGAAATCTAAGTTAAAACTTGAAATTGAAAGTAATTTTTCCGAAATATTAGACATTTTTTTTTTATTATGTGTAATCTTATAAAAGACTAAAGAAACAAAAAAAGAGAAAGGACGAAGAGACTAAAAAAAAACAATACTGATTTTCATTTTAGTCCCATAAAATGAAGTATGACTCTAAAAATACTATCCACAACCATCGTTTATATTATAAGACTCAAAAGACCAAAAATACGGCTAAAAATAAAATTATTAGCACACGAAAATCAATAGAGTAAACACCCAAATAAGCAGACTAGGCGCGCAAACTTTTACTCGCGAACTTTCAGCGGCAACTTCAGCGCTTCCTTCCGGCCAACCTTGCGTGCAGTGCGCGGGCGGCGCGGCGCGCCAGTCCGTGCTCGACCGCCGACGCGCCCGCACGCGCGCCACTACCGCTCCGCACCTACACGTGAACCGCGCGAACGCAACACGCTCAGGATTTAACTTGACGGTGCATGTGCTTTAGTGACGGCTTCTCAGTGCTTTGAAGTGGAGCCACGGGCTACCAGCGCCGCTGGGCCCGTGATTGGCCCGGGCGGCGGTATGGAGTCCCCGCAGATGTACGACGCGGCCGCAGCGCCACCACCACCACCGCAACCAGACCTCAAGAAGACAGTAGAGGATAAACGACAGACCTTCCCGCCTCCGGACCTAGACGAACTCAATGGACAGGAAATTAGTTTGGATTTACAACACCTCATTGAGGACCAGTTCCGAAGTGAGGAGAGCATGGCCTTATTCCAGGAAATACTTCCTGGTGGCAAATCTCCTCAGCCAAGGTACAATCGGACCACGTTGGCGTACATGCCACAGCCAGTTCACTCAGGGGCATCTTACGCTCCTGTTCAGGCGAACCAAGGGCACGAGCAGGCACCTCCCATAAAGGAAGAGCCTCCCGAGCCCCATGACTACCGGAGATCGGTGTCATGTGCGCAATATACTGGCCAATATAATCCTCAGCCGAATGTCGGTGTCAGTGGACCGTACGGAGGAGGATTCACGCCGCTCCCGCCTCTAGGAGCACCTCTCCTCCCTCCGCTACTGAAACACAAGACTGCTCCTCCACGACGCTCGTCATCAGGAAAAGTGCTAGACAAAGGTACAGACGAGTACAGAAGGCGACGCGAGAGGAACAACATCGCAGTGAGGAAGTCTCGCGAAAAGGCGAAAGTGCGTTCCCGGGAAGTGGAGGAAAAAGTGAAGACTCTACTCAGGGAGAAGGATGTGTTACTAAAGAGGCTGGAGGCGGTGTCAGGGGAGCTGAGCCTGCACAAACAGATGTACGTGCATCTGATCAACCTGAACCACCCGGAGATCACCGAGCTGTGCCGATCGATGCTGCAGCTAGGGGCGCCGCAAGCGCAGGATCACTCACTTTGACCATTATAGGTGAGTATTCACACACGTCACGTTTATCCCAACTGCATCCGTGCCTGAGTTGTGTGCGATACAAATATTGTGTGTATGATTATTTTCGTGCGCTGCATGAAAAGTCGTAAATCACATGGTGTAAAGAAAAAGGTTTCTTGTATTTTATGAGAGCGTTACGCAATTTGTTTATTGTAGTAGTTCTGAAGTGTCGTTCAATGTGTAAGTGTTTCTTTGATTGTAAAGCGGCTGAATTTAGGCCATTGCTGTGAATGTGACTGGAAATGCCGGTGTTTATTAGTTTATTTGTGTTCGCTCTTTCGTTATTTAGTATGTTCACGTGAGGAACTTTTTAATAGAATATTGGTTCATTCAGTTTTCACTTCCTGACATCCTAATTCTAAATTGGATGCTATTTTCGATCCTTAGTCTTTTCCTATAACTATTATGTCATAATTACTTTCAAAGAAAACCTAGTTGACTAGATGATCCAATTGCATTAATAATTGCATCGTTTACTAATCATTCATAATTTACATGTCAGTTTAAGTTTAAAAATAGGTACATTAACTTTGACCTAATTTTAGTTTAGCTCTATCATCATCTAGTAATGAAACATCTTATGTTTTCTGATATGGGCTAAAATAAATAAAAATAAATTAATAATTTTTTAATTGAATGAGACATGTTTTTAAAATCTAAATGTCAATTAAGATTTTGATCGCACAGTTTATAAAAGAATGAAGAAGTTAATCATTTCAAGGAGTGAATCATAGAGAATGTTACCTTATCACACAATGCTTGTAGTTATTTTATTTACGTCTTTGAATTTACTTTTACTTTTTCCGTTATCATTTCGTTTACCCGTTTCAATTCTGCTGAATATTTCAGAGGTACGATTTACTTTTTCTGGTCCTTTCAGCTTTGTTTTTGTTCTATGTGTGTAAATCGCTGATAGCTTACTGCAATATTGTGTTGCAATATCGTCCCGTATGGTGCAAGGCTTAAGTGATAGATTGCTAATCATCTCAGTGACTTTTTTCCTGCAGTTGACCGATAACTAGCGATGTCTGCAAACGATGTACATTGGTTATACTTTGAAATCCATTGATTGATTACTCTGCCGGTCTCAATAATGTTAAAGTGTGTCAAATGTGTACAGAAGCCATCAATGATTGATTTCTTCTATTCACAGATTAGCATACATTAGAATTTCTTCAGAAAATACGTCGCCATCACATATAGGTCCTTCAAGTCAGGAACTCAGGATGTTATGGTTTAGTACGAGCAAACTACAACTAACATATTACTAAGATTTTCTTACTCACGAACACGTGAGTTAGTCTTAGTAATATGTTAGTTGTAAATTGAGTTTTGAAAAAACAATTATGGTTTAGAGAACACTCTAAACCATAATTGTTTTTCAAAACTCAATTTATAATAGTTAGTTTACAATCGTTGGGTTAAATTGCACGTGATTTTCAATAATACGGCCGCGTTTAAACTGAATCATTGTGAAAAGTTATGTGTTTTGCTAATTCTCACTGAAGTCCCGTTACTAGATTCTTATTTATAATATACACATTATCTTGCCTATAAGCTTTTTCGCTTGCATAATATTCGAGCGACGTAATACTAGGGTCTCATCAGTTCTCAGAAGTTGTCTTTGAACTTTAGTACAGTTTACGATCTCTGGTTTTGGCAGTACGGTACTGGATTATAATCTCTGTACGATTTATGACAGCTCGGTATGTTCCTAACGGGAGTTAGTTAGTCTGCTTACGTTACTGATGCCAGTTCATAGAGTCCTTGTACTTGGTTTTCAAGAATAGATTAAGTTTGTCATAAAAAGCTTAACTTATGTTAAAAAAACGAACTTAATACTTTAAGTAAAGGATTTTATAATATTTTCACTTCAGTAAAAAGCATCTCTTTCTAACATACTGGAGAGAAGGACCAGCTTCAATTTAGTGAAAGGACTTCGCCTCCCACTTCATTTGTTTATTTTTTCAACTAACGATGTGATGAAAACCACGCATCCCTTTAAATTATTTACTTTGGTTCTTATTATCATGGATTAAGGTTGAATATTAACTCGAATCGCAAGTCTAGTACGCACTTTGCGAACCAAATGAAGTTACTGTCACTTTCGAAGCGGCCATATGTTAGTGCATGTGATTAGGATACGATATACGCGTAGAAGATTGTTATCTACGTGAGACATAATGTATGACTTGTTTAGCAGGAATACAACTTCAAAAGACACACATGGTACCCGCTGGACATTCTGAGGGCCTGGTAGGTTGCAAAGAAAGGAATTTCCTTGATAGTCTTCAAAAAGTAGAGGAGGATATTATGCGGTAATATTATCTAAGCAAATGATAATAATTTGAAAACACTAAATAATTATATTACATTTTACTGTTTTTATCAAAATAATAGTCATCGTCACTACCGCATTCAATAATAAAAAAAAATGACGTAGATTTGATACAAAAATAATCGCACTTCCTTTAAAAATGGCCTTAACCCTACATAGATAAGTTTTGCGGTATTACATAAATGATAACACGAATATTTGCAAAAAAGATTATCTTTACTCAAATGGCAATGGCCGAAGGATTTCAGATAATGCGCGCTGAAAATGTTAATAATACAAAGGAAAGTTTAGTATGTATGTTTGCTGAAAGATAACGTAAAAATAGCTTCATGAATTGAAATGGTATGAAATCTTTTTATTTGGTCTTTTACATGTAGTTTTCAATTAAAATGTTAAAATAAAATAGTTTAAAAATAATCATATTAAGTAAGCTGAAATGACTATGGACAGCCCCAAAAATACCATTACTGAATCTTCAATAATATCTTGTATTTAATTAATCTTTTATATTTTGCATACCCAGAGGGGGGAATGCAAAATATTAAATAATACCTACCCTACCCTACTTCGGAGATTCCCGGAAAAAAACAATTTTTAAAGACTGAAAATTGCTTTTTTTCCTATAAAAGCGAAAAAAGTAAGTGACACTGAAACAAAAGCGAAAACTGATAACCGTACATTATTTATCATAAACTCTACAAAAGCCTTCGACTATTAACATTGTAATATATACACATTTTAATATTCCGGTTTTGGTCAAGTGGAATTCTAATTTCAGTTCCTCGCTACCTATAAAGTCCTGGTACATAGTCTTTATGTTTGTACCCTAGCTAGACTTAGCGCGAATTTCCTCAGTGAAAATCAATTTTCCACGGGACTGGTTTTCTTCCTTTTGCGATATATATTTGTTGGCCCAAAGTAGTCTGCCACGATAAGGGATATAATTTTGTTGACACTTAAAATCTGGTTTTGGTCTTAGAGCTACTGCCTAAAGGTTTCCCCCAGGGACCTATTTTGGGCTCTCCTCTGTTTTTACGAGTACATCTGATTGGGAATCTCCTTATCGAAATGATACAGTCTACAATTAACACTAAGGAGTTTGTATTACTGTTTAGTCGATTGTTTGAATGGTGTGGAAATCTAATCATCTTGGCGTGTGATGGTAATCTAAATAGAGTGGGCACAGAACTTGGTAGTTTGGCGCTTTTAGTATCGTCCATCAGTTCGTGTAATGAACAAACAAAGGGCACGCAGGACACGATATTAAGTGTCTTTTATTTGTGGAATAGCACCAAATCTAAAAATATTATCATCAATACAAATAAATAAAATTTAAGTGTCCGTGTGTAATTTCAAAATAACGGTTTTTTTTTCTGAATGCATTATGAAGGTTTATAAGATACTTCAAAAATACTGTTTTAATTTTTGTCTCTCTATCTGTCTGTTTGTTTGTTCCGGCTAATCTCCGAAACGGCTCGACTGATTTTGACGGGACTTTTACTGGCAGATAGCTGATGTTTTATGGAGTAACTTTTAAAACAATGAAATTGTTAGAAGTACTATTTTTATAATAATTTAACGCGACAAAGGTCGTGGGCATAGCTAGTCTATTATTAAACTTCATCATCATCATCATTATCAGCCTATTAATGTTTCCACTGCTGGGACACAGGCCTCCTCTCAATGAGAGGGAATGGGCTATAATCCACCACGCGGGCCCAGTGCGGGTTGGTAATTATTAAACTTAGTATTAATAAAAATAATTATTTAGCCTAAATATCTTTGGATAGATGAGGGTATCTTTGGGGTCATCTTCACTTGGTATTTGGCTAATTATAATCACATTTTCATTTAATTATTTACTGTAATTGAAACTACTTGCTCTACAAAAGTATAGTACTTAGGTATGCTTAATTCACGTTTTCTAATATTGACCGACTTGTTACTACAATGACGTCAAATGTGTGCTGATTATGTTTTGTGTTAAATAAGCTTTATTACGATCTATTTTAATTGCGTACCTTTAAGAAATGGTTTTTTAAACTGGATTTAAGGTTAATTCTACGTTTCCCGAGGTCTGTTACCGGATTGGTGACCATCAATCCATTGCGTCTCTGCGTTCTTCGGAATGCACGTTAAGCAGTTGGTCCATGTCATTTGTAGATCAGTCGTAATGACTTGTAGAAGCCCGAAAGTCCAAAAGGAAAGTCTAATCATCTGCCTAGTTTTTTCCAAGTTTTATTGTATTCCAAGTTTTATTGTATTTTCATTCCCATTCCCTCTCATAGAGAGGAAGCCGTGTCCCAGCATGATGAAATATTAAACAAAAAAATAACTACTGTCCTGGTCCTGCTCCTTTAGCCTGTGATACAGGATTATCCTAGTACATTGTTAGTTTTTAGATTCATATTGTATTTTACCTTCTGAGATTCTAATTAAAGAATTTATTTTAATGGGTCTTAAACATAACTGACGAAATGTGGGTTTACTTGTTAGGTACACCTCTGCCTAACCCTTAGAAGATTAGCAGGCGTGATGTTATATTATCACCCAGTAACTGGGTCAAATAGGCAGTCACTCCCAGTAAAAATCTGGCATTCAGTTGCAGTTGGTTAGTCTGGAAGTCGATTCCAACAGATTTAGGAAAAGGCGGATGATGATATCATAGAGAGGAGGCCTGTGTCCCAGCAGTGGGAACATTAATAGGCTGATGATGATGATGATGGATGATGATATTGTTGTCGATTCTGTTGTGCACAAACTAAACTTAATTAAGGCTATAGCTGTCTTTTTCTCTCTAATAAAACGAGAGACGGACGTAATTTAGAGCTGTCAAATTTAGTTGGAACTAATATTTCCATACAAATGAAGGGTGCACGTAAAACATATCGACTAAAATGTCGCCTTTTAGTAAAAGATAGCAATAGCCTAAATTAAGTTTAGTTTGTGCACAACAGAATCGACACCAATGTTGATGACTTAATGTTCATAGTAGACTATTGGTCACCTAAACAATTTGTTTTTTTAAAGAATCGGACAATGGATGTGTGACTCTTTCGTTTTTAAAGCGAATAAATTCTGTTGCTAGGAAAGTATCTAGGTTACAAAATACATTTGTTTTGTTATTGTTCTTTCCAACTTTTTCCGATTTAGCCGTCGTTTGGTTTCACTTAGGTTAAATGATCTAGTTGTGGTAACATTTGTGTAATTAGGACCAACATTTTTTTTGCAAGTTCTATTTATTTAGAAATTAGCGCCTTTCAGAGGTCAAGTCGTTGTTCAATTACTGTTACAATTTATAGTTTCATCGTTGCATATTAATCGCTGGTCCTTAGTTAGGCTTTCGTAGTGGTCCTTTTTGATCCTTCAGGGAGTATAAATAATAATATATCTGTTGGAACTATACCGGATGTATATTTCAGGATATGTCAACTTAGCTTCGGAATAGCATGAAAAATATGTCAGGCCTCTTGGAAAAGGAGCATAACTCTTTAATGCCGGATCGAAATATTTAGTATTCAAATTCGTTTGTGCAAAACGTTGTCTGACGGCGACTTTCGTTTTCACCGCTGCGTCACAGCCGCAGGAAACTGTACCTTATAACCGACAAATTAAGTCACTGTTTCAACTGTCAAAGTTGAAATTTTCGCCTCTCGTGCCCTACTTAATGGCTTCCGTCGGTTTGACTTGTTGATTTTAACTATTTTATGTTTGCACGCTTATGGAACAATAGTTCGCGAGGTTCTGAATGTATTTGAAATTTAGAAACTGAACACTAGTAGCTAAATTTAGGTGTGGATGCTAATTTGCGTATCATCAACTTGAAACTTCATTCTGCGTAAAATTTTGGCAAACCGGTTTCAATTCGGTGTTGGCGAAACTCTGTTGGAGTTATGCGCGCCTAGTACATGAGTAGCTGTCCTACGAAGCCTTCCCCGTTCGGTCTTTGATCTTTGATAGGTCAATGAATCATAGTAAAGCTTAGAGGATCTCTATTTGTTGTTTTCAGGAAGTAGGCAAGTTTTTGAATGTATAGTATCCCTTCTGAAAGTGTTGATGTCTTAAATAAATCATGGTTCTATACATTTTTCATGAGCATACATGACCCATATAGGTCAGGTTTTCTTTTTCAGGAGATAATTCAAGCTTGTTTTTGCTTTGTTTTGGTTCTTTCTTAAAGTGACGATTTTTTTTATTTATAGATAGGCTCTCTAACTAAAGCCAAACTTTCTTCTAACTTGTTCTAGCTTATGCATTCCTGGTAGTTTAAACATTCGCGACCTTCCGCATTGCGTTTTTTTGGCAACTTTGTTTTCACTTTCTTCTATAACGGGTTAGGATAGTGTCATATAAGCCGTATCGTACCAGCATGTTTTTTGTTTTCATAGCCCACGTGTTCGATAAAATCTGAGTAACTGCCAAGAGGAAACCTCGGCAGACAATTATATGAAAAACGAAAATAAAGTTTTCAATATACTTCCTCGAAAACTGGCCCTTAACGCACTACGATTAGGTACAACATGCATGGTATTTCACACGCGTGCGATTTTTCCACTTCCCCGCACATGTGCAGGAATGAAAATTGCCACAGATAACTATACCTATACTTAGTCCAAATTGTTTCAATGCCTATATTCTGAGGTGTATGTTTTTTTTTAATTTCGGCAAAGCACTACGCGTCTTTAAGGCATAAATATTTTTTGAATATTAAAATTGTGTTTATAAATAGAACATCATAGATAAACATGATTATTAATAACGAATAGTTATTTTTTATACACAAATTAACATTTATTTGTGTTCTGAATTCAAAATATAAAATAAATCTATTTTTTATATTAGGCTGTTTAACGGCTTGATACCTTTGTCTCTCCTTCAAGCTGGCGAAAGCAGAGCGCGAAAAAAAGAAAATTAAAATCATAGTTTCTTAGTTCGTGACAAAAATATTTTTCGTTATATTTTATTTTATTTCTTCAACAGTGTATTGAAAAACGTCGTTTGATACACGTGGACATTTGTTATTGCAGTTCTCGGCTCAAAAACACCCTCGCCTACGGCTCGGGAGTTATAATTCCGCCTCGAATACAATAACAAACTTTCTCCACTTGTATCAAAATGTACTATTATAGTGCATGAAAATATTAAGAAGGAAACTATTACGGTAGGTCAGGAAAGCCCAAAAACGCAAAAACATTGTGTATAGTTTTACAAACGATTGACAGAAGTATCAATGAATTGAAAAGATTATCAAAATAATAGTTCGTGGGCGGACTTAATAAACTGGTTCTACTTTCGCGACTATTTATTATAGGTTTCGCTTTCTGATAAACGTTTTTTCTGTATAGATTTTAAAGTATGTTGGACTGAATGAAATAAGACGATTATCATCATGTTTTATTATGCGAACTGACTAACAGGGTTGCCCCGAGAATTGTTTGTATTTTTAAACTAATTTGAACCTTACTTTAATGAAAACATTGCCTATGTAAATCATAAATGTACAGTTAAAACGCCAATACCACTAAAATAAACCAAGGATATTTAATTTAAAACGTTGATTATTCACATAAGAACACCGGCCAAGTGCGAGTCAGACTCACGCATGAACGCATCGTAGTAGGAGAGCCTATTTTTTTTTTTTTTCATTTGTTGTTATAACGGCAACAGAAATACACATTCTGTGTAAATTTCTACTTCAAATTTTTTTTTTTTGTCTGTCTATGATCGGGCAGGTCACTACCAAACATTTGAATTCCACACTATCGTTACTTGCAACTGTTAAATATATTTTAGTTACAGTTTACTTTTATGCACTAATTACACCATTGTTTGAGAAATAACACTACTGCACCTAAATGTACACTTTTGTAATACAAATTTAAATAAATTATTCTTATTCTTACACTTATGAGCCCGCTGACAGACAGACGGACAGACAGTGGAGGCTTATAGTCTCCGCCAGATAAGTAGGAAATAAAGGTCATTAACTCGCATACATTTATTCAAATGCATAATTCCGAAAACATAAATAATGACATAAACTTGTCCCGAAACGACCTTTATCGTGATCTTTGACTTTGTCTAGTAACAAAAAACGATTCATAATGTATTGTCGGTGTACCAACGCAGAGAAATTAAGGAAAGATCAATGACCTTTAATTCCTAGCAGACTATAGTAAATGAGTCCCTTCGGTTACCCTTCGGAGACGGAACCCTAAAAACAATAATCCTAAAAAGCTAGGATCGAGAATTTATTTTTAGATAATGTTTGCACCATGATCGATTTCTCACATAATCATTGTTCATTAGCTATTCAAATTCAAATGTACATATTAACATATATTTGTGGACTTAATAAATAGTCTACCTACACTTCGATGAATCAACTCATAGATTAGTGATGCACGATCCGATCAGATATTTCACAGTATCGATAAAACAGGATTCGATACTCCGATATTTTGGAGCGATACTAATAAATACGATAAATGCTCAGACTGATACAAAAGTATCGGTATCGAAATAAAGGGATAGTATCGTGTCACATTGTCCTAAATTACAAAATCAATACTTTCAACAGAATATAACAGGAAGACACAATAGTACATTGTTACCCTAGGGGTGAAAGTAACTTATTTAGTCCCGAGACGGGGTTTGGTGCCCGAGCGAAGCGAGGGCGCTAATAGTTCGAGGGACTAAATAAGTCTTTAACCCGAGGTAAACACTGTGCTTTTCATTACGAATACAAGGAAAGAAACAAAAAACATACAACTCGAAAAAACTAATGAAGATCGGAATTCGAATGGGGTAGATGACACACCAATCAATTGAGATACTTTTTAAGAGCTGTCAAAACGCGGTTCTCTAATACACTTTGTATGGCAATAGCCTACTGTGACGTCACTGTTTATTCAACTCAATGACTCGACTATTTATTGATTTCAAAGCAACTAAAAATCGAATTTGGCAATTAATTGAAAATAAATCGGGTTTTCAGGCCCAAAATAAAGTGTTTTTTTTAGAGAAAGGTGTGTTGGAATTATTGTTTTATGGTGTCATCTACCCTATTGCCGCTTTCCCACCTATTTTGCTTTTTTTTCTGTGGCCGGCCAGCTATTCAGCCAATACCTATTTTTCATTTTCATCATCGAAAAATGGTAAATATTTTTCCCAAATCTATGTTATTTTAAAGAAATAGTTGAAACTTAATTATAATAAATATATTTAAAATATATATATTCTTTAATTAATACTTAACTTTATGTTATTTCAATTTTACATCGTGGCTGTATAGAAAGTTGGAACATTTTTTTTTTAAATAATTTGATAGCTGTCAGTTGAAAACGATTCTCCCTAGGGCTGAAAAGTATTACTTTCAACCCGCTCCTCAGGCAACTTCAGACCTACTTTCAGAGTATGAGTAATGAAAAATAATTATAAAAGAAATCATGGAATGTTGCATAGATTTTTAGAGAGATTAATAAGTACGACATGACACGATTCGATATGTTGATTTTCGGTATTTAGAGAATCGGATTCCGATTATATTTCGGATTTCGGAAACCATTCGATACGATCCTAGAATCGTTTCGCATAGTTCGATTCAGATTCGATCTAAAATATCGAAACAAATGCAAGCATCGTGCCTCCCTATTAGATTAACTTTACGTGCGTATACGCACGGTTGTTGGCGCGCTTGGTGCTCGTGTGCGTGGCTCACTTTCACTTTTTTTTTCGTTTATATGCCTTTTGTGTTTTTGGACGGTGTTATGCTGTATGAAATCATAATGATTAGAGTATATATCTTACCGTGCAAATATGGGTTGATTGGTAAAACGTGACGGTTATTGTTTGTTGTGCATGCAATTTAATAATTTAGTTCAAAGAGGAAGAGATAACCTTTTAATCATTTACTTGCAGTGTAGTGTAGTAGACAAATATTACTATGATTAAAATTTTCAGCAAATAATTCTTACAAAAAATATAGGCCATTATATTCACTTTTTACTTACCTATAAAATATGAGTTATTAAATTTTTATAGCCAATTTAGATTCTAGAATCCACCAGACATCCGTTTCCAACTTACAAAATGCGCTAAGCAGAACAGAGGGCCGGTGCCAACCGGCGCGCGCGCCGCTTTGCGCAACCCAGCAGTATGTGTGTCAAACGATCGACGAACGACTTATGTCATGCAAGAGAATGTTGCCTTTATTTGTTTTGATTGTTTTACTATTTTTTTTCTTATTTTTTTTTCACAAAAAATAATAAGGTAACATATTTGCTGGCACTTCCGTATACGTTGACAAAAAAAAAAATAGAAAATACTTATTTCTGTAGTTTAAAGATTGAAAGGTTTATCCAATTGGTAAGCCTGTTATAGGTATCACACGCCATAAGTTTACGAACGATCGCCCACGACTTACGAGTGCTGAGTAATATCTTATTCGAATTCAAATTAAATTTACTTTGACGTCGAACAAGAATAGTGTCAAATTCACTGTCCTTACATTGTCTATTTATACAGAAGGCGATTGGATTGGTTACAAATTATTTATAGGTAAAATATATTGAATTGTTCATTACATTAGCTATTTGAATAAATCTGACTTGTAGGGACTATATTTGATATTATAAGGATTAAAGTTATTCACTCACAAACTTAAAACACCACAAAAACATGAAAAAAAAAGCCAAAACTAGGCCTATCAACTGTTTTATTAGAGACCACTAAAATACCATGTGAAAGGTTTACAAAGACCAAAAAATTGTGAAATAAAGGAATACACGTAGCCCCATTAAAAAATCTCAAGAAAAAAAAAAGAAAAAAATATTGCCGAAACTAGACTAAAAAATGTCATGGTTCAGTTATTGCATAAGTCGGTGCTCAGGCGCAGGAGCGGCGGCCATGTTGGAAAGTTTTCGGCAATGTCCGGGGAAATCTGTGACGCAGCATATACACGATTATGTTTGTATACGCCTTTATATTCGGCGGGGTAGGTAGAAATCGAAGTCATCGATGATTAAATGTTAAGATGGTGATTTTTTTGAAGAATGATAATTGGTTTGTTTTCGCTGTAAAATTCTTTTTTTTGATAAGGATGTTGGAAGACTCTTCATTAAAGAGGAATGATAAACGATGGATGGGTCGTGCAAGATGGTACCATAGCTAAAAAAAACTTGATCAAAATCAGTTCATCCGTTCAGGAGCTATGATGCCCCAAACAGACACTCATACAAACTTAGAGAGAGAGTTAACTCCAAACTTAAATTTGGAAATACTCAGAATCTCATACATTGGTCCACATCTGTATGAGAAGGTCAATAAAAAGCTTTAAATTCTCCACATGACCAAGTTTGGGTGCAAAAAAGAAGTCCAGGAATGGTTACTCGGACTTAACTATAACGAAACAGAAAACCTACTTGCAATTGAGTACTAGCCTAAACACCAACACATACAATCTAACACTCATCGTAACATACAAACCTTTTTTTTTCCGGATGCGAAATCATCAAACTGACTCCTCCCGCTCTGGGTGGAGCAGGAGGGAGTGTCAGACTTGTACTGACTAAAACCCATCCATGTTCCTTCATCGCCCTTTGTGTTCCGGGGCCACGGTATCTCTTTCGAACAGTCCCGCTACCCCGGCAGGTAACGTACACACCTTGAGTTACCTTTTAGTTTTCTTTCATGATTGGAACCGTTGCATTTGATACCTCTTCATAAACAACCATATTTGTCGAGAGAGACTGGATCCTGCGACACAGGGTATCCTAGTGCAGGTTCCAGTGTCACATCTTATTGTAACACTTTTTTTTTGGTTAGCCTATTCTATCCCACTGCTGGGCAAAGGCCTCCCCCATTCCTTTCCAACTCTCCCGGTGTTTTGCCTCCTCCGGCCAATCAGTCAGGAACGAGTCCAAATCGTCAGGCCAGCGTTTCTTGGGCCTGCCTCGGTGACGACGACCGTCTTCAGGCACCCACTGTGTGACGATTCTTGCCCATCTGTCCTGACCCATTCTGGAAATGTCACCCGCCCAGTCCCATTTTAACCTCGCAGAGTTATCGCCAACATCGGCGATGCCTGTCTTGAAGCGTATTATGGTGTTGCGTATTCGATCGGTGATTTTGATATATTTAAAATGCTATGCTCCATCGCTCTTTGGCAAACCTTGAGTTTGGACTTCTGAGCCTCCGTCAAAGACCAAGTCTGACACTTTTTATGAACAATAAAACAATATTATTCCATTTATTCATCTATATACATATTTTTAACATTTTTAAATATTTCTTAATAAAATGACATAAAAAAAACATTTAAAAATATAAAAAAAACAGTAGCCCACCAGCGCTGGGAACAGGGTCCGAGCTGCCAGTGGTCAGGGCTCTTGAGAGAAAAATTATTATTATTATTATATCACCCCTCTTTTTCGTTGGGGGTTAAAAAAGGGGGTCAGTACAGAGATGAAGACGAAGACTTGCTGGGTAGACACCAAATAAAGTGGTACAAAATGCAGGTCCATTGCCCAGGTCCTAATAAAAAAGTAGGGTACTGATATCTTAGAGAATAGGGAAATGCATATATTTTATTTTTTTATTTTGATACGCAATGTAAAAATACTATAAAAATAATGACAAAAATTGAAAAAAAGACCAAAATTGGGGATTTTGTACGTCGATGCAGCTAATGACATCATGAAAGGTACCGGATCTCTCTGTCTAATCTGCAGTTTCAAATGCTTATAACTTAGTATTTTTTATAGATATTAAAAACAATAATTTCACTTTGCTATTTCTGACGTACGCTTTGATATTATATTATCACTCAAGTGATAAAAAAAATCATGCAAATACCCTAATGTCGTGGGCTCATGAGAATACACTTATTCTTAAATTTATTTAACTAATTCTGATCAGGGTAGGCTAACATGCTGGATAATTATCAGGATTATATATCGCACAAACACACACACACACAGAGACAAATATACTCACACACACACACACGCACAAAAATACACACGCACTCACAAAACACAAGGAGAGCTGCTTAAGTTACCATTTATTTTACTTTATTCCTTTTTTATTGTATTTTTATTCCATTCATTGACTTAATTTTCATCATTAGGATACCACTTATGGGAAGAGCGAGACAGTCCCGACACAAGTACTATTGTAACTTACTGGGGCTGCCTCGATTTATGTATGACACACTATGTTTGAGAAGTAATAAATATTTTTGTTGTTTTGTTTTTGTAATATTTTTGTTGATTTTTTTTTGTTATTTTTGTTTTTGTTGTTGTTTTTTTTTTTTTTTCCTACTTCATATTATTAATGCGAAAGCTTGTGAGTGTGGATTGAAGGATATTTGTTACTCTTTCAGACAAAAACTATAGAACCTAGTTGAATGTAATTTAGCACACAGATAGTTTATAACCTGCATTAACATATCGGATACTATTTATCCCAGCAAGACGATCCCGTACGACAATTATCGAACTCCACGTGAAGCCGCGGAAATAAACTAGTGTAACATCATTAGCTAAATATGTTACAATGTTAAAATCAGATGATTCACAACTAATTATACGTTTGTCGCTTGAATGACCATTTGATAAACGATAACATACAGGAAGAACCGATAGCAACGTACTATAATATAATTCTGTCACACGCGAATTTTAATCAGTCCAATGATGACCATAAAATATTATCACGGAAATATTTTGATTGAAGCCAAATATTTAATGAAGAAAGTTGACAAATTAGGAAATTAGGAAAAAAATGAAATCTTAATTGACATCTGAATCACCTTACATGTAAAACTTCATAAAAAAAATCTGAATAAAGAAAATGTTAGTAACAAAAACCCTTTAAAAAATAGTGAATATTCTTTCGAACATTAATCAATAGACCGACTAATTTTATCAGAGATAAAAGTGGAAAGATCCAAAAAGGTTCGACTGACGTAAGCTACCAAAAAGCTTACATCAATTCTGTCGATGGTGCTTGTAGAATAACAAAATGCTTGAAAGGTATTGCACGTTTGGTCTAGGGCCACAAATTGTTTTAAAATATACATTTACAACACTATCATTCTCCTGCCTTTTTCCTAATTTATTTGTGGCCGGCGCAGCATGTCTTCTTTTTCCATACTTCTTGATAACTCGTCTTCCCATCAGACACTTACTTTCTTGCCATACATTCTTAACACAGTTCATCCATCGCTTCATTGATCTTCCTCTACTTTTAAAGCTATCTTTATATTTTTCCACATTCTTCCTCATCACATGTCCATGGCTTTTGTTCCTTGTCAATTTGATACGGCTCAATACATTTTTTCTTCCATTGTACTCTGCCAAACGAAAACAAACCAGCTGATCCTTACGTTTTTGGCCATCTTTTTTAGGAAACAACTGTTTTTTTTGTAATTCCTCGTGTAAAATTTTTATGTGGGGAGTAGATGGGGTGTTCGCAATGATGTACTGAATCCGTGGTATCCGTAGTCGATGTATGTTACTTTAGCATGTATAAAATTTGTCTGAAGTGTAGATATTTGCAGAATTTTCTAAAGTTTGTATGTAGGGGGTAATCTCCGGAATTGCTGATCCGATTCTTAGGGTAGAAGGGTTCTACTCTATATTTCCTTATTCCACAGTAGCACGAAGAGAGTTCGTAGTGCTAACACAATTGACTCCGAGCCCTTTCAAGGCCACTTAATATACAAAATAGGTCACGAGATTGGCTGCGATAGCCTATCAACTGGGTACTTCCCAGTAGGTTACATGCCTTTATTGTTGCTAGAATCATGTGCAGCAGGGTCTTCTTCATCAATATTGTTTGTTTCTGGGATACTGCCTGCTTTCTTTTCTTTTTAGGGTTCCGTACCCAAAGGGTAAAAACGGAACCCTATTACTAAGACTTCGCTGTCTGTCCGTCTGTCTGTCACCAGGCTGTATCTCATGAACCGTGACAGCTAGACAGTTGAAATTTTCACAGATGATGTATTTCTGTTGCCGCTATAACAACAAATACTAAAAACATAATAAAATTAATATTTAAGGAAAGCTCCCATACAACAAACGTGATTTTTTTGCCGTTTTGTCTAATGTATAGACGTGTCTAATGGTACGGAACCCTTCGTGCGCGAGTCCGACTCGCACTTGGCCGGTTTTTGTTCATAGTTAAGTTCTTGTTTGTCTGTTGTCTGGTTATATTTTTTATTCTATTCGATCTATACTTCTTACTTCATCAGCATCATCATTTACCAACCAGTCTATGCCCCACATAGGCCTTTCTTTGCTTGTGTTAATACTGTGGATATCTGATACTCCTGTGATCTAATATCGTTTAAATTTTTTTTGCTTGTTAAATGCCTCACTTATGCTAAACCTCTCTATCCCATGCCATATCTACCCATCACCCTCCCTCTCAACTTTAGTTAATTCGCTGAAATTCTCGACAGGTGCAATGACTGTGTAAATAACAAAAACATTACGTAAAACTTTGTAAGTTATCATCGATCGAAATTCGCCCAAAAATATTATATTCAAAGGGCACATTTTAATATAATGTGCCCTCAGATGTTGCTAAAGGAAAACCTTACAAAGTTAAAGTTTAGAAGAAATCACGTGGGCCACTCGAAGGTTCGCAAATTTAATTTGAGCAGCGTTAAGAACGAATTGCAAAATATTACTACCTAATGAAAGTTATTTTTTTTTAATCTTTTTTATAACAAAAATTCTCAGAATCCAAACTTAAAATGTCATCTATGGGATATCTTCCGTGATTAATAAATTTTGAGCTCCCGATATTTCGACACCGTTGCAAGGGCCATGATGACGGGTTGACAGGAAAATTTTAAGAAAGAGGCTACTTTTTATTCTAAGAAAGAGGATAGGGGAAAACCTGTCTATATCGCGATTCGGGTTATGATAGGAACGATACGTCGGGTCAGGTTAGGAAGAGGGTTTCGTTCGAAACATCTTTTTTTTTCAATTTCCTAACCTGGTTAGGTTAGGTTAGGTTCGGAATAAACCCAATGAACTCTGCTTAACTCATAATGATACGCAAGTTTAAATATTACAATATTATTTAATTTGCAGAAGAAGATTAAATAAGAACCACTTCTTTGATGCACTCAAGTAAAATAAATAAATATCCTGATGATTGTTTTCTTAGTTGATTTCTTACCTGTGCTTTCCATCCTAATTCTTTCAGCCGTTGTCACGTAATTTAGTTACAAACATCTTTATAGACACACGCTCCAATTCACATTAGCTTCATCATAGTCTTTCGAATTAATAGTATTTGTACTACTAACATCTTACTTCTTCATCATCATATTCCTGCCATTGTATTTGTTTGTTTTCTTCTCCCATTCTCCCTTTCAGGCGCCACGGCACACAATCCATCCATATTTTTTGGCCTTCCTCTCTCTCTCCCTCCATTCATCAACATTCATGTCTATCACTCTTTTAGTCACTTGCGTTTCATCCATCATCATTATTATGTCCATACCAAGACAAACGCCATTTTTTCAATTGTTCTGTAAAAGGTGCCACTTTCAAACTCCCTCTAATGTCTAACTTCTTACTTGGCGAAAATGACCAGGATCTCGTTTCTTCCTTCAAATTAATGTCATATATGATTAATTCCACTTCTTTACGTTCACCAAACTTCCATTAAAAGCAATTCCAGTTCTCGGAACACGGTTCCTTAAAATCTACGAAACGAACCATCCAGCTATTTTTACTTCTTTCTCCTGGCTCTTTTCAGCCACCAGCCATCTGTCACCAGCTTGATATCCGAAATGTCACAACTACCGCCCACCTGTTTCGAGTCACACGATTTCTTTCAGATCACGTGATCAAAGTTTCGTCCCCCGGAGCTATTGTTCTTCATTTGGAATGAAAAGCGGTTATGTAATAGGCTCTCCTGCTCTTTGCTTGGATTTTTGGCGATTTTCTGGTGAATAGTCATAAAGAGAAGATATTTTTTTTAAATTTATTATTGAAACTTTTATTTATCTTGCAATGTTTTTAAGTTTCATCAACATCATCATTTCAGCCACGATTTCTTTGCACGGTTAGTTAAGTGAAGTAATTTATTTTTTATGCACCCCCATGATGTGGGTATCAATTAAAAGGGTTTTCTGAGAAGAATACAAAAAACAATAACGTCACAACTATATTTAAAAGTTTGTTTTAAAAAATTGATATATTCAATTTTAAAACAAACTCATCATCAAAATTTCATCATCGATATTTTGACAATACCCACGATGTCGTATTCGATGATAAAAACATAACTAAACAAGATCAAGAGAACATGTTCATAATCATAACATAAACAGCAATTGCTCAAATGAAAATAATGTCCAGACCTTTCTCGAACAATATCTTTTCAGGCAAAAAAATAATTCGCCATTTTTACTTCAAAACTTTTTGGTGGGTTTCTTTTTGTTAGCTAGCAAGTAGGTATTTCTCTTTTAGGCACATTTGCCGTCACGTGGATTTGTTGGGCTCAAAAGACCACGCTCCGATTTTCAGTCACATGTTTTTCGCTGTGGTGGCCAAACAAACCACGTTGTAGAAATCGCAAACAATAGAATCTTTTCATTTCGTTCCGAGTTAAGCGATACAATATTATGCTTAAAGAAATTTTGGAGGAGCAGGTGTTCATAGTTATTGTAACTTGATTAGATAATGTGTGAGGTAATTCGATCTAATGCAACTTTGTTTCGAATTATTGTTTTCCCTTCTTTTGTGTTTGAAAACTTCAAGTATTACTGTTCTTTTTTGTCGTTTTCCATTATGTCATCTAGGAGTAAAGTTGTTTGAGATTTGAGTTGGTAGCGATGAATTTTCTTGGACTTAGTTTTTTTTCTGTGATATGTTGATCGATTTTTGCTTAACCATTCAATGGATTATAGTATCATCTTTTCAATGGATGGTTCATTTAACGTTTTATCTGATTTTTATTTTATTTTCACTTAAGTAGAACTATTTTTTTTTCGCATGACTGTTTTTACTGCCTCGTTGGTCAAGTGGTCGCAAGCGTAACTGTTGGTCCTGGATTCGATTCCTAGGTCGGGCAAAGTGTTATTGGGTTTTTCCTTCAGGAATTTGTCAGTAGCAGCTACGGAGTCTGGATTTGTGCACGGTTGATGGCAATAGGCTCGCCTTTTATTACATGGGACTTAAACAAAAATGGTGCAATGTGAGTGTACTATTATGTACACCTCTGCCTAATCCTTCGAACATTACAGGCGTGATGTTATGGTTTTACTCATGAGTTGTCTGACATTGATGTCGATTCTGTTGTGCACAAACTAAACATAATTTTGGCTATTGCTATATTTTACTAAAAGGCAGTGCGTGAAAAGGACGGCTATAGCTATGAACTAAGTTAGAGATGTCAAACTAGTTTATGCCTTAAGCTTCACCGTGTTTTAGTCGACATGTTTTACGAGCACCCTTCATTTGTATATAAATATTAGTTCCAACTAAATATGACAGCTCTAAATTACGTCCATCTCTTTCTCGTTATAATAGAGAGAAAAATATAGCAATAGCCTAAATTAAGTTTAGTTTGTGCACAACAGAATCGACAACAATGTCATTGTGCTTAATCGATACATTTATTGAAAGATAAGTCATTATTGAATGTTTGTCATCTCTTCAGCATTAGACTGCTTGAAAGCTCTATTTTGCAATCAAATGTTCTTTAGTTAAGTTTAGTGAATGTATATCTTTATAAATTATTATTATTATTTATTTATTTATTAATCTAACATTGTAAGTAAAATTATAAACTGAGCCCCACAAAACCGTTGTAAATCTCCCTCCTTTCTGATTATCTATTATAGAACAAGACTCTTCAGCCTTATTTACTTCGAAAACAATTTGAAAAACCTTACTCCAACTTTAAGTACACACTCATTCATAGCCAGTTGAGTATTTAGGGCACGCAATGATAATAATGACACACATTCGTTATCAAATCACTAAACAAACAAACAAACATATCTGATAGATCGCCGATAGATATATTTGGGTTCAGTGAATAAAGATAGATTGTGTATGGAAGGACAAAAAATGAAATGGCAAAAGAGAAAAAGGCAAGTTAAAATTTAATTTCTCAAAACGAGAATTTAATAATGGTAAGATATTTAGGAGGACTCATAATAATTAATTGAAGATGATGATAGGCAGAAAACAAAACGAGCCATCAATAACTAAGAGTAAAAAAAAGCATTTTTGATCTCAGCGAATGTCATGTACTAGGTGCTCATAGCTACGTAGCAGTCAACTTTAAAAAGTAGGCTACTTTTTTTGCTACGCACGGTTAGACTATTCTTCAATGAATTAGTTTCATCTGTGCTATGAGATCCTAGTATTAAGGTAGTTTAATAATACCTACTTTTGTGCTGTTTTTCTAATAGGCTTTATAAATACTATTTTCATTAGGTACGTTTCCTTCTTTGGCATGAAAATTAAAATCGCCACGTAATCGATTGACATTATTGACAATAAATTGTCTCGTTTATCTAACACATTCCATGAGAAAAAACATTACTCATAGATTGTGCGAGTTCCATCCACTTATCTTTGGTACTTATCTTAGAGATTACTTTAACTTCTATTGGCTTAAAACTGGTACGATTCTGATTACTAGAAGTGCTCTGCTAACAAAACAACTGGAAAGAAACAGCTTCAACTATGTTCAGGATTTTCTTATTTTTCGATTTATACCTAAATTTTTCTAAGCTATGAAGTTAGTTAAGAAAAAATTCTAAAACTCTCTTCTTTGTATGATTTTTAATTCATCTTTAACTGAATCCGTGGTTTCAAGCGTGTATTCTTTTAAACTTATGTGCTTTATGGTAGCCGAGTATAATTTAATGTCCCTTATTCCATTATTACTTAAAAGGGTCAACTTTGTTAGAAATTCATCAGTGGACGCTTATGTTGAGAATAGGAAGCACTGGATGAACAATATGCAGTTGCTTAATTGCTTTGATATGCTTTGTTTTTGTGTCTCATTGATAGTCTTATCAATGATTTTAAAGGAATTTGTCATTGGATAGTAGATCATTCACGTGTGACATAGTTGATTAGTGAGTCATAGTATTTGACACGTAGTGTTTTATAGTACACAGTCTTTTGTGTGTCATATAAAAAAAGATAGTGGTGATTACCCGATATTTCAAAGTCGATAGCTATTCTTTTTGGTTCTTAATTTAAATGTACTTATTTAAAACTCGCTTTGTATGTAGGTACTTAACACGATTATAAAAATAAAAGTGTAAAGCGTGCCACTTTAAATTCCAAGTCAGTTAGATAACTTATTAAACAGCCATTACATAATTTGAGCAGCATACTTCTATTCCCCCAAAACATTGACCTCTCAAATCATAACGTAATTATTATCAGCCGTGCGTCCGTTTCGACGGCCGCATTTAAAATGACAATCGGCTCGCTTTGAGCAGCGCAAGCGCCGCGCGCCGATCCGACGCACTTTCACTGCGAGTTCGTGTGCGTGAGCTACCGTAGTGGGCGTGGCTATGTTTTTTTTTATTAATTTGGCCCACATTTGGGATTCTGTTACGTCAGCGTGCATCGCACTTGCATCGAGCTGGATGTAGGAAGCGTCACGCGAATGCTCGTGCAGTGCAGCCAATGTCATTATTGTATAAGTAACGTAATGTTCTGTAAGAATTGCAGCGTGCTCTGCAGCGTGTTTGTTTATTAACCGACTTCTTTTAAGAAATGCATTCTGTTGAACTCCTTTCGTTTATAGTCTCCTAGTGGAACTGCATTTGTCCTCCGAAAATACTTTCTCCTTGTTCGTTACTAACTTTTATTACGTTTTCTGTTTATTACGAGTACCTAGTAGCTTATCCGTCAAAATCCTAATGATCTTCAGCTGTGTCCTTTGGTGGTAAGGATTATTTTCCTTCCGGCTTTCGAGTTAGTGGCGATAGTTGTAAAAAATGCTATTGTAGTAGGTACGTGGATTTCGCAGCCAGTTTTTATAATCTAATCTTTTCCTTACAACATATTTGGTCATTACCTTTTAAAGTTCTTCCTTTTCAATATCCTTTCAGATTGTTGGGTTAAAACTCTAATTACATTTTGGTCCTTCCTTACCCACGTGGTCCTTCGAGTCACAGCAAATAAATCGAAGGGCACATTTCTGACTCCATATCTATTGAAGTTTACCTTATTGTGCGTTATAGAGTTGAATGCATTGACATCAAAATAATGCACGCTCGCTTTGTCTGTGTTTTGAATTGTACGTACATACGATAATCTATTCGTGTTGTGTTTGATGACTAAGTAGTTTTGTTTTTTTATTTCTTATCTATACTGTTAAAATATATAATATGCTATTCTTGAAACGAAAGCGAAACAAAATATATCAACTGCTTACCATTCCACTCAGGTTGTGGGAGTATGATGGCGGAAATGTATGACTATGATGCATGCGATAGATTGGTATCAATTCCCAGTCCTTTCTTATTTATGTGCTCCTGGTACCTCGTATCTAAAGTATTAGGTTGGGTTATTTTCAGCAGTGACTATTCAATGCTCTCTATGCAGTGTGCACTCCTAGTATTTTTCCAGCATTGTAACATATGTCAATTTACTACTACAAATAATGAGCTGTGTTTTAAATACAGTATCATGTCACTTATGCATTCCTATTACTTTTGGAGCTACATTAAAAGATCTGTGGATTTTCTATGATTTTCCTTCTTAAAATCAAGCATGTTATCGTTTAACTGACAACTAACAGGTTAGCCTAGATTTAACTTAAGATCTTTCTTGGATAACTCTCGCTTCTTTCCATTGCATTGGCAGTAAGAGCCTTCTGAATACTACAAGTGATGATGATGATGACTAGTCGATTTCGGCCACAGCGACTGCATTCGGCTTTCTAAGGTGGTTTTCTAGAACTTTGGTGTGCTGCTCTTTCATGTGCTTTCAAGTGGCTAGCACATCCAACTTTGGCCGAAAAACTCCGAGCACAAAGCGGACACATGTCAAAACCCCATCGACAAAGTTGTAGGGTATGGCTGTAGGTGGCCTAACTTTAAGGTCTATATTACAAGTACACATTCCATGAATATCTGAAAAAGCCGTCTCCCTGGAAAGGCGCTCCCACCAGATGCGTTTAAATAATGACGACCTAATTTCATCCACGTGTGCGTGTATTATGTCACACACACATTACTCTACTTCACCGAACACAAAAAAAGCCACAATCTATTTCCGAGGTCACATACGAACGAGTCCCAAGCTAGTATCATAAAAAAATCACACAGTAAGGTCAATGACCCGCCGCCGAAACGCATCGGGTAATGCACTCATGCCGACGCGGGATACCACGATAGTACTTGGTACTTTGACTTTTGATTGCTTTAATCTTTTTATGATCGAATTGAACTGTTAGCATCTCTGTGTGCCTGGTACTTTGTTCGGATGAAGAAGATGGTTTCTTAACTAGGCCTTAAGATTAAATACTAAACGGCTTATTAAGCTTTGGGAATTCTCACGTTTCTCATATGAAATAGTACATTGTTACCCTAGGGGTGAAAGTAACTTATTTAGTCCCGAGACGGGGTTTGCTAATAGTTCGAGGGACTAAATAAGTCTTTAACCCGAGGTAAACACTGTGCTTTTCATTACGAATACAAGGAAAATAAAAATTAAAACATTCAATCAACAAATGAAGATCGGACCACGGAAGACCGCTTTCCCGCCTATTTTGCTTTTTTTTCTGTGACCGGCCAGCTATTCAGCCATTACCTATTTTTCATTTTCATCATCGACAAAATGGTAAATATTTTGCCCAAATCTATGTTAAGTATTTTAAAGAAATAGTTGAAACTTAATTATAATAAAGTTATTTAAAAAATATATATTCTCTAATTAATACATAATTGTATGTTATTTGAATTTTACATCGTGGCTGTATAGAAAGTTGGAACATGGTTCAGTAGAAAAATGGACTATTTTTTTTTTATAATTTGACAGCTGTCAGTTGAAAACGATTCTCCCTTGGGCTGAAAAGTATTGCTTTCAACCCGCTCCTCAGGCAACTTTACACCTACTTTCCGAGTATGAGTAATGAAAAACAATTTTATGTTTAATTTTTGAACCAATTCCGAAATACCGACTAGGTACCGTCTATGTCTGGCCATCAGTCCATACAGGGTGTAAATGGACCTTTCATGAAGCTGTCAACCCAAGCATTCTGTACATCAAACTATACAAAAAAAATATTGCTGGGAAACATTTTTTTTTTTTGGGTGAAAAGCACGATTCAATTGTAAAACTCAATGTAACGCACTCGAAACATATTGCTGATGGACGCATTTAATATAGATAAAGAAGTATTTAATGTAAAGTAAACTAGTATTTGAAAAAGAACTTGTGATAAAGTTGGAACTTTGACCCCAATGTCTCCGTAACTAGTAGGTACCAGGTATGGCCTAGAACAAAATAGTACATTTTGATACAAGTGGAGAAAGTTTGTTATTGTATTCGAGGCGGAATTATAACTCCCGAGCCGTAGGCAAGGGTGTTTTTGAGCCGAGAACTGCAATAACAAATGTCCACGTGTATCAAACGACGTTTTTCAATACACTTTTGAAGAAATAAAATAAAATATAACGAAAAATATTTTTGTCACGAACTAAGAAACTACGATTTTAATTTTCTTTTTTTCGCGCTCTGCTTTCGCCAGGTTGAAGGAGAGACAAAGGTATCAAGCCGTTAAACAGCCTAATATAAAAAATAGATTTATTTTGTATTTTGAATTCAGAACACAATTAAATGTTAATTTGTGTAGGTATAAAAATAACTATTAGTTTTTAATAATCATGTTTATCTATGATGTTCTATTTATAAACACAATTTTAATATTCAAAAAATATTTATGCCGTAAAGACGCGTAGTGCTTTGCCGAAATTAAAAAAAAACATTCACCTCAGACTATAGGCATTGAACCAATTTGGACTAAGTATAGGTATAAGTTATCTGTGGCAATTTTCATTCCTGCACACGTGCGGGAAAGTGGAAAAAATCGCACGCGTGTGAAATACATTGCATGTTGTACCTAATCGTAGTGCGTTAAGGACCAGTTTTCGAGGAAGTGTATTGAAAAAAAATGATCGTAATAACGGGGAAAACAAGAGCCTTTCGGTTCGGTGGTTAAGAGTCTATTCACACCCTTTATCGTCTACTAAACTAAGGTATATGACAACTGACCAGCATCGTCGGCTCTTTGAATAACAATCAAGCTAGAATCTTGTGTGATGCAGGAAATAATCAAGCCTTAGGATTCTGAAAACTCCAGAGTAGTAGGAGTAGTTATCAGGCTTCGCTTTTAAGTTTATAAACAATGTGTACATATTGAAGCACTTATACCACTCACTATTTATCATCTGTTGATGAATTGTAGAATTCCGATCTCTATCCTTAAAGTTATTTTATCGATTCATGTCAATTTATCTGAGACTGTTGTCGAAAGGTATACCTTCTATCGAATTGAAAAAAAAACCATACATTTTAAGAGTTCAAATTCTATTAATTAAACAGCGAATTTGAGTCTTCTCTATCTATCTCTATCTCTGTGTATATAGTATCTCTGTGCCAAATTCCATACAGATCTGTTCAGCCGTTCTGACGGGATTGAGTTACAAACATCCATCCATCAAAAATATCGCAATTATGTTTGGTACAGGCACGTACAGGTGTTCGAAATGCGTCTCTATGTCAAGTAACTATTATATAATTTGTGTCTTCTCCTTCAATTTAAATGATGCCTGCACAGTTCTCACATTTATAAATGTCAATGTATAGCCTTTTTCTATGACATAGGTAAGAGCTTCCTCAATGCAGAATTATCGTCATACGTCGCCTATTCGAGGACATTAAGTAACTGATATTACCTGATGCGGCTACTAGGACAACAGATGTTTTAGGTGCTGGGTGCCACAGCTGTTGGTGACAGAACCTAGAATATTATGTTGATGTTTACTTTGCGTACTTAAAAATTAGAAAAAGCGCTGAGAAGGTTGTCCATGAAATAAAACAATGTAGAAAAGTAGTAAATGAATGAATTATTTGGTTATTTAGTGATTTCAGAGAATTGTGCAAGAAGAACGGTACTGATTATTACTTTATATTGTAATTGACTCACTAAGACGCTTCATTGTAAAAGATGAAACCAAAAATGAGTTTTCTGTACAAATCAGCTTGCGTGCATTTGACATGCCTAGGGATGAGACACAATTTTAGCAAACTGGGTCCTTATAATCGGAAATTATACTAAAAGTCTTGGTCCGCATAACCACAACACAACACTCGAATAATAAGCATTGAAGGTATAAAACCTTACCAAGCTAAAAAACCCTGTGGGGTCAAATTCTATTCAATAGTGATGACACAATGTCAAAGATGCATTTTTTAATAACCTAAAAAATTAACCCAAAAATGACGGACTAAAAAAATCCGTGCCAATGTGAATAGACGAATTAGTGTTGACATTTCGCACGTCCCACTTTCTACTAACATTCAACTTCAAAAATTACCGTGACGTAACAATATTACTGGGACATTGGGTCTTGGGGTCTTATATAAGTTGAATTTGGCGTTGCATAATCTGTGAAAGTCGGTCGGCAAGCTTCCGTAGTGATGTAATGGTTCTCAAGTGCTGGCATACTTGTGTGGACCATGAAACCGTTTTTAAACGATTTGGTTGCGGTCATGTGGAGTTTGAAAGTCGATTTTAGGTTAGGAGTCGGTAGTTCAGATTGGCTGTTGGATAATCGATTTTTTTTATTCGACGTCTTATTTTTTTTTTTCGCTACAATTTTTTAGTCTTTCTGAACCCTGCAGTGGAGTAGTACAAGCGCATATTGATAGTGGTGTCGATTCTGTTGTGCACAAAATAAATTTAATTTAGACTATTGCTATCTTTTACTAAAAGGCAGAGCGAGAAAAGGACGGCTCTAGCTATGAATTAAGCTAGAGATATCAATCTAGTTTATGCCTTGAGCTTCACCGTGTTTTTAGTCGACATGTTTTTACGTGCACCCTTCATTTGTATGGAAATATTAGTTCCAATTAAATTTGACAGTTCTAAATGACGTCCATCTCTTGCTCGTTTTGTTAGAGAGAAAAAGATAGCAATAGCCTAAATTAAGTTTAGTTTGTGCACAACAGAATCTGCATCATTACCTAAATTTTTAGTCTTTTATATTTTAAAATTGTATAATAAATAGGTTTTTGTCTTAAACACAGTGGCATGACAGTTTTATTATAACTGAAACTACATACTTCTTTTCTTAATATGATTATGTGTATCTAGTTTTTTTTTTTTTTACAAAATATTAATGTTTTTTTTTCTTTTTGTTGCAGATCGAGTAAAAATCGGCATACCGGAAGCCCGTGTGATACTGTGCATTAACTAAACTTAACAAAAAAATGTGGCGCCTCTATTTAGTAAGTTTAGTTAGCGGAATTACTATGTGATTTTTACATTACTTTTTTTTATAAATATACACGGATAGTTTAGATTTTAAGCTAATGAACGTAAGATTGGAAGAATACGTAACGAAGCATAGATGCATACGATTGTACCAGTTCTCGTTGTTTCGACGTTACTACGTAATTCAGTAAATATTTAATTAAGTGACGGTCTACATTCTTTGAAAAGTTTTTAAATAAATACACGTTTTTTTAAATGACAATTTTATACAAAAATTATAAAAAGTCAATGCACAACACTATTCCTGTTGAGATAGGGTTGTCAGCTTGATTAATGACATGTATAATTTAAAAACTTATATTATTTATTCAAGATATAATAAATCTATGTAATTACGTGTTTTTTTAGTCTTACGTGTAATACCTATCATCTGATGTTACTGGTGAGTCCCAGCCGTAAAGAAGTGATCTCAAACGTAGGCATGGACTCACAAAGCAAAACATGATCACTGCCATTGTTGTCTCGAAAATGTACTCTAAAATCATAACAATAAAGTCTAAGTTTACATAAAGGCTGCATCATAGTTCTACGTCAATTCATTGTCATAATATTCCATCATTTGTCATCGATTTCGTTAATATGACACGTCATTAATAGATGTCGTTCCAAAATTGTTGTAAAAATGTAAAGGATTATTAGTTAAAATGAAAACTATTGTAATTATTGTTAGTGCTTATATTTCTATGCATAACTTGTACTATGATCGTTGATTTTTGATTGTAATCTAAGAAATTCTTTTTTCATCTGAAATATAGTTTAGAAAAATATACAATTTTGGACGAATTAATTTTAAAAACGACATCTGGTTTCACGTAGCATTCATAAAAAAAAAACTCATACAAATATGACTGAACAGATTTTATACCATGAAGACAGTAAATAATTGATGTTTTTCTTAATTTTCGTTAACAATTATGTTAGTTTACTGTAATATATAGATTAGTATAGTTATCTTAATGTAAATTGGTTGTATATAATTTTGAATCAGTAATCAAATGTCTAGATTTAATTGTAATTGTTTTCTCTAACTCCTTACACATAAGAGGACAGAATGGTAAATACTTTGTTGTAGCTTCATAATCTTTAAAAAAAATGTTTGTTTGTATTTGCCTGTTCTGATGTAAGAAATTTTATTGATTGTTGAGAATAACAACTATTTTTTTCTTTTAAAAATATTTAATGTGTACATAATTCTACTTTAGGCGTAGCGCTAAGCGTATAGGTTTAATGTTTCTTTGGGTTAATATTATTTTGTTGAGTCTAAAATTTTTATTCCTATTAAAGTACCTTTAACTTCTTTTTTGTTAGATATTTTTCTTGTCTACTTACTTTAAGATTAAGTGATGTTTTTAAATGATAAAATCATGATCTATTATGGCGTCGCCAGTTGGCAAGTACAAGGAGTTATTTATGTTAAAAATACTTATTGATGTAAATGTTATGCGCTACTTAATTTTGTTTTACGGTAGCTACAAGCACGGGTTTTAGGCTGCTTAAAACAGATGTATATTAATTTAATTAAAGAAAAAAACAAAATGCAAATAACTTTGAGTGCCAACCCTGATGGCAGTTGTAAAAATAAAAATTAATATTTTTGAATGTAGTTTTTTTGCCAATGTTAGGGATGGCAGTCATCGTCAAACGGGTCTCGAAACAGATAGTTACCAGATTGAATCCTACAATGTAATAATGAATATAAGAGAAATGGCATCTACACACTGTTAAAGTAAACGAAAATCTTGTATATTTCGTATTTTATGAAACTGTATTATAAAAAAAAAAAAAACTATTTACAAACATGACTGTGTATTTTTATAACTTAACTTTTTTTGGACTTTTGTGAAACATTTTGCACACTTTAAAAAAAAACAACCGTTTTAACATATTTCTTTTATTTAATCTTTAAGCGTATTTATTTATAACATGAAACTATTTAATATTCGTCACAAAAACTATAACACAATCATATTTATTAAAAAATAAAAATATTTAAAAACTAATAAAACCTTGTGTGTAGACGTCATAATATACACTATACTCCGTCCCGTTTTTACCTGCTTTTATTTAAAAATATAATAATTATAAAATAAGCCTAAGCACATGAAATATTTTTCAACTACTTGTATAAACTATAAATAAGAAACTTAAATGTAAAAAAAAACTGAAGAAAAAATTTTTTGGCTTCAATTTATAGGTACTAAATAGGCGAATAAGTATTGCAATTTGCAAAACAAAATGCAAATAAAGAACTTACAAAGAAATGCAAATTATTGTTGAGTTCTGAGAGGGCCTTAGATTTGTCTTGTTTTCTTATGCTTTTGATGTTTAAAAAAATGTTGTTTTGTTTTTAAAGTTTTTTTTTTACGTCGTCCGAGATGGTGCTACAAGATCAAATCTTTCTATACTTCTGAGCCAAAGACTATTATTTTTTCCTTAATATTTTGTTATTTTGCGCGAAAATATTGATTTAGATATTGACAGACATGAAAAAGAAAAGTTATTGAAAACAACTTTGCACAATAAAGTACAATTTACATATCGAAAAAATGCCCTTTTTTTCTGTTTGCCAACATTTAAAATATATTTTTTTGCTTTTTGGGAATGATTTTGTTTATAAATATATATTATTTCGATCCTACTTTTTACACGTCGCTTTAAAAGTCCTATTTGGTGGGAACGAATGAGGCCTTGCTAATTTTCTCTGACAATAATGCTAGTGGCAAAAAACCACGTAACTTCGATGTTATAGGTGCAATTAAATTTAATATATACCTATTTAATAGAAAAATATACCTTTCGTTTTCTTTTGACAACCCTAACCAACTTCCAACTGTAAGCCACCACATGTTATCTCATTGATGCACTAAACACGAGAGTGTTGTCAAGACTTGGTTTAAAACCTGGAGAACCATCATCATCTGCCTAGCCTTTTCCCAATTACGTTTGGGTCGGCTTCCATCCCAACCAGTTGTAGATGGAGCGACTGTCTGAGGAGAAACCTGCGTGTGCATAACCCTAGCAAAATGTTGTGCATTTGAGAGATGAGACCATAAAAAATAATTAGTGTATCATGAGGAGCAATTTGTTTAATAGTAGCAAAATTTGTGTGAATTGTAGTTTTAAAGTTAATTGAGAAAAACAAATTTTGCTGGAGTAACGTTTAGAAACGTTATCCTGGCAAAATCGATTTTCAAAAATTCGTTCAGCCCGTAACCAAATACATGATTAGATAGCTTTTGTTGCATAGTAAATGTTTGTAAATAGCAAAATTTGTGTGTGGTATGGTTCTTGAGTTATTTAAGATTTTGCTGCGGTAACGTTTTGGGATTTCCCAGATCTCGAAAACGGCTCAACGCAGAAGATTGAAAAAAATACCAATAAGAGACCTTAATTTGTTTAAATTAGTTTAAACATTAGTTTTTGATTTGGTTGTCGTAAACCAATGGAATTAAACGGTTTCAAAAATCAGATAAAAACGGATTTGCAAGTAAACCAAAACACTTAGAACCAAATAAACAGCTGTAAAAAATACCCATGGTAGACACTTATCACGTCAAGTAAAATAGGTTATGTAACTTTATACGATATGAAGATAAAAACAAAATTGATTAATTTAGACTGGTCGTAATTTAGCGATGAAATACGCAGTTCCCAAAACATTAAGAAACGTGGCATACTTTAAACTAATTAAAATGATTCATGAACATCAATTCCTGTTAATTTCAGCTTTCAATTACGGCTGTGATGAAAGTTATATCAAAATCAAGAATATGTCAGAAATTCTCTAATAGCCGACCAAATTAAAAAGGTCACGTAAAGGCGGCCGCACCATACGTACGAGTAGTCTTCGCAAATTAGCAACTTAGTGTCCGATGTTTTGTACAGTTAAGCAGAAAAACGTTTTACGTGTAACCGATTTTTTAATGTTCGAAGTGCAGGTACCATAATAGGTACACATTTTCTACTAGTTTTCTATTTTATAAATGAAAATCATGTTAATTAACAGTAGTTTAACAATTTAATGGATCATAAGTAATTATTTAAAGTCAAGTAACTTTAAAAAGGTAAGTAATAATCTCAGTAAATAATATTTATATTGTGATTTTGATTGACGACGCGTGGTTCACACGTTGATCACCTGTAACTGTCACATGTAATGTTGAAATAACCACTAAGTTACACGTTACAAAGCTCATGTTTAAATGCCATACTGTGAGTCGAGGGGAAATGGAGTCCACCTACCTACCTACGTATTTAGTAGGTGCCTATCTTCGTCTTAAGGAAAATTGTACAAACTATGAATCAACATTGTATTTTAAGTTTAAGCATTGGTACTTGACAAACAGAAAAACATTTATGCCAAATATCAAAATTAGGTACGTACGTAACTTATCTGAGATTTTTTCCTCAATATGTTAATACTAAGGCAAAGATATACAATAATTTGTATGAGACTGATTTTTAAATAAAAATAATGAACACCATGACAACAACGTACGTACGCAACTGTACTAACAAAACATCCATATTATCCCATTCATTTAAGATGGTTACGATTATGTATAGTGCGGCCGCTTTTTCGTGACCTTTCCGATTTGGTCAGCTTATTAGAGAATTGCTGACATTTTCTTGTTTTTGATATAACTTTCATTACAGCCGTAATTGAAAGCTGAAATTAACAGGACTTAATGTTCATGTATCATTTTAATTAGTTTAAAGTATGCCACGTTTCTCAATGTTTTGGGAACTGCGTATTTCATCGCTAAAGTACGACCAGTCTAAAATTAATCAATTTTGTTTTTATCTTCTTATCGTATAAAGTTACATAACCTATTTTACTTGACGTGATAAGTGTCTACCATAGATATTTTTGACAGCTGTTTATTTGGTTATAAGTGTTTTGGTTTACTTGCAAATCCGTTTTTATCAGATTTTTGAAACCATTTAATTCCATTGGTTTACGACAACCAAATCAAAAACTAATGTTTAAACTAATTTAAACAAATTAAGGTCTCTTATTGGTATTTTATTCAATCTTCTGCGTTGAGCCGTTTTCGAGATCTGGGAAATCCCAAAACGTTACCGCAGCAAAATCTTAAATAACTCAAGAACCATACCACACACAAATTTTGCTATTTACAAACATTTACTATGCAACAAAAGCTATCTAATCATGTATTTGGTTCCAGGCTGAACGAATTTTTGAAAATCGATTTTGCCAGAATAACGTTTCAAACGTTACTCCAGCAAAATGTGTTTTTCTCAAATAACTTTAAAACTACAATTCACACAAATTTTGCTACTATTAAACAAATTGCTCCTCATGATACACTAATTATTTTTTATGGTCTCATCTCTCAAATGCACAACATTTTGCTAGGGTTATGCACACGAAACCTGCTACCAATGTGAAAGAAACCTGGCAGAAAGAGTAATGCTCGTACCTTTTCGATTCGAGATGAGGCAACATCCGTTTTTCTACTAAAACGAAACGAGCTAAGTATAACAATTACAGTGTAATTTAAGCACAACCAACGTATATCGTTCCTACTTCTGGAACACTGGCCAACTTTCTTTCTTTCTTTCTTTTTATCGTCATCCTCCATCATCCAGAGCCAGACTTCACCCATTGCATGTCTTTGCTTGTGCCAGACTCCACGTTCCTGTGAAGTAAAACGAGTAGTGGGCATCAATACACCACGCGGTCCAGTGACGGTTGGTAGATCTCCCATATCTTCAAATGTTTTGTTCTAAGACATGCTGGTTTCGTGACGCGGTCCAATGACGGTTGGTAGAGATCTCCCATATCTTCAAATGTTTGGTTCTAAGACATGCTGGTTTCGTGACGCGGTCCAATGACGGTTGGTAGATCTCCCATATCTTCAAATGTTTGGTTCTAAGACATGCTGGTTTCGTGACGCGGTCCAATGACGGTTGGTAGATCTCCCATATCTTCAAATGTTTGGTTCTAAGACATGCTGGTTTCGTGACGCGGTCCAATGACGGTTGGTAGATCTCCCATATCTTCAAATGTTTGGTTCTAAGACATGCTGCTTTCGTGACGCGGTCCAATGACGGTTGGTAGAGATCTCCCATATCTTCAAATGTTTGGTTCTAAGACATGCTGCTTTCGTGACGCGGTCCAATGACGGTTGGTAGAGATCTCCCATATCTTCAAATGTTTGGTTCTAAGACATGCTGCTTTCGTGACGCGGTCCAATGACGGTTGGTAGATCTCCCATATCTTCAAATGTTTGGTTCTAAGTCATGCCGGTTTCCTCACGAAGTCGATGTCAGTTGTACTGGCTGATAAATAAATAGGAAACCATGCAGACGTGTTTGAAATCTGTAATAACTGCAATAATCTACATTACACAGTAATTAATAACACCCGTCTGGATGTGTCGAATACCTTGGCATATCCGGTGCCAATTTTACTAGGCCAACCTGCCAGTAGGCCAAACATTGGCACAAAGGTTGGAAGATAGATTTCTAATCTATATTTGTAAATAAGGGCGTGGCAGTATGATAAAATAATCTAAAGATAGGAAAAGATGAAAAATATCTTAGAAGGCGTAGATTATGTTATGCCTACTTGAGTGATGGTGGTCAAATCTGGCGCACCCTGCTGAGTCAGGCTCCCCAAATGTCTTCATCTACGTTGGTATTGAAGATGAACTTCACGATAACAGATACACAAACACTGTCGAGATCTTGGCAGGCCCATTCAAACCTGTGTGGTACTTTCTTCAAGAGATCATCTCAAACAACCACGTGAGCCATATGGTTTGACAGATTTCTGGTCAATTTGGCCAAGCTCGTCTTGCCATCTTCTACATAGTTTTCCGTGACGATTTCTGGCTATCTTAGTCCACATAGTGACTATTTTGGCCCATAGCTTATGGCGCATATTATGGCAAACTTGTCCTTTTTTTCCCGGTTGGAAAATCCACACGGATATCCTCCGCCCTGAGGTGGGCGGAGGGGTCTGTCGGACTCGAACCGAATAAAAAACACCCCGGTGTTTCTTTCCCACACTTACACCGGGGATCATGGGAACTGATGCGCCTTGTCGAAAACTTGTCCACCTTAGCCCAACTTAAGATTTACGGCTTTTAAGTAAACCATTTACTTTTAAAATTTGTCAATGAAAGAAAAGTGACATTTGCTCTTCACTGGTGTCTCAAAGTAGACGGATGAGTTGGTGTAGGTCGGAAGAATCCGCTGGAAGCGTGAAGCTCAAGACCAGTCAAAGTGTCACCCCTTGGGGGACACCCTATGTCCGGCAGAGGGCCCTACAGAAGTTGAAAGACGGTAGTGATATCACCAAACTTCTGGCTAAGATCAGGACAACAGCAGCCGCAGCAGAGGAGATCTAGGTGAAAGAATGAACTTTACCTGAGATGTCAACCAGTTTATTTCTTAGTCATTTATCCCAGGTCAGGTAGACGATTAACCGAGTCATCATTCTTATGCAACGTTGGCCCGAACGTTGGCCAAGCACCTGGCGCCAACTCCTGGCAGTAGACAGCTACTAAAATACCAGCATTGTATCCCTGATCACCTTGACAGACATTATATTTATACTGTCAATCGGATTCAGATGTAAATATAGACGTGTGATACTTTCTTCTGTTCTGAGTCATGTACTACTTTATGTCGTCATCATCTTCTTGCCCTTGTCCCATTCTTTTTTACATTTTCTTCTTCTATACTCCCCTGTCAGACGTCACGGTATCATTTACTCCTTTCTCTTTCATCTTACACAATCCATCCATCTTTTTCTTCGGCCTTCCTCTCCCTCTCCATCCATCAACTCATCACTCTTTTAGTCACATACGTTTCATCTCTCCTCATAAGTACCATTTTATGTAAGGTACTGTTTAAGACATACTCGTATAAGACTTAAAACAAAAGTTATAGACGCTCTCAACTATTCGCAACGGCGTCCCTTTGTCTAAGGATAACCTAGCAACATTCATTCATCAAGATTCGATTTTCGGTCTTTCTGGTTAGTTTGTTTCGCCACTTCTTCATCATCTGCCTAGCCTTTTCCCAACTTTGTTGGGATCGGCTTCCGGTCTAACCGGATGCAGCTGAATACCAGTATTTTACATAGAGCGACTGCCTATCTGACCTACACAACCCAGTTAGTACTGGGTAATACGATACCACTTGGTAAGACTTTACCGCCACTTCTCTTCCCAGTTAAAACACTAGGAAGTGGTGAAGGGCCTATCTTGTTTAATTGACGTTCAAAAAGTGCTGATCTATAGCCTAGGTTTGAATTAATGAATTTTGATTTTAATCAAAGTGTTTCATCAGCTGTTTTTCATTATTTGGTAAGTCTAGATTTGTATCTGGTTTAATAGCAATGGATTCACCCCCTGCAACAATTTTGCCTACCCCTTCAAGAAATACAAACGTGATGATATTTTAAACCACCGAAATAACTAAATACCGATTTTGACAACAACATTGTATGCTGTAAATAGACACTAACACCTTATTCGTATCAAATTAAGTACAAAACCAGCAATTTCTTCGAATTACCTACATCGACGATTTTATACTGCTTACACCTGTGATGATACGTCATAAACATTGTATTTGGAAGCATTTGGAATGTACGAATATTGTTGCTCATAATGTAAGTATTATTGATTTTAATAGGCCCGCGTTTGACCTCTATTTTAACTGACTGAGATCCTGATGTCCAAAATCTGTATAGAAAATACATGATTTTGGACCTCAGGATCTCAGTCTTTATCGTGTAGTTAGTGCCTAATGTGTCAGAGTTTTTATGCCGCCCATGGGCCTCTGATTTGAAAAGGCTCTCAGGCATGCTGGTTTCCTCACGATGTTTTCCTACACCGAAGTAAGTGATAATTATAAAATACGCAGATGAATCCGAAAACAGAGGTGCGTGTCTTGGATTCGAACTCGAGACCTGTGACTTGGCAATCCATCGGTCACACCACTAGGCTATCAGCAGCTTTAAAATCTGCATGCTTGTCTGAAATTCAAGATTGTCACCTAATGAAAAAATGACAGAAAGTCCGCTTACCTACGGGTTAGGTCGTGGAGCGAACTAGCAGGCAATTGTATGTCCACTGCTCTCAAAACGTGGTAAGAAAAGATCGTGAAAAAATTAACGTTGTTAGTGTTCCTACTGCTGGGACACATTGCTCTTCTCTGTAATAGGGAGCGAGTTATAATCCACAACGCGAGCTCAGAGTCAGGAGGTCGAATTTTTATTTCTTGGACATGCTGGATTCCTCACGATATTTTTGCTCGCGGTTTCCAGAACAGGGGGTTTTCTACTCCGTATAAAAAGAGGTATTGTCCTGCACATTGCTCACAGACGGATGGTCGATGTGGCCGAAAAGTTCTGGAGTGGCGACCGCGAACCGGAACACGTTGCGTTGGAAGGCAACCCACTAAGTGGACTGATGAATTTGTGAAGGTTGCGGGAATTCACTGCATGCAAGTCACACGGGACCGGTAAATGTGGCAACACTTTTGGGGGAGGCCTAGGACCAGCAATGGACGTCTTTCAGCTGAAATGATGATGATGCCTGCATTACAAATATTTTCCATATTTTTCTATTTAATTCCACAGCCTTACAACGACTGAACATCGCGTGTTGAACTAAAGGAAAAAAAATCGAGTTTCCATTGTTTTACCAGCATTAAATAATTTATAGGGCGTTATTATAATTAATGAATAACCGAGGTTGTCAGGCTTCCGGGTGCTATGATCAGTCTTCTGTTTCCTGTTTTGTGAGGTACTGGTACTAGGGACTGAGGACTGCGAGAAGATGACACATTAGGGTAGTCAACTAAATGACCTATGATGAAAATGGTGCCGAGTCTCTAATTTTAGATCAAAGAGGTTTTATGTCATATTTTAATTAATAGAGCGGACTTAAAAAACAAGATTTAGAATTAGGCACACAACATAGTAATGAAATTGTTGAAAAACAGAAGGAACTGACATTCGACGAGATTGCAGCATGTAAATCACATGAAACTAAATGAAGACTGTCAATCGGTTTCCGAAAAGTTTGAGGAACAGGTGAGGAGGTCGTAATATAAAAAAAAAAACAATAAACACACACACACAATATTACATTGTTATGGACTCCCATTTGTCATCAATAATCTGAAAATTGCCATAACACACAAGAAACCATCAAGAAACTGAATAAAAAACCTATCTCAATCGATACAACTATAATTATTGTCGCAATCTATCGATAAATCGTCTACAAGTACTAGGAGCACATAAACGGCGAGATGTATAAGCGCGAGGGATACGCAGGGCTGGCCCACAAACGCATCCCACTTTAGAATTTGGGCCGATATAAATACGCACTGCACTTGCACCGTCGCGTCAGGTAGGGATGTCACAGTCTTGTATAAAAACATTCATACATTGTAGAAGTAAATAATTAGACATGTTGATTTAAACAGTTCTGTTGTTTGTCAGTCGAATGCGTAATTTTTATTTACTACTAATTTAGTCCTCATGATGTCTTCATCATCATCATCATCATCATATCAGCCTGGAATCACGCACCTGGGTATAGGCCTCCCCTTTCTTCCACCACACTTCCCGGTTCTGTGTGTCCCTGATCCAGGTGTTTCCCGCGACTTTCTGACTGACGATATCGTCAACCCAACGATGTCTTATTGGTCATTAATCTAGTCAAAAACGTAATTTAAAAAAAAGTTGTAAGACTTATTTCAATTTGATGTTGCATATTTTGGTACTTTTGTTGCATATTTCAAACATTTATCTTGTATATACTCCGGTCACTAGTAATTACATTTCGTTTAATAAATACTAGTTCTTTTTTCGGATTTCACTCATGTTGTTAAATGTTTTGAGGTCGAAAATGATCTCACAGGAACAAACTACCTATTCTGTGTGTCGTCAAGGTCTACCTGTGTGCTAAATTTCATCGAAATCCATTCGGCCGTTGAAGTGTGTAAAGGTAACAGATATCTGGACAGGCGAACAGCAGAGCTACTTCGCATTTTATAACATCAGCATGGATTTTATTTATCTCAACAATTTACCGCATTTCACCTCGCGCCAGCCCTAGAATCTAGCGGGCCGGACGTTACGCGTGCGGTAACCGTGCCGATCGCATAATACCTATAACTGCTCCATTATATTTATTGACATAATATTATATGGAATATTAGCTGATTCGATTACATTTTGTTGATTTTATTAAGGACAGAACTTTTCAGCTAGATATAAGAAATAAAACACTAAAGAAGCGTAGTTCGGTGGTAAAAATTAAATGAAAAATGTTGGATACCCTGAACACTAATACAGTAAGTATGAAAGAATCATAATATAAAGGGAAACTGGCAGAAATAAACCAAACACACATTTTTCAGGTGTTTTCAGTGAAGTGCCTACTGATGTCAACAAAGTCTTGAATATGGGATTGGTTAAAAACTAGAATAAGAACATTGAAAACTCTACTGGTATTTATACAAAAAAAAAAAAAACGCATTTTATTGTATTTTTATTTTCTTCCGGAAGACTTGAACAACAACTACGTATATTGTTTCAATTCCTATTATAGCCATCAGTGAGAGACGTGGCAATGGGACCAACAGGAACACACGATCACCAAGGTACCAGGAACGAAGATTCGTCAGCAGGTTTGAAGGTACTCTACTTGCCCTCTCAATAAGAGGTCGTAACCGATGCCCACATTCTACACCCTGAACCGATCAGGGTTAAACATTTGGCAAAAGCGGAGCGCTAACTGAGACGGGAATGTTAGCCGTTATTTTTAACTGGCCCAGTTAAACGACAACGTGCGGTTAGACGGAAACTAACCCGTCTGCATCACTTTCAGTTTTACCCAGATATTTTAATTTATCAACTCGTTTGTTGTTAAATATGGACTCCTGGTAGACCACTGACGCTACGATTAACAGTTCTCAAAGATGCCAAAATGTCGTAACATATTATTCTCTGTACTGATATCCTAGTAGCGAAAGTCTCTGGTCACAATATAACACCATGCTTGTTGCTTCTTGAAGCCAGCAGAAGTATATTTATTACTTGTAACAATAACAACGTTTAACCATTTATGTTTTAGTCTGTGAAATGGGTTCGATTCCCAGGTCAAGCAAATTAAAATTAAGTATTTCCATCGGAAGTTTTTCAGTAGTAGCCTAGAGTCTACAATTTTATTAATGACAATAGGCTCATCCCCTATCAAATGGGATTGAAACAATATGTAGGTGTGAAATATAGAAATAGTTATGTATTTGTCAAGGCGAATAATAAAAAGCCGCGCAAGTATTTTCCAGATTTAACTTCAATTCCTTCTGAATTTCCTCGATAGAATATCTGGATCGATCACCATAAAAATTTGACAAATAGCTAGCACAGTAATGAGATGCAAGGCAATAAAACAATTCGCAATAAAAATAAAATTTAATCTCATACCGGTTTGTTTTGCGGGCTGTGAACCAATTTACCTTATCGCTCCATGTAAGTAATGACAGCCTGGTACACTTGAAGATTTAAGACCTTCTTTTGTACTAGGTAGCTATTTTGAAACCTGGGTATACCTCGAAAAATGGTTTATGAATGACCATAGATATATTTCTTTGTCTGTTTATAATTTTTACTAGCGGACGTCGCGCGGTTTCACCCGCGTAGTTCCCGTTCCCGTGGGAGTACGGGGATAAAATATAGCCTATGTTACTCGTGGATAATGTAGCTTTCGAATGGTGAAAGAATTTTTTAAATCAGTTCAGTAGTTTTTGAGCCTATTCATTACAAACAAACAAACAAAGTTTTCCTCTTTATAATATTATATAAGTATAGAAGTATAGATAACATAACTTCATGCATGTAATCTACAAAGGGGGCGAATGAGCCTATTGCCATCAACCGCACCATAAATACAGACTCCGGACTGTGGCTGAGAATTTCCTGCGAAAATACCTAATAACATTTTACCCGACCTAAAAACCTGTACCAAGACTTCAGGATCACTTGCGGCTATTAGACCAATGAGGTAGTGCCTGTTCTTCACTATAGAAATCACCGAATAAAACGAACAGCAACTTTCTGAAAGACTGACCGACTTTGTTACTGCACAAAAAACTATGAGGAAAATGTGGTGAGAAAACTGATATGCCATACAGCCAAAAATTCAAAGACAACACGTGAGACGTGACATAGATCTTCCAAAGCGCGCTGGACCCGCGTGGTCGATTACGTGATCCTTTTTTCCAGTAATGGCAACATTCATCATCATTTGCATTGCCTTTTACCAACTATGTTGGGGTCGGCTTCCAGTTTAATCAGATGCAGCTGATTACCAGTATTTTACGTGTAGCGACTGCCTATCTGACCTCCACAACCCAGTTAGTACTGGATAATAAGATACCCCTTGGTAAGACTGGTGTTTTGACTTGTAAAGACTGTCAAAGATTTACAAATGACAGCCGGGACCAATGACTTAACATGCTTTCCGAGGCACGGAGCTGTAACTCGTGATGTAATTTGGTGGTAACCCATCAGCTATTCTAGAAAAAAAAATAGAAGATATCATCATGGTATAATACAGCAACTTATCTGACTTTAATTCACGTTAAACTATATTAAGCTCAACCCACATACAAAACGGTTTTAGATATTTTACGGATATTTCCTCTTACTATGGCTAAAGTAGTTTTTACATAACATTCTATGCGTAGGCAGCTGTTTGAGTTACTTTTAAATTAATATTAAGCGGCTTTTGAAAGTTATGTAAACACGTACTAAATTAATTCACGATGTCGAGTTGTCAATTAAATAATCAGCCTATAATGTTGCCAGTAGCTCGTGACTTAATAATAACAGCTCTCTCGATCTTTAGGTTAAGCCGTGCTCGCCTAGATTGGTGCGTGGATGGGTGACCTCCCATAACATACCGAGTTCCCTCCGTGCCTCGGAAATCAAGTGAAGCCGTTGCGCTGGCTGTCTTTTATAGATCTTCGACAGTCGTTACAGGTCAGTGGCCTGAAAGTCAGACAACCAGTCTTACCAAGACATATCGTAATACCCAGGTACTATCTGAGTTGTGGAGGTCAGATAGCCAGTCGCTCCATGTAAAATACTGGTATTCAGCTGCATCTAGTTAGACTTGAAGCCGACCTCAACTTAGTTGGGAAAAGGCTAGTTAATGATTATTGTATACTAGCTGATGCCCGCGGCTTCGCCCGCCCGCAAATTATATACTAAATCCTTCCTCTTGAATCACTCTATCTATTAAAAAAACTCGTATCAAAATCCGTTGCGTAGTTTTAAAGATCTAAGCATACATAGGGACAGACGCGGCGGGTGACTTTGTTTTATAATATGTAGTGATAGTGATAGTAATCGTGATTTGTTTTTAGGGTTCCGTACCCAAAGGGTAAAAACGGAACCCTATTACTAAGACTTCGCTGTCTGTCCGTCTGTCTGTCACCAGGCTGTATGTCATGAACCGTGACAGCTAGACAGTTGAAATTTTCACAGATGATGTATTTCTGTTGCCGCTATAACAACAAATACTAAATATAGTCAATGGTACGGAACCCTTCGTGTGCGAGTCCGACTCGCACTTGGCCGGTTTTTAATGTCTACGTTGATAATAAAAAATAAAAAACTTTTTTTGCAGATTCTTTTCCACTAAAAAACATAAACAAAACTCCACCCAACCACACGACAGTAAATCCTAGATACACACACTCACATACGCACTGTTTACTCCAAATTCGACGCACACACAGACACTTGAATGCATACTAATGCATTACCGGTATAAAGCTTGCGGCCCACGCACGCACACTTGCGCATGAGTGTGGATGTGTGCGAAAGTGGGTCACAGAGATAGGAGGGACACGTGTTGGAGGGCCGGTCCTTTTTTAGTGTGCTTCTTTAGGATTTCATGAAAGAAAGAGAGATTTGGTTTGGTTGGTCCAATGAAGCAATAGAATAAAGTTAAAAAAAAAACTGGCCATGTGTGAATAGGACTCGAGCATGAAGGATTCCATATCATCGTAGTGTAGGTGAGCCTTCTTTAATTTTTAATTTATTATTTGTTGATATAGCGGCAACAGAAATACAGATTCTGTGAAAAGTTTCAACAGTCTACCTATTACGGATAGATGGCTCGCTGACAGACAGACGGACGGATGGATGGACATCGGAGGCTTAGTATAAGGTCCCGTTGGTTACCCTTTGGGTACGGAACTCTAAAAATACATCGTGTGTCAGAAACTTGGAACCCGAAAAAAATATCTTTTCAATTTTTTTTTCTTTCTTTTTCTGCTGTATTTTTTGGTCGAGGTTTAGTACTAAAATTTTGTATACGTATTGACAGGTGATTCAGATGGAAATTGTTCAATTTGCAAACGCTACTGCTGAGTGTGAAGATTTCAGTTTCTTTTTTTTTCTCTTTCAGTTTTTTTTTTAATGTTACAGCACCATGCTGGGGCCTTTTGGCTTAGTACAGGACCAATTTCATTTCATGTTTTTTTTTCTCTTTGTTTATTTATTTTTAATTAGTTGTACTGTTAATTTAACCATTTTAATTTGTGTTTTGTCCTGTGCGGGCTAATAAATGCTTTTTCTTTCTTTCTATACGAAAGTGTTTGTCGGTTTATCCTTTAAAAGATCTGGATGGCAATATGCTCGCGCCTATTAGGTACGTAGGACCTGAACATAACTGATGAAACGTGGATTTACATACATAACTGCTGCTGTATCCTTCGGAGAATACAGCCGCGATGTTATGTTTATTCTTTTTATTTTGCTGAAAAACAATTTAACATACTAGCACGTCAGTTTTAATTTCCTCCTTCAATGTAACATTATTTTTCCTGCAACGGTTATATTACTTAAGACAATCAAGTAGCAATTGTAAGCAGTGTTGCCAGATGGAATCTGAAGAAATCAGTAGAAAAATTAAAGTTTTAGCAGTAGATCGAAGGAAAAATCAGTAGATTAAAAAAGTTATACCCACATGAGGTAAAAAAGACTTGAGCTTGAATACTTTGACTGGGTTTTTATGCCTTGTTACCAGAATCCAGAATGGCAGACCCAGTAAGTAGTACCACAGGTAATATATAGCACCGTCAGTGATTGGTCGGTTTTGCCCACGTTACAGATAAAAAATACCGCGAATTCACAAAACTTGTTGAACAAAATGTCATGATATTTAGGCCTTATAGCCAGATGACACGACACGACGTTAATAACTAGATGATACGATCTGATTTGAAAAAGCAGGTAGATTTCCAATCAAGGCAGTAGGTATATCAGTAGATTTTTTTTTAAATCAGGTAGATCTACTGCTAAATCAGTAGATCTGGCATCACTGATTGTAAGTTTCCATCGTTTATGGTCTAATAATATACAGGAAGTTTATTATTAGATCTACTTGTAATATGCATTTTCTTTTCAGATCTTTCTAAATCATTTTTTTTCTGTACCAAGAATATTTCGTTTCCAGTGTGATCTTACAATTCAATGCAGTCGATCTACAGCTAACAAAAATACGAATGTTGGTTACATACAAAAATAAATGCTCATTGCCCGGCCCTTTGTGCACACGAATAAAGTGCCCTGCGCGCGCGCACCGCGTATGATAGCGTCGAATGGAGAGCGTTCACCCGCGTGCCCCGCCCCGCGCTGCCGCCGGAAAATTGGGTTTTCTCATACTAATATTATTATAATTTAGACCTAAACAGGAAGAGGTCTGAAAAGTCACAAGGAGGCTATTTGGCGAGAGACATAAACTCATCATAATATAGCTAGCCTTTTCCCAACTATGTTGAGATCAACTTCCAGTCTAGGCAGCTGAATACAATATTTTACGTGGAGCGATTTCTTATCTGACCTCCACAACCCACTTAGTAAACCCTTGGTGAGACTGGTTGTCAAACTTTTTGAAAACTGACTACATGTAACGACTGTCTAAGATCTACATATGACAGCCGGGACCAATGGCTTAATGCGCTTTCCGAAGCACGCAGTTTCTGTATGTAATGGGTGGTCACCCATCCACGGACATATCTAGGCAAGCACGGCTTAACCTGTAGATCAACCCGAGCGGCTGTTATTATTTAGCCACGAACTCCTCTTTCTCTAGGCCATCAGCCTGCAGAAAGTCCTTGGCTAGTAATAATCAATCTCTCCTCTCGTGAACTGAACTCCTGGTACAGATATCAGGAGTAACCTATTAATGGGCTACTATAGGTGTGACCCATGCATTGATGATGTCATTCTGAATCAACCTACTAGCCCAGCTTGCTTTACGGCTTTATCGTCCTACGATTGTTTGTAAGTATGGGAACCAAGCAAAGTTGTTTTAGAATAGGTAAGTACTTGCTTTCTGTTTAAACTTAACATAATACCACGCCTGTAATTACCGAAGGGTTAGGCAGAGGTGTACCTAATGGTACACCCACATTTCGCCAATTATCTTTAAGTCCCATGTATTAGGGGGTGAGCCTATTGCCATCAACCGGGGATTAGGAATCTAAACCACGTTTAAGAACCATCATTGTTATGGAATAATGACACGGACAGCTCTTGAACGCAGCTTAGATTTGTGCTAATCACGTTCAATTTCTTTGGTGAAGTAAGCCCTTAGAAACGCGAAAAGCTAGTTGATCGGTTCCAATATTTAAAGATTCTTGAGGAGCCTACAAGAAACTTCACAGTTACTATTTGTAAACTAAGTGGCTTTAACAAAGTTTAAGCTTAAATCTTAAAAAAGCATGATAGAATTATTAACTGAGTAAGAAATATAAAGCAGTAAAGGATAATTATAACACCAGACTCTGAGTGACGATTCTGACGACTTTAGTGCGTCTGGCAATCCCTAAGACCCTAGGAGTGTCGCCTAAGTTCTGGGCAGTCAGCTATGCTAGCATTGCTGATTAGATAACCTTTTTTCTATCTCCAGACCGGGATTCCGAGATATTATAGAATTCAAAGTACCGAACTTAAAGCATAGTTTTCACGTAACAGGTATTATTATAGAAACTATTGAGCTAGCTCGCGGACGGAAATAAGTAGCCTTTATGAATCATACTGCAGCTAGCAACCGGTATCTACTAATTTATGCAGTTTGCGATCCTATCTATACTTTATTGCCTGTTTACGAATGTAACTAAAGACACCTTATATGCTGCACCATAAAAATGGCGCCTAGAAACACCCAAACATAACATACAAATTAAAATTCTCATAGCAGCCCACAAGAAACATTATATTTCTTCTCGTTCCCATAAAAACAAAATTAACATTTTTTTATGTAAACAAACCGGCGAACCACATTTTTTTTGTGCATACTAAGTGAAACAGAGTACTAGGAGAACAGAAAACGAAGGTACTGTACAATGGAAAGCGGCGTGAAGGCCGCCAGGTACGGCATAACGCCGAATTTCACTGCGGACAACGCCCTCTGTCGAACTTCTTGACTCCTAGTGACGTAGCCAGTTTTAGTTGACTTGCAGTTAAATTTTTACTGTCGGACCTACATCTTACGGCTGATTAATATTTATGGTTTAACCCGTATGCTCCCGGCCGTGCCTCCAGAGGCACGGTGCATTGTTATTTTAATTGTGTCTGTAATTGCGGGTATTGAAGTGTTTTTGTTTGTTTAAACAAAGTAATCTCGAGAACTGGTTGGTTGTTTCTGATAAGACTTTTTATTTAGAGAACTTATATTCAGTTAAACTTACTGACAAATGAACCGGGTTTTAAGTTTAATTAATTGCTGTTTACGTTACGCCGTCGGTTGCTCATGTATTTTATAAACTGATTGACAAAAGACTTTTTTCAGGTTTTTAAAGTTGGTTATTTAAGGGACTATAGGTACCTCAGTATTATTTTCTATTTATTTGTAAAATTATAAAAAAAATTATAAAAATTTTTTTTAACTTGAAAACTTCACTTATTTACTTTATTCGTAAAGTGCCAGTTACGTGCCGTTAGGTAAGGATTATCTATTATATAACTATTTACGTAGGCTGAACAGTTTATAAAAAAAATCTTAAAATAATAAAAAAAAAACAAAAAAGCGTCTATTACATAAACTGCGGTAAGATATAAAAATTAAGGCTGCACGAACATTAAAACTGCTAAAATATTAATATTTTATTGCGCAACTTGTTATCTCACCCACTGACATTGTCATACTGACTTAAATTTTTATGTAATAACAGACCGTGTGCGTGATGGGTTTTTCATCTGTAAAAACAAACAAACTTTCATTTCTTACTTCCTCTCTTTTATCTCTTCTCCCTTTTCTTCCCTTTCAGGGGATGAATTGTCAAAAATCCCTTCTTGTGCAAAATTTAATGTTTCTTTACGAAGCGATTCAGGATAATTATGCGGGTTGTGGATCACTGAATGAATTTAAGATTTCAAGAACTCAAAAAACTGTAAGCAATATTATTTTATTTATAAGAAAAATTTTGTTCGTAATTCAACAACCCAGAAAATTTTTAAGCAGGTATTTTTTTATCAACCTGTGTTGTTCCCACTCTGGCAAAGGTCTCCCTCAAAGCTTTTAACTTTTCTCTAAAAGTGGTTTTTTCAAGCCAATCTCCCATAACCGCCTTTAAGTCATCACTTCCATTTATTTAGATTGTTTTTTTTTTTAAATAAAAATAAAAAAAAAGTTAAAAAAATATTAGTATCATCAGCAAAACACTCGCAAGAACAAAAAAAAAACTATGTTTATCACGTAACAAAACGGTAACGGTAATTAAAAATGAGTGTATCAGAGACGCACGCGCACAACATTGTATATTATAGCACAAATATTGCGCAACCTCGCTCACCCACTGACATAGTAGCTGAACGTTAATTTTAATTGTTATTTTTATCGAGTGTATCTCTGATAATCACTTCAATTATTTAAATACGTTTGTGTTACTTTTTTAGATATTTTTTTTGTGTCATAAATTATTTCAATAAACTCAGCCCATCGCAGTCCTCTGCAGTTTTTTTTAATGTCATCTCGCAGGCCAGCCTAAGGCTGGTTTCTGTTTAACCTGACTATAATGAACTGCAGGAAATAGGTCTCTCCTAAGCTGCGCTATAACATCCTGTCCACCGCCCCTCCCCCTCCTATTCAGTTTGATCCAGGCACTTTTTTTAAAATCGTCAGTCCATCTAACTGAGGGTCTGCCAGACTACCCTCTTTTTTAATGTATTTTACTCAATGTTAAAGGAGTGAAGTATTTTTAAGAAACGCTTACTTAACATTTGTTCTCTATTTTTTAAAAGAAAGACTGCCAAGAAAACCTTTCTTCTACTTAGCGTGTTTTGTAAAAATCTTAATCTTAATCACAAACACCACAGAACTATGACACTTACACCTCTATTCTCCCAAAAAAAAAAACAAAAAGCCTCAGCGGTTATCACGTAACAGTGGTAATTAAAAAAAACTGTATCAACACAATGGTTGCACAACACTCTCACCTACTAACACACAAGCTTGTATCACTTCTCTCATATCATTGATCTTAAAGAACTTATGCAACACGTGGAACTACCATTTTATTATTTTTATGTAATATTTTTGTTTTTGGTTGTTCTCACGCGAAAAAAATAATTTTAGTTCTATGACTTTCGGAACGGTTTAATCGTTTGATACTAGGTTTTGGGTTTTGTAATTTGAACTCAACAAGGGGAATGTTGTAACATCACTATTTAGTAAGAAATTAGTGTGTACACCGCTAGATATTATCTATGGTTCCGGTTTATACCTGTCACTCCAGCTAGGTGGCACTGCTGTCTGATCCCGTCTGTGATACTTCTACTAAACTGTCTCTGTATTATAATGTGTTTCTCGTGTTAATAAACCAAGTCTACTCAACAATATATTTCATCGAACAAACATAACAGTAACTAGGAACTCATTTAGAACTTCATTCTTGATTCTGTTACCTATTTTTTTTTTTGAGTGGGAGAATTCTCATGGATAGCGTATCCATGAGGATGACTTCTGGGGCAAACGCAGGGTTATGTCGGACTCTAACGGACTAAAAACCCACAGTTCATACCACGACCATGTGTCGTGGGCCCGGGAGATACAAGTACATTCGCGCGCACCCACGAAAACAGTGAAATTAAAATTGGGGTTCAAACTGGCGAAGTGGCAACGCGCAGATTAGAGAGCGGCTATGAAACGCTAAGCGGTTCACTCCGTTTGATTCTGTTACCTTTTTTTTCGTATGAGAAATCATCAAATGACTCCTCCCGCTCTGGGCAGAGCAGGAGGGGGAGTGTCAGACTTTTACTGACTAAAACCCATCCATGTTCCTTCATAGCCCTTTGTGTTCCGGAGCCACGGTATCTCTTTCGAACAGTCCCGCAACCCCGGCAGGCATCGGCCCTTGAGGACTCCTTCCTTTAGCTGACTCTCTTTGAGGCGCGCGTAGAACACGAACGCGCCGTCGACACGGCCTGTCGTCATGACACGGACGGACGGCGAGCTAGCCCATAGCTCTCCGAGAGACGGACGTACGGACGGACGTTAGAGTGTAGGGCCCCAGGCCCACCATGGCCGCGATCGATCGGGCCACGTGATGGCCCCCGACGCCCGGGGCGTCTCCCGCGGCGGCTGATTCTGTTACCTAGGAATACGTTTAGAGTTCTAACATTGACATAATATCATCCACATCATTTCAGCTTGGAATCACTCACTGTTGGGTCCAGCTCCCTTACCTTGCCTTGCTTGTTTGCCTTGGGAGGCTGTACCCAACAGTAGTGTAAGGGTTCTCGGTTTTGTGTGTCCCTTATCTGTATACCGCGACAAAGATGCATTATACAATATCGTCTAACCAATTTAGCAATTTTGGACGGCCCTGGGTATATGAACTACGTTCCAATTCGTAAAATGGTTACAAAGTGACAATTCATAATACTAACTGCGCCTTTAAGAATTTGAGTCATATTCTGATGAATATGACTCAAATTCTTAAAGGCGCTTAGGACTTTAGCAGAATCATCTGCTAAAGTGTCTATTTTAGACCCCCAGGTTTGCACAACCTTGGCCACCATTAGGTTAAAACTTTTTTTTTTCGGCCATCTCCCCGTCTAACCAAATGTCCAGCCCAACTCCATTTGAGGCGTATAGCCCCATTGACATAATTATAAAGAAAACAGCGTGTAAGCTTAGAAATCCCCATTTTTGTCGTGCTGTGCCTTAAGTGTCTTTAAAACCATAATAGCTAGAAGTTTTCACCTTTCCTCCGGTATCAGTGTAATTTTTTTCTAAAAAACAACGGTTTTGTTTTTGATAGGGGTTCCTTTTGCGAATTGAACATTTTGCGAATTGGACATTTTGCCAAATGGACATTTTGCGAATTGGACATTTTGCGAATTGGACATTTTGCGAAATGGACATTTTGCGAATTGGACATTTTTTGACCGCTGTACATTTTGCGAATTGGACATTCTGGGCCTAAACGTCCAAAAAGTATCCAGGCATTTCTGATTTGGCAGCCAAACTGGCTGAAGAAAGCATTTTTCCCTTATCAGGCCCACTTGTAAAAACGATCACTTAATAAATAAAAAATAAAAAAATGTGTTCGTCTGTGAACATATCACGAAAGAAACATTTAAATGTGGTTTTTAATTCTCTACCGTTAATCTTAGTTTAATGTGTTGTTGTGTAAACGTGCCTTATTTTTTCCGATTGCTGTAATATCAGGAACTAAAGCAGCAATAAATTATGTAAAACAATTATATTAAATTATAATAGGCATAAATTAACAAAACAGATTAATCGGATCTTAATCTTAATTTCGACCTAAAAATCCTCTCTCTTTTACATCAACGATCTCCTGCTTATAAATTCCAATTTTATGCATAATGTGAGTATTATGCATGAAATTGCAATAATTAAACTACCTTTTAACGGATTTTGCGAATAAATGAGTGCACAGCATCACGATTTAGCTTGAAATTGCCGCAAATAGGAGGGGAACAAAGACTTTGGCGCAACCTACATACATCCCCCCTTTCGATCTCAAGATTGTCCGAGGACCGCAGAAGCGAAAGTCGTTACAATATCTCTATCCGTCTCTATCTCAGTAAGGATTGAACCAACTCTGTAATGTCATATCGCCCTGGTATTTCACGTGAAATTATTACAATGTAACGGGTACCAGGTGGAATTAGCTAACGATGACTCTCTTTGATTTCATGCTGCCCTAGTACTTTACGTGATGCAACAATATGGACATTGTTGCCTTACCATCAAAATGGATCGACCATTTTGTCAATTCAGTGCCAAACAAATTGTTCTCTTTTCGCATACAGTAAATGAACGGAATCAGAATGTATTTATTTAGTGTAATGTAAGACAGTAGTTTTATTTAGTTCGTGAGTATGGTGTTAAAATTATTTTTACACAAAATTTCGTAATTATTTTCCTCCTAAAACGGCTTGATGCAATTTTTCAGTGAACTAGTAATTTTATAAGTTTGGTATATTATACCACACCATATCGTATATCGATAACTAATCTTGTGCAAACTTTCTCATCACATTGATCATAAAAGATCTCAAATATCACCTTATAATAATAGGTACATTTTATAGCTCGAATTTCCTAATAGCTCTTAGACAATTTCCACCACGTAATTTCCATGATTTATCAATAATAATTTCTTTAGCTACGTAATTAGAGATAATAATTAGTTGCTTAAGACAGATACTACACGAACAGCGCTTATCACTGCGCAATACTCTATAAAATACGTGTCATTTACTAAAGTGTAGATAGGACCTGAATTTTGGAATAATTCACATTTTTTGGTTGCCTACATACTAACATCATCTCCGCTTCGCAAAAGAATAAATAGTACCTTTTTTAAAACAACAATGCTTCGTCATTTATTTGGGATTTGATAATTACATTTTGTTAAAGAATTCTGTCTTGTTACATGTTAATTCTTCAAGAGTATGTTATACCTACTATTATTCCAGTTAGTCTTACATGTATTCTGATTTATTCAGTATAAATTAGAATCAGACAATCTTCTTTAAATAATAATTAAATAATAAAATGCTTTTTATTCAGACTAAGTCCATTTGGTTAGTACAACACACAACTTAGAAACTAGTGTTAGTACTTAATCTACCCGAAGAACTAAAACAAATTATTTAAGAAGACAACATGTTTTTTTGCGAATTGAACTGAGAAAATAAAAAAAAAACCAAGTTGTCCACTACCGTTAGTCACTAGCATTACCGACATTAAAATATTTAAAGAACATCAATCAGTTTAGGTCTTCTGCCGCAGGAAATAGGGAAAATTACTAGCTAAATCCAGGCACACTTATCTGTGGTCTGGGCTAAATCTGAAACCTCGCGAAACGCTTGGTATAGGGATATGCATGATTTTATATGACTCTAAACAAAGCGTATTAACATCAGAAATAGCAAAGTGAAATTATTGTTTAAATATCTATTAAAAATACTAAGTTATAAGCATTTGAAACTGCTGATTAAACTAAACTAAATTCAGTTTATCTAGAAAGACAGAAACAAAAGTTTAAATGGTTATAACTTTTGTGTTATTTGGCCGATTTATGTCTTGTTTCCGCTTTTTGTCATTATTTTTATAGTACTTTAACATTCCGTATCGAAATAAAAAAAATAAAGATTATGCATATTCCCTATTCCGCGTCCCCTGAAGAACTTCAAACAACGGAACCTTAAAAAATCAAATCAAACCGTCGACTACTTTGAGTGAGACACAAACATACAACAGCTTAATTTTTATACAGAAAGAATTATGAAGACACCAAAATTCCCATTGACGTCCAAAAGCCTTTACCAAAACCAGAAACACTAGCCAGTTTCCTATATCAAAGCCTTGTCGCGTCTACGCGCCTCGGGTCTGGCGCAAGAGCTTCATCTCGACTTAGCTGGCTTATGCAACCTTTCACTATTGCACAACCGACTGACCGACATTCAACGATTTGCGAGAGGTTATGTAACACAATTGTCTTTTTATGCCACCCCCTTTGGTGGAAGGAAGTCGTTTAAAGTTCTGTGAAAACGTGTCGAATGATTGGCGTTGATGTTGAGTGGTATTTTCAGTTTGGGAGTACAAGAAGGTAGGTCGTATGTATGACCGAGTTGTTCTTCTTAACTATGCAACGAATTTTGATGCTTTTTCAACATCATTTTGAGATTTTGTTCCGGGAAGTTAACCCTTGGGAATAACCCATTATTTTGTGTATTTAAAGTTCTGTGAAAACGTGTTGAATGGTTGGCGTTGATGTTGAGTGGTATTTTCAGTTTAGGAGTACAAGAAGGTAGGTCGTATGTATGACAGAGTTGTTCTTCTTAACTAAGCAACGAATTTTGATGCTTTTTCAACATCATTTTGAGATTTTGTTCTGGGAAGTTAACCCTCGGGAATAACCCATTATTTTGTGTATTTAACGTTCGTAAACATACGTTATGTGCAGGTATAACTGTATAACATTAATAATATTCTTACATTTTTTTATATTTTGGGGTGGTGGGGAAGTGGGGTGGGTTGAAACACTGATGGCCATAGGGTCCGAGTGCCCACCTAGTCTTTCGGGATATCGCCAAGCGGTTGGTCGACTCTTCCCCTGACCAGACCAGAAGACCAGAAGAATCAGCATTACCAACAAGCATGGCAATCCTCTCCGCCGAATGATGATCTCCAATCCGCCTGCCAAGCGTGGAGATTACGGCAAATTCCTCCCATCATGGGAGAGGCTTATGTCCAGCAGTGGACGTTATGGGCTGTTGTTGTTGTTGTTGTATGGCAATCCTGCCAGCCTTCTGAGCACTATACAGGGTGTAAAAGACCTCATCACGAAACCGTCAAGCCGCCGTTTTTGGGGTGAAAAATCATGTTTTGTGGTAGAGCTCAATGTAAAGCACTCAAAACATTATGCTGATAGATGGATTAAATAATAGTAAGGGGGTCGTAGAGGTTTTTAAAAAATCTTACATTAAAAACTTGTAGGTATTTAAAAATAACTTGTCAAAAAGTTGGAACTTTGACCCCCAATATCTATCTCCGTAACTAGAAGGTTCCCAGGTATGGTGTAGAACAAAAAACTGATCGCAATGACGAGGAGAACATGTGCCTTTCGGCTTCGTTAAGAGGTGTTTTACACCCTTTAGTTGAGTTTGAGCTTTTCTTCTTTTCTATATGTACAAATATTTATTACTTGTTATTATAAAATTGGTTATTATTTATAGATAATTACATTTTCGACACAAATATTTTTTTAAATCGTGATATTTCCTCACTTCATCAAGCTGCACGCAAACAGAGGCTGCTTGCTAGTTGGTTATAAAATTACTTAAGTTTTAAATAGCTAATAAACTGCCGTTTTGCATAAGGTGTAGTTGAAAGCAACCGTAGGATATCCGAAACGGTTACTGTGCAATGTTTGTGATTGGTGACATAATCGGGTGTCCGTCACATGGTTATTGGTCTTACGGTTTGGTCTTAAAGAAGGAAAACAAAGAAAAATCATTTATTAGCCCGCACAGGACAATACACATAAAATAAAATAAAAACGGTGAAATTATCAGTATCTACACTAATAAAAAAAAATAAAAAAAACACGAAATTAGTCCTGTACAAAGCCAAAAGGCCTATAGGTATCTCAGCATGGTCATCATCATCACCATCATCAGCCTATTAATGTTCCCACTGCTGGGACACAGGCCTCCTCTCTATGAGAGGGAATGGGCTATAATCCACCACGCGGGCCCAGTGCGGATTAGTAGATGTCACATGTTTTCGAATTTTTGGTTCTAGGACATGCCGGTTTCCTCACGATGTTTTTACTTCACCGATTTGAGAGCAGTGGTGATGAAATAAATTACACAAAGTAATGCGCCTGCCTGGATTCGAACCCACGACTTACTATTCGTAAGTCGGGGCCGTCACCACTGGGCCACCGCTGCTCTCAGCGTTGTGCTATAACATTTGAAAAACTTCACAGCGCTGGTATTCTGATAGGGGCCAAAGAGAAAGTGATGCCACGGCCAGATACGGATAAGATTAAAAATGAGTAAGGTCCTGCGACATTCGTAGTCATACTGTCCTAGTCACATTTTTAATTAAGGTCGTAAGACCATCTGTCTCGGAGGTGCTCCACGCACGATACGCAGTCATCACTTCATGTCCTTCGAAAAACAAGGCCAGCTCATTACAGTTTGCTTACTGAAACTCACTTTATAGCCTACTGAACGACTTGCAATCTATACTAATATAAAAAGGTAAAATTTGTTTGTAAGTTTGTATGTAGGGGATAATCTCCGGAACTAATGATCCAATTCTAAAAATTCTTTTTCTGGAAGAAAGCTACATTATTCGTGGTATAAATTTTATATTTGCATCATGCATTTTAGCAGAGGTATCACATTTTTTGCGGAAAATCGCCGGCGAAGTATTAGTATTGATTATAGAAATGCGATAATAGCTCTCAAATCGAAGTCTAGTCATAATAATTATTATTAGTTTTCTCGCTGTTTTCATTTAATTTTTGGTATTTGATAGAATATCTATTAGTTTATTTTATGTGTATATGTGTATTAGTATCAATATAAGTATATATACATTCTCCTTAACAAGAAGTTAGTTTTTTAGACATTATTTTGTACCCTATCACTATGTTTTCCTATTTAACCCAAAGGTTGAATGGTAGAGAATGCCTTGTGGCATTAAGTCCGCCTATGTACCACTCTTGTACATGAAGTTTAAATAAATAAATAAATGCTGTATTATAAGTTTTTGAACAGACATGGTGGCATGGTAATATGGACATTTTATTAGTCTGAATTAAAAGTATTATTTTTTTACTAACATTATCATTAACACTGAAAACGGGATATGTACTATCGAGGACACTCCCGCCTGATCACCAGTAGCACTTACATACCCGCAATTACAGACACAACCGTCCCCAGCCGTACCCGATCGGGCACCCCGTTGACTTTGTATAGAAATAATGAATGAAAAGATCGGCCGAGCACACTGACGACGCACGCCAAACGAGAGTTTGACGAGAGATTGTTATTTTGCGCGCCAAAGTTGACGCTTTCTTAATAGGCCTAAACTTTAAGGGGGCGTGGCTCGGCGCCTCCGCATGATTTAAGGCCCTGTTAACACCAAAATCGCGCACACTGTATATTTGTATGGGAGAAAACGAGACGTCACTATTACTGGGCGGCCAGGTTTTAGAAGAAAATAATGAATAAATATTGATATAAAAAAAAGTATGGATTATTTGTGAAATATGACTCGTTAGCGGTTTAGGTATGAATATGTTGACTTCATGTTGTTAATTGCAGACTCGTACGTCGGAAAAATAAAGACATAGGACCGTTAATGAAGATTTTAAGACCAATATTTGCAATTATTTTGTATCGAGCCGATTTCGTCGAAATATGTATCGAGTCCGTCCAAGGTCTTTGAAATATGATCAATAAAAAAAAAAAAAAAAAATATTGCTGGACATTACACACAGCGCTATCTAGTGCCACACTAAGCAACGAGGCTTGTGTCGTGGACACCAGATAGTTGATATACTACATAGATACTTTTTGTTTGTAAATACATACTTATTATACATATAAACATCCATGACTCGGAAACAAAGGTCCATGCTCATCACACAAACATTTGCACCGACCGGGATTCGAACCCGGGACCCTAAGAACGTAAGGCAGCCTCACTACCGCTGGCCAATCGGGTCGTCGATCAATATTAACATTTTTTTTTTGCCGTGCTAGAACAAATATATTTTCTTAAAAAACTGCTTAAATAACATCAATTTCAACAAATTAGGTGTTGTCAGCCCCTTAACCGAAAAAAATTTAAACTGATCGGGCGGAAAAGACCACGACTGTACCCTGTTTACTATTAGTTTCGTCGTCCCGATATTTCGGCGCTGTTGCAAGCACCATCCGATCCAACAGTATCCATCCGTAATCATGTTAATGTTAATGATAAGTGCTGTATTAAACAGGAGGAGGAGCTCGTGGCTAAATGATAACAGCCGCTCGGGTCGATCTTTAGGTTAAGCCGTGCTTGCCTAGGTTGGTCTGTGGATGGGTGACCACCCTTACATACCGAGTTTCCTCCGTGCCTCGGAAAGCACTTTAAGCTGTTGGTCCCGGCTGTCATTTGTAGATCTTTGACAGTCGTTACAGGATAGTCAGTGGCCCAAAAAGTCTGACAACAAGTCTGGGTTGTGGAGATCAAATAGGCAGTCGCTCCATGTAAAATACTGGTATTCAGCTGCATCCGGTTAGACTGGAAGCCGACCCCAACGTAGTTTGGGAAAAGGCTAGGCAGATGGTGGCTGTATTAAGCAATTGGGCCTGCTAACGCCTCGCTGACTAACTAATGCATGAGCTATTCCAGTGCTAATACAATGCAAGAGAATCAGTCTAGTCTAGTCACCTAATAACATGACCAATTTACCGCTACCGTCACACAATGCGTGTCAAGGTAAAAGTGAGCATTCAAATGAGCATTCAAACGAAAGCAAGAGTGAGAGATCCTGAATCCGCCATCAAACATCCGCGAAACGGCGCGTACGCATAGCGGCCGTGTGTCACACCGAGCCGGCATGACATGATTTGCAAATTCATTTTAAAAGGAGTTTATTGCAGGTTCTGCTCCATAGGAAACGACCAAGCCGAACCGTGGACGTTTCCCTCGACTTTAAGCTCCCATGTGAAATAAAATATTTTTGAAGGGGTAAAATACTCCCAGTTTTGCTAAGGTTCCATTTTATTGGGAATAAACCTATTACTATGACATGTATTGTTAACAATCTAAAATGCATCTAATATTGGAAACATATGTATAAAGATATTGAATCAAAAAATGGAAAAAAAAAACTGAATTAAATATCATCGACTTCTGAAGCCAGTTATTTTTAAGTATTTGGTGATTTTTGAAGTCGGTTTTATTTTTTTTAAAAAGGTTGTTTTGACAGATGAATTACGAAGTTCAACACTAAAATTCTATAGGAATTACTAATTTATTTATTATACAAAAATAAAGTATGCGAATATTGTGACATTATGTGTTTTGCTGAGGAGCTCTTAGCTAAACAATAACAGCCGTATGTGTCGATCTTCAAGGTTAAGCAGTGCGTGTCTAGGTCGATCCGTGGATGGGTGACCATCATTACAAACTGAGTTTCCTCCGTATCTCGGAAAGCATGTTAAGCTGATCGTCCGGGCTGTCATTTGTAGATCTTTGACAGTCGTTACGAGTGGTTAGAAGTCTGAAAGTCTGACAACCAGTCTTACCAAGAGGTATCCTATTATCCAGTTACTGGCTTGTGGAGGTCAGATAGACGGTCGCTTCATGTAGAATACTGATATTCAGCTGCATTAGGTTAGACTGGAAGCCGACCCCAACATAGTTGGGAAAAGGCTAGCCAGATAATGGTGTCGATTCTGTTGTGCACAAACTAAACCTTATTTAGGCTATTGCTATCTTTTTCTCTCTAATAAAACGAGAAAGAGACGGACGTTATTTAGAGCTGTCAAATTTAGTTGGAACTAATATTTCCATAAAAATGAATGGTGCACGTAAAAACATGTCGACTATAAACACGGTGAAGCGCAAGGCATAGTTTGACATCTCTAACTTAGTTCATAGCTATAGCCGTCCTTTTCTCGCACTGCCTTTTAGTAAAAGATAGCAATGGCTACAGATAATAATAATACTTGCAATAGGCTAAATTAAATTTAGTTTGTGCATAACAGAATTGCCACCAATGATGTGTTTGTGTTGTGGACCAATTTCCTTCATGTTTTTAGGGTTCCGTACCCAAAGGGTAAAAACGGAACCCTATTACTAAGACTTCGCTGTCTATCCGTCTGTCCGTCTGTCCGTCACCAGGCTGTATCTCATGAACCGTGACAGCTAGACAGTTGAAATTTTCACAGATGATGTATTTCTGTTGCCGCTATAACAACAAATACTAAAAACAGAATAAAATGAATATTTTATATTTTTTCCCATACAACAAACGTGATTTTTTTGCCCTTTTTTGATAATAATGGTACGGAACCCTTCGTGCGCGAGTCCGACTCGCACTTGGCCGGTTTTTTTTTATTTTTCTGTTTGTTTTTTTTTTTTATTAGTTGTAAGTACTGTTAATTTAACCATTTTTATTTGTGTTTTATCCTGTGCGGGCTAATAAATGCTTTTTCTTTCTTTCTTTTCTTTCTTTCTTTAGGTGTTATACATCGGTGTGATAGATGACAAGTTGTAACGGGTTTTTTTCTGACTCACCCTCATACGGTAAGTAGGACATCTTCGGTTTCCGTTTTAAAATTAACTTTTAATGCATAACGACTGACACCTTTTTGATAAATAATTTTCCTTTGAAGATCCTGAAACTCCTTGGATACAAATGACGTCAGTAAACGAAAATTAAAATATGTGTTTGAGCTGTCAAGTTTAGTAAACGAAAATTAAAATATGTGTTTGAGCTGTCAAGTTTTTGGTGAATTACAGAAAGTATTGTGTAGAGTGATTTTATTTATAAATAATAGCTAATTACTCCTGTAAATTTTGATGAAAACTTGCCATAAAACTGACTGATTAAAGAGTATTATTTGTTTAAATAATACTTACTTATGTAACAATTGGCTTAATATTTTCTTGTACGAAACCTAACTAATTTAAACTTACACTTCAAAACAACATTACATCATGACAAAATAGTTGCCTAAGTATAATCACAGATCTACTAAAAAATATATCGTTTTAGTAATAGATTCGTCTGAAAAAATGAAACCCTTGGCTTAAATGATAAATGATGTTTATTTCGCAAGTATCGGTTTCTATAAACACTTTAAAACTAGATGGGGCTGGTGTTTCGTACCTGACTACTCTGAGAAGAAACAGCCGAAACAAACTCAGAGGTCATAGTCTCTTTTGAAGTCCAGACATAATCTTGCTCAATTCACATGACGATCATGTAGATTAGTGTCTGAGATGGTATTTTGAAGAAAGAACCACACAGATTTGAGTGTACCTGCTGTCCAGTCAGTGCAAGCATTTGTCAGTTATCGTGTAGCTCGACTTATAACTCAAGGAGCTCAACGAAGCTGCCGAAGTTGCGGGACTGTTCGAAAGAGATACCGTGGCCCCGGAACACAAAGGGCGATGAAGGAACATGGATGGGTTTTAGTCAGTACAAGTCTGACACTCCCTCCTGCTCCGCCCAGAGCGGGAGGAGTCATTTGATGATTTCCCATCCGAAAAAAAAGGAGCTCAACGAAATGACGAAGAATACCAAAGAAAGGACATTTGGGTAGGTCGCTTATACTACTCAAACTGCCAGACAGTTGTAGCTTCCTCTCAAACACCACACAACACAATCATACATACGAAAACAGTACCTATTTTATTTAAATTTGTTATTTTTTCAGGATGAAATCGGAATTTCCACATTTTCTTCCTATTAAGGTCACTCAAGACAGTAAATGGTGCAAGAACATAATTGTAAAAGAAATAGTTTAGAGAAAAAAACAACACAAAAGTTCGTGTCAATTCTATTTCATAACACAAAACGTGGATCCGTCAAAGGCTCTGAATATCGGAACTCGCGCATCTTCTAAACAAAACATCTTAAAACCATATCCGTATCATACAAAAAGCAACCTAAAAGTAATGGATCAAGAATTACAATTGCGTTGAAATTCGGATCATCACTTTCGACTTTTGTCATTTGAATTTCTAAATACAACGGAGTTCTATAAACAAATCTGAGCCCAGATAAATTCCATCTCTATTCTAAGTATTCAAAGTTGATTTTGTGTTAACATAGAGGGATCCTAAACAACTTTGTCGCAGTAAAACGTTTGCCCTACAAATGAAAGTGAAAGTTTGTCCGCGCAAGCGCACGGCGGAGGGGAGGGAGCGCACGCGTCGCATGTAAATGCGGATTTAGGCGTTTGATGAAGCACCGCACGTAGCGAAGCCAGCAACTCATATTTATGTACTATTTTTGGACACCCAGATGAAAGTATCAAGATTACTTTGGAGTCATATTCATGACGTCGCTTACAAGAACATAAGTTATGTTGTACAAGATTTTTTTCCTTAAGAATAGCCTGTTTTTCGTTGGAGAATATGCTTTCTTCTCTCTTCTTTTTTCATTCCTCGAAGAGACCAAGATATGGAACATACTCATTAGATTTCACTGGTGTCAGAGTTCAATCCCACGTAAAATGCAATGCCCTACTTACGTATATTTGTAGATCATGGTTCTCCAACTCTGCTACAAAGAATTTTCTCAAAGAAAGACTTGGGATAAAAGATGGCGAAAGAGTGATAATAGACTTATAAATCTGGATACTCGAGATGAGAGTACATCCAAAAAAACTGAAGATTTTTACAGACACTGAATAATGCCTGTATTTATCCAACACTCCCATTAATTACGAGGTGTCCTGACCTGTTCCAATCAGTGTATCCAGATTTCCTGAGGAGCCTTTCTTGCAACTCAGTGATGATATTATATCTGTTTCCAAAAATACACCATGCAAGTTATCAGTCAATGTTTCAGCTGATGCAATATTAAAATGTAATAAAGTCACTTTTTTACCCAGTCAGTTTCAACACCTTAATGATGAATGAAGTGTAAATAATAGCAACTTAACTTTATGTTTCATCATCAGCCAACATGGGAAATAATGCGACCTACCGGCTCTTCTCTATCAGATTAAAAAAAATCACAAAACTAAAATCTGAGAAAAAAAAAACTAGTATCAATCAAGTTTTGCATAAATGGTGATGATCATTTTGATCATCATCAATCAATCATCATTGATTCAATAATATCAATAAAGCCAATCACTCGTACCAGGGCCCCAGAATGACCGAAGAGCTCGTGCATCTCGACTTCGATACGTAGGCGATTATACTTTATCTAATGGCTTTCAGGGCTTGGCCTTTAGGGAAATACCTAAATGGGACTGGCCCACTTCTTAGACCCGATCTGATTTAATTAATTAACTCCACACTAAGAAAGTTTAAACTTAACTTGAAATATTTTTGCGCTAGCAACTGTGAGACTATCTTATGTTATGGTGAAATGCTGTGTCTCCAATAAGCGCTTTTTTATCTAGGTATATTTCCAGTATACATTTGTGTAATACCTAGGTAATTAACTATCACCGTTTTCACAATACACAAGATTTATTGTTAAAAAAGTGTGTTGCAAACAAGAATCTCGGAATATCAGTCAGTATTTATGAGGATCTGACTGCGAATTTTAGTCTCGTTCATTTTTGGCCCATATTAACATACTAATCCCTCGATTTAGTCATTATATTCATCGTAATAGCTCACTTTGTCCATCAAAATTTCAATAATGGCTCATTTTGTCCATCAATATAATTATCATCAATCAATAATTTACTAGCTATGGTTATATACCAAACCATAGGGGCGATTATTGCACATAAGCTTACAACCAACAGCGAGTACTAGGCGAACATAATCGAATAGAAGTAACTAGTATAAAATTCTATTACAATTATCTTCTGGGAACTATCCCACGAGATCGGCGTAGAGGCGATAGTATGGGGCAATACAGACAGACATTCAACCTTACAATGAACCTTACTCACTTGTGTTAGGGGCTGTAATTGTTTATGCACGATTTTTGTCTCATTTTCATGGAATTGGATCGCTTGTGAAGGATAGGTCAGAGTTGGTAGAGAGTAAAATATCCCAAAAAAATAATATGTCGAACCGAAATTGATCTTTACTCAGCTTGCAAAATTTAATATACTACGTTGTTCTACACAGTAGTGACAAGAGCTGCTGCTGAACGTGAGGTTGTGGGTTCGATTTCCAGGTCGGGCAAAATTTTATAAGGTTTTTCCATTATGAATTTCAAAGCTGCAGCCCGAAGTCCCCATGGTTGCCCGGTTGATGGAGAAATGATTATAGTAACACCTCTGCCTAGCGCTTCCAGGATTACAAGCGTGATGTAACGCACTATTCCTAAGTATTTATATCCGTAAATAAGTACATAGTAGTAGTTAATAAGGTTACGTGATAAGTACTAAAACAATGCACTAATTATATCTGATGCGTCACCAAGGAAGAACATTGTTTTTAATTACATAAATAGGAATCCTTAAGAAAAATATTCTAAGTTCATCTCTGCATTGTATCAAGTAAACATAACGCCGCCAGTGTCTGTCTGTTTGAAAGCAGTGATCTTGAAAAAGACTGAACGCATTTTGTCAAAGTTTTCAACAATAATTCATCATCAGCCTAGCCTCTGCGGTCGGTGTAGGTATAACCGGATGCAGCTGAATACCAGTACTTTGTTTTGTTCTCAAGTCGCTTGAAAAATATTTCACGGAACCCAGCAGAAGAGGCATTTTATTACTCATCAACCATAATCCATCAATTACTGACATAATTAGAATTATCTCTGAAATCACCTGGAGCCTTGGTAGCCTATCACGCTTGAAAACGTGACGAAACTGTGATCATCATGATGACGTTTCTATTGCTTGTTGCATCTGTTTTCCGTGTTCTTTAGGTGTCATTTGCATAATAAGAATTAATTATTGTCATGGGAAAGGGAAATAACAGATTTTCCGTACTTATCCTTTGCACGAATATTTTATGGAACCTCATAACCATTGTTTCCTTTGACGTAGTCTTATTTCTTCTTTTACGTGCGGTTATAGTGCCTAACCTGGTGTCAGAGTTTTATGCTATCCGTGTCCTCGGACTTGGCTTTACATGCCGTCGAGAAATATATCTCAGTCATGCTGGTTTGCTGACGATGTTTTCCTTTGCCGAAGCAAGTGATAATTATACAATACGCACATTCGAACTTAAGACCCATGACGTAGTGTAACCTAAAGATCTCTGTAAGAGAGCGCCGTTATCCTACATGCGGGTCCAGTAATTTGTTAGTCCTCAGTAATAGTCCAGAGACCAGATTTCTGCCCAGTTGATGGCTGCAGGATTGCCACCTATTACATGCGATTTATAACATAACAGTCGAAATGTACTTACTAAAAGTACACCTCTCCCCTACCGCTTTGAGGATTACAGACGAAGTAATAAGGAGGTAAGTAAGTAAGTATTATTATTATCTTGTATTATCGAAGAGGACTTAAGAGACAGTAAGTACAAGGATACGCTTTAGCCGAAACCTTCCGGGAGAACAGTATTTTTTGTAGCATTTTATGCCCCACTGCTGGGCAAAGGCCTCCCACACATCCTTCCAAGTAGTCTTCTCCTGCGCCACTTCCAACCACCCTTCGTAATCAGCGTCAAGATTATCTGACCATCTCTTTCTAGGCCGGTCTTGGCGGCGCTGTCTATTCTCAGGCACATGCGTATTATTATGTTTTTTTTTCTTTCAAGTTAGTGTGTTTCAAAGTTTCATTATTACGCTTTAGACATTAGGTAATATAAAGCCTAAAACCAGACTTTAGTTAGATAGGTATCAGACCTTTGATCTTGAATAACTTAATTCCTATACAAGTGTCAATGACTCGACGACTGGTGATGACAAGCGATTGAATGGTCGTGGATTCAAATCTATGCAATCTAGATCGACGTAAATCTGGCTGCAGCTTTACTAAGGCACAAGCTACATATCGAGTTAAGCTATTGTCAGCTTCGCTTTCATAGCCCTTCATAGTTTGTTTAACCCATTTTGTCGCACTGTACCTCGATCCACCGCCCCTATACCGCGTAGCGCGTATACATATGACGATGCTGTATCAAAATGCAAACATAATAATAATAAAAACTTTGTTGTGCCCAAGTGATAACCAAAGTATGAGCCAAACTAACTTTGCTTACGGAGACTTTCGGGCATTGACAGTCCCCATGTGCAGAGCATGCATGGAGGCGGAGGAAACGGTGGCGCATGTGCTCCTTGAGTGCACCGGCGTTACCAAGATTCGCGACGAGACCCTGGGAACACCAATATCCCTTGCGGATGCCCTGAGAAGTACGGGAAGTTTGATCTGTTTCTGGAGGAAGGTGGGCTGGTTGGAGTAAACGGCCACTATGGCTCACGCACAATGGTCCACTTTAAGGACTAAGTGTGGAAACCTAAACCCCATGATACATGATGATAGGACCTACGGGCCTAGTCTAGTGGCATTTGCTTTGCAAACTTTCCAAGTTTCTTCAACTACTTGCTTTGAGATTGTCAAAAGCTTTTCAGTAGCTGCGAGCTGTGATTATTGACCTATCTTCACTTCTATCTGGGGCGCCTGGGTGTTAGTTTTTTCAACTCTAAATTTTCCGCAACTCGCCTGATGTGAAGCGATGATAGTCTAGGGTGGAGCATGCTAGCCTAGAACTAACCGATTCACTGCAACTTTGAAGAGAAAACAATAGGGAAACAGAGAAGCTAGCAATGAATTCCACAGACTGGCGGTTCGCACAGTAAAAAGACAGTTTCGACAAAGATGGAATCGTTCCTATAAACTGCCTAAAACCGACTAGCAAGACTTCAAGTAACAAACACTATACCGATTTGTATGATCCCATTCTTGCTGTTACAATAGAATGAACGATGATACGACCTCCTTAAAAGACACTGCGTTAGACGAGAGATGCGAACCTTGGAGAAACAAACATCCCATTCCTCTACTCTTCATCAACCCGGAAGAACACCTGCCAATCGGATACGAACTGCAGTGCCCAATCTTGAAATCTCTTAACAGACTGCAGGCCCAGATTGGCCGTGTAGATACAATCTGGGCAAATAGGCTGTTCTCGATCCATCCCAAACCAAATGCCTGTGTGGAGCCCCTCTGTAGAATTTGCCCTACCTACTGTCCTGCCCATCCTGTACAACCACCTGTACCTTTCAAGATTTAATCAAAGCAAATAGAGCTTTGCAGGTGGCTACATACTGGTCTAATACCATGTGAGTTTCTTCAACACGAAAAGAGAAGAAGAATAGAATGAAAAGAATTTCATAATCTTTCCAACGAAGGCTTTTAACATAAAAAAAGCTTCGTTAGCCAAGCTTTTATATCTTTAAATACCCAAGCTTTACTTAAGTACTTCAAACCCCACACATCCAACAACCATACAAAGTTTTTCTACTTTAAATCCATAACAACATTCATCCACAAAGCAACTATTCACTATTGTAGTTTTTACGACTTCTTTTCTTCCAAAAAGAAATGCCCTGGAGGCGTTGCACTCTCCCCCCTCTCCCCCTCGTCCGTCGTGCAGGCAAGGGGGGGGGGGGAGGAGGGGGATGCGTAAGCACTGCGGAGCATTCCACTGTCGCTTTCCAAGCTTTCTTCCGCCTCTAGCAGCCTTGAAAATTTGGCGCAGGGCCGGTCGTGGAGCGATGTTGGTGTTATATTTTTTGGGAAAAACTTTTTGTATTCTTTGATAAATTTTGTGTAACCTGGAATTAAAAACAATTGTTAAAGTTACTAATAGAAATGATCAAACTATCATTTTCATTATTTTGTTTACATTTTTAAAAGGTACTTAAGTTTCTATCTTTTTTGTGTGGTTAGTGCCCAAACTAACCTGGTGTCACCGAGACGTCCAGAAATAGGTATCTTACAGGAATGCTGGCTTGGTTTCCTCACGATTAATTATGCAATCGTATAAATCTGCATTAATGGAGTTTTAATTTATTCTTAATTACAATAAACCAAAAGTAGCAAGACAAATTAATATGAATAACCAACATACCTTAGAACCAAATGAAACAAAATAATATGTTGTTTGTAATTGTTGTATTACAAATAGAAAAAATAAACAAGCACCAAACAAGTCTTTTGTCTAAAAATTAAAAACAAATGACCCTAGCGACTCCACTCCGCTGTCCCTTCCAGAGTGAATGAACTAAATAAGCGAGATGGTCTAAAGTCGTACTTTCACCGAGGTTAAGGGCCTCCGAGCAGGCCCTTGGCCCTTAGGCCGATGCACTTATCTGCAGCAGAAGAAAAAAACAAGCCTTTTTGGAACCAGTGAGGGAACCCAACTATAGTTTGTGAAAACAAATTCGTGGGATGACTTGAAATTATCATAATAGGGATGATGAATGACTAAAAAAAATATGATTCTGTTTAGTCCGTCAGTTAGATTAACGAAAAATATTTGATACCTACATGTTTTTTGTTTTATCAAATTAATAAAAAATGCCGAAGATAAAACGTGTCAAAGATAGAGGAGTGGAGTGGGGGGAGCTTGTGACGTCACATTTGAGTAAAAAATTTACTCAAATGTGACGTCACACTAGTTTTCGACGCACTGTATCGTCTTAATTTTTATTTACGTGAAAAAAGAAAAGATGTGTCCAATATTTTTTGGAAATCTATCTGACAGACTAATTAGATTTTTTTTGTCATCTAACCTATTATAGGCGTACTGTGAAGTATTTAGAGTACATTTTTTTTTAAAGATAGTGACAGTTGTAAACCATAACATCAAATTAGTTTCAATGATACTAAATTGACTGCCGAGCATGGTCGTGGGTTCAATTCCCGGGTCGGGCAAATTTTTATTGGGTTTTTCCATCAGGAATTTCTCAGTAACAGCCACGGAGCCTGGATTTGTCCCCGGTGACGGTACTTGAGACTTAAACATAACTGTCAAATTGTGTGTTGTGTGGGTACAATACCGAAGTCTACGCGGGCGAAACCGTGGGTTTTAGCTAGAGATTCATCAGCCGCAAGAACTACCTAACACATACAATTGTCAGCCTACAAAGTTCCTACTGCTGGGACACAGGCCACCTCCGCCAGGGCAAGTTGATTTCTACTGTGGCATAAAATGTTAAAGGTATGACTAATTAAATAACTAATTAAGCGTAGAGTAAATTACTTTGTTAGTTCGTTTACGTACATAATGACCTACTTTTCTCATGTGTACCTACTTATTTGAGGAGAAAGATAAGCAAATAAAATAATGCCTTTTATTCTTACACTCGTCTGGGTACTAGGAGGTAAGTAATTAAATAGAGCAATTTTTGTCTGTTTTAAATTTAGCAAAAACCTCAAATGGCTTAGCATGATCCTCCGTTACGCCTAAAATACTGCAGCAATAATTTTGAAATTAATATATGGTAAAGTTGAGGATTAATGCTAAGTCCTATGTGTGACGAAAACACGATTCCATAAACTTTTCTCGATAGAAAAATATTCCAAAGTTACCTCCAAATCGAACAATAAACCGCTGGTATTCAAAAAGTACTTCAAATTAGAACATGAAACTTTGCATACTTACTGAACTAACTATAAAGCAGGTCTTATGTGTTTTATTTAGTCCAATCAATAGATTTTTTTTAAATCGCAAAAAAACACTCATTTCGCACTATTCGGCCGCAGTGACTGACGTAACAACCGCTTTGTAGTGCAAGTTGATTAGAACTTTATTGTAACAGTATTTCAAACGAAGTTTGAACCACCACAATAGAAAGTTGCTAATTTTAGGGTTAGAAGGGCCTTAAAGTTACACTGTAAAACTTTCATGCTGGTCATTCTGTTGCCCTTATCCCAATTTATTTATGTCTTCTTCTTCCTTACTTCTCTATTACTCTTCATCTCATCAGAGACCTCCTTTCGTGCCATGTCATCCTTTCCACAGTCCATCCATCGTTTCTTTGGTATTCCTCTTCTTCCTCTACTTTTATACTCCTCCACATTCATACTCCATGGAAATTGTTATCTTTAGAAGTGCTAGCAACTTAGGTTTTTCCACATTTTCCGGTGCCTAAGCTGGTAATAAGTTACTTCCAAATTTTCATTTTTCGTAAAAATAATAAGTACCTAATTCCCTTTTACAAAATTTTGTATAACATCTCTGCATTTAGTTAACTTACTGTAATTTGTACCAGGATAACATAAGCTTAGAAGTTAAGCTTCGGGAAACTACAGTGCATGCGATGTTGTTACCAAAACTGCATAGACTAGTGTCAACGCTCCGGTCGTTGTACGCGCGTACACCCGAGCGACATACTTACTGTTTATATTTAATAATAAGTATGTATTTACTTTCGATGCATTATTTTAAACAATTGGGTTGATAGATTGAGGATCCTTTTTTAATTATTGACAGGTTGTTCGTGCATGAACCGTCATGCTTCAATTTTACATTTCAGATTGAAAAGATAAAAGTGACGTTGGAAAAATAATCTGTATTAAAATCTGTAATAATCTGTATGTTAAACGAAAATATGATTCGCGTCAAAATAATCTGTATTAAAATCTGTAATAATCTGTATGTTAAGCGGAAATATGATTCGCGTCCGTAACACGTACCTATGTAGTTACAGAATTATGAATGACTTTTCATGTCTTTTAATAGGATTAAATTAAATGAAATAAATAAATATCGCTGGACATTACACACAGCGCCATCTAGTGCCACACTAAGCAACGAGGCTTGTGTTGTGGACACCAGTGGACACTGGATAGTTGATATACTACATACATACTTTTTATACACTAGCAGACGTCACGCGGTTTCACCCGCGTAGTTCCCGTTCCCGTGGGAGTACGGGGATAAAATATAGCCTATGTTACTCAGGGTGAATGTAGCTTTCTAACGGTGCAAGAATTTTTGAAATCGTTCCAGTAGTTTTTGAGCCTATTCATTACAAACAAACAAACAAAGTTTTCCTCTTTATAATAATATATATATACTAGCGGACTTCCCGCGGTTTCACCCGCGTAGTTCCCGTTCCCGTAGGAGTACGGGAATAAAATATAGCCTATGTTACTCGTGGATAATGTAGCTTTCGAATGGTGAAAGAATTTTTTAAATCGGTCCAGTAGTTTTTGAGCCTATTCATTACAAACAAACAAACAAACAAACAAAGTTTTCCTCTTTATAATATTATAAGTATATAAGTATAGAAGTATAGATATATACTAGCTGACGTCCCGCGGTTTCACCCGCGTAGTTCCCGTTCCCGTGGGAGTACGGGAATAAAATATAGCTTATAGCACTCACGAATAATGTAGCTTTCTACCATTGAAACAATTTTTAAAATTGGTTCATTACTTCCGGAGATTACCCCCTACATACAAACTTACAAACTTACAAACATACAAACTTACAAACAAATGTTACTTCTTTATAATATTAGTATAGATATAGATATAGATTATAGTATAGATAAAAACATCCATGACTCGGAAATAAATGTCCATGCTCATCACACAAACATTTGCTTTTACCGGAATTCGAACCCGGGACTCAATTAGAGGGTTGTATTGATGATTATAACCCGGTAAAGCCATATTTGTTCTTATTATATCTTACATAGATTCATTTATGTCCATTCAAAAGTACCTACCTAAGCAGAAACCACACAGCCGACGCGATCCATTCTGTCGCTCGGCTGTGCAGTTGCACGTGCAAGGCCGCCGCGCGACGGGTCGCCGACCCACTCCCGCGCAGCCTCCGATACACTCCCGAGGAAAGCCCGCGTGGCGCTAGGAAAGGGAACCTTTTAACTTTGAGATGTAGACTTTCGTACTTCGAAATCTAAAAAGTAAACCATGCAATGAAAACACACTATAATGTACGGGTCAGGACTTTAAAAGAGTGTCCATGGAGTTTCTTGCCCGTTCTTCTCCTTATAGATTCTACGCTAGGGAATGGGCAACTACAGTGCTTTCACAGTTTTTAAGTCTTGTGACTAGGACTGTAGCTACATTTAATTTTCATCTTTGTTTCGATAATTCAAAAGTGCCTGTAACTGGTTTACTTGAAATTAATGCTTTGATTTTGTTTTTTTATTTTTTATTTTGAGGAATCAAAAGTCCCGGAATATGAGATATTATTATTGTTGAGAAAAAACTCGTCATTGGTTTATTTAAAAAAAAAAAAACAAAAAAGGGTTTATTCGTTGCTGAGCAGTTTATCAAAAAATCAAAAGTAATTTATTCAAGCAAGGCAGAGAATCAGCGCTTTCTGAAAGTCAAAAATGACAAGACTGTTCCCAAAACGCCTGCCCGTGGTTAAAAGCAGATGATTTGGGGGACCTGGCGTCCTAGTGTTTTAGGTAGGAATAAGAAATGGCAGAACAAATCTCCCCGCAGCACAGGAAACGATAATTGCTGATTAGCTCCTATAAAAAATGATGCTTAATAATTCTTTTGTAAAAATACAGGTGAGGTGTGTCATTGACAATTCGCAAGACCACCATGAAATTCCACCCCGAACTTCAACCTAATTCATCGCCAGGTGACCAATGACTAATTTATAAAGAAAAACAATCGAATAAAGACATTAATTGGAATCTTTGCTTACTGAGAACATAACAATTGCTTGTATTTTGTCAGCAAGGTGGTCGGGCGCATTCTGCTGAGGCAGCGGTCACGGTGATACTTGAGCGGTTCATTCATTGTTTTAATAAACTGTGTTATGTATTGATGATGATTATATTTTTTCGTTAGTTTTAGGTAAACGGTTGAAACTGGGACTGCTTACCGAGTTTTAGGTTCGATACCCGGGTCTACTTTGCAGTCTCAAGTTATCTTACTCATTTGCACATAATAATATTATGTAATGGCCCCGTAGCTAGGCTTATTTATTTGGACATTATGGCCCCGTAGCATAAGGGAACCACTTTACGAACATAGCAGGTAGCAGGTTAGATATTATATATTTATATCCCAAGCAAATAATTTTCCAAAGTTTTTGACATCACTGATTTGTTCACTGGAACTGAGAGTCTGAAATTTAATGGTGATCCATCCTTATTTCTTTTTCAGAAAAAGCGCCTTCAGTAAAATATACTTAACCAATCTGTCAATAGGCGTTACCTTTATGCATCATCAATTACAGCTGAATTCGACCTTATTTACTCAAGAAACAGCTGATGACCATTTCCTCGAGGTACTAGGATGGCATGAACATGAGGTGGTTCTAATAGGCCGGCGCTGTCTATTGAGAAAGGCGTTATCACAGCCTATCATGAATTCACGTCACGGCGAATGTCGACTTTGACCTACAAGAAACAGCTGATCATAATGTCTGTAGAGTACCAGAACAGCATAAGCTTGAGATGTTTAAAATAGACCACCGCTGTCTATTAGAGAGATCTATCTCCCTCTCACTTCTTTAATATTAGGCAGAACATCAACGGCCTAAATAGAAAACAGCTGATTATTATTTTTGCAAGCTACCAGGGCACCATAAAGTCACGGTGGTTCCGATAGACCACAGACCGAATTAGTTGTAGATGGCGTTGCAATAAAAGTGTCTGGCGGTTGCTACAGGGTGTTACATAACACGGCAACTCGCCGACAACTGGGCAAGTAGACCGGAACGTTGTAATATACAGAATGATGATTTTTATACAAAAATCGTAGAACATTTTACGTTTAATAAGTTTCCCACGGATTTTAGAAGTAAAGAAAGTAATTCGATTTTTGGCCAAATTTTTTAGAGACTAGGCTATTATTTAAGGCTTAGTTCAATTGTGTATTTAAATAGCTGACCTAGTTTTGTTAAAAAACTAAAAAAATATGCAAAAAATACAGTCAAAAGGATACAAAACAAAAGTTCACAACTAAAAACACCTAACACGCGTTTCTATTTTCGAGAATTTTAATTACAGTGACAGTCTAGGTTCATAGGTTCAGGTCATAGGTCTCGAGTTCGAACCCAAGGCACCTCAAATTTTTCGGATTCATGGGCGTATTGTATAATTATCACTTGCTTCGGTGAAGGAAAACATCGTGAGCCCAGCATGCCTGGGAGATATTTTACGACGGCATGTAAAACCAAGTCAGAGATCCATGAGCGGCATAAAAAATAAATACTAAATACTGTACAAAATAAATAATAATAAATAAATAATAAATAAAACGGTAACGCCGCCAGTCTCTTGGGGACATTACCTGTTGACAGTGTTGAGGAGGAGTTTTTTGATGCCATTTTTAGTTTAAGTTAGTTAGTTCAGTTTGTTTTAATATAGATTTGTAAATTGTAAATAATGTAAACCACACGAGAAAGAAGAAGAGAAATTTCGAGAAGGCAGGCATACAATATAACATTGGCTTTTATTTTTAGTTGACGTTATAAAATCAGCCTATTTGTTCCCACTTCAGGGACACAAGGCCTCCTTTCTGTGAAAGTCATCAGATGCAAACGTTTTTACAAAGTATGACGGGGTCGGCTTCTAGTCTTACCAGATCCAGCTGAATACCAGCATTTTACATAGAACGACTGTTTATCTAACCTCAACAACCCGTAACTGGGTATTATGAAACCCTTTGGTAAGACTCAAAACGACTGTGAAAGATCTACAAATGACAGCCAGGACCAACGGCTTTACGTGTTTTTCGAGACACGTAGGAAAGTCGGTATGTATAACACACCACCCACGAACCGACCTAGGAAAGAACTGCTTAACCTTAGGGGATCGATCCTTGCAGCTGTTATTATTTCGCAAGGAGCTTCTCCTCTAGGCAATGGCCTGTAATCCATCCTGCGGTCCACTGCATGTTGGTGAATGTCGCATATCTTAGAAATTTTCGTAAAAACATCAGCCTGTACACAAATCTTGAAGTTGCACCGAGGTTGACGCAACGGCGTGCAAAATGAGAAGAACTGACTATTGTGATCGCTTCCTAGTGTTATGTCATACTAACCCAGTTTTATTATAAAAATATAACATCAGATTAGAAAATAAAACTGTGCTCAAGACCGCGAATTGTTTAGCGGTTGGTGGATGGTTCAGTGGTTGTTCAGCGCGGGAAGCATGGCGAGTGAGGAGTCGTGATTTCAACCTCCACGTATGGTCGTATTCTTTACTTACACAGGTACCGGGAGCAGCGAAAAGGATGATGCAGGTTAGGGTCAATTCTAAAATGACCCTCTAGGTTTAGCCAAACAAATGTGCTACCAAAAATTTCACTCATGTTGCTCAAAAAAATGTCGGTACTAATTAATGAAACCGTCCTTCCTCTCGCAGGTCTGCTCGAAGAGATTTCTTATGAAATAAGCAGTAGCTTTGCGCACTCCTATCTTTGTGTGTACATAAATCTTCTTTACATAGTATAAAAGAAAGTCGTTCCCGCTGTCTCTAAGCTTAGATCTTTTAAAAGTCAGACCTTAGGCTTCAGCTTCAATATATTATCCTAAGTTATAAGAACAACAACAACATGCATGAGCAATGACAACAATAACAATGTATGGGACTGTCCCTCTAAACTTATTATTGTTTATTCATTTGTTTTTTTTTGACACCGGTCCGTTCGGATGTATCAAAATGGAACTAGTAATTATAAAAAACGACACTAGTTCCATCATGGAACTGTTAATGGGACTAGTGACAATGAACACTTCCTCGAAAACTGGTTCATAACGCACTACGATTAGGTACAACATGCAATGTATTTCACACGCGTGCGTTTTTTTCCATTTTCCCGCACGTGTGCGGGAATGAAAATTGCCACAGATAACTATACCTATACTTAGTCCAAATGGACACGTGGACATTTGTTTTTGCAGTTCTCGGCTCAAAAACACCCTCGCCTACGGCTCGGGAGTTATAATTCCGCCTCGAATGCAATAACAAACTTTCTCCACTTGTATCAAAGTGTACTATTGTCTACTTTTGAACGGACCAAAATGAATTCACAGCGGTCCGTTCAGACTAAAAACCCTTTTAAACTCCGCAACGGATTTTAATGCAGTTTTTAGCAATTTATTATAGATAGAGCGATTCAAGAGAAAGGTTAATAATTATAGTACCTATTCGTTATTTGGTGATTTCAATTATTTAGTGAATCAAATTGTATTACTTATTATTTAATGAATTTAATTGTTTTGATTTAATTTAATTTCAGGGTGAGAGCAGCGGTGGTCCAGTGGTGGCGGCCCCGACTTACGAACAGTAAGTCGTGGGTTCGAACCCAGATAGGCGCATTACTTTGTGTAATTTATTTCATCACCACTGCTCTCAAAACGGTGAAGGAAAACATCGTGAGGAAACCGGCATGTCCTAGAACCAAAAATTCGAAGACATGTGACATCTACCAACCCGCGCTGGGCCCGCGTGGTGGATTATAGCCCATTCCCTCTCATTGAGAGGAGGTCGTGTCCCAGCAGTGGGAACACTAAAGGCTGATAAGATAAGATAAGAAGATAAGATAATTTAATTTCATGTAATTTGGGAAACATTTTGTGTGCCTACCGGCGGAACATAGTTAATTCTGGATTTTATGTATTTTAACCACCTATTTTTATTTTATTATTTTCTTTATTTCTATGTTAACAAAATAAATGAATTTGAATTTGAATGTATATGTTATACCGTTGTTACACAGTTAATAATCCATACTCCCGTACAAATTTAATTAAAGGAACGTTAAAAGGTATCTTGGTGTTTAAAAATATTTTTCCGGACTTCCCAAGATAATAATATTATTATCAGTCAGACAGGAATTACTCATATTTTGCATGTAAAGTAGATGCGTAGATTAATATGCATTCACCTTCAAGCATTGCCCTCTGAATACTATCGATTGAACGCACTATATGCAGGCTTATATTATATTAAAATGATAAGGATTCACAGAAATATAGGTAAATATAATATTGTCGATGTAGTTTAGTAAGATCAAAAAAATGAAAATGGAAAAGTGGTATAATTTTCAAGTTCATTATGGTTTATTTTGATCCGAAGACTCCTTGAGTTACTGTCTTATTCATGACTGACTATACATCGACACATTCATCAAAGTACCAGGACGACATAGCTAACAACATGTCTCACGCAAATAATATAGTAAAGGCGAAATCAATTCCGTCCTACCCACGCGCGCGCCACCTAGTCATTATGCGTAGGAGTCGATCATTTTTCGCGAAAGTCAATTTGAGTGACAAATGATTTGCGACATCGTTGATTGATTAAAATTAATGTGAGAACACAATTTTAATACCACATGATTTTCTAGGTTCCCTATCCATTTGTATAAAATTTTAAGACCTAATATAACTTGGCATACTTTTGTTACTACTAATTATGCTCCGTAATCTCGTCCTCATTTAGTACTTGTAGTTTGCACTTCTTGCTAACTCGCTATCACATTTTTAAAGATGAATCGATTTCATCAAAACGAAAATGTTATCTGTGGTCCGGTCTTGGCGCGCTCGTTCTTGGCATCTGTCAACTTATTGTACTTTTTTGTGAAGCGCGCAGGTCACGTTTCCGTTATTAAAGTTCCGAAAAATTTGTAATTACCAAACCGAGATGGGAAAACATTGAAGAAAACGAGACGAAGAGATGAGAGAACTCAACGAACGTCTGCGGGAACTAGAAAATCGGTCGAACAAGCGAAAACGGAGTCATCATCGAAACTGGTAAGCTTTTTTGTTTATGTACCTATACACTCGTCTTTTCCTAGAAGTACCTGGCACCCTGGCCTAAGATGCACATGTCTCTAGGGTTTTCACGAGAGGTTAACCATAAGAAAACCAATTGTGCCAACCTATAAGACATCATTAAAGCTTTTACAAGAGGTTAGCCGGTGATCTTAGCCATATAACAATAGAACGACATCATAAGAGCTTTCACGAGAGGTCAGCCGATGTTGTACACGTTCAGTTGTTCGCATATGCCTCTAGAGTTTTCACGAGAGGTTAACCATGAGAACACCAACTGTGCCAATAATTAGTAAGACATCACTAGAGCTTTCACGAGAGGTTAGCCGATGATCTAAGCCATCCTACAATAGAACGACATCACAAGAGCTTTCACGAGAGGTTAGCCGATGATCTAAGCCATCCTACAATAGAACGACATCACAAGAGCTTTTACGAGAGGTCAGCCGATGATCTAAGCCATCCTACAATAGAACGACATCACAAGAGCTTCCATGAGAGGTCAGCCGATGATGTACACATTCAGTTGTTCATAATCTCGTCCCTACTGCATCCCTTGAGCTATCACGAGAGGTTAGCCGTGGATTTAAACTCGACCAGGCAGAGGCCTAACTTTAATTATTCTTTGTAGACGATTATGAAGCCCGCTCCAGTCGAACACGACAGCCTGACTCGTCGCGACAGCTATTCCCCATAACCACCACTTCTGAGTACAGACATTTGTCCTATATCACTTAATGAAGGAAATATTTAAAAATGATTAACATTTAATTTCAAATTATTTGAAAAAAAAAATATATATATATATTATTCTATAATAGCTTTATTGAATATTAATATCCGCCTCTAAGACGACCCACTGACCGAAATCAGAAAGAGGCTGAGATGAGTGGGCGTAGCCCACAAAGATACCTATAGAACTTCACGGCAGTCTGGCCACGCGGTGGTCAGCAATAATTGTAACGGCAGTTTGTTGTACCCGCCAAAACTAAATGAATAAGTGGCAGCCGCACTGAGGATGGTGGAGTGAAAAGGGACCAACGAATCAGGGGGCAGCAGATCACCTCGGCTGCTGCCAATCCATCAATAGACAAAGTGTTAAACAATCTAATCGCCAACCGAGAGAGTAGTGATCAAATTTTAACTCTTTCAAGTGATGCAGCCAGACTACTTTGTCGCATTTCTCATGCAACTGCATCACCAGACGCTCCCTAATCCTGTCTGGCCTAACTAAGGAAATGAAGGAGCTAGTTGAGGCAGACTCCAATATCTGAGTATCTGTTCGGGGATAACCTACAGGACAAGTTTAAAGAAAAAAAAATAAAAAAATGTCAGGACGAGAATTGAAGAACACACCTGCAAGACCTCCATCGCAGTGCTGAAGCTGAACAACTAAGTGAAACTAGCAACACGCCCGAGGCGGTGGTGAGTACCACAGAGGCGCCAGCCGTGACGTCGGGGACAGGAATGTCTCGGCGTCTAAGGTCTAGCTCACTGGTAGATTGCAGTATTTCACTGAAGTCTGGAATAATGTTACCACCTATCCAACAATACAATGATTGAATCAAGGGTTATAAACAACTTACACTTTTATGAAATTCCAGTTCAAACTTCCATTCCTAAAAACAATAACTTCAGTCAGAAAGAAAGCAATCTAATTTTATGGAAATTAATAAACTCCTACAGTTAGGTGTATTATAATGATGTTTATCCGCAGATAATCAATTTTTATCCAGCATATTTTTGCATCCAAAATCAGATGGCACTTGGATTTATATTAAATTAAAAAAAAAAAAAAAACTTAATAAATATATTGATACACATCACTTCAAACTTGAAGACTTAACGACAGCAACCAAACTCATGACCCTAGGTTGATTTATGGCAACTATAGATTTGAAATATGCTTAAATATTTCTTACCCATAAAAAATATGCTAGATTTCTCCGGTTTCAGTTTCAAGATACATTTGAGTTTACATGCCTTCCATTTGGGCTTAGTATAGCATTATATGTATTCACAAAGATTATGAAGCCAGTTATGTGTCACTGAGGCCATTGGGGTTACTTTTCTATAGAATATCTTGGTGATATTTTGTGCCTTGGTTATTCATATACTAAGTTTTTTCTTAAAAAATCTAGGGTATGTTTCAATACTAAAAGGAGTGCCTTAGAACCAATACAATGCTGTCAGTATATAGAATTTCTGTTAGATTCAGTTCAGTTTAATATCTCACTTCGTCAGAAAAAGATAGATAAAATTTTATCCCTAACTTATTAAATAATTTTAAATCTAAGAGGATATGCAAAATAGTAGAATTTGCTCTGTTGCTAGGTATCCTTGCTGCTGCTTGCCTAGCAGTGGAATATGGTTGGCCTTACACCAAGGTTATGGAAAGTAACAAAACAACAATGAAAATTACAAGGGTCTGCTACCTATCACAAAGGAATTAGGATAAGACTAGATTGGTGGTTGTCTCATTCTAACAACCCACAACAGTAAAAACTATTTGACTTTGTTCTAGAAATATTTTCTGATGCTTGACAAACTGGCTGGGGTCTGGTATGTAATGATGGTAGAAGCCATGGGCATTGGATAACTGATGATAAAAAGTTTCATATGAATTACCTTGAACTATTAGCAGCATTTATAGGGCTCAAAACATTTGCAATCACACTCAGACACTGTGAAAGTTTACTTAGAATTAAATAGATAACACAACTGCCATATCCTATATCAATAAAATGGGTGGCACTCGTTTTACCCACCTTAATAATTTAGCCAGAAAGTTGTGGCAACGGTGTGAGGAAAGACACATTTGGATCTATGCATCTTATATCAGTTCTAAAGAAAACACTATCGCAGATCTAGAATCTAGGCATCCAAACAGAAATTGAATGGAAGTTATGTGATGTAGCCTACAAGACTATAATTGTTTATCCTCAGATTGATCTGTTTGCAAACAAGTTTAACACTAATAACACTAATTGTCAGAATTATATATCATGCACTGTTAAATGGTATGGTGATTTCTTTTATACATTCCCGCCATTTGCACTTATTAGTAAGATGCTATAGAAAATAAAAAGGGAAGGGGCAACAGGCATTGTTGTAGTACCTTGGTGGCCCTCACAACCATGGTTTCCCTTATTTGAGCCCATGGTTATTTCTGTAATAATAATAATGGAACCCCATCATAAAAGCGATATGAGTTTGCTCTGAATCAAGGGATTTCCTATTGTCAGAACCAAGATATTGACCCTCTCTTAGACTTAGTTCCCACTGTGATATCTTTACTGACTAAAATTTTAACGAGGAACTATCATAAATAACTCACTCAATACCAATATTTACTTAGGTTAAGACCTAAGAACCCCAAATATGAAGTAGTATGGGATCTCAGTATTGTTTTGAATTATTTGTCTAATTTGAACTATTTCGTAATGAAACCCTTAGTTTAGAACTAATTACCAAAAAGTTAGTTACCATAGTAGCCCTTGTGACTGCACACAGAATTCAAACCTTGTCTCTCATAAGTATACTGATAAAATTTCTTATAATCACGATAATTACTAATATAAAAAATCCAAAAATGATTAAAACCTCTGAACCTGGTAGATATCAACCCAATTTGATACTACCATTTTTTAAGGAGAATTTGTCTGTGTGTTCTGCTACTACCCTTTTGTTCTATCTAGATAAGAAAAAATATAAGATAAGATTGTAAATAACTAATTATAACTAAGTATAAGAAAACCATATCATGCCGCCACTACTGCAACTACTAGTAGGTGGATAAAACAAATTTTAACTAAATTAATACTCAATAATAAATACTCCCAAATTCATCTCACACAGCACAAGGTACGCTTCTGCATGAAAAGCCTCTGAAGTGGGTATTAATATTGGAAGTTATAAGAAAAGCAGCTGGTTAGAACACAAGAGCCTCAACTTTTGCTTGCTTTTATTATGAGAACTACTGTTACAGTTAGTGATTCTAATGCTTTTGCACAAGCAGTGTGTTCTAGGCTCTATAGTATAGAACACACTGCTTGTTATTGTTGGTTGATTACATTTAATGTCAATGGTAACTGTCTGATTAAAGTAATTAAGCTCTTTATAAGATTATTATGACACTGGTTGATACTAGTGTTAGAGAAGATTTATGTTATGTTACCTTTAATTTAAATAAATGTGTAATTGGTACCTAAGTAATAATACTCTGAATAGTACCTATGTTAGGTTGCATTGTTCAATGATTAAAAGATGTTGATTATATTACCAACACAACTTCTTTGAACATCTACAAGTACTAAATGAGGACGAGATTACGGAGCATAATTATATAGATCGGACTAACGTACCTAGTGACGTCCGATCCTTAATTATGTGAAGTAATCTCGTCCTCATTGTATCCCAACCCTTCCCAGAAGATCAGCCTACTTATATGTGTTTTAAAGTGTCTTATCTACACCCCTTTTCAAAAGTTGTGTTGACTAATGTATCAGGACTACGATAGATAACCCTATCGGTTATCTTCTCGAAGTCCCGATCATAATGCTTTGAAAGAATGAGTTGACAGATGCCAAGAACGAGCGCGCCAAGACCGGACCACAGATAACATTTTCGTTTTGATGAAATCGATTCTCTTCGATCTTTAAAAATGTGATAGCGAGTTAGCAAGAAGTGCAAACTTCAAGTACTAAATGAGGACGAGATTACTTCACATAATTAAGGATCGGACGTCACTAGGTAAGTTAGTCCGATCTATATAATTATATTTTCGCATAACATTATTTACGCATAACAGCTTACGCATATTTTTTTTTATCATAATTTATCTAATCATAATAATGATTAAGCATAACATTGTTAGGCATAAATTGATTTACGCATAATTATACTAAAACATAATTTTTATAGGCATAACAAAGAAGCATAATCCTAAAATGCTAAACATACCCTAATTGGATATACCAATTTATTTTGACGATTGGAAAAAAACCATCTCTCCGAAGCAGGTAATACATAACATATTTGTTTTGAACATAGTTGATTGTGAACATATGTGAGTTTTTTCCCTGTAAGAAGCATGCAAACAAGCATACACCATGCATGCAGCAAACATGCAGCTTGCAAACATTTAAACATGCATACACCATGCATGCAGCAAGCATGCGTTTAGCAAGCATGCAGCATACAAGCAAGCATGCAACAAGCAAGCATGCAGCAAGCAAGCATGCAGCAAGCAAGCATGCAGCAAGCAAGCATGCAGCAAGCAAGCATGCAGCAAGCAAGCATGCAGCAAGCAAGCATGCAGTATGCAACATGCAGCAGGAAAAGGTTTCTTTCACGGCTCCGGCGCTGCGGGGCTCCGGCGGTCCCACGCGAGCTTATCGTCGCAGATGTGTTTTACGCTCACCACCGCAGCTTCGGCCGCCTCGCCCCTCCGTGCCTACGCGGGCTTAGATTACACTCTAGGGGTAGGGCAGACAAGACTACGTGGAGTCGGTTTTGCAGCGATTCGTTTCTGTCACTAACTTTTGTAGCGCAACTAAATGAATTTTTAATTCAAAATAAATACGTAAAAATTAGTTAAATTTGATTCCGGTATTTATAATATTTGTAGGCCTAAATACTACTATGCTAATAGTCATTATGCCTAGTAACATTATGCAAAATTCAATTTATGCCAAAACAAATTAGCCTTCAAGATGATTATGCCAACAAAATTTTTGGCAAAGTATTATTATGGCAAAACAAATTATGCCAAAACAGTTATGCCAAAGTATATTAGGAAAAAGAAGATTATGCAAAAAAAAGGGATCCCGATTTTCTATCGTGTCGGCTTAACCTGTATAGGTCATCATCATCCGCCTAGCCTTTTCCCAACGCCTTTTTTACCATGAAGTGACTGTCTACCAGAGCTTCATAACCCAGCTACTAGGTACCTACGATAGATATTACCCCTTGGTTGCTTAAATTATACTATATAAAGCTCGATTACCACTCACTGACTGACTGACTGACTCACTGACATAATTGTTCTCCCAGATGGTGGATGGGGAGGTGGGTATATTTTGACAGATTCGTAAACAAGTGACTCTCGCGAGTATGGGAAAAGTGCCAAACCTCCCCTTTTCGCCCCCCTTCTTACCCCCCCCTATCATATCTCGGAAACCAAGGGATTTGGAACGTTTTTTTTTTCAGATTCGTATAGAGGAGGTTCGGGAAAGTAAAAACCAGTTTTCAAAATTGCCCCCCTTGCCCCCCTTTTCACCCCCTTTAGGCGAATCTCGGAAATTGAAAGACTTGGAACATTTTTTTTTTCAGATTCATATAAAGGGGCAACGCGTTAGTCAAAATCATTTTTCAAAACTCCCCACTCTCCCCTCTTTCACCCCTCCCCCCATCGTATCTCGGAAACTAGGACAAGTAGCGGCTTTTTGATTTTTGCTATAATTTTTTATTGATTGAGCGTTTAAATTTGTATACGGAGGGTATCCTCACCTCCCCAACCTCCCCTAAAAATAAAAGGGCTATAACTTCGTAACGGTCAGAGATAGCCATTATGTGTTTGAACAAATATTATAGTAGGCGTCGAAACCTGTCCGGTGGTGGTAAGTCCCGAGTGGAGCGAACCTGCGAGACCGAGTGGAGAGAAGGGGGGAGGTGGCGAGCGAAGCGAGCCGGCGACCTCCGTAGCGTAATGAAGGTCGAGTGGGTGAAGCGTAACTCAGCTTTAAACGTTTCTAATGAATTCTTTTTTTTACTTTTTTTTTTATTGAATTAGGTTTTAGAATGTTTTAGGGGTTCTTAAGGGTTTTCATACTAATTTAGGGGTAGTAGTAACGGATTTTCCAATTATTTTAAGGATTCCTATGGATTCTCAAAATTTTATGATGGTAAGGAATACTTCTCAAGAACACGACAACACGCGAGCTGCGCGCAGCTCGCGCACCCACGCAAATACTAGTTATATATTATATATATATTTTTCTACACATTAAGGATCTGATGAACGCTACTGAAGGCGCCAAACTTGAACCAAATTCTAGTAAGATCCATTTTGTATTGACATTGTCACGCTAAGAAGAAGTGCTTTATCAAAAAGGTTAGTTTCCAAAGCAGTTCACTACTGCGAAAAATCAATAATTTATTACTTCACTAAAATAGGTAGGTATCATCATCTGCCATCTGTCTTCCAGTCCAGCTGAATACTAGTATTTTACATGGAGACTGCCTATCTGACCTCCACACTCTAGCTAATACTGGCGAATATCTGTGGTACGGGTAATACGATACCTCTTGGTAAGACAGGTTGTTAGTCTTTCGGGCCCCTGATTACCAGACCTACCAGTTGAGACTGTCCAAGATGACCAAGATCTACAAATGACAGCCGGGACCAACGGCTTAACGTGCTTTCCGAGGCATTGAAGAAACTCGGTATGTAATGATGGTAACTCATCCACAGACCAACCTGGGCAAGCGCGGCTTGTCCTTTAAGATCGACCCCTGGGGCTGTTATTATTTAGCCACGCATAAAATAGGCATAAATAAAATAGAAAATAAGTGCCCACCAACACAAAGGTCGTCAACCGATTCTACGCAGATAGGTAATCCGCTGCAGTTTTATCTGCCACTGCATTTTTATCGTGCGACGATCTGGGTGCGCAGTTTTTTTCCTGAAAACGCATTTGCCTTGATAACTTATGTTTGCTTAGTTAAACAAACAATGCCTACAGACTAGGGTCGGTGGACAATGAGGAGATATCAATATGTTCGACTGTTGCTGTATAAATAGTTATTGCAAAATGTTACTGGTGTCGATTCTGTTGTGCACAAACTAAACTTAATTTAGGCTATTGCTATATTTTACTAAAAGGCAGTGCGAGAAAAGGACGGTTATAGCTATGAACTAAGTTAGAGATGTCAAACTAGTTTATGCCTTGCACTTCACCGTGTTTTAGTCCACATATTTTTACGTGCACCCTTCATTTGTATGGAAATATTAGTTCCAACTAAATTTGACAGCTCTACATTACGACCGTCTCTTTCTCGTTAGAATAGAGAGAAAAAGATAGAAATAGCCTAAATTAAGTTTAGTTTGTGCACAACAGAATCGACACCAATGTCTAATTAAAAATTATTAATTAAAAGTTAAAACGCGTGGTATATGAATTATCCGGAATAGAATAATGTTACTTCTTTACGAAATTGCTAGTAATTCTGTGTAGGCGCTGTGTAGCGTTGTCATCATAATCTGGCTAGCCTTTTCCCAACTATGTTGGGGTCGGCTTCCAGTCTAACCGGATGCAGCTGAACACCAGTATTTTACATGGAGCGACTGCCTATCTGACCTCCACAACCCAGTTAGTACTGGGTAATACGATACCCCTTAGTAAGACTGGTTGTCAGACTTTTTGGGCCACTGACTACCTGTAACGACTGTCAAAGATCTACAAATGACCGCCAGGACAACAGCTTAATGTGCTTTCCGAGGCACGGAGGTAACTCGGTACCTATGTAAGGGTGGTCACCCATCCACAGACCAACCTAGGCAAGCACGGCTTAACCTCAAGATCGACCCGAGTGGCTGTTATTATTTAGCCACAAGCTGTGTAGCACTGTAAGTGTTATTTATAACAATTTATGAACTGCATCTTGAGATTTAACTAGTCTATGCTATTTATTTTTAATAATTATATAATTATTCAAATTATTGTTTTGAATAATTGTTTGTTAATATATTCGTCCTGAAAATCGGAAGCGTTATCAAGCACTAATCTTAGCAACTTGTTCAAAATAAATGTATACTTTTGTGACTTTTCGTCAAAGACCTTTCATACTCAGAAGTTATTGTCTTCTAGAGAGATTTTATTGGTAAGATTGTATTATTCGTCAACTTAAAAAAGTAAATTATTTATAGGTTTTCATGATATTTCTAACCGCTTCCGACATCTAGCGGCAAATAGCAGAACTATGAAGACTGTTCGTTTACATGAACTACGACTACTCTCTCATAGATGGCGCTTATTCAAAGTTTTATCATCTGCTTATACCACAATAAGGTTATAAACGCAAAAAATGCAATAAACGTTACTTTATAATTTCGTAATAACCATTTAATACCGTTAAAAAAATAGATCGGAGTCTATCAGCAATCTACAATTAATAAACTTGGATCAAAATAGCACTGAACTAAAAACAATGAGGCAATAGAAAATGAAAGTTAGTAGGGTCACTGAACCCCTGTAGGTATGTCAATCAATAAATAAATTATGATATAAAATTCGTAAAAAAAAGTTACAAGAAATCAAAAAGCTATGTTTCCGCCCGGGATCGAACCGGGGGCCTTCTGCGTGTTAGGCAGATGTGATAACCGCTACACCACGGAAACTATGAATAACTAGGTGGAAAATACCTATTGCAAGTTTCATACTACTAACCAGCATATAAATTAATGACGTCACTATACTATCTTTAGGTTAAGCCATGCTTGCCTAGGTTGGTCTGTGGATGGGTGACCTATTACATACCGGGTCTCCTTCGTGCCTCGGAAAGCACGTTAAGCCGTTGGTCCCGGCTGTCATTTGCAGATCTTTGACAGTCGTTACAGGTACTCAGTGACCCAAAAAGTCTGACAACCAGTCTTACCCAAGGGGTATCGTATTACCCAGTACTAACTGGGTTGTGGAGTAGTATTCAGCTGCATCCGGTTAGACTGGAAGCCGACCCCAACATAGTTAGGAAAAGGCTAGGCAGATGATGACTATACTAACTATATTGAATGACAGATTAACAATATATGAATTAGCAAAAGAAGGTAATAATAAAATTGAGCAGGATGTCTTCTCATTTCTAATTTTTTCCCACAAAACAGAAACATAATACTGACAGCAGGAGACAATCAGATTGAATACACACAATTGAAAACAAAATTTGAAAATGGAAAGACATGTGTTTGTCTGTTACCATTTCACGCCTAAACTGTTGAACAGATTTCAATGTGGGTTATGGAACACGGATAGACCATGACCGGTGTTAGGATAACATATTATAGAACTTGTTTTTTTTTTATATCCCATAACTCCAGGGTTATTATTCTGTAGGTAAAAATAAAATACTAAAACTCCTACAATAGGTGGTCCAAAAATGCATAGTTTCGGAGATATCAAATAGGTATATAAAAGATATAATATCAATTATAATTAAATTAGGTCAATTGTGACCAGTATGACGAATCTTTACTTTTGCGAGGTTGCCAAACTTCGCAGTAAAATAAATAGTAAAATAAAATATGTACCTATCTCAGTTTCATTGATAAATACGAGTAATTCATTTTAATTCAAACCAATCATTCATAATTATTTAAAGCTAAGAAAATGTGACGTTGTCATAATATTTCACGTAATACAGTCACTTATTATCACGTAATAGTATTTACGTTAATAATCGTGACTTTGCCGAATTATTTTGTATGAAAAATGAAAAAAAAAAAACCGGCCAAGTGCGAGTCGGACTCGCTCACGAAGGGTTCCGTACCATTATCTATACATTGGACAAAAAAATCACGTTTGTTGTATGGGAGCCCCCCTTAAATATTAATTTTATTTTGTTTTTAGTATTTGTTGTTATAGCGGCAACAGAAATACATCATCTGTGAAAATTTAAACTGTCTAGCTGTCACGGTTCATGAGATACAGCCTGGTGACAGACAGACGGACAGACGGACAGACAGACGGACAGACAGCGAAGTCTTAGTAATAGGGTTCCGTTTTTACCCTTTGGGTACGGAACCCTAAAAAAGGATGATTGAAACATAATTCTTATGCCAGTTGATTCTTTGATATGGTCTCAATCATACCCTAGAGTTCCAGCTAGCAAAAAATAATCTTACAAATATCCCAAGACCATATTTTTTTCAGTCTTAAATCAGACACTATATTATTATAGACACTTCTAAGTATGGATTTGGGCGCACTTTATAAGTGTATTCACCCTTGCAATTGCCTTGTAATGGTCTCGCGAAGTGTATTTCCAAACTTACAAGACTCTTGCTGATGCTTTTATAATGACAAATAAACTTACAAGTGACTTACAATGGCGCGCTGTAAGGGTAAATAACCTTAAAGTCCTCTTACAAATAAAATAAAATGCTATTTGAAGTGTAATATCGCTTGTAGTCCTCTTTGTAATTTCCTATTATGAGTGTTATCACAAATCGCCCTAAGGTTGCGAAGTAATAAAAACATAAGTATTTATTATTTTATTACACATTTCTACAAAACGCTAATGTGTATATTTTCTAATTTCTTACTCATGTATTTTTCACACACCATATGCGATTATTAGGTTGCTAAGTACTATTTCTCGATTATTTTGAAATTTTAATCACAATATTTTCACGGCCCTTTTCAAAAATGTGTCTTTTACTATATATTTTTTTTTATTACATATTTGTAAAATAATATAAAAATGTCGCCATTACGACTAAACACGACTCAAAAGTGCTTTATTAGAGTAATATAAGACCAGTACTCTTGTGTAAGGTTTATATCGCACTCGAAAAAGTCAAATTAAACCTAAAACCACTGTTTACACGGCCATGTTGCTCATAATTTTAGGGTTCCTTAATAAGGCAAAGCAAGCCATACGACGAAGTCGAAGGATTTAACAGAAACCTAATGATAATATGTACTAAATATTAAAATGGTCTATTTCCTGATTTTATAACAATTTCTGGAGTCAACACAACAAAGAAAATAAATAACCCTTAATAGGGAATTGTTTAAGACACTTGTAGGACTTTTGAAGTGCTACTACTCTTTAATATGTCTTAGGTGAGATAAATCACACTTTTAAAATACTAGTTTCACAGAAGTCTAATGAAACACTTAGTATAGTCACTTCTAAGGTTGACTATACTTATAAAATGTATTTATAAGTATTAAGTAAGAATCAGACTTGTAAGAAGCGCTTATAATGCCACTACTCTTATGAATATTATATAACGTTTTCTTATATACGTCTATAAGAATATGTTACAAGTATGAATGCTCTTAAAATTTAAATAGACTTATAAAAGAGCACTATTAGAGTTCCCGCCTTAATCAGAACACATATAAATCTTATATGAAACCATAGCTCTTATAAGCGTTTGTTTGTAAGGGTATCAAGAGTTTCTGACTTAATCAGAACACGTATAAACCTTCTATGAAACCATCGCTCTTAAAGCTTTTGTTTGTAAGGGTATTTTGCTAGTTGGGGTGGGTTTAAAAAAAACAGGTTCTAAATGAAAGGTACTTTTTATCGTGTGCGAAGCCGCGGTCGGCAGCTAGTAAGGTAACAATTATCATTTCTTTTCTAAGTTATGTTATGCCTCGAATGAAGTTCGCCCATATCTCTCTTTTATCTACGCTCATGCGTCATTGTTGTCGTCTACAATCGTCAAGGTATTGACGCACGATCACGCACTATTGAGGCCGTCAGTCATTCATATAATGAGAAACTATAGACATTCAATATGTCGTCGATGCCACGACGGGTATATCAGTGACTTTCTACGAGAGACTGGCTGACGATTTAACATAAAAGATGATAGAAGTCTCGTAACGACAGATTAAACTTCTACCACGATTCCACGAACTGCAGTAGCCGTATTGAAATCTTTGAACAGACTGCGTGCTCAAGTTGGTCGCTGCCGATCTAATTTCGCTAGATGGGCGACTGCATCACTCTACGAAGGTTGAGGAGATCGTAGAGCACATAAAGGTGAAGACCAGCTGGACCTTGAGGGTCGAGAAGTTGGAATCGCGTCACAACACCAACTTCAAGTCGTTTGTGGTGCGAGTTCCGACACAACATCTCGACAAGTTTCTCAAGAAAGAGTTTTGGCCGAAAGGTGTAGTCTACCGACGGTTTCACGGCAGGCTACGTGACACCGCGCAGCGTAACACGACGCCGCCACTTCGTGTGTCATTGTATAGTTTAAGTGTAGTGCTACTAACATAGTTTCTAAGTTGCTTAGCTAACAAAAAATGTTATTAGTATGTATTTTTAGGCTAAGGTATTTATTTAGGGGTCATTGTTACCTGAAATAAATGGTTTATTATTATTAAAATCGACTTATCTCGGACACAATGCGAGTCTGGAGCCCCAACACATGATATGCCACACCTTCTCCTGCCCGTCTGCGTCGTACACAACTAATTGCGCCTACCAGGATTTGAATGAAGCAAACACCAGTGCTGTCCAGGTTGTTACGTACTGGTTAATCCGACAAAACGTGTTATGAAGCGGCGATAGTGTATAAGAAAAAGCCGTGGTGCTCTAGCGATGAGAGAACGGATTGTTGACAATCATTTGAAGGGTTAAAAGTGTTGGCAGGAAAAGGGACTTCTTTGAATGTTCAACTCAAATGATTGTCTATTGCTCTAGCTAGATGTGTTGTACTATCTAGAATCCTTGTCTTAAGACCTTTGTACCCCAAAAACTTGAATCTACACAAAACACTACACTTAACATTTTTTTCTATTTACTTGTCTCGAAACCCACGTCTGTGCGTGCGTCACTAATGACGTCACTCGTCAGCAATCGTCGCAAGCTGACAGCCGCCATTTGTCAGCATCAATATGATCAGGGGTTAACACTGATTACGACTATTGAAAAATAGTAATAATAATAATAAGCCTTTTTATTTCCTATAATTATTCCTTAAAAAACATTTACACAATACCAATGATATTCAAATAAATATATCATTGCACAATACTTATTCTAATGTTAGTATAACTTACACATTTTTTTTAACTATTGTTATTGGAACCCCTTGATAGGGTATAGGCCTCCTCCAATCTCTCCTCGTTGGTTGAATAGGTAACATATTTTACTTAAAATAACTTAAAATCTCCATCTGAAGCCAAAAAGCAGTCGCACTCTGAAAAATGTTTTGTATTATTCTAGTTAATAACAAATTAGGGTTAGGCAGAGGTGGGTTGCGATAGCAGCCTAATAGTCTGGTAAATGAATGATTGTGGTTGGAAAAGTTTAAAGCAGAAAATGTGACTTATGAACTTTGTTTGGACTAGTTAGAAGATAAACATATTAAAAGTCCTGACCCCTCCGAGGTGAGCCCGAGGGGGGGGGGGTGGGCAAAGAAGGTCCCGTTTTTTGCTTATATCTCGAAAACGATGCGTCGTATAAAATTTTGTTGTACTACATAATAAAACCTCTTATAATTTTCTTTAACTTTGCTTTTCAAATTTTTTATCTCACCTCGGAGGGGTCAGGACTTTTAATATCTTAAGTTTATCTTCTAACTAGTCCAAACGAAGTTCATAAGTCAGATTTTCTGCTTTCGACTTTTCCAACCACACACCCCATTTGAGCCCTCATTTACCAGACAATAAGTACTGACTGGGACATTAGCAGTAAGTGAGTGAAAATATCCAAGTTATATAAAAGAAAAGAAAAAAACATAAAGAAATGATATTACAATGTAGATTCTACACATGAAACACTAATTGCTATGATATTTTTCAGATTTCTTGACCTAATCTAACAGGTCCGGTTTGCCCATACATAACATACTTATGAAATTCTGAACACGTTATTTTGTAACTTGTTACGCTGTTTAGTCCACAGCTGTGCAGTTACTAAAGACGGCGGCAGGGCCCGATGGCCCTCACTGGTCTACGCTGTACGCGTATTGCACGTTGACAGCAATTGAAATACACATTTTGTACATCAACCGGGACGACCGGGACAGAAGTTACAAACCGGTGACATGTCCCGGTTTACCGGGACGGATGACAACCCTAACCTAATAGTACACGCCCAATTCACAAGTTCTGTTTAAAAGTCCCACTATTCCCATGTAAATGGGGGCGAGCCTATTGCCGTCAACCGTGCACAAATCTAGAATCCGTGGCTGAAAACGAGGCAGTTAATAATAATGGGGGACAATAGTTTCGTAAGGAAGGAATTGTGAAAAAAACAGCCGAATTGAAAACCTTTAAATTTTGGAAGTCGGTTAAAAAGTCGTAACTGTTTTGGCAATGAACAATCAATGAGCAAAGAATTTTTATAAAATTACGTCGTAGGTACCTATGTAGTAGGCGTTGAAATACGCTAAAATGGAACTCTCATTTATATTTTCCTTTCGATTCAAAACCGTCTGGAGATCCCAAGATACCGGTCATTGTGTGTCGAGTTTGACTTGATTGACGGCTTGATGGATATTTATTCCATCGATGTTCGTCAATGGAATACCGATTCTGGTTTATGTACATTTTTTTTTGTTCAATTGTAGTATCGTATTACGTTGCTTGGGGCCCGAGTTACATATTTCGTATTCATATATGATAATGATAAATGATCTTTATTTTGCAAATAGGTTTTTACAAACACTTCTAAACGGCTTTTTTTTCAACTATCTAGTTTAAAAAAAAGACGTCATGGGTGGGTTGTGGAGATCAGCACCCCTAGCCAAGTTACAAACGTTTCGTATCGATTCTCTTTCTACAATCGTAAACGCCTCGGGGTAAGCGATTTTAGAAAGCGCTAAATTGGTAGCCAAGTTGGCACGACTGAGTCGATCACTCGTTCTCTAATGTCTGTACAAAAAACCTACACTTTAGTCTATGGTGAGCGTTCCTACCAAAGAGTTTAGCGATCAACATTGTAGAAACGATAACATTCTATTCTATCATTTTGAACGATGTAAACTTGTCTACGAATTTTCTATTCGTTTCTGTTGATCACGTGATTTAACGTTGAGATGGTGTCATTCCCATTCGTTTGAATAGTTTTCTACTAGCGTTAACGATTGTAGATTGTCAACTTGGCTAGGGGTGCAGGTATACAGTCACTCCATGTGAAATACTGATATTCAGCTGCATCCGGTTGGACAGGAAGCCGACCCCAACATATTTGGGAGAAGGCTGGCATCTTAATCATTGTGTAAAATGAGAAAGGTAGAATGAAGCAAAAAAATATTTATATATTTTAGATAGAAATTGTGTTATCTACGCTTTGCCATCCATACTCATCATCTGTCGAGCCTTTTTAAAACAGTAAGAGGTGGCTTCGAGTCTAAATAAATACAGTGAAAAACCAGTATGGTAAAAGAACTGAACTGAACTTCAAAACCCAGTTACGATACGATTACGATACTCCTTGAAAGATCTGGTATTCGTATATTGTGAATACGGTTAAAAATATTATTTTCGCACATTTGAGACTCTGGTCTCATGTCTGTGAGAGGGAGTGTGCCATTTAATCCACCACGCAGACGAAGCGTGGGTTTGTGTACTCTATTCATAAAAGCTAACCTAAGTATAATTGTATAATCAACTTTTCCTCATATACCTGTGTGCACAATAGTCCAGCGCAATAGGACAACTGCGACCTACGTCCCAATTAGAAACAATTTGCTGTCCATTAACTAATCGATGTGTGCGGAACTATTCACTGCCAGCTGACGCATGTTCTCCTGGTAATTCTGATCACGTGTACTGGGTTAAAGGGGAATCTTCGGGCTTTGAGGCTTCCTTATCATAGATTTCTAGTGCGAAAAAGAGATAGGGCTATCGGTAAACTATGCTCTTTCTCTTTTAGGATTTTAATTATTTTATTCAGGAAAATGCACTGCCTGATAATGGGGTTTTAGCAAATCATTAATGTTAAATGTACTGCGTGAAAGGTCTCATGCTCTTTGACGTTCTTACTTTGGTCACTCAATGTGTGAACTGCTAGTTGACTTTTAGCTCTATATGGGCCAGGCATCTGCATGCATTGAGCCATCGAACGCACTAAAAATCACAAACGTTTAATGCTAATTTTATAATATACACGATTCTATACAGATCTAAAATAATAATAAAAATATGCACAACATTAGCAAAAGCAGAAAGCCCTAAAGTGCAGAAGGCTGGCAGCATTACCACGTTAGATGGCAATGCTGATCAATTTGATCTTTGGCAATAAATTGGCCAGCCCTTACACATCATTCTGTCTTTTTCATATTCAAACGATTAACAGAAACAAAACTACGAATGTTATTCAGATAACTTTACGCACTAAACTTATTTCATGATCATCTGTCTCTTTTTTTCTCAAAAATGTAGGTTGGTCTGTGTTGTTACCAGGCTCGCAGAACTACAGAGAAGCATGTGATTTTCGTTCACGCGTGTGTAATATCAACCAATAGATTGCAGGTGCACGCATGATTGGCGACAGCAAAGGTCTTGCACGCTCTGTCGCTCAGCTATTTGTACCTACTTCTGATATTTTTATGGTAGCTATACATACAATATATGAAGATTGAATACATTGTTGCAGGTAACAAAGAAAGGGAATTAAAAACATTAACCTCTTGGCACCGCCGAAGTCAGGTGAGAAATAGGATTACTTATAAGAGACAAAATAGTAAACATTGTTATTTTTGCGACTTGAACCCAAATTGCGAATTGAACATAAAAGTGATTTAATTTAAGTTTCACTTTGTAAAAATCTTGGCCAAATGATAGAAATATTTTGAGGAAAATGGACTTCTTTAACTTTTATATAGACGATTTCCTGATAATTGTGAATACATTTTTAGTCACTTCACTCGTAAACATGGTTTTCTTAAATATTTTTACATTCAATTATCTGTGAAAAAGTATCAGTTACCAATTTCAAAAGAAATCTTAGTCTTAAAATTATATATTTTAGAAATAATTGCAGAAAAAAGGATATTTTCAAAAATACTTGAAATTTACATTACATCGACAACAATGAACAAAGAAACAGACCAAATTAGCGTTTAATGGATGCACGCAGGTCACACTATTACGCTACAATATGAATTCATTGAATTTGAAGTTATTCATAGAAGAAAAAAAATATTTCAAAGGAAATTAAAAAAAAAAAAAAAAAAGAGTCGCAAGCGTCGAAATTTTTTTTTTAACTTTCTTCTCCACTCTTCTAGGAACTCAATAAAAAAAGTCCCATGAAAATCCGACCACTATAAACGTCGTTCCACCTTATTATTTAATTGCACTAAATCGATTTTTTGTGAATCCCAAAAAACCACTTATTTCACACTATTCGGCCGCAGTGACTGACGTAACAACCGCTTTGTAGTGCAAGCTGATTAGAACTTTATTCTAACAGTATTTCAAACGAAGTTTGAACCACCATAAATAGAGTTGCTAATTTTAGGGTCAGAAGGGCATTAACTACGGATCCCTAATAAACCCAATCATCGGTCATAATGTGACCGCTCCTTCTGTACATATTCACTTAACAAAATGGAGTTTTTTGTACATTTGGTATAATTATGATAATTTTTGGCAGTCAAACATAACGATAATATTGATCAGCTATTTTAAGGAATACGAATTTTTAGTAGCTCCGGTGCTTTAAGTACTGTTAATTTAACCATTTTTATTTGTGTTTTGTCCAGTGCGGGCTAAAACATGCTTTTTCTTTCTTTCTTTCTTGTAAGAGAAAAGTAGGTGAATGACCAGGAGCCAGTGGCAGTGGCATAATCAGCCTACAAGGTTCCCACTGCTGAGACACAGGCCCCATGTCTGGGACAGACCGTAGACCGCCGTACTCAGTAAGTGTTTACATTTTTTGGAACCAGGAGAGAACCTAATGTGCAACATCGGTTACAAATCCGGGCTACAGGCAGGAAATCGAACCCAGGTCCTCATGTTCAGTTTTAGTGCTTGCCACCATTGGACCAATATTAAATATTAAATCAGACGACGATTGGTGGTTTTCAACCAGTGAGTCCTGCCTGCAATGACTTACGGGGCCAAACCATCGACACTCACGGTACCATAAACTCAAGGTCGCTCAGCGAGCTATGGAACGGGTTATGCTTGGAGTCTCTCTGAGAAATCGCATCCGGTACGAAGTGATCTGACAGAGAACCCAGAGTTGTCGACATAGCTCACAGAATAAATAACCTGGAGCGGCCGGTCATATTAGATGCAGAACCGATGACAGTTGGGGTAGATGTGTTCTTGAGTGGAGACCACGAATCGGCAAAGGTAGGAGCGACGATGTTCGTTGGGTGGTCGATAGCAACTGGATGTGAGTTGCCGAGAATCGTGTTGAGTGGCGTGCGATTAAAGTGATCTATGTCTAACAGTGGATTGCTGTAGGCTGATGATATCAGACGACGTAATTTTCTCAAAAATGATAACAAAATGCGTAAGTTCTTCATGTGATATTTTATCGTAACAGGAGATTAGTACCCACAAGATGATACATTCTTGAAATATTTCCGTGTTGGCTGATAAGGGTGTGCGTATAGAAACGTGCGAAAAACACTTGAAATGATTGATCGAATATCGGAGAAAAACTAAAGTAGTTTTCCTTATTTTGTATTATGTAACGTATGGTCTCCAGACCAGGGAAGCATAGTGCCAAGGAGGCACAGGAGAACACTCAGCAGTGGGTGGAACAGAGCTGGCAGTAATGATGATGGTGGTTGTGTACATGACCAAATTGATGTAACCCTCAAGCTTTTATTTATTACCGGCTTGTTGGTCTAGCATGAGGTCCTGAGTTCGATTCACAGGTCGGAAAAAGTGTTTTTAGATTTTTCCATTAGGAATTTCTCAGTAGCAGCCACGGAGTCGGCTCGCCCCATTAGGGGGCTTAAACACAATTTGCCGACCTGTGTGTACCTACTATTAGATACACCTCTGCCAAATCCTTCGGGGATTACATGCATGATGTTATGTTATGATTAAACTTCTGCCCAGGACTTCGCCAGCTTTTAGTTTGGAACACGTCCGGAAAGTGTACCATGGTATCGTGACAAACAAATCTGTGAAGGCTATGCAGTCCTGGTCATAGTTCGCCCTCCGTTCTGCCATTTAGACGTGAATAGACAGACTGATAGATGAACAGGCATAATTAATTACGCATCAACAACATTACAGCAGTGGCGCATCTCTTGTCTGGACCTACAACACATAATGTAGACTAATAATAGCCTCAGTTGATAAACAGAGCAATCAATAGCAATAAAATCTTGCAAACCATAATAATCGTAATAATTTCAAACTTATGTGCGGTGTATTTTCAACATCTGTTTTGTGTTTGAGTCTGAGTAGTTCTGTGGATGTGACGGGTAGCCAAATTAGTGTTTTCAATGTTTTTTTTAGTAAGATGAGATTTTCCATTTGGCAGGATGTTGGTGTCAATTTCATGATGGCCAGTCTATCTTATAACGTTGAGTCATTGATGAAACAAGCATATCGTTGACTTGTTTTACACTGGCAAATAAATTTTAAGAAAAATAAAGTGAAATGTGTGTGTTTTTACATGGGTTTTTTTTTTACATTTTTGGACATTATTAATCTGAAAATTTTAAGCATTCGTTCTCCCTAGGTAGCTTCATGCTCATTTCCTGGAGGCTTAGCATACCTTTTACCTGTAATTCATGTTATTTAAGTTTTTCTGTGGATTTTTTATCTCTCTTGAATCTTTGTTTACCTTTGTAATGTCAGGAGATGCCAGGAGCCAGGTGGTGGATTTGGCGGTCTACGTTGGGAGCTCATATCAGCTACAAGTCAGCAAAGTTTAATAAGAGTGAACTTAGAGGGCAGTTTCCCTCCTCTGAAGCTTTAAGTCGGCCTCTCTCTTTGCCGCATTTTAAAAATGAAGTCGCTATAGCAAGGTCGCATCGCACCGCGCGTCATCCACAACACCTTGATTCCTGATGCTTGGGCTGCACGAGCCTAAGACGAAGACTGATGTTCCTCGGCCCTGCGCTGCCTGATGACTGATGTACCTAGGCCCTCCTCCACGGCCTGTAGACTGATGTTCCTCGGCCCTCGTCTACGGCCTGAAGACTGATGTTCCCCTCTGAAGACTGATGTCCACCTCTACGGCCTGAGTGGATGTTTCCTTAGCTCTTCATTCCATCCTGTGCTCATCTTCAGTTCCATTCGCCGGCTTCCCTGGCCTAATTAGTGGATACGTAGCTCCAGCCATAAGTAAGGTTATTTAATAATACATTCTTATAGCTCGTCCCCTTGACTATTTCTTTTAACAGTGCTCCCCTCCAGATTAAAAGTTATGTAGGTAAGTGCTCAGTGTGACCTTACAGTTTTCTGGTTCCTACCAGGAAAATGTAACGTTACAACACACGGTCGAAGGGACTCCGACGCAACGATGTACTGTGTATGTGTGATGTACTCAACTGACAGCTGATTTGTAGCCAATCTCATTAATTTATAATAATGTCACCGTAAAATTGTAAATACCCAATTTATATATTATATAATTATCTGTCTCGCGAGATTGTAAACTCTCGAAAGATTGCGAACACGGAACACACCTCGCGCGCTGATTGGTTGAACGTCATGTGCCCAAGATTATCTGTTTATCATCAACATGGCGCAGCATGTCTTCTCCTTCCATACTTCTCTATTACTCATCTCATCTCACCCCTCTTTTAGCCTTATCATCTTTAATACAGGTCGCGGCACGTAACACTAGCGCTGACCGTTATTGCGCAAAAGTAAAAAATAAGAAAGTCTTGGGGCGTGCGTTGCGCCGATTGGCTCTCCAGTCGTATAACATGCGCAGCTATCCCCTCCACGTTTCGTTCAGCGCTAGAGTTACGTGCCACGACCTGTACAGTCCGTCCATTCTCTGTATCTAATCTATTTCTATTTTATTATAATTTCGGATTATGTGTTATGTAGGTTTATTGCGCCGTGGTCGTCTAAATAAGTCTTTATCTGCAAGATAATCTATTTAGCGCTTAATTGAACAAATATTATCTTATTAATATCATGTCGTACGATATTATTATTTAATCTATTAGGTCAGGCTAATTAATTTGAGAGTTCGATAAGACATTTGACCCACCACCAACGAGGAAATAGGTATCAACTAGTTCCTTGCTCAAAAAAAGTACAAATGATTATAGGTAAGTAAGATGCAACACAGGGTGTAAACGGACCCTTCACGAAGCCGTCAACCAAGCATTCTGTACATCAAAATACCCCACCCACACGCACACTTACACACCTCCCACCCACGCACACGTGGTGTGTACGTGTGCGTGGGTGGGGTATTTTGATGTACAGAATGCTTGGTTTTACACACGCACACGTACACACCTCTCACACACACACAAGGCAATTAACTGAAGAACAAATTATATTTTTGATGTTCTTTCATTATTTTTTTCAATACTTTTCATTTCTGTAATTTGCTTTTAATTTAATTTAATTTTATAGTTGTTATTATTTTTTCTAAAGTTGTTTTTGTAGCACGTAAGTTTGTCTATTCCTATGTTGACATTAGTATCTAAGCCAAATAAAATGGGAGAGGGCGCTGACTCTGACATACAGGTACACCTAGTTCGGGAGTCAGAGGCTTCAAATAATGTATGTAACTTATTATGTCAATAAAGAATTTGAATTTGAATTTGATGTAGCTCTACGCAAAAAACATTGCTAGTAAATGATTTTTTTTGGGGCTGAAAATCACGGTTTACGGTAAGACTCAATGTAACGCACTAAAATTATGCATTTAATTCTACAGGGTACATCACCTTAGTTATTTTGGTTATATGACATTCAAAACGTGTTTTAAAAACCAAAACAAATGAATAAATTGGAACTTTGATCTCCATTGGTGTCGATTCTGTTGTGCACAAACTAAACTTAATGTAGACTATTGCTATCTTTTACTAAAAGTCAGTGTGAGAAAAGGACGGCTATAGCTATGAACTAAGTTAGATATGTCAAACTAGTTTATGCCTTGCGCTTCACCGTGTTTTTAGTCGACATGTTTTTACGTGCACCCTTCATTTATATGGAAATATTAGTTCCAACTAAATTTGACAGCTCTAAAATACGTGCGTCTCTTTCTCGTTTTATTAGTGAGAAAAAGATAGCAATAGCCTAAATTAAGTTTAGTTTGTGCACAACAGAATCGACACCACTATCTCCATAACTAGCCTTGCAGTTAGTTTCCCAGGGAAGGTCAAGAACAAAAAAATCACAGTGGCAGGGAGAATCAGTGTATTTCGGCTTCGCTATAGGTTTGTATCTACCAATCCGCACTGGGCCTGCGTGGTGGATTATAGCCCATTCCCTCTCATAAAGAGGAGGCCTGTGTCCCAGCAGTGGGAACATTAATAGGCTGATGATGATGATAGGTTTGTTTACATCCATTATCTTTTTACTTCACTGGCGAGGACTCTGTAAATCAAACAAATAAAATGTTAGTAGCCGGCTCAACTTGTTTCTCGCAAATTGCTAATCAGTAAGACCTAATGGATTCAATTTTAGTTAGTAATTGGGAGTTTCTCAATTCCAACTTTTAAAATGAAATAAGTTGGTGGGATTCATTATATTAATACTGCTGCCTCCAACTTCGTTCGCGTGGAGATTTTGAAGCATTTTCAGGAATAAAAAGTAGCTTAAGACCTTACCCAGGATATAATCTGTCTTCTTGCCAAATTTCATAAAGCCATTTAGTCGTGAAAAGGTTACAAACAAACAAACAGAGTTCATTTGCGGACGTCACGCGGTTTCACCTGCCTAGTTTCCATTCCCGTGGGAGTACGGGAATAAAGTATAGCCTATGTTACTCGCTGATAATGTAGCTATCCATTGCTGAAAGAATTTTTAAAATCGGCGCAGTAGTATTTGAGTTTATCTAAATATATAAAAGAAGAAACTGACTGACTGACTGACTGATTGACTGACTGACTGACTGACTGACTGACTGACTCATCTATCAACGCACAGCCCAAACCGCTGGGTCTACAGATTCCAAATTTGGCAAGTAGGTTCCTTATGTGGTCTAGGGGTGCACTAAGAAAGGATTTTTCAAAATTCATCCCCTAAAGGGGTTAAACGGGGTTCCAAAGTTTGTATGGGGAAACAAGATTAGTTAGACTATTTTATTCGAAACTTCACAGGAGTGTTCCTATTGATAAATGAGTAGAAACGGGTTTCAGGTTTTTTTAGAATTCAACCCCTAAGAGGGGGAAATGGGGTGGCAAAGTATAAAAATCAATGCACAGCCCAAACCGCTGAGCCTAGAGATTCCAAATTTGGCAAGTAGGTTCCTTATGTAGTCTAGGGGTGCACTAAGAAAGGATTTTTCAAAATTCAACCCCTAAGGTTTGTTTGGGTAAAACAAGATTAGTTAGACTATTTTATTCGAAACTTCACAGGAGTGCTCCTATTGATAAATGAGTAGAAACGGGTTTCAGGGCTTTTTCAGAATTCCACCCCTAAGAGGGGCAAATGGGGTGGCAAAGTATAAAAATCAATGCACAGCCCAAACCGCTGAGTCTAGAGATTCCAAATTTGGCACAAAGGTTCTTTATGAGGTTTAGGGGTGCATTAAGAAAGGAATTTTCAAAATTCACGCCCTTACGGGTTGGAACGGGAGTCCAAAGATTACGTGGGGAAATAAGATTAGTTAGACTACTTTTTTCGAAACTTAACAGGAGTACTCCTATCGATAAATGAATTAACGTTTGTGTTTCAGTTTTTTTTTCAGAATTCAACCCCTAAAGGGGGAAATGGGGTAACAAAGCCTGAAATTCAGCATAAGTATTGTTTTTATGGTGAATTGGGTCGGGTGTATTACAAAAACAACGATTTTAAGATTTAATGTGGCAGACCTGAAATACTACTATTCCCTGTTAGGGTGCGATGGGGTTGAAATATCTAAAAATCAATATGGGTGTCGATACCGAGATTATCAGGGGTGCTGATTACGAAAATGGCATTTATTTTGAGATCCAGATGATAATGATTGTGATTACGATGATGATGATTGTGATAATGATGACGATGATTGTGATGATGATGATTTTGATTACGATGATAATGATTGTGATTACGATGATGGTGATTGTGATGATGATGATGATTGTGATAGTTATTCTGAGAGTGGTTGTGATTGTGATGGTGATAGCGATGGTGATTGTGATGGTGATTGTGATGGTGATTGTGATGGTGATTGTGATGGTGATGGTGATTGTGATGGTGTCGGTGATTGTGATGGTGATAGCGATGGTTGTGATAACGAGGACGGAGATTGTGATGATGATGATTGTGATTAAGATGATAATGATTATGATTACGATGATAATGATTGTGATAACGATGATGGTGATTGTGATAGTGATTTTGATGGTGATTGTGATGGTGATGGTGATTGTGATGGTGATTGTGAAAGTGGCAGTGATTGTGATGGTGATAGCGATGGTGATGGTGATTGTGATTGTGACAGTGATGGTGATTGTAATAATGATGTAGATTATTGTGATTACTATGATAATGATTGTGATAACGAAGGTAGTGATTGTGATGGTGATGGTGATTGTGATGGTGATGGTAATTGTGATGGTGATGGTGATTGTGATGGTGATGGTGATTGTGATGGTGATGGTGATTGTGATGGTGATGGTGATTGTGATGGTGATGGTGATTGTAATGGTGATTGGGATAATGATTGTGGTAATTATGGTGGTTGTTTTAATGATGATAATTGGTGATGGTGACTGTGATAGTGATGGTGATGGGGATTGTGATGGTGATTGTGATTGTGATAGTGATGGTGATTGTGATAATGATGGTGGTTGTGATAGTAATGGTGATTGTGATAATAATAATTGTGATGATTATGAAATGTGGCACATAGATAGTTTATAACCTGGATTAACATGTAGCACACTATTTAGCCCTTTATTATGATCCAGTGGGACAGTTACCGAACTTCACGCGGGCGAAGCCGCGGGCAACAGCTAGTTCATTACAAACATACAAATCTTTCCTCTTTAAAATATTACTGTAAAAGTGTAGATGTAGACTAGCGGACGTCACGCGGTTTCACCCACGTAGTTCCCGTTCCCGTGGGAGTACGGGGATAAAATATAACCTATGTTACTCAAGGTGAATGTAGCTTTCTAATGGTGAAAGAATTTTTGAAATCGGCGCAGGATTTTTTGAGTTTATTCATTATAAACATACACACAAAAATACAAATCTTTCCTCTTCATAATATTAAGTATGGGTAAAGTATGGAGTATAGAAATATGGATCTCCACCAAACTATAGAATAGCCTTTGCCCCTGGTTTAGCCTGTTCGAAGGTCGAAAATTATACCCCGGTAATTTATAGTACAAGGAATGGGGATGAAAAGTATATATCATTGTTTATCTATGATCCGAAAATCCAAGTGCATTCTTCCGGGAAGGTGTGAAAGTATATTAGAAAGGATATGGTGCTCTAGTAGGAAATAGTACATTTTGATACAAGTGGAGAAAGTTTGTTATTGTATTCGAGGCGGAATTATAACACCCGAGCCGTAGGCGCGGGTGTTTTTGAGCCGAGAATTGCAATAACAAATGTCCACGTGTATCAAACGACGTTTTTCAATACACTTTTGAAGAAATAAAATAAAATAACGAAAAATATTTTTGTCACGAACTATGAAACTATGACTTTAATTTTCTTTTTTTTTCTCGCGCTTTGGTTTCGCCAGGTTGAAGGAGAGGCAAAGGTATGAAGCCCATAGACAGCCTAATATAAAAAAAAAAACAGATTTATTTTATATTTTTGAATTCAGAACACAAATAATTGTCAATTTGTGTATAAAAGTAACTATTGGTTTTTAATAATCATGTTTATCTATGATATTCTATTTATTAACACAATTTGAATATTCAAAAAATATTTATGCCGTAAAGACGCGTAGTGCTTTGCAAAATAAAAAATAAAAAAATCTCCTCAGACTATAGGCATTGAACCAATTTGGACTAAGTATAGTTATAGTTATCTGTGGCAATTTTCATTCCCGCACAATCGCACGCGTGTGAAATACATTGCATGTTGTACCTAATCGTAGTGCGTTATGGACCAGTTTTCGAGGAAGTGTATTGAAAAAAGACTTTCAACGATTTCCCACGTACCGAAACTCACCACAATTTCCCACATTCCAAAATCATCAGCATAAACCATAAAGTAATCAGCGCTCGTATTTGGCACAAGACATAAATAATTCAATTCGAAGAACATGGACCCTCTGTAGGAACTGTGCAATTGCTTTCGAGCCACTAAATTATGCTCAAACATCCGTATAGCTGGTTTGTTTGCTCAGCTAACTGGCGTTTGGCCTGGTACCCGTTTGTGGTATGTCTGCGAACAGTAAAACTCCTATTTGCGCATGAGCTCCTGGTAATTGATGTTGTTTTGTGTCTGGATCTGGCTTTTGGAAATCATCTGGATATGATCTGGATTTCAGTCTGGACGCCGCAAGACTGTTAACACCTGTAATGCAAGCTTTTTATAATAATTTTCTTCAGTGCTCATTTAGGAATCATGTATGGGCCTTGCTTGCACCACAAATCACTAAAAAGAGTTAAATTCTTTGATTATGATTCAGGAAGGGAGTGCCTATTAGGATCAATAGATCAGCAATAATTCTCTGCTCACAACAAACGTCTTGATTGTGATTCACTTTTGACATTGCGTATATCTGCAGACGAAAAAATACTGCCATAAATTCAATACAAGAAAACAAAATGCAAAACAGATTTCATTTTTATTCAAGACGTTCGAAGTTCAATAAAAATACTCATCCTTTTTATTTGTTGTAACAAAACAAAGAACAATTTAATTTATTGCATTGTTATTGTTCTTAGTTTAGGTAACACAAATACCATAACGTGCCAATGCAAACATGTTTGCCTGGTACAAAAACATCATTCTAAGGCCAGTAAATATTTCTTACTCGTTGTTTTTTTTTTGAAGGTGTGCGTAGGATTTGGTTGAGAGTAAATAAAGTACGGAGTTTATTGCGGTTAGAAAAAAAAAATGTCTGCAAGAAAGAGCAACAGCAAGGAAATGATTCGCAAAAAATTAACAGGTATGCAGAGAAGCAACAGAGGTATTTGCTTTGTGAAGACCTTCATCAAATGCAGCACGTACTAGGCACATACTTACCTATTTCTGCCACAAAACAATGCTACTGTTTCGTTCCATGTCACAGGCACTTGTCTGAGATATGATAGCTTTTCTTTGGAATAGCTAGCTACACACAACTTCATTAAAAAACTTTGATTTATGATCTACCTACATATCCTTTTCATTCCGATCGGCTTCATCTTACCGTATGAACTTGAATGCCAAGTTTAATGTGGATCAAATATAAGCCTATCTGACCTCCACAGCCCATTTACTGGGTAACACGATAACCCTTGGTAAGACTAAGTAAGAGTTTTACCTTCCATTCTTGAAAACAATGCTCAAAAATCTCCTATAGTTTACCCATAAACATTAAAACAAAACATTTACCAATTTGATGAAGAGCTCCTAAACTAAACACCACATCGTAAAAGTCAATTGAAATAAATTACTGCACAGATTAGCATAATCGAACTACAAGCAAATAACATTAAACAGATAATTCAAATAATTATTAATGTATTTTTGAGCGGCGCCATTAAACTAGTATGATCTATAAATACATTAGTACGTTATCTACTTCAAAACAGGTCTTAATCTTGATTTGAAAGCGCCACTGGTAGGGGTGAGGTCGCATTATTAGCGAGAGGAATTTGTTTTATTTAAAAAAACGTGTTTATTTCTATAGCTTCGTTCACGTATTACAGGAATTACGTAGATAGAGACTAGGATATTACAGAAGTTAAATTTTATTATTTCGTTTTTATATGAAAAAAAAAACCGATTTAAATTAGGTACCCCTGAATTGCCTTTTATAGAAATAAATAATAATGTTTTCAGTACACACATTTATGGACTGTAAATATTACTATACCATCCTGTTGATCATCATAATACAATGCACGTATACAACACACGTAGGTATACAACAACATACACAACACACTTACATAACACACAAACACAACACAACTCAAAAACAATAGCATATTACATCATCATTACTAGTCAATTTTACATTAATACTTCATAATCATCTTGGAGCTAAGTGACGCAGGCGTCTTGACGTCACAAAACCGCGAAGTCGCGCGTCTGCGGTGAATAATCTACACTGATAACAACTAGGGTTTCCCTTCGGGTTGCAAATACTAATAATTTTGATTTATTTTCATCCTTATGGTAAACCCGTAAAGTATTATTAAGGCATTCAATCGTCAAGATAAGCAAATACGTTAATTCGTCTTTGGCGTGATAATTATATGATTAATGTAATGATATTTATGTAATCTGTACTTTAACGGATGTAAATACCCGTCTGGTTTCAAAAACACTTGAAGAAGACAATGCTCTTTTTATTACTTGTACATGTGGTGCATTAATTGATCCAAGTTCATGTTGTGGTAAAATATTTAAACAGCCAGTGATTACATACTTACAACTTTTAAAGTTGTAAGCAATTTCACCCGCTGTCAATCACACCACGCCCTTATAGAATTGCTTCTGATACGACAGAATTTACTATGAAAACTCTACTGGTTTTCGCCTTTACAAATGTTTTTATATTATTTTTTAGGAAAAAATGCCAGTATCAAAATTTTCTAAGTAGTTTTTTTTTTGTTTCGTAGGATTTTTTTTATACTAGAAAGCCTTTATTGGAAACTATTGTTTTTAAAGGCACCTATTTCTAAGATACAGGGGCAGTGCCCTCCATGATTTTTTTTCAACTATATTGTTAGGTACCTACGACTAAGTAAATAACTAAGTATGTATTAACATTCGAACACATGAAGTCGTAGGTTAGGTCTTAGGTTTGCAACTTGGTGTCAATACATCAAGTTGCAAACCTGAAAAAATATGTAATTCTGAATTAATTAATTATTTTAGAAAACAAATTAAAACAAAGTATGAAATGATTTAGTTTACTTTCTCTTCAATCAGCTCATTGATAATGCATCGCTTTTATAGTTAAAACAAAGTGAGTTTTAAATGAGAAAAAGCAGAACATAGTACTCCTTCAGTCTACTCTATCAATATAACCCTGCTAAATAAAGACAGCGTACAATTGTTATTGTCTTTACCAATCGCTGGGCTATCGCATTTGGTCGGGTTGCCTCCCCTGGTCAGTCCGATTGTACTGAGAATATTTAGTATGATTTCAAGAGTTTGAAACTTAGACGCGTGTTACTGAACCAACGAAAAGTATTTTAAAAGTTATCGTAATAATTTGTTAAAAGAAATTAACTTTCGAAGTGATTTTTATGAAGAAGTTAAGTTTTATAAAATATTTTACTGTTTAAATAAAGAAAATATTATTTAATTAACATACAAACAATGTACATGGTAAGACACTAGCTGGTGTTAATAATTAAAATTTAAAGATAATTTGCATATTTTTGCATTAAATCATAAATAACTAGAAAGGAATTATAAAAACTGAATGATGTGCTAGTATAAATCATAATAATTTAAATAAAAAAATATTAAGTAACATAAATAACAAAAAAACAGGTCCAATAAATAATAACCAAAAACAATTTACAATAATAAAATAACTGGTCACATAAAAACCGAAAAAAATAATAATAAAAAAATGTCGCTTTCGTGTCTGGGCGAACTTGGGAACAGTTTGAATTTCGAAAAAGTGTTAAAGATAGTGAGGTGACAATGACGTGGACCAGAGAGTTGGACGAGGCCGCCATCCTGGCCACTAAGACTGGCCACTGGCACGTAGTGTTGTTCTATTTGTTATGTGGACTGGCAGCTATTCCTACTTCGTTCCTGGTTTTTTCTCAGGTAAGACTTTCGAGGGTTTTTTTCATGAGCATTTTTTATGTCTTTTTCGACGGCACGGGTCGATCTTTAAGGATAAGCAGTGCTTGTGTGTGGTCCGTGAATGGGTAAACATAAATTACATACCGGGTAGTCAGTGACCCCAAAAGTCTTACAACTAGTCTTACCAAGGGGAAGCCTTGGGGCATTTTGGGGAAAGGGGTTATTTTTGTACTGGTTAATCTTGGTAAGATGTGTCGCCGGGTAGTGAAGTTTTTTGTGATTCCTATATCCGTATAGTCACAGAGGTAATACTAGGTTGTGATTTTTGGAGATCATTAAATTTGGGATAAACATTTTTGAACAAATAGATTATAGGAATAATCCTAAACCATTTTTTTTTTCCATTCAATTAACAAAGAACAAATAAATAGTATTCAGTTTTATGATAATCGAGTCGTGTGGTATCCGGCAGAGTAGAATAGAACCAACCCATTACACTCACGGGTGTCGTACAAGGCGACTAATGTCTGAGGCAGAACACCTTGCGCCTCCGTAGATCAGAGAATGGGCAGCAGCGTTTTCTGTTAGTCTTTCATCACTGCGATCTCCAATTCGCCTGCCAAGCGTGGAGATTACGGCAAATTCCTCCCATCATGGGAGAGGCTATGTCCAGCAGTGGACGTTATGGGCTGTTGTTGTAGTTGTTGTTTAGGATAATTTGACCAAGAGTCAAAAATAATTAGTTGATTCAACGGTAAATTACTTTGAAAATATTTCTGCAGAAAAGATTGGGATAAGAACTTCTTTAACTGAGCATGTTATTGATACGGAAGATGCCGAACCCATTAGAATAGCACAGTATCCGTTGTCTCCGGAAAAGAAGAAATCCTTAAACGACGAATTAGTTAGGATGTTGGATTATTATGGAGTGTTTTACAGAGAGTAGAGAGGTCTACGTGACAAATGCCTGACAAATGTATTTCCCAGTACTTACTGAGCTGTGGAGGTCAGATAGGCAGACGTCCGGTACGACTGGAAGTTGACCTTTGGGAAAAGGCTAGGCAGGTGATGATAGGATCTCTCGTGGTTAACCATTTTCACACCTGATGTTAAGCGATCATGCGGTTGACGGTAGTGCACGTTAGCCTAGAAGTAATCTAGACATGGCCCCCAGGTTGCAGCAGTAATGGTATGTGAATTGTCAGTCGAGTGCTTCTCATCCAAAGAAGGAAGGAATATTTTGAACAACTTGGTGACAAGTTTGGACCCATATTGGTCCTGGTTATAATTTTGTAATATTATAATTTACTAGCTTTTGTCCGCTTTTTTGCTTGCTTTAATCTAGAATTTGACAATCATTCGGGTTGTTCTCTTCTTGTAATAAAATAATTCAATCATGATTCGAATCACACGTGGTGCCATCTTTTATCGTAAGAACGAGTAATTCATTAGCTCGTCCCACATGCCCACGGCCCATTTGGGACGGTTATTGATGTTAAACTTCTATGTCACTTATCATTCGATATGTTCCGTAATTATTAGTTGTTTTGTGCTCCCGATATTTCGACGCTGTTACAAGCGCCATGCGCCATATCGGGAGCTCAAAACAAATACCTACCTAATAATTACGGAAGATATCCCGTAATTGCCAGCATTAGTTTAGTTTTAGATCGTGATAGCTGAAAACAGTGTTATTGTTGTTTTCCTCGGGAACAGTCATTTTTTTCGGGATGAAACGTACCCTATGTATGTTTCCTTACATCTGAAAACGTATATTATGCTAAATTTCAGGATGCGCGGTTCAATGGTTTAGGCGTGAAAAGGTAATAAACAAACATACTTTTGCATTCATAATATAATATTAGTTAGGATTAGGATGAGGACCAAAATTAACGTAGTAGGACTGTAGTCAAGTCAAACAAATAATGTAGCGTTATCACCGACATTCAGTTGAGGGTCTATGATTTGCCTATACGAATGGCAATGCTCAGTTTGAACGAACCCTCCGGTCACCTCGCTGACTGGTTAATATTTTTGCACTTATAGTATGAACTATCTTTATAGCTTCTGCTGATACGTGAGAAGTAATCAGTACTAAGTTGTATACCCGCATATTCGTACCGAAGGGCCGGGACAAACTAACATTGGTCTATCAGCGACGAAACTTATGGAAAACTCATCCACAGTCATTTGCACGCCCATGTAATAGGCTTTTGTCCCGAAAAAATCTAATTAGTCCGTCAGTCAGATGATATTTTTTCTTTTGTTACGTAAACCAAAATAGACGAAGATACGACGCTTTTGAAATTCTCAATACTTCACGCCGTGCTATAATGTTTAGTGCGTTGTGACGTCACGAGCCCCCACTCCCGAGTTTTGATGCGTTGTATCTTTATAAATATTCATTAATTTACAAAAACAAAAAACCGGCTAAGTGCGAGTCGGACTCGCGCACGAAGGGTTCCGGGCCAATTATTATAAAAAAATCACGTTTGTTGTATGGGAGCCCCCCTTAAATATTAATTTTATTCTGTTTTTAGTATTTGTTGTTATAGCGGCAAAAGAAATACATCATCTGTGAAAATTTCAACTGTCTAGCTGTCACGGTTCATGAGATACAGCCTGGTGACAGACAGACGGACAGACGGACAGACGTACAGACGGACAGACGGACAGACGGACAGACAGACGGACAGACAGCGAAGTCTTAGTAATAGGGTTCCGTTTTTACCCTTTGGGTACGGAACCCTAAAAATACGTGTCTATTATTTTCCAATACTATAACTGACGGACTAAATAGATTTGCAATTTATTGATGGTGGAAACTAGCCTATTGTGGGCGAGCCTATGGCCAAAAAATCCAGCAATCGAGACTCAGTGACTTACTGAGAAATTCCTGATGAAAAAGCCCAATAAAACTTTGACCGACCTCATGCTCAGCAATGGCGCTTGCGACCACAAAAAGACCAACGAGGGATTCAACCAACATTACTTATAATCAATCCTTCTCTTCTTATCCGGTACGCTCTTGACAGAGCGGTCGTGATCGTTAAGTACTCGTAGCAGTATTGGAAGGGGCAGATGTGATGCACTTCACGACATTTCGCCACCGCTGCCTGCTAGAGGTCATCCTGCTGCATTCGTTAAGTTATTGAGTGTTGCGCCATAGAGTTAATTATCTATAAGACAGCTATTGTTTGTGTTTTTAATTGAACCCCCAATGGCAGACTTGATCTGGTCAGTCCAACGCGTGGGTGACCTTCCGCGCGGTCTAGTGCCTTCTACTTTCCCTTGGACGACAAGGCGTTCTATGGACTGATTGTCACGCCGGAAAACATGTCCGAAGGAAGTCAGGATGCGAGATTGTACTATCGTGAACAGAATCAATCCTTATAAGCACAGTAGAGGCATTGCCTGGAGTCAGGATGTCAACAACAACAGCCCATAACGTCCACTGCTGGACAAAAGCCTCTCCCATGATGGGAGGAATTTGCCGTAATCTCCACGCTTGGCAGGCGGATTGGAGATCGCAATGATGAAAGACTAACAGAAAACGCTGCTGCCTATTCTCTGGTCTACGGAGGCGCAAGGTGTTCTGCCTCAGACATTAGTCGCCTTATACGACACCCGTGAGTGTAATGGGTTGGTTCTATTCTACTCTGCCGGATACCACACGGCCAGGATGTCAGTCAGCTATTAATAATGTTGTGAGATGATGCTGATCTATTGCAGTGCTTCACTATCACTATTACTACATATTATAAAATAATGTCACCCGCCGTGTCTGTCCCTATGTATGCTTAGATCTTTAAAACTACGCAACGGATTTTGACGCGGGTTTTTTTAATAGATACAGTGATTCAAGAGGAAGGTTTTAGTATATTATTTGCGGGCGGGCGACTCTGCAGGCATTAGCTAGTATTCTCAAAAAAGTGTTCTTGGAGTTTCTTGCCCATTCTTCTCCATTCAAATCTACTGTTTGGAGTAGGGAACTAGAGTCTTTTCAGAGTTTTTATTCTCTTTTTGCTTTTGACAATTCAAAAGTGCCTGTAACCGATCTATTTGAATGAACTGGTGTGAATTTGAGTACATAAAAGCTTCAAGAGTGGTGGAAAAATCAAACGCTTGTCCAGGCCCTCAGGTTCCCTAATCACTAGGCTACCAGAAAGCAGTAAAAACTAGTTGACGTAAAACAAACAACGATCGTATAATATTTGTTTTGGTTTTGTTTTTTAAATGTGGAAGCACGAAACAAATATTTAAAGAAAGTTCGGCGACATTATTTTAAGTAACTTGTTATTTTCATGTCAAGTTTGTACATAATTAATCTTCTTATCAATGCCATTCATTTTATTTGTAATTATAACCTTATCCATAAAAAACAGCACTCATGGGCAGCATGATCTAAGCCAGTGTTTTTCAACCCGCCGGTCGCGACCCCCTAGAAGGCCGCAGAGCCTTTATAGGGGGGTCGCAAGAGGTCGCAAAAACTACCTAAATAAACAAAACAATGGAGCCTAGAAAGATACTAGATTTAATAAGAAAATGTTAATTAAAGGATATTAACATTTGTATGTTCACACAAATTAACAAAATCATCATCTGCCTAGCCTTTTCCTTACTATGTTGGGGTCAGCTTCCAGTTTTACCGGATGCAGCTGAATACCAGTATTTTACATAGAGCGACCGCCTATCTGACCAAATTAACAAAATAAAAACCAGTTACTTATGATGATTTTAGACGACTACAGCAAAGCCAAAAGGAAGGGTTATGATTTTAGACGACTACAGCAATTTGTCCCATTGTTGGGCAAAGCTTCCGCCCATTCCTTCCACTTCTCATGATGGTGTGCGTCTTCTCGCCAATCGAGAGGAAGCCATCCAAGACATCCAGCCATCTTCTCCTCGGACTGCCACGACCCCAACAACAACTGTAGCTGATAGGTGGTTGTTGGTGGTGAGAATTAAGAAAAGACTAATAAATTTGTTGAGATTTTCGGCCATTAACAACGGAATGCGCGGGCGTTTATAGGTAATGCGTGGAGTCTTTGCGGGTTTTTTTGTTACACTGCCCTTTAGTATATATACAGTGTACTCTGTGCACTGCCCTGTGCATTATTGCAATGGCGGCCGCAGTGGTAGCCGGGGTGAGGAAGACGGGCAACCACCAATGAGAGCGCCCGTGTGCAGTCCGTTCTTGTTGGCCTTTAAAATTCAGTAAAAACGTAACAAAAAACAATTTTGTGGTAACAAAAATGAGTACTTAAAATAAAAGCTTATTTAAAAGACGTATAGGTACAATGGGTACTTAATTAAAAAATTATCTAAATTTAAAAAAAAAGCGGGCGGACCGCGACACCGTCGTCAACAACAACCAATTTACAAAAAAAAAATAAAAAATACTAGTCATTAGACATAAATGTTGTTTTGTAAATTATTCAAAATTGGTAGGAAGGTTTTCTCCCGGAAAAAAGGATATCGGAGATTTTGAAAGACTGGCTCTTAGTCTTTCACAATCTCCGATGGTTCAAAAATCGGTTAGATTTACTGACACGATAAATTGTAGTGCCCGTAAGTTAAGACGAAATCTCTATAGACTTTGCTCATTCACGAGGTTCTACTAAACGATATCTCCTCATAAGTAGTTGTTATATTGACAGATTTGTATGGTACTAATTCGAGAGTAAGGAAAATGATGGGCTTGGAGCTATATTTAGCCACGAGCATATCATTTACCTCTCTGCAAAACTGTATTACCGGCCGCGACTTACGAACAGTAAGTCGTGTTTCCGAACCCAGACAGGCGCATTACTTTGTGTAATTTATTTAATCACCACTGCTCTCAAAACAGTGAAGGAAAACATCATGAGGAAACCGGCATGTCCTAGAACCAAAAAATTTGAAGACATGTGACATCTACCAATCCGCACTGGGCCCGCGTGGTGGATTATAGCCCATTCCCTCTCATAGAGAGTAGGCCTGTGTCCCAGCAGTAGGAACATTAATAGGCTGATGATGATGATGAAACTGTATTGATGCTCTGAGTATCAACTAAATAATTACTTAGGTACTTACATTCTAAGAGCGAAGAACAAAGAAACGATGCATGGACCGTGTGAAGGATGATATGGGAAGAAAGCAGGTGTCTGATGAAATGACGGTCGTAGTAGAGAAGTATGGAAGAAGAAGAAATCCCAAAGATCCCAAATCAATTGGGATAAGTTCAGGAGAGCGATGGCTTAGACAGTCTTTCCCAACGTGGGCGATAACGCCCCCTTGTGGGCGCTGCAGGCCTAAAGGGGGGCGGTAAGAGACCCAGAAAAAAAAGGGGGCATTGTGTAGGGCTTTGGGGTCGATTTATAATTTCATCTACCTAGCTAGGAAGACTCACCGACTGAGCTCTCGACTCTTGACTACATCTTGTGACCATCAACTAATATTAATTAAGATATAGTTCAAACTCGGTTCGATATAAAAGACCGCGGGCAATCATGTTTTAACAAGTTTTTGTTAAATAATCCGAATTGTACATTCCTATACCAATCGGCTGGTTCTACCTTCACATTAGTTTTTATATAAGAATTGATTATGTTTGTTTTATTTTCAATAAAAGATACTCTGTCCGAATACTATAAATTTGCGTTTCAATAATCAGTTATAAGTACTTAGCGGTTTTTAAGTATGTTTAAAAAGGGGGGCGTTAAAAAATAATTTATTCTTAAAGTGGGCTGTAGACAAAAAAAGGTTGGGAACCCCTGGCTTAGAGAAATATTAATTTTACATTATACGCGTTTTTACATCGCCTATTAAATTCAAACAAAAACACTCCCAAACTGCGTTGTACCAAAGTCATAAACAAAATTCTGAATTAAAATAGTGTTCATGGAGTTTCTTGCCCGTTTTTCTCCATAGAGATCTACGATTTGAAATGGAGAACTACAGTACTTTCACAGTTATTATGCCGTGTGACTGGAACTGTAACTTCACCTTTTTGTTTTTGAAAACTTAAAAGTGTCTGTAACTTGTCTATTTGACATAAATGCTTTGATTTTGGTTTTGATTTTGAATAGTGACTCTAATGTCAAATTATCCTGAATTAAAGAGTAATTTAGAAAATCTGGCAATCAATTGCTTGATTAGTGGTTCCTCCTTTTATAATTAAGATAGATGAAAGATAAAGGTGAGCATCACTCCACGATGGTAGCAGGAGTGACAAAGGTGAGCCAAACTTTGTGCAATTCCTACAGTCACCCGTGGAGAACGCACTTCTGAAGCCTTATGAATGCCTGGTCATTCACATTGTTTATTGGTAGTCAATACCTTAAGAAAGTTCGGACTGACCAAGGTGTGTCGAAATACCTACAGTCAGCTATGAACAATGCACTTCTAAAGCCGAATGCCTGGTCATTAACATTTTGTTTAGGTATTGGTAATCAACACCTTAGCAAAGTTCGGACTTACCAAGGTGCGCAGAACTTGGTTAAATACCTACAGTTAGTCAATGACGTTGCAGTTAGCTATGTAAAATGCACTTCTAAAGCCTTATGAATGCCTGGTCATTAACATTTTGTTTACTGGTACAGTCACAGATGTAAACCACATTAGTTGCTTGTCACGTCGCGAAAGTTTGTGAAAGTGATTCGGAGAAAGGATTACTTGTTGCGGTACATAAAGATCAGATAAATGTATGATGGCGCCTTTAAATATAAGTACATGCATGAATATACTTTCAAACTTGCAGCGAAATATTGTCAACTAGCATTTCACCCGCGACTTCGTTCACAAAAATGTCATAGCTCGGCTAATATGCACGATATAAGTATAATTTTTAGCCTTAATATAGGACCCACGAATAATATAGCTTTCTGTCTACGATAGAATATTTAGAATTGGATCGTTAGTTCGGCAGATTACCCCCTACATACCTACAAACTAACAAACAAATACCACTTTATAATATTATTATAATAATTATAGAAGTATACATTAATCATGATGGATGAATGATCTTTCTAACGCTACACAGTAACTGATTGGTTGTTTAACATTTTGACCAACCAATCGATTAGCTTACTTTATTTTAACCGTCTGCGGCTGACGCGGTAGTCCCACAGACACCGCGAAATACAAAATCACGTTTTTTACCGACATTTTTCAAATATGAGCGCCACCGCTGCGAGTACCTTACCGTAGAGTGCTCGCACGTCGGTCAGTGTGCGGCGGGGGGTCGCAGTGAGCGCACGCGTGCGTAGCGGAGGGAAGGTGTCCACAAGACTACCACGTCAGCGTTAAGGTAAGTGTCCACGAGATTACCACCTCAGTCAAATGGTTATATCTTCATAGTGTTTCCTAAACAACCATGTCAGTCAATAAGTTTAAATGATTTATTATTTCATGTTATTTTCCAATTTTCATTTTTGTTGAATATGGCCAGAGACTTAGTGCTGGATCACATGAAAAACCGAGTGTACAATGAAAGATTGCCAAGGGAGCTGCGAATGACTATCACTAGAGTTTTAGGCAAGGATACCCCCCCTCCACCTCCAGTAGTTCGATCTGTTCCACTAAGTGGCAAAAAATTATGTTATATTTGTCCAAATAAAATAAAGAGACAAACTGAATACCGTTGCTGTGATTGTTCGAAGCCAATTTGCCTTCAGTGCTCTAAGCCACTGTGTGATAATTGTCAAACCAAGCTGTGATTTTGAAACTCTATAGTTTTTAAGTTGACCAACGAATGTATCTCATTTTTCCTAGACTGATTAATGTTATTGTGAACTTTTAAAATGTATACTGTGAAATTTGAAAAAGTTGATTTTGTTATTTTTTTTATGTCATAAATGTTTAAGGAGAAATTTATAGACTGATTTGTGTTAAGTAAATAAACCTTGTTTAATTTTGAAAATACATATTGTTTTTCTTTATTTCAAGTAAATATAACTTATAAAATAGGCAAGAAATCTAATAAATATGAATAAATTAGCTGCATACTTTAATTCTACAAAAATATTTGCTGTTGAAATGGTGTCTCGTATACTACCACCTCAGTTGAATTGTAAAAATTTAACCACGTCAGTTGCAGAGGGTTAAAGGAAAATTGAACGAAGGTGACATCATGAATCACCTATTAATTTACGCAAATTTTCCGAAATGCCGTCTTTGCTAAATACGACCTCGAAGCAACCACTTTTTACCATTTTTAAATGAAAATAATAAGGTTACTTTTTTGTCAGTAAATAATAGTACATTGTTCACCGAGAGGAGAAAGTGACCGATTACCGTCGAGGGTGTCGTTTGAAGCCCGAGCCGTAGGCGAGGGCTTTAAAACACCCGAGATCGGGAATCGCAGTTTCTCTCGAGTGATACATAGTGCTTTATACTACACCTACGAGGAAAATAAAAAACGAAATCTTTACTAATTGAAATTTATATTGAAATTTGCAGTTAGTGAAGCTTAATGTAACACTTTTTCCATTAATGTTCTTTTTTCAAATTGTTTATCCTGCCGCCGCAGGGTCGCACTGCCAGCCCGACACCATCCAACACACAGCTAGTGGCCAGTGTCATTTTGCGAACTTGGAGATAAAAACTCACTGTAAAAACTTTTTGGCTTTTGATATTTAGGTTACCGGCGCATAGTCTTACCCATAGACTTAGTAAATATAGACCAACAAAGCGTGCGAGGGAGAAGAACATCCCTTATGGAAATATAGCAAGATGAAAAAGGATCGCGAATCTAATATCACTGTGACCGGTTTTGAATGACAGGTCTGCACAAGTCGGCACGTGGGGAATCAACTCCTTAGTATTTTGGAATTTTAGCGTACAGCGTGGTTTATTTTCAGTGAATACAGATGTATTAAACAATGGTTACTTGTTCTGTGCGTGAATGTGGTGTTAATCATAACCCAAAATAAAACCTGAAAATTGCACATTTCATAAGTAAATACTCAGGACGTAGTCACTGATAAGACGCGTTTATTTTTGGTTAAATTTTGCCTTTTTACCTGTTTAAAATATAAAATAATACCAATGTTTTTGTTTACTTTCATATTTTGTATAGCTAAAAGTCCATTTGTTGATAATTTACATGATTTTGGTGAATAGATTTTTCATCAATCTATTTTACATGTACGCTAGGGAATGACTTAAATTTATCGATAGGTACTCATCATCTTCCTGTCCTTATCCCATGTTACTTGGGGTCGGCGCAACATGTTTTTTTCTTAAATTTATCGATAGGTACTATCGATATTTTATCTTGAATGTTAACTATGAAAATACATGCTAGCTTACGTTTACCGTCTTTTAACTGTACCATTTTATCAGGAAAAAAATAATTATTTTTTAACAAATACATAAACTAATTGTTTTGTATTATTTGTACAACAGATTCCCTCTAGATACTATAATTCGAGGAAAATGGTTGAGATTCATTGGGCGCGTTGGATGGAATCCAAAGACGTGATACAACTTTGTTTACAGATTGAAAATTTTATTCGAGAAAATAATAAAATCAGTCAAGGTATTGGGAAATCTACAATTTGCCAAGCTGTACTTCTTATAACATATTAGAAGATAATTTAGGCTTATTTTCGAGTTTGGAGAGCCAAAATTTGGACTAAGATATTTTAAGTGGTCGTAGATATTTAATAATGGAACACATTATAGAAATTTACTTTGACATTCGACTTAAACATGAATGCAAACTTAATAATTTAGGAAAGGAAACTGTAAGGAACCAGTTAAATAAGATTTTTCTGTTTAAAGGTCAGTATTGACCGATTTTTAATAAAATGTTGGCTGTTATTTTTTTAAATATATTTACACTTTTTTAACATAATGTAAAAATTATAATCTGGACAAAGGCAGTCTATGGAACATCTTCCTCCAAGGGTCGAACTTCAACCACTTATCGATAGTCCTCCAAAGTAAAAGGTACATCGCTAACTAACGCACACACTGACAAATCAAAATTGGTCACGCTTTATCGAGCTGTCAGTTCGTCTATACGGCAGTATATACTAAGTCTATGTTCTTACCCAAAATTAAAAAAGAAAAACCACGTAAGAAATGGATTTTCATACACTTTTCTCTCCCGCTCAGATGCGTTTTCTCCCCGCATATTTGTTCGATATGCAATGACGTACTTTCTACCGTAAATTTGATAAAGTATCAAGGTACTTTCCAAGCAGGTGTAGTATAAAGTACATAATGCAATACTAATATAACAAAAATGGCGGGATACGACGTGAATTCGAATTAACCTTAAGTTTTTTTTTTACGGCGCTGTGGTAGTGAAACGCCCGGTGCATGACTATGTTCTTTTTTAAAATGAGTTGATTAATGAAATTTAGTACAACGTTATAACACGCGTTTAGAGGATTTATTGGTTATTATGACACTGGCTGTTTTAATGTTGGCAATAAGCTAACCGTTTCAGATACTTTTATAGAGGATTTATAGCATGGGTGTGATAAAAGTACTTAATAATTATCTTCAATCAAGAACTAGCCTACTGTATAATAATTCTGAAGAGATACTACAACTTATACTTACAATAAACTTCTAAAGATAAGAGTATAACCAGTGCACCCAGTATAATATAACATCACGCCTGTAACCCTTGAAAGGTTTGGCAGAGGTGTACCTAATAGTACACTCACACTTTGCCAGTTATGTTTAAGTCTAAACTCTCTAGAGTGAGCGAGTCGGACTATTTAGTTGCACATCGCCCAGCCAGTTACATGAATATTTCTTTAGTCGCAAAGGCAGTTGAACTAAGAAAAATAATCGGCAACCTTTTGAATCACGATAGTCTGAATATACATATTTAAAAGGAAATTATGTATTTATAATCACTTTCAGTTGGAGGACATTTGATTTATTTTTCCAATAATTATTTAAATAATATATCATCACAATTTTAATTTAATTTGTATTTTAATTTAATTTGTAGTTTAATTTAATTTGTATTTATATTAATTTGTATTTTAATTTAATTTGTATTTTAATTTAATTGGTAGTTTAATTTAATTTGTATTTTAATTTAATTTGTATTCTGACTTAACTATTTTTTTATTTTAATTTAATATATTTCTATTTTTAATTTTAATTCCAACCACTATTAATTCGTCATGAAATTAGTATGTAATTAAATTTAAATTTGAATCGTTTAGTCTTTAATAATATCATGATTGTTTAAGTTAATTGTATGTATTTCAAAATTTTATTTCCTATTAAATTATGTATTTAGAGCATGTGTACTCGATAATGTGTAAGCTGTGGTTACCTGTAATTGAGTGTGCGTTACAAGACCATGTATTCTGTAATAGTTTTCATTTTATATAAGAAATTGTAAAGGTGCTCGTTGGTAATCCAAAAAAAAAATGTATACGTACTTACAGTAACAACTAATGTGTTTGGTAAATAATTAAAAACCCTAAATAATTTCAACTAAGTTCAAAACTAACTGCAAGGTCAATGACCGCAGGTAACTTAAAATTTTATGACCATTTTTTTTCGTTTTAGTGTCTTTACATACGATAGATACACATATCGACCACGGAGTTACGCTAGCAAATTACATTTGAATCCCTGGGAAAGTTTTATAAAAACAACTCGTTACAATAACACTACGTAGGTCCAAGGAGTGTCCAAGACAGCCATTACAAATTGGACACGTCTCATTGACTACTCGTAGAACAAAATCAGGGGATCCTGTTCATAAATCATCATCTCAATCAAGATCGGCTTAACCTTTAGCGGCATGACCACGCTCTCGGGCGACACGCGTATTGCGACAGCGGAGTAAACAAATGGAAGTAGCTGAGGGGCTTTGCTCACGGCGTCTTTTTGTAGCGATGCTGTCGTGTTAGTAGGGGTAATGGCCATCACGGAAATTGAAAGCAGTCTAACCTCTTCCATCCTTATGCCTACCTGGTACTTCATATTGGCCACCGACCACAATACTGCTGTGATGATAATAGCATAAATTGGAAAACAGGCTCGTGTACCCTGGAGGGGTCGTGGCTAAATAATAACACACGTCGGGTCGATCTTCTGGTTAAGCCGCGCTTGCCTAGGTTGGTACGTGGATGGTAGACCACCAATTACATACCGAGTTTCCTCTGTGCCACACGCAATTATAAGTCGTTGGTCCCGGCTGTCTTTTAAGATCTTTGGTAGTCGTTACAGGTAGTCAGTGGTCCGAAAGTCTGACAACCAGTCTTTCTACATCGTTCTCACATATTATAATATGTATAATCTCAACAAGAATAATGTAACCAAGATTTTGTAACAATATTTTGATTTAAAATAGTGTCCATGGAGTTTCTTGCCCGTTCTTCTCCATAGAGATCTACGCTAGGGAATGGGTAACTGCAGTACTTTCGCAAGTTATTATGTCTTGTGACTAGGACTGTAGCTTTGTTTTTTTTTCTTCTATTTTTCCATTTTTGACATTCAAAAGTGCCGCAATGGTCTAATGAGTTTTGAGTTTTGCTAGGGGCATTTTATTATCCAGTAGTAACTGGGTTGTGGAGGAGGTCAGATAGGCAGTCGCTCCATGTAAAATACTGGTATTCAGCTGCATCTGGTTACACCTCAACATAGTTGGGAATAAGGCTAGGCAGATTGTGATGATACTGTGATATACTTATCGTGGTTACGTGGGTGAAGGTACAAGGCAGAAGCCATTTGCATTTGTTGCATCTCTACTGCATCGTTCCAAAAAAAGCATGACAAACTCAATGCGACGCGATCTATGACAAAACGATATTCACGCGCAGGATACAAATGTCGTGAGCGTGCTGCTCGCAAGTCGCTATACTAGAGGCCGTCAACCTGGTCTTACGAACTGGAATCCAGCACGCGGTGTGTTATTGGGGTCAATATCCAATTCCATACAAGGATTTATTTTTTTGTTTTTATTAAAAGGAACGAACGCTGGTGGCATCCGATGACCAGTAAAAATAACATAACATGACGCCTGTAATCACCAAAGGGTTGAGCAGAGCCGTACCTAATAGTATCCCCAAAATTTTCCAGTTATGTTTAAGTCCCATGTAATAGGGGGCGAACCTATTGCCATCAATCGGGCACAAATCCAGGCTCCGTGGCTGCTACTGAGAAATTCCTGATGGAAAAACCGAATCATACTTTGACCGACCTAGCAATTGTAACCAGGACCTCATGACCAATGAGGCAGTAAAATAATACTTAAAGACATAATACTGAAAACACATTATTTACAAGCATTAAAGCCAATGACTTATAAATACCGTAAATCCATCGAAGCGAGACAAATTATAGTAAACACAAGTACTTACTACAACAAGTGTTGTGATAAGAGCTGATAAGAGTAGCCTCCTAGACGGTAACACTGACACATTTGGTAAACAGCGCATAAATCATTATCGTAAGTGTAGTCGGAGATAAGCGATGATAACGAGAAGCTAATTATTTTGCTATGTAGGCTCAGAGGTCAAGGAAAGAGTTTTTGAGTAATGAATTGTATTCTCCAAGCATTGAAAACAGTCTTACCTCTTCAATTCTTATGCCAAACTGGTACCTCCTATTACCCACCGACCACAATGCCGCTGTCATGATAATGGAAAACAGGCTCGTGTAATCTGAAGGAGTTCGTGGGTAAACAACAGCAACATGGGTCGATCTTCGAGGATAAGCAACGTTTAGCCAGGTCAGTTTGTGGATGGGTGACCTCCGTGCCTCGAAAACACGTACGTTACACTGTTGTACCCACTGGCTTACGTTCAACATATTGCTATTTTTTGTGGTAACTCTGTGATTAGATCTACGATATTGGCATACAAACTTGTGTTTTTGAACTTATCTAGTTTCAGTTACGCTAACAACTAATGGGAACGTTCAATTTAAAAGTTAATAGATGAAAGGCTATAAGGGTTTACAACACAGATGGATCATCATGAGAGAGTGAATGGAAACGCAAAAGATTCAGCACCAACCGGGACATGATAATACGTATATAGATAAATAGGACCAAAGAATGAATGATAACATAACAGATAAAGAATTGACTTATCGAATGTGTAATGATTAATGAATTTCGTGTAACAAAAGCTAGTGCAACAAATATTTGCACAAATTCGTATTTTACTGTTTGTGGGAACTCCTTCACGAAATTCTCAGCCTTTAATAAGTTCTTTCTCTTGGACATTGGACTTCTACATAACTACAAACTTAGTATAATCCACGTCCGATGTTCCATACAGCTAGGACACGGGTGCTAACTCTTTGTAAGACGGACTATCCATATGCCATCGCACAGGCCCAATGCGGGTTGCTAGAACTTACCAGTCTTCGAATTTCACACAATGAATACTAAACACATAATTTCATCACCATTTTATTTCATAGAACTTAAAATTACAGCTTCTTGTGAAAATAATAAAATAGGCACACAATCTAATTCATAAGTAGCTGTTATCAGCAATAATGATAACAAATCACGGAATTAATAGCAGACACTAGTGATTGTGTTATCGAAAAACTGAATCACGGGAAATTCGTTACGCGTTATTTTTTTTATTTAGGGATTATCCAAAAATACTTTAGGTGCCAGCCCAGTGGAAATTAACTTAAAAATCGCAAAGCATGATGTAGTTCTGCATTTTTGATATGTTATGTTGTTTAGTAAACTTTATAAAAATACTGAATGTTATTTATTAAAGATTCATTCGTTTTCAAGCAAAAGGTGAAAAATGTCCCAAAACTTCGCAGTTTATTGCGTGGTGCGCAGCGAGCACAAGTTTTTCGAAGTTGCACATTTGGATTCACATCACCATAACTTATCTATAATATTATACAACAAAAATACAGAACTAGGTAGGTACATCATGCTTTGCGATTTTAGCCTTTATTAGCGTCGATTTATGCTGGGCTACTTAATTTTGCCTAAAATATAGGCTAGGTACCCTAATAAAGTTGGAGTCGTATTTATTAGAACCGAAATAGGTAGTAGTAGGTATTGAGACTTAAGAGAGCCCTTCCCGGCCCGCCATTCGTCAATGCGAGCGCGGTCGAAAAGCTTGTTGTTTCATCCAGAGCCACGGCGGCGGTATTCTTTCAACTCCCCTGTCTTACCTAGCCCCGAACCTGCACTACTTGCCTCCCGCGTACCACATACCGCCTAACGCGAGGACATTGAACGAAAAATATTGTAAAACTTGTTCCAGGAAAAACGTGTTTTTGAATTATTCTTACAAGTATGTGAAATAAATATTTGTTATTTAGAATCTCCACTACATTTGCAAGGCTTCTATCAGGATGCTTTCTTTACTTTTACAATTTATAAGTACATTATGAACGGCCAAAGTTGAGGTAAAAGTTGTGCAAAACAGCAATTTTTGGAGGCATAAACTGAATTTGTTTCTACAATTTTTTATTTTCTGCTTCGATAGAAGCCTAGATATAGTCCACAAGATACCTATTAGTTCAAAAAAATTAAAAATATAAACTATGTCTAACAACGGCATAATCACGCACGAGCTATTGTCAAAATTCTCGCGAAAAGTATGGCAGGTTGGCCGCTCTTAAGACTTTTTTTATTAATTAAGTATGCTGATTCAAGACGTTAAAATATTTAATGGCTGTAATATAAGAACTATTCTTTCGTTATTCAATTTAACAAATAAAATTCTTATAGCATGATGTCATTTCGAATGTTTATTTGGTGTCATTAATTACTATCTACAATGCAGGATGACCACAAAACACGGAATCGTCGCGCCTGCCTTGCAGTGTTTAGAACGCATCTATCTTGTTTTATCTTATGTTATCCTAGTATTATTATTTAAATAAATGCCGACATATTTTGTGAAGATTTGATTGTTACGTTCATGCAAAAACTACAAAAGGGTATTGAATAAGGCACACCGATGGTTTATAACTTGGATTAACACATAGGTTATTTTTTGTGCTAGAGTAATAATGTCGGTTTCCAATACCGGTTCGATTCTTGGTGGTCAGCTGCGCACCTCCACAACTTAGTACTGGGTTGAACTATACCCCTTGGTAAGACTGGTTGTTAGACTTTCGGGGCTACTGACCTGTAACGACTGTCCAAGATCTACGAATGACAGCCGGGACCAACGGCTTAACGTGCTTACCGAGGCACGGAAGAACTGTTTTTAAAAAGTTGCGTGTATCTAAACTGATTTTGTATAACCTTCTTACACAAATAAATCTGTGGAGACGGGGGTTCATCAACATTATATAATTTTTGTTAAAACCACACGTCATGGATTTAATTGTAAACTCAATAATTTCATCTCTACGTCTCAAGCAGTACGATTACCTCACCAAGTCACCACACAAACTCACGATTCCTTTAAACATACTTTACCGAGTAAAACAATTCTCACTATATTGTTTGACACGTTCGTGGTTTCAGTTATTGTCATACAAATTGTTTTACGTAATGCTTTGAGTAATTGTCTGAGCGATGGATGAGTGGCGCTTCGACGTAAATCTGTATGAAAAGGTGACACACTTTTAGGTATTTGCATTGTAATAATTTCATGTAGGTACCTATCTACACTAATATTATGAAGAGGAAAGATTTGTATTTTTGTGTGTGTGAATGTTTGTAATGAATAAACTCAAAAACTACTGCGCCGATTTCAAAAAATCTTTCACCACTAAAAAGCTACATTCACCTTGAGTAACATAGGCTATATTTTATCCCCGAACTCCCACGGGAACGGGAACTACGCGGGTGAAACCGCGTGACGTCCGCTAGTAAACTATATAAGGAACTGCTGGGATGACAAGTGTGATATACTAATAAACGTAGGTCGAGCAGTCCACACTTATCCCGGGCAGCGAGTGCGCGTGCACTCGCTGCAAATTATCAGTAAGTAGATGAACAACTTCAAGGGTGCGTACCCTTGAAGTTGTTCATCTACTTACTGATAATTTGGTGGTTTTATTCTAAACCTAATTAGAGTTTCTAGTGAACACCACAACAAGTATTAGAGAAGTATGGAAGAAGAAGACATGTTGCGCCGTCCCCAAATGAATTGGGATAATGGCAGGAGAATGATGATATATCTAAGTAACGTTTTGCGTAAGTGTAGGTCAAAATTATCCCACGGGATATCGTATCACCGTCTGTATAGTGTCGGACGTAAAGAATAGCACCATCCCATATCTTCCCGTGGGTGTCGTAAGAGGCGACTAAGGGATTACCAGAGTATGGGCAGCAGCGTTCTCAGTGCTTTTGTAACAACCACACTGCGATCGCCAACCCGCCTGCCAAGCGTGGCGATTATGGCAAAACCCCCCCTTGGGGGAGGTCTATGTCCAGCAGTGGACGTCTTTCGGCTTATATGGTGGTGGTATATCATTTAAAAGTATGATTTCATGATGTTTATTTATTTATTTATGCCCACACAAAACACTTTACAGGACAATATATTTACATAGAAGAGCACAAAGGTGGATGGAGGATGTTCTTGGTGGTCATGGTTTATTCATGTGCCATCCAAATACGTTCAGCCATCAAGGCGTGGAGAAGTAACAGACAGACTGATTACACATAGATAGGAAGTTATTTTGGCATTTATTCCAGTACTAGCGCGTTCATTAAAAACAACTCTTACCACACTACCTACTAAAGTTTCTGTAATACCATACAATTATGATTCGAAAGACACGTTATGCCATCTATTATCATAAGAATGCTATTGTTGTTTTCCTCGGAAACTGTACACCTTACAACTTTTTATAAGATTAGGATGAGTTACCTACCCGTCCCTGATTTGCAAAGCACCACCGATTGGGTCCAAAACTATAATCTTATCTTTCAAGCTGGAACCAACTACATTCACAAAATCACAATATACATCAAGGTGGAAGCAGATGGAAGCAGCAGTAGAACAGAACTAGATTCACAAGTGGTGCAAAATTTTATTCGACAAGCATGTTTTATTTCTTTTAGCAAAAGTAATGTCTATCGGTTATTGAATTGATATAAAACATTGATGCGAAATGGATGAAAAGCAATTGAAAGTCGTTTATCTGTTTTGTTTAGAGCAAATTGCTTTCGATTGGTTGATTGAGTTAAAATTGAACTCCATCAATAGAGCAGCTGTATTATGAGTTTTTTTTTGGCAGAAAGCCAGTTAAACTCTATAATGAAGAAAAAACTTTTATGAATAAATCCTTTCTTTTGTTTTTCAGGTCTTCACCAACGCAACTCCAGAACATTGGTGTGCCCCGCCTCCAGAACTAGACAACCTAGGCCTTCCAGATGACCTGCTGCGTTCGTTGACAGTACCAGGAGAGCATGGAACGTATGAGTCATGTCAAGCGTACGATATTGACCCCAAGGAGTTGCGCGAGGCGTTGAGAGATTACGTTGAAGAAAGGTAACTTTGATTTATGTTAGCCTGGTAGTTTTACTTATTTTGGTAATATGGTTAGGAGCCAAAATGAAATTCGACTCCTTTTTGGTTTTTGCCGTATAGAGATGATTCAGATTCACCGGGTACTCATATCATTCTTGCCCATAATTCCAGGTGTCCGTATGCGTAAAGCTTAATGCAGGTTTAAATATGCAACCTTGTACTTGATCAGTGGTTCCTATAATCTCCTGGCCACGATTTAACCTTCAATATACAAAAGAACGAATTAAACCAACAAATTGATTGACTGATACGAAAATCGTGCGAACATGTAAATTATATTTAGGTTGTGAGCCAAAACTCCAATGTCGACTGCGTATCTACTTGATACTCGTGCACCTTCGAACAGGATTATACCACATTATACCTCATATCGTATGGTAATCCGTATTTTGGGTACAGCAACTAGGTACTTACTTACTCTTACTTCATAAAACTGACTGACATAATTTAAACCGCGGTTGCAGACACTTGTTGCAAAATTTCCTTATAACTTCGAAAGCGAGTAGGTACCAAAGACGGATTTTTGAAAAAATCATTCATTAATGGTCAAATAGGGAATAAAAGTTCGTTATTTTTGAAGTTACTAATTTATCATCATTTATTGCGGTTTTGGTTCCTGAGAAGTATCCTGAGTAAACATGGACTTGGATTGCTAGAAAACAGAAAACACTAAATAAGGTATTCAACGGTTAGGGTTATACGGGAATGTGTTCAAATCTTGATTTTATTATTTTCTGAAGTTAGTTCCCGCCTACAGCAGGCTCTTTTCGCAGGAACCCACGTTTGTCACAAGAATACTTCTTATTCTTGGTCTAGTAGGAGGGGAACATAAAAAACAGCAATAGTAATATGCAAAACAACTTGTAATCTTGTAAAAAAACCTGTCTTGTCCATTTGGGGCAAGTTTGAGACGGCCGGCGCTATGAGAACAATAATATAATATGCATTTTTTGTCACACCAGACAATTTAGGATATCAATCAATGTCTTAACTACATGCGTAGGTACTTATCTATACATAATAATAAAACAGTAACGAAAGAAAAACTGTACATTGAGAATTTTCAAGAAAAAATAAGTGGCTTTTGTTAGAAAAACGTAACTGATGACAAAAAGTGACTTTTTAGAATTTTTGTCTGTTTGTCTGTGTGTATGGTACGGCTTAACGCCAAACTACTGGATAGATTGAATTAAAATTCAGCAAAAATTTTCTTTGTAAACCAAGGAAGGCTTTAGGCTACATATTATCACCAAAAATTTTCTTTGTAAACCAAGGAAGGCTTTAGGCTACATATTATCACGCCGCATGTTATGGGAGGTAAGCAATATTGATTAAAAGGTTTTTGTTCGTAATTGAATGCACAAAATGACATGTTATAAGCTATATTATGTGACGCAGACGAAGTTGCGCGGGTCAGCTAGTTAATAAAATAAAAAGACAAACACAGTCAAACATAAACACTTTATTACTTGTCACTACTAAATTAAAACATATTATTGTAAACTATATTTAAACGTTCATTTATATTAATAACTATAATTTTATGGCTGTAACGAGCCATTAACAAGTCATCCATCAAAATGTTGACAAAAAACATGAACCACGTGGTCTTTAATTGAAGTGGTAGACATCTTGTAATTTAAGATTATTTATGATCATTGAATTTTTGTACAAAAAATTGTCTGGTTTAGGCAAAAGCTGTGTTTGGTTTAATTATGACGACTCTACCAGGGCCGAAAAATATTGGACGTATTTTTTCTTTTTTCTTTTTAACAAATAATGAGTGCGTCGAAAACTCTTGTGACGTCACCATTTTTTACCGAAAAGTGACGTCACAAGCCCAGCGTATTTTATCTTTGTATTTTTTTTTATTAATTTGATAAAACACGTAGGTATCCACTATTTTTAGATAATCTAACTGACGGACTAAACAGAATCATATTTTTTTTAGTTAGTCGTTAGTCGTTGTCATTTACGTAAATGAGAATTGCATTCTCATTCTGAAAGTTGGCGGCGCGGCGTCACAAATAGCTGTCAAATGTATCGTTGTTTTGATTTACTTACATCGGATAATTTCATGATAATGTCATGGGATAATTTCAATTAAAAAAAGTCGTATGTAATGTAATGTAATTCATTACTACAAATATTATGTAAACACATATTATTCGATTGGTTTGTGAATCATATTTAGATCTATACATAAACCTGACTCTGTGCTGCAAATTCGAATAAAAACAAAAAAAAATGCACCCTGGTGCTTTCACTAAAATAGTACATTTTGATACAAGTGGAGAAAGTTTGTTATTGCAATCGAGGCGGAATTATAACTCCCGAGCCGTAGGCGAGGGTGTTTTTGAGCCGAGAATTGCAATAACAAATGTCCACGTGTATCAAACGACGTTTTTCAATACACTTTTGAAGAAATAAAATAAAATAACGAATAATTTTTTTGTCACGCACTATGAAACTATGATTTAAATTTTCTTTTTTTTTCGCGCTTTGGTCTCGCCAGGTTGAAAGCGAGGCAATGGTATGAAGCCGCTAGACAGCCTAATATAAAAAATAGATTTATTTTATATTTTTGAATTCAGAACACAAATAAATGTTAATTTGTGTATAAAAGTAACTATTAGTTTTAAATAATCATGTTTATCTATGATATTCTATTTATAAACCAATTTGAATATTCAAAAAATATTTATGCCGTAAAAACGCGTAGTGCTTTGCAAAAATTAAAAAAAAAAAACACCTCAGACTATAGGCATTGAACCAATTTGGACTAAGTATAGGTATAGTTATCTGTGGCAATTTTCATTCCTGCACACGTGCGGGAAAGTGGAAAAAATCGCACGCGTGTGAAATACATTCCATGTTGTACCTAATCATAGTGCGTTAAGGACCAGTTTTCGAGGAAGTGTATTGAAATAGTACATTTTGATACAAGTGGAGAAAGTTTGTTATTGTATTCGAAGCGGAATTATAACACCCGAGCCGTAGGCGAGGGTGTTTATGAGCCGAGAATTGCAATAACAAATGTCCACGTGTATCAAACGACGTTTTTCAATACACTTTTGAAGAAATAAAATAAAATAACGAAAAATATTTTTGTCACGAACTATGAAACTATGATTTTAATTTTCTTTTTTTTTTCGCGCTTTAGTTTCGCCAGGTTGAAGGAGAGGCAATGGTATGAAGCCGTTAAACAGCCTAATATAAAAAATAGATTTATTTTATATTTTTGAATTCAGAACACATATAAATGTTAATTTGTGTGCAAAAGTAACTATTAGTTTTATATAATCATGTTTATCTAGGATATTCTATTTATAAACACAATTTGAATTTTCAAAAAAAAATATGCCGTAAAGACGCGTAGTGCTTTGAAAAATTAAAAAAAAAAACATTCACCTCAGACTCCATAGTCTGAGGTGAATGTTTTTTTTTAAATTTGCATTGAAACAATTTGGACTAATTATAGGTATAGTTATCTGTGGTAATTTTCATTCCCGCACACGTGCGGGAAAGTGGAAAAAATCGCACGCGTGTGAAATACATTGCATGTTGTACCTAATCGTAGTGCGTTAAGGATCAGTTTTCGAGGAAGTGTATTGAAATAGTATATTTCATTACAAGTGCGGAAAGGCTGTCATTGCAAAGAGTTCCGACCAATGTCTACCCGAGCCGAGGTGCAGCCGAAGGCGAGGGTTGACAGTCGGAACAAGTTGCAATGACGGTTCCGCAAGTGTACTGAACGACTATTTTTAATACAGTTGCGAAAAAATGAAGCAATTTAATAAAATAATAAAAACACAATAAACTCGCAAAGAAAATTTCTGGAAAATGGCGCCAACCGTAGAATATAAGCAGAGTTTTTTTTTCTTCACCCATTTTGGTAGGCAAAGGGAACTATCCATACAGCTTAGTCTTCAGTAGATTTTTTTATATTGATATGAAATGAAATTTAATGAGATGAAATAAAATGAAACCTAACCTAACTCATTCAACTAAATCATTATAACTGATATTGAAATAAATTAGTAGCTTCTTTTTAGAAATATACGTATTTGTATGAATCACAAAAACTCTTTAGTAAAAACTTCATGGTTGGTTTTTCTTTTTAATAGACATTATTTTGACAGTTGGGAAAGAGAACGCACTAGTTCGGGAAAGGTAAAAAACAAGCACTAGTATGTAATAGCCCACTTCCCGAACGCTATACGTCCCTGCAATACACCACTTTTTGAGCAACTGTATTAAAAACAATATTCCTGACGCCAAAAGACACTGATGATGATGTGAAGGAATGTTTGGCAATTACTCAAAATTAAAAGCTTTTTGTACCTACCAGTTTAGATTATTATTATCATGGCATCGTTATTAAATGTTCGCTTGCCGTCACTTCGTTTAATGGACAGCTGTTGACTTATGACATGATGGCTCCCGCGAATGTTGTAAAATTAAGTAATTGCATACGTAGAGTAACTAGAAAATTGGAGTGAACAGCCATTAGCATATTGCATTTAGTTGATTTGCTTTTCCATCAGAAATAAAACACCAACCCATGATTAAATCGCCATTGCGGATATTGGAAACAGTGTATACCTCTTCAATCCTTATGCCAGCCTGGTATCGTAGACAGACATTGACTAAAATGCAGCTGTGATGTTTCTTAGACATTGCGAGTAAGAAGAGGGGAGCAATACTCTTACATAGCTCCATCTCTGTCACACGCCAGATAATGATTTTATGGGAACACCCTCTTCAATCCATATGCCAACTTGGTATCTTAGACATACCATCTACTAAAATGCAGTATGGTCACTAAGTGACAATTCATAATTATTAACTGCATCTATGTCCATTTTAGATCATTATGCATGTTATGGTAGACTAAAATGCGGCTTTTTCTTCTTCTTCGTGTTGCTAGCACGATAATATTTATTTCTCAAACATGTTTGGAAATTTGAGCATTATTTTGACAACCTTCTTCAAGATAAATCGAAATTGCTGTACTGGCCAGATACATGCAACCAGTAGCCGGCAAGTTGTATGAAAATCCATTATCTGTCGTGTTTAGCGGCCAAATAAATTGTCGTGTTATTTAAAAATGGAACGATCTTTTTACTGTGAAACATGGAAACCAAGGAGGTAACTTATCAAAGGTTTATTTAAATTTCGAATTGGCTTGCAAATAGAAAGCGGTTTATTAAAAAAATAAACGAATGAACCACGCTATAATAGTGAATACAGTTTCTTATTTTTAATTTCCTCACATTATTTGAGAAAAGTACTAGACAAGCCTTGACCACAACTAGGCACTGATGGACTTACGTATGTCTGCCGAGGCGAAATTTTTTGTCGTCAGTGGCAGCGCAAAGGTCACTTCACCTGCATGTTTTTGGGCTAAGAGGGTAGGATAAGATGCAGAGGAAAGGTTGCTACACAGCTCCACAATCACACCCCGCTTCTGTTCAGTTGTGATAGCCCCACTTAAGAGGTTGGCGTCAAATTTTCCCAGTTGAATCCAGAGACGGTAAAGGGACTTCCAGGGGACCACGGCAGGTGATCCTATAGAACGATGCAACTGTGATGATTTTACTGTGTGGGTTTCCCACGATGAAGCGATGGAGCGATACTTCACGTAGTTCCATCCCATCTCTTTTCCCTACCACATCATAGCTGTGGTCTCTCTTCAATTCATATGCCATCCTGGTAATTGCAAGATTTTAATTGAGTGATTTATTTTCACGGGGATAGGACTCATGGCTGGTGCAGACTTAAATATTTATACGTTTTTAAAGTCGTTTGGAGCCATGTTTTCTAATTTGTGTTTTTGTTGACAGAAAAGTGACCATCAAAGAAGGCAACGCGTTTCATACGGTGAAAATATATGAGCTGGTGACTGTCAACGATGGGCTGCAGAATGATTTGGTTAGTAAATACAGAACTTTAGTCCACAATATTCCCAACATCATAATCATCGATAACCTTGCTCCCACTGCTGTGTATAGGCTTCCTCTCTTTTAAACCATGCTTTCCTGGTACGTGCGAGACTTTGCCTATATTTTATGGTATGCAAACCATCTTCTGTGTAGCACTTATTCCAACCTCTCTATTAATCTTTTGAAGATTATAATTTTATGTTCAATTATTTACTCTCAACTTTCAGATATCAAACATAACAAATGCGGTGCTCTCTGTGAGAAAGAACACCACGTCACCATGTGCCCACGGCTGGCGGTTCAGTACGGAACAGTACCAAGATACCCTGGTCACAGATGTGAGTGTTTTGTGTGTTCATAATGGGGAACTTTCCAGACTCGGAAATACTGGCACGCTTAATAATTGCGTCTGTATAACAAGTTAGTCAATGGAATGTAGGCTCGAGGTACTAACAATACGCACTGTCTTAAACAGCTACACTTTCTGTACTTAAATAAGCGGCGAGCATATTACTATCATCCAGCTGCTATTGAGAAATTCCTGATGGAACTCCAATGCCAGTTTGGGAATCGAACCTTCCTAGGTAATGCTCTTCCTAATGCCCATCTGTTGCGCTCGGGTTCCTTCTATCTGGCAGAATCTTGATGCTCCGAAATTTATTTGGCATAACACACTTGGCATAATCTTTTTTAAACGAATATTTTTAAGGCATATAAAATATTTAATATAGTTATTGTTTGGCCGAATGTTTGTATGTCAGAATTTACAATGGCATACTTTTAAGATGGCATTTTATTTGGCATAATTACCTTTGGCAATATTCAAATTTCGCATAATTTCGTTCAGAATAACGTTTATTTAGAGCGACTATTATTTGGTACAATTTCACTTGGCATACTATGGAGATGGCAGAATTCCAATTGGAATAATTTTATTAGGCATTATTGACATTTCTATAAAATAGCATTTTTAAACTTAAATTAGTATTAAATTATTGTCTTAAAAAGATAATATGTTACGCTAAAAAAGGTAGTGACAGAAACGAATCGCTCCAAAACTGACTCCACGTAGTCTTGTCTGCCCTACCCCTAGAGTGTAATTTAAATCCGCGTAGGCGTGGAGGGGTGAGGCGGCCCGTGAGCTGAGGTCCGCCGGAACCCTGCAGCGCCGGAGCCGTGACAGAAACCATGCCTGCTGCATGTTGCAAGCTTGCTTGCATTCTGCATGCTTGCTTGCATGCTGCATGCTGCATGCTGGCTGCATGCATGGTGTATGCTAGTTTGCATACTGCATGCTTGTTTGCATGTTTGCATACTGCATGCATGATGTATGCTTGCCTGATCAGAAATATGCAGCATTAACATTATCGTCGTATGTTTGTGGTGAAAAAAAAATGTTTAATCAATTTTATTATCATGGTAAGATAAGAAATACAAAATTGATATATGAATGTGATAGATGAGGCTTTCCATTAGTAAGCATAATGAAATGTGCCAAAAGAGGATTCCAACTGTAAAATTTCTGTGATATGATAGTTCTGCCTTTTAATGACTATCGATATGAAATTTATGACAAAAGATGATTCTGACTGTGAACTTTCTGCGATAAGATGGATCTACTTTAAATTCTTATGCATATGAAATTTATGCCTAAATATGATTCTGACTTACAAAATTATGAGTTTTGAATGTATGATAAATGAGTGTCTGCCAAACGATTTTCTGCGAAATGAAGTTTATGCTATCGACTGTTATGCAAAGTAATATTATGACATAAAAAGTTCTGCTATAAAGGGTAGACCCATTGCGCTCGTGACCACTACACCAAAACGCAGGATAGATTAAACTAATCAGTTATTTTTTCTGTCACCAGTTCAATCTCGTCTGCGACATGGATTGGCTGCCCAGAATGTGCAACACTCTCTTCTGGGTAGGCTCTATATTCGGCAACCTGTTCTTTGGATGGATGTCTGACAGGTAAAGATTCATCTTTTTAGTGTGGTTAGTGCCTATCCTGGTGTTAAAGTTTTTATGCCGTCCACGGGCCTCTGACTTGGCTTTACATACCCTTGAGAAATATCTCTCAGGCATGCTGGTTTACTCAAGATGTTTTCCTTCACTGAAGCTAGTGTATACCATACGCATTCGAAAAAAGAGAGTGCGATCTTATTTTGTTTTTTTATTTTTTTTTTCGGATGAGAAATCATCAAATGTCTCCTCCCGCTCTGGGCGGAGCAGGAGGGAGTGTCAGACTTTTACTGACTAAAACCCATCCATGTTCCTTCATCGCCCTTTGTGTGTTCCAGGGCCACGGTATCTCTTTCGAACAGTCCCGCAGCCCCGGCAGGCGTCGGTCCTTGCGGACCTCTTCCTTTTGGTGCCTCTCTTTTGAGGCGTCTTGGGTTTGAAATTGAGGCCTATGACTTGACAGTCCCACGGTCATACCGCTAGGCTATCACTGCCTCTTAAGATTTATTCAGTACCTAATTAAATTTGAAAATTTATTGAGTTAAACGGCTAATGGGTTAGCCTTTCATGGTGCCAGAACTGGGTTAGAACCTTATTGACAACAGTGAAAGATCTACCAATGCCAGCCGGGATCAACCGCTTTAGAACATAAAATAAGTTTTATTTTTCCTTCCTGCAGATATGGCCGTCGCCCCACAATTCTTCTGATGGTCTTCCTAGAGGTTCCTCTGGCTATAGCGTCGTGCTTCGCTACATCATTCTGGACCTACGTAGGACTACGAGTGGCTGGTGGACTGTTCTTCCCAGCATTGTACCAGCTGCCTTTCATATTGGCATTGGAGCTGATGCCGCCTGGGCAGAGGAATCACACGGGTAAGGTTCAACACACAAATGTATTTTGATATAACGGTGTTTCGTCGTAAGTGTACGAACACAGTGGCCGCTCGAATCGAGCGTGCGGCGGGGCAGCGCGTGCAGCGTTCATGTCAAACACATGCACACGTAGTGTTGCGTCTTGCGGGGCGTCCGACGGCGCGGCGCGTGAGCTCAAACCTGTTTGTTTCGGAGCGGCGCGCGGTGAAACGAGCGTCCGCGCGCTGTCGTTTGAAGGAATTATAATATGAATACAAAATAAACTTGAAATATGGTTATCTATTCATTGTTTATACAAAAATAGAATAATTAGAACAAGAGTGTGGAGAGAACTAGCAATAAAACTGGGAATTGAAAGTAAATATATCGATTTATTAACAGTAAACGTACTTAATCAAGGCAAGGTTAGGTATACGTTGGAAAAATGTTTTGAATTAATTCTAGTTTGCCAAAAGTAGTCTGAAAACTGCTGTCATATATTTCTCGCGGCCGGCGGATTCACCCGAACCACCCCGAACGCAGAGCGTGCACTATGGCCACTCATTGAACACGCGGTCGGCCGCTCGACGCCCCGCCGAACGTGCCGCCCAACGCTATTGCACTCAGGCCGCACACTAAGAGATCTCCCATGTGTGCTAGCTATGCAATTTCATAATCAGCCTCTAAAGTTCCTACGGCTGCCCAAGAGTACCTCTTTTTGTGAAGTGGGCCATAATCCACTAAGTGGACCTAGTGTGGTCATGTGCCGGTTTCTTCACGAGGTTTTCTTTTACCGGTTAAGAAGCGAGCCCATTGCCATTAACCGGGTAGAATTCCAGACTCTGGGTTTTGTACTTCTAAGATGTTACTGGGAGCTCAGTCGTCTCACTTGCGACCACAAAACCAATGAACTCATGTAGTCTAAATAAGAACGCGGGAATTAGCTTTCAATTTTTGGTCTTTCTTCCAGGTATTGTTGTCGGAATGCTATTCGCTGGTGGCATGTGTATCCTATCTATGCTGGCTTATGCTGTACAGGACTGGTACCATCTTTCCTTGGTCACTACATTCCCTTTCATACTTCTGTATGGGTAAGTTTCGATTTTTTACTGGTAACACTAAAATAGTAGAAGTTTCGTGTTTTATGTAGTACTTGATCTTTGGGCCTCTTTGAATCTTTATGGTTAGTAGGTATAATTAATTATGACATACTTTGTATTGGTCAGTTCACAAATCGTATAATTATTTGTACACAGGGTTTCATGTATCCCTAGTATCTAAAATATTGTGCAAATTTTTTTCTACATTGTGATCCTCTTACCTCATGCTTTCAATTTTTCCCTTTCAGATCTCTCTGTTGTAGCAATATTTTTCCACGAACCAATAATGTGTAATGAAACTACTTATTTGCAGATATTACTGGCTCATACCAGAATCACCAAGATGGCTGGTGGGCAGAGGCCGAATAGCAGAAGCCGAAAAAGTTCTCAGGAATCTCGCGAAGAAAAATGGTATACACTTGGAAAGGGGCTTCTTATTAGAATTGCATGTAAGTACGAAATAATTAAGTCCTTCTGAAGGCATCTTCTAATGATAAATAATAGAACCTTGACTTGTATACTGATATGTATGTAAAAGCTATACCTTTAATTATTACAGAAGAAAATAAAAGATGAAGAAGACGCTACACAAGAAGAATTAGCAACAATGTCAAACATGAACGGACATGTGGCAGAATACACAGAACTACCCGAAAAAGAGGAAAATCTAGACAGAAGAATAAGCAACATGCTGACATTTAAGCCCGATCTCTCCAAAATATCCGAAACAGAAGAATCTAACAAAAGCTTAGAAAAAATAATAGCACTAGAAGTAGCAGATATCGTAAATAAGAAATCTAGATTGAAAAAAGAGGAGGATGATAAAGAACAAAATATTACAGAGGCAACGTATCTGAATGCTGAACATCAACAAAAGGCAACACAGACTGAGTTTTCTAAGTCACCAGCTAGTACTCTTAGAAGAAAATCTCTACAGTTAGTCAGTAAGATATTTATTCAAGAAGCTGTTGAAGAAGACATTGTGGAGAATAGAAGAATGGACGATCAGAATTCTGAAGGGGATTGCAAAGCTTCTCCGTTAGACGTGTTCAGATATCCCAATATAAGGAAGAAATTCTTCATTCTTACGTTTGACTGGGTTGCTCTAGGAGTTGTGTATAACAGTATGAGTTATAATACTCCTAATTTGGGTGTCAACGATTATTTAGCGTTTTTCATTGGTGAGTGTTACTTTTATTATTACCTAGTCTTCCACTTGAGCTTCGTTTTGAATTATTTATTTTTAATTTAAAAAATACTTTGACTAAATATTGAGAATATACTATTGAAAATACAGTCAACGCTTATCAGTGATAGCAATATAATGTCGTAGCAGTAAGGGCGGTTTTTGAAGTGCAGAGTTACCACTAGCGTGCAGTTGACTGTAGGGTACGCTATTTTGACACAGTTATTGCAACTCTACCTACCTAGGGATCATGGGTTTCTGGAGCTTTGGTAGACGTTCAAAGGGCCGAAGCCGTTCGTTAAACACTTTACTCCCAATGAAATGAACTACACTAGAAAAACTACATTAATGTCATAAACGTTAAAAATTAACGTTTGCCTGCGTCTGTTACCTTCACGCCTGAACGATATTCAATATAATAGTCCTGAGTAAGGTGGTTACTTTTTATTTCGCTCTGACAAAAGGTTGCTGGCAAAGCCTTGGGCAAAATCTAGTATGACTATAAATATTTTTGTGCCATTTCAGGTGGTGCCGTAGAAATACCTTCGTACTTCATGGCGTGGCGCTGCATGGAGCGGTTCGGTCGGCGCTGGGTGCTCTGCGTGTTCATGTGTGTTGGTGGGGTCGCCTGCATCAGCTGTGTGCTTGTTCCTGAATGTAAGTGTCGCTTCTAAAGACAATTATGCTGTCACGGAGCCGTTCGAACGTCCGTGTTTTTATAGTAGCACCACCTAAGTACTGTACTTCAACTATTCGTCGTTTAGAGAGCATCTACAAACTATTGTGCAGTACATTGTTTTGCACTACTGATGAAATAAATTAGACAAAAGTGTTTGATCCCATGATCTGCAGGTATCTTGGGGCTTCTAACTCTGGGTCGCCATTGCTCTCAAAAGGGCGAAAAAAACATGGTAAGGAATGAAAGCAGTTATATGACATTCTCACCCGCACTAGGCTTGCGTAGCCGACTATAGCGCACTCCTCCTACAGAGAGTAGGTGTTTATCTCAGCAACGGGAACATTCTCAGCTGATTGTGCTCATGATTATGTTATTGATTTGTTTCACTCATCAAAGGTTTTTTTAATAAAAATATGTGAAAGCCTTGTTCTCATTCTGCCACAGATTTATAGGTCGTAGATGTATCAACGCGGAAAGGGATCGTCACCGCCTCGCCTTTCCCCTTGGCGTCAAACAGGCGTCCGGCGTCCACGTAACGTAAGCGGATCAGAAGCTCCGGCACGTCGACTCGTCTACAGCTAGGCGACGACGCCGCGCTTACGGCTCGCCAACCGCTGGTTGATGGCTAGGCGACACTAGTTCAATCATTTTGAATCCGAATGTTAAGTGTAGAACGAAGAGACGTAAGCTAGGGTACGGAGAACCGTAAGCGGGGGAACTGCAAGTCAACTACGCACCGCACCGCGGTTCGTGAGCTTGTCCCGAGGCGAGGCGATTACGTTACGATTCCGATTAGTGTGCGTTGCAGTAGAGAGTTTCATACAAATAATACTGAACGGCTCGAGTTGATACGGTGACGGTCCCTTTCCAAGTTGATAAGTGTGCTACGACCTTATAAGCTGTTTATGTGTGTGTTATTAAATTCTGAAGAAAAACCTGTAATTTAATAACCATTTCTCTTCCAGCATGGCCTTGGATAACAGTAGGTCTTTCGATGCTGGGCCGGTTGTTTACGGCGTCATCATTTGCCGTGTTCTACGTACTGATTGGAGAGCTGTTACCAACTGTACTAAGGGCGCAGGCAATGGGAGCAGCTTCGTTTATATCTGGACTAGGGCTACTGGCTGTTCCGTATATAGTGCATCTGGTAAGTTAATCGAAATTTTCTTTGCTGCAATCTGTAATAAGCGCTTGTGTGAGCAGTGGTGGCCCAGTGGTGGCGGCTCCAACTTACGAATAGTAAGTCGTGAGTTCGAACCCAGGCAGGCGGATTACATTGTGTAATTTATTTCATCACCACTGCTCTCAAAACGGTGAAGGAAAACATCGTGAGGAAACCGGCGTGTCCTAGAACCAAAAATTTGAACATGTGACATCTACCAATCCGCACTGGGCCCGCGTGGTGGTTTATAGCCCATTCCTTCTCATAGAGAGGAGGCCTGTGTCCCAGCAGTGGGAACATTAATAGGCTGACGATGATTATGATGAAGCGCTTGTGTCGATTGAGAGAGATTAGAGATATTCATTATCAGGGATTTTCATTTGCCTGTAATATATGAATAATAACAACTTTGATGTTGTGTTAGTGGCCACAAGAGGTACTGCTAGGAATTAGGACCTGGATTTGATTCTCGGGTGGGAAAAATGGGATAGAGCTATTTGATTTTCCATCAGTATTTTTTCAGAAACAGCCTGGAGTTTGGATTTGTGCCTAAATGATGGCAATAAGGTCGCCCCCTATTACATTGGTCCTAGCAAAATGTGGGCAGTATAGGTACACTTTTGCTAACTTCTTCGGGGCTAATTAACGTGATATTATTTTATGAATAACAACTATCAAATCCTGTGTTAAATGAATTGTTTTGGAACTATTAAATTCACACAAGTTATTTTCGAGGTCGGTTTCCAACTAAATTATTATTTTTATACCATTTCAGGCGGTATACTCCAGAGCCTTACCATTGACTATAATGGGCGTACTAAGTGTGATGGGTGGTATCACCTCCCTGTTCCTGCCAGAAACCCTGAACCAGCCGCTACCACAGACCCTGGGTGACGGAGAGACCTTCGGGAGAGACTTCAAAATATTAAGCTGTGTTGAAAGACAAAGTGAAAAGTGAATGTGAAATTATAGAGGTTTTAAGGAACATGGACGCGCTTACTGACACCACGAAGTCAGCAGATTAGTCTAGCATCACCCGTTATGCACAAAAAATAGACAGGGTGTAAACGGACCCTTCATGAAGCCGTTAACCAAGCATTCTGTACATCAAACTAAGTAACTCTACGCAAACATTATTTTTGAGTGAAAAATCACGTATTACGGTAAAACTCAATGTATTACACTCAAAACATTGTCCTAATGGATGCTTTGAATTACTATTCCCACGAGTTTACTAACTCGTGGAGGTAATTAAAGGTATTACCTAAAAACTAGTTTAAAAAAAATGAGAAGAATTCGGAACTTTGGCCCCCAATAGGAATATTCTAGTTACTTCGTGTAACTAGAAGACGTAGAACAAAAAAAAAAAGATCGCAATGACGGGGAAAACAAGAGCCTTTCGGCTTCGTTAGGGGAATTTTTATACCCATTAGGTATACTTAAGCGGGCATACTGTATGGGTCAGTTGCTTTTTTTTTAATAATTAACCAAATTATGTCTTTCTTAGAGGTCTAAACTGTTAAATATCAAGGCACGGTTGGAGCTAAGCGATTGGCTGCTACGCTGCGTGTCGTGGGTTCGATCCCCACATGGAACACATATTTCTATGACTTACAGGCAGAGAGAAAAGAAAGAAAACATATTTATTTGGCACAATCATGCCACAAGTGCACACAACAAAAAATAAAATAAAAATCTACTGGGCAGTCTTTGGGAACTGCCGATAGAAGTGAAAACTAAGTAACGATAGAATCAATCCTAAAACTAATTTAAACTTAGTTACTACGTAACTTAGCTACGGGTTGTGCCCCGCGCACGCCTAAGTGGTGCTACGCCGTAGCGGATCGGCTACGAGTGCTACGAAGCGTTAGGTGACGCGAGTTCCATGATTTTTATTAACCCAAAAAGTGCTCAACGCGCCTAGAAGTTTTCACTTCAAGAAACTTAAATCTAACAAAACAGAGAAAATAAAATTTTGAGATTACAGGTAGATAGTTGTTCCAGGTCTGGCTGCTTGTGTACGTGACTTAATTTTTTTGTAAATGCACCCACGATACAGGAAAAAAATTCTAGTGTGTGGGAAAAAAAAATGCTGTATTCATGGTAACAGCTTGCACGTCGATTTCTTTTAACACTTTGAATGTATTTTTTTAGCAGTGAGACCAATGTAGGCTACATTGGTCCCACTGCTGGGCAAAGGCCTCCACTTTTTCCCTCCAAACCTCTCTGTGCTGTGCAATTTCTAGCCACGTTTGGCCTGCAAACATGATCAGATCGTCTAACTTCGCCGCGGTCGACCTCGTCGGCGTAAATGATGATGAACATGAAAATAAATATTCAGTGTGAACAATTGCTTTTTGACTACTTAGCGTCACAAATAACTATGTCTGCGTTTGAAAAGAGTTCTGGATTTGTGTAAAAAAAAAAAAAATTTTACGACTGCGTCGTTGGTCTAGCGGTTGCAAGTGTGACTGCTGAGCATGAGGTACTGGGTGCGATTCCCGGGTCGGGCAAAGTGTTATTGGGTTTTTTCATCGGGAATTTCTCAATAGCAGCCATGGAGTCAGAATTTGTGCCCGGTTAGTGGCAATAGCCTCGCCCCCGAAATGTTGATGTAATAATGGGTACACCTCTGCCTAACTCTTCAGGTATTACAGGCGTGATGTTATGAGGACGATATATTTTCGAAATAAGGCACTAAATTTCTCATAAATGTAAGATATTGCGTCACAAATTATATTTGTAAGTTAGAATTTAGAAAGTCAATAAATTCATTGTTAAATTCGTGTTCTTCGTATTGTTTGTGAATTAGATGATAATTTTAATATAATACTATAAAGTACAAACATAAATGTAAATAACACAACAAAACTGTAAATATTAAAATTTAATTTTGTAATTCGCTTTGTTTTGTTTCAAACCACACATTAAAAAAGAAAAGCCAAGAATTTTTCAGAGTCCAAATTTTTTCTTGATCATAAATATTTCACCAACACTTTTTTCCCATATGGCAATTATTTTGGGTCACCAACGTATTTCTTCTTCCATACATCTGTATTCGACATTATATTAGTAGACATCTCCTTTTTTAGTCATAATAATGATCAACGTACGAGGTCCGGTATTAATAGTGGATATACAGGGTGTAAGGTACACTTCGCAGAATGTGCACTTCACAAAATAGCGTTTCTCAAAATGAGCACTACTCAAATGGGTCAATTTTATCACAAGTCAAAGTAAAATCCCTTTGTGTACATATACATTTTTTTGCATGATTTTTAGCACGATAACAGTAGTTTCCTTTTTAAAAGTAAATGTTTGATTATGTATTTTCAGTACATGTCAGCTAACGTGTACTGAAAATACATATTCAAATTCACACAAATTTTGGGTAGTGCTCATCCATAGATATCGTAATCGGTGGGTAATTCCTATTACCCACCGATCCGGTGATCCGGTGATCCGGTTCCCTCGTTATCCTTAACGAGGGAACCGGATCACGTCATCAGCGGATACGACTAGTCGTGATCCGTGGGTAACTCAATCTGATAACGTGATCGGTGGAGACAAACTCATTTTGAGAAGTGCTCATTTTGTACGTTCTTATTTAAATCCTATCCTACAGTAATATAAAAGAAAAATCTGCTATTCTATACATTTGTACTGTGTAGGTATTGCACATTTGTAGGAAACAGCAGATTTTTTTAAAATTACCGATAAAAATAATCTATTTGGGGGGTTCCGAATGATGTAATGAACGCCTAGTAACCGTTTAAGCGTCCCTTCCGCCTTGTGTGCAAGAACTTTTAATTTCATAGGTGAGAAAATGTGGTGATCATCTTCCTGCCCTTATCCCATGTTTCTTGTGGTCGGCGCAACTCGTTTTTTTCTTCCATTCTCCACTGTCAACCGTCACACAATCATTTACACCTTTTTCATTCATATCATTCCTTACACAATCAATCCATCGTTTCTTTGGTCTTCCTCTCCCTCTCCATCCATCAACATTTATATTCATCACTCTTTTAGTCACATGCGATTCTTCCCTCCTCATCACATGCCCATACCAAGACAGTCGATTCCCTTTTCACTTTTCTGTAACTGGCGCAACTTTCAAACTTCCTCAATATACTCATTCCTTATTTTATCCATTCTTGTCACACCACACATCCACCTCAACATTCTCATCTCCGCTACATGCAATCTTTTTTCATCTATCTTCTTCACAGCCCAACATTTCGATCCATACAATACGACAGGTCTAATCACGGACTTGTATATTTTCCCCTTTAACTTGAAGGGCATTAGTGGGTCGCAAATTGTTTCAGTCACCTGTCGTCATTACAGATGAGAAAATGTGGTGTTATTCTAAAAACGATGGGACGCTTAATATCGTGCTCAGCGTGTCCTGATGTTACATGAATTGATAGAAACTTCTAAAGGTGCCAAACTCTGACAAATTCTGATCCAAATCAGATTACTATTGACGTGCTTAGAAGTGACCTTAAAAAACGTTTCTAACCTAAATCTACAGAAAAGTTGACTGCAGCATCACAACCACATAACTGGTTAGAAGACCCATCATTTCTATCGGTAGCGAAGCGTCGATGTTGAACAGGCCACACGCGGTCATCTTACTGAAGAATGTCCGGTTTGCCTGTATCACGTTACTGCAGAGAGCTTCGTCATGGTCTGCAATAAAAGAGAATTGATTTCAGTACAGTCCTTTTACCTCTGATTCACGCAATTTACACGCAACAGCAATACTAAATTTGTTTTACATAGTAATTACATAATGTTAATGAAAAACAAAGTTACTGTTGCAATTTTACGAAACAGGCAAATGAAGATAAACTACCAATCCTCGTTGTCCTTACCCGAATATTCTTTATTCTTCAAACGCTGTATACACGCCGTCTCAGTTTCCTCAACAGCTATATAAAATTTCTCGCAATGCACACATTGTATCATTACTAAAAATATATCCTTTGCCAGCCATAAGGCTGCTAGAAAAATTGTGAGTGAAAATTGCAACTGCTTCTGAAAGATTTTGTCAACATTAAAATTCATACAAACAGTTCTTATTTAAAAAAGCTCCTGTAAAAAACAGTCAAGAAATTGATCTTGTAAAGGTTTTGATTTTATTTTTACGGTCTAATGTACCTTAGACATCACCCCCAAATATTTGGATGGAAATCAAAAAGATAGACCTCATTGAAGATGGCGAGACGAGCTGGACAAAACCAATGACCAGTATTCCACATTAGCGCTGGATGTAAAAAACTGGAAGTCATGGGGAGAGGCCTTTGCTGAACAATGGGATGACGCAGTCTAACAGTATCAGTAATCAAAAAGATGGTACAAGCAGCTTCACATAACTGAATACTTACTTCGTCATTGTGACTCCCTGACACAGTCAGAATATTCAGCAAAATACTAAAATAACATAACACTCGGAAAAATGTATCAACCGTGTGGAATAGTACCTGTTGAAGGAAAAAGGATGAAACAATAACTATGAATAAAAAACCAACAGTAAATTATAAAGAAGAACTCTAGCTAAGAAGAAATATTATAATACCTTTTTTAAAAGCTTTTAGGTAAACGAAATAACATCAATGAAACCTTACCAGCATTTGAAAAATCTTCTTATAAAAATCGAACGCTTCCAAAATATTCCGATAAACATCAAAAAACCCAACAAAGTTCTTTTCTTCATAACCATCAGCCGTGAGAACATCCTCAATCCATGTCTCGATATACTTCCTTAACAGTATAATAACAAGGATGCCATAAGCTAAGTTAACATCAAAGGTAATGAACATAATATTCAAGATCATGTCACTCAAATAGAATTCATCATAAATTCCGCAATACAAAAAATGAAGCAAGATATTAATGCTGACAGCACTAATGATAGTGATCCAATTCCAACAAGTGACTTTCTTGAGACTTCCACTAAAGTCTAAGCCCTTGTAGATTCTTTGAATCAAGATTATTAAAGAGATGTTATTGTCACTGTGGACGAAGTTGAGAATGAAGAGAATGGTAAAACCAGCACAGTAAAAAATGAAAAAGAATGCATACGAGATATTGACGATGTCAATATTTTTGATTCCCATAGTATCTTCCAATTCTCCGAAAAAAATACGATAAGTACTCAATCCATACGCAGAGACCACAAAGAAGAATGCCAATGTATAAAACACTTTCCCTTTGGGAGTAATATAATCATCTTTGATAGTATATTTCGGTGATAGAAAGAGTGCGAGCACCAAATTCACTGGATACATCATCTTTTGAATGTCTTTTTCAATTCTATTATCAAGTATTATTTCGGGAGGTACCATTGTGATATTCGGTTTAATTTTATAATTCGCTGAAACCATTTTTGTGTTGACTACTTCTACTGCCTTAATTTGATCGACGAATGAGTAAAACTGTAGCAAATGAAATTAAATATGTTTTGCTTACGCAGGGCGTTTTAATAGTAATCAATTTATTAATCGTTTTTAATGAAAATTACAGCAATCGAATTCCAATGAAGTCGAATGGATACCAAAATGATAATAATAGCAAAATTACATGAAAAAGCTATTGATACACAATTTAGTGTAAAAACTACCCCGTTGGCGCAAGCGCGACTGCTGAGCGCGGGGTCCTGGGTTCAATTCCTGGGTTGGGCAATTTCTCAGTAGTAGCCTGGAATTTGGAAGTTTGCGGTTAGATATGCCTCGAAAGCACGTTAAGCCGTTGGTCCTGCTGATCTCTCTCCGAAGGTGTCAGATTGCCGTCCCATTGGACTATGAGAGAAAAAGAACAGAGTGCACCTGTGCCCGCGCACAATCTTGTGCACTACAATCCCGCGCCGATGGCTTATCTTCGCTGAGATTAGCCGCCGTGATCGAAAACGGTCAGGACGCGTATTATTATTATTAAGACTGAATTAGTAGATAGCCGTGTGGTATCCGGCAGAGTAGAATAGAACCAACCCATTACAGTCACGGGTGTCGTATAAGGCGACTAATGTCTGAGGCAGAACACCTTGCGCCTCCGTAGACCAGAGAATGGGCAGCAGCGTTTTCTGTTAGTCTTTCATCACTGCGATCTCCAATCCGCCTGCCAAGCGTGGAAATTACGGCACATTCCTCCCATCATGGGAGAGGCATATGTCCAGCAGTGGACGTTATGGGCTGATGTAGCAGTAGATAAGGTTACATAATTTCAAGGAAATAATATTCTCTTATGAATTATTAGACACGTTTATTTTCTCATAATGACTTGATTTACAGAAAAGCAAACTGTAACAGTACAACAACATAATTAGTTATAAGTCCCATCAAGAATATCTGTAGCGCAGCGCCGACATAGAACAGGCCACACGCGGTCATCTTACTGAACGTACGATTTGTCAGTATCACGTTCTTGCACAGTCGTTCTTGACTCTCTGTAAGGAAAGTATTCATGTTAAAGCACACATCTTTTCATTTGGTGTCTATTTGTTTTAGAAAATTTCTTCTTAGCTTATCAACATCATCATCATTTGGTCGATTGTAAATTGCAGTGGTTGGATTATACTTGCTGTATCATCATCCGCCTAGATTTTTCCTAACTACGTATGTTGAAGTCGGCTACCAGTCTAACAGGATGCAGCTCAATACCAGCATTTTACGTGGAGCGAACGCCAATCAGACCTCGGAGTGGCAGAGATCAACGGCTTAACATAGTTTCTGAGGCGCGGGGTAGTCTACCCGAGCGACTGTTATTTCGAGATGATCCCCTACATAGTTTTGACTTATAGTCTGGTAAATGAGTGCTCAAAAGGGGTATGTGGTTGGAAAAGTCGAAAGCAGAAAATCTGACTTATGAACTTCGTTTGGACTAGTTAGAAGATAAACATATTAAAAGTCCTGACCCCTCCGAGGTGAGCCCGAGGGGGAGGGGGGCAAAGAAGGTCCCGTTTTTTGGTTTTTTGCTTATATCTCGAAAACGATGCGTCGTATAAAATTTTGTTGTACTACATAATAAAACCTCATTAAATTCTCTACAACTTTGTTTGTCACACTTTTTATCTATCTCCAATATTTAAAAAAACAAAAAAAAAAAAAACTTAAAAAAAAAATTTTGCTATGTTGTAGAGAATTTTATCAGATTTCATTGTGTAGTACAACAAGTATTCGTGCGACACACCGTTTTCGAGATACAACCAAAAACAACGAACGGGACAAAGAATTGGACAAATTTTTGAAAAATTCGTCGTTTTTCGGAGCTCATACCAATTCAACGATAAGAGATAGATAAAAAATTTGAAAAGCAAAGTTGAAGGGAATTTTATGAGGTTTTATTATGTAGTAGAACAAAATTTTATACGACGCATCGTTTTCGAGATATAAGCAAAAAACCACAAAACGGGACCTTCTTTGCCCCCCCCCCCCCCCCTTTTAATATGTTTATCTTCTAACTAGTCCAAACAAAGTTCATAAGTCACATTTTCTGCTTTCAACTTTTCCAACCACAATCATTCATTTACCAGACTATTAGCATATTCAGCTTTTAACGTCATAATGTTGTGACACAAGCCTCTCTATAGAAAAAAATGAGCTATTAACCACCACGCTGGCCCAGTGCGGCTTGAAAGAAGAAAGAAAGAAACATAATTATTTGGCATATCTCGCAAGTGCTCACAACAGAACAAGAATAAAAATAAAAACTTAAAACTGCATAATAAAAGAGTAAAAAAAAAATGTGTGGTAGATGTCACATTACGTCTCAAACGGTCCCCACTGGACTACCACTGTTCTCTTAGTAGTAACGTCTTGCAATGCAAAATGTCCAGGTCGTCGCCGGTCGCCACGTACTGGTCAGACAAAATCTGAGTAATCGAATCGAGAACTCAAACACAAAGCATTTATTTGAATTAGACCATTACGGCACTTTTGAATGTCAAGACAAAAAAAACAAGGGGAGCTACAGTCACAAGGCAAGAAGTCACAATCACAAGAGAAGAAGAATGTAGAATTTCAATAAAACCTTTTCACAGTAAACTTACTTGTATAGTTTATATTCTTCATACTCTGCATACAAGCTGTCTCTGCCTCCTCGATGGCGATGTAGAACTTCTCAGAGTACACGTTCTGAATGGTAACTAAGGCCATATCCTTTACTAGGCCTAATATTGCTAGACTCACCATCTTCCAATTCACAAGCTGAAAAGTATATTAATATGTCTAGAAAGTGAGATACTTTCAACTTGTCGGTGGTATGTCCGGTGTAAAGTTCAAAATACACACAACAATAACTGTTTTGCCACGTCATGCCGCTGGTACTCACGTACTTACATAGGCAAGCAGAAAACAGGAAGAGATCAAAAAAACTCAGCACCATTATTATCCTTACCTCACCATGTTGTGCCGCAATTTCTAACATTGTTTCTACGTAGCACAGGGTACGTCCAAATGCATTGACAGTACTGAGCATTACCTGCAGAAAAAAATAAGATATGAGTTAGTAGACAGCTTCTTCTATCTCTCTCCGTCCAGAGCTGACTTTACCACCACTTTGTGGTTGACATAGCATATCGTTTTTCTACAATTCATGATTATCAGTCATCTCTGTTTCCCGACTAGCATGTAATATCTTTAGATTTTCTATAATCATCTTTTCTAAAAGTGTCTGATTGATTATATTGTTCGTGTTTTATTTATAACTCAATTATATCTTTTCTCCACTCCTTCCACTTCTCGCGAACCCACGCGTCCTTCTTACAGTTCGGACGGAACCTGTCTAGTTCGTCCCGCCATCGCCTTCGTGGCCTGAAAAGAGATGGTGAGAGGCCTTTGCCTAGAGGGACAGAGCAGGCTAGAAAAAAAAATTCATAGGCAAGCAATCTTACCATCACTTTTGATACTTTTTTGTACACCTCGTAAGCTTTCAAAATGTTTTCATAAGTTTTTAACAATTTCATGCACCGTATTTTATCATTCTCTTGTCCATCATTTATCAAGTAGATATTTTCGATCCATTCATCGAGAAATTTGTTTAATAGTATTTGAATTCGAAAAATATATACATAGCGGAGATTTGTACTTACAAATGCGAATTCACTGATAAAATGCAAGATGTTGGCGTCGTTATAGAAAATATGAAGTGCAAGAAAAATGAAAACATTTACACAAAAAATAGTCGATACCGAGATCCAATTCCAGACTATAGAACTGCAAATACTCTTACTAAAATCGATGCTCTTATGTATATTTTGGATCATCACAATAAGCAAAATGTTGTCGTTACTGTGGACGATGTCGAGAATAAAACCCACGATAATAACTAAAGTTTCGTAAATGGTCAAAAATGTTGAGATCATTATAAGTATTACATTACTTTGAGTCCCCATATTATTGTTAAACTCTTCAGATAGTAAACGTTGCGTAGACACAGTAAAAACGAAGAGAATACTAAAGAACTCGAGTATAAAATACTTTTTTCCGTTGTGAGTTATATAATTGTCTCGAATACAGAATTTTGATGAAAACAACAGAGTCTGCAGTAAATTAAACGGGTAAAACAGTTTTTGGACTTCTTCGTCTAGTCTGTTATTGAGCAACACTTCTGCTGGGTAAGACGAAATCTTTGGCATTTCTATGTGATTTAGAAACATTCTTACAATAAATTTATATGCTTATTTCGATTCGTAATAAAATTTACTGAAGCGTTTTAATATTACGTATATATTGATCGTAACGAAGACGAAGTTGAAGTCAATAACGTTTCAGTAATCATTTTAAAAGGCTAGGAGGGTCAATTTTCATTCGCTATTAGTGTTATTAACAATATATTAATATGGAATGTGAAAGTATTTTTGTTCTTCAAATGGGTGTTTACATCAAAATTCTAACGTTTTCAGCCCACGACCGGCCTAGTCAGTTACAGAAATTAGGGCCTAGATAAAGTGATATACTGTTTACGAGAACGAAGATACGATTGACATTAGCTATAGTCCCAGCACGGTTATTTGATGCCTTTACAGCAGCAAATCAAAAGTAACCTTATTGGGACGTGTATAAAGATCACTGTAATTTAGACCGACGTGTGTCAGCAACCCAACAGCACCTTATTGTAACGAGAGTGAAGTTCATTGTGTCAAGTCACTGACTGATTAAAGCCCTAGACCGGATGATGTGGCGACGTCTGGTAAAGGCTATTTACTTATAACACCTACCCCTACCGCCACTTAACTCTTAGGAAAAAAACTGAAATTAGTATGTCTTTTAAAACGTGATGTGAACTCAGCAATCCTTGTGCCAATAGTCGTTTCAGCCAATGGCTTTATTGACAAAAGCTTCATCATCATAATTTTAGCCGAAAGACGTCCACTGCTGGACTTAGGCACAGTAAAAAGATAACCAGTGGGTCGGCTTCAAAGAGACGCCCGAAACGCTGACGTAATTCACCTCGCGCCTCTTCCCTCGCCCGTAAGGTTACTTCAAGGTGCGAATAGACTGGTTGTCGCGTGTGCCGCATCACTGGAATTTGTCGTGTGTCGTAAGTGTTAGTTCTAGTCGTACCTCCCGATGACTTCGTAAATTACATAGAAAATATTGAAGAAAGACTCCAAATTACTTTTAAAAATAAGTTCATCAACAATAAAATGTTTTCATCAATTCATAAAGAAATTGATAAAATAATCCATTCACCACCGCCCTGTCCCTGTTTCCCCAAACGGGTATTTGTTGAAACATTTCATGAAAATGAGAATATTTTATATTATAAAATTTAACAACAAGGAATTTCGAACGTGTCGAAACAGACGGGATTATTTTTCAGTTTCTAAAATATCATTGAGAAGATTTTTTATTTCATAATAAAAATTTATTTGAATATTACATGCTTTTATTTTCCACACAGTATACTTGATAGTACCAACCCCAGCCCACTGATCGACAGAAGGCACTGAATATAAGGCCACGTCCGAGCCGACCTACTGGTTATCTTTTTACTGTGACATAGATCCCGTGCAACTCGCATCCAGCGGATCACCGCAACCGTATGAAGTGAAAACTTCTTTAGGCGCGTCGAGCACTTTTAGTGAACAAAAATCATAGAACTCGCGTCATCGTTTGTTTGTCTCGCTAAAACTCGAGAACGGCTTAGCCGATTTAGCTGATTATAGTTTTGAAATTTGTAGTCCAGGGAAGCTTTAAACTGTGAGAATATATGAAAAAATTGTGAGAAAGATAGTAAAAACAACAATTTCATTTTCCCATATAAACTGTTCTACCTTCTTTCGTGTCAAACATTTGACGTTCGTCCCTTCGGTACGGTAGACTCGGCTCCACTTGAATTGAAGCACGTATTTGAATCGACAACTTATATCCAAATTACTCGGATTATCGCTTATTTAAAGTTTAAATTGGTCATTAACATTTCGTTACAAACCAAAAGTAATTCAAAAATATTTACATATTATATTATAAATTATTAAATATATATATTATAATTTGCTTAGGCATGCGAAAAATACACGGAAGGTCTAAAGTATGAAGCACTATGTGCCCTCATAATCGATGGAGTTAATGTATCTGTGTTCCGCTATTTTTCTAGCAGGGCATTCAGCGTCTCCCGTTTAATAAAGCACACACACACACATTTTTTACACATAATATTCTTTTAATAACTTAATTTACAAAAAAGCAAACTGTAATAGTACAACAAAATAATTAGTTAGAAGTAACATCAAGGATATCTGTAACGTAGCGCCGACATAGAACAGACCACACGCGGTCATCTTACTGAACGTACGATTTAACAGTATCACGTTCTTGCACAGTCGTTCTTGACTCTCTGTAAGGAAAGTATTCATGATAAACACACATCTTTTCATTTGATGTCTGTTTGTTTTGCAATCATCATCATTAAGTCGATTGTAAACTGCAGCGGTCGGATTAGACTCGCTGTATCATCATCTGCCTAGATTTTTCTTTACCATGTTGGAGTCAGCTACCAGTCCAACAGGATGCAGCTCAATACCAGCATTTTACTTGGAGCGAATGCCAATTAGACTACCGAATGATTAGCTTGGTTACCTAGTCATCCTGACTATCTGTATGACTGGCAAAAATCTTCAAATAGCGGCAGGGCCCAACGGCTTAACGTACTTTCCGAGGTACGGAGTAGTCTACCCGAGCGTCATTTATCTCTTGATAATGATCCCCTCATAGTTTTGACTTAGCATAATCAGCATTTGACGTCCTACTGTAGGGACACATGTCTCCTCTCTACAGAAGAAATGGTCTATTAACCATCACGCTGGCCCAGTGTGGCTCGGTAGATGTCACATTATGTCTCAAACGGTTAACGGTACCACTGGTCCACTACTGCTCTCTTAGTTGCATTGTGAAATATCCTGGTCACCACGTACTGGTCGGACAAAATCTGAGACATCGATTCGAGGAGAAGAACAATGCAGAATTTCAATAAAAGCTTTTCACAGTAAACTTACTTGTATAGTTTATATTCTTTATACTCTGCATACAAGCTGTCTCTGCCTCCTCGATGGCTATATAGAACTTCTCGGAGTACACGTTCTGAATGATAATTATGGCCATGTCCTTTCCTAGCCATAATATTGCCAGACTCACCATCTTCCAATTCACAGGCTGAAAAGTATATTAAGTTGTGAGATATGGAATAATAAATATATGTCCAGCGCAAAGTACAAAATACAGCACAGAATAATATACGTTTTGGAACCCATGAAAAGTCGTGACCCTGGGTCGCTGGTATTCACGTTCTTTGGATCGTTGTAGCAGGACAGCAGAAAATAGGACTAAATCAAATAACTCAGCACTATCACAATCCTTACCTCACCACGTTGTGCCCTAGTTTCTAAGATTGTTTCTACGTAGCACAAGGTACGTCCAAATACATTGACAGTACTAAGCATTACCTGCGGAGAAAGGTAAGAGTTAAGTTAATATATAGCTCTGTCTAGAATTGCGTTTACCCCCACTTTGTTTGTGATTGACATCATCATTTTAGGCAAAATTCCACTATCCACTGCTGGACATAGGCCTCCCCCAAGTGTCGTCGCATTGACCAGTCCCATGCGTCTTGCATCCAGTGGATCCTCGCAACCTTCAACAGGTCATCGGTCCACCTAGATGGAGGCCTTCCAACGCAACGTCTTCCGGTTCAGTCGCCATTTCAAATTTTTTCGGCCCCATCGGCCATCCGTTCTGCTAGCAATGTGCCCTGCAAATTGCCACTTAAGTTTGGCAATTCTCTGAGCTGCGTGGGTAACGATCACGCAGGGAAACTCGGAGCATAGCCCTCTCCATTGCTCTTTGGATGACTTTTAGCCTTCTGATGAGGCCCATTGTGAGCGACCACGTTTTGGTCAGGTATGTAATTACTGGCAAAACGCACTGGTCCTAGACTTTAGCATTTAGACACTGCGATAAGTTAGGTGAGAAGATACCGCGCAACTTCCCAAATCTCTTTCATAAAGTTAACTTATCTAACTGGACCGTTTGACCCGATAAATGTAATCGTATACAACTTCGAATGTGGAGTCTCCGATTTTTATTGGAGTGGGCGTGTTATATGCGCATTTAACATGACCATGGTTTTGTCCATGTTCATTTTAAGACCCACTCTTTTAGAAGCTCTACTGGGGTCATCGAGCTTTGTATTGAGGTCCTCCATGGTCTCAACCATGACCACTATATTGTTGGCAAACGAAAGGTGAGTGATGTATCTACTCGCCATTGACGTTGATGCCTAGCCCTCTCCAGTCCAGAACCCTGGAGTCATCCTCTATTGCAGCGGTGAATAGTTTAGGAGAAATGACGTATGTCTCATACCTCGCTGCAGATGGATAGGTTCCGAGGTCTGGTCTTAAAGTCAGACTGACATGGTGGCGTTTTTTGTACAATCATTTCAACACCCCGATGTACCGATAGTCGAATTGGCACCGTTGGAGAGACTGGAGTACAGCCCAAGTCTCGATCGAATCGAAGGCTTTCTCGTAGTCTACAAACGCTAAACAGAGAGGCAGGTTATACCCTTCAGTCTACTGTATAACCTGCCGCAGCGTATGTATGTGGTATACGGTGCTAAAGCCTTTTTGGAATCAGGCTTGTTCTTGAGGCTGAAAATCGTAAACCTGCTGGCGAGATGATTCGTTATAACTCTTGAAAACAACTTGTGGACATGGCTTAGAAGTGAGATGGGCATTCCTGAAGAAGAGTACGACCACACCCCTGCACCATGCCTGTGGCGTTTTCCCCTCGAGTGTGACGGAATCAAACAGCTACTAAAGGGCCTTTTTTTTTTTTTTTTTTTTTTTTCGGATGGGCAATCATCAAATAACCCCTCCCGCTCTGGGCGGAACAGGAGGGAGTGTCAGACTTTTACTGACTAAAACCCATCCATGTTCCTTCATCGCCCTTTGTGTTCCGGGGCCACGGTATCTCTTTCGAATAGTCCCGCAACCCCGGCAGGCATCGGTCCTTACGGACCCCTTCCTTTTGCTGACTCTCTTTGAGGCGCGCGTGGAACACGAACGCGCCGTCGACACGGCCTGTCGTCATGAGACGGACGGACGGCGAGCTAGCCCATAGCTCACCGTCCACAGGCCCGCGCCTACGGTGGCCGGGGGCCACGTGGTGGTGGCCCCCGACGCCCGGGGCGTCTCCCGCGGCGGCCGGGACGTTGAGAGGTTCTCTCCCTCTCACGTTCCGCCACCTCCTTCTCTAGCATTACTGCTTCGCAGAAAGAGGTGACGGCGTCCCATTCCGTCTCGCTCCGGACCATGGCTTGCACCAGGGCCGGACGCGAGAGGTCGCCGCCGCCGATCGCCGCTTCGAGGACACGGCGGTGCTCCGCACACGCGGGGCACACCTCCACTGTGTGCTGCACCGTGTCCTCCGGTCGATCCTCACAGTGGAAGCACCCGGACGTTTCCTCCCGCCCGATTCGGTGCAGGAACCTCCCGAACACCCCGTGTCCGGTGAGGACCTGCGTCAGGCGGAAGGTGAGGACGCCGTGGCGTCGCTCAAGCCACTCCTCAAAGAGGGGACTTATCGCCACTATCGTGGCGTGCCCTGCACGAGGTTGCGACAGTCGCTCTCTCCATGTCGCCATGAGATCCCACCGGAACTCTGTCCGCTGAGCGACAATTTGCCGCGGCAGCGGAGTTTCCCCCCGGCGTAGCGCCTCTGCGTGCCATTCATGTAGGCGCGCGAGGACTATTGCCTCCAGATCCCATGGCGGCAATCCGGCAAGGAGGCTCGCCGCCTCGCGGGAGATCGTGCGGTAGCCCCGGGCCAGCCGGCTACCACCTTTTGGGGCGCGTTCAGGTAGTGGGCGGCTCGCCGCCTCAATGAACGCGCCCACACCGGGGCCCCGTAAAGGGCCATTGACCGCACGACTCCCGCGTAGAGCCTCCGGCAGGAGGCGTTTGGCCCCCCCAGATTAGGCAGGAGCCGCCTGAAGGCAGCCCCAGTCCGCTCCAGTTTGGGGGCCAAACGTCGGAAATGTTCCACGAAGTTCCACCGGCTGTCAAGGACAAGTCCCAGGTACTTTAACGTCGACTCGACGCCGATGGATACCCCTCCTACCGTCAGTGTGGATCCCGGAGGTGGCGCATTCCGAGGCCCATGAAAGCACATGGCCTCGGACTTGTGCAGTGCCACCTCGAGACCCAGTTGCCGGATCCTCTCAACGACTATCGCAACCCCGCGTGTCATCGCTTCGGCCGCCGCCTCGTGCGACCCCCCCTGTGCCAGCACCAGCGTGTCGTCTGCGCTACTAAAGGGCCTTAAGTACTGGTTTTGTTTCAGAGCCATCTTAATCTCGCACAGGCTGACGTCCGAATGTCTTCGTGAGTGTCGGGTCTGTCTAGCTCTTGGGACGTTTCTTAGATCTACTATGGGTTTATTGGTTGACGTGTACAACTACCCATAGAATACCTCAATCTCCCTCAGAAGCTCCGGTTTGGTGGATAAAATACTGCCATCGTTGGTCTACAGCAGGGGTCACCAAATGGCGGACCGAGGTCCGCATCCGGACCGCCGACCCATTTTGTTCGGACCGCGAGAACACAGCAGCTTGTACTCAGAGTACGTAATTTAATAAAAATGTATACCCCGCATATATAGCTTTGTTGACGTCAAGAGCAAGACAGATAGTCCGCAACAAAAAAAAATTGCATTTTTCATAATGTTAATTATGTAAAAAATACGCAAATATGTAAATTTCATTTTTTTTTTTCTCTAAAATAACATAATTTCTTAAAACGGACCCCGAGTGAAACTAATTGGTGACCCCTGGTCTACAGTTTCGTGAGTTGACTCTGCCCAATAGCCAGATCTCTTGCAAATACCTTGGAGCCTTTATTTCACTCAATGGCGTCTTAAATACGGTCGGTATTAAAGCGGCGAAGGTCGCTTTTCAAGGATTAAGAGATCCGTCTATTAAGCTGCCAGTATTCCCACGTCTCGCCTGAAGACTGTAGTGTGGTCGACATAACGTATCTTTTTACTACATTTCATGTTTATCAGTCATCTCTGTTTTCCGACTAGCCAGTAATATCTTTAGTGTTTCTGAACTTTTGTTTTCTAATCATGACTGATTGATTAGGTTGTTCGTGTATTATTTTTCTTATTTACAACTTTTCTTACGCAAGCTATCTTACCATCACATTTGATACTTTCTTGTACACTTCGTAAGCTTTCAAAATATTTTTATAAGTCTTGAACAATTTCATGCACCGTATTTTATCATTTTCTTGTCCATCATTCATCATGTAGATATTTTTGATCCATTCATCGAGAAATTTGTTTAATAGTATCTGAATCCGAAAAGCATACACATAGCGGAGCTCTACACTTACAAATGTCAATTCACTGATAAAATGCACGATATTGGCGTCGTTAAACAAAATATAAAATGCAAAAACACAGAAAACATTTCCACAAAAAACAATCGCTACCGAGACCCAATTCCAGACAATTGAACTGTGAATACTCTTACTAAAATCGATGCTCTTATGTATAATTTGGATCATCACAACAAGCAAAATGTTGTCGTTACTGTGGACGATGTCGAGAATAAAACCCACAGTAACAACTAAAGTTTCAAATAGAGTCAAAAATAATGCGATCATCATAAGTATTGCACTATCAATCCCCATAATATAGTTGAACTTATCAGATATCAAATGTTGTGCAGTCACAGTAAACACGCAGAGAATACAAAAGAACTCGAGTATAAAATACTTTTTCCCGTTGGAAGTTATATAATTGTCTCGAATACAGAATTTTGATGAAAATAACAGAGTCTGCAGCAAAGTAAACGGGTAAAACATTGTTTGGACTTCTTCATCTAGTCTGTTATTGAGAAATACTTCTGCTGGGTAAGACGAAATCTTAGGTATTATTTTGAGATTTAGAAACATTCTACAATTTATAAGCTTAGTTCGATTCGTAATAAACGTTAAAAAAATACTGAGGTGTTCTAATAATATTGTATTGATCGTACTGACGGCGGATCGTCAGTACGATCAATACAATATATTAAGTCCATTATGGTAAAAGATTAGGAGGATCACTTAATTCACTATTAAGGTTATTAACAATATATTAATAAAATATTTATGTGATAGTTAGTTTTTTTAATGGGGGTTGCCGCAAACCAACAGCAACCTTATTGGGACGTGAATAAAGATCACTGTCATTTTGACCGACGTGTGTCAGCATCCCGACAGAACCTTACTGTAACGAAAGTGAAGTTCATTGTGACAGCGATGCAAAGCCTCCTTGCCGGATTGCCGCCATGGGATCTAGAGGCGATAGTCCTCGCGCGCCTACACGAATGGCGCGCGGAGGCGCTACGCCGGGGGGAAACTCCGCTGCCGCGACAAATTGTCGCTCAGCGGACAGACTTCCGGCGGGATCTCATGGCGACATGGAGAGAGCGACTGTCGCAACCCCGTGCAGGGCACGTCACGATAGTGGCGATAAGTCCCCTCTTTGAGGAGTGGCTTGAGAGACGCCATGGCGTCCTCACCTTCCGCCTGACGCAGGTCCTCACCGGACACGGAGTGTTCGGGAGGTTCTTGCACCGAATCGGGCGGGAGGAAACGCCCGGGTGCTTCCATTGTGAGGATCGACCGGAGGACACGGTGGAACACACGGTGGAGGTGTGCCCCCCGTGGGCGGAGCACCACCGTGTCCTTGGAGCGGCGATTGGCGGCGGCGACCTCTCGCGTCCGGCCCTGGTGCAAGCCATGGTCCGGAGCGAGACGGAATGGGACGCCGTCACCTCCTTCTGCGAAGCAGTAATGCTAGAGAAGGAGGTGGCGGAACGTGAGAGGGAGAGAACCTCTCAACGTCCCGGCCACCGCGGGAGACGCCCCGGGCGTCGGGGGCCACCACCACGTGGCCCCCGGCCACCGTAGGCGCGGGCCTGTGGACGGTGGGCTATGGGCTAGCTCGCCGTCCGTCCGTCTCATGACGACAGGCCGTGTCGACGGCGCGTTCGTGTTCCACGCCCGCCTCAAAGAGAGTCAGCAAGAAGGAAGGGGTCCGTAAGGACCGGTGCCTGCCGGGGTTGCGGGACTGTTCGAAAGAGATACCGTGGCCCCGGAACACAAAGGGCGATGAAGGAACATGGATGGGTTTTAGTCAGTAAAACTCTGACACTCCCTCCTGCTCCGCCCAGAGCGGGAGGAGTTATTTGATGATTTCCCATCCGAAAAAAAAAAAAAAAAAAAGCGATGCAAAGTCAGAGGTAAAATAACGGCTAAAGCAGTAGTGAAAGGAATGTACCAACAAAACGGTACAGCGAGTCTCATCACAAGGTTGAAATCACTAAAAGAGCAATGGAGAAGGCTATGTTTGGAGTTTATCTTTGCGATCGAATTAAAAATGACGAGAACCGAAAGAGAACCAAGGCAACTGACAAAGCCCGAAGAATTGCCAAACTCAAGTGGCAATAAAATAAAAATAAAATCATTTATTTCAGGTCCAAGACCCATATAAACCAAAAATAAAAACAAAACACATACATTATTGAAATATAAGAATTAATACATGGTACATTAAAATTGCATTAAAATGAGCAGGGCACATTTTTTTTTGGGACAAGCCCGCCACATTATTCCCAAACCACTGTAACTCCTGAAAGCCAGAATCCACAGTGGCGACCACCAGAAAAGTGCCGAGATAATGAAGCTCGACGAAGTCCCAGAGACTGAATTTAACTGTCTTGGATCCCGCAACGAAATTAATCAGAAAAGTATAGTGGAGGAGTAGGAAAAAAACCGTAATTTCCACTTCCCTCCATATCAGCTGGAGACAGACCGGAACAAGGCCAATAGGCACAAAGGGACGCTTACAACAGGGATAGGCTCAGTTGCCTAGCACCACGGATAAATATTAACATTAATGGTTTTTAAGTTGTGAGCTGTTATATTTGATTCCAATAATATGTACCCATGGCAAAAACGCTTGAATGCACGGAAATTTGTTCTAGCGTCTACAAGGTGCGTATAGTAATTAACTCCGGATGAAACCTGTACACTATCCAACATAATATTGCGTTCATTAGGCACATTGTTTAAAGAACAGATTGCTCGGGGCCACTAGGTTCTGGAGTGGCGACCACGTACCAGTATTCGACTAAGCATCAGTGGAAGGCCTCCCACAAAGTAGAACGATGACATTGTGAATGCTTCGAGAAAACGCTGACTTAGAAGTCCTAGACCGGGCGATGATGTGGCGACGTCTCGTCTTTTTTTTTTTTTTAATTTATTTAATCCTTAATATACATAGTTTTACTTAAATACAACATCTGCCAAACTGCAGAGCAATTTGTCGGCAGCAGGTTCTCGCGGAATCTTATTAATATTCTAAGTTAAAGTATAAATCTAAGTTAAAACTAGGTTATTTTAAAACTAAGACTAAGACAAAGGGTCAATCAAAACCATTATGCTCAGCGGCATCCGTCAACCAATGTCATGAAACCCATCCCTTCGTCATAGTCATCAATGTAGGGTAAACAAGAATAATTGGGCTCACGACATTAGCCGACCGAGGCCGCCGCTCGACCGCAGCCACTATGGACACATAGACATGTAGTGTTTTCTTAGGACGCTTTTTAGGTGGTTTTTACTCTTGACACGATCGATCATTCCCTCAGGTAATTCATTGATTAATGTAGGTGTCATCCATTGTCTCGTTCGCTTACCATAATAATTATTTACATTTGGCACATGTAGTTTCTTTTTCTTAGCAAGTCGGGTTGGTTAGCTATGTACTTTTTCTTTTATGTGTTTTTTACTATTATGTTGTTCAAGAATCATCGTCATTTTAACTTTCATGTCAACTGGTAATATATTGCACTTCTGGAATAATTTTTCATATTCCTTGTTCAAGCTTTGTTTAGTCCTTTTGCTCACCAACATTTTTAGAAGTCGTATTTGGAGTATTTTAATTTTATCTAGATATGTTTTAAAAGTAAGTCCATAACCACACAACCCATAACTGATAATTGAGTCTGCAAGTGCATAGTACAGTGCATACAATAATCCTCTCTTGACTACAGGTTTCAGGGTATACAATTTACCCAGTACTGACATAAGTTTATTACAAACCGTATCTATGTGTATGTTCCATGCAAATTTAGTGTCAATCGTCAGTCCTAAGTACCTGTATGTTTTTACCTGCTCCAAATTAATACATTTACAACTTGATTTTCCGTTGTGAAGACATTCATAACTATGGCCTTTAATATTCAAATCAATGTTTTTGTTACGTGAATATGGCGAATGTATTGTCATACATTTAGTTTTGCTTACATTTATTATTATGCTATTGTCGTGTGCCCATTTAATTACATTATCCAAATCGTCTTGTATTGCTCCGTGTATGGAGGTTTGGTCCTTACCACTGAATAGGAGACATGTATCGTCGGTTTTTATAACATTACACATACTATTCACGTGAACAATATAACCTACAGGCCCATATACAGATCCGGTAGGAACACCATATTTGACAATGCCCATAACACTTTCCGCATTAGCAACTCGAACTTTAATCGTTCTTTGCTCTAAGTATTGACTAAACCATCTATTTATTGGTCCACTTATCCCACACTCATCCATAGCCTGCAACAAGCCGTCGTGATCCAGGGTATCAAAGGCTTTTTTGAAGTCTATAAATACTGCTACCACTATGTTTTTATCATTTAGGTAATTATTTACATCGTCCGTAAATCTTGCCAGCGCCGTTGCCGTACTTCTGTTTGGTCTAAAGCCATGTTGTATATCGGTAATAATTTCATTTTGGTCTAAGTAAGTTGTGACTTGATTAACTATAAACTTTTCCATAATCTTATTAATTGTATTTAGTATAGCTACTGGTCGGTAATTTGTATATTCCAGATGTGATCCTTGTTTGTAAATTGGTCTAATAATTGATTCTTTTAACCTATTCGGGTATTTATTTTCTTTTATACATAGGTTTATAAAATATGCTATAACAGGACAAATAGAGATCTTGATTTCTTTTAAATCTTGTAACCTAATGCCGTCTGATCCCGGCGACTTGTTGCAGTCCATTGAGTCTATTATTCGAGCGATATGCGTGGGCGTTGCTTTAGTTAACCTAAAACTAACATTACACGGTTTAACATAATCACATCTGTTTAAGAACGTCTTGTTACATTTATGCTTGATATTATCAATTTCCGTTGTGAATGTGTTACAAAAATTATTACAAATGGTAGCCAAACATTCTTTTTTTTGTAAATATTTCTCTATGACGCTATCTACTGTTACTTTTCTTCTACCCAGCCAGCTATTAATATTCCCCCATATCTTACGCATGTCTCCCTTACATTTTTTTAATTCTTCACGCCTATGTCGGTCCTTAGCCACATTTATTAGTTTATGTGTTTTATTTCTATATTTCGTGTATTCTAATCTAAAATTGTTATTGTTTGGATACATTTTCCAGCGCCTAAATAATTCACCCTTGCGTGTCATCATGTTTTGTAATGTATTATTAACCCAGGCTTGACTATCACGTTTTCTAACTGTTGATGGTTGTTTAGAAGACTCATAAATGTCGCTAAAAATCGTGTACATATTATCATATAATTCAATAGGATCAGGTATGCTTAGTAATTGTTGCCAATCAACATTGTGAAGTTTATAACTTACTAGTTTATTTTGAATGATCATTCTAGTCGGTTGAGCGCATTTGTTTATTTTCAAATCAGCTGATAATCCCGTTAGGTAATGGTCCGCAATCTTAGTCGTTACCGTGTAAGTTTCCAGAGCGCAGGCCTTCTCAGTTCGTACAAATACATGATCGAGGCAGGACGTCACATTGCGATCACCCGTGACTACGTCACGAGTTACGTCTCGTATGCCGCATTGAAATCCCCTCTCCGCCAGTGCGTTCAGATACCTGTTAGTAGTCGAGTCCATATTACTTTGCAGTATGTTGATGTTACAATCGCCGACCATAATTATGTTGTTTCGTTGTAGTATATTTTGAAGGTACCTTTTAATTTCTGCTACAAAGTTAATTTTATTTGTGCTGGAGGCTTATTTATTTATTGTTATGGTTGTTGGGGCTGGCAAGGGGCTTGTAGTCTCAATAAAACACTTAACTTGTAGACGGCTTGTATTTAGCGAGCGTGCGTTAGCATGGCGACGGAACAAGGGCAGAGGAAGTGCGCGACCACAGAGAATACATATTTTTAAAGTTGCGTTCGTATTTACGTAACATCTCCCTTATACAAAATAAAAGAAAGTATTTTATACATTACAATGGGGCAAAACGTAAGTGTTCACACTTTTTTTTTTTTTTTTTTTTACAATATTTTGGCAACACTATTTATTTGACATTAGTGTGACATGACATTTGAATGACAGTGACGATTGACAACATAAAAACAATCATATATCTAAAATAATCTAAGTAGACGAACATTTTCACAATTAAATTAAGAAATAACAATGTTTTACAAATTACCAAAATCTTCTTGGCTTTATAATAGCTCTACCAAACGAAGAGTAAGAGGTATTCGGTTGATTTGTGTGTACGTTAGGCGTTTGTAATGTGTTTGTTTTTGTTTCAGGATTTTTGCTTTTACGAGCAGGGCTAGTTGGACAAGGAGACTGATGGTTTGAAGAATTGGAAGACTGCGGAGTATCGTTGGACTGAGGACTGTGTACGGGAGTGCGAGAAGGAGACTTATTAGGAGAATATTTGGGTTTTATGACATGATGACGATTGCGACGAAAAGTTCCTTCTGGAGAGGCAATTGTGTACGACCTAGGCTGTGGACCTATATCTGAAACAATACCTGGAGTCCAAACACTATGAGGCTGTTTCTGAAAATAGACTTTATCACCTGTGTTAAGCGGTGGCAACGATTTTGTATGTTGATTGTAATAAACTTGTGATTTATTATTTTGTGTTTCATTATTAACATTTAATGACTTATAGTTAGGTATTTTAGGTTTCAAATTCTGTTCTAAGACTGGAAGTTTAGTTCTAAGTGTTCTAGACATTAGTAGTTGTGCTGGTGAAAACATATTTTCTTTTGGTGTGTTCCTATACTGTAATAGCGCTAAGTGAGGGTCTGTTTTGTCTGCAAGGCACTTTTTTAACATATGTTTAATGGTACCTATTGATCTTTCAACAAGTCCATTAGACTGGCTATAGTATGGGCTGGAAGTTACACGTTCTATTTGCCAATCTTTAGTAAAATCATGGAACTCTCTTGAATTGAATGGAGGACCATTGTCGGAGACTAAAATAGCTGGGATTCCGTGTCTGGCAAAAATAGATTTCAAATGACTGATAACAATATTACTACAAGAACCTCTTGTTAGCTTGACAATTTCAACATATTTAGAGAAATAATCGACTACTATGACATATTTATCTGAATTAAAATCAAATAAATCTAAACCGACTTTATACCAAGGGATAAGCTTTATATCATGTGACTTTAATGGCTCTTTGGAGTTGCTACGCCTGTAAGAGAGACAGATATGACAATTACTAATATACTTCTCTATTTCAGTATACATATTAGGCCAATATATTAAGTTCTTTGCTATTCTTTGGCAACTATGTATACCTTGATGTCCTTCATGGATCTGTTTCAGAATCTCATTTCTCATACTATTAGGTATAACAATACTATTGTTTTTAAAAACTATACCACTAATGACATGTAACTCTGTTTTTAATGGAAAATAAGGCTTTATAATGTCAGGCAATGATTTCTTATGCTCTGGCCAACCTGTTTTGCAATATTTAATTAGCAATTGTAATTCCTGATCTTGTGAGGTCTGTTCTTGGATAGCTTTTAATCTATTTTGACTAACTGACAGAGATCTAATCACTAAATTGACATGTAAATCTAAGTCTGAATCTACATCTACTAAGGACTGTTCTGGTAAAGCTGCTCTGGACAATGTGTCAGCTACATATAAGTATTTACCAGGCTTGTAAGTGACATTTAGATCGTAAGGTTGTAACCTCAGCATAATTCTTTGAAGACGTGGTGGTATATTATAAATTGGCTTGTTCATAAGTGGAACTATAGGCTTATGGTCAGTTTCTACTGATGTATGACGGCCATAGATGTACTGATGAAATTTTGTACATCCAAATAGAATAGCTAGTAATTCTTTCTCGATTTGGGAATATGACTGTTGGGCAGCAGTTAGTGAGGCTGATGCATAAGCTATTGGTTGCTTATCATGAAAAATAACTGCACCCATGGCATCTTTTGATGAATCGACTGACAATGTAATAGGCTTATTTTGATCATAATAAGTTAAGACTGGAGCTTTGGTTATACATTCTTTAAGTAAGTTAAATTCAGACATGTGTTTATCTTGCCAGCACCACTCATTATCTTTAGAAAGTAAAGTTCTTAAATTAGAAGTTTTCTCTGACAAATTCTCTATATAAGAACCTAAATAAGTAACCATGCCCAAGAAACGTTGTAATTCGTTTATATTAGTGGGTGGTGGCATGTTGCATATGGCTTTTATTTTGTTTTCATCGACTCTTACACCTTCTTTACTAAAAATATGTCCTAAATATTTGACCTCGGTTTTGCAAATGTTAGATTTTTCTTTGTTAAATTTAATGCCAATTTCTCTAGCTCTTTCTAAGACTTGTTTTAATCTGGAATCATGTTCCTCTTTACTACAACCGTAGATTAAAAAATCATCCATCATGATTTTGACACCTGGTATATCATTAAATCTTTTTGTCATTTCTGAATGGAAAAGTTCTGGGGCAGCATTTATACCAAAAGGTAGTCTCAAGAACCTATATCGACCTTGAGGTGTTATGAAAGTGCAAAGCTTAGAGGAAGCTTCATCTAATTTGAGCATGTAAAAACCTTTGTTGGCATCTAATGTTGTATAATATTGTGAACCAGAGAGGCTGGATTTGATTTCATCAATTGTTGGAAATTGGTAGTGAGGACGCATTATGACTTTGTTGAGTTTCCTTGGATCTATACACAATCTAAGTGAACCATTTCTCTTAGTTGCAATGACAATTGGACTGACCCATTCTGTAGGCTGATCGACTTTGGCTATGACTTGATCATTTTCTAATGTTTTTAATTCTTGACTTAATTCTTTTAAGAGACTGAATGGTATGCGTCTACAAGCATCAATAGAAGGTATAGCATCAGGTTTTAATGTTAAGTGACATTCATAGTCTTTTAGACAACCTAATCCTCTAAAGAGATCTTTATACTCTGTTAAAACTGACTCGACTGACTGCTGGAATTGGACATTGTGAACTCTTTTTAATAGTTTTAAGTCTTCACAGCTTTGACGACCTATAATGTTTCTGCATGGCAAGTCTACTATGTAAAAGTTAGTTATATACTCTTTGTTGATATGAGTGACAGTTAAAGTACATTGGCCTATTGTAGGCAAAATTTCCCCACTGAACGTTGAAAGTTTGTGACTACTTTTCTTAATATTAGACAATGGCAAATTAAGTTTTTTATACAAGTTAAATGCCAAAATATTTGTATCAGCACCGGTATCTAGCAAAAAATTAACATCTTGTTTATGTATGGACAATTTAGTACAGTATGGATTATTAACATTAGAAGAAATCTCATTAGTATATAAACTATTTAGAAAGTAAGTATCTGACGTGTTACCGTTTGAGTCTTCTTCGATGAGCCTTACATGCTTGCTGCGACAACATTTGGCGAAGTGGTTTGGCTTATGACAGATATTGCAGGTGACTCCCAAGGCTGGACATCTTGCTCGGTGTACTTGATCACATCTGGAACATTTTTCTTTGGACCCCTGACTGGATTGACTTTGCTGACGATTATGACTTGACTGGCTGCTGCGACTTTCTTGCTGACAGTTTTGGTTTGATTGACGATGTTGACTCGATTGACGTTGTTGACTCGATTGACGATGTTGGCTCGATTGATGATGTTGGCTTGACTTATGATTTTGACTTGACTGACATGGTTGACGCTTTGACCTGATGAGATTTATTTCTTCATTTTCTATAGACTTTGCTTCTGCTTTGGTATTTCTCAGTGTCTTCGCGATTGATACAGCATCGTCGAATGTTTTTGGCTTTTCAAGAAGGATTTTTTCGCGAATGTATGCACATGATGCGTTGAGATTCCAAGAGAACACATCTTTAAGTAGGTCATCAGTTAGACTTCCGAAGTTACATTGTAGTCCAATGTTTTTCAGTTGTGTAGCATAAGATTCTATTTCTTCGTCTGGTCCTTGTTTTCTATTGAAGAGTTTGTGTCGTTCTACCGAAATATTTACTTTTGGTAGAAAATACGCTTCGAATTTGTCTAGTAACTCTTTATATGTTATATCTTTTATGCCCACATTAAAGGAATAATAAATTTGGAGTGCATCTGGCCCGATTGTATGTAACAAAATGGCTACTTTTCTGAAGTCCGGCTCTTCTTCAAGATTGTTTGCAATCATATAAATACTGAGGCTTGTTTTGGCTTAATGCGGCTCATCTTCTGACACCATGTTATGGTTGTTGGGGCTGGCAAGGGGCTTGTAGTCTCAATAAAACACTTAACTTGTAGACGGCTTGTATTTAGCGAGCGTGCGTTAGCATGGCGACGGAACAAGGGCAGAGGAAGTGCGCGACCACAGAGAATACATATTTTTAAAGTTGCGTTCGTATTTACGTAACATTTATAACCAACAAAACAGTCCCTTAACATTTATGAATAACAAATGAAAGCAGCATGTCTAGCAGTAAACGTATTTTGATGAAGCAGTTTATTTTATGTTTTGTAAGTTCTGCCTTACGTTGACCAAACTTCATCTTTAATTTTGTTTCTTAATCATAAGTGTAATCTTTTGCTTCATCTATTAGCAAGTATCTTGATTTGGCTCGCGCGATTGTCAACATCTTGGATGTGAACTCATCGATCAATGTGCCGATAGTTGATTTAGCAAATGGCTTAATTGTAAAAGCTTCAACCCATACATAAGGAGGTTATCTTTGGGCAGATGGATCAAAGACTTGTTGATAGAAGACTCGGCTCGTATTGTTAGGAGATTGCTCTCTCTGGAGCCCTGACCACCAATAGCTTGGACCCCGTTACCGATACCGGTGAGTGACTTTTTCATAACGTTTTTTTTTAATATAATATTTTCCTATTGGGATATTTAATGTAAAAATGTTTATAAAAATAAATCAAGGTCATAATCACTTAATCTGTTACCTAATTATCGATTTCAATGAATAATAATAACAAATTATATTGAATAACATGATAGTGTTATTGTGGTGATACACAATTACTAATAAAGACTTACTCATGTGGAAAAGGCTAAATTATTTTAGGAGAATAATATGTAAATTATTGGTGTTGAATAAAAGGCGAGAAATATTATATAACTTGGACTGTATTTTATTAATTTTATTATAACTAGAACAAAACGTCTTTGCAGCAGGGCAGATAGAACGCAAGAGAGTGAAGGAAGTTAGAGTGAATTTTGAATACATTGTTCATCGTTCACACGGTTAAAAGTTTGCCATATATAAGAGCTACAGATAATTATTTTAGTGTTAAGAAACTTTTCTAAACATAGTTGGGCCGGGGGCGGTGAACAACATAATATAACTTACAATAATAAATTATCTAGTTAAAATAATATTTTTTGCAACAAACCTTTCTTAAACAATAAACGTATTTTAACTACAAGTTTACTTATATTCTAAACCTATAACAATTACATAGTATAATATTTATTTAATTTGTTTTATGGCTTAAATGTTAACATAAGAAATTACTTAAACCAAGGCAAGATCTTAGGAAACACAAAATTTAATTAAGTGGTAATGGACACAGTTTTCTAAGAGATCTTGTATACAATTTATTGTTGGCCATTTTAATGTGGGCCACTCTGACCTGACCATCTGGTCCAGGGATTATCTTGTCTATTCTCGCCATTGGCCAAGATAGGGGTGCAGTGTTGTCACTGCGTACAATAACAAGGTCACCTTCTTTTAGATTGGGGAGGACCTGTTTCCATTTGGGCCTGCTCTGTAATTGAGTGAGATAGTCCCTCGACCAGACAGACCAAAAGTCTTGTTTTATTTTTGTTAACATATTCCAAAATCTAAGTCTGTTCATTGGAACATTTGAGTGATCTACCTCTGGAAAGGTAGTCATGGCTGTACCTATTATAAAATGTCCAGGTGTAAGATATTGAAAGTTAGACACATCTGAACTCAATGGCAAGAGAGGCCTTGAGTTTAAAACTGCTTCAATTTCTACAATGATAGTGTAAAGAGCCTCAAATGTCAGAGCAATATTTCCTACAATTCTTTTAAAATGAAACTTTAGACTCTTTACACCTGCCTCCCATAGCCCACCAAACTCAGGAGAGTAGCTAGGTATAAATTTGAATTTTATGTATTTAGGTACACAATAGTTTTGAATTTCATCCACATGGTTTTTAGAGTTAAACAATTCATATAATTTATTCAGTTCATTTTCAGCACCTTTAAAGGTCTTGGCGTTGTCACAAAAGATAGTGACAGGCATTCCACGCCGGGCTATAAATCGTTTGAGACATGCCAAAAATGCCTCTGTGGTGAGGTCGCTAACCAATTCCACGTGGATGGCCTTTGTTGCAAAGCATACAAACAAGGCAATATAGCTTTTTGTTATGAGAGGTTTCCTCATTCTGGATACTTTTAAATTAAAAGGTCCACAGAAGTCTACTCCTACTATATAAAATGGTCTCACAGCAGTCAATCTTTCCTCAGGCAGAGAACCCATGAGCTGCACAGCAGCTGTAGCCTTCAGTCTTGCGCATTTAACACAGCGGTTGACAACCTTCTTAACCTCACGAATGGCGCTAATGATCCAAAACCTTTGAGAAAGAGAGCCTATGACAAGTTTTGCACCAGCATGTAATAATCGCAAGTGCTCTTTGTGTATTATAATATTCGTAATATGACAGTTTTTTGGCAAAATGATTGGGTGCTTCTTTTCATATGGAATGTCAGAAGCATTCTGAAGTCGACCACCTAAGCGAACCAAACCATTACTATCAATAAAAGGGTGTAAGCTGGACAGGCCTGACTTTATAGGGGAGTTATTTTTGAGCAAGGTAATCTCATTTGAAAAATGATATTCTTGAGTACAGCGCATGATCACCAAAAGTGCATTATGGAGCTCTTTTGGAGCTAGGACACCAACTAACTTTTCATTTTTTATATCAGAATTGTTGCGAAAACGCAAAATATAGGCTACTACTCTTTGCAACCTATTGATATCAGAGAACTTTTCAAAAAAGTTTTTTGAAAATGAATTTTTGCGACCACTTGGAGAAGAATCATTTACATTACAGTTTACAACAGGATCAGCATGATCAACATCATCATCAAGGGGGATGGGTAACTTGGACTCTGTAAGAGAGTGTTTGTAGTCCACATTAGAGAGATCTCTTGGACCATACCACCAAAGCTCATTAGACTGCAACTTCTGTGGATCGCATCCTCTAGATAACAGGTCAGCTGGGTTTTCAGCTGTGCTGACATAATGCCAACTGACACCTTTAGTCAGCTCTCGAATTTGTTTGACACGCTTCGTGACATAAGGATTTGACTTTATGTTATTTGATCTTATCCAAGCTAATACAATTTGTGAATCACTATACAAAAATGATTTCAGTGGAAGTCTATTTTTTAAAACTTTGTTGGCTCTACATGAAAGCTCTGAAAGAAGCAGAGCACTATTTAATTCAAGTTTTGGGATACTGATAGATTTGCTCAATGGAGCAACCCGTGATTTGGAACACAAAAGGTTTACAAAGACCGTTCCATCAGCATTAAATACTCTTAGATATATGCAACAGCCTAATGCTTTGAACGAAGCATCAGCATATCCCACTAGCTCTACATTAATTTTGCCAGTAGAATTGACACATCTTGGAATATTGATGGTGCCCATTGATTTTAAACTTTCTAAGAATTTTTCCCAAATGTAGAGCTGTTCATGGGGCATTATAGAGTCCCAGTAAATTTTTATTGACCACAATTTTTGCATGAATAGCTTTGCTGTGACTATAATTGGACCTATCAATCCTAAGGGATCAAACATTTTTCCTATAAAACTTAACACCTTTCTTTTGGTATTAACATCATTTTTCTCAACCAATGGGGCTGTAAAACTGAGCTGATCTAGCAAAATATCACATTTAAGACCTAGTGTTTTAACAATATTATTTTTGTTTAAATCAAGTTTTTCAAAATATTTAACTTCCTTTGGAAGGTCATCAAGAATTTGCGGACTGTTGGAACACCATTTGTGAAGAACAAAACTACCCTTTTCCATTAGTTCAATTAACTGCTGTTTAAGCTGCTGAAGCTGCTCCAGACTATCAGATCCAACTATCACATCGTCAACATATGTGCTTGTGCGCATGGCTTCGGCTGCAAGAGGGTATGAAACACCATATCTATTGGCCAATTCAATTAGGCACCGTGTTGCTAAGAAAGTTGAAGCTTTTAAGCCATATGTAACAGTCTGCAATTGTAAACAGCTAATGGGTTCTTGAGGATTATCACGCCAGAGTATATTTTGGAGGCTAGTTTGGGTAGAATCTATGACCACAGATCTAAACATTTTCTGAATGTCACAAATTAGCGTGTAGATAAATGTTCTCCATAGGATGAGTATATCAAGAAGTTCGCTTTGGACCACCGGACCATTTAACATGACATCATTCAGTGAAACCCCTGATCTAGATTTCATGCTACTATCAAAAACCACTCGCAACTTAGTAGTTAAGCTTTCCTCATTAAAAACTGCATGATGAGCCAAGAAGTAATTTGACCCATCTTGAACATTATAGTTCCCAATGTCAACAATTTTAGCATGTCCCAACTCTATATATTCATTAATAAACTTTTTATATTTTTCTAAATAGTAAAAATCCTTTTTAAATTTTTTCTCCAGTGTCAAGAATCTTTGGAGGGCTACTGAGAAAGAGTCCCCAAGCTGCAACTCAAACTTATTGGTCGTTAATGGCATTTTGACAACAAACCTTTTGCCTTGAAGCTGCACATTTTCATTGAAACAACTTTCAGCCTTTTCAAATTCTAGGGATTTTAGCCTAAGCTAAAATCCCTAGAATTTGAAAAGGCTGAAAGTTGTTGCATCTAAATGCAGGTTGAGGGATAGCCTCAGATAGCCAAAACTGTTCCATCACCTCCTCTAATTTATTGCTATTGCAGATGGCAAGATTGACAACCCTAATATCACATTCACCACTATGTACCGCACTTTTAGGGATATTACCAGCAACCGTGTAGCCAAACAGAGTATTTTGCAATACAGGACCATTCTGAATTTTGACCTGCCCATTCAGCAAAATATTGAAATATATTTCAGCACTTAGAAGTATTGATATGACATCAGTTACATTGAAATTACTATCTGCTAAACAGATGTTTGTAGGTATCTTTAGCTTTGATATATCAAAGGAATGCTGAGGCAGGTGGGATGTGGTGGAATCTACAACATTGCATTTAACATTTAACTTTACATCATTCACTGGAGAGTGTATGGTTAAATCAACACATTGATTTATTTTTTGATTTTTATTTCCAATTCCAACTATATTGCTAGTTTGGAATTTGGTTTTTAGACCTAACTTTTCCACAAGCTCTGTTGTCACAAAAGAAACTTGGCTTGCGGAATCAAGAAGCCCTCTGACAAAGATATCAGACCCGTGTCTGTCAATAAGTTTTACCCGTATAGTAGGAAATAAAACATTCACTGACGCATCATGTGAATGCAAGCTAACTGATCGTTCAGCAGCTGGAATGCTGTCTTTGTGCAGGAGAGTATTGTGCCCTGCTTTACAGACTTTGCAAGTAAAATTAAACCTACACTTGCCGGTGTGGTTTTTTAAGCACATTGTGCACAAGTTTTTACTTTGAACAAATATGGTACGGTCTTTTCTATAGGAGCCGTTTTAAAGCGGGGGCAAACATGGATAGCATGGTCTGCCCCATCGCAGTACAAACATTTGTAATTACTTTTATTTTTAGTGACAACATTGCTCACTTTGTTTGAACCACACTTTTAGGTTCGGAACTATCCTCAAGCGCCATAGCACGCTTTTCTAAAAACGCCATGAAATCTTCCATAGTAGGAAGCACATCTAAATTTCTGTCGAGCTGATAAGCCCTACATGTATATTGATCTAACTTTTTAGTTAAAAGAGTGATTAAAAGCATATCCCAATTTTGGATAGGCTGCTCCAAGTTCTTTAACGCGTGCAACTGTTGTTGCACCTGCGATATAAATGCCCTTATAGCAGTGGCAGTACCCTTTTGCATGGACGGCAGTTCCAGAATAACATTTATATGATTCGCAATTAACCTTGCTTTATTGTCAAAACGCTTCTTTAATAATAACAGAGCTTCCTTATATGATTGATTGACCAGAGGTAAATTCACAATAACGGCTAGCATCCTCTGTCAAAAACTTTCTCAGATAAAAAAGCTTCTGCACATCTGAGAGTGTAGCATTATTGTTGATTACTGCAGTGAACAAGTCCATGAATGTAGTATATTTTGTGTAGTCCTTGCCACTAAATATCGGAATATCCAGGTGGGGCAGTTTAGAAGCAGAAACACTGCTACACAATCGTACTTCATTCGTGTTCAAGCTCTTTAGAGCAGCATTTAATTTTGAAACTACTGCAAAATACTTATTTTCAAGCAAAGCTACATCCTCAGAATCATTTTTATCAAGAGATAAAATATCTAGCTGTACAACTTCGTATTCCTTAAATGTTGTAATCAATTTTTCTTTACGTGCCTCTAGCATTTCAGTGCTAGAGGATGCTATGTTTATCGGATCACATATAAAGTTTTCAATGCGAGTCACAGTACCTTTTAAATGCCCCCGCGCGAGTCGAAGTTTCCTTAATTTGGCATCTTCCATGTTTACGCACAACACTTATTTTAGACCGTAAGCACTTCACTGCACTAATATGATCACTTTTGCACAATATGTTTAGGAAATGCCGTAGAAATAATTGCGCCGACGCCGCGCCGTTAGAGTTGTAAACAAACTCCTGTTTGTTTGCGTTGCTGAACTGACTGGAACCCAGGAACGGAACACGAACTGATGCTTGCTGATGCTGACGCTTTGATATTGATTATTAACTGAAGGAAGACTCAGATTCAGATTGCTTAGAAGACTGAATTGATTCTTGACTGATACTTCGCCCGCAGAATTGATTGACATAAGCAAGTTGACATTTACAGTGACGTTGACAGTTGACTTTCCAATGACAGCTCTGAAGTTCTTCGAACGATTTGATGAACGAGCAACTAATTGTATGAAGTCGCTCCGCCGATCTTGCCAACCCAACGATCAAATTGGATTCCCTTTCTGAATTATGAAAAAATGTCGGTATCAGAAAAATATGCAATCATAGCTTGCAAAAATCCACTTTTCACTGCTAATTTCTTCTTTTCTTTTGACTTTCTGTGCGACGTTTTGTTAGTGAGAAGTAGTTTAATTCTCAATAAAAACTTCCACGGCCGGCACTCGAACGATGGCTTCGAGAAGTCGGAGAATACGAATTTTCCTCAAAAACAAGCGTCCCGCACAATGCACACTATTACTTGAAGGACCACTTCGCCTATGTTGAATAAAAGGCGAGAAATATTATATAACTTGGACTGTATTTTATTAATTTTATTATAACTAGAACAAAACGTCTTTGCAGCAGGGCAGATAGAACGCAAGAGAGTAAAGGAAGTTAGAGTGAATTTTGAATACATTGTTCATCGTTCACACGGTTAAAAGTTTGCCATATATAAGAGCTACAGATAATTATTTTAGTGTTAAGAAACTTTTCTAAACAATTGGACACGTGTATTTTCTTTTAAGAATATAATTTACAGAAAAGCAAACTGTAATAGTACAACAACATAATTAGTTAGAAGTAACATCAAGGATATTTGTAACGTAGCGCCGACATAGAACAGACCACACGCGGTCAAACAAGTGCGGCAATTTGTCAGTATCACGTTCTTGCACAGTCGTTCTTGACTCTCTGTAAGGAAAGTATCCATGTTAAAGAAAGAAACACCAATTTTTCACTTGATGTGTTGGTTTATCAGCTTATCATCATTTAGCCCACTGTAAATTGTATTCACGATATTATTAAATATCATCAAATTATTAAACTGTACACACAGTATCATCATCTGCCTAGCTTTTTCCCAACTACATACTTGCAGTGGGTTTCTAGTTTAACTGGACGGAGCTGAATACACTTAAATGAACACTGGATAACATAGTAACCCTGACCACCTGTGGCAACTACCAAAGGTCTACAAATAGCGGCAAGGCTTAACGTACTTTCCGAGGCACGGAGTAGTCTACAAAAGCGGCTGTTATTATTTCGTTACGAGCGGAGAAAATCCATTGAAGATTTCCGAATCTAGAAAAGGTACCGGTACTACTGGACTGCAACTGGTATCTTATCAGTAACGTCTTTCTTTGAAGAATTTCACTTACTTGTATAGTTTCTATTCTTCATATTCTGCATACAAGCTGTTTCTGCCTCCTCGATGGCGATGTAGAACTTCTCAGAGTACACGTTCTGAATAATAACTAGGGCCATGTTCTTTACTAGGCCTAATATTGCCAGACTTATCGTCTTCCAATTCAAAAGCTGAAAAAAATACATTAGTATGTCTAGAAAGAGAGATGTTGTCAAACATCCATTAAGAGTGGCGGAGAAATAAATATACAAAGCAAAATACAAAATGCAGAACAGAACTATATTATTATTATGTGTTTTGACACATTAAATCATCGTGCCCAAGGGCCGCTGGTACTCACGTACTTACCAAAACAACAGAAAATTGGAAAAGATCAAATAACTCGGCACCATTATTATCCTTACCTCTCTACGTTGAGCCCCCATTTCTAACATTGCTTCTACGTAGCACAAGGTACGTCCAAACACATTGACAATACTGAGCATGACCTGAAGAGAAAGATAAGATATAATTTAGTGGATAGTCTCTTCTATCTCTCTCCGTCCAAAGCAGCTATTACCACCACTTTGTGGTTGACATATTGTATCTTTTTTCTGCAATTTATGTTTAGCAGCCGTGTGGTATCCGGCAGAGTAGAATAGAACCAACCCATTACACTCAAGGGTGTCGTATAAGGCGACTAATGTCTGAGGCAGAACACCTTGCGCCTCCGTAGACCAGAGAATGGGCAGCAGCGTTTTCTGTTAGTCTTTCATCACTGCGATCTCCAATCCGCCTGCCAAGCGTGGAGTTACGGCAAATTCCTCCCATCATGGGAGAGGCTTATGTCCAGCAGTGGACGTTATGGGCTGTTGTTGTTGTTGTTGATCAGTTATATCTGTTTCCCACTAGCTAGTAATATGTTTAGTGTTTCTGAACTTTTCTTTTCTTCGAACTGATTGATAAGGTTGCTCGTGTATTATTTTACTGTCGTTTCTTACGCAGGCCATCTTACCATTACTTTTGACACCTTCTTGTACACTTCGTAAGCTTTCAAAATGTTATTATAAATCTTGAACAATTTCGTGCAACGTATTTTATCATTAGCTTGTCCATCATTCATTAAGTAGATATTTTTGATCCATTCATCGAGAAACTGTTTTAATAGTATCTGAATTCGAAAAGCATACACGTAGTGGAGATTTATACTGATTAATGTCAATTCAATGATACAATGCACGATATTTCCGTTGTTATACAAAATATGTAATGAAAGAGTAATGAAAACATTTACTAATAAAATGGTTGATACCGAGATCCAATTCCCAACAATAGAACTGCGAATACTCTCACTAAAATTGATGCTCTTATGTATAATTTGAATCATTACAACAAGCAAAATGTTGTCGTTGCTATGGACGATGTTGAGAATAAAACCCACGATAGCACCTAAAATTTCATACGTAGTCAAATATATTGAGATTATCATAAGTATTGCATTATTATCATTCCCCGTACTATGGTTAAACTCATCAGTTATTAACCGTTGCATAGACACAGTAAACACGAAGAGAATATAAAAGAACTCGAGTATCAAATACTTTATCCCGTTGGGAGTTATGTAATTGTCTCGAATACAGAATTTTGATGAAAACAACAGAGTCTGCAGTAAATGAAACGGGTAAAACTGTTTTTGGACGTCTTCATCTAGTCTGTTATTGAGCAATACTTCTGCTGAGTAAGACGAAATCTTGGGCATTACTTGGTAACTTAGAAACATTCTTATAATTTATAAACTTTGTTCAATTCGTATAAACGTTAAGAAAATACTGAGGCATTCTAATATTGTGTTGATCGTATTGACGATGGAGTCTTTAACTCAATCTTGTCAACACGATCAATAATGTTTCAATAACATTGAAAGGTAGGGAGAACTTAATTAAATTAGAATATTTGTACGCCGTCGACGGCAACATAGAGCACATTTTACTAATATTGACATCTGTACTTTTGTTTACCCATGTTCTACAAATAAAAATATTTGAATTTGAGAACCACTATAATTCGCTGTTGGGGTTATTAAAGTTATTAATAATATATTAAGATGGTACGTGATGTTTTGTTTTAAATGGGTATTGCCAACAATATTTAAAACTTTTGCAGACCTCGACCGGCCCAGACAGTCATTGGCATACAGAAAGTTATACACGGTTATTTTTCGGTCGTGCTGGAACCGAAAGCCATAAACTCAATCATCGAACTCGGAACGATTGGATGTGTTTTTTTTTTTTAAATAACAATAATAAAATATATTTCGGATCGGTCATGAGTACGGACTGGCGAATGGATCGAAAGCGCGCCAGTGGTGACATCACGCGACCTACTTACTAGTCTACCCCACCATAGTGGCTTCTAGAGAGTCCTGATGTTAACAGCACGCGGCGAGGCGGACATTCTGGGTCTGATCGCAGCGGAGTTGAGACGTCTTGAAACTGTACCCGATTCATTATGCCTAGTGCTATTGTGTGAAAGTGTAATGTCAAGTAATTTGCTAATCTCAGTGTATCTGTTTGAAAAGAGTAACCATGGAGTTTCTTGCCGGTTCTTCTCCATGGAAACTACTAACCCGAACCGTGCAATGTGAAATAAAATAGTGTATCGCATCCAGTGTGTTTTCATAGCACGAAACCTGTCTTCTGCCCACAAAATGCTCGACCCTAGTGAAATAAATTCCTGACAACCCGACATATATATTATATATTTTTAATGTTATGTTTTGAATACGAAACCACGAAAAATTAAATTTATATTTTTTTTTGTTATTTCTCTCGTCTCTATTTATTTCTCGTTTTCGTCGTTCGTTCTTTTTTTCGTTGCTGACAGAGTGGACTGTCCTTAGGTGGTTTGCTGCTGTCAGTTACATGTGCCACCGTATCGTGTTGTTTTCTAACACTTAGTTTTTAAGGAATATGTTACTAACCCTATATGAGCCTCCGCTCGAAATAAAGTTTTGAATTTGTAGTTTTTTTTTTTAATTTTAAATGAAAAATACTCCGTATTCATTTCGATTTTTGAAGAAATGTGGTTAACCTTTACTTGAGCTTCAATGACGTCATCTCAAGAAAAAATATCGTGAAATATGTGAAATATGCTTTTTGCGGTTCCAAACCGCACGCTCAGCAATAGCGCGGTTCTCGTGTGTCTGAACGAGCGCTTAACTTTATGTGAATGTCATTAAAACAACAAACTGTCATTAACCGGTAAATCACATAATTATGAAATCGATGAATGAGCAAAGGAATATTATCCAGTGATGACGTCATCAGCCCTAAAACTTTAAAATTAAATATAAAGTTAATTAGACATTGAAAGCCAGAAATATTCAAATTTGTTTCTTAAAAACCTAAATTATATCATAAAAAAAACCATACAGTTAAATTTTTTTAACAAAGCTGGTCAGCTCTGACCAATTCATAATAAATACTAAATCATGTGAATAAAGCTAAATAATGTCAAGGCAATAATCATTTATTATATTTTTTATTGAGTTAATTTACAGAAAAGCAAACTGTAACAGTACAACAACATAATTAGTTACAAGTCCCATCAAGGATATCTGTAGCGCAGCGCCGACATAGAACAGGCCACACGCGGTCATCTTACTGAACGTACGATTTGTCAGTATCACGTTCTTGCACAGTCGTTCTTGACTCTCTGTAAGGAAAGTATCCATGTTAAAGCAACACCAATTTTTCACTTGATGTCTTGGTTTATCAGCTTGTCATTATCATCATTCATTCGATTGTAAATTGTAATCATGATATTATTAAATATCATAAAATCTACCTAGCTTTTTCCCAAATATGTTGCAGTGGGTTTCCCGTTTAATCGGGTGCAGCTGAATACCAGCATTTTACCAGCACCCACTTAAATAGACACTGGGTAACACAATACCCCAGACTATCTAGGCAAATACCAAAGATCTACAAATAGCGCCAGGGACCAACAGTTTAACATACTTTCCGAGGTATAGAGTAGTCTAGCCGAGCGGCTGTTATTTTAATTAATTATTTATTTAAACATCATGTACAAGAGTGGTACATAGGTGGACTAAATGCTTAATGGCTACGAGCGCAGAAAATCCATTGATTGAATTGAATCATGATTTCCAAATCTACAAAAAATTACGTTACTTCTAGACCGCAACTGTTGTTATATATAATTATAATAATATACCATTTAATTCAGGTAACAAAAGACTCATATCATAATATATACCTTACAGACTAACATACATATTTATATAAACTACAAAAACCTAATTAAACTATTGTACACGAAGAGACGGCATCATGTTGCGCTGCGTGGGTCGCGTAGCCTTCCACGGAATCGCCGATACCTGACACCCTTCGGCCAAAACTCTTCCTGGAACTCGCTGCTTATAAGTAATGTCTTTTAATGCAGAATTCCAATAAAAAATGTTCACAGTCAACTAACTTGTATAGTTTCTATTCTTCATACTCTGCATACAAGCTATCTCTGCCTCCTCGATGGCGATGTAGAACTTCTCAGAGTACAAGTTCTGAATGGTAACTAGGGCCATGTCCTTTACTAGGCCTAATATTGCCAGACTCACCGTCTTCCAATTGAAAAGCTGAAAAGAATTTTATGATTGAAAGTGAAATGCTTTCAAACTGCTATGAGTTGTGGGGGAATAAATATATGTCCGGCGCAAAGTACAATATACAGCACAGAGTGAAATTTTTATTGTCAAATGTAAACAGCGTGCCTCTGGGCCGCTGGTACTCACGTACCAACCAGCGCAGCAAAATATAGACAGATCAAGTAACTCAGCACCATAATTATCCTTACCTCACCATGTTGTGCCCCCATTTGTGTCATTGATTCTACGTAGCATAAGGTTCGTCCAAATACATTAACAGTACTGAGCAATACCTGCAGAGAAATATAAGATTTAAGTTAGTGAATAGTCTCTATCTCTCTCTACTTCCAGAGCTCTCTTTACCACCACTATGTTTGTGGTTGACATAGCATATCTTATTTCTACAATTTATGTTTATTAGCCATTTCTGTTTTCCGACTAGCCAGTAATATCTTTAGTGTTTCTTAACTTAACTTTTCTTAAAGTAACTTATTGATAAGGTTGTTCGTGTATTATTTATGTCTTATTTTTAAACTTTTCCTATGTAGGCCATCTTACCATTACTTTTGACACTTTCTTGTGCACTTCGTAAGCTTTCAAAATGTTTTTATAAGTCTTGAACAATTTTATGCAATGTGTTTTATCATTTTCTTGTCCATCATTCATCAAGTAGATATTTTTTATCCATTCATCGAGAAACTTATTTAATAGTATCTGTATTCGAAAAACATACACATAGCGGATATCTGTACTTATAAATGTCAATTCAATAATAAACTTCACGATATTGACGTTGTTATACAAAATATGAAAGGTAAGAGTAAAGATAACATTTACACAAAAAATGGTTGATACCGAGATCCAATTCCAGACAATAGAACTGTGAATACTGTTACTAAAATCGAAGCTTTTATGGATAATTTGGATCATTACAACAAGCAAAATGTTGTAGTAGCTATGGACGATATTAAGAATAAAACCCACGACAACACCTAAACTTTCGTACATAGACAAATATGTTGAGATTATCATAAGTATTGCATTATTATCACTCCCTATACTATGGCTAAACTCATCAGATATTAAACGTTGCATAGTTACAGTAAACACAAAGAAAATAAAAAAGAACTCTAGTATAAAATACTTTTTCCCTTTGGGAGTTATATAATTGTCTCGAATACAGAATTTTGATGAAAACAACAGAGTCTGCAGTAAATTAAACGGGTAAAACAGTTTTTGGACTTCTTCATCTAGTCTGTTATTGAGCAACACTTCTGCTGGGTAAGACGAAATCGTTGGCATTACTTTATGATATAGAAACATTCTTGCAATTTTAGTTAGTTCTAAGCTTAGTTCGATCCCTACAAACTTTAAGGAAATACTGACGCGTTCTAATATTGTATTGATCGTATCGAAGACGGACTTAAAGTCCATAGTTTTAATTATATTAAAAGATTAGAAGGACCACTTAAATTCACTATTAAGGTTATTAACAATATATTAATATGGTATGTTAGCCTATGCCGATGACATTAGCTTAGTTTCAAATATGTACAAAAAAAAAACAAAAATTTAATATAATATCAAAAACGTTAGACGAACAGCAACCATGCGAGCAGACGGGGTTCTCTACTCTAGACCAGATCTATGTTATTACACAGGTAATATAGAATATCAATGAGTACAGGAAAACTATATTTACGTTTCATAGACTACAAAAAACCTTTAACTCTTTACAACACAGCATCTGGAAATCTCTTGAACAACAAGGAGTAGATAACAAATACATCGACCTGCTCTGCAACATATACTTACAAATAGTAGCGCGAAAGTCAGGCTAGAAAGAGGAGGGAAAGAATTTACCATCGAAAAGGGAGAGTAAGGCAGGGCGACCCTCTCACACCGAAACTTTTCTGTTCTGTTCTGGAAGCAGTCTTTAGAAATCTCGATCTCGAGGGAGAAAAAAAATTATAAGAATTGATGGAGAATATATTATAATTTAATGAATGATTTGATAGTTTTTTCTTTATTATTGTTTTAATTATTCTTTGTATGTATAAGTTTCTAATGTCAATTATATATATTATGTTACATATTGGTGTAACAGGGTGATCGATTATTACGCATCGGTGTAATAGAAGGAAATAGCAGAAACGCTGACTGCAACTGACCCCCACTCTACGCACCACAACCTTCGCCGACATGAGACGCGACTCAGCAAATGCGTCACTAAATCATGCCACCCTAATTTCGCAATAGTTTTCATGCATCCGCGTAGTTAATCATCTCATAGAAATATTCATTCTTACACATCACACATCATCATTAATCAGCATCTTTTCATTTATACATCGACGAATTATCACCTCTTTATAATGTAGTCCCTAATGTAATTATTTTATAAATAAAATTATTTTAAGCAAATTGGCTTTCTCTGCATCCTCCGGCTCCAGCTTACATAATTTATATACAAATATTTATTTATTTTATTAATTAACACATACATTTGTTTTAACAGGTAAAACCCAGGGTAACAAGGTAACTTATTAGAAATTAATACTGCCAAACTATTTTTCTGTAAAATATTACTAAGTTTTTTGAGAAATAAATTTATTATTATATTATTATTATTATAACAAAAGTAGTTATAAATTGCTAATTATTCAGTCTCAATTAACAGGTCTGGGTAGAAACAAATTACACAGTGAACAACGAAATAAGTGTCACCCTCTGGAATTCCGCCAAAGAGCAAGAAAATATGTCTAAACGCCGAAAGACATTATTATGTATTCTTACTGTACGAATCACTGGTGGAAACTTTAGAAAGTTTGTACGGGTTGCCGGAACTTTAAATAGCCCCTCCCTCGGTCCCAACCGTAGCCTCCTGTCTGGAACGACCAATCCCAACGATTCCAATATTTGTGGATTATTCAGCATACCACGAAAAATCATTAAAACATATTTTATAACACATTTGCTCGTGAAGGGTCTCTTTTTTAATATATTCAATGTACAGACACAGTTTTTTGCTGTTTTATTATATGTATATAGATTTATTTATTTATGTACACACAAAATACTTTCCAGGACAGTATATTTACATAGAAGAGCACAAAGGTACTGCTTATTTCTTATTCTTCAATTCTCTGTTCCTCTGTTCTTTGATTCTGCTTATTTTTTATCTACTTTCCCAAACGAAAAGAAATTAAACAACAGGTTCCGCGTACGAAGTCGCGGGCAGAAGCTAGTAAATCTTGCAGCTTATAGTACCCAACCATCCCTATAAAAAAGAGTGTTGGATACATAAGTGGGTAGAAAGGGTAGACACCAAACTGCTTCCAGTACAGGTATCTGGTAAATTTGTTCTGCATCTTTTCCAGCATCTGGGAATACTTCACTTCATAAGGATTCCAGATGATAGCACTAGTTTCCTAGTTGCTTCGCACCAACGCATTGTAAAGGGCTTTTACTGCTGCCATATTAGTGAAGTCACGGGTTTTACGCAAGACAAAACCAAAATCTATAAACGCTTTTTTGCACACCTGCATTTATGAGCACGAAACCAAAGATCCCCAGCGAAAGTAACTCCGAGAGCTCGCACTAACCCAACCCACTGTATGACGTGACCGCCCATGCAATAATCATGGCGTCGGGGTACTACGACATCGTGAAGTACGTGCGCCAAAGGCTGAATTACTCTCCGAGAGTGCAGTTGCTGGAGTCGCATCGCAACGTCAACTTTAAGGCGTTTGTGGTGCGCGTACCAACATGCTACCTGCATCAGGTGATGGAAGAAAGTTTTTGGCCACAGGATGTGGTATTTCGCCGCTTTCGCGGACAAGTGCCACCAGAACGCACAAAGCAATTTAGTGATACTAACATAGTTGTTTAATGAAACGACACTTTACTTGTGGAAGAACTATATTCAAAAAAAATATTCGTAAACACTTATGTAAATTGAGGGAAGCTAACGATAGCTTGCTTTTTAATCGAGCAACGCCATCTATCGAGCCATGAGGAACTAAATTACACAAACATTCCTGCCGGCCAAGGACTGTGTAAGTCCTTCAAAAGAGGTTAAATTTAAAGTTAAATTGTACACAAAAAATATTACTAAACTATAAAGGTAAAAACACAACAAAGTATACAGTATGATTGACTTAAGGTAATGCACACAGTTTGGTTATTGGTCGCTTAGTGATATGATCTTTGATTTTTAAAGAGACAACACGAGTCACCCCATCTTTACCTGGATGTTTTTCAATTATACGACCCAGCAGCCATTTACCTGGAGGTAATCGTTCGTCTTTGACCAACACAATGGTGCCTATCTCAATATCTGCCTGTTGTTTGTTCCATTTATATCTATGCTGCAAACTAGTCAAATACTCAGCTTGCCAACGTCGCCAGAGTGTTTGTAGCATACGCTGGACAAGTTGCCATCGATTAAGGTGAGTAGTGGGAGTATTTCGTAGTCTTTCGTCAGGAACTACAACAGGGGTTTCCCCTATGAGGAAGTGACCAGGAGTTAATGGAGGTTCACTTAAGGACGAATCAATTAAGGTAAGAGGACGTGAATTTACACATGCTTCTACTTGTGTGAGGAGAGTATAAAACTCATTGAAAGTAAGACAACTTTGACCAATAACGCGTTTTAGGTGACCCTTTACAGATTTTACGCCAGCTTCCCATAATCCTCCGAAGTGTGGAGCTCCAGGAGGAATGAAATGCCAGGTAGTGTGATCATTAGCGAGTAATTCCGCTATCTCGTCCACCAAATTCACTTGAGCGTTTTTAAACTGGAGTGCCATTTCTTTTGAGGCACCTTGAAAGTTCGTTCCACAGTCACTATACATATCCTTACAGTGACCGCGACGCGCAAAGAAGCGCTTGAAAGCTGCCATAAAGGCCATAGTGCTCAAAGCTTCGACCAACTCCAGGTGAATAGCCTTTGTGACGGTGCACACAAATAGGCTAATGTAAGCCTTACTGGTGCGAGTACATCTACCAGAATACAATTTCAACGAGAAGGGTCCCGCGAAGTCCACTCCACAGGATAGAAATGGACGTGCTGGTTTAACCCTATATGAAGGCAAATTTCCCATGAAAGGAGGCCTTGGCGCGGCCCTTTGTTTAAAACACGGAATACATTTTCGGATAATACTCTTAACTATTCTCTTAGCACCAATAATACAATAATTCAAGTTTAATATATTAAGAGTTAGTTGACATCCACCGTGCAACGTTCGGTGGTGAGCATCTGTGACAAGTAGTTTAGGGAAGTGGCATTGACTTGAGAGGATAACTGGTGACTTAAAATCTAATTTACCTTGAACGTTAGCGAGTCGACCACCAACTCTTAATATATTTTGGTCATCAATATAAGGGTGAAGGGAAAACAATTTACTAGATTTAGGAATAGACTTACTAGCTAATAGTAAATCAATTTCAGTTTGAAACACACGTTGTGACAAACGGATACATATTTTACGTGCATTTAACAATTCGCTCGCATTTAAAAAACTTGTCCAGGTTGTAGCATTTTTAGAAACCTTTTCTTTACACCGGCGCACAAATCTAATACAATAAGCTGTAACTCGAACCAACTTTGTTAGACTAGAATAGCAATTTAAATACGAGTGTAAATCATCTACTTGATTGTTAACAGCAACATGTGCAGTAATTTTACACTTAGATTCTAACACAGTATCTGGTAACTTATCCTCTGAATATATAAATTCAGATGAGATTCTTAAAAATTGTGGCCCTTCCCACCACAGTGCTGACTCTGTCAGGTCGTTTGGGTTCATACCCCGTGAAGCTAAGTCCGCTGGGTTATCATGCGACCTGACATGATGCCATTGACTACTATTAGTGACATTTAAAATCTCAGTGGTACGGTTTGCTACAAAAGTAGTCCATGAATTAGGATGTTTACGTAACCAAGCCAGCACTATAGTGGAGTCAGTCCACGCGTAAATATGTCTTGGATCAATTGGTATACTAGTTTTAACATCAAATAACATCTTAGCCAAAAGTACTGCACCGCAGAGTTCTAAACGAGGAAGCGACACTTGTTTGACTGGAGCAACCTTTGATTTTGCAGCGATAAGACGCATTGTGATAGCACTGTCGTCCAGAACTCTAAGGTAAACAACACACGCATAAGCAGCACACGAAGCATCACAAAACCCATGAATTTCCACCTTCAATTTAGCAGGTAACAAGCCAAGCCACCGAGGAAGCTGTATAGTATTCATGTGTTTTATGTTGTTGTGAATAGTGCACCATTCAACTTGTAAGTTATCAGGTAAAACATCGTCCCACTCCAGGCCAGCCAACCACAGCTTTTGCATGAAGATTTTCAACACAATGACCACAGGGGCTAACCAACCAAGCGGGTCGAATGTTTTAGCGATAATGGACAACACTGTTCTTTTAGTGATAGTATCCACAAGCGGATCTATCGACATTTTTAATTCAAAATTATCATTGTGCGGATTCCAATTAATGCCCAAAGCTTTAATAGCGTCGCGCATTTTTATGTTCACCACAGTTTGGTTACATTTATCGGCATTTTCAATCTGTGCCAATACTTTTGGACTATTTGACGACCATTTGTGTAACAAAAATCCACCTCTTTGTAACAATTCAGTTATTTGTTTTTGCAGACTAATTGTGTCATCTTCATTGGATGTCCCTGACATCAAGTCATCCATATAAAAGTCTGTTTGCAATAGCGGAGCTGCAATAGGAAACTCTTCCTTCTCATCATTAGACAGCTGGTGCAACGTTCTAATTGCAAGGTAAGGTGCACAGGATGTTCCATAAGTAACGGTAAGTAACCTGTATTCTCGAACTGCTTCATCCGAATTTTCTCGCCACACGATTCGTTGGTAATCCGCATCATCAGGATGAATTAGTATCTGCCTATACATTTGTTGAATGTCCGCTACTAAACAAATTCTATGTGTTCTCCACCTTGTTACTAAATCCTTTATATCTTGTTGCAAGGGCGGACCAATCATCAGTTCATCATTCAAGGACGTTCCTGTTCCAGGTTTGGCGCTACCATCGAAGACTACGCGTAGCTTCGTGCTAGTGCTGGACTCCTTCAAGACGGCGTGATGAGGTAAGTAATATTTATTACTTGTGTTTCTTTCCCTTTCAGGTATGACTTCCATGTGTGCTTGTGATTCATACTGCTTCAAAAATTTGCAGTATTCTTCTTTAAATTCCGGTTTGTGCTTAAATCTCTTCTCCATTTGAGTTAAACGATTAATTGCTAAACCTTTTGTGTCACCTAGGTGAGTCACGTTCTTGAAAGGCAAGCGGAGTATGTAACGGCCCTCAGCGTTCCGAGTGTGAGTTTCTATATAATGCTCTTCGCACTGAGTTTCCAATTGTGTAAGTGGTTTTTTACTTTGTGTGTGTTCCTCCAGTTCCCAGAATCTCCTGAGCAACTGGTCAGTCTCTAATTTAGTATGTGAGACAACAACATGATATGAACTTTGTGAGGTATCATTACAAGTTTGTCCTGAAATCAACCATCCAAGATGTGAATTAAGTGCAATCATTGCGTTGTGTCTATGTAAACCATCCAGCATTAATTGTGAGTGTACTTCTGCCCCCAACAAGATATCTATACTTCCTGGCTTGTGAAATTGTGGATCAGCAAGGTTGATGGCACTTAAAAGAGGCCAGGAATCCATTGATACTTCTTTTGCAGGCAACAATGAAGTCAATCGTTTGAGTACAAACGCTTGTGTAGTAATAGTGTGTGTAGAATCATAAATTGAATGAAATTTAAGGTTCACCATCGACTTAGTCGATATTACTTTGTCGTTTGAAATTCCAGTAATTTTACCATTCACCGCAATTCGGTCAAGATTTAGTAATTGCGCAGTTGTTTCAGTCACAAGTGATGCCTGAGAACCTGGATCAATTAAGGCTCTAAGTTGGTGAGTGGATCCATTTTTAGCAATAACAACAACACGAGCTGTTGCTAAAATAACCTGTTGTACATTATTTATTTCAGCTTTCATGGTGACAGCCTCGCGTGTTTCTGGCTCACTCTGTTCTGTTGCTGTGCTCGTCTTGGCTGGGTTTGTAAAATGCAAGAGCGTGTGATGACGTCGACCACATTTCCTACAGCTTGTGCTTTGCTTGCATTGACTCACTGAATGACCCTGAACAAGACAGTTGAAGCAGATGCGATTCTTCTTGACAAAATCATGGCGTTGTGAGACTTCTAAATTAGAAAATCCTTTGCAGTGGCAAATATAATGGGGTTGTGAACAAAAAGTGCAAGTGCTTTCAATTTCAGTGGCGAAAGATTTCACAGGAATGTATTTTGCTTGGGTTGAGGTAGGTTTCGCTGAATCTTTCTTTGCTGTATCCTTTCTAATACTGGTGATATTTTCCATAGCTCTGAATCGGCTTTCTAGCAGTGAGGCTAAAGTCTCAAAAGTTGGTATGTCTCGTGATGAACCAAGGGACTGTTCCCAAAGTTTGTGAGTTTCAATGTCAATTTTAGAGACAACAATGTGAACTACTATAGCCTCCCACGTGTTGATTTTAAGACTTTCTAGCGAATTCAAGCATTCGCGTGTGGTGTCTACAATACCTTTCAGGCTTTGAGCGCATTCGTTGGTCATTTTGCGCTGAGAAAGAAGACGATTCAGGATGTTATTGACAATTATCCTCTTATTTTCATAACGATTCTCAAGTGTCTCCCAAGCCTTATCATAAGTAGCTTCGGTAAGTGTGAAGTGTTTTAATAGCTGTTCAGCCTCGCCCGTAATACTGGACTTCAAATAATGGTGTTTCTCAATTTTTGATAGGTTATTATCATTGTGAACAAGACATGTGAAGACGTCACGAAAGCTGTACCATTCAGTGTAGTTACCGGAAAACTTAGGTATGTTAATCGGTGGTAACTTTAGTCTTGTTTTTTACTGTTTCAAATGTTTCGTCATGACATGTCATTGTGGCTGAAGTTGTAGCTTGCTGTGACTCCTGATGAGATAGCTCGATCAAGCAATCTTTAATCGCAGATTTAAAATCAAGATAAATTTCTTCGGTTTCTTCAAAATTTGCAATAGGATCAAAATGTAATTTTTCGAGAACCTCAGTGGAAACATTCTTCATAATCTCGTCGTGTTGTTTATTGTACGTTTCCCAATATTCAGTCAATGTGTCTAACCTTGTTTCTAAATAACCTCTGGTATAACGTGACTTTGAAGTTTTCTTTGTGTTGCTATACAACTTAGCAATCCGCTCACTCAACTGTTTTTGTGGCGCACACCATTGCGACATGTTTCTAACTAAATCAAAACAGTTTTCTTCAAGAAATAGTTAAAGACACTAGTGTAAATGTTCAATGTTCGTAAAACAGAAGAATTGGCTAAGTCACTGTAGTTAAAGTTTTCAATTGTCCAAAACACAAAATCACAACAAAGTTTCAAGAGATTTTTTCTAAGTTAAATTCACTAATCTCAATATTTCTATGTTTTTTAACTGAATTTACTAAGTCCACACAACGTAATATTTCACTAAGTTCCTGATATAAAATGTTCACAGGCTTACCCAAGAGAGTCCTGATACAAGTCCAATCCAATGTCACAGCACTTATTCACAAACACTCACAACTTACTTTCACTTCACTTTATTACGCACTGAACTTTATGCACTTTACTTTTTATCCGGCTCGAAGGACCAAATGTTTAATGAAACGACACTTTACTTGTGGAAGAACTATATTCAAAAAAAATATTCGTAAACACTTATGTAAATTGAGGGAAGCTAACGATAGCTTGCTTTTTAATCGAGCAACGCCATCTATCGAGCCATGAGGAACTAAATTACACAAACATAGTTTTAAGTTATATTTACTAATACAAATTGTAATAAAACGTATGTATACTTAGGTTAAGGTATTTATCTATGGGTCTTTGTTACCTGAAAATAAATGGATTATTATTATTACTACGGCCCGCGTGAATGACATTACGTTACACTTCGTCACATTGAAGAGTAGTTTATTCTCTTCACTCCACGCTACCACCCGATCGATGTCTCGCTGGAGCATTCTACAGTGTGACTCGTCTGTGATCCGCAAGAACAGCTTGAGATCGTCAGCAAATAACAAGCAGCTAGCGTCTTTAATGACTTCTGGAAGATCGTTAATCATAATAATAAATTCTAATGGTCCTAAATTTGTACCCTGACTTACCCCCGTAAGGGTGAAATACGAGTCCGAGGTGCAACCTGCATATTCTACTGTTTAAGTTTGCGGTTACCCAAGTAGCTAGTAAAGAACTGTAGGAGGGCTGGGGTAAATCCGGCCCTACCAAATTTACTCAAAAGTATGTCGTTATCCACACTATCAAATGCCTTCCTGAAGTCAAAGTAAGCGACGTCCAGTTGGGCACCCGTCTCCGAGTCCAGCACTGTGGTGGTCTGATTTAAAAAACACAACAACAACAACAACAGCCCATAACGTCCACTGCTGGACATAATCCTCTCCCATGATGGGAGGAATTTGCCGTAATCTCCACGCTTGGCAGGCGGATTGGAGATCGCAGTGATGAAAGACTAACAGAAAATGCTGCTGCTTATTCTCAGGTCTCGGAGGCGCAAGGTGTTCTGCCTCAGACATTAGTCGCCTTATACGACACCCGTAAGTGTAATGGGTTGGTTCTATTCTATTCTGCCGGATACCACACGGCTTAAAAAAACACATTAAATTAGAATTCGTGCTATGGCCCACACGGAAACCATGCTGTGCGTCGTTGAGCTGTGAGGCTACTTGCAAGTGGATAGTTGAACACAACGCGGACTCGAAAACTTTAGCAAAAGCTGACAGTACTGCTACTGGTCTATATCCGCTAACATCCAAGCTTGGAGCCCCTTTCGGTACCGGAGTAACTGTAGTCAATTTCCAGCCGTCCGGATACGAGCATTCTCTTAAAAAACTATTAAATAAGTGCATGAGCGGCTGGGCCAGTACTGCTCTACAATCCCTAACGACGAATATATTATGTTAAACCGTTTTTTGTGCATGTGGTAACCTGTAATTAATTGTTGCACTTGTAAATATTACTCTAGTCATTAAGTCAGAAATGTATATAGTGTAAACAATTGTTGGTTAACCTAAATAAATAAATAAATGTCTCTTGTCACTTACGCTTTGCAATATTGTGATTTTTGTTGATAACTCTATTGATCTGTGAGACATGATCATGGAACTAACACGTGAAAGTAAAAGAGTGGGCTTGACGCTTAACACAGCAAAAATAAAAAAAATACGAACTGAGAAACCAGGAGCATCAGTGTTGAAGGTGTAAATATTGAATATGGGAAAGATTACGTATATCTGGGGCAAACGGTTTCCTTGAACAACTGCTCTATCAAAGAGATTCGCAGAAGTATTTCTATGGCATGGAAGAAATTTTGGAGTTATAAGGAGATAATGAAAAATAAAAAGTTAAAATACATACATAGAAGAAGCTTTCCGAAATAACAATTCTTCCATGCTTGACGTACGGTTGTCAGGCCAGTAGGGCTATTACGTATCTCTGTTGACAGCTCGAAATAATAGTAACTGGGCTCAGTGTCCATCAATTAACTGTCAAAAGGTTAGTTTCGTATTATGTATGACCAGTCGCGATCAAATATGACGTCATTGGTTGTTATCGCGGCTGATAGTCACCGTAACTCATTTTGACAGACGCTTTCGTAGGTATCGATACTTAGGTATATTATTTCGATTATGTAAGCTTAATGGACAACAAATTAATGACAACTGAGTTTGAAGTGGCTTTCCTGAAAGACGTTACACCGTCAAATCATTTTTTTTTTTTTCAAGTAGGCCAGTTGCAGGCACTTTTGAATTGTCGAAACAAAGATGAAAATTAAATGTAGCTACAGTCCCAGTCACAAGACATACAAACTGTGAAAGTACTGTAGTTGCCAATGGGCAACTACAGTACTTTCACAGTTTTTTCCGCCCGTTCTTCTCCATAGAGATCTACGCTAGGGAATGCCCTAGCGTAGATCTTTATGGAGAAGAACGGGCAAGAAACTCCATGGACACTCTTTTAAATCATAAAATTGTTACAAAATCTTGGTTACATCATTCGTGTTGAGATGGTATATTATGTGAGAACAATGTAGCAAGATGTGCACGTTAAAAGTGTCCATAGTAAAAACAAAATATACAATTAAAATATAACATTAAAATAAGCCACGGCAACTAAGAGATGACCAGTCACAACTGACAACGCCCGTTCACGAACATGACGCATGGATCAGCACCATTTAACTCAACCATTTTGTAGGGAACCAAATGATCGGACACACGCGCCACCATCAGCGAGACATTAGAGTGAGCATGACATACTCTCAACTGCCTGGGCACATTCAAGTCAAGAAAAGACGTAGGATTCCAGTGAATGATAGCATTCTAGTACATAGTACTCACACAATATGGGCTATGCGATTATATAATACTAGAGATTGAATCTATACAATGCAAAGATAGTTGTACAATCTTCAGCAGCTCCAACAATTATATGTAATGCTATCTAATTTATGCGCCCCTGTCCATGTGGAGCAGGACCAGCATTGAGCCACGCATTTTTATCAGCGATATAATCGCCCAACTTGTAATAAGCTTGCTTACATAGTGTGCGTTTGATGCATGTTTTAAATTTCGTCTCATTCAGTTCAAGAATACTTTGTGGAATTTTATTATAGCATCTCAAACAGTACCCCATGAAAGATGAGTCTACTTTAGCGAGTCTGAAGCCTGGCTGAACTAGTTGGTCCCTATTTCTAGTACTGTAATTATGTCTGTCACCTCTTTTACCAAAAAGATGCAGATTTTTTCTGACGTACATTATGTTTTCGTAGATATACTGACAATGTACCGTCATGATGCCAATATCTTTAAACAGTTCCCTTAGAGAATCGCGCCTACGAAGATTATATATGGCTCTGATGGCTCTTTTTTGCAGAATAAATATAGACTCAATATCTGCAGCCCGTCCCCATAGCAAAATGCCATAAGACATTATACTATGAAAGTAACTAAAATACACCAGTCTAGCGGTATCTACATCAGTAACCGTAGTCCGTACCCGGGCTGTTAGTCACCGTAAGTGATATCCACTCAGTGCGATACGTAATACCAATATTATGACATTCTCGGTCCTTGTAGCCAAATCCAGGTCGTCTGCGTAAAGAAATCCTTCGGTGTTGGTGGTTTTGGGCTGATTGTTGGTGTATATGTTAAATAAAATCGGAGCTAGGACACTGCCTTGAGGTAAGCCGTTCTTGAAAAAAGAAGATGAGAATAGACTAGCAATATGCCAAAGTAAAATGGAAAGAAGTATGCTAGGAATAAAACAAAAAGATAGAATTACCAATAAAATCATCAGACAAGAAAAAAAACTTATGGATATTGTTAAAAGAATAATAGTACTAAAATGGAACTAGGCTGGTCATACCTGCAGAATAGAAAACAACCGCTGGACCAAGAAAGCTACTAAATGGATACCTAGAGATGAAACCAAAAGTAAAGGTTGGCCAAAGAAAAGGTGGGAAGATATATTCGTAGAAAAAGTTGGACTAAACTGGATGACCCAAGCCCGGGACAGAAATGTGTGGAGATTAATAGGGGAGGCCTACGCTGAGGAGGCTACTACTACTTAAATAACGGACCCTTCACGAAGCCGTCAACCAAGCATTGTATACATCAAACGCAGTAACTCTACGTGAAAAGTGCTGGGAATAGTACATTTTGATACAAGTGGAGAAAGTTTGTTATTGCATTCGAGGCGGAATTATAACACACGAGCCGTAGGCGAGGGTGTTTTTGAGCCGAGAATTGCAACAAAAAATGTCCACGTGTATCAAACGACGTTTTTCAATACACTTTTGAAGAAATAAAATAAAATAACGAAAAATATTTTTGTCACGAACCATGAAACTATGATTTTCATTTTCTTTTTTTTTCGCGCTTTGGTTTCGGCAGTTTGAAGAAGAGGCAAAGGTATGAAGCCGTTAAACAGCTTAATATAAAAAATAGATTTATTTTATATTTTTGAATTAAGAACACAAATAAATGTTAATTTGTGTATAAAAGTAACTATTAGTTTTAAATAATCATGTTTATCTATGATATTCTATTTATAAACACAATTTGAATATTCAAAAAATATTTATGCCATAAAGACGCGTAGTGCTTAGCCGAAATTAAAAAAAAACATTCACCTCAGACTATAGGACTTTACTATAGGATTTGGACTTAGTTATCTGTGGCAATTTTCATTCCCGCACACGTGCGGGAAGGTGGAGAAAATCGCACGCGTGTGAAATACATTGCATGTTGTACCTAATCGTAGTGCGTCATGGACCAGTTTTCGAGGAAGTGTATTGAAAACGTCTTTTTTTTGGGTGAAAAATCATGTTTTACGGTAAAGCTCAATGTAACGCATTCAAAAAAATTGGGCTTATGGACGCATTTAATAGTAAACGGGATAAGGAGGTATTTAAAGTAAAGTTATAACCTTAAAAACTAGTTTTTGAAAAAAACTTGTGAAAATGTTGTAACTTTGACCTCCAAAATCTCCGTAACTAGTAGGTTCCCACCCAAGTAACAAAATTTGATATTATAAAAGTCCTGAGAACGTTTTGGAGCGTGCTAAAATGGCCCGAGTTTTGTCACTGATTTATTCTATAAACATTACATAAAAGCTCTCATGGTGATAAATCAGCTCGATAGTTGAAATGTAAAAGTGTAGTGAAACGCTTTTTATTACTAAAATAGTGCTGTCTGCAACGTTTATGTCACAAATTTGCGCTACAAAAATAACCAAAAACCTGTTTATAGTGCTATTTTGCACCTTTGACGATTCCAGTGACCTTTTTTTTATTACACGTCATGATTTTTCCCCAAGAAAACAAAATATATCGGTAAGTTATACTAATGCAATGCAATGTCAATGGCAATTTCATTAGCCATTGTTGCTTAAGAGTCCTATTACATTTTTTACGCAAATTCATGATTTTTGACGCAGTAATTCTCAGCAGCAGTAAGATATTTTAATTATTTGCTTAAGAATAACGATAGTGCCATTCTCTTTCTTGTAAGTTGGAGTTACACATTTTCATTTTTCTTTTCGTGTAATTTACTATAAATATTTTACGAACTCAGTTTGCAAGAAAAACCGTCGACGATAGAACTTTGACGCTCAAAGTCACATAGTTACATTCAATTCTTATAAAAGTTAAAATTACTAAAAGATAAGTTGAATGTTTTACTTGTTTATTGGAGTTTTAGAATTTCTTTAAATTCCTTGAGTTTTCACGGAAAAAATCGTAAAGAAATAGTAATTTAAGCCATAAATGTCTTAATTCAGCGTCCATTATATTCCAAATAAATTCAATTTTATCAAACAAATTAATATGATATAAAACTTCAATCTACAATGAATAAGTTTCATTAGTTTTCGTTTGTCAATATAATAAGACAAAAATACAATAAATAAAATTAAAGTACCTATTAGAATTCTCAATTCAGCTTGCTCCTCAGTCTCATGTCAGTCTCGTCTTTAGTATTCGTCAATATCAATCGACAATCGTCCGAATATCGCTATTATTATTGACTCGTGTACGCCGACCGAAATAATTTGATCCAGGAAGTAAAAATAAAAAAATTGCTTAAAAAATGTAATAGGACTCTTAACGTTATAAAAAGGACATAATTATATTCAGTAACTCTGCCATAACGACGCCATAATTGACGGCCCGATTGGCGCAGCGGTAGTGAGGCTGCCTTACGTTCTTAGGGTCCCGGGTTCGAATCCCGGTCGGAGCAAATGTTTGTGTGATGAGCATGGACATTTGTTTCCGAGTCATGGATGTTTATATGTATAATAAGTATGTATTTACAAACAAAAAGTATCTATGTAGTATATCAACTACCTGGTGTCCACGACACAAGCCTCGTTGCTTAGTGTGGCACTAGATGGCGCTGTGTGTAATGTCCAGCAATATTTATATTTATAACCTGCACTAGCGAAAAAAATGTATCGGTAAAACCATTGTGCTGATTTTAAATTTGACAACGCTCCCTAATAATTTTCGTGTTTTATTTAAATTTAAATTAATAAAATATGGACTGGTCTGCTGTACAGATTGGCTCCAGCCGTGCTGCTAATTTGCTATCATTGCAAAAAACAACAGCCATATTTTCACCCAAAACGAATTAGGGTTCCGTTGACCAAATATAAAATAGTGTAGTCAAATAAATTTATTTGTGTGGAGTTGCTTTAAATGCATACTGGGGCATAATTTAGGATACGTATGGTGAATATGTACCTAGAAAATGTAAGTAGGTCGATTTTTTTAAATCTTAAGATAAAAATTGTTATTTTGAAAATTCCATACAGACACCAAGAGATCGGGGGGCACGGCAGTGCCCCCGCCAAGTTGAGCGTGAAGCAAACACGGCAGTGTTTGCTTCACGCTCGACTTAGCGGGGGTACCATCCTTTACTGGAACCATTTTGCCGCATTTTCAGGCCCCTATTTGAGAACCTCTGGATAAGACTGCAGAAATTTTCGCCATCCAGTAAGCTATAATTACATACTTAAAATCCAAAATTTCAAGTCTGTAGGTCATTTAGTTCCGAAGTTAAGCGAAAGCAAAGTTTCACATTTATGACACTCACTCACTCACTCATGATAATCAAAATAGAACTAGTACTTCCCTTAAACTCAGAGAGCTGAAATTTGGTACAGAGTTAGGGTTTAATGGCCACATAAAGGGAAAACTATAAAACTAGGATAATCGAAGATCTGGAGTAGGTACTCCAGATCTGGTTTCTGGTATTATTATGGTATTTGGTGTCTGTAACCAGATCAGGTGATCTGGTGACCCTGATTAGAAAATACAAGAGCCCAAACAAACTACTAGAGTTCGACATACCGCCTTTACAAAAAATATTCAATTTGGTGGGCCGCTTCATTTGATGTCAAAAATCGAAGGTCTGAAGTACAAATGACTGGTTATTGAATCAACGTTTTCCAAGTGGCAATTTTCCATCGTCAATGGGTAGCGGTTCTGGCGACAGATTGGTGCGATGGTGTCATGGAGCACCTGGTTTTGTACCTTTGTGTACCCTTTAACGGCCAAGTCACACAACATTAACTATAATAATAAAGAAATCGCAGTAAGGAGCCTGAGACTTCGCACGACTTTGTCTAGATTTCATTATTTTTTAGAGATAAACAAGCAGCTCCATCGACGCTTGGCTAGTTTTTTACAGAATGTTTTTGGTGGGATAAATTATTACCACAGTTGAAAGGTGGTATATAAGGATAAGTATAATTCTCAGTTTTAACATACAGCTTGTGTGTGTGTTTTTTATTAGAATTAGAACAGAAAAAACACAACTTTAGGTATTTTCCAGTTTCTCGACCAATTGAGTCGCGAAATCACCACGAATGTGTAGCTAAAAACAATAGTTGCATTAAAAAACAATGTTCCTGTGTTGTTATTTAATGCAACCTAGTTTTTTTTTTTTTGTTACTAGCCTGGAATGTCCCACTGCTGGGCAAAGGCCTCCCCTATATCCTTCTAGGTACTCTTCTCCTGCGCCACCTCGAACCAGCCCTCGTGATGCGCGTCCAAATCATCTCGCCACCTCTTTCTAGGCCGGCCTCGGCGGCGCCATCCATCCTCACGCACCCATCGTGTTGACACCTTTGCCCAGCGGTCGTCGTGCGTCGTAGTTATTATTATGCAAGTTATTTTGACTAAACTAAAAGTTCTATCTCACTGCATGCGGGCACGCCCAATACCCCATCAGCCGCTCCAGAATGTCGGTTCTTTGATAGGTAAAACAGTTGCAGACTTAAATGCGTATGGTCAACAGTCTATATTTTAAGCCGAATGTTCAAAAAGGAACATTATTTTTTGTTCAGCCCTGTTCTGGTACCAAACAAATATTTTGTGCAGAACCATGTGCTATATTATTTTCAGTGACAGTCGACATCAGTGTGCCACCATTCATGAAATACTAGTGGTATAATTATTGATACTGAAAAGCTAGTATAGATCTAAGTAGTTCATTCATTATTAATTTTAGTGCTTTTATGTCACGGGTTAGTCTCGTAGCAGTAACACAAACTCACTTGTAGAGCTATTTAGAATTTAAGACTGTACCAGGAGTCACTATGGTACTATATATTACTATGGTCAGTAGACCCAGCGTAACCCACCCATTACGTAACCTTTTAACTTCTTAAAAGATCCTTTAACATCGCTATGTTGAAGGATCTTTTAAGAAGTTAAAAGGTTACTTAATGGTTGTGCAAGGTACTTTTATATTGCTGATAGATCCTGTAATAGTGTTTTCGATAGTGCTTCAATACTAGTACTGTAAAAGTTATTTTTTCGCATTATTAGAGCAAAATCTAAATATCTAAATATATAAAAGAAGAAACTGACTGACTGACTGACTCATCTATCAACGCATAGCCCAAACCGCTGGGTCTACAGATTCCAAATTTGGCAAGTAGGTTCCTTATGTGATCTAGGGGTGCATTAAGAAAGGATTTTTCTAAATTCACCCCCTAAGGGGTTAAACGGGGCTCCAAAGTTTATATGGGGAAACAAGATTAGTTAGACTATTTTATTCGAAACTTCATAGAAGTGCTCCTATTAATAATTAATAAATGAGTAGAAATGGGTTTCAGGTTTTTTCAGAATTCAACCCCTAAGAGGGGGAAATGGGGTGGCAAAGTATAAAAATCAATGCACAGCCCAAACCGCTGAGTCTAGAGATTTCATATTTGGCACATAGGTTTTTTATGAGGTTCAGGGGTGCATTAAGAAAGGATTTTTCAAAATTCACCACCTAAGGGGTTGAAACGGGGGTCCAAAGATTACATGAGGAAATAAGATTAGTTAGACTACTTTATTCGAAACTTAACAGGAGTACTCCTATCGATAAATGAGTTAACATTTGTGTTTCAAGTTTTTTCAGAATTCAACCCCTAAAGGGGGAAATGGGGTACCAAAGCCTGAAATTCTACATAGATATTGTTTGTGTAATGAATTGGGTTGGGTGTGTTACAAAAACAATGATTTTAAGATTTAATGTGGCGGACCTGAAATACCATCATGCCCTGTTGGGGTGCGATGGGGTTGAAATGTCTAAAAATCAATATGGGTGTCGATACCGAGATTATCAGGGGTGCTGATTACGAAAATGGCATTTATTTTGAGATCCAGAAGATTGCGGATTCGACTTTTATACAGGGTTATTGTTGATTTATTGTGATGATTGTGATAATGATTATGATGATTGTGTTTGTGATGGTGATTGTGACAGTGATGGTGATTGTGACGGTGATTGTGATGGTGATAGTGATGGTTATGCGAAGATGGAGATTGTGATGATGATGATTGTGATAATGATGACGATGATTGCGATGGTGATGATGACGATTGTGATGATGATGATTTTGATTATATATCAGCGTATATTCCGCTACATCAAGGGTACTGTTGATTATGGTCTAATTTACCGAAAAGGAAATGAAGGACTACTATGCTACAGTGACTCTGACCATGGAGGAGATAAACAGACAGGACGCTCTACATCAGGTATCCTTTGCACATACTCCGGTGGAATTATATTCTGGGCCAGCAGGCGCCAGACCTGCGTAGCGATCTCGAGCACTGAAGCCGAACTAGTAGCGGCCAGTGAAACTGAAAGGGAGATGATCTGGTTGAAAAGGCTGATCATAGAAGTCTCCCAACTGAATGGGACTCCAAGCCTTTTGGTGGGCAATGATGCAGCGATAAAGATATCCCAAAATCCTGAACTGCACAGGAGAACCTAGCATATAGCGCTTAAGCACTTCTACATCAGAGAATTGGTGACAACAAGGAAGTCCAAGTGAAATATACTCCAACTGAGTATCAATGTGCAGATATGCTGACAAAACTAGTAAGTGGGCCAAGGTTTTGGTACTTCTAAAGAAGATTGGCCTGATGAGCACTGATTAGCAACAGTGTTATCAAAAAGGGAGGATGTTGAAGGAGGTTTCATATGCTGATATTAAAACTATACCCTTTTTATTTTTCTATTTTTGATAACTGTTATTAAGACAGTGTCACTCATGTTTTTTCGTTGTGTAAAATACATAATTATATTGATTTGTTTCTATATTCGTTTCACTATACACACTCGCACTCTTCAACAGAGTTGCGGAGACAGCCCATTATTCAATACAAATATGACACCTGTAATGCCCAAAGGGTTAGGCATAGTTGTACTTAATAGTACACCCGCATTTTGCCACTTGTGTTTAACTCCCATGTATTATGGGGTGGAGGCCAGATTTATTTTCTTTATTGCCTCCACGGAATCTTCATCATCATGCATCAATATTGAAATTTCATCCAATAAATTTATGGGCCGCATTAAGAATTCCTTCCACAGAATATATTGCACTAGATTGCGTATCATTTTCTATCAGCACTAACTTCGTGCGACTCTCTGAGGACATTAGAGACTAAATCATGTCACATCCATGGCCGAACGGCACCTTTTCCTCAAAATAAGCTGGGATAAAACGTTCCCCTGACTGTTAATTTCTCTTCGCCGTCCGGATCAAATGGCCATGTGTTTGGTGAAGAGAAACATTGTGAGGAATCCAAACTAGAATTTCTGAGAGATATTTCTCGATGGCATGTAAACCCAAGTCAGAGCCAATCAGAAAATTTGACACCAGGCTAGGCACTAAACGCACGAAGAAAAAGAAAGAAGACCAATTTTAATTTTTTTCATAATAACCTTCACGTACCTACCAGTATTTAATATTGTTAATAACTTTAACAGTAAATGGAAATGGTCTTCCTAATCTTTTAACATAATTGAAACATCGTGGACTTAAACACGGTCGTCAATACGATCAATACCATATTATTAGAACGCCTCAGTATTTTCTTGACCTTTGTACGAATTGAACTTAGCTTTCAAATTTTAAGAATGTTTCTAAATCATAAAGTAATGGCAAAGATTTCGTCTTATCCAGCAGAAGTATTGCTTAATAACAGACTTGATGAAGAAATTCAAAAACTGTTTTACCCGTTTAATTTACTACAGACGCTGTCGTTTTCATCAAAATTCTGTATTTGAGACAATTACATAACTCCCAACGAGAAAAAGTTTCTGATACTCGAGTTCTTTTATATTATCTTCGTGTTTACTGTGTCTATGCAACGGTTAATAAATGATGAGTTTAACCATCGTACGGGGAATGATAATAATGCAATACTTATGACAATTTCAATATATTTGTGTATGTTTGAACGTTTAGGTCATATCGTTGGTTTTATTCTCGACATCGTCTACAGCAACGATAACATTTTGCTTGTTGTAATGACTCAAATTATCCATAAGAGCATTGATTTTATTAAGAATATTCGCAGTTCTATTGTCTGGAATTGGATCTCGGTATCAACAGTTTTTTGTGTAGATCTTTTCATTCTTCTTACATTTTATATTTTGTATAAAAGCGCCAATATTATGCATTATATCATTGAATTGACATTTGTAAGTACAGATCTTCGCTATGTGTATGCTTTTCGGATTCAGATATTGTTAAACAAGTTTCTCGATGAATGGATAAACAATATCTACTTGATGAACGATGGACAGGAAAATGATGCAATACGTTGCACAGAATTGTTCAAGACTTATGCAAACATATTAAAAGCTTACGAAGTGTACAAGAAGTTGTCAAAAGTAATGGTAAGATGGTCTGCTTATGAAAAAATGATGTAAATTAGACACTTTCAATTTCAAATTAGTTAGTATTAGAAAAGAAAATTTCAGAAACGCTAAAGATATTCCTGGCTAGTCAGAAAACAAAGATGACTGATAAACATGAATTGCAGAGAAAGGATATGCTATGTCAACCACAAACAGAGTAGTGATAAAAACAGCTCGGAGAGAGATAGAAGAGACTATCTACTAAATTATATCTAATCTTTCTTTGCAGGTAATGCTCAGTACTGTCAATGTATTTGGACGTACCTTGTGCTACGTAGAAACAATGTTAGAAACTGGGGCACAACAAGGTGAGGTAAGGATAATAATGGTGCTGAGTTATTTGATCACTTCCTATTTTCTGCTGTCTTGGCCGCGTGAGTAGTGAGTAACAGTGGCCCAAGGACACGATGTTTTGATGTATAAAATCATCTTTAGCTCTGTGTTGTATTTTGTTCTTTACGCCGGACATGATCACAATAATTTATTCTTCCACCACTCATAGCGGCAGTTTAAAAGCATCTCACTTTATAGATAATTATCTTAGAATACTTTTCAGCCTGTAAATTGGAAGAAAGTGAGTCTGGCAATATTAGGCCTAGTAAAGGACATGGTCCTAGTTATCATTCAGAATGTGTACTCTGAGAAGTTCTACATCGCCATCGAGGAGGCAGAGACAGCTTGTATGCAGAATATGAAGAGTATAAACTATACAAGTGAGTTTACTGTGATAAGCTTTTATTGAAATTCTGTATAGAAAAGACGTTACTTATAGAGCGCAGAATTTGTGGTCCAGTAGAACCAGTACGTTTTCTAGATTCTGAAATCTTCAATGGATTTCCTCTGCTCTTAACGAAGTAATAACCAGGGATGTTGCGGATGCCGATTTTTTCACATCCGTGGATGTGAATGCGGATGTGGATTTTTGAAGGCTCACATCTGCGGATGCGGATGCGGATGCGGATGTTCAAGATCTTATATAAATATAGTGTATGACGAATTAAAGCAATGATAAAGTAATTAACATTTTTATTAATGAAAATTATTATTAAGTTTATTGCTCCAATTTTTATTTAAGTACTCACTTACTAATTTTCATATTAGTGAGTGAAGCTAATGATAAAGTAATAGGAAATATGCATACATTTTCTTTTTTTTTATTTCGATACGGAATGTTAAAGTACTATAGAAATAATGACAAAAAGCGAAAACAAAACATAAATCGGCCAAACAACACAAAAGTTATGACCATTTAAACTTTTGTTTCTATCTCTTTCTAGATAAACGAATTTAGTATGGATTTTGTACGTCGATGCAGCGAATGACGTCATTCGCTGTATCGGATCACTCTGTCTAATCAGCAGTTTCAAGTGCTTTATAACTTAGTATTTTTATAGTTATTAAGAAAATAATTTCACTTTGCTATTTCTGATGTTACTACGCTTTGTTTAGATTGATAAAAAAAGATCATGCATATACCCTATTATCCATATTTTTATTATTGAAAATTTGTATTAAGTATAATGCTCCTATATTTTTCTAACTACACTTACTAATTTTTATAATAGTTATTGAAGTTAAAAATATTAATAATGGCATTTACCTGACGATTTCCCAATAAACAATTATTTAAATAATTGTTTATTGGGAAATCGTCAGGTAAATGCCATTATTAATATTTTTGTAATAAGTGTGTGTACTTAAGTACACACACTGATTACTGTAACACAATAACATTCACAATCTATCTAGGACAAGTAATCCACAGCGCAAACAAACACGTTGATTTATTTACAATAAACAAATGATGCACCACAGCAAACTTGAGCAAACGCGTCGGATCTTGTCCACCAATTTTTTCGCTCCCATTGGTCATTGTCACGCGCGAACGGCACGCGCCACTCGCTGGCTCCGCCCATTTCTTTCTTGTCGCAACTTGTATTACATTCGCATCCGCATGAAAATCCGCATTGACTATTGCGGATGCGGATGCGGATGCAGAAGTCCAAATCTATGCGGATGCTCCACATTTGCGGATGCGGATGCGAATACTCGCAACATCGCATCTGCATCGTTGCTGTAAAAATAAAATTGTAGTAATACAATTTGGGGGGATCGGCACTGTTACTTCTTAATACAGGCTATTTCATAGCCTAGCAAGGAGAACAGCACGTCACCCACTTGATTGCTAGTGATTTAATACTACCCACTTTGTAACATCTTATAAATGTACTACAATCTGTTTTTATATAAATAAAGATTATTATTATTATTAATATTATCCCTGGTAATAACAACCGCTTTGGTTGACTACTCCGTGCCTCGGAAAGTACGTTAAGCCGTTGGTCCTTGCCGCTATTTGTAGTCCTTTGGTAGTTGCCACGGGCAGTCAGGGGTATTATGTTACCTAGTGACTATTTAAGTGGACTATGGAGGTCTGATAGACAGTCAATCCACGTAAAACGTTGGTATTCAGCTGCATCCGGTTAAACTAGAAACCCACTGCAACATAGTTGGGAAAAAGTTAGGCAGATGATGATGCTGTGTATATTTATACAGTTTAATAATTTCATGGTATTTATTAATATCATGAATAGAATTTTCAGTCGACTGAATGATGATGATGATAAGCTGATAAACCAAGGCATAAAGTGAAAAAATGGTGTTGCTTTAACATGGATACTTTCCTTACAGAGAGTCAAGAACGACTGTGCAAGAACGTGATACTGACAAATCGTACGTTCAGTAAGATGACCGCGTGTGGTCTGTTCTATGTCGGCGCTGCGCTACAGATATCATTGATGTTACTTCTAACTAATTATGTTGTTGTGCTGTTACAGTTTGCTTTTCTGTAAATAAAATATACGTGTCTAATTATAAAGGGTGTAAAACACCTCTTAACGAAGCCGAAAGGCACTTGTTCTCCTCGTCATTGCGATATTTTTTTTGTTCTACACCATACCTGGGAACCTTTTAGTTACCTCTGTATTGGGGCTCAAAGTTCCAACTTTTTGACAAGTATTTTTTTAAATACAAGATTGGAATGTAAGATTTTTACACCTCCACGACCTCCGTACTATTCAATTCATCCCTCAGCCCAATGTTTTGAGTGCGTTACATTGAGTTCTACCACAAAACATGATTTTTTACCCCAAAAAAAAAGTCGTTTCCCAGCAATCATTTTTTTGTAAAGTTACTTAGTTTGATGTACATAGTGCTTGGTTGACGGCTTCGTGATGAGGACTTTTACACCCTTTCTCTTATTCTTTATTGCATACAAAAAAACAAATATAAATAAAAAAAATATATAGCCTTATCCAGATGAATAAGTCTTTATTATGAACTGTGTATTGTAACAGATTTACTTGATCCTATCAAAATAAAGGGATATAAGCAGACTTGTACAATTAAAATTTAATAAGGGAAGGAATGAATTTACAGATGAGTTAAAAAATACAGCTAATTATAAAAAGACCTACACACTCTATGGAAAGTATGAAGGTGGTAGTTTTATAGATCACGCACTTAGTTGGTGACAAATCAGTTCAGCACTGTAGGAGATACAGAAACAGGCGTTAGGGTAACACTGCAGGTCAGTTACCAGGGCAACTTCAAGCATCAAGCTTCAGGGAAACTCTGCTGAAAGGGCGCCATGCAGTTCTCAAACCATTCGCTCAGGTTTCCTGGCGCACAAAAGTCGATTCACGCTAAAGTCCATGCCCGCATATGTCTTTTCGCGCAAGTGGATTCGCGCAAGTGTCTTTCGCGCAAATGTCTTTCGTGCAAAAGTGCTAGATCCCTACGACGTATGACGCTTGGATAATGCCTATACAATACGCGATAAGCTGAATAGCTTGATAGACAATGTTGGGCATTCCTAGATGTCTGGATATTTTAATGTTTAGGTCATATGAGTACTCCGACATCTGTCCCATCGACGGTTTTTGATCCATCAGTGTAGATCCTTACCCCTTTTGGACTTGAGTAGCCATGCATCTCCGCTGTGAGCTCTAAGTTGTAGTGTTTTTAGAAGCAGTGTGTTTTCAGGGTTTTATCTTCACTCTCGTTACAATAAGGTTCTGTTGGGTTGCTGACACACGTGTCGGTCAAAATTACAATGATCTTTATCTACTTTCTAACTTACTAAATTTTCGATCTTCGTTATCGCAAATAATGTAATATCACTTTGTCTAAGCCCTACGTTTAATGACTGACTGGGCCGGTTTGGGGCAGAAAATGTTTTAAATTTTGTTGGCAACACCCATTTAAAACCATCTCATTATCATATTAATATATTGCTAACAACCTTAAAAGGATATGAAAGTGGTCCTCCTAATATTTTACAGTAATTGAAACACAAAAACTGTTAAACAAATTTCTCGATGTATGGATCAAAAATATCTACTTGATGAATGATGGACAAGAAAATGATAAAATACGGTGCACCAAATTGTTCAAGACTTATGCAAACATCTTGAAAGCTTACGAAGTGTGCAAGAAGGTGTCAAAAGTAATGGTAAGTTTGCTGCATAAGAAAATATGTAAATAAGACAAAAATAATACATGAACAACGTAATCAATCAGTCACTTTCAGATAAGAAAATTTCAGGAACGCTAAAGATATTACTGGCTAGTCGGGTAACAGAGATGACTAATAAACATGAATTGCAGAAAAATATTATGCTATTAGCTGACCCACGCAATTTCGTCTGCGTCACATGAGCTACCTACCTACCTACTACCTACCTACTACCTACCTACTACCTACCTACTACCTACCTACTACCTACCTACTACCTACCTACTACCTACCTACTACCTACCTACTACCTACCTACTACCTACCTACTACCTACCTACTACCTACCTACTACCTACCTACTACCTACCTACTACCTACCTACTACCTACCTACTACCTACCTACTACCTACCTACTACCTACCTACTACCTACCTACTACCTACCTACTACCTACCTACTACCTACCTACTACCTACCTACTACCTACCTACTACCTACCTACTACCTACCTACTACCTACCTACTACCTACCTACTACCTACCTACTACCTACCTACTACCTACCTACTACCTACCTACTACCTACCTACTACCTACCTACTACCTACCTACTACCTACCTACTACCTACCTACTACCTACCTACTACCTACCTACTACCTACCTACTACCTACCTACTACCTACCTACTACCTACCTACTACCTACCTACTACCTACCTACTACCTACCTACTACCTACCTACTACCTACCTACTACCTACCTACTACCTACCTACTACCTACCTACTACCTACCTACTACCTACCTACTACCTACCTACTACCTACCTACTACCTACCTACTACCTACCTACTACCTACCTACTACCTACCTACTACCTACCTACTACCTACCTACTACCTACCTACTACCTACCTACTACCTACCTACTACCTACCTACTACCTACCTACTACCTACCTACTACCTACCTACTACCTACCTACTACCTACCTACTACCTACCTACTACCTACCTACTACCTACCTACTACCTACCTACTACCTACCTACTACCTACCTACTACCTACCTACTACCTACCTACTACCTACCTACTACCTACCTACTACCTACCTACTACCTACCTACTACCTACCTACTACCTACCTACTACCTACCTACTACCTACCTACTACCTACCTACTACCTACCTACTACCTACCTACTACCTACCTACTACCTACCTACTACCTACCTACTACCTACCTACTACCTACCTACTACCTACCTACTACCTACCTACTACCTACCTACTACCTACCTACTACCTACCTACTACCTACCTACTACCTACCTACTACCTACCTACTACCTACCTACTACCTACCTACTACCTACCTACTACCTACCTACTACCTACCTACTACCTACCTACTACCTACCTACTACCTACCTACTACCTACCTACTACCTACCTACTACCTACCTACTACCTACCTACTACCTACCTACTACCTACCTACTACCTACCTACTACCTACCTACTACCTACCTACTACCTACCTACTACCTACCTACTACCTACCTACTACCTACCTACTACCTACCTACTACCTACCTACTACCTACCTACTACCTACCTACTACCTACCTACTACCTACCTACTACCTACCTACTACCTACCTACTACCTACCTACTACCTACCTACTACCTACCTACTACCTACCTACTACCTACCTACTACCTACCTACTACCTACCTACTACCTACCTACTACCTACCTACTACCTACCTACTACCTACCTACTACCTACCTACTACCTACCTACTACCTACCTACTACCTACCTACTACCTACCTACTACCTACCTACTACCTACCTACTACCTACCTACTACCTACCTACTACCTACCTACTACCTACCTACTACCTACCTACTACCTACCTACTACCTACCTACTACCTACCTACTACCTACCTAGTAAAAAAAAAAAAGTATCCTAAGTCTGTCTCCTGGTTCTAAGCTACCTGCCCACCAATTTTCAGCCAAATCGCCGTTCTTGAGTTATAAATAGTGTAACTAACACGACTTTCTTTTATATATATAGATATCAACCAAGAGAGAGAGATAGAAGAGACTATCTACTAACTTATATCTTATCTTTCTCTGCAGGTGATGCTCAAACCCGTTGACAGTACAACGTGTTTGGACGTACCTTGTGCTACGTAGAAGCGATGTTAGAAACTGGGGCACAACATAGTAAGGTAAGGATAATAATTGTGCTATTTGATCTCTTCTTAGTTTCTGCTTTCCTGAATAGTACGTGAGTAGTGAGTAAGATGTTTTGGTGTATAAAAACGTTTTTAGGTCTGCGCTGTATTTTATACTTTGCGGCGGTCATATACAAAGTGATTTTTTTCAATGAAACCTCGAGGGAAAGTACTCTGAATACTGGAGATAGCAAATTTTACTCAAAGGAAACATTTCTTTATTTAAAAAAATAAATAAATCTGCATTCTCAGATTTTCGAAAATTCGTTTGCCATTCTCGGGAATCGAACCCACTAAAATGCGAAAAAATAACATCCTGAACTTTTTTATCATCAATCGAGAGGGTCAATCATGTTATGGATGAAATCTCTTTAACAAACTTGATATTATATGATAATTAATTGAAAGGAAAACCATGAAATCTAAAGTTATAAAATTCCACCTGGAGGGATCCAGGCGGAATTGAAAAATTCCAGCCTGTATTTATTCTTCCACCACTCATAGCGGCAGTTCAAAAGCATCTCACTTTCAAGATAAATCCTAAAATACTTTTCAGCCTTTAAATTGGAAGAAAATGAGTCTGGCAATAATAATATTAGGCCTAGTAAAGGACATTGTCCTAGTTACCATTCAGAACGTGTACTCTGAGAAGTTCTACATCGCCATCGAGGCCATACAGACAATATTTTAATCAACATACAACCTAGCACTGGCCTGCAAATTGCAAAAGTCGTAAGTAAATTTGAATTTCGCGGGCTACTCTGGAGCATCCACCTAACCAAATAATGACTGCCGCTTTGGTAGACCTCTCCGTGCTTCGGATAAGAACATGAAGCCCTTGGTCCCTGCCGCTATTTGTAGACCTTTGGTAGTTGACACTCGGGTAGTCTGAGGTATTTTATTACCCAGTGTCTATTTAGGTGAAAAACATCAAATGAAAAATTTGTGTTGCTTTAACATGGATACTTTCCTTACAGAGAGTCAAGAACGACTGTGCAAGAACGTGATACTGACAAATCATACGTTCAGTAAGATGACCGCGTGTGGCCTGTTCTATGTCGGCGCTGTGCTACAGATATCCTTGATGGGACTTCTAACTAATTATGTTGTTATGCTGTTACAGTTTGCTTTTCTTTAAATTAAGCCATTACAAAAAAAAAAATACGTAACACTTATTAGTTACATTTTTGAGCATTCCCATATAAAAAATAATAATAAAAAACATTTAAAAATATAAAAAATAGTAGCCCATCAGCGCTAGGAACAGAGTCCGAGCTACTGGTGGCCAGGGCTCTTGAGAGAGGAACCTCCTAACAATACGTGCCGTGTCCAGGAGTACCGCTTTCTTAATCAAGCCTTTGATCCAGCTGCCAAGCGAGGATGTTGGTACAGGCTATACGGCTATTAAGCTATGGCCGACACGACTATCGGCACAATGACACATCCATCTTAATATTCTCATCTCCGTTACATGCAATCGTTATTCATTCATCTTTTTCACAACCCTGCATTCTGATCCATACAGTACGACATGCAGGTCTAATCACGGATTTGTATATTTTTCTTTTTAACTTGATGGGCATCCGATGATCGTGAGTTGTTCCAGTCACATGTCGCCATTTCATCCATCCTGTTGATTTCGATTTTTAAATATTCCATTATAAAATAATAAAAAATAAAAAAAAACATATTTTATAATAGAAGCCTACCGGTATCGGAACTAAGTTCAAGCTATCGGCGCAGCAGGTGATCAAAGTTCCAGAAAGAGGAACCTCCTAAAAATACGAGCCGTGGGCAGGAGTATCGCTTTCTCAATCAAGTATTTGATCCAGCTGGCTAACGAGAGCCTCCTTAGATATCGGTCGAAGCTCTAGGCAATTAAGCCAATGGCTGAAACGACTATCGGCACAATGATCGCTGAGTTCATGTTCACATCCCACATATTGACAACCTCGCAAGCCAAGTCAAAATAGTTGCTAGATTTAGACATTTTTATTCCCGTTTGTTTATTTATATTCTTATTATAGTAACATTTTTAAGTATTTCTTAAATTAAAACGATACAAAAAAATAACATTAAAACTTATTAAATTTATGTTTTCGGGAGATCTCCCACTGATGCTGTGTCGAACGCTAGTACGTGGCCGCCACTCCAGAACCTTTCGGCCCCGAGTCATCTGTTCTTCGAGCACTTACTGTTACTTAAGTTTAGTAATTCTTCGGGCTATGTCCCCTATGTCGGTTGCTTGGTTTTCATTCGGATTTTGTCATTTTTGATACAGAGAAACCCGAAACATAGCCTTCTCTATTGCTTTTTTAGTGATATCAACCTCGCTGCACCGTGGTATAGGTACATTCCTTTCACCGCTATCTTATTAATTATTTTACCTCTGACTTTGCCTCACTGTTACAAAGAACTTTACTCTCGTTACATTAAGGTACCTACTGTTGGGTTGCTGAAACATGTTGGTCTAAATTACAGTGATCTTTATTCACGTCTCAATAAGGTTGCTTTTGATTTGCTACTGTGAAGGCATAAAATAACCGTGCCGTGACTGTAGCTTAAGTCAATCGAATGCATTTTTGTTAACTATTCGATCTTCGTTGTCGCAAACAGTATAAAGGGTGTAAAACACCTCTTAACGAAGCCGAAAGACACATGTCCTCCTCGTCATTGCGATCATTTTTTTGTTCTACACCATACCTGGGAACCTTCTAGTTACGGAGATATTGGTGGTCAAAGTTACAACTTTTTGACAAGTTTTTTTTAAAATACAAGTTTTTAATGTAAGATTTTTCTTTAAACACCTCCACGACTCTCGTACTGTTCAATCCATCCATCAGCACAATGTTTTGAGTGCGTTACATTGAGTTCTACTACAAAACATGATTTTTCACCCCAAAAAAAAAGTTGTTTTCCAGCAATATTTTTTGCGTAAAGTTACTTAGTTTGATGTATAGAATGCTTGGTTGACTGCTTCGTGATGAGGTCTTTTACACCCTGTATATATACAACTTTGTTCCATGAAAAGATTGAAATGTTGTTGAGACTGTAGAAGTTTGAAATTTCGTCGGCAACAACCATTCTAAAAGAACCAGCACTTACAACATTAAATATCGTTAATGACCCTAATAGCGAATTAAAGTGGTGCTTCTAACTTTTAAAATAATTGAAACATAATGGACTTTAGCTCTTTCGTTAGTACGACAAATACAATATTATTAGAACGCCTCAGTATTTTCGTAACGTTTATACGAATCAAGCTCGAAACAAGTTTATAAATTGTAAGAATGTTTCTAAATCACAAAGTAATGCCAAAGATGTCGCCTTACCCAGCAGAAGTGTTGCTCAATAACAGACTAGATGAAGAAGTTCAAAAACTGAATAAGGTTACTTTTGATTTGCTGCTGTAAAGGCATCAAATAACCGTGCTGGGACTATAGCTAATGTCAATCGTATCTTCGTTCTCGTAAACAGTATATCACTTTATCTAGGCCCTAATTTCTGTAACTGACTAGGCCGGTCGTGGGCTGAAAAAGTTAGAATTTTGATGTGAACACCCATTTGAAGAACAAAAATACCTTCACATTCCATATTAATATATTGTTAATAACACTAATAGCGAATTAAAATTGACCCTCCTAGCCTTTTAAAATAATTACTGAAACGTTATTGACTTTAACTTCGTCTTCGTTACGATCAATAATACGTAATATTAAAACGCCTCAGTAAATTTTATTACGAATCGAACTAAGCATATAAATTTATTGTAAGAATGTTTCTAAATCACATAGAAATGCCAAAGATTTCGTCTTACCCAGCAGAAGTGTTGCTCAATAACAGACTAGATGAAGAAGTCCAAAAACTGTTTTACCCGTTTAATTTACTGCAGACTCTGTTGTTTTCATCAAAATTTTGTATTCGTGACTGTTACATAACTCCTAACGAGAAAAAGTTTTTGATACTCGAGTTCTTCTGTATTCTCTTCGTGTTTACTGTGACTATGCTACGTTTATTATCTAATGAGTTTAACCATAGTATGGGGAATGATAATAATGCAATACTTGTGATAATCTCAATATGGTTGACTATGTACGAAAGTTTAGGTCTTATCTTAGGTTTTGTTCTCGACATCGTCTACAGCAACGACAACATATTACTTGTTGTAATGATCCAAACTATCCTTAAGAGCATTGATTTTAGTAAGAACATTCACAGTTCTATTGTCTGGAATTGGATCTCGGTATCAACCATTTTTTGTGTTAACTTTTTAATTTTTCTTACCTTTCATATTTTGTATAACAACGCCAATGTTGTGCAGTTTATCATTGAATTAACATATATAGGCATAAATCTCCGCTATGTGTATGCTTTTCGGACTCAGATACTGTTAAACAAGTTTCTCGATGAATGGATAAAAAATATCTACTTGATGAAAGATGGACAAGAAAATGATAAAATACGTTGCATAAATTTTTTCAAGACTTATGAAAACATTTTGAAAGCTTACGAAGTGCACAAGAAATTGTCAAAAATAATGGTAAGATTGCGTGCGTAAAAAAATATGTAAAAAAGACCAAAATAATACACGTTACAACCTTAACAGTCACTCTTTAAGAAAATAAAAGTTCAGAAACACTAAAGATATTACTAGCTATTGGGAAACAGATATGACTGATAAACATGCATTGCAGAAAAAAGATATGCTATGTCAACCACAAACAAAGTTGTGGTACAGGCAGCTCTGGACGGAGAGAGATAGAAGAGACTGTCTACTAGCTTATATCTTATCTTTCTCTGCAGGTAATGCTCAGTGCTGTCAATGTATTTGGACGTACCTTGTGCTTCGTAGAATCAATGTTACAAAATGGGGCACAAGATGGTGAGGTAAGGATAATAATGGTGCTGAGTTACTTGATTCTGTCTATTTTCTCCTGTACGTTAGTAACAGGACCCGCAGCGACACAATGTTTTGATTTGTCAAAACATGTTTAGCTCTGTGCTGTATTTTATACTTTGCGCCGCGCTGGATATATTTATTTATTTCTTTACCCCTAATAGTTTAATAGTCCCTTAATTGTCTAATAGTTTGAAAGCATCTCACTTTATATCTTGAAATACTTTTCAGCTTGTGAATTGGAAGACGGTGAGTCTGGTAATATTATACCTAGTAAAGGACATGGCTCTAGTTACCATTCAGAACGTGTACTCTGAGAAGTTCTACATCGCCATCGAGGAGGCAGAAACAGCTTGTATGCAGAGTATGAAGAATAAAAACTATACAAGTAAGTTTACTGTGAAAAGCTTTTATTGAAATTCTGCATTGAAAGACGTTACTAAGAGCGCAGTTGTGGTCCAATAGTACCGTTATTTTTTCTAGATTTCGAAATCTCCAATAGATTTCCTTCGGTCGTAACCAAATAATAACAGCCGCTCGGCTAAACTACTACGCGCCTCGGAAAGTACGTTAAGCCGTTGGTCCCTGCCGCTATTGGCAACTCCCGTGGTAACTATCAAAGGTCTCTTACCTTTGGTAGTAGTTTGTCTATATAATGTGGGTTATGGAGGTTTGATAAGTAGTTGCTCCATGTCAAATGTAATGTAATGTATATCCGGCTAAACAAGAAACCCACTTAAATAATTTAAGGAAAAAAGCTAGGATGATGATACTGCGTGTACAGTTTAATCATTTCATATTATTTAATAATATCTTGAATACAATTTACAATTATTGACTGAATTTACAAAGTGTTTTAAGTGTAATTAAGACATAAAGAATATGAACGCTGATTTTAGGATTGAACCATTTATTTAACGATGGGAGAAAATACAAATGCACATCAAGCCGCCATTTGTTGGAAAGTGTACCACAGGCAATAAAAAAAAGAAAGCCCCTTTTTAATAACTTATTGTCTATTCTTACTCATATTCTAGACTACCTCACATAACAATAAGCTGGTATATGTTTTTTTTTTTAATTATTAGCATTAGGTATTGTTAAAATTTCGAATAGACACGAATCCTAAATTGTAAATGTTATTCCTATTTCTTAATTAGATTATTTGTAATAGATATTTGTATGCCATTCTATGGCAAAACATGTAAGTTCACAATCCTATTTATAAGACCTTAATGTACCATGTTTTTACACAAATAAAATTATTCTATTCTATTCTATTCTATTCTTACAGAGAGTCAAGAACGACTGTGCAAGAACGTGATACTGTTAAATCGTACGTTCAGTAAGATGACCGCGTGTGGACTGTTCTATGTCGGCGCTACGCTACAGATGTCCTTGATGTTACTTCTAACTAATTATGTTGTTGTGCTATTACAGTTTGCTTTTCTGTAAATTATAAGTATTCTTAAAAGAAAATATACGTGTCCAATAATTTACATATTATTCTCTTTAAATTATTTAGCCTTTTCCACATGATTGTCTTTATTATGAATAGTGTATCAATAGCTCTTTCATGCTATTGTGTTATTATCATTATATATTATTTGACTTCATTGGAATTCGATTGATTGAATTCATTGAAAGTGTTAATTAAATTGGTACCTATTATAACGCCTTGCATAAGCAAGAGATTAAGAGATTATGGCCTTGATTTATTACATTGATTACATTTGTAATTCCAATATAAAAAAAACTACACTTTGAGACTTGAAACATGCGTTAGTGGAAGAATGGACCAATATCCCGGAACATGAAAACTAGCCAAGTCAGACCTTAGTCTACAATATATTCTCCTAACTTAAAAGAAAAAATGATATTTTATGTTGTTATAGATAAATTTCAGGACTGACCATTGATCTTGGCACCCATTTAGATTTCACTTCTTTTGTCGTTGAAGTCAACAACCAAGGCATATATCATAATATTGAACTTGGCTCTCATTTCACATTTATGTTTTTGATGGGATATCATTACTTTTTGTACATATGCCATCTAGTGTCACTTTTAAATAAATCAATGGAGGCGGCATGATGTAGTGAGTGAGTTTCTGAGAATGATAATAGGTGGCGCTAGTGGTTGTAGAATACGGTTAGTTACGCGTAATAAATACGAAAATCTACTATATTCTTATTTATAAGTACAAAAACGGAAATATTTGGATTAAAGAAAATTAAGGGTGGTATTCAACTCGTTATATATTCACGTAAAGATCATAAAATCTACATATAGAGATTTACAGGCACTAATTAATAAGTTAAGTGAAAATTATAATAAAATGATAAAAAATTACCAGTTTCTGATATTTTCCTTTGTATTCACCTAATTACCTATCTGCATGCCAAATTTGAACTTTCTAGGTCATCTGGAACTGGGTTATAGTTTTGATCTATAGGTCAGTCATAAAAATGACGATTTTTGGACGTTAATATCTAAATAACCACATATACATCTCGCTAGTTTCAATATATGAGCCAAATTTGACAAGTTTAGGTGAAATAGTTTTTGAGTTATGAGGGGCTCAAAAGTGGCTCCAAATGGTTCGTGTAATATTACACACTGTGAGCTGCGCGCCAGAACTTGGCTTGACACGCTCCCGCGTGTCTAGATATTCTTATAAATCTCGTAACATCTTAATATTTGGAGATAAGTATGGAACAATCTTTTATGACACATTTCATTTGGATCACGTAGCTTACAATGAATTTATCAGCACATTTAAATTATTTTACGACATAAGCTTCCCATATAAAGAAATAAAAATCAACATAATACATAAACCAAATTGGCTATCGCATGGCGTTAAATTATGCAGTAGGAAAAAAAGGGAACTTTTGTGGCAATCCAGGTTGAAGCCTAACCACGAAAATAAAAGGAAATTTACTACTTATTCTAGACTATATAATAAAATTATTAATGTAACACAAAAAGCTCAAAATAACTACAAAATACAGCAATCCAAAAATAAATCGAAGACTTGTGACGGAAAGGGTGTCCGTGGGGGTAAATAGAAGAAAACCACGGACCCAGGTCAACATAAAAAATATATTTAATAAAATAAACGGGTGTGGGTAGGTCTATGGTCACAAGTTTCTCCAAGCCCGCCTGGGGGTTTGCACGGTACTCTCCTGGCTCAGCCCGGCGTGACGATGACCGTAGCGGTGTGCCACGCTGCAGACGCCAGGTAGGGTGACGGACGGCAGATGATCGCGCCGACCCGTAGAATTTCGACGCGGCCACGCAGGTAAAGGGTACCCGCTGCGGAGCCCGCGGCAAATTGGATGCCGGTAAAACGGTTGTCAGCCGAAATCCTGACTGTCAGCCGGAATCTTGAACCCCAGTATGGGGTTTACGTAGACACAAAACGAAAAGAGTTAGGTTACTAACAAAAATTAAAGCTGCCTGCTTTAAGCCCGAATATTCTAGATCACGAATACTTCTAGAAATTTAATTTCCGATAAAAAAACGCGTCTAGTCACTGGGAGCAGAATATTTCCAAAAAAAGCTCGTCATCGCGAGTCCGTGACATTTATACTGGCGTGTTTACGCATAGACAAGTCTTCACTCATTCGATCAGATACACGTAACGCGCGCACAGCACTGGTAAAAACAGCTAATTTTAGTCGTTTAGTAACTGGACGGCCCAATGAGTATGTATACTCTGTGGCGTTTGTTTTGACATTTAACTTAATTAAAGTGTTGAATAGGTTATGTTTACAAAGTAACGGTAGAAACTATTCTGAGTTTCTACAACGTTACAGACTATAAGGCAAGTTATTAATCAGACTAAATTCAATATCCCTAAACAACAAATTGAGAAACTCAAAATTGACAATCAAATTATATACAAACCTTTGGATATCGCTGGTGCTTTTAATGACTTTTTTGTTGACAAAATACACCCAAAAATAGACCCTAAATGTAAGCCAAAATCATGCGTGTCATCCATGACAAATAATTCAATGTTCATGGCACCTAGCACACCACACGATTTATATAAAATAATAATGTCCTTATAAAACACTAGCAGTGTAGGCTTTGATGGAATCGCCACAAAGGTACTAAAGTCAGTGTCAGCCGAGATATGCGGTCATCTAAGTCACATACTGAACCTCATTGTTTGTGCTGGTAAATATTCAGATGCTTTAAAAACATCTATAATAAAACCTTTATTTAAGAAAGAAGATAGGAAGTTGATGGAATATTATAGACCAATTTCACTTATAACGGTTATTTCAAAGATATTTGAGAAATACATCTACAGGGAATTATATAACTTCATGGAAAAAAATAATGTAGGGGTTTTTGATCACGCCTACACTTAGATGATAAATGATATGTGACTGCTGATATTGATATTGGCAGAAAGATCGCGTAATAAATGATAACGACACAACTTCCTGTGCTAAGTATTATAATTGATACTTATTGATAGAAATGATAAAGTGCAGTGATACATAATGCTACAGTTACAATATAAATACTATGAAAAAGTGCTGACGCTCGCGGCGGCGCAAATTATGTATATAAAACTAAATTAAACCTGTACAGTTGTCTGTACAAATAATATACTTTGTGAAGAACAAAAAGGATTCAGACAGCACAGAACCATAAATATGGCAATTTATGACTTTTTGTTTACTATTATGAGATACATGGATAAACGATCCCCCATATGTGTTTTGCGATATGATGCAGGCTTTCAATTATGTCCATTAAAATACTTTACTGAATAAACTAGAAGCCTACCGTATTAGAGGTAATGTGCTTGAACTTATAAAAGCGTATTTAGAAATTAGAACACAAATAACGGAAATTAGTCGCATTAATGTGGTTATTAAACATGAAGAGATAGCAAGATCGCGAGAACGTAAATTCTCATTCGGTGTACCACAAGGAACCGTTAAAGGCCCGTTCTTGTTCATATTATATGTCAATGACATGCCCATGTCCCTTGAACAGCCTCTGACCATGTTTGCAGACGATAGTACAGTAACGATCCCTTGTATAAATGCAATGACATATGAAAATGATATCAATAATTCTCTTGACTCACTAATTAAATGGCTAGACAAAAATAATTTAAATATAAATTTAGGTAAGACAAAGATAATGCACTTTAGACAGCGTACTCCCGGCGTAACTAATCTTCACTTACATTAAAAAAATGACAATATTATGGAAGCGGGAGATACAACATTTTTAGGTTTACAAATAGACTATAGCTTAAATTGGAAAGCACATACCGAAATCATGTGTAAAAAACTGAGTTCATCTGCATATGTTTTATATAGATTATCCTCCATAGTAGATACCAAAACACTCCTTACGGCTTACTACGGCATAGTTGAATTTTCTGGGGGAACTCGACTGATAGAGACATAGCTTTTAAGACCCAAAAAAGATGTCTCCGATCATTGTTTAAACTTAAAACTACAGACAGTTGCAAGCCAAATTTTAAGCAATACAATATCATGACCCTTCCTTGTATCTATATTTTCGAAGTAGCTATGTTTGTACAGCAAAATTCAAGTCGTTTTCAACGCCTTGCTGATGTATTTCCAAGGAATAGGCGTGACAATAGCAAACTTTGTCAAGTACCATGTCAAACCACTTTAATGCGCAAAAGTATTTATTGCATGGCCCCTATTATTTTCAATAAATTGCAGGTGGCTGGAAAGATTTAAATACAGTGATGTTTAGGAGAAGATTAAGTAAATTTTTGACAGATAAAGTGTACTATAGCATAAATGAGTTTCTAACAGAGAAAAATATATTTTTTGATTAATTTGAATAATAATGATATTTTATTAATTGAATTATATAATTGTAACAAAAATGATAATTTAGTAATTGAATGATAATTGTAATAAAATGAAAATTTATTAATTGAATGATAATTGTAATGAAAATGATAATAATTTAACAACTGATCTGTTGTATGATAATTGTAATAATATTAATATAATCGATCTGGTCTTTTAAATGTAAGAACATGTTTCATAAATAATGTAAATGTTTGCATGCCGAATGGTAAAATATGGCTGAACTTTGAAATGTCATAACAACTATATTGTATTACTGCCTACACAGTCTTTACTCACATACCTCGCCTAATAACACAAGTACTGACTGCCTAACACACACAATAAAAGGACACACACGCTTATATTCCCCATTTATAAACACGTACTCACACCACACTTCATCTATCACACACACACACACACCACACACACACGCACACACAGTATACTTACCTCTTATTACATGCACACCTACACACTTCACACAACAAAACTATGTAAGTTTTTAACAAAATATTGATTATATAATACTTCAGTTTCGTTCTCTTGTATCAACTTATGTTTAAGTAACTGCTCGGCCGAACACTGTCTCTTAAAATACAGGTGATCCTAGTTTAAGAGACAGGGTTATATAAATTATTGTACGGTTTTTACAACATTTGTATTGTTTTATATGTATCTGTATTTTTTTGTTGGTGAATAAACTATTTTATTATTATTATTACCCATATATTTTGCAAAATAAATTCTATTCTATTCTATCACCTTTGAACGAATGTAAAACCTGATGACTCCATTGAACAACGTTATCCTCGAGTAGCTTTATAAATCTTATTGCATACACTACATTAACGTCGAAACACATTAAAGCCATTCTAGCCACAGTACCATAAAACGGCATATCTGGGTACAAAACATAACTGTAACAGCATAAAAAAATGTAGTAGCAGATAATAATCATAATAATAATAATCCATTTATTTCAGGTAACAAAGACCCATACATAAATACCTTAACCTAAAAATACATACTAATAACAATTTTTGTTAGTATAAGCAACTTAAAACTATGTTAGTGGCATTTCACTTGCACGATGTTTTGCGCGTTCTTGTGGAATTTGCCCGCGGAAGCGACGGAACACCACATCCTGCGGCTGAAAACTTTCTTCCATCACCAAATGGAGCATACACGTTAAAAAAACAACAAAATACAGACTTAGGTAGGTTAATCCTCAAAGTTTTCGATAGCTTTAAGGATATCAATTCGAAATGTATTAGTTGACAAAGAAAATAAATCTAAATTTGAGAATAGGGTGTTATAATTTTTCGCTAAACGACGCAAAGGTGCGCGGTCCCCCGCGTTTGTGCGACACGAGGAGACAGCAAACAGCGGGCGACCGTGCGCCTCGCATCTTATGATAGTCCTAGGTACTACATAACATAATCTGTTTGATAAATCTGAGCAATCGTATTTGTTATTAAGAAACAACATCAAGGTCATAAAGAAACATGCTTTCCAAAAAGGTGCGTCTAATATTCAGAGTAGTGAGTTTGTAATGTTTCAATAAATTACGGTAAGAGGTAGATTTACGGAAGCATCGGTAATGAGTAGCTTTAAGAAATTTATATTGTACGGTTTCAAGGTTTTCTTTGTATTTTGTATAGAAGGGATTCCAAATCATTGCAGCATACTCTAACTGTGATCTCACCAAAGATTTGTATAAATGAATGTATGTATGAGTACGTTTAAAATCAGTCATGCATCTCATCACAAACCCATATATGCGAAAGGCATTACTAACAATCTTAGCTATGTAGCACTCCAAGGTCTCTAATTAAATTTGATTTGTGCAATAAGGTGTTATTTAAGTCATATGTGTGACTTATTACATTTCTATTCTTGGTAAATGTATTGATGAACACTTTGCAATACTTAGTTGAATTTTATGCTCGATACAGTATGTCGAGAATATATCCAGATCCTCTTGAAATAAGAGACAATCATTTTTGTTTTGAATTTTTCTAAAAAATTTAAGGTCGTCGGCATATAGTAGAAATTTGGAATATCTGAAACACATATATGTATATCATTTATGAATAATATAAACAAGAGAGGGCCCAAAATTGAGCCTTGAGGCACACCGGATGTAACATGTATGGATGTAGATTCAAAACCTTTGATGACTACTTTTTGAGTTCTATTTGAGACATACGATGTAAACCAAAGAAATAAATCACCCCGAATACCGTTGAAAGCAATTTTTGTTAAAAGCAGTTCATGGTCCACCTTGTCAAAAGCTTTTCGAAAGTCTGTGTACACAGAATCTTGTTGATCCGTGTTATTAAACAAGAAATCAGTGCAAACCATTAAATTTGTGATTGTTGATCTTTTTTTAACATATCCATGCTGTTGTTTTGTTATAACGTTATGTAATATAGGATAAATCTCGTCATGGACAAGTCTTTCGAAAAGCTTCGACAAGGTGGGCAAAATAGAGATGGGTCGGTAATTTTCAATATCGTGCTTGGATCCAGATTTATGTACGGGAGTTATATTAGCTCTTTTCCAAATCTCAGGAAACAAACCTTCTGGAATACATTTGTTGTATAAAATATATAGGGGTGTGCATATGATTTCTGCTGTTTTTTTAAGATAAAGTGCTGGTACACCATCTGGCCCAGGACCTTTTGTAGTATCCAGTGATTTTAAAGCTTTTAAAATTTTATCAATACTGAAATGGATATTGTTAACAAGAACACAATTTTCGTCGTACTATTGCGGAGGTAACCAAGTAGTTTTGTCAAACGTGGAATGTTCGTAAACTGAATGAAAGAATTCCAAAAACATATTGCAAATTTCAGTAGGATCACTCGAGTTATGGCCTTCATAGGAAACTGTGGAAGGTATGCCATCGTTAGTTTTACGATTTGAAATATAATCCATAAATATTTAACGTTTTTATTAATGTTTTCTTCAACTGAGTCAATATAGTCATTGTAACGTTTTTTACATTCAGCTTCAAATCTGTTTCTTAAGAAGGAAAATTGTTCGTAGTCTGATATGTTTCCGTATACCTTCCATTTAATCTGGGCTCTATTTTTGGTCATAAAAATGCGTATTAATGACTTGGAGAACCAACAAGGGAATTTAGACGAGCGCAAGGAGGCTACAGGCGTATGATCTTTTATTGTTCGGAAAATAATAATAATATCATAGAAAACATTTACAGAATCTTCAGCTGCAATTCCGCTCAAAGCACTAAACCAAATTTTACACAAGTCTTGGTTAATTAGGTCGTAATTGGCTTTATAAATGACTATGATGCTAATATGTTGCTTGTAGAATTATTTGCCAAAAAATCAGAATGATCGCATGTATTTTAGTATGGTTTCTAAGTACTCGTTAAAAGATTTTTTTTTATCAAATAAAATTAGTTGTATTATGTTTTCAAAACACTATCGTACTAGCATATATCCTGAAGAGTATCATATATTTTTCTGGTTTTGTTTATTGCAGTGAATCATATGCTTTTTTGCATTATAAAACTCGCGTTTATCTCCTGTAGTCGCCTTAAGAGCGGCCAACCCGCCATACTTTTCGCGAGAATTTTGACTATAGCTCGTGCGTGATTATGCCGTTGTTAGACATATATCTTTGAATTTTTTGAATTATTAGGTATCTTGTGGACTATATCTAGGCTTCTATCGAAGCAGAAAATAAAAATTTTTAGAAACAAATTCTGTATAAGCCTCCAAAATTTGCTGTTTTTCACAACTTTTACCTCAACTTTGGCCGTTCATAATGTACTTATAAATTGTAAAAGTAAAGAAAGCAGCCTGATAGAAGCCTTGCGAATGTAGTGGAGATCTAAATAACAAATAATTATTTCACATACTTGTAAGACTATTTCAAAAACACGTATTTCTTGGAACAAGTTTTATAAATTTTCGAACAATATTTTTCGTTCAATGTACCCGCGTTAAGTGGTATGAGGTACGCGGGAGGCAAGTAGTGCGGATTCTGGGCTAGGTAAGACAGGGCAGTTGAAAGAATACCACCGCTGTGGCTCTGGATGAAACAACAAGCTTTTCGACCATGCTCGCGTTGACGAAAGGCGGGCCGGGAAGGGCCCTCTTATGTAGTTTTTACGTGAAAGAGTAGGTGACAAACATCCATCCATCCTCACAAAATTGTTTATTTGTGACACAGGTAAATCAGCAACTTGCTCTAATGCAATAATCAGCCTTGTGGAATCGGAAGTGCCGAACTTGAGATATTATGAGGCTATGAGTTCAACCTAGTTGTCGAAAATGGCAATATCACACTGTACTGGGATCAAGTCATCATCATCATCACGAACACTATTGCAGCCAATAAGCCTGATATGGTGGTGGTGGTTGGATTAGAGCGGCGTGCAATAATTGTTATAAGCAAATCAAGTCTCTTGACTTAGCTCGCGAGGTTGTCGACATGTGGGATGTGAGCTCAGCGATCAATGTGTCGATCGATTTTTTCTGCTATTTCCTATCAGACTTTTACGTTCGATTTTGTCGCCTCGTCTTGTCAACCGGGTACTGTGATGATAATTATTCTGGGTTAAAGCATCATAACTTCACGCCTGTAATCAACGAAGAGTTAGGTAGAGTATTCTGGAATTTGGGCACACTGGGAAGTCTGGATACGGAAATAAATAATAATGCGTGTAGTGACCAGTTCAAGTTTAATCGCAGACTGAATCCTATCCACTAAGCACAACCTACCGCCATGTTATAATAATCAATGTACCTACATATTACCATACATTACACCTCCCCTCTTAATCTTATATATACTCTCGAAACTTACAGACTATTACAACATTTATATAACTACAATCAAAACATAATTCAAATAAAATAATCCTACTTAACTAAATAATCTATTTAATCTATTTCGAATCGGACCACCGGTCTACGTATTCGATGGGAGCGTTCCGCTGGTGGCGTCGGTTCAGCCTTTGAGCTAGGTGGCTTCACAAGTGGAGGTTTCGGAGACACAACATTTCTTCCCGAAACACACACTCTTTTATCAGATTCTAATGGTGCTTCCTCTTTTACAACATCGGGCTGATTTTTGCTCAGACGTCTTGACTCCGATGTCCCTATCGATCCATCTGATGGCGACGGAACAGCAGTCTCACTCGAGTCACCCGGTTTGTTATTAAGATCGTCAGTCCCTTGACAAGGAACATCTGACAGCCGAGACCGGCGTTTTATTTGGTCAATGTGTCTCTTGAGACCCCGGCCATCACCGCTATCCACCACATACCTACGAGTACCCTCTATCTCTCTCACAGTTCCTTTCACCCACTTATCCGACGCACCGTACTGTCTCGCCCAGACAGCCTCACCTTCCCTCAGAGTTCGTGCATGGACTCCCTCGCATTCTACCTGTCGACCTTGTCTATCACGCACCCTGTTCTCTAATGATCTCTGTCCACGTAATAAGTCCATACGGGAACGGAGCGACCGCCTCTGTAGCAATGCCGCCGGTGTTTCGCCTGTAGTGCTGTGCACTGAATTACGATATGCCAACAAGAATATCTGTAAAGCTGTGTCCACGTTAATTTTGTCCCTAAACGCTTTTTTAATGGCTCGCTTGCAGAGTCTGACCGCGTTCTCTGCCGCCCCGTTGGACGCCGGGTGGTAGGCAGGCGAAAATCTTTGGCGTATATCATTATTCCTTAAAAATGAACAAAACTCTCCGCTTGTGAACGGAGGGCCTTGATCTGAAACTAGCTCCTCGGGTAACCCAAATCTAGCAAATGTAGTTCTCAGAACTTTTATTACACTTGAAGCCGTCGTGTGATCCATTTCAAAAATTTCTATCCACTTGGAACTAGAATCAACTATCACTAAAAATTTTGCACCGTGATACGGGCCCAAAAAGTCTACACGTAACCTGGTTCAAGGCTGCGCGGTGTAAGGCCATGGTTGCGGCGGTGCCCGCGGTGGCGCATCCGCCTCCGCAGCGCACGTCTCACACCGCTTACACATCGCTTCTATGTCTGCGTCTATGTTAGGCCACCAGACATAACTTCGAGCCAGTCCTTTCATCTTCACTATACCCATATGACTGGTATGTAACTGCTTTAAAACAGTTTCCCTTAACTGCGCTGGAATTACCATTCTGTATCCCCACATCAGACAGCCGTATTCCGAATACATTTCGCGCCGCCTATTGAAATAAGATTGAATTTCGGGATTAGGACACACGTTTGGCCAGCCTGATTGTACGTACGGCACAATTCTACAAAGCTCAATATCTTTATGGGTTGCCTCTTTGACGTCATTATGAGTCACCGGTAAAAAATCTTCTACGAAATGCACATACGTGCTTTCCCTTCCAATCGAGTGTAAATTTACCTTATGTGGAAGACGTGATAATGCGTCTGCACAATTTTTTTTTGACACGACATACTCAATATTATAAGTATATGCGGACGACAACACAGCCCACCTCTGTAAACGGGATGCAGCCATTACCGGAATACCTGCCTTATCCCCGAAAATGTACGTTAATGGTTTATGGTCGGTTTTCAACGTGAACTTCCGTCCATATAAATACTGGTGAAATTTTCTTACCTCGAACACTATCGATAATGCCTCACGATCAATCTGCGAATACGATCGCTCAGCAGCACTCAGCGACCGCGAGGCGTAAGCTATCGGGCGCTCCCCACTCGATGTGACGTGTGACAACACCGCGCCGACCCCCACGCTGCTCGCGTCGGTAGTCAGTATGAGCGGCAACTCGGCTGAGTAGTGCGTCAGTACTTCCCCACTAGCCAATAACTTTTTTAATATCAAAAATGCATTCTCGCATTCCTCACTCCAATCATACCTTACCCCTGACCTTAGTAAATTATATAAAGGGGCTAGAACTGTACTGACATTTCTTATAAACTTTGCATAATACATGACCATACCAATAAAAGCCCTCAACTCCGATACGTTCGACGGTGGTGGCGAATTTATAATAGCTTTAACCTTGTCCGCACAAGTATGTACGCCATCCTTACTGATGACATGACCCAAGTACACAACAGACTTAGAAAAGAAGGCACACTTATCTCGCTTCACTCGTTATCCATACTTCTCCAGTCGATCAAAAACCTTGCATAAATTACTCATGTGGTCATACGCTGTACGCCCCGTTATGATGACGTCATCGAGAAATACGCCCACATGTGGTAAATCCGCGAACAGTTGTCCCAAACGTCTCTGAAATATAGCCGGACTAGATGATAAGCCATACACTAATCTATTGTATCGGAACAACCCTTTGTGAGTATTTATTACTGTGTACTTGCGTGAGTCATCCAATTCAACTTGTGCATAAGCTTGGGAAAGGTAAAGTTCGCCCCCTTCCAGCCGAACGAAAAGGTCTTCAACCCTAGGTAGTGGATAACGATCGACTTCTATTACCTTATTCAGTGTTAGCTTATAATCAGCACATATTCTAATGCTGCCGTCCTTCTTTACGACCGGCACTATGGGCGTTGCCCAGTCGGACCGTTCGACAGGAGTGAGAATGCCGTCCCGCACCAACTGATCAAGCGCGCGCTCCACCAGCTCGCACAGCGCGTACGCCAGTGGCCGCGCTCGCATGAATACTGGCCGCGTGCCAGGCCTCACATGTATGCCAACCTTGCCACCAGTGAAACGCCCCAACCCGTCCGCGAACACTTTACAGTATCTGGAACTAAAAGATTTCATATCAAAACCTGATTCCTTTTCGATGCTATTATTGTTAACATTTGTATATTCCAGTACTGGCAATTGTATTCTTAATGATGCCATCCATTGCCTGCCTAGAAGCACAGTTTTTCCATTTTTAATGATATAAAGATCTAGTTTCATATATTTATCTTTATATTTGACAAGAGGTTTTAAAACTCCTATTGGTTTCACATATTCGCCCGTATAATACTGTAATAAAAACTACTGTAGCTCCAATCAACTCTTCAGTATATTCAAATCCAAGTATTTCATTCCACATAGGCCTGGATGGGCACTTAAGAACGTCGACAAGGGTGCACGGTTCGGTTGGTGGCTTCCATGGAGAAGAACCGGCAAGAAACTCCATGGTTACTCTTTTCAAATTATTTGGTATTACACAATTCTACATTACTTCACGTTTTATACAAAATGCAATAATTACAACACTTATCAGACATAGATCCGACTGTTAGTCTTAACACCACAATTTCTCCCAATGAACAGCGCTCTCTCGGTCGAGTGTCATGTTTTATAAACTACCCCTTCCCGCTTCAACATTGACGGCTAGGCAGTGTTGTCATTTCTCAAATATAAAACGAATTATTAAAATCTTTGAAACCCTACATAATATTTTTGAAAATCATGACATTCGGCCATCCGACACAGTGTGGCCTCCTGGCACACACAACAATCATAGAAATAAAATCATGACATTCTTAAAAGTTAAAAATGAAGAGAGAAAAACAAAAAATACAAACAACAAAAAAAAAAATATTTCTATACATTACAAATATATATAAAATTTTAAAACTTGACAACATATTTAACTAGAGCTTCTGAGCTTGTACATTTAAAGAAAATGTTTTGCAATAAAATAGACAGTAAGAGGAAATATTTTAAGTTAGCTTTACTCAGTTACTTTTGCCAGCATCCTCTAAGCTACTGGACATCGGAGCTATGCAGTTCCAAAATGTATCCATGATCGGATTCTATCAGCTGCAACTTCAGTGATCTTGTATGGACCCGCAAACTTCGACAGAGGCTTTGTACTTTTCTTATCATATCAAAATTAAGTTTTTCGACTTATGGCAACTCTAAATTAGTACTTAGACTTATCGGCGCTAAGCTTATTTGACAAAATGTCATGTAATTTATCTCGTGTATTTATATATCCCAAACATAGCCTCTGCCGCAGTTTTCTGTGTTGAGGCATTAACAGGACTTCTATATAAAGAACGAACTCTGTTTTAAGCTTTCACGGTTTAAAACTAAACTTATCACAACTAACTAACTTTCTTATAAACTAACTATCTAATTAACTAACTTAACTTAATATTGGGAGCTCAAAATAATGAACAATCACGGAATATATCCCGTAAGTGACAATATAACTAAAGAACGAACTCTTTTAATGTGTGGACTAATTTACAATTATTATTATTTAAAAACGATTTAATTTTACTAAAGAATTTATAAATAATGTTAATAATTAATGTATTATAAAATCGAAATTATGGTAACGTTATTGAACGTTTTGCTAAAATAATGAATGATAAAAATGGATGTTTAAAGACTACGTTTAAAGTTTACTAAAGAATGGTATTGTGTAACTTGTAAAATATGCATGTGATGATATATGAAATATATCGGACTATGTATTACGCTCAACTTATTTTAAGACCAATAATTGTATATGTACCAATATACAGTAATATGTACCAATAATTATTTTACTTTACTAATTATTTTATATTTATTATTAATAATAATTATTTTACTTTACTTAATAAGTACATGTTAAATTTCACATAGATACGCATTATACAATAATGTAAAATTATATTTGCATGCGCTAAAAAGCCAAAATATCGTTTGTGCCTAAACCACCAACTTTAACATCTGGTAACACCTGTATTTTAAGCAAATAAATAATTCTTAACATTACAAATAAATGATTATGATTACGAACAGTGTTGATAGTGCCCTATTGTATGTTTCCCAGACACTTGTCTCAGTCACGTTTAGGCTTGATAGGTTTTAAGATGATCATGAATTTTAAGATGGTTTGATTAAATCTCTCTGCTGACCATTAACTCTGAGACAAGCTACTGCGTTTAAAATATGTTCTAATACCATGTGTATTACAAAAGGTTTTTAAAGTCTTTCAACGTAAAGCTTGTGTCACGGTCAGACACAATCTTAGTTGGAACACCGATGACCGAAGTCATAAACTATTTTCTCAAAGACCTTAACCGTGGTTTTGAGTCGTATGTTCACGTAATTTATTATTAAACTGCGGTTGAGGTCTCTGAGACGCAAGAAAGTTAAGTAAATCTTCGGGATCCAAACTATTCCGAGTCTGTGACCTATTCCTAATCGAACAGTTAGTCAGCCAGCCAGCCAACAGCTACCAGTAATTTAACATCTATTTAATAATCCTAATTAATTTATCATAAAATACCCACGAAGACTTTCATCAACAGGTAAAGTACGATTCAACATCTCTTCCAACGGACGTCCGTAACTTTCTTCACTAGGGAAAGTCTTTTCGCTCGAACTATGTAGATATCAATGGGCTTCTCTGCCTTAGCCTTCATTTTCATGGACTTACGCCGGCGCCTCAGAGGTATACCAGACGGGGTACCAAGCTCAACATCAGACGACATCGTCACGGCTCACTGAAACATTGTACATCATTTGAGAAGTAATCCGTTCACACTCGCATAAAAACGATGTCATGTGAATGATCGATCACAATAAGCTTAATTATCATTAATTTTAATTAATTTAATTCTCTATGACAGAAATATCCATATTTTGGGTAATAGGCATAAAAACATTATTATCAATCAAAGACATATACCACACAATACTATTTACCAAATCAAGTCAAATAAGACGTTGGTCTTGGTCAAACAAACAAATAAGAAATTGAACTAAAATATCAATATAAATTAATTAATCAATCAATAAGTGAGCAATCCAACAATGTAAAACACAAAAATGTCATTTGTTTGCTAGGCATTTACAGGCTGTTAGCAACACAACATTTAGTTTGATTAATTATTTGTATGGCACAAAGGCCCAGAGGGTATTCCAAAAATGTTGTTTAATTTATTATTATTTATTTAAACTTCATGTACAATAGTGGTACACTCGAATTCAAATTGCCTTTATTTCTGGTATTTTTTTTTTTTACATTTGCCTATTTTATAAGACATCGTTTTATAATTTTGTTGTGCATGCTATACTATCACTTTAGTGATTTAAAGTGAGTAAGAAGACTTATGAAATTATGTAGTGATACATAGGCGGACTTAATGCCACAAGGCATTCTCTACCAGTCAACCTTTGGGTTAAATAGGAAAACATTGTGATAGGGTACAAAATAATATAAAAAAACTAGTTTTTTGGGAACGAGAATACCAATACTTATATTGATTTTAATACACATATACAGATAAAATTAACTAATATATATTAATATATATTCTATCAAATACCAAAAATTGAAAAGATAATACCGAGAAAACTAATAATAATTATTATGACTAGACTTCGAATTGAGAGCTATTTAGTCTGACTTAAATAGTAGTTACGAACTTTTCTTTAGAAAGTGAATTTGCTTTGCTTTTTGCTTTTATCCGTCAATGTCATTAATTGTCAGACGTCAGTCTATACCAAGATTATTAAAGAGGACAGATCTGTATCTTTGTATGTACTGAATAAACTTAAAAACTGCTGGACATTTTTCTTTCAGCAATGGATAGCTACATTACCAGCGAGCAACAAAAGCTATATTTTATACCCGTACTCGAAACTGTGACGTCCGCTAGTACTTCTACATAAAAGTACAGCTTAGCAGTCAAGTTCCTCAACAATAACCGCCTATTGATTTCTGAAATGTGTACAATATTCATCGACATAATCTGTCTCTTATTTATTTAATTAAAAATCATTCGAATTCAATATATTTATTGCGCTTCATCTAAACGTTGTAAGAGTCATTAACCAGTAAGCAAATATAGTTTGCTCAAATCCGACGAATGTATGCAGCTCACCCAATAATCCATTGAGAAAATATCCATCGCCCCTAACGCATCCAGCGAGCAACTCACGGGCTCCATTAAAAGAAAAGATAACCCGTAACATTGATAGGGAATAAACAACTACTATAATTCACTGCTCACTATAATTCATTGCTCACCATTATTAATTAATTTAAAGTTTAAAAAAATGACGTGTGTTTGTAAAAACCTACTTGCAAAATAAACATCATTTAACATTTATCATTTATCATCTATCATCTATCAATTATCATTTATCAATTATCATTTATCATTTATCATTTATCATTTATCCTTTATCATTTAGCATTTATCATTTATTATTTATCATTTACAAAAATCCAGCGAACACACTAAGTCGCATAACATAGGCCCTGTGAACACATTTAGTTCACTGGGTTAACATCTGCCTGACGACCGATTCACTGTGATAAATCAGTAGGACACACCTGCATAAAATCAAGTGAACTAACCAAGTCGCCTAACATGGATCCGACGACCGATTCACTGTGATAAATCAACAGGACAAACCTGCATAAAATCAAGTGAACTAACCAAGTCGCCTGTGAACACACTTAGTTCACGTTATCATTATCATCATCATTATCATGGATCCGACGACCGATTCACTGTGATAAATCAGTAGGAACAAGTACCCACTGAAATATCCAGCGAAATCACTAGGTACGTCTCTTGACAAAGACCCTATGAACCAACATAGTTCACTGGGTATCCATTTAGGAAATTACCATGGCCAGTATTGACATTTACCTCTGGATGCTTGTAAATAATCATAAATAAAGCATGTTACACTGGCACTACCAATGTTGCTCATTTAAATCCCGGTGCAGAGGCCTATGGTACATAATAGCAAAAACAATTTAGAATTTTATAATAAACATTGTGGGTAATCATTCTCATAAATGCCTCATGTTAAATTCTTCAAAATACTTCAAAACGTGTAACAGTTTTTGTTTTTTTTTTTTTTTTATCGAGCAAATATTAATAGTTTAACGACTACGAGTATCCCTATCTCTACCTACATGGCATGACACTACATGTAACCTACATGGTTTATTAACAACACTCACACATGGTTCTTTAGAATGGATGTTAACATGTAAAATCAACACATCTTCATGGCTGCATTGTTAAACTCATATATTAAATGCCATAATTATTTTAATTTTATTTATTTAACTAACCAACAGCGATACATAAAAATATTTTACAAAATATGCTTGTGACAGTTATTATGGCCAATTATAGCATTCCGTGTGTAACTGGGATATATATATATATATAATACATGCGAACGGACCAATGCCAGATATTTTCAAAAAATAAAAATACAATACAAAAATACGATACAACATAATTTTTAAGTTATTTTTAGAACTGGATTACAATTTTGAAAAATTTTAAACAAAAAACGGTTGAATAAAAGATAGTACAAGAAGAAGAAGATTATTCACTATTCGTTTTTTTTTTATGTCGGTTTATTAGAGTTAAATAAATCAACTTCAGAGAATTCCGAGTAATAAATTCGAGCAATGCGAGTCAGAACACAGTTCTTAATAATTATGTATACTTTCTGCATAGTTGAATCACGTGAACTTTTTAGCGGGGTAGAAATCTTTCTCTATTTCGTGTTATAACAATAATCTCCATGGTGTAAAACACTGTGCATACGTGAAAGTTTATTTGTTAAATTTCCACCCTCCCTTTTTTTTTCAGAAATTTAACAGTAAGTACCGTATACATCTAATTAGGGTAAAGAAAAGGAAACAAATTACTTACTATTTCGCTGAGAGATGGCTCGTGGTTCTTGTCACTTCTGAACTGTAATAAAAACTACTGTAGCTCCAATCAACTCTTCAGTATATTCAAATCCAAGTATTTCATTCCACATAGGCCTGGATGGGCACTTAAGAACGTCGACAAGGGTGCACGGTTCGGTTGGTGGCTTCCATGGAGAAGAACCGGCAAGAAACTCCATGGTTACTCTTTTCAAATTATTTGGTATTACACAATTCTACATTACTTCACGTTTTATACAAAATGCAATAATTACAACACTTATCAGACATAGATCCGACTGTTAGTCTTAACACCACAATTTCTCCCAATGAACAGCGCTCTCTCGGTCGAGTGTCATGTTTTATAAACTACCCCTTCCCGCTTCAACATTGACGGCTAGGCAGTGTTGTCATTTCTCAAATATAAAACGAATTATTAAAATCTTTGAAACCCTACATAATATTTTTGAAAATCATGACAATACCTTAATATAATGTTACTTTTTTCCATTTTTTAATCTTGAAACAATTTATAATAGGTGCTATCGTTAATACATGACACTGCGCTACCCGTGTCGCACTCAAACTTAACTATTCTCCCCTGTACTTCTTGCGGTAAATATAAAGGTTTACATTGTGATATTGACAACTGATTAAGTTCTATTACTATTACCTCGTCACTATCTTCACTTAGCTGCTCACTACTTCTTGTAACTCTGCTTCAACGGTATGATGCTGTGCCAGTCGCGGGCACATCCGACGAAGATGCCCCGGCTGGTTGCATACTCGGCACACGTAGCGTCCGAACTTGCAAGCGACCGCCAGTCTACCGTGCCTTTCCCGTCGCCCGTTGAACTCCCTGGGCTTTCCACTACTGCTGCCGCATCCTTTTCAGCTGCTTCCATGTTGACTGCTAAATTATAAGCCCTCGCGAAATCTAATTTCGCGTCCGCAAATAACTTCTGTCTTATGGTTTCACTTTTAATCCCGCATACCAGTTGGTCCCTTAGACTTTCCTCCAGCCCCGACCCAAACTCACAAGTTTTTGTCATTTTCTTTAATACGGCTACATATTCGGCTATGTTTTCACCCTGCTGTTGTTTACGATTCCGAAATTTGTAACGTTCGGCCAACTCACTCGGTTTCGGTTGAAGGTGTTTTTCCATAATAACCGTTATCTGTTCAAATGATTTTGTTTTTGGTTTATCCGGAGTACATAAATTCACTAGCAAACCGTAACTTTCGGCACCCATTACGGTAATTAATGTCGGCACTTGTAGCTCATTTGGTATTTTATTTACTAAGAAATACTGCTCAAGTCGTTCCACGTATAGCCTCCAGGGGGTCTAAAATGGCCGCTTTAGCAGAATCGTTTCGTGAATCACGTTAAAAATTTAAAATTCTTAAAATGGACTTTACGACTATTGACATAAAGTCCATTTTAAGAATTTAAATTTTTTAACGTGATTCGTGCTAAGATTCTGCGTAGATTCTGCTATAGCGGCCATTTTAGACCCGCAGTCGTCTTTGAGAATATTGAACTCTGCAATTCTCCCGATCGACATTGTTTTTTTTTGTTCTTTAAGCGCACACACACACTGAGTTCGTGATATCCTCGTCGCCACTGAAGTATTCTGGAATTTGGGCACACTGGGAAGTCTGGATACGGAAATAAATAATAATGCGTGTAGTGACCAGTTCAAGTTTAATCGCAGACTGAATCCTATCCACTAAGCACAACCTACCGCCATGTTATAATAATCAATGTACCTACATATTACCATACATTACAATATTTAGTTATTTTTGCTCGTGAAAACGTTAATTCAGATTTATATGGAATGGTGGAACAAAACGGGGGATGATAATTGTCCTTCGTTAATAATAGAGAAGATGGTGCGTAAACACGACAATTACTATTACTAATAAGTAGCACTTCAATACCCGCAATTACAGACACAATTAAAATAACAATGCACCGTGCCTCTGGAGGCACGGCCGGGAGCATACGGGTTAAATCGAGAATACGACCTTTATGATTTTTTAAGTAATTAAATTGGGAAGCATTGAGTACTGACATTTATCTAAATGCTTACAAACAGACGAGCTACCATTACAATACAGTGCCCCAGAAATATCGTTAGTGCTAGCATGCCAATCTACGTCCGGTAAATTATAATCGACAAATAAATAACCGTTACGCGAATTTAACCTATCCAATATACTTTGAAGGTTCTCAAAGTGGACACGATAGATCTCTTCAGAAGTTTTCGGTGGGAAGTATGTTGCGCCGGAAGTAAGGAAGGAAGTACGTGTTCTATATGGGGATTTGTAGCAAATTCAATCGGTACGCATACGGCATTAAGCTTTTTAAGGACAGCCACGAGTACTCCACCCCCTTCTTTTTTATTTGTGGCGTGGCGATTACGGTCGCATCTAAACACTACATAACACTCGTCAAAATCATTGTCAAATATTTGTGGAGTGAGCCAGGTCTCAGTTAAAATATGTACGGTCTACGTACATTAACCTTACTTCTCGCTGACAAGGCGAATCAATAGGTTTACTTGTCACAACAAATACAACTACTTACTTAGTGTGCAACTTACCAACACGCGAAACAGACGTACATGTAAGAATCACCAACCTTACAACACTAGTACTAAATAAACTTTTGGGTTACTGTGTGAAGTGTTTTGAATGTTGGACACACTCGCTACTTAAAACACAAACTATCATAGTGTACAGGCCAGGAACCAATCTGCACCGTACATTTAATGAAAGAAAAAAAAGAAAGAAAGAAAAATATTTATTTGACGTCAGTTATTAAAGCACACACACACATATATAAAAAAAAAGTTACAAAATAAGGAGGAAAACATAGTATATGCTGTGTGCCTCACGGCTGCGCCAAAAAGGTCCATTTCAGCATTTATGCCAGACAGGTGATGCTGTCTGACTCTGATCTTCCAATGAACCTTGAAGGGGTAGGTAAGTAACGGAAAACAGTTTCAACAAAATGTATAAATAAATGGTTACAAATAAATATATAACGAGTAAATTAACTATGTACTATATAACTATTAACCATAACTATGTGTTTTTGTGAAGTAAGTATTATTATAAGTATTTTATTGTGTTAGAAACTAACACTGGTAACAATAAATAAAAACAGAGATAAGTATCTTGGCTTAACTCATTTTAAAAGAAAATAAAGTAGGCATACCGTATTTTAGTTATAACATATAAGAACTACTTAAATGAAGCTGTGGTATTCACTGTATTCAGTTGCTGTGGCGCTCAGTGTGTGTCAGGTTCAGTACGTGACAGAAGATATTATGGCCCGTGAACAGTGTCGTAATAGTTCGCGTAGGTATATCTAACAAAAAGTAGGTACGTACACGGTGCAGTCATACGCAAGTGCTGCAAATTGCTAAGCGTTTATATGATCGAAACATTCATTGCGACCATATCCAATTTCTGCTGTGCTGCTAACAAATACTGCCGCAATCGTGTTCGGAATGTGTGTATAGTGCCCAGTATCCGTAATGGTGGGGGAATATTATTCCACACTTTAGATGCAGTGTATCGGAAACTACCTCTAAAAGCTGCTGTCCTATGAGACTGTGTCGATAATTGCTGCGCAGATAGCCTAGGTGCACACTCTCGTCTACTAGCCATCCAACTTAACTTGTCGTACAAATACTTCGGCTTCGTAGTCTTAATAACACCAAAAAGAAGACACGCTAGGTGTAACTTTCGCCTCGACTTCATTTTGAGCATACAGTGTTTGTTCAGATAAGGGGTGACATGACTTCTAGGTGGAACAGAGTAACAAAATCGAGCACACGCATTTTGGACTCTTTGTATAAGCCTATCCGTACGAGCCAGCAAACGTGGGCCGTAAACCGTATCAGCGTAGTTTAGTTTGGATAGTACAAGGGTTTCGACTAGCTGTTCGCGAAGCTTTTCAGACAGGTAAGGCCGCATTTTGTATAGCAGTTTCAGGCGGTAAAAACAGTTTCTCACGGAGTTAGCGACGTGTTTCTCAAACCTAAGGCTGTTGTCCATACACAACCCTAGGTTCCGCGCCTCATTAACTCGGTCAATGGGCTCGCCCATTAGAGTCAAATTAAGACTTACAGGTAGCTTCTTTAACTGCTGCCTCGTACCAAACAACATATACTTGGTTTTCAATGGGTTTAAAGCTAAACAGTTCTCATCTGACCAAGTGGCGATTCTTTCCAGGTCATCATTTAGGTCTTTAATAGCTGAGTCAATAGCGTCGGGCTTAAAGGATAAATATGATTGCACATCGTCAGCATAAATGTGATATTTGCATTTCTGCAGACACTTTATTATGTCTGCACAATATAAAATAAAAATAATCGGACCTAGGATAGATCCCTGAGGAACTCCTCTTTCTATAGAAGTAAGGGCCGAAGTCAGGGTAGTACCGTCCGGCAACCGTAATTCTACGAGTTGTTTTCTGTCACTGAGGTAACTATGGAACCACTGGATTGCATTGTTGTCAAAACCGTAGTATTTTAACTTAGATAGTAACAGTGGGACATTTATGCAATCAAATGCACGGGAAAAATCCAGTAACACCATAACTGTGCACATACCCTTATCTTGGGCGGACAAAATGTTATCGGTAACGTCCAGCAACGCCGTAGAAGTACTGCGCTGTTTCCTGAATCCAGATTGTAGGTCAGGTAGTATCTCGTTCTCTTCTAAAAACTTAATTGACGGCATACTACCCTCTCCATTACCTTTGAAAGACAGGGCAGAACACTGACAGGCCGCAAGTCTTTAACCTCAATAGGGTTTGGATTCTTTGGTAGAGGTCTAACTATTGCAATTTTCCATTGGTAGGGAAACTTAGCTGTCCATATGGAGCAATTAATCATGTCAGTGATCGATTCTAAGGTGTATGGCATAGTCAGGGTAAGCATGTTCAAGGTTATGTTGTCGTAACCTTCAGCATTAGACTTTAGGTCAGATATGATGCGGGAGACATCATTTTGGTCTACCGGACCAAGTGTGAAAGTTGCTTTCCCATACCTGTTGGTTTCATAAAATAATTTAAGCGAAGTGCTAGCTACTGGGTTTCCAGGGACAGTCAAAAAAGTGTTATTAATAAGGTCTGCGTTTCTAAAATGTGAGGGAAGGTCTAATCTTTGCTTAAAGGGTGCAAACGTGGATTTAATATTCTTCCATAGTAATTTTGGATTATTTATTTTATTATTTATATTATGTCTGAAGTATGCAATTTTTTCGTGATACAAAGAACTTTCAACTAGACATTTTAATTGTTTGTAGTATTTTTTTTTTATGTCTGATTGCGTACACCTATACTTGGCTAGTGCATTGTCTCGTAACTGCATCATAAGTTTGATAGTGTCCGTAATCCAAGGATATGATAGTTCCTTGATAGTGCAGGTTTTTAGTGGTGCGTGGACATCAAACAAAGATATTATGCAGTGATTAAAAGTATCGACCATGTCATTAATATCAGCTTGTTGAGACACACGCTCAATGTTTGATTGTGTCAAATCCATATAAAAAGTATCCAAACATATGTCTTTAATTGGTCTAAATCTAGTTACATAAGGTATAAACTTGTCCCGCTTTATATGAAATTCACTGACTAAAATTGAGTGGCCAGTAATTGAACCAAAGGATTCCACTGTCATATATCTAGGCTTTAGGTCTGTGCACAGTAGGTCGATCAGTGTTTCACTCGTATCAGTAAAGTGAGTCGGCATCGTGACTAGCTGAGCGAGACTCGTGTAATTTAAAAATTCTTGCACCTTTTTAGTTTTAGTCTGGCTAACGTTTAGCATATTTACATTAAAATCGCCGAGCAAAATGTAATGATCGCAATGTCCCAGCGAGGTAAAAGTATTTGTGATGGCATCCAAGAAGAGGTCAATGTCAAACCAAGGTGGTCGATACGCAGTGCCGATGGCAATCTTTTTCCCGCTTAGCGTGATTGTGAGCCACATTTGCTCGACAGAATCGAACTTGGGATCAACCGTGCCAGAACAGATACGCGCGCTCAGGCCGCGGCGCAGGTAAAAACCAACACCCCCACCACGCCCCGCTCGAACAGCCGTAGGCCGCGGAGTGTGACGTAGCCGGTAGCCGGGGACAATAGGCGCGCGCCCCTCCTCACCCGCCCGAAGCCAAGTCTCGTTTATAGCCATAACATCAAAACTATGCCTGTCCATTGCACAAATCAAATCTTCATGGCCTGTTCCCAGAGACCCTGCGTTGAGGAAGCCAACTTTAAAATATCTACCACTTTTAGGCATCATGGCAATTTTGAAAAAAGGCTACTAAAGCATTTCAATCGACCTGTATTGTGTATTCGTTCAAAAATATATCAGTTCTGATACAAAATACTAACATTATAGGCTTAAAAAGAAAAATTGTATAGGTATTTGGATAGGATATTGTATAGTAGATAAGTGTAATTATAATATATAGAAATCTTAATATGTTTAAAATTCGTGCTTGTGATGCTTTGTTGGTGTAAATAATAAATAATATAATACGTGTATGTTGAAACCGGTTAATGAGCCTACTGAGTTGCGCCGCCGTGTGACACACAGCTGCGACGTTTAACAAAGATAATAGATTAGAATAATTGTTGTGACATGACCATTTAGCGACATACAGTATTGATGCCATGGGTATCATAAAAGCTAAAAAACTAAAAACTAAAAACACGCAGCAAAAATATATTGAAAACAAAACGGAATTTAAAAAGTTAATGAGAATAATAATAATTAGAAAGAAACATTTACCAAAAACCTCGAAATAATCGTTACGTTTAGGACAACATATGGCCGTCTGTAACTGACACAGGTGTGGGCTCAAATACGCGCTGTATATCTGCCTCGCAGCTGATTTGAAAAGTGGCGTCTCCGGGTTTGTTACGGGCAAGAATACGGCCTCGTTTACACCACACAAATTGCCACCCGAGCCGTCCCCCAGCCTCTCGTGCCTTCCGAAATAATTCCCGATTCTGCTTGGTAAGACGCTCGTTGACGTAGAATCGCGCTGGTGGACCGGGCATACCGAGATCAGCAGAAGTCATGCCACGACGTACTCGAGCGGCCTCCAACAACTCGTTGCGTAGATCGCGGCGCGCAAGGCGCACGACGAGAAAGCGCGGGCGGGTTTCCACCGGCACTGGCTGCGTTGCATTTATGCGTCTCCCTCCCAATCGCTCGGCGCTCACAATGTCGCGAGTCTCCACATTTACGCCCATATTTGACGCCACCAACATCGCCGTATGGATAGGGTTTTCACCACTCGTCTCAGGCAGGTATGATATTTGGATGTCGGTGGCTAGTAGCTCCTGATCGCGAACATTTATGTCGCTCCGTAATTGGGCAATTAAATTATGCACATCCGGCGACACCTGCGCGTGTACTGGTTCTTGATTTTCTATAATGGCCACCCTTTCCTCCAAACTGGTCATACGGTCATTTGTGGACTTAAGAGAAGATCTCAAGTCAGCCAAGTCATTTCGCAGTAACTGAAACTCACTCCGTACTGTGTTAATAAAATCTTCCTTAAACTTCCTCAGCTCGGAGGTGAAGTCTTTGGAGAGTTCAGTCGTCGCATCCGAAGCAGTGATGTTAATTGGACTCATATCCATGAGATTGACCGCGCTCTCGTCCAGTGGTTCTTTGGCCTGCCCTCGTACTGGCGTTTCAGACCGGTTGTCCCGCACTAGGTTTTTTTTGCACTCCGGGCAGTGCCAGAGTGATGCTATGGGACCTACTTGGTTCAATCCTGCGCACTGACGGTGATACCATAACACGCATTTGTTGCATTTAGCGGCATCTGCCGACGCGAGAAATTTACCGCAGGCACCGCACTTGACCATCGTGAAATAGGTACTTGATCTTGTTTGTTCGATCGATCTACAAGCAGTTCGCCTTGGAATCGGTAGATGGCGCTGTTTTCAATATATGCGTTTACGGCAATTTCTATGGTGTTATGGTAAGTTGTGACACCACAAGGCGTAACACAGCAACTATGCCAAGATACGCAAACACTGAAGCTATGTCACCTATTCTTTTCAGACACTGAGCAAAACGACTGGTATTATTTTTATAATCGGGTAGGAGACCTACCAGAATGATATAGAGTTATTGATGTTTTATTTATTGTACACAGCACTGATTCGATGGATAATAGCGTCACTTGTAACTTGCACTTGCTAACGATTTTTCACAATAAAGTTTTTGTAAACAAAGCACTTGATTTTTTTTTAATAACTAGAGAAATATTTCGGTATTGTCACTTGACAAAAGATCCGTTACCCCACCATCCAGATAATGGTCCTTCGAGCCTTTCACTTTTTGGGGTAATTGTATCTCTTGGAACGACAGCGAATCGGCTTGGCTGGCCTTCCACAAGCGGATCTCACCAGTCAAGTTGAGAAAGCGCGCATATTCGTAGAAGAGTACAAGAGCTCTGAGCAAACAACGAAGAGGGAATACTTTGCAACTTCTTCGTGAACAAGACTCAACTGCGTCAACAAGCCAACTACTACTACGGCTACTACTACTGTTGACTACTACTACCACTAAACTTAAGGTACGTACCTACTATACTGACATACCTTAAGTCAAACTTAAAACTACTGAATTACAATGGAATTATTTACCAAACAAGTTGGCATCTTTGAAGATATCAAAACGTGCACCAACTATAAAAAGGACAGCATAACTAGGAAAAACGTTGACTACCTGGAAAAAAGTTTGAGGAACTTAGAAGAACTATGGGGTGCCTTTGATGAGCAGCATAAAATACTGTTGGAGACCACTGAACATAAAAACATCGCATACTTTAAGAATGACGTTTACACGAAAACAAAGGACATATACGAGTCAACTAAAAGGCATATTATGGATCTATTGGATTTTCAAAAGAGGCAACAAAAACAAGACCTTAACTTCGATCTCACTGGGCTAATGGATGAAGAAACTGAGGACGACGTTAAGAAGCTCATCACTCAACAAGAACGCAATTTTAAGGCTTTAACTAAGGCTATGTCAAAGATAAACATTGACTTCATCACCGAAAAGTGGGAGTTCGAAGAACATCTAGCAACCTTGAAATCGAAGTGGCAATCCATCGACAAGATACACTGGGAACTTGAAGATGAGCTGAAGCTGTCTAGTTTGAAAGAAGATTACAATGGAAAGTACGAAGCCATTGAACAAAGATACGACAACTTGAAAAGAAATCTAAACAGCAAGATTTGGTCCAATACACATTATCAACAATCAACACCTAAAATTGAAATCCCGGAATTTACCGGGAAATATGTTCATTGGATTACTTTTAAGGACATTTTTATTGAAACCATACATAACAACCCGAATATTCCCAAAGCGCAGAAGATGCAACACCTGAAGACGAAACTAAAAGGTGAAGCAGAACGCCTCATCCAGCATCTGTCCATCAGTGCTGATAACTACGATTCCTGTTGGGAAATACTATCTCACCGGTACGACAATCGCCGACTTCAGTTCAACTCGTTTATGAGCACTATGCAGCACTTACCAACTATTCAGCAACCCAACGCCAACAACCTGAAAAGGATGCATGACGTAATATCCGAGTGCCTAAACGGCCTCGGCAACATGGGAGTTGAAGTGAGCAGTTGGGGCCCAATAATTGTTTACATGATGTCGCAAAAATTGGATCCCACAACACTTAACGAATATACCAAGGAAACGCAAAACAATAGGGAATTGCCAAACCTAGACGAATTCCTTAATTTCCTGGAACACAACTTTCTCGCTCACGAAACCGCGAAGAGCTGCTTAAAGGACTCGGGTGAGAATAAAACTACCCAAAGACCAAACAACAAGAGCTGGAAACATAATTACAAGTTCAAAAGCAACTTTAAAAAGTCAGAAGATCAAACAAAAGTGGGATACTCAAAAATATTTCATGCGTCATTTGGAAAATCTCATCTCATCTCTGCAACAACGATCACGTGTTGATGCAATGCGATAAGTTCACTAACATGGATATTTTGCAACGAAACAAAACAGTGGCGAAACTAAAACTTTGCAAAAACTGTCTATACAGCCATGGCGACAACAATTGCAACTCAAGAAAAACATGCCGCGAATGTAAATCAAAACATCATACATTACTACATACGAAAAACTCCTCTGACTCTGAACCGACTGCGGAAAGGAAGGATGACTTAACCAGAAACTCACTACCGTCAACATCAACTCAACCAGCAGCTCACCACTTGACTGCTGATAATACTGAAATCTTATTAACTACAGTCCTAGTTAAAGTTAAATCAGCTGACGGAACTTACGTAACATTACGGGGTCTCCTCGACCAAGGATCTCAAATAAACTTAATAACAGAGAATGCCGCTCAACTATTGCGCTTACCTCGAAAGAAACTTGACGCAGCAGTAACCGGAATAGGTTCTACGTCACGAACTTGCAGGGGACTCCTGCATCTTGATTGTCAATCGATACATTCAAGCTATAGATTCAACGTGCAAGCATTGGTCCTACAAAACTTAACAAACAAGTTGCCCAGCTGTACTTTCCAAAGTGCTGGCTGGACACATCTTCGAAATTTAAAGCTGGCCGATCCTAACTACAATGTGTCAAGCTCTATTGATCTCCTACTGGGAGCTGACGTTTACGCAGACATCATCCTAGACGGAGTTCTAAAAGGCGACCAACACGCACCTATCGCTCAGCAAACTCATTTGGGCTGGATCTTGTGTGGAAAATTCAAGACCTTCAACTGTCACTTAACCTTATTCGATACTACAGATCTGTCGAAATACTGGGAGAGCGAAGATATTGCTCCAGGTGAGGAAGACATACAGAGGAATGATCAATGTGAACTTTACTACCAAGAAACGACCAAACGATGCTCAGATGGCAAATACATAGTAAAAATGCCTATGACCAAAACCTACGAAAAAGATCTTGGAAGTTCAAAGTCAGCTGCTATTGCGCAATTCTTACAACAAGAAAAAAGACTAGGTAAAAACGAACAACTTTCAACGATGCATAAAAACTTTATCCGCGAGTACTTGGAACTACAACACATGAAGCCTGCAGGTCAAATTACATCCAACCAACTTGAATGTTATTTACCTCACCATGGTGTCCTAAGGGATCAATCGACAACCACTAAACTAAGGGTGGTTTTCAACGCGTCACAAAAAACTTCAAGTGGCAAAAGTTTGAACAGCCTCATGGAAAAAGGTCCTAATCTACAAAAGGATATTCAAGCCCTTATCCTAAAATGGCGAACCTATAAATATGCAATAACTGCTGATATAGAAAAAATGTACAGATGCATATGGATATCCGAGGACCAACAGCAACTTCAGAAAATCATATGGAGAAACTCTCCGGACGAACAACTACAAGAATATGCTCTACGGACTGTGACATACGGTACAAAATGCGCGCCATGGTTAGCTATGCGAACTTTACAACAATTGGCTATCGATGACGGTCACTTATACCCTGACGCAGCGAAAATTCTACTAAAAGAGTTCTACGTCGACGATTTAATTAGCGGCCACAACTCTCTCGAAACTGCCAAACAATTACAAAATGACTTGATACAACTACTACAGCGAGGAGGTATGAACCTAAGGAAGTGGTCCAGCAATTGTACCGAATTGCTTGAACATCTTCGGGAAGACCAAATTTCTAAGACCAACTTTGATTTTAAACAAGAAGACTGCATGAAAACACTTGGCCTTGGCTGGAACCCTACGTCGGACACATTTACGTTCAACTGGAACCTGAAACAAGACTCTCAAAAGGGACTGACTAAACGATCCCTACTGTCTCAGATTTCACAACTATACGACCCACTCGGCTGGTTCTCACCAGTCACTATACGAGCCAAGCTAATTTTTCAAAGCGTTTGGATGCAAAACTTAACTTGGGATGAACCGATACCCATTGGCATACAAGAAGAGTGGCTGAAACTGAAAGAACAGCTGGACGAAATGAAAACTATTACAATAAGTCGCTGGATCGGAACCATCCAAAACAAAATTGAACTACTTGCATTTTGCGATGCAAGCGAGAAAGCATATTCGTGCGTCATCTATACACGGGCGTTGAACGAAACCGGAGAACCTAAACTAAGCCTGCTGGCAGCAAAGACTAGGGTTGCTCCGCTCGCACAAAAACTATCTCTGCCAAGACTTGAACTCAGCGGGGCACTACTTCTATCACAGCTGGTAAACAAAACCATCGAGTCGCTAACAGGACACACAATAACTATATGGGCCTGGTGCGATTCAAAAGTGGTGCTGGCTTGGTTGCAAGGAGCGACATCCAAATGGGAAGAGTACGTAGAAAACCGAGTCGTCAAGATCAAGCAAGTGGTACCAGCATCCCATTGGTTCTACATAGAATCAAAAAATAACCCTGCAGATTGTGCAACAAGAGGGTTATATCCAAAATAAATAGTGAATTTTCACTTATGGTGGAATGGACCTGCAACGCTGAGAACTTTTACAGGCAAATCCGAAGAGCAACGTAGTTGTCTACTTACAACTACAATGGAACAAAAAAGCATCGCGCCAACCCTAAGCCAACCAGAAAACATAATAATCAACTTATTAAATAATTACAGCAAATTAAACTGGGTTACGAGAGTTGTCGCTTGGATTATGCGATTCAAGACAAATTCACTTAGTAACGCTAAACAAATGAAGAAAGGAGTAAATTTTTTTTGTTTGGAGAACAGGCCACCCCATGAATTGTAGCAGATATTAATGAAACGTATATAGATTTCTTCCTTATAATTTCTAGATTACAGTGGTAATATTAGCTAAGCCATGTCTAACCGGAATGATGAGAAATTCGAAAATGAAAACGTGTATCTAACAATAACCATACAAGTTGCTGCACGTCTGTAGCAGTCAGAAAGTAATTGTATTCGCACATTGCGTTGAAATCTTACTGCACAATTGACAGAACGACCAGCAGATGCCATTTTCATAAAATAGTTTTTCATTATATGCGAATAAATCGCAGAAACACTTTAAAAAAATTCGAAATAAACTGAGTAAAAATAGCTGCGTTCCGAATTAGGCTGTAATCGATTTGAGCGTCCATAAACTCGTTCCGAATTACCGTGAGCGCAATAACGATGTCCCTTGAATCGTCATAGATGACGTCATGACATGCATCATCTTGCGATTACACCATTGACTTGAGAAGTAGATGGACTGGAAATACCTACAAAAAAAAGGTGCCACAAAATTTCTCATAAAATGGCTGCCAATGATAGGGATGTACCAATTAGGGAATATAGTGTTACTATAACAAGTATCAATAATAATACTACATAATAGTTTTACGAGTCTTACTAGATATCACGTTTGAATCATATTTATAATTTACTAAGCACTTCGCCCGCGAAAATTGTGATAGCTCGGCTAATTTGCATGACATCAATATAATTTATATCCTATGTTACTCGGTAAAGATGTAGCTTTCTAGTGGTAAAATAATTTTTAACAGTAGTTCTTGAGTTAAATCGTAACAAACACACAAACAAAAAATCAAATCTTTCCTCTATATTATTATAGCATAGATTCTTACAGTCTGTTGTAACAAAAAAATGAGTAAGTTTAATGCTCTTCTGATATCTGACCGTTATTAAATGTAGTGTTTTTCTGCACAGAATTTATAAACAATTTTAGTCGCATCACTTTTGCGCTTTCGCTTATTTTATAGGTCTGTAGCTTCTAGTAGGTATGAGGACTAGGTTTGCCAGATACAGTAATTTCATTTCCTGGCCAATTCGAAGGATACTAATTTGGTGGGTACCTACGAAAATAGATAATGGTCTTTGTAAATTGCATTTCTTGTAATATTTTACAAACATACCAATAAACATAAGTATGTCAAAAATCAACTTTAATTGCTCATACGTCATACTATGCAGATTATTTTTTAAATATGAAAACACAAACATTAATTAATTGAGCATCACACCTCGTTTTTAGTTATTCATTAAATAAAACTTCGGTAAAAATCAACATGTGTTTTATTTATTCAATAAACATTTGGTATGAAAACAACAATATTAGGTATGTAAGTATATCAAAATAAAACAAACTACCTATTCATTTCTAAACAATGTTAGTTTGTTCAAAAACTGCTTTCCGAGGCACGGAGGAAACTCGGTATGTAATGGGTGGTCACCCATCCACAGTCCAACCTAGGCAAACATCAGATTTTTTAACGTTGCTCGTCTCACAGAAAACAGATGACTCTTGATGTTGTTTTTTGATGGATGCCTGAAAAAAATAGGAATTTCGTTATGCAATATGTTGAAAGAGGTTAAATGAGAGATTTTTATAAGAAAGAACATTTTTGAATGAAGTTGTTCTATGTGTTACTCAATGTCTGTCTGTTCTTGTCATCGTGTAAAAAAAATCTATATTGTAATAAATTCACGTATTTGGATCTCGGATTCCTGCTTTATTCTATTTCTAACAGTTTTGTATTGTGTAACGGGCTGGTGTCCGTAACTCCACGTCAAATTCGTCAGTCATAACGCGTACCTAATTTGCGTGCGAACAATAATAATCTTTTTTCGACCCGATTAGCACACGAATGTAGGTACTATACCGATATCGTACCAGCACAGCGAAGGAACTAGTATCGGAAAATATTACCGCAACGGTACCACACTATTCCACCATGACATATTATTGTAAACAAACGAATGAAATTATGAAATTAAAAAAAGGTCTGTTGGACGAAAATAAGCCCAAATATGAACACTACAGCCATAAATTCACGATCCCTTAGCATTTTTTTCATCAAAAGTGTATTACTATGTGTAATAATTCATGAAAACCGGCTACTAACCTGTGAAAAGACAATTTAGGTTGATTATCCTTCTTTCTTGCACAACACATCATAACACAACACGCAGGCATGTTGAATAGCTGTTTTCCACCATATACGTGCAAATTTTATAGATAAACTCTTCGTAATTTTCTCACAAATCTTAAAAATTGCAAAAGTAAACACTCATTTGACAGCAGAACTACCACAAAACTCGTCGCATAATATGGCGGATACGGCACTTACCTACAACTGTTACTACGTCACAACAAAATGTTGTCATTATGAGCAACAGCTGAAATATTGTTGTCTCTTTTATCAAATACGATTACCACATTAAATAGAATGAAGCAAAACGATATTTCACATTCCGTTTCGTATTTCACTCACATTTGTATATGCAAATGTAGGTATAGAATATCGGGGCCCCTCCATATTTCTTTCTATCTCTATGGATTACACCGACCATGCTCCAAATAAATATCACCGTGAGCGCTGTCAAAAATGACAGTTGTGTTGCCAGGTTGTGTTGTTTTGTTATGAACTTATGCATTATACGTTATATTTAATTATCGTTGCATCTATGTTATTTGTAATTCGTGGTATTTTTTTAAGGGGTAAATCTTTGCCGGGTGCAAAATACGCTAATATAAACACTACCGTCATCCTTTTCATCACTGGACGAATCGTCGTTCTCTATCTCAAAATCTGAGTTATCAGAGTCGATAGAGTCAACCAACTTATGAAGATAAGTTGGTTGACTCTATCGACTCTGATAACTCAGATTTTGAGATTTTCAAAAATAGGTCTTGTGATTGGGGTTATGATCACTGGCAACGCGTTCACGAGCGTTCCGAATTGATGACATTTCTTAGCTGTCATAATCGTGCTATCTGATTCGGAACGCAAAATATTGATGTGAGCGCTGTGCGCGATTATTTTGTAATACGGAATGCAACCAATGTCAAATGAAGTTGTAAATGTCAAAAAGAGTAAATGTCAAATGAAGTTGTCTGTCAACCACCAAAAAGACGGATTTACAACGTTCCGTGCCATGATGATTTTCTATACCATATAAAAGATTTTAGCGGAAACCTTTAAAAATAGCATTAAAAAGCTCACAGTTTAATATTATTTATTTTATGTTATATTCTATTTCTATTATAATTAAAGCAGATATAATTACCAATGGATACCGTTCTTTTTTTTGTAAACGGAAAAAAACGCCCCTATTTACGTAAGTATTTTCTGTCAAATAACATTGATCACAGCAGGAATGATTTGACTCGCAAAAAATATCATAATATAACTTATTTATTAGGATTTTAAGATTCCGGTTTCGTTTCTGTGTAATCTTTCGTTTATTACTATAATAAAATGGTTACTTTTTTTTGGTGTAATATGAATAATATTTATGCAACATCGAAGAGGGCCTAAAAAAAACTGTCTCCTTTGATGACGGTCAATACAATGACCTGACGGCAAATGAACTCAATTACGCCACGAACATAATAACAAGAAACGTTCAACGATTAGAATTCAGCACAGAATATGACCTATTACTAAAAAATTAACATGTTCCCACCAAAAGCAAAATTTGCAAATTATGGCCTTACCTCGACAAGGAGGGTATTTTGCGTGTCGGCGGACGCCAGAACAAAACTAACTTACCGCTGGGAATGAAAAATCCTGCAATTCTACCAAGAAAGCATAGACTCACAGAACTACTGATAAACCAAGCTCACACCGCGACTTTACATGGTGGAGCCCGGTTGACACTCGCCTTCATCCGTCAACATTATTGGATACTAGGAGGAAACAGAGCAGTAAAAACTCAGCTGCGACGATGTACACGGTGCCATCGATTCAAAGCTACGGAAAACTACCAGTTAATGGCCGACCTTCCACCACAGCGTGTGACACCGTCCCGCCCCTTCACTCACACGGGGGTGGATTTTACGGGTCACGTAGACGTCAAATTAAACAAAGGAAGAGGCGTTAAGACAACCAAAGGTTACATCGCAATCTTTGTTTGTTTAGCAACAAAGGCAGTTCACATCGAACTAGTTTCAGACTTGTGTAAGGATTGTGCAGATTGGGTAGAGTTTATAAGGAAACGTCCGTATGTCGTGCGATCCATTTATTGACTGTTCTCACATAATATACTTATTGCTATTCTACGTAAACTATTTGCAAGCTGTTACTGCAAGCTTGCACATCATATTACATACCACATCATAGGGGTTGTTACAAAAAAAAAATAACATATTAAATGTATTTTTTTTTTTTTACATTTTATTTACTTATAGCAATTGCTAAGATCCTTATAATATACAATACAAATATTAGCTTAATAGGTAGGCAGTTATTTTAGTCTTATTCTAAACACATTAACAAAAACAATCGCGATTATTTTTGAAATTAAATCTAAACAATGCAAATTTATCATTAAGTTTAGTGTGTCACTGTCATAACATGTTTTCACATAAATGTAAACAAACTGATTAGATATAAGTTCTTAAGTTACATATCTCTTTGTTCTATTTTTATGAACTGTCTCTAATTTATCGCCTTTATTTATAACAACATTAGGTTCGTTATCACTTAACACAGTATAAGGTCCTCTAAATAACTTGTCTAATTTTGTACCTGTTTCATTTTTTATAAGTATCAAATCACCTGGTTTATACGAAATGGGATTACATTTTCTATCATATACTAATTTCCTTTGAGTTTTTCTTAAAATTAAATTATTCCTAACTTCCTTATGAGCTAACTGTAACCTATATTTAAGTTCTAATACATAGTTGTCTGGGTTGTAAAGCGGTTCTACTACGTCATTGGTAAGATTACTAGGTAAGTTGCATGTTTTTCCGAATACTAACTCATACGGTGTGTATTTTGTTTCCGTGTGGACGGTAGTGTTGTATGAAAAACACCAAAAATTCAACCATTGACTCCATGTTTCTGGATGTCCGTCACACTGAGTACCTACGTAAAAATGCTGCAAGATGCTTATGTGTATTTTCTAAAGCACCTATCGATTGATGATGATATGCTGTCGAATTAATTTTATTAATTTGTAGCAATTTACAAACCTCTGACATTGTTTCTGACATAAATTCCGTACCTCGATCGGTAACGATGGTTGTAGGTAAACCATACCTAAGTATAAAGTTGTTTACGAATGATCTGGCTACACTTACCGTATCTTTTCTCTGTAATGGATACGCTTCGATATACTTACTGAGTTCACATTGTAAACTTAAAATATAAATGTTACCTTCTAAATCCTTATCTAATGGTCCAATTATATCTAAAAATACTTTTTGGAAAGCACTTGTTGCCGTTGTAGTTACGACCATTGGTTCTACTATATTTCTAGAATACTTACTAGTCTGGCATTTTTTACACTTAGAAACGTAGCTTCGTACGTCGTTCTCCATGCCTGGCCAATAGTACTTACCTTTTATATTATTTATCATACGTCGTACACCTGCATGCCCACTTGTTGGCAGCAAATGATAGTCATGTAGTATGTATGTCTTTTCGTCATTTTCTAGGACTCTTTTTATTCCTCTTAGAACATTTATTTGTGGTCCGGACCACTGTGGTCTTCTTTTTATTTCATTGATCAATTCTTTAATAAATTCAACATTATTTTTATCTTTTACTATGCATAGTTCTTTAATATTTATTTTTCTACAATTTTCACTCAATAAATCCGCAAATTCGACTCGCGAGAAATGCGACATATAATCGAGATTGATATATAGTGTTGATTCATTCTTTACATAAGCAAAACATTCGTTTTCGAAATCCTTATTTTTCTTGTTTAGATCTTTTCCTTTTATAAATTTTAATTCTACTGCTTCATTAGGTTTTCTTAATATCTCTGCTATCCTTGGTTGGCCTAACCTCGGTTCGTCAGCTATATTAAGGGAACCATTGTCACTCGATTGTGGTTTTGCTTTGCACTCCGAGTTCATTTTCGCTTTTTGTGCCCTTGTCATTACTATATTTACAATTTTTTCATTTAATGTCTTTAATTCGTTCGAACTTATGGTAACCCTACTCAATGCATCAGCAACATTATTCTCTGTACCTTTTATGTATTTAATATCGTAATCATATTCTTCTAATAGTAATCTAAACTTTAATAGTCGTGTAGATGGGTCCTTCATGCCAAATAGATAAATGAGTGGTTTATGATCCGTTAGAATAGTAAATTTTCTTCCGTATAGGTAACGTAAGGTTCCGTAAGGTCTAAAATATTTTATACTCCACACTACTGCCAAAAGTTCTTTTTGTATCGTAGGATAATTTAACTCTGCTTTATTGAGTGGTCTACTGGCGTAAGCTACTGGTCTTAGATCGCTGTTACATAAGACTGATCCTATTGCCATATTAGATGCGTCCGTTTGAAGTATGAATTCATTTTCTTTAGAAAAATCGGGGTATTGCAAAATTGGTGGATTAATTAACTTTTCTTTGAGAATGTCGAAACTATTTTGACACTCACTTGACCATACAAAAGATTCGTTCTTCCTACATAATTTATTTAATGGTACTGCTATTTCTGCAAACGATCGAATGAATTTTCTTTAATAATTGCAAAATGCAACGAATCGCCTAACCTCTTCGGCATTTTTTGGTACTGGGTAATTTTTAACTACAGTAATCTTTTGTGGATCTGGTAATTCAAATTCAAATTCAAATTCAAAATAATTTATTTCAATCCATTTAGGATCATACCGGTAATACACCGTTAGCTGAAACTTCGTGACCTAAATAGAGTAGTTGAGTTTTCATAAATTCACACTTTGCTGGATTTAGCTTAAGGTTCATTTTTTTTTTAAACGATCGAAAACATCCATAAGGTTCTTATTATGTATATCTACTGTCCTACCAAATACTATAAGATCGTCACAGTAAACGAAACATTTCTCAAATGTTAGTCCCGACAAGGCAATTGACATGGCTCTAGAAAACGCATTTGGTGATATTTTGAGACCCATCGGAAGGCGCTTCATACGATATTGGCCTTCACTAGTCGAAAAACTGGTGATATCCCTACTCTCTGGTTTTAAATTAACTTGATAAAACCCTTGCTGAAGATCTAAATGACTAAAACAAATACTTCCTGATAGAGAGTCTAATATCTCGGTAATGTTTGGTAGTGGAAATTTATCGTCTTGTATACAATCATTAAGTTTTCGGTAATCCACTACTAAACGCCATTTTTTTTTTCCATCTGATTTTTTGGGTACTAAAAGAATAGGACTGTTCCACTCACTGCTGGAGGGCTCTATTATGTCGTCCTGTAACATTTTTTCTACTTGCTTATTTATTTCCGATTTCGATGATTGAGGCAAACGATAAGGCTTAGTAAACACTGGCATTGTATTTGATTTTATTGTTATTGACTGTTCTACTACATTTGCTGTACCTAGTTTGTCTCCGTGAAGGAAAAATATGTCTAAATATTTAGCACAAATTATTTCCAATTCTTTCCTATCGCTTGAATTTAAATGAGTTAAATTTAGTTCCGATAGTAATTTTTTTACTCGTTCTAGTCCCGTTTCTGATTTATTAAATAAACAAATATTATAGTTATCTAAATACTCTATATCATCGTTACGTATTAATTTTGATTTCGGTATTTTGATTAAATTTTAGTTTGTGTTTAAAATTTTTACTGGTACTTTACCTCGTTTTGGCTGAAAAATACAACCTGCTATGAATAAGTTGTCATTTATTTGCCTAGGATGTAAAACACATTCTTTGTAAACATTTTTGTTTATGTCGACATAGTGGATAGATTCACTTCGACCTGGAATAAGCAAATAATTTTCCGAGTTCGTGTGAATAGGTTGACGGTTTTGTATTTCAATGCGATAATGCGGCGCTTTGTCATTTAATTGTAAGCTGAGTATGTTTGTCGGTAAATCAATGTTAGCGTTATAAGTTCTCAGAAAGTCTAAACCGAGTATTCCATCCGATTCACATGGAATATTATCGAACAAATAAAACTTGTAACGAAACTGTACACCCGTTTCTAATGTCAAAGATATGTACGCGTAGTTATATGCCTGTACTTTCCCACCGATTCCTTTTATACTTGTTTGATCGCTATATAATTTTGTTTCGCGTGTTACCGAATGTTTGTTGATTAATGAAATAGTTGCACCCGTATCAATTATAAATTTTAGTTTTTGTTTTCCAGCATATAAATAGATAAAATCGAGACTTTTACATACTATATCATAATTAGTTGTTCCGAAAAAACTGAGCTAAATTTTCCTCTTTATCCTTTTCCTCTTTTGGCACTGTAACAACATTTACGTTGTCCTGCTTGGCACCTCTGTAATGACCCCTGTTACTTCTATAGTAACTTTTATTCGGCGGCCTAGAGTATCCACGCTGTTGGTAATATTTGCCTCGGTAAAAACCTCACTGTGCGGGTCCCTGACCCCTGTAATGCTGAGCTGCGTTATTACCTCGATAGTGAGAAGGATTTCCACGGTATTGAGTAGTCTGCCCACGATGGTAGTTTCCGCGACTCCGACTGTACCTTGAGTTTCTACCTCGTGTGTAAGATAACACGGCATCCTGACCTGATGTTCCGGGAAGTGACAGCTCCTCATCCTCTGCTGCTCGTACTGCATCCTTCAGTTGACTATAATTTCTAGCTGCTAAAATAGTACTAAGTGGACGATTTCTCAGACCATCAGCAAATCTTTTAACTACTAACCTTTCGTTTATTGGACTTAGTATCTCGGCGGCTGTCTGGTTTCCGTCTGCTTGCACTATGGTAAGGGACGTAAACAAATCTCCTAATTTCTCTCCGTATTCGCCTATAGTCAAGTTGTTTTGACTTATATTATTAATCTGAGTTAATATTGAGTTGGAAGATTTTTTTGTCATAAGATGAGTTTGAATATCTTTTACTAAACCAGAAACAGTTGCGTAACTTTTTTGCAGTTTTAATCTCGCTATTTTTGATAGACGAGTCTTTAACACAAATGAAACTAGCAATTTCTTGCAACCTTCTTCTGTCAAGCAACTTTCATACATCTCTATACCTTCGATTATTCTCTCTACTGTTTCTTCCTTTCCGTCCATAATTGGAATCAAAGTACTAGCCGTTTTTAAACTGAAACTCTCCATTTTGTATGTTGTCTTATTTTCCTCTATATCTAAAAATTCATCGGGTGAACTTGCTGAAATATCTGTTACCTCTTTATAACCCAAGATTTTTCTTTAAATTTTCTCAATTTTGTTAGGTATTGACGGATCTATATGTAATTCCTTTTTACGTATACGTCCGTAATCAATTAATAATGTAAACTCATTATACAAATTATCAGCCTCCTGAAATTTCGCTGTCCTACTTTTTCGCCTCGCCTTTTAGGGCCTAATTTTCTAATACTAACACATAAATCTAGTAAAGTTTCATATATTTCATCGAGTCTTTCCATGAATAATTATAAAGTTTATTTTTACACTTATACACATTTTTACATTTCGTGAGTACCGCACTCATACCTTTCATCGAGTTGGTCCGTCTCGATGGGCTGCTAGGTTTGTCCTCTGGAAGGGCTGCTGAGTTTGTCCTCTGATGTGACTGCTTGGCTCATCCTCAGGAATGGCAGCTTGGGCCGGGCTATACACTGGACACCACAGGTAACTGAGCCGGGATTACCCTGACTCCTCCAACAAAATAAATTTTATTTCCTTGTTCATCTCTACTTTTTTTTATAATTTTTCTTCTCTCTTCTGTAATTTTTATTTTCTTTCTTCAATAATTGTTCTTCGTTCTTCTATTATTTTATCTTCTTTCTTCACTTCTTCATTATTTATTTATTTTTCGTTTTATTTACGGCAGGCACAGGAAACGCTGGTAGGTTCCTCTCCAGATCTAGTGGTCACGCGGCGAATGGACCGTCTCATGTTTTGTGTCAAAACTTCATTCGTGATCCAAATATGATGACACTTTTTGTACAAAACGTATAGTCCGTAAAGTCCTGCAATAGACAGTATTGTGCAGATGACGAACATCACGACGCTTATGTTTGAAAGGTGATATTCCGCACTGCTGTTTGATCCTCCAGAGGCACTCTGAGTGATGAATACTTCGTCTTTCTTGATATCTGAGCGACACATTTTGATGTTGGTACATTAATTGTCTATGTTGATATTTATACAGCGCCGAAACATGGTTGAAATCCTGGCAGGGTCGCCATGTAAGGATTGTGCAGATTGGGTAGAGTTTATAAGGAAACGTCCGTATGTCGTGCGATCCATTTATTGACTGTTCTCACATAATATACTTATTGCTATTCTACGTAAACTACTTGCAAGCTGTTACTGCAAGCTTGCACATCATATTACATACCACACTTGAACACTGAAGCTTTCATGGGCGCTTTCCAAAGGATGTGCTCCAGACGTGGTACCCCAAGTCATGTTTATTCGGACTGTGGTACAAACTTCATCGGAGCCTCAAAGATGCTGAACAATGAGTTTGAAATGTTCAAAACGGAATTGCCCGCTGATTTCTTTAACGAAATAAGCAGAATGAAAGTGGAGTGGCATTTTAACGCCCCGGCGTGGCCAACCGCAGGGGGACTATGGGAAGCCGCAGTGCGCTCTATGAAACACCACTTACGTCGAGTTCTAGGGGAACAGAAACTCACATATGAAGAATTTTCGACTTTACTGGCCAAGATAGAAGCGTGCATGAATTCCAGACCATATTGCCCCCTCACAGAGGATCCAGATGAGTTCTACAATTATCTCACTCCAGGACATTTTCTTACTGGTAGTCCAACTATGACACTTCCGCTATCCAGCTATGAAGATGACCGCAACTTAGATCTGCGTAAAAGGTGGCAGTTAACTGAAAACATGTTCCATCAGTTCTGGAAGCACTGGTCCTCAGACTACTTAACATCGCTACAGGCTCGCAGTAAATGGCTGAAACCCACACCTAACATCAAAACAGATGATATTATCTTGATAAGGGAAAACAACCTCCCACCAGGAAAATGGGCCCTTGGACGCATAACCGAAGTGCATCCTGGCAGTGACGGACACGTCCGAGTCGCAACTATAAAAACGCAAGGTGGCACATTGAAGCGACCCATCACAAAACTGTCGCCGTTGCCAATTAAAACTTTACTCTAAGTGAATAAATACAAACAACAAGTCACTACGCACTCACTTGCTTACCAATACCGCGACATACTACACTGAAAACTCGAAAAGTAAACATACTTCAAGTCATCATGTTAACCACACTACTATTGATCTACTTGGTAGCTAGAATTGACGGCAGTGTCATTCCACAAGAATCATCAAGTGTTCACATAACAACTTTAGGAAGTGATCGACCCATATACTACGACACCATCGGAAAAGCACAGCTGATACACGACGAATGGAGGTTACTGCTGTACTACAACTTATCTACCTACTGGAGTGGAGTTCAAAAGTTCGAAAACTACTTACAAGACATTTCGGACCTCTGCAATAAGTTGGAACCAAGATTTTGTCAAACCACAATTCGTCAGCTTTTGCACGAAATGGACCTTCTGCACTACTACAACGACATACTACTGGCCCCACATAAACACTTGTCCGGTCGCAGCAAACGAAGTCTGATTGACGGAGTGGGATACGTGGCGAACAGTCTCTTTGGAATTCTTGACCAGAGATTTGCAGACCAATATCATAAGGATATCCAAAACGTGCAAAAGAATGAAGATTACATCCTGCAACTCGTTAAAAACCAGACTTCTATAGTTGAAATTGAAAATGACATCTTGAAGAAAAACGAAGAGAACATCGATCAGCAATTTACACTTGTCAACAACTTTATGAACGACACTGACATAAGATTAGCGAAAATTGAATCGGAAATGGAGATAGTCATGGCCACGAGCTTTTTTACCTCGACTTCGCTGGCTGCACACTTATTATTGAAAAACTTGAAAAACATTCAAGAAACCTTTTTCAACACATTACTGGATATCTATAAAGGCCGTATGGATGTTCACTTACTAACTCCAGTCAATTTAATTCAACAGCTGACAATAATCTCAGGAAGGCTACCGAAAACGTTGACTTTACCGATAGAAAATATTCAAGAAGATATAAAAGATATCTACAAACTAATTTACGTGAAAGCACGTGTAACCGACAGTTACTTCTTGTACGAGCTTCACATTCCACTGGCAAGTGACGAGGATTTTGTTGTACACCAGATTATTCCACTGCCCATAAAAAATCCCCAGAAGGAAGACGAAACGACAGTTATTCCAGTGTCATACAAGTACATCGCAGCGAATCTGGAGAAGAACACTTATATCAGACTAAACGAAAAAGAATTACATCACTGCATCCAGAGGCGACCGGAAAATTTCGTCTGCATTATGAACTTGCCTATATTTAGTTTACAAAACGCCAAAGCACCGTGTGAAGCGAGACTACTAGGTCAACATTCAACCTTGCCATGCATCACGGAACAAACGAAATGTGAAACTGCCTGGATTGAATTACATAACACGAACACATGGCTAGTTGTTGTAAATGCACAATACGTACTGTGTGCAAAGATGACGTCAGAACGCACGTCATCAACACGTCATCTATAGTGACACTGAAACAAGGATGTCTTCTACAAACAAAGGAGCTGAAAATACACTCCCACAACAACTACGACAGCAACGCCAGATTGGATTACGACATCGAGGTCCCTACCCTGGAAAAAACAATAAATGGCATCATAAACAAGCATACAACACCTCTGCTGCAAGTAAAGCACAACGAAGACATCGCTGTCATCGAAGAACGACTGCGGTACTTGAAAAGTATGGAACAACTTCCAGCGACATTGACAACACACGATATACATCAATACGTCATTTCTTACGTACTATTGACTGTAATTGGAGTGGCAATAACTGCATGATTGGCTAAAAGGCGAGGTTATTGTACAAAGAAAACAGATGATGTAAGTCATGTTACTCGACATAGTACCGCAGACGTGGAAATGCAGTCCAGGAGTTCTGTGGCTGGGATGAGAAAACTTTTCAGGTCGCGCTCACTACAAGATCGCCCGCCTCCGAAGAAGTCAAGAGTTGAAGCAGAGCGGAGGACTAGCGGCAACCATCCACCTACAAGGCCCACATTGGATTCCAACACCGACATTGAATTTCACTTTTGACATTTGACTTAGTTATATGATTATACTTTTAATGTTTACACTTTTTACATTTTACATTATCTTTAATTTCTTGCTTTGTACTGGTGATTCTCACATGGTCATACTCTCCTCATCCTTTGCTTGGGTTAGGAGTATGTACGGTCTACGTACATTAACCTTACTTCTCGCTGACAAGGCGAATCAATAGGTTTACTTGTCACAACAAATACAACTACTTACTTAGTGTGCAACTTACCAACACGCGAAACAGACGTACATGTGTAAGAATCACCAACCTTACAACACTAGTACTAAATAAACTTTTGGGTTACTGTGTGAAGTGTATTGAATGTTGGACACACTCGCTACTTAAAACACAAACTATCATAGTGTACAGGTCAGGAACCAATCTGCACCGTACAAAATAATTATATCATAGCAGTAACCTAAAATATCCATATATAAAATATTGAGTTTGGTTCGTATGCCTCTGCAATTCTGATAATAGACTGTCAAGTTATCTAACATTAGGGAAATAACGAATTAAAAGAGGATACAATAAAAAAGTAATGAGTTGTGTTGCTTGTAAAGCTGTTAAGTTGATGACTTCTAGACCGTTCTTAAAATATATAAATAGAAGGTTGTGTAATAACATATACAACTGCACCCTTATAGGACTGTAAGCCCAAAATATTATTACATACCTAAAAATATTAAAAAACTGGTATAGTTTTATTTAAAAAAATAGTTTCTTTACTACTACTACCAAATAATATATAAATATAAACTAAAATAAAAGCTTTAGAAAACACATTGCAACTTTTTGTTCTGAGCGTTCTGTCGATTACGCTGATCGATGGAGCCAGTACCAGGCCTAATCCTTTTGATGTCTTGTGATGACCGTATTGTCAGCGCGGGAACGGCATCAACTTCACGAGCAAGGATTGTTTGAAATTGTTTATTGAAATTGTTTAATGAAATAATTGAATTACATAAATATTTACAAAATGGCCTTAAAAACTATAGGTAAATAGTAATTGGATTCTACCTGAACTAGGAATAAACCTGTATCTCAGGTAACTCACTCAAGTGCTTATAACTAAATACTTAATCTAAGATTTCTTAAACAAATACCTAGTAAATAACTTATTTATAAATATTATACATACATAATTATTATTAAGCCAACTTGTCTTCAACGTTCTATTATTTTTGCAATCAAGCATAACACAAAAATCCAGGTCACGTTTGCTTTGTGCCTACCAATGCTTGTCGAAAAATGCTATGTCACTAAAATGTAAAAGATTGTATTTTTATAATTTGAAAACTGAAACTAAAAATTATTTTAATTGCGACAATTATTAGTAGGTGTACCTAAAGATCAATATACTAATGAGTAAACTATATCAAAAGTTACTAAAAATAACTTATTGAATAATGTCGGCGCTCACGCATCATTGTAATCAATGGAATTGACATATCTTGCCTCAGCTATTTTCTTAGCGGGGCATTCTAGATCTCCTGTATTGTGGGTGCTCGGTTTTTTAAAACGCAAGCATGTTACACGCTGTGGCAATTCAGATTTTTTGTTGCACTCCTTAGACTGATGACCTTGTTCTCCACAATGTCCACACGTATAGGTAGCCTCCCGACAAGTCTTTGCAGCATGTCCATACTGTTGACATTTAAAGCACCTGGTCACAAATGTAAAGTCCCTCACTGGGCAGGATGTTCAATTAATGTAAACTCGGCTTTGATTTATAAGGGCCTTTCTTATGCTGGCAGAAACTTCAAGAACAAAGTTGCACGTTGGTCCCTCTTTTTTACCCGACTTGTGACTTAATTTTATGGAAGCCCTAAAAGAGTCACGAGGTAAATTAGGTAGCTTGTCGGCTAAGTTCTGCTCATAAATGCAATCGTACACTTCTTGATCACTCAAAACGGTCGGAACTCCTATAATAGCAATTCTTGGTCTTCTCTTATGTGGCTCTTCTATTTTCAGGCCGGAACCACTTAGCTGAGACGATTGTCTAAGTTTTTCAATGTCGTCTTTTGTCTCCGTGCTGATAATAACGCCCCCGTTTTTAGTTTTGCGTAATCCTCGAACGTGCAGTTTCATTTGTTCCAGGCATATAATTTTTTGGACCATAGATTTTGTGTCGTCGCTTGATTTTAATTTATCTGTTGGATAAATTGCAATTGAGCTGAGGTTATTTGGGCGCAAGTAGTTATTCTTGTTGGTTTTAACCATGTCAGCAAACGAAACTTTTTCTTCCATAGTTGTTTTGGTGCAGTTTTCTTGAATGCTAGTTTGAATTGTTTGCTGGAAATTTTCAAGGCAATTCGTGAGGTCCCGTTTTTCTTTCATCTCTTGAAATTCTTTGAGCTTGAGCCTCAAGTCCTGGTAGTAAACTGCCATTTGTGAAACGCCATGTTCTACCTTGCGCGAAAGGTTATTATTCCTCAACTTTTGTTCGGAGTTCAACTTTCCTTCCTGAGAAATGTGACAGACTTCACTCAGGCATTTGTCGATGGAGGTCAACCAGTTACTGATATCGCTGGTTTCCACTGCTTCTGATCTTCCTTCTGCCGCATGGTAAGGTGTTTGGGGTTTGGTCGCAGGGCTGCTAGGAGGTGGAATACTCCGAAGGCTGTTTTCAATATTTGACATATTTACTTAGTTCTTCGATATTTCTCATAACTACTTGTTATTCACCACAGTAAATCAAAAACTTAGCAAAAAAAAAAGCGGTTTGGTATCTAGGTCACAGATCACTCGAATATTATTTTACGTCATATAGTAAATGAAATCGCTAATACACACGTCCGCTCTACTTGAGTGCTAGTTGAGCAATGAAATGAATGTAGCGTGTTTAATCCATACATACATAAAGTCATGCTTTTTGGCTGTAATTGCTTTCTTTTTAAGTTAAATTCTCATGCATATATATACGATGCGAGTTTCCAGAGAATCCCAGCTGATCAGAGTTGATACCCTTTGCCAATCGAAAGGCACTAAGTAATTATCTCTTAGTATGCGCGAACTTAACTTTACAATAATATTCTTCGGTTTATTTTCGAACTGATATTATCCATGAGCGAAATCAAGTTCTCATTACGTTTTTCTGGAACATTGCATAATTCCAGGTTGCAATTTCTGGCTTGTTGCTCTAACGAATCCATCTTTGTTTCGAGTTCCATCAGTATATTATTAATAATATCAGCGTTTATTGCCTGTGTGTTCATTGAATCAATTTGCTTCTTCAAATGTTCCTTTTTCTTAGTAATTGCAGTTTTATGGAAGTGATCCAAAACAGATACTCGCTTTTCCAAGTTTGAGTGGTCAGACGAAGTGAATTGAGCTCGTTTTTTATATCTGATGTAACTTGAGTTATGGCAGCGAGATCAGATTTAATATTAGTTACATTATCCGATATTATTTTTATGGCCCCATCCAGATCACTTCGCCACAGGTCGAGTTTATTGTTTATTTCCCTTGAAAGCTTGTTGATAGCCTTAGTAATCTCAGATTCGGGTTGTTTCCGTTTACGCTGCGTCACATTATCTTTATCTTTAATCTCCTGAGTATTAGCAAGATCAGAGTCCGAGTAGCATTTGGAAGGTGAAGGTGAAGGTGAAGGTGAGCGAAGCATTTTAGTTGTCATGTATAAATATCGCTTGCAAATAGTACTCAAGTAATTCAAGTTTGGCGACTCACTGACCGTTGGTCTAGCGGCACAAGACTCGGACTGCCGTACAGCGTGTGGGAGGTTCAAACGTCACCGAATACAAAAGTGTCTTTTTCCAAGTTGTTTCAAATTTAGTACTCACTGTGCTGTGTATGAGCGGGACGGTGCTATACAGGAATCAAGCTGATGGTGACGGTCGCTTATGGGTACCTCCACAAGATAGTAAGAGAGGCACCGATTTTCAATCAACTTAGGAGACACTTAACAAAGCGAAACTTTGGGAAACAGACAAAATTCAAAGCCAAGACAGACAGACGTGCACTCGCGACGAAATCCACGGAATGAATGAAACTGGTGTGGTGGTGGTGAACTGTTACTGGTGTATACCGTTGTAATTAATACTTCGATCAACAATTTTGCTGATCGAAGAATTAATAATATGTAAATAAATAAATTTATTTAAAACAAACAACTAGGCTAGACAAAGACTAATAATAATTTATGTAAAAACTACCTTTTCATGCAATTCAAAGCTGAGGTTATTTTTATTGGTTCATCTTTACTTTTGTCTATCTTTTCCACCTCAAATCTATCCTTTCCAAACTCCATTGTTACCAAAATAGAGTAAAAAAAAATGATTTTAATTTTAAAGCATTACCGAATTATGTTCTTTGTATGGCTACCAGCAGGCCTATTATGTATCTTTTTGATATCCAGTGACTAACAAGCTTCGGTTGTACACCGAACTCTGATGACAACCGTGAATGTCATATTATTGGTATTACCTAACACACTGAGTGGATATCACTTTACGGTGACTAACGGCCCGCTTCGCCTCAGCAGTTGCCCACTCTATTTTTTATCGACTATTATGCGACTAAGTTGAGTAGCGCCCGTTGAGCGTTACAATACTTGGTTTTAGGGAACATTTTATAATAAGCGGTTTATATAACATGTGACATTACTGACAATGACATTGTTATTGAAAATAAATGTGTTTACTTTTAAATAACTTCTTTAAATTGTAAAAGGAACCGAAAATGTATGACTTAGGATGTGTTAAGTTGTTGTGCAAGCCTGGATAAATTGTGACAACTCCATTCGATAACCGGCTGTCAACTTTTGGACTGTGACTTTGAATTCTTCGAACCTGGGGAGTATTCTGTTTTAATTTAAGTATTAGTGTTGCATAATTTACATACTATGCATTACACAGACACCGAGCGACGTCCCAGTAAACACCAGCTACGTATACGTCTCATTTTGCTTGACAAATTGTGTACGCAAATTCGAGGACGAAAACTCTTGCCCAGACTTATAACATTTACTACAAACCCTACTTCACACTTAATATGGTGTCTCTGATAGCTATGCTCTAAATATTAAAACTAAACCACTTAGTTCATAATTAAAGTACATATTTAAACTTTGTTCCCACATAAAACTTATGTTCATATCAATCCTTGAATCTTATCAAAGTAAAAAAATAGCCTTTCCCTAAAGTGTTGACTGTAGTAAGTTTGAGCATATTAAATCAAATTTAAAATTAATAGAATATTAATTTTAGGTTATTTTTCCGTACCTTTATTTTTTCATTTAATATTTTACTTCATTCTAACTTTAAAACTCCTACTTTCTCAAGGTTGCAACAAACATAATATTCTCTTAACATACTCAGCTGTTTCTTGTCACATTTCAGGTGTTCGTTAAGGTAATCAGGCAATATGATGACCTGCGGAGCTACGTTCATGACATGAGTGACAAACTAAAAGCAGAGCTGACGGAGCTAGATTCATCTAGAAATGAGTGAGCAAGCTACTGCGGGACAGGATGGAAGTGAAGTTGAAATTTAGTCAATAGTAAACAAAAACACTCGACTGAAGAGCCAGCTTGCAGAGCTTCACACCCAACACATAGGACGAGATACTGGACTAGTATCACCTTTTCCGTCAACTAGTGTCTGGTTTCCAGCAATACCATGACACTCATGACTGAAACGAATATTTGAACTAGAAGCAGAATAAAATTGTGCAAGGCACTTAACACCATTAAAGCCAGCAAAGAGATCACTAACACCAATAACCTGTTCAATGAGCTGATTGATGGTGTATCCGGACTGGAGTGCGAGAAGCCCACAATTTGAACCCCACCCAAAGTAATATCATAGTGTATTCTGATGGACTAGGAACCGGTTTTGGATCATCAACTGTTCTAAACATACAGTGTTGGTAGTACGTAGGTAATAATTTTATTAGTAGTAGTATGTAGTATAATTCAAATAAATAAAGTTAGTACAGCATTATTTTGTCTTTTTTTTCAACATGTTTCACAAAACAAATATACAACATGTAGAAAGTGAAGTTAGAGTAAGGCCCAGCGCACTGCACACCGCTGGAGGCGCGGCTTAACTACCTTGACATACGGTAAATATATAAGATAACCTTAGGCGCACGCGGTGCTCACAGCGCCCTCAAGCTACTACAAGAACTAGCTACCTAACTAGCTACAGTCGCCGCCCGCCGCGCTGCTTTGCGCTCCGCCGCCGCACCACGAGAGCGAGTTGTCTGTACAAAATATCAAACAGCACTATTAGTGTGCGCGCTCGGAGTAACTGCACGCCGCTCGCGAAATGCGCTCCGCCGCGCCTCCAGCGGTGTGCGCTGGGCCTAAAAGTATTACGAGCTATTAATAAAACTATCTATCTATAGTTAATTTTAAGCCTTTTCATTTATAACTGTACAAGGATCTTTTGGCGCGTGGCTGAAATCAGAACTAACGATACCATTCCGATTAGTTTAAAAACTAATATTAAAATACAAGAAAATAAATATTTTAGAACATTACAAGCTTTAAACACAATAAAACAACAAAAGACAATGTTTGCACAGAAATCGGCACCGGTGTATATCACAAAACCTTATAAAACACTACCTATGAGTAACGTCTATCACGATAGCAACTTCACACTCAGTTGTCATCAATTTGATATCCATTATGCTTACGTAATCGCAATATTAAAAGTATCGATACGAAAGCATCTGTCAAAATGACTTACGGTGACTAACAGCAACGATGTTCACCAATGACGTCATATTTGATCGCGACTGGTGATACATAATAAAAAACGAACCTTTTGACAGCTATTTGATATACACTGAGCCCAGTTACTATCAATTCGAGCTGTCAACAGAGATACATAATAGCCCTGCAGGTCGCCTTGCTTATTACTATTTTTCTCTTTTTCACGCTTTCAGTCTGTTCTCTTCTTGGATTCTTAATATTATTTTGTGCTTTAGCTTCTTTTCTTGCCTCGTCTCTCCTATTCATAAATTCCAGTCTACTTTCCTCTTATAAACATTCTTAAATAGTCTGTAATCTGGGGATTGATTAAGTACTCTGTTTTATTAATCTGACTGCATGAGTGAGCGATGTTCGTGAAGCTGATTTTTGGGTCAAACACATTTGAACTGTTTTCCATCGATACGCTAAGAAGAACAACAATATTGAGGTCAAAAATTCAAAATTAATCAATCAAAACTGTCACAGGAAGCATAGTTAATACCTTCGATGTTATTAACGTTTCATGTTGAATAATAACGACTTTTTACAAAAAAAAAGTGAATAGTGTAATGCCGAGTAATAGAGAAACTGTATGAAAGAAAATTGCTGCGCTGACCTAAAATACAGTGGGATTAAGGCAAGAGAATTATGGGTTTATTCATTAAATAAAACAGAAGTTTTCTGGTACTTGGGCATACAGAGACACAATGCTACTTTTATAGTAAAATACATTTATATTCACTGTCCAATCAATCAAATTACACCTTTAATGACCAATCACTTAACAATTTATTCTACAAAAACTAATGACAGTTCCATAAAAAAACTCTATAAAACTTTACTATCACAAGCAAAACGATAGTCGATTAAATAAATGCATTAATAATGACTTCGATGAACTTTCGCATCACTTCATAAATAAACATCAACATGAACGGTATTTTGCAAAAGTTTAGAGACAAACCACAATCAAAATTAGGCCCTATTCAGCCGAAAGTTAATTCGAAAGTCCGGTACACAAATGAAATCTTACTCGATAATTTTATAGAAAAAGATTTGCAAGCAGTTCTAAAACCCCTGACTGTAATGCAATCCCTTCTCTTATGCTCTAAGTATTCCATTCGTGATAATTTCATCACTTGTAACAGTTTTCTTTACAACTGTATTGGAGTTCTCGGCTTGTTGATATCCCGGTCCGTAGCCTTGTATCGTCTGTTCATTACCATCACCGACTGGGGAGCTTTCACCTTGATCCTTAACTGGAGCAGTATCTACGACTTCTTCATTTACTCTTTTGGTTTCATTTTGCATTACTATATAAATATCAAGAGTAGCGACGACAATGTACAGTTGGTTTTAAAGATCCAACATGTGCTTAGAACCCTTAAGATTACTGGCAACAATCTCTTCAGGTTGACTGTTCAAAATTGGATTTCTGTCATCAGTGTAAATTGTATTATTTTCGGTTCTATTGTCTATATGTTTATTAAGTACTTTCCCGATTTGACTATCGTCGATATGGCCTATTTCTACTTCAGTATGACTTTTGATGTTAATGTAGTGTATTTTAAGTTTTTAATCAAATTGAACTGCAAAGCACTTTGTGTTTGGACTGAAGATGCCCGCAAAGCAGGAAATTCAAAACCTGAGTCTTTTTGGGAAAGTATGTTTGAAGTTTATTTGAATATATTACAGATCTATAGGACAGTCGAGAAAACATTTAGATCCATGGTAAGATATTGTTGTTTTATTTCTTCTCTTCTCTGTTCTTCAACACCCAATGCTGAAAGTAGATTTCCCCATTACTGGCCATAGGCCTCTTGACATTACCAGTCTGCAAGTTTCCACTACTGGGCCAAAGACCTGCTCCCTATGAGAGACGGCTGTAATTCATCACGCGGGCAAGCTGTGGTTTGATGGACGGCACATGCAGTGGCATGCAGACTGTATAGACTAGTGTATAGTTTTGTTAGTCTCCTGCAACTCACATTTTATTTCATGTTTTAAAGAATACTATAACATCTTCTTTAAAACATAAAAAGCAAATCGTTCCTTACTTTATTTACGGTAATAATTCATTTTCAGATTCTATTCTACACGGTATTCGCAGTTTCCCATGGTCTAATGAACATAGCAATTATTATAAATATGCAGCTAGTTGAAGATGGAGGATTCAGTGTAAGTAATTGGTTTATTTGTAAAATAAATAATAATCGATTCTTTGATATGAAGACAGGCATCATCGCCGAGGGAGACCTAGAAAACGCCGAGGACTTAGAGGCGTTTATGAGCGATTGGCCTAATTGGAAAACAGCACATAGAAAAGAGTGGACGGTTAGGGCCCAGCAGTCAAACAAAATAGGTTAAAAATGAACATAATTTTTCTTTTGCATTTTCTTTGTGAATGCAGTTGTCAAAGGGTAAGTTTAATTGTTTTTTGTCATCAGCCTGTGTTGTACCATTTGCAGGGCAATGGCCTTCCTTTTCCTTTTTCTACTCAACTCGCACGTAAGCCAATGTGGTCTTACTGATAGCTAAGTTCATCACGCCATCCATATCTGCGTCTCTATGGTGGATGTACGCCTGAATCTTACAAGTCCTTTCATCACACAAAATTACAGCGATTTTTATTCCCCTTGTAATGAGGTTGGGTTTTTGTTAAAGATCCAATAACTGTAGTGTTATTATTTCCAGATGGCTATATACATAGTTCTTACTCAGATATGGTTCATGAAGAACATTATAATACTGACATTTTTGAGCATCGAATGCGAGAGGTTTTATGCTGCTATTAGAGAAGGTCAGGGTACGATGGTCATGTTTTCGAAGAGAAAAGGACTCTCAGGTATATAACAAAGGATAAAAATTCAACAGGTGAAATAACATAACAGAACAGAGAGGAGAGAGGTGAACTAGAGGTGTACCTAGTATAACATCCATATTTCACCAGTGAAGTTTTTGTCCCATGTAATAGTGATCCTGTTACCATCAACAGGGAACAAATCCAGACTCCGTGGCTGCTACTGAGAAATTCCTAATGGAACAAATCCAGACTCCGTGGCTGCTACTGAGAAATTCCTAATGGAAAAACTCAATAACAATTTGTCCGACCCTGGAATCGAACCCAGGGCCTCATGGTCACTATGGTCAGCAGTTGCGATTGCGAGGCAGTCCAATAGGCAGGTGAGGTTGAAGAAGATGAAAACTTAAAAAAAAGTTATATACAGGGTGTAAAAGACCTCATCACGAAGCCGTCAACCAAGCATTCTGTACATCAAGTAACTTTATGCAAAAATTATTGCTGAGAAACGACTTTTTTTTGGGGTGATAAATCATGTTTTGTGGTAGAACTCAATGTAACGCACTCAAAACATAGTGCTGATGGATGGATTGAATAGTACGGGGGTCGTGGAGGTGTTTAAAAATCTTACATTAAAAACTTGTATTTAAAGAAAGCTTTCTAGTATTATGTTATACTTACGCTTCATATTCACCATTTATAATACTATTCATCATCCTTTTTATTTGTTTATATTTCTACACTCAGCAAATCGATTTAAATACGATTCTTTAACTTGGAAATAGCTGAAATAAAATATTATTATAATTTTCATGTTGTGATATTTACGTCAAGCGTCAAATTGTCAAACTGTCAGTTAGTTTTTTAATTCTCTTTCTGCTCAGTCTATGGTCTAGCTCTATGATTTCTCTTTTAGGTTTGTATAATTTAAATTATTTTTATCAATATGTGTTTAGCCATTATATTTTGTAGATTATTACGATTGTTTACTAAATAACTTAATATTAAATTATATTATAAAATTATTTACGCACTCATGGATATGTCCTGGCCGACTACACTTGTCAGTTGAGATGATGGCGACACTAAGAAAACTAAGATTTGAAAAAGGAAGACGACTTTGGGAGAAAACGAGCTGACGGACGGCTGAAAAGTGGACTATTGAATCTGATTTGAGGAGTATCAGAGAGCAGCTTGGTTTTGGCGGTGAGATTCTTGAACTGCCCAGGGGATCCAACGAAAGTTTCTCCTGGGACTTCTACTCCCGATGTTCGGAGGCTAACTACGTGCCTGTCCGTCTACTGGTCTCGCAGGGCTGTCCTACGTCTGGTCCTGAGTTCTGCACTGTCTTGCTGCTGAGCTGTTCTGGTGAACTCTGAGATCTGCGCTGCCGCCGTTTCTACTGCTTCAGAGCTCAACTTCAAGGTTACTCCGGTATCGACCTGCTACCCTGACGCCTGATCCCATTCTTACAGTGTGGTAAACTCATTATTGTCCATCTAAGTGCATAAACTTTAAAACTGAGTGCGTGCTAGGTAGTTTTTTATAACTAGCTGTATTTTTTATCTTTCCCCTCTATTAAAATTTAATTGAACAAGTCTGCTTATCCATTTATTTTAAATAGGAGCAAGTAGATCTGTTACAAATTGGCGCCCCCCGTAAAATCAACTCGAACCCACTCATTTATTTTCAAAATTCAAAAAAAACTAGCACTAGTATTTCTTTTTGGACTTCTTATTTGGCCTAGTCTTATGAATACTAACTAACTTATTTTTCTTCTTCAGCTCTCCTCTATTCGACTCAATTCTTCTACAACAGTACTAAACATCATCTAGGTATTCTTCACCCCTACACACGTATCGTTATCGAAAGATAATTGGCACCCTTTCGGCCTCTTGGGAGTGTTAATACAAATACTTCACTATCCTCCTAAACACTTATTATATATTATTATATTTATACATTTTTCATCTGGGAATCATACCAAAACAAGTTTAGTTACGTGGGCTCTCAAAATATTTATATCGACTTGTTATTTGTCATCGGTTGCTAGGTAACAAACGGGCCATGGAGTATTATGGGCATGGAGTATAACTAGTCTTATTTTCGCGGTGGCAAAACTAGGTATTAAAGTTTATCAAACTTTGCGGTGGTAATCATATGTACTAAACTTTATGCTTTAGTTCCGAATTTTACCACCAACAAAAATAAGTTTTTCTTGGGTTACGATTTTTATCTTTCATTTAGCGTATTATTATTAAATCGGACCCTCTTGAGTTCTAACTCTTAAGAGTGTGAGTCTTGAACACTCACTAGTCCACGCTCTCTAACATTTGAGTTTTCTTTAACTCAGACCCCTCTTGAGTAATTGATTTCATCAATTTTTATTTATCTTCTTTCAACATTAATTTCTTAATCATGGATAGAATTATTTTCTTTGAACTTTTAAACAAAGCTGAGCTTGAATATGAAATCAAAATAAGATTAGAAGAACCAAATGATACAGTAATACAGCTTAAAAAACAAATTCTTCAACTCGCACCTCGTTCTCCTTCTAAAGATATTTTAGACTCGATATTAGAAGTTAAAACTGATTTAGACGAACTTACCACTACTCTAAATTATATCGAATCAAAAATACAATCGTTAGAACAGGGTAACCAAAGACTAAACAAAAAAATTAAAACCTTTATTAATCATCTTTATTTTCGACTTGAGAGGATTGATATTGATTCAGATCCCTCAGAGGTGAATCGTTTATCTCAAACTAAAGAAAGATTTCTCAACTTAGAATCAAAATTTGATTCTTTAACAACTATTTCCAACGACTTCAACTCTCAACCTATAGAAATCAACCGTCCTTCTTCGACTCCTAACAGCCCCAATGACACAATGTTTCATACTATGCTTCCCGACATTCAGTCAAACTCTATTCCTAATAATTCCCGAATAAAATATGACGGAAACTCGTGTCCGCGTTCCTTTATACAGAAAATTCAGGAATTTAGTATTTCTAGGAATATTTCTCGAGACAAATTATTAGATCATGCGTTTGAATTATTAACTGATAACGCTTTACATTGGTATCGTTTCAAACGTAATTCTTTGTTATCATGGAGCGAACTTTGCGAAGCTTTGATTACAGACTTTGGCGGTTTTGATTATGACTATAAATTATTAGAAGCCATCAATAGTCGAACTCAAGGCAAAGATGAACCTATTGTTATTTTTGTTTCCATACTAACTGGCATGTTTTCCAGACTTTCAGAAAAACTAACGGAAACTAAAAAACTTCAAATTATTATTCGTAACATTCGACCTTGCTATTCACCTTACATCGCGAATAATAACATTAATTCTATTGATGCGCTTATTTCATGTTGTCGAAAATATGAAGAATTCTTGGATAAAGAGAAACATTTCAACGAACCTCAAACTACAAATAATCCTATAACAGTTGAATTTAACTATAAATCTACTAACTTAACGTCAAAGCCCTCAACTTCTGACGCGTTCCCTCCTAGAACAAATATTAATCGTTTTAACAATAAACTTAAAGTTAATACAATTAATAAAGTTAATTATAATGCTTTTTGTGTACGCTGCCGCACTAATGGTCATACACTAACTAATTGCTCTCAACCTCGTTCATTAATTATTTGTTTTAGGTGTGGTTTAAAAGATGTTAAATTTACCGACTGTCCTAACTGTAATAAAACTAACAACTCAAAAAACTAAACAACGACTTGGGTAATAAAAACTTTAATCAATCAGACTGGCATGATTGGTTACAAACTATAAAAAATTTCTTTCATTGTTACAAAATAACTTCACTATACGATAGTGAAAAAGATTTTAATCGTCCTTTTATTGATATTTCTATCAATGACAAAATGTTTTCCGGCTTATTAGATAGCGGTAGTTCTATTACAATACTTGGTAATAACTCTCACCTAGAAATTTTAAAATTAGGCTTCACGTTATCCAAGTCTTTTTCAATGGCGATTACTACTGCCAGTAATCATAAAAGTAGATCCCTTGGCTCAATTGATATTCCGATTAGATACAATAATCAAACTCATCTAATTCAAGCCTTCGTATTTCCTAATTTATCTCCTTCAATTATTTTAGGAGTCGACTTTTGGAAAAAGTTTAATCTTATTCCACACATACTTTCTTCGGCTTTTAAAGCAAATACTAAATGTTCAGTGGTCACTAAAACTACTAAACAAATACTCCCTTACAATCATCTCTCGTTAGAGCAAAAGACTATCGCTGATGATATGATTAAACGATTTAAAGCTATATCCTTTGAAAGTAGAGGAGTACTGGGTCGCACTCATCTTATTAGTCACCATATTGATACAGGTGACACTCCTCCAATTAAACAACGATGTTATCGTCTTTCCCCTGTAAAACAAAAAGCTCTCATTATAGAAGTCGATAAAATGTTAGAATGGGGCGTTATTGAAAAATGCGAAAGCCCTTGGCTCTCTCCGGTTATCATTACACCTAAAAAGAATGGTGAATGGCGATTCTGTGTTGATAGTCGTAAACTAAATTCAGTTACTCGTAGAGACGCGTACAGCCTACCGTTTGTTAATGAAATTTTAGATAACCTTAAAAACGCTAAATTTCTTTCAAGCATCGATATTTCTAAAGCGTTTTGGGAAATACCTTTAAAAGAAGAAGCGGATAAAGATAAAACAGCTTTTTATGTCCCTGGTCGCGGCATGTATCGCTTTGTTATCATGCCTTTTGGTTTAACTAATGCTCCAGCTACTCAGCAAAGACTTATGGACATGCTTTTTACTCCTGATTTTGATAATAAGGTCTTTTGTTACCTTGATGATATAATAATCATCTCTGAATCATTTGAAGAGCATATCTCTTATCTAGTTAAAGTTCTTGAGAAATTAACGTTTGCTAGATTAACAATTAACTTCGATAAAAGTCAATTCTTTAAAAATGAACTTAAATACTTAGGATACATAGTAGATGAAAATGGTTTAAGGTCAGATCCGGCTAAAATTAAAGCAATACTCGAATTCCCTACTCCCACTTCTCGTAAAGAAGTAAGAAAATTTATTGGAACTTGTAGTTGGTTTCGACGTTTTATTCCCAACTTCAGCACAATTGCAACTCCACTTAATAAATTAACTTCTTCCGGTAAAAGCGCCCCTAAATTTATTTGGGATAAAGATGCTACTCTGGCTTTTAATAAATTAAAAGAAGCTCTTGTTACTACTCCTATACTTGCTTGTCCTGACTACGATCTCCCTTTCTCTGTACATTGTGATGCTTCTAACTTTGCCATTGGAGGTATGTTAACACAAGTAAAAGACGACAAAGAAGTAGTTATAGCTTATATGAGCAAATCTCTTAATAAAAATGAACGAAATTACTCAACTACAGAAAGAGAAACTCTTGCGGTCATTTCAGCTTTAGAACATTGGCGTTGTTATATCGATAATGGTAAACAATTCACTGTTTATACAGACCACGCAGCACTTAAATGGTTTCTTAAATTATCCAATCCATCTGGTAGACTTGCGCGGTGGGCTCTTAGGTTGTCATCTTTTAATTTTATTCTAAAACACAAAAGAGGTAAAGACAATTTAGTCCCTGATTTACTCTCTCGTAATTCTAATTCATATCCACTTGGCGTTAATCCTGTCACACTTGATCCCCAACCTATATCTCCAGCATTAGAACACTATAACAAACTACTTTTAGAATGTCGTAGCAATCCTGATCAATATCCCAATTATACTATTCGTGAAAATAAATTATTTCGCTATACTCAATCTCCTCACGCGTTAACTGAAGATTTCGCGTGGAAAGAAGTTCCTCATCCTAGTCTCCGGGAAACCCTTATTAAAGATAATCATGGGTCTCCAGATCAACCTCATCTAGGAATCTTTAAAACTTATAAAAAAATATCACTTCTATATTACTGGCCAGCTATGTTTAAGGATATCGCTAAAATAATTTCTATCTGTGATAATTGCTTAACATACAAACACGCAAATCACTCTCCCTTTGGCCTTATGGGTAAACCAAAAATTTGTTCCAGGCCCTTTCAAACAATTTCTTTGGATCTAATGGGTCCTCTACCAATGACTAGACGTAGAAATCAATTTATCCTAGTGGTTAATTGTTGTTTTACTAAATATTCGCTGATTTTTCCACTAAAACGAGCTACTAGTGCTAACATCATCTCTAACTTGGAAAATTTTGTTTTTCTAGTTCATGGAGTACCTCAAACTATTATTATGGACAATGGATCGCAATTTCAATCCCATGAATTTCACAACTTTCTGGGCAGATATAATATACCTTACATATTTTTCTCTACTCACTATTGCCCCCAAGTTAATCCTACGGAAAGATACAATCGTACTATAATCACAGCTTTGTCATCTTTGGTTGGTGATGACCATAGATCTTGGGACATCCACCTTCCTAAAGTCCAATATGCTATGAACAGCACAACTAATATTACCACTGGTTTCTCTCCTAACTTTTTGCTCTTCGGACGAGAAACAGTTACTTCTGGCTCACTTTATACACCAACTAATAATCTTGATGAAATCGTTTTTCTACCTAGGGACATCTATGCTACTAACATAGGTTTATTGTCTGCAACTTTCGATAAAGTTCAGGTAGCCCTCCATATTGCTCATGCTCGTAACTCTTCTCGTTACAACGAAACTCGTACCTTTAAAGAATATAACGTTGGAGATACAGTCTGGCGTAAAAACTATACAATTAGTCATGCGGGTACTTATTTTAGCTCTAAACTAGCGCCGAAATATGTAAAATCAACTATTTTACAAAAGCTTTCACCATTAGTATATATATTAGAAGATCAACGTGGCAATCGAGCCAAATACCATATTAAAGACTTTAAAACATAATTTATACAATTATGTAAAAAAAAAAAAAATTCATCTATATTCATAACTCATCTCTTTCTTCTTTCCTTCCTCTATAATAGAGTTCTTTTTGATTCATTAAAACTCTATTTGTTTTTTAATTCATTCATCGGTTCTTAAACCATTAAAAGCTCAATTTTAATCTTCCCTTATATCTATTTTTTTTTCTTTTCTACAAGTTAGTATGTCTAATTTGGTTCTTACTATCGACTCTAAAAGTTGATTAGGGGGGATTACTACTCCATTAAAAAAAAATAAGCCCTTGTTAACTATCGACTCTAAACGTTGATCGGAGTGGCTAACAACTCCATAAAAATAAGGCCTTGTTAAATATCAACTGAAGTTGATTAGGAGCGGATGACAACTCCGTAAAAATAAGCCTTTGTTAAAATCTTTCTATTTTCATCTCATTAGTGGTTTTAGACGCGAGCGGATTACAACTCCTAAAATAAGCCTTAAAGTTAGTGACTTATCAGGTTGAGTAGTGATCATTGAATGTGAATCCTACCTGACCTAACTTCGTAAGATGTCGGTGTGTTTGTATGAGTTATGTAAGTTTTGTGAATGCTGTAATACTTTAACTTTAGCAAAATTTTTGTTCTAGGCCAAAAATTTTCTCGGGGTCGTTGGGGAAATATAGTATTATGTTATACTTACGCTTCATATTCACCATTTATAATACTATTCATCATCCTTTTTATTTGTTTATATTTCTACACTCAGCAAATCGATTTAAATACGATTCTTTAACTTGGAAATAGCTGAAATAAAATATTATTATAATTTTCATGTTGTGATATTTACGTCAAGCGTCAAATTGTCAAACTGTCAGTTAGTTTTTTAATTCTCTTTCTGCTCAGTCTATGGTCTAGCTCTATGATTTCTCTTTTAGGTTTGTATAATTTAAATTATTTTTATCAATATGTGTTTAGCCATTATATTTTGTAGATTATTACGATTGTTTACTAAATAACTTAATATTAAATTATATTATAAAATTATTTACGCACTCATGGATATGTCCTGGCCGACTACACTTGTCAGTTGAGATGATGGCGACACTAAGAAAACTAAGATTTGAAAAAGGAAGACGACTTTGGGAGAAAACGAGCTGACGGACGGCTGAAAAGTCTACTCTGGAATCTGATTTGAGGAGTATCAGAGAGCAGCTTGGTTTTGGCGGTGAGATTTTTGAACTGCCCAGGGGATCCAACGAAAGTTTCTCCTGGGACTTCTACTCCCGATGTTCGGAGGCTAACTACGTGCCTGTCCGTCTACTGGTCTCGCAGGGCTGTCCTACGTCTGGTCCTGAGTTCTGCACTGTCTTGCTGCTGAGCTGTTCTGGTGAACTCTGAGATCTGCGCTGCCGCCGTTTCTACTGCTTCAGAGCTCAACTTCAAGATTACTCCGGTATCGACCTGCTACCCTGACGCCTGATCCCATTCTTACAGTGTGGTAAACTCATTATTGTCCATCTAAGTGCATAAACTTTAAAACTGAGTGCGTGCTAGGTAGTTTTTTATAACTAGCTGTATTTTTTATCTTTCCCCTCTATTAAAATTTAATTGAACAAGTCTGCTTATCCATTTATTTTAAATAGGAGCAAGTAGATCTGTTACAGCTTTTCAAAAAGCTGGAACTTTGACCCCCAATATCTCCGTAAATAGAAGGTTCCCAGGTATGTTGTAGAATAAAAAAAAAATCACAATGACAAGGAGAACAAGGGCCTTTCAGTTTCGTTAAGAGGTGTTTTACACCCTTTATGTGAAAGATCAAAAGAAAGAAGTTAGCGTGATAGACAGTAGCTAGTGAGTGTACACTTGGGTCTGGAGTTTCCGACAAAGCTAATAATGCAAGAATATACAAACTGGAGTGGCAGTGGGCTGGCCATGTTTTTCTAAGGATCGATGGCTTCCAATTAGTCCTGGAGTGGACGCAGGTGGACTGTCGACCAAAAAAAAATGTGATTCGGACAGATTGAGCGCAAAAGTGGCGACATTAGCCATGTGGTATCCGGCTTAGCCGTGTGGTATCCGGCAGAGTAGAATAGAACCGACCCATTACACTCCGGGTGTCGTATAAGGCGACTATTGTCTGAGGCAGAACACCTTGCGGCTCCGTAGACCAGAGAATGGGCAGCAGCGTTTTCTGTTAGTCTTTCATCACTGCGATCTCCAATCCGCCTGCCAAGCTTGGAGATTACGGCAAATTCCTCCCATCATGGGAGAGGCTTATGTCCAGCAGTGGACGTTATGGGCTGTTGTTGTTGTTGAGCGCAAAAGGAGGAGAACATGGTGTTGTAGCGCTGCTTGGGTGTGACCCATGTCCAGCAGTGGAGTTGATGGAAGACAAAAAATTAAAATAACAATGCAGTAGGATGATGATGTCGTCATTGTGTATGTGTGTGTCTTTAGTAAGATAACAAGATGGTAATTATGCTTGATATTCTCTATAGAAACGCAGAGAAGAGCATGTAAGAACGTGCAACGTATTCAGAATGCTGCCTTTAAGAACATGGACGCGTGCGGTGTCTTCACCATAGATGCTAGCCTCCCTTTGAGCCTGTTCAGTTTTATTACGACCTATACAGTTGTCATATTACAGTTCTCGATGTGATTTCAAATAAAACTTCAAATATGTCCATGAAGCAATGTTTATTCGACAACTTACAACCCGTCCCTTCTTCGCACGACTTGATAATAATAATAACAATAATAATAAATCATTTATTTCAGATTCATCCTAAGATTACATCCATATTTGTTAGTAATGTAGCGGCACAAACATATTTTATCATTATATACACATTCATACATACACATAAACATATACATACACATACATACACATACATATACATACACATACATATTTACATAGATATCTCACAATTACACTAAATTAAATAAATCGTCACATTTCTAATATGTGTCGGAACTTCACCGGTCGGGCTCAGTGGAAACGTACTTTCTTAAAACCTGTTTCGACGCTCGCCGGCCGCCCGGCGCGCGCGCACCGCGCTCCTCCCTCACCAGTCCTGATCTGTTCTCGACGCGGAGCGCACGCCGCTTTAACTGCTTACTGTTCTGTTTATACCCTCTTACCGTTAATGCGCAATAGTGATTTTGTATTCCGCCGAAGTGTGGTTGGAACTTACTGTGCTATCTAAACCCACTTCTATGCCTGTGAACTTTATAGACTGCTTTTATCTCTCTGCCGATCTGTGCTATTTACTCCTCCATACTTCTTGTGCTTTAAATATTGGTGTACCTGTGCTTGGGAAGACATTATAAGCTGACTGCAATACTTACCTGAAGAGTTTCATTTCATCGCCCCAGTTCACACCTGTAAGGAAGTATCGACGACGACAAGGTAGGATTTATCCATACTATACCTACATTGGTGACCCCGAATAAGAACAGCATATAATACCGCAGATCGCAAATAAGTTGAATTTATTACAAACATGGCGGACGGTAAACAGCCAGCAAGTCGCAAGTCATCTACCGAACGCACCGAAATGCGCGTTTCCACTGACTCATCGGACGTGTCGACAGAAATTTGTCGGGTCGCTGTTCGCATACCACCCTTCTGGCCTGATGAACCAGAAATATGGTTCGCACAAGTAGAGGGTCAATTTTCAATTGCGAATATAACTTCGGACACGACGAAGTTTCATTACGTCATTGGACAGTTGGAACCGCAGTATGCAAAGGAGGTGAAAGACATAATTGTGAATCCACCGGCGACGGACAAATACCAGAAGCTTAAGGGCGAACTCATAAAGCGACTCAGTTCATCCCACGAAAAGAAGGTAAACCAGCTGTTGATCCACGAGGAGCTTGGCGACCGCAAGCCCTCGCAATTTCTAAGGCACCTTCAGAGTCTAGCCGGATCCAACGTCCCAGAGGACTTCATCAAATCCATTTGGACTAATCGGCTGCCAGAAAATATACAGACAGTCATGGCAGCACAGACTTCTCTATCTCTGGAAGCTTTAGCGGACATAGCAGACAGAATCAAGGACATAACGACTCCCTCAGCCTGCGTTGCTTCAACCAGTGCGAACCCTCAAGTCCTAGAAGTGTTAGCAAAAGAACTGGTGGAGCTTCGGAAAGAAGTAAACGCACTTACCATCGGGAACCGACAATCACGCTCCAGGGAGCGAGGACCAAGACACACCCGTTCATCATCCAAACGTTCAGACTCGAACTATAAGAAATTCCCGGTATGCTGGTACCATTTCAAGTTCGGTAGCAAAGCGAAGACATGCATTCTCCCTTGCGATTATAAGGCGGAAAACTCGACGGGCCGTCGCTAATGGCGACTGACGACTGCCCCGGCTCCGGTCGCCTTTTCGTTACCGACAGGAGAACTAAAGTACGGTTCCTGGTTGATACCGGTAGCGACCTCTGCGTATTTCCTCGGACCATGCTACGCGTGCGACGTGCCAGCACCAACTACCAACTCTTCGCGGCCAACGGGACATCTATCCCAACTTACGGTTATCAGCATTTTAATTTAAACTTAGGACTTCGAAGGGACTTCGGGTGGAATTTTGTTGTAGCCGATGTAACTAAACCGATAATCGGAGTAGATTTTCTCTCGTTTTATAATCTTGTAGTCGATTGCCGTAATCAGCGTTTAGTAGACAATATTACAACTTGTTCAACGACAGTTTCACTAGATCATACACTAGATAGTATACACTCTGTAAAGGTCATGACTGGCGAAACCGCGTATCATAAATTGCTCGAGGAATTCCCAGAGATCACTAAGCCACCCGGTACACATCGTGACATCGCTCATAACACAGTCCATCATATACGCACCACACCCGGCCCTCCGCTGTCATGCACCCCCCGTCGTCTAGCCCCAGATAAGCTAAGAACCGCCAAGCAAGAATTCGAGGCAATGTTAGCCAATGGGACGGCCCGACCTTCGGAAAGTCCTTGGGCGTCCCCGTTACACTTAGCCCCAAAAAAAGATAATGGCTGGCGGCCCTGTGGCGACTATAGAAGACTCAACGCCCGCACTATACCTGATTGTTATCCCATCAGACATATACAGGACTTTGCACACAGCATTTCAGGATGTACTATTTTCTCGAAAATAGACCTAGTCAAAGCCTATAACCAGATTCCCGTCAACCCGGATGATATACCTAAGACCGCAATCACTACACCGTTTGGGATGTTTGAATTTCCGTACATGACGTTTGGTCTAAGAAACGCAGGTCAAACATTCCAGCGGTTTGTAGACGAAATGACGCGCGGCCTGGATTTTTGCTATACGTATCTCGACGACTTCTTAGTGTACAGTAAGGATGAAACCCTCCACAAGGAACATCTAAGACAGTTATTCACCAGAATGAAAGCGTATGGTATGGTGATTAATAACGCAAAATGCGTTTTTGGAGCACGAGAAGTAAATTTCTTGGGATACACCATATCAGAGAAAGGAACAAAGCCCTTACCAGAAAAAGTACAAGTCATTCGAGATTACCCAGCGCCAAAAAATATACGGGAGCTTAGAAGGTTTTTGGGCATGATAAACTTTATAGACGTTTCGTGCCCGAAGCCGCCCGAATACAAGCCCCACTTAACACTTTGCTATCAGGAGCAGTAAAAGGATCAACCCCAGTTAACTTAGCAGGAGACACTCTTAAAGCTCTAGAACGCTGCAAAGAAAGCCTGTCAAAAGCAACCCTACTAGCCCATCCAGATTGTCAGGCCAAAATGGGACTAGTGACCGACGCATCGGATTCAGCCATGGGTGCCGTGTTGCAACAATACAAAGGCGGTCACTGGCAGCCACTCGCATTTTTCTCCCGTAAATTAAACAATGCTCAACAAAAATACTCTCCATATGACAGAGAATTGTTGGCAATCTATGAAGCAGTGAGACATTTCCGACATATGCTCGAAGCAAGAAATTTTACCATCTATACTGACCACAAACCAATCAGTTTTGCTTTTCATGAAAGGAAAAATAATTGCTCGCCACGTCAGTATAGATATCTGGACTTCATATCGCAGTTCACGACCGATATCCGCCACATTTCCGGAAAGGATAATGTGGTTGCAGATAGCTTGTCGCGGATAGAAGAACTGCAGGAACCAGTAGCTCATGAAACCCTTGCTAAGGCTCAAGAGTCAGACATGGAGCTGTCGGGATTCCTCAATTCAACGTCATCACTGAGGCTTAAATTAATTAAAGTACCAGGCAGTGACGTAAGCGTGTACTGTGATGTCAGTACGTCAACTGCCAGGCCTTTCATACCGCGAGCCTTACGTAAACAAGTGTATGACAGTCTACATTCATTAAGCCATCCTGGCGCAAACGCAACCGCAAAACTAGTCGCGGAACGGTTTGTTTGGCCAGGGGTCAGAAAAGACTGCCGGGAGTGGTCCAGATCTTGCATCTCATGCCAACGAGCCAAGGTTAGTCGACATGTATCAGCACCATTAAGTACCTACACATTGCCACGCACTAGGTTTAGACATATACATATCGATTTAATCGGCCCCCTACCCATTTCGCAAGGTTATCGATACTGCTTAACAGCCATCGACCGGTTCACTCGATGGCCAGAGGTAATGCCGATTACTGACATTACGGCCGAGACTGTTGGCAAAGCCTTACTGCATGGCTGGATATCTAGGTTCGGCAGCCCAACAGATATTGTAACAGACCGTGGACGCCAATTCGAGTCCACCCTGTTCCAATACCTGGGTAAAATAGTGGGATTCCGCCATCGCCGAACCACAGCGTACCATCCAGCAAGCAATGGGCTCATAGAACGTTTTCATCGACACTTGAAAGCGTCTATTGTATGCCACGCAAACGAAAACTGGGTTGAGGCTCTGCCCTTGGTTTTGCTTGGCATTCGCAGCGCTTTCAAGGAAGACTTGCAATCGTCTTCGGCTGAATTAGTCTATGGCGAGCCATTGAGGCTGCCTGGTGAATTTTTAGAGCAAACAACGAGTGCCACCAGTGACATGACAGACTTCACAGCGCGGCTTCGTAGTATAGCTCAAAAACTGCAGCCAGTGCCGACGTCGCGCCATGGGAAACAGAAAGTCTTTGTATATCAAGACCTAAGTACATGCGACTACGCATTTCTTAGAGAAGACGCATCACATAGTTCCTTAACCCCAGCATACACAGGCCCACATAAAATTACAGAACGAGGCGACAAAGTTTTCAAACTGATAGTAAAAGGCAAAGATGTAACAGTTTCCATCGATCGCCTCAAACCAGCATATATACTTGCCGAAAAAGAAAGTGAACCAAACGGCCCCGTACTGTCTACTCCAAGTAATTCCAATCACGAGTCACGTGATACCACCAGGACAACTCGTTCCGGACGCGTGGTAAAATTTCCGGATTATTATCGCCCCTAACCAGGTCTCTAGGGGGGAGTGATGTAGCGGCACAAACATATTTTATCATTATATACACATTCATACATACACATAAACATATACATACACATACATACACATACATATACATACACATACATATTTACATAGATATCTCACAATTACACTAAATTAAATAAATCGTCACATTTCTAATATGTGTCGGAACTTCACCGGTCGGGCTCAGTGGAAACGTACTTTCTTAAAACCTGTTTCGACGCTCGCCGGCCGCCCGGCGCGCGCGCACCGCGCTCCTCCCTCACCAGTCCTGATCTGTTCTCGACGCGGAGCGCACGCCGCTTTAACTGCTTACTGTTCTGTTTATACCCTCTTACCGTTAATGCGCAATAGTGATTTTGTATTCCGCCGAAGTGTGGTTGGAACTTACTGTGCTATCTAAACCCACTTCTATGCCTGTGAACTTTATAGACTGCTTTTATCTCTCTGCCGATCTGTGCTATTTACTCCTCCATACTTCTTGTGCTTTAAATATTGGTGTACCTGTGCTTGGGAAGACATTATAAGCTGACTGCAATACTTACCTGAAGAGTTTCATTTCATCGCCCCAGTTCACACCTGTAAGGAAGTATCGACGACGACAAGGTAGGATTTATCCATACTATACCTACAGTAAAATTGCGAGCTTAAAATAATACATCGATGTTTAGTTTTATAATTATGAAAACTTTCCTTTAAAAATGTTATACACATAAAGTCATCATCTGCCTAGCTTTATCTTATCATATAGCCGACCCCAACTATGTTGGGGTCGGCTATATGATAAGCTGCCGGTTAGACTGGAAGCCTACCCCAACTATGTTGGGGTCGGCTTCCAGTCTAACCGGATGCAGCTGAATACCAGTATTTTACATGAAGTGACTGCCTATCTGACCTCCACAACCCAGTTATAGACATAAAGTCTTCGGAGTTTTTTAAGTAATTATCAAAACTGCACATAAATCCTTTTCGGTGTAATGAAGAAAATGTTCATATAGAGGAACACGGAAAGCAAATTCATGTTATTGTAATGTGTAAAGTTGTAGACTATGCTTGATGATGCAATACAGTCATTACCATAATCATCTGCCTAGCCTTTACCTAACCGGGTCCCTATATGAGATCGAAACACTATTTTGCGAAAATTGTTACATCGATGCCTTGATAATGCGACGTAACGTTTTAACTACGCCTTTTTTGTTCGCTGTTACCTTACTTCGAACCCTTGACGGCTTCCAGTCTAACGTCCACAACCCAGTTAGTACTGAGTAATTTATGGTACCCAGTATTCATTGATATTGATGATGCAATACAGTAAGCTTAGGTATTATAATTGAATGAACAAATAAGTTATAACTTTACAAAACAAAGAACTGCAAAATTACAAAGGAATAATAAGTGATAAAAGCCATGAGAACTATTGCTAGCGTAGCATCTACATAGAAAAGACCACACGCACTCATTTTACTAAACGATCGGTTTGTCTGTAAGACGTTCTTGCAAAGATGTTTTTGACTCTCTGTAAGGAAAAAAATATAATTATGTTATATAGTCCTCATCACGAGAAGCTATAATTTTTGTAATTAGAGAACTTCTACCAAGTTACGTAGCAACAATTCAATCAACAACAAATAATCCCAAATTCAATCAACTCAGAGTAACATAAGTGTAATACGAAACTAACGAGCAATTTTACTTGGTCAAGTTATATTTTGGCGATATAAAGCGATGTCGTCTAATGTTTTTCATCACACTTGCACGTAAACAGTATCATAACACATGCAGGTTAACTTGGCCGCAAAGCCCCTTAAAAAACCCTCGACCCTTTTTCTTCCCATGAAGCCCAAGGGCGGTAAGTAATTTTTTTTTATTTGTATCACTATGCACACAGGTCATGCAGGTGCAAGTTCAAGCAAGGAGTTTACATCAGATCGAAATTAAAAAATTGTCTTAAAATTTTATATAAACAGGAATTTTATTGCAATCTCGCGACGTATTACTTTTACACCGTCATGGCTGTATGTATATGTCGCCGCGAGGACACCTACAAGCTAAGCTTATTACATAATGTAATTGATTGTAACTAGTTGAATTATAATTTCTTATTCCATAAACGATAATACTGCCATCTGTGAGATACTCTGGCAACTATTATAACACCTGTGAGTGCCACTGACTAATTTCGTTTGAGTATCAAGCTCAACAGCGCCATCTGTTGGCTTGTCTTAATCAGTATCACTTGAAAATCAATTATCAAACTAAACTCGATGTTCTAGCTAAAACTATCGTTATAATTAACATAAGAATATTTGTTTAACAACTTTAGGGTTTCATTCATATTAGCAATTAATAGTTAATCACTTGACATTATGATTCGGCGTCACCTGTCAGGGAAAATGGCGCCGAATGTGATTTTACCATCAATACCTGAATGTTTAAATTTAGTACGAGAACTAAGTAAGTCTCAATAATAGATCCCAACTTTAAATTAATAAGACTATTTTACACAGTGATTGTTGTAATTTCTAGGAAAAATACGACTTAAAGATGTGAAAATTTATTTGAGAGTTGTCACAACCAAAGATAGAATCATAACATACATTTTTTAAATTAGTATTTTCTTCTTCAGCTTATCAGAGAGGTTTAATAGCTATAGAATAGTTTACATTTACAACATCCGCCCTCAATTAAAACTCTCTAGACAAAAAAAAATAGCACATTATCAAAACCTATGCTAAATCCAAACCAGCTACACATCTCTTATGTGGTTTTGTTAACATATCAGCAAAATTCAAATCTGATCTGACGAATTCAATATCTATAATACCGTCAGATACCTTCTCCCGTATAAAGTGATATCTTGTATCTATATGTTTCGTTCGCTCGTGATGGACAGGGTTATGCACCAAACTTTGTGCACTCTGACTGTCGTTGAACAAAGTAACAGTATCGGACTTACCAGTTATTTCCGATACAAATCGTCTTAGGTAACACGCCCCTTTAGCCGCAGCGGTTAGTGCCATATACTCCGCCTCAGTAGATGACAGAGCAGTCGTTTGCTGCTTTTTAGCCTGCCACATTACAGGACCTCCAGCCAGCATAAAATAGTAGCCAGTATATGACTTTCGGTCAATGCTACAGTTAGCCCAATCTGCATCCGTGTATCCCATAAGGTACTCTCCAGTCTTTCTGTAAGTAAGAGCATAATCTATTGTACCTCTCAAATATTGCAACACTCTCTTTAGTTCAAGCCAATGTTCTTTATTGAACTTTGTGTTGAACTGACTGAGATAGCTCGTCACAAATGCTATGTCAGGACGAGTGTTTACTGCCAAAAACATAAGGGATCCAACTAAACTTTGAAATGGATACTCGTCTTCTCCATTTCCAGTACTCAGCTTCTTCAGGCTTGATGGTGTCTCAACCGTCTTGCACATATCCATACCATATTTTTTCAGCAAACTTAAAATGAATGTTCTTTGACTAATTTTTACTTTACCATCGTCGCTTCTATGGATATTTAATCCGAGATAATATTTTAATTCTCCCAGATCTTTTATTGAAAAAATATTTTTCAAAACATGTTTGACAGTGTCAAATGTTATTTCATTTTGGTAAAAGACAATAATGTCATCGACAAAAACTGCCAATAAGACCAACTCTTTACCAAAAAGTTTCTTATACACGCATGGTTCGGAAGGAGTTTTTTCAAAACCTAACTTCAACAGTGTTGTATCCAACCTCCTGTTCCATACTCGTGGTGCTTGTTTGAGCCCGTATAAGGATTTCTGCAGCAGACAAACTTGAGCTTCTTGTCCTTTCTTTACGAAACCTTGAGGTTGTTCCATAAATACTTCCTCTTCAAGATCTCCATTTAGAAAAGCTGTATCAACGCCCAAGTGTCTCATTTGTAGATCCATTTCTACAGCTAAAGCAAACAATGTACGGAGTGAAGAATGACGAACTACAGGGGCAAACGTTTCAGTGTAGTCAACACCTTTGACTTGTCTGAAACCTTTAACCACTAGTCTTGCCTTATACTTCATAATATTTCCGTCAGCATTCATCTTTAACTTGTAGACCCATTTACAAGGTATGACCTTCTTATTTCCATTGGGTCGGTCAACAAGCTTCCAGGTTTTTAATTTTAACAAAGAATTGTATTCATCTGTCATTGCCAAAAGCCATCTATCAGCATCATTTGCATTCACTGCCTCGAGATAATTCTTCGGTTCAATAATCTCTTCAGCAAATACCTTAGAGGTAAAGAAATCCGGTTTTTTACGAATCCTAGTAGGATATCTACTTACTTGCTGATCCACAGCTGGCTCTATCCATTCAGGACTTGTAGGATCCTCTGATTCTGCTGAAATATAATCATTTTCATCATCACTACACATAGAATTATTTTCTTGACGAACTTCATTCTCATCCTGCTGCTGCTCATTGATCAAAATGACTGGTTCCGTTTTCACAGATTCAACAGCATTACCTTTTAATTGTGAAAAATGATTTTCAAAAAATGTTACATCTCTTGACTTCTGGATGTTTCTTGGATTTGAAGAATCCCTGAAATAATAACCATTTGGATCTTCTGAGTATCTAACAAAGATTACTTCTTTAGTCTTCAGATCTAGTTTCTTCCGTTGACAAGCCGGAACTTGTATAAGTGCTCTACACCCAAACACACGCAAATGGGTCAAATCACCCTTATTGCCATTCCATTTTTCAAATGGTGTTTTTCTTTCTAGAGCCCGATGTGGTGACCTATTTTTCAAGTATACAGCAGTCTTGAAGGCATCTTCCCAGTACGCTTTGGATAGCGAACTCTGAGCTAGCATGGACCGTGCTTTTTCTACGATGGAACGATTGGTCCTTTCTGCTACTCCATTTGATTGAGGGCTATACCCTACTGTAGTCTCATGCGTCACTCCTTTCGTAGCTAAGTAATCCGCAAGCTCTTTATTGACATACTCCTTTCCGCAGTCAGTTCTCAATCTCTTGATTTTAACACCGGTTTGTCTTTCCACTAATGCTTGGAAAATACAAAATTTCTCTTTAACTTGTGCTTTAGACGCAATAAAGTAAGGATAAATCATCCGCGAAAAATCATCTATGAAAATAAGAACATACTTATTACCTTGGAATGATGTCTCAGACATTGGTCCACATAAATCTGAGTGGATCAACTCTAGCTTTGAGATAGCTTTCTTGTATGCAGTCGTCTTGAAAGGTTTTCTCGCCTGCTTGCCATCAACACAGGCAACGCAACTCGATTTATCTATTTCAGTATAATCTATACCTACGTGAGAATTCTTTAATTGGTTCATACCAATGCGACATAAGTGACCTAACCGTTTGTGCCATAACAGGTACCTGCTCAACGTGTCAGAGTGCACCTCGTACGCTACATTTTGGAGGGAATTAGTTGTACAATCGAGAGTGTACAGTCCACCACTAACCGAACCATGTAGAATCGCCTCACCTTCAAAAGAAAAATCATTATCTTTATAAAAACTAAAACCATTCTTATCAAAAAGTACTACAAAACCTTTGTCTACGACTTTCTTGACAGAAATCAAATTATTAGTAAGTTTAGGTACATACGCTACATCTTTGATGCCATTTACCACATTACACACAGTGTTAATAGATATGTCACCAATACCACCACAGTCGATCTTCTCACCATTGGCAACAGTAACAGTGCTACCTTCTAATGGTTCGATGTCCTTGAACCAATCTCGTCTAGGAGTCATGTGTTTTGATGCAGCAGAATCAATAAACCACTTATTTATCTCCAAACACGAAGAACCAAGAGCACTAAAAGTAGTCTCTTTGTCTGATGAACTAACGCCTTTCTTTACCTTATTGCGTAGAGGGCAATGAGGCCGTTTGTGTCCAGGTTTGTTACATTCATAGCATACAATAGGTTTCTTCTTCTTTGTTTTATGAACATCAATTTCAGATCTATTTTTCAGTTGAAAAGCTGCAACACTTTCTGTGGATTCAACCTTTGACATTTCATTCAGTAGCTTCCTTTTAACTAGCTCGGTACTTACTTCTACATTGCTATTCTCCAATGCCATTATTAGAGGCTCGTATTTCGAAGAAAGACCTCCTAATAAAATCGCAGCAATCGAAGCATCTTCAATTACCTTGCCGATGTCAGCCAAATCTTGTGCAGTACTCAAAACAGCGTTAATGTACATTTCAATATTTTGAAATTCATTCAGCGAGAGCCTATATAACTTTCTCTCTAAAGCCAACCTTCTGCCCATGCCTTTATCTTCATAAGCATCTTGCAATGCCTTCCAGGCTTCTAGAGCAGACTTTGCACTCCTAATATGCGTTATTGCAGAGCCATCTACTGTTAAGCATATTTTCAACCGACTTCCAAAAAGAGGAGGTTCTCAATTCGACTGTATTTTTTTTTTTTTTTTTTTTTTTTTTTTTTTTTTTTGTGTTTGTTACCTCAGAACTTTCGACTGAGTGAACCGATTTTGATGATTCTTTTTTTATTTGAAAGCTGGTGCTTCCCGTGTGGTCCCATTTAAATTTTGTGAACATCTGATGCTGATCTTCGGAGATATACAATGGAACTCTTCAAAAATAGACGGCAAAAGTGCCGTGAATGTTGCAATCGCTTGGATGTTTATTGTTTATACAACATCGTGACGTAACATCACGCCTGTATGTTCTGAGGGGGTAGGTAGATGTGTACAATACACCCAGATTTCGACAGGTATGTTAAGTTGGTGCGATCGTGTTCCGCGTGCGCCTCAAATGACGTAACATCACGCCTGTATGCTCTGAGGGGGTACGCAGATGTGTACAATACACCCAGATCTCGACAGTTCGTTCGTGTTCCGCGCGCGTCTCAAAGAGATGTCAGCAAAAGGGACTGTTCTAAAGAGAGACTGCGACCCTGGAACACAAAGGGCTAAGAAGGAGGGTTTTAGTCAGTAAAAGTCTGACACTCCCTTCCGCTCCGCCCAGAGCTCGGGAGGGGGTAATTTGATGATTTCCCATCCAAAAAAAAAGGTATGTTAAGTTCCATATATTGGGGATACGCCTATTCATCATCAGCCTATTAATGTTCCCACTGCTGGGACACAGGCCTCCTCTCTATAAGAGAGAATGGGCTATAATCCAGCACGCGGGCCCACGGATTGCTACTGTTTGGTAGATGTCACATGTCTTCGAATGTTTTGGTTCTAGGACATGCCGGTTTCCTCACGATGTTTTCCTTCACCGTTTTGAGAGCAGTGGTGATGAAATAAATTACACAAAGTAATACGCCTGCCTGGGTTCGAACCCACGACTTGCTGTTCGTAAGTCGGGGCCGCCACCACTGGGCTACCGCAGCTCACGCCTATTACCAGTCAAATAAATTCATAGCAAATATTTGTTTGGGAACAACTAAAAATGGTAAAATAAAAAACTTTTTTGCAAAAAATAAAACCGACTTCAAAAAACACAAAAAAGTGAAAAATAACTTTAGCTTCAGAAGTCGGTGACAAAAAAAATATCAATCAAACAAAAGTCACCGACTTCTGAAGCTAAAGTTATTTTTCACTTTTTTGTGTTTTTTGAAGTCGGTTTTATTTTTTGCAAAAAAGTTTTTTTGCTAATGCTCTCTTATCATTTCGAGATTTTACCTGTTCAGAGGTGGCATCTCCTTCATCGGACCCATTTATTGTGCACCACAAATCTTCATGAATTAAGTAGTTCCTCATTTTGAACTTCCACGAAGGGTACCCATCTCTATTAGATAGGAGGAGCGAGGGTATTGATGATGATGACCATCTGATCGCTACAGAATCACCACTGGACATCTAAAAAAAAAAAATTTTCGAAAATTATTCAACTACACAAAATAACCGTTTACACACTATTTGTATTAAGATTCACTGTATTTCCTATGAGCGCTTTTCGTGCTGATAACGTGTTGTAATTTCTAGGAAAAATACGACTTAAAGATGTGAAAATTTATTTGAGAGTTGTCACAACCAAAGATAGAATCATAACATACATTTTTTAAATTAGTATTTTCTTCTTCAGCTTATCAGAGAGGTTTAATAGCTATAGAATAGTTTACATTTACAACAGTGATTTATTAGTAAAAAGCTTTTGTTTAACATAACTGTTGTACATCACCGGAAATGTTCCATGATAGCACAGATTAAAGACTAAAAAGTAATGAGACAACTAGTTTATTATTAATGATTGAAAATGTGTTCAAATTGGTGAATTCTGTCATTATTAATTTAATAGTAACACAATTATTGTAAAGTGTTTTATTATTATTTGTGAGGCTGATTGAATTTACTATTGTAATAAGTTGCTGAACGGATATTGTGGTACTTCCGCCCACGCAGAACAGACAGGGAGGGAGCAATGATCAGTCACGTTAGCTTACGATTAGCAAAAACAATTGAAATACTAAGTAATTTTAAGTGTTTAATGAAGTGAACGATCTGTAATACGATTTAAAATAGTGTGAAGAGTTTCTTCATCCATTGTTCTCCTCAACCATAATAATTTGCGAATGGACGACTCAACTCTAGAAAGTTAATCAGTTTCTGTACCTAAATGGTTTAATAGAAATAAACGTTTGGAATTTGAGTCAAGTGCTGTGTGTGATTTCAAATACCCACCTACCTATCTATGAACAATGAAGAATCGTATCGCAAGGCGATGTGATAGATGACTGAAAGACAATATGGTGGCAGATGGCGCCAATAATTTGGGGACAGTGTTCCCCTAAGCTTTCCCTGCCGTGATATCAGAAGTGGGATAGCTCTTGCGCGCTGCTCACAGTGCCGGACATCCAGAACAATTACAAGGAACTACCGAACTAGAACTCTTGCTTTCGGGACCATGGCCGAAGGCGTAGCAAAGAATTTTTCACCGAAGGGTTCACCACGAAGCTTTTTAAGAGAGAGCGACTTAATATGCTGCCACAGCCAATATACTGTGTTAAGTGGCAATGAACTGATAGACAAGAAGATACTTAGGAAGACTAAGATAGCCAAAGAGTTGGCTGCATTTTCATCCAAGTGGCTGACAGATACCAACATGATAATTTATTGCAACACTTGACCCAAAACAAATCGAACAAATAATGAAAATGCAATTTACATTGGTAAACAAACAATGAAGTTGTATGTGATGGAAAACTTCATTGATTGCACTCAAAATTGCCAACATATACAGCACAGAATGACCTAAGCAGAATAAACAAAGATTGGACTCCGGGAAAGCATAATTATCAATAAATAAACCTGCTTATGGATCATCAATCCCGGGAAGTATTTTGTTTTATTTATTTTAGTATTTTGTTACTGTAGACAATTTTTACAGTTAACATTATTTTAACTTAACACATCCCATGCTGGTTATGGTAACTTGACACCTGTGGAAGTGAAATAAAAACACTCCATTTAATTCACTCAATAAGCAATCAATGGTTTTTGAAATATAACCAGTAATGATGTGTCAGAAACTAAAATCATGAATTAACTTTTTTAATTACTACTAAGTAATTAGATAAATGAGCAGTAACAAATTTAAGACGTTGTTATTGACTTTTCATTCACACTTTTAAGTTTATACCTCACAATCAGATATTGTTTGCGTTAAGTGCAACGTTGAGGGCTTTTCAAATAATTATGCAAATTTGAAAACATTTGTATTGGACAACATGTTGCAAGATTCATACAAAAACACTTTGTTAAGAAACTGATTTATAAAACAAGACAACTTATGAAATGTCAAACAAATTTCAGTTCAACAAGTTATGACAATGAAATCTTAGCGTGTTGTATCAACGAAGCAAAGCTTTTGATGTGTTAATAAAATGTGAATGTTTTGTCAGTGCAACTACACAACGAATAGTGTTCTTAAAATAGTTCTGATCAGTTTAACTTTCCCATCTTAGTTTAATTAACTTTTCAAAACAACTTATTACCGACTCTATAACTTATCACTCCAACTAATTTTAACAATAGTAGGACTGCTTTGTTGGTCCAGTGGTCATGAGCCCTGTTATTAAAGCATGAGGACCTGGATTCGATTCCCAGGCCTGTCGGAGTGTTATTGGGTTTTTCCATCAGGAATTTCTCAGTAGCTGGCCAATGATATGAATGGTAAATAGCCATATTGCTAAACGAGAGGCTTAGCAAAGTGTGGATTTATTATTTTCACCTCTGTCTAACCCCTCGGGGATTGCAGGTGTGATGTTATGTACCTACACACTAAACTATTAGTGTAAACATTACACTATTATTAATATTTACCTGCACTGACTACCTTGTTGGTCTAGTGGCTGCAAGCGTGACTGTTGAGCATAAGGCCCTAGGTTCGATTCCCAGGTCAGGCAAATTGTTGTTGGGTTTTTCCATTAGGAATTTCTCTGTAGCAGGCACAGAGTCCAGATTTGTGCCTGGTTGATGGCAATAAGGCTTGCCCCCTATTACATGGGACTTCAAAATAAATGTTGGCATACTATTAGGTATACCTCTGCCTAACCTTTCAGGAACAATAGGCGTGATGTTATGTTATTTACCTGCATGACTTCTCACATTTCAGGTTCCAGGCAATTGTCTTATCATAGAAGAAATAATACCTTCTATCAAAGAAATTGAGAGCAACTCTATGCACCCAGTCACTCCAAGATAGTGATGACATCAATTAACCGCTACCCCAGCAAATGATAATGGAGCAAGGTCACTTAAAAATGTGACTCAATGAACAATTTCAAAAACTAACAACTTCAAGGACTACAGCCTGGTGAACAGATAACCGTGTCGCCAGCTATGGAGCTATAAAATGGGGAACAGCATGAGAACAGCCAACCAGGGATGACTGTTACAGTGTCCTCACATCATAAACTAACATAAAAGGTGAGGAGTTTTCAAACTACTTCTTACACTTCCCCACTGATACCTACAGTGTTACAACAATAGACTTAATACAATAGCCCAATCAACCTACCTACATGATGCTCATGTGTAATGAGTATCATGTTTCCACATTGATTATTTTAGTTTTTATAGTCCTGCCAGTTGTAAGCAACTATTTACAAAAATAATAACAAAATATTAGTACTAACAGTAACTAATAAAATAAAAATAAAAAACTCACAAGCTCTTGGTATCCGTGGAGGAAACAACAAGCTCAATGAGTAATACAAACACTCACAACAAATCAAACAAATACTGTCAGTGCCGTGGAGGTACTTGGTAATGAACACAAAACATTACAAAAAATCCTATCAGCAGCCATAGGGGCAACTGACTCACAACAAATACTATCAGTGCCGTGGAGGTACTTGATAATGAACACAACAAATTACAAACAATCCTATTAGCAGCCGTGGAGGCCACTGATAATGAACACTACTAATGATCCTATCAGCAGCCGTGGAGGCAACTGATAAACAATACTCTCATGTTATCCTGCTGGGTCCACGGCGTACTAACGCCCAGAGCCTGGTTCCTTATATCCTGTCAAATCAAAGACTTCGTGCCTGTCACGGAGCAATGGTCCTAAACTCCTTACCCTTTAATCCTGTCAAATCAAAGACTTTGTGTCTATCACAGAGCGGTGTTCCTGATCCTATCCTTTTATCCTGTCAAATCCAAGACTTTGTGTCTATCACAGAGCATTACCTTCCCGTGAGAATGAACAAATAAAAACATGCTACTTACACTACACTTGCCAAATACAAATTACAGAATATCTAAAGCAATCAATAATTTTATTTAAGACGAATCTAGTAGACAGTAGGTTACAAGGTTCTAAAGTTAACTAAAAACCTAACTCATACCAAGCTTAAAAAATTTATGAACATGTTGAATAGCTCAAGCGACAATGTTATTTTTAACAAATAGCATTTAGCATGAACAAATTCAAATACAAGTTGCAAAACTGCCTGCAAACTAACTGATACTAAACAACAATTCAACTAATATTGTTGGACAATTGAAGTAACAGTAAAGGCTAGGAAGTTGGCTAAATGATACTGCTGCTTATAAAGTCAAATTAAATATATTGTCCGGACCAAAGGTTTAGTTATACAAAGGAGCGAGGGAGCACACGCGATGACCGCTAATCGTGTACTGAATGCTCAACCAATATTAATTAGTGAAATGAGGTAAAAATGCACGAATAAGCATTAGTGCATTATGACTGTATGGTTTCACCGTACATGCTCCCGGGCCAAAAAGATACAAAAATGTTACACGTCCTCTAATCTAAAGCGACACGTTTTAGATATAGGTGACGTAGCTATGTCCCGTTTACAATTAGTGTTCGCACTAGCTATGTTCACTTCACTTGGCTGACGGTCAGCCGTACTCTGCTTTCGCAAAAACACAACACTATTTGCCACACTTTGGGATAGTTCCACTGAAGAAACTGCTCGACACCTCTTCCATATGAAGTACGCTGCCACCAAAACGGCTACGCCCAGCAGGCAGTAACAAATAGTATACTGATGAATGTCATGCGTAGACAGAGTGTAATCTAGTGAGTTAGTATTGGCAGATTTCAGTTGCTTTATTCGTTCTCCTAGATCGACTAATATGCTATTTATTGGATCTTCATATGCGGTGTAATGAGATAACGATATATTTACGATATGATTTAATTCTGCTATCTGAGGGGTCACCATTTCGGAGTTAGATTTAATTGTATTAGCTGATTGGGCATGAGAATATAAAGTAAACTCGTTACTTTTTATTATGCATTTCGAATCTAGGTCAATGATGCCGACTCCTGTCACCTGTTTGAAGGCAACTTGATTTTGACATATAATCCTCACCGCGTAGGTATTGCAGCAAAAGTACATGAACCTCGCTGGCTCATTTAATTGGAGCCACCTGTCTTGACAAGGGGATTGAATTACAATGCATTGTTTTAAATTGCTATCCAGTTTGCAGAATTTTTCATCAATGCTTAAATGATTAATTGGTTTGTTAGCTTCGCATAAATATGAGATATCATTGTGCAGACATAACTGGAGCTCCATAAACGACATTGTGAAGAAAGCATCCTTTTTCAAATTAATGGCTACGAAGTCTGCAGCTGGTAGTACGCTAATCATATTATTTTGAACTTGCTGTGGAACTGGTATGATTTTATGGATTTTGTAGCTATCTCTGCTGGTCAATGGAAAGATAATCTCAAATATGAAGTATTCTTGCATCATTCTTGCTTTTACTTTCAGCATACTGTAAATATGTTTTAGATCAGACTGTAGGTTGTCCACGGGCAACGTAGTATCCTTTGTTAATTGTGCTGAAATAAACTGTAGCTCACGTTGTAACTGATCCGGTGATAACAGATGAGTATTGAATTTCCCGTGGTAAATGTCCGTGATGATGTCTAATAGAGTATCCTGAATCCTTTTTAGGTTTTGAAGCAAGTTGATGGTCGTGATTGCCGACAGGGTAAAATCTTGTGTTTTAGCTAAGCTTTCAACTTCTTGCTTGATAACAAAGGCTGCATTATCCAATTGATTCAAGTGTTTGTTTATAGTTTTATGTTGTAATTGGATAGATTGCTCGGTTCTTTTTAATACGTTGTATTCAGCTTCGATGATGGAAGTCTGATTTCTAATTAAGTTATCAAGATGACGCTCGTTTTGTTTTACAAGCTGTATGTCTTTCTTGTACTGTTCCGCGAATCGTTCGTCTAGTATTCCGAACAGGCTATTGGCCACGTAACCGATACCATCAATGAGACCGCGACGCTGTCTGGTGCGGCGCATGTCAAAGTGCTGATTAATCATAAGTTGATTATAATGCTGTATTTCTTTGTAGTCGTGGTTTAATTGAAGCGTTATCATATTACATTGACTAGTATCGTTTAAAGATAGGCAGAGTCTTTGTAAATAATCCAAAAACTTTGTGGCAGCTGTATTCCCTTCCCAATAAGGGCTCATGTCATAGTAAACAATAAGATTCCATTTATCTCGAATAACTTGCATGTTGCCCACTGTTTCGAAATACAGTGAATTGTTGTTTGGCAACGCTGATATGTTAAAACCTGCGTGAGATGAGGTTATCAATGACATAAAAAAGATTAACGAAATTGCTACTGATACAAATTTGGATTTGATTGTACTGCTTGTTTTCCGCTCGTCAGGTTCCTTTAAGTTGCTGTTGATTTCCCGATTAACCTTTCTATCTTCCGTCATATTGCTTGAAGGAGGCGATATCGGCAAGATTGAGAGTTTCACAACCGGCCTTTTAACTATTCCGCTTTTTGTTTTTAATGTTACTACCCGAACTAATCCATCTTGACCTGGGTGAGTTTGTAATACTCTACCCATCATCCATTTTCCAGGTGGTAGATTGTCGTCCTGGATGGTCACTAGATCGTCGATGTTGATATTTTGCTTAGTGCTTCGCCATTTGCTTCTTACAGATAGCTGCGTTAGGTATTCCGATCTCCATTTCTTCCATAGGTCATTTACTATCTTAGCTGATAAATGCCATCTAGTTCGAGCATCTGTTTCTGTTTCAATTATAGCAGTTCCAGACCTCCCGGTCAAGAAATGCGCTGGTGTAAGTACGTTCAAATCTTCGATATCTTCAGATAGGGCACACAAAGGTCTGGAGTTCAGACAAGCCTCTACCTGTGCTAATATAGTGCTGAACTCTTCGAAAGTCAGCTTCTGCTCTCCAATTACTCGCTTGAGGTGATATTTTAAGCTTCTAATGGCACGCTCCCACAGACCTCCTGCACTTGGCCAAGCTGGCGCGTTAAAGTGCCATTCTATATTTAAATCTGCTAATTCTTCGAAAAAGTTACGATCATAAACGTTTCCGAAATCGTGATAACTTTCTTGTAGCATTCTATTTGCTCCTACGAAATTCGTCCCATTATCGCTATAAAGATGGCGTGGCGCTCCTCTTCTGGCGGCCATCCGCCGTAATGCTGCTAAGAAGCCAATACTGCTTAGGTCGGATACAAGCTCTAAATGTACAGCTTTAGTCGCTAGACAAATAAACAACGCAATATATCCTTTCGTGGTCTTAATTCCACGCCCCTTGTTGCTTTTAACATCTACGAAACCAGTATAATCCACTCCGGTGTGATAGAATGGCGGGGCGGGGTTGCTTCTGGCTACAGGTAAGTCTCCCATCAATTGATGCTGTAGTTTGGGCTCATGTTTTCTACAGGTGACACAGTTTCGTACTTCTTTCCTTACAGCTTTATTTCCAGCGATTATCCAGTATCTCTGCCTCAGATTAAATAAAGTTAATCGCGGTCCACCATGAAAAGTGAGCTGATGAGCTTGCTGAATTATTAAAGTCGTAAGCCGACTGCTATAAGGCAATATGGCTGGATGCTTCATTTCCATGCTCATGTTTGCTTTGGTTAAACGGCCTCCAACTCGTAGAATCCCCTCGTGGTCAAGGAAGGGATTTAATTTTAGTAAATTACTTCTGCTACTCAATTTATTATGTTTTCGTAATGACGTGATTTCCTCTGTAAACTCAGCTCTTTGTACATATTTTATAAGAAGTAACTTTGCTTTCCGCAATTCATGCAAGGTAAGAAATTCAGGTAAACCATTTTGTTTACCTAACGTGATTGGAATCTGCTTGAATTGTATCGTTTTGATGGCTCGTAAAAGCCATGCAACTATTTTAGTTATTTTATTAAGTGAGCTGAACTTAAGTAACAATATTGTAATATGATGCTTTCCTTGTTATCTGTTTGTGCAGCATTCACTTTGCTTGCTGTTGATTTTGCCTTTATTTCTTGATCCGTGGTATAAACGCTTTGTTTTGCTTCAAATTTTTCATCAAACGTTTTCAATGACTGCGGTCCTTGCCACCACAGTGTTTGATCTTTCAATTGTGAGGCTGAAATGCCTCTACTGGCTGCATCGGCCGGATTATCCTCCGACTTAACATATCGCCAGCAGCTTGGCTTCATTGTTGCTGTGATAACTTTAGTCCTGTTCGCAACAAAGGGTTTCCATCGGCTGTGATCGCCTTGTAGCCACCCTAGGACCACCATGGAATCCGTCCACCCATATATCCGGATGTTCATTCCGCTATAACAGTTAATAACTTTATTCATTAACTTGGCTAGTAGATACGCTCCGCTTAATTCTAATCTTGGCAAAGATACGCTTTTAGAAATAGGTACTAGTCTAGTCTTAGCAACTACTAGTACCACAGATGTTTCATCGTTTTGCTGTAATCGCGCGTAAATAACTGCCGCGTAGGCTTTTGTCGATGCGTCACAATAACCGTGCAGTTCTATGACGTTATTAGGTTGATACCCGATCCAGCGCGGTATTTTGCATTGATTCAAATAGTCCATGTCTATTTTTATCGCTACCCATTCATCTTTGATGTTTACAGGAACTTCTTCATCCCAATGCATTTTATTTAACCACAGCTTTTGGAATATCAGCTTTAATTTTGTTGTGAGTGGGGACAACCACCCCAACGGGTCGAATATTTTTGATATCTCCGACAAAAGTAGTCGTTTAGTAATTTTGGCGTTAGGATTAGCTGTGCTATACTTGAAAGTAAACATGTCATCACAAGAGTTCCAACGAAGGCCTAATGTTTTTGAAGTACTTTCTGATTTGAAGTTAAAAATTATGTCGCCATTGCTGCTGCTCTGCTCTATATTTTCCAGAAGTTCTGGATGATTTGCACACCATTTTCTCAGTGTAAAACCTCCTGATTTTAATAATCTGTTGAGATCTTCGATGAGCTGCTTTCCTCTTTGGATAGAGTGAGAACCATGGACCAAATCATCCATATAAAATGATTCTTCTAAAATCTTTGCTGCTTCCGGATATGCACTTCGTTCATCCGAGGCTAGACGTTTTAAAGTCATCATCGCTAGGAATGGTGCTGATTTTGTACCATATGTGACGGTAGCTAGGTTGTACGTTTGTAGTGGTTGATCTGGCGCATCCCTCCAGATAATTTGCTGATATTGCTGATCTGCTTCATCCACTATTATCTGCCTGTACATTTTTTCGATATCTGATGTGTAAGCATAACGATATTGCCGCCACTTCAGTATCAGTTCTTGTAGATCCTGTTGTAAATTAGGGCCTTTATACATCAGGTCATTCACACTATATCCGCTTGATGTTCTTGCTGACGCGTTAAACACCACCCGTAGCTTTGTAGTAGCTGATTCTGCTCGTTGGACGGAATGGTGCGGCAAGTAACACGATAGCGCTTGTTTGTTTTTATTGCTGTTACTAGGCACCATATGTCCTAAAGCTATGTACTCACTAATGAATGTTTTATATTGTTCCGCTAGAACAGGTTGTTTGCTAAATTTACGTTCCAGATTTTGGAACTGTGCTATTGCCATCTCTTTAGATGAGCCTAGTTTTTCATTGATGTCTGGTTTTAGTGGCAATTTTACTACGTACCGGCCGTCTTTGCGACGTTTTGTAGTGGAGGAATAAAAATCGACACATTCTTGATCTTCCAATGATAAATTTGATTTTTTGCTTATATCCTCGATGTCCCAAAACTGCTGAATATCGTGGATATTATTCATGATTACGTTGCACTGTAGTGATGCTATTTGGCCACCACCGTATATGATCCACCCAAGCTGTGTTTCTTGCAACACTGGCTGCGATAAACTCTCTCCTTTGATCAATCCTCCCATTGATATCAAGGCACTGACTTGAGCGCTTAGTAATAAGTCCACTGGACGGCTAATGTTAAAATATGGATCAGCTAATTTAAGATTTTCTATGTAGGACCACTTCGATGTGTCAATGGATTTATACGGGATATCCTTAAGTATGTTTTCCATGACGAGTACGTCGGTGGTAAACGAATAGTCGTTATACGTTGAGAAACAGCTTAGTGTGACTACACCATTACAATTATGCTCGACTTCACCTACTCCGCATATCAGTCCATTGAATTTAGATCTACGTAATCCTAATTTCTTTGCTGTACTTTCTTTTATTATTGAAACTTGTGACCCAGGATCAATAAGAGCTCTTAAAATGTGATACGATCCATCCGTCGTTGCAACTTTTAACAAGGCTGTAGCTAATAAAACTTCATTCGGCTCTGGATCATTCTGAGATACATGTGCAGTCATTGCGACATTGTCTTTTGGATTTGGGTCAGTTGTTGTTGTTGCTAGGTTGCTCGCATACGATATGTTTTTTGAGCAAGTGTCATGTAAAACGGAGTGATGATTTCCGTTACATTTGCGACATCGCCTAACGGAAATGCATTGCTGGCCATTATGATCGAATAAACAATTTCTACATAATTTCAAGTTTGCTACTGATTTTAATTTTGCTTCATCAGGCAATTGCAAGAACTTTGCACAATTAAACATGGCATGTTGTTGACCGCAAAATTGACATTTTGTGGTCGACACGTGTAAGGCTTTTGAATATGGCTGTAACTTGTTGTATTTATTGGCAAAATTATGGTTATATCGTCTTGCCTTTTGATTTTCAGGAACATCGCTGTTTGTCTGATTAGTTGATTTCGGTGTCGCTTGATCTAGCTTCCTGCGAGAAGTTTCCAGGCTCGTAAACTTACTTTCTAAGTAGTCCAAGAATTCCTGCAGTACCGGTAGCTCCCTAGAATTCTTAAGAGAGTCTATGTAATCTCCGTATGTTTCGCTATCCAGCTTCTGCGCTAGTAAATGCACAAGAAGCGGATCCCAAGTGCTGATATCGATTCCTAAGTTCCGTATGGCATGCAAACTTTCTAGTGTTACATCATGCAGTTTCTTAATATGACCTATCGTTTGATGCTGCGTACTCGGTAAGCCTAGTAAAGTATTGATTACCCACGTAAATATTAGCTTTTTATTGTTGTACCGATGGTTTAAGATTTCCCAACAGGTATGATAGTTATCGGAACTTATAGGAAGATGCTGAATAAGTTTTTCTGCTTCGCCCCTGACCTTCCCTTTTAGAAATTGCATTTTTTGCGCTTGCGACAAGGTAGGGTTGTTATGAATAGCTTCGCTAAAGAGGTCCTTGAATGACGTCCAATGTTGGTAGCTTCCTGAAAATACAGGTATATCCATTTTTGGAGTGGAGTGCTCCCTATGCGATACACTCCATAGCTTTTTATTGATAATTTTCTTTAAACGGATATATGATTGCTCATGCTGAGTATACACTTCTTCGTAATCCTTTTCCTCTTCACCTATCTCGATATCTATCTCCCAATGAAGGGAGTCAATTTGCGCCCAGCGCGCTTGAAGTGTTCTCAAGGCGTCCTCCATCTCCCATTTATCTGACATGGAGTCTAGGTCGATAAACCCTGCTGATCTCTTGAATGCTTTGAAATTTGCTGCTTGCTTACGCAGCATGTCATCTAATTTGCTGGTCGAGCCTTTTGACTCCATTGTACGTAACATGCTGGCTTTTGCTGGCTGCTGATAACCCGATGGTCCTGCTACTGATAGTACGGCGTCCTCTTGCTGCTCCTGTATTGGTTGAGTACCCCTAACGGATTTCATAGGCGTTAGCTTGCTTGACAACTGTAGGCGTTGTTCATTGATGAGAGACTTGGCTGCTGTATAAAGTTTGCTAGCTTTTTCATGCTCCAAATTTATGAAATATGAATGATCTTTAACCCCCTCAAATTGACAGATTGCTAAATGATTGTGCTGAAAATCTGACCAATACCTCTCTAACAACTCTAGTCGCCTTTTAAAATAGTCGTCCGATTTCCTATCGGCGCTATCCTTTTTTATATTTATCGGTATTTTCTTGATTGACTTGCTAAGTTCAAGTTGCTGGTAGTAAAGGTCCTCCATTATGCTGCTAGTTTGTTTATGATGAAAAAATGGAAAGATCTTACTTGTTCGAAACTGGTTTTCGACTGCTGCTGATTTGCTGTTGCACTCCAAATGCTGCTGCTGATGTAGCTGGGCACTGTCGCCCTGCTGCTGTAGATACCGAGTGCTGCTGCTGCTTAAATACCGATGTGCTGCTTGCTGCTCACGATGCTGATTGCCCCGTTATGGAGACGCTGATGTCACGCTGCTTCGGATGCTTAGGGACGGTGCTGCTGCTAACCTTGCAGCGACACCCTTTGGGTTTTGCTACAAACGCTTTGCTAAAGTTCTGAAGTTACGAAAGTTAGTCCACAGTTCACACGTATCACTGCAATCCAATTTGCTGATTTCTGAACGAGTTCACTCACAAGTTATTTGATTCACGTTACTCCCCAAAGAAAAACGAATAATAAAACTCGCGAGGGCCCGCCCGATGGCTCGAAGGACCATGTAAAGGCTAGGAAGTTGGCTAAATGATACTGCTGCTTATAAAGTCAAATTAAATATATTGTCCGGACCAAAGGTTTAGTTATACAAAGGAGCGAGAGAGCACACGCGATGACCGCTAATCGTGTACTGAATGCTCAACCAATATTAATTAGTGAAATGAGGTAAAAATGCACGAATAAGCATTAGTGCATTATGACTGTATGGTTTCACCGTACAATATTCTATTCAGCTAATAGCTGATTAAACAATATCAATGACCTTAATACAATTAATGTTATTTGATAATTCAGGCTACAACATTTTATTCAGCTAACAGCTCATACCAGCTTCAATCTAAGCACTATTAAAAATTTAAACAAAAATTTCAAGCTGATTAACTCTGTGACTGTGTGTATGTGTCTAGGTGATACATAAACGCATTTTAATTTTGAATACAAGGAAAACTGAGTAGATGTCAGATCTATTACAAGCTTTCTATGTTACTGAAACTTTCTGTTACCAAATCCTACAATTCAATGAACATTGTAGGATAATAATAAAAGTAACAATAATCTGCCGCCAAAATTTATCTCCACTATTTCAGATAACAACCACAAAACTCCACATAGTGACGACATCGGCAGGTGCAGAGCGCGCACCGCCGATCAGAATGGCCGTGTCGCCGCGAGGACACCTATAAGCTAAGCTTATTACATAATGTTATTGATTGTAACTAGTTGAATTATAATTTCTTATTCCATAAACGATAATACTGCCATCTGTGAGATACTCTGGCAACTATTATAACACCTGTGAGTGCCACTGACTAATTTCGTTTGAGTATCAAGCTCAACAGCGCCATCTGTTGGCTTGTCTTAATCAGTATCACTTGAAAATCAATTATCAAACTAAACTCGATGTTCTAGCTAAAACTATCGTTATAATTAACATAAGAATATTTGTTTAACAACTTTAGGGTTTCATTCATATTAGCAATTAATAGTTAATCACTTGACATTATGATTCGGCGTCACCTGTCAGGGAAAATGGCGCCGAATGTGATTTTACCGTCAATACCTGAGTGTTTAAATTTAGTACGAGAACTAAGTAAGTCTCAATAATAGATCCCAACTTTAAATTAATAAGACTATTTTACACAGTGATTTACTAGTAAAAAGCTTTTGTTTAACATAACTGTTTATATCACCGGAAATGTTCCATGATAGCACAGATTATAGATTAAAAAGTAATGAGACAACTAGTTTATTATTAATGATTGAAAACGTGTTCAAATTGGTGAATTCTGTCATTATTTAATAGTAACACAATTATTGTAAAGTGTTTCATTATTATTTGTGAGGCTGATTGAATTTACTATTGTAATAAGTTGCTGAACCGATATTGTGGTACTTCCGCCCACTCAGAATGGACGCGTGAGCGTCGAGCAGTCACGTTATCCTAAGATTAGCAAAACAATTGAAATGCTAAGTAATTATAAGTGTTTAATGAAGTGAACGATCTGTAATACGATTTAAAATAGTGTGAAGAGTTTCTTCTCCTCAACCATAATAATTTGCGAATGGACGACTCAACTCTAGAAAGTTAATCAGTTTCTGTACCTAAATGGTTTAATAGAAATAAACGTTTGGAATTTGAGTCAAGTGCTGTGTGTGATTTCAAATACCCACCTACCTATCTATGAACAATGAAGAATCGTATCGCAAGGCGATGTGATAGATGACTGAAAGACAATATGGTGGCAGATGGCGCCAATAATTTGGGGACAGTGTTCCTCTAAGCTTTCCCTGCCGTGATATATACGTATTTGCCCTTAATTTTTTTGAACGAAACATTTGTATTATCTGTGGTGTGGGTTAAAAGCCTGCCTTCCGATTAGAAAAAAAAAACCAAATTCGTAATATTAGTTGTGCTGACTTGTTTAACCTCTAGCTAACCTATAGCTGTATTTCATTATTAAAATTTTTGTTAGAAGTAAAATATCACAATTTCTAATAAGGAAGAAAATATTACTTATAATTTGTCTCAAACAATAAGACTCCCCAAAAAAACGTTTGCCTTAATTTTACTAATTGTACAATGACTATAAATTTTACTAGATAAGTTTTCGATCCTGCCATATAATTTTATTTATTTACTCGCAAATGTGATGAAAAACATTGTATGTATCACGGGCGGTACGGGAATTACGAACCTCGACTCAAAAAGCCTTCAGTCTTCGACTTCGGGCTTCTACTAGAGTCTTGATCGTAATTCCTTACTTACCGCCCTTAATACACAATGTACTATTGTGGTACTGGAACGCATCGGACTTCATGGAACGTTAACATTTAGGACTGACATTTTGAAGTGAGTTCACGCTGATGCTGTTATTTTTTATTTGATCCAAAGGTTGCGAACCCGAATGTAATGTGTTTACAAAATGTATAGATTCTCGTGACGGTGAACATAGACTGGTACAACAGAGGAGGCACTCGTGGCTAAATAATAACAGCCGCACGGGTCACGTGCCACGGTCGGTCTGTAGATGGGTCCCATTTACAGACCGACCTTGGGAGAGTCTAACCCAGCTATTATATGCCGAATTTACTCCGTGCTTCGGAAAGCACATTAAGCTGTTGGTCCTAGCTGTCATTTGAAGATCTTTGACAGTCGTTATTATTGTTTTCTGCCGCTGCTATACTTGCTGTTTATTCTTGTTCAACTTACTTGGACAGTTGCTGTTCTTCATCAGCTGTATACACACGGTCTCAGCTTCCTCCACAGCTATGTAAAATCTCTCGCAATGTATGATATGCATCATAACAAGCATTATAATCTTTGACATCAAACTAAATGTGTACAGATTGTGGAACATCGAGACCTGGAAACAACGAAAATGTTATCTCATCTTACTACTATTCATTTATAATAAATAGTAGAAAGATAAGATAACATTTTCGATCGCGTAAGTTTGAGTATGGATGTTTTTGCTCTTTCACGAAAAAATACTGAACCAATTTCAGAGTACAGAGATAGTTTGTAACCTACATTAAGGGGACTACAGGAGCTAAACGCGAGTTTTATAATGCAAAAAAGCATAAGTTTTACTGTAATAAACAAAACCAGAAAAATATATGATATTCTTCAGGATCTAAGCTAGTGCGATAGTGTTTTGAAAATATAATACAACTAATTTTACTCGATAAAAAAAAATCACGAACTTATCTCTAAAAAATTATATTAAAACGAGTAAAAACTACACTAAAATACATGCGATCATTCTGATTTTTTGGCAAACAATTCTACAAGCAACATATTAGCATGATAGTGTTTTATTTTTTTAGTCCAAATTACTAGATTTTTCGTAAATCGCAAAAAAACACTCATTTCGCACTATTCGGTCCGCAGTGACTGACGTAACAACCACTTTGTAGTGTAAGCTGATTAAAACTTTATTCTAACAGTATTTCAAACAAAGTTTGAACCACCCCAAATAGAGTTGCTAATTTAGTTCCTGTAGTCGCCTTAATACATAGCATACTTTTTTAACCCTGTAGTACCGACGATCTACACAATCATGGGTGAAGCCCCAGGTATATAAAATATTTTCAACATAATTGTTACCCAGCAGTAGTAACTACAGGGTTTAAAAGGGGTTTAAAGCCTCATGCAACCCGACTTGCGTCTAGCAACAAGCGCGGTCATTACTTGTTTCCTTGCGTGAGCACACTGAGCACCTTTGCCCCGCAAGTCTCCGGTGACTCGTCGGCTTACTCCAAACTTTCTTTCTTTGTTTTTTTTATCTCCATCTCCATGTCGCAAGACGCGTTTCACTCGAGCGCGTAGCGCGTGGTCAAGAGGTTAGAGTTTAGTAACCCCCTAGCTCTATAGTAGGTAACCCCGCTACGTGCATAAAGAATAAAAATAAATGAAACCAATGTACTTACATCGTCTCCTAGTACATATTGCTTACACCTGAAGAGTATCAGATAGAAGAAAACTAAACTGCGGAAGAATGTTTCAAATATGTGGCTGAAAGTCTGTAAAATAAAAGGTGCAATATTAAGTAATTTTTTCAGGCACCGACAATAGTAAATTAAATTTTACCATGGCCACTCGATAACAGTGAATTAAACTCTCTTTAACTCACTGTCGATAATAGTGAATAAAATGCTCTTTTACTCACTGAGTGAATAAAAACATTTTGACTTTGGAACAATAAAACGTGCCGACTAGAATAAAACAGTGAATTTCGAAAATTTTTTTGAGAGATTGGCTTTACGTACTTCGGCTCTACCTTGGTAAGCGTGGCTTAACCTTGAAGATCGACCTGATTGGCTGTTATTATTAACCCACGAGAAAAATAAATACTATACTTCTATTTATTTTCTCGCAGTCAATGGTAAAAAGCAGAGTACACGACTCGTGAAACAAAAATCATCTCGGTTCTTGGATCCCCCGCTCAGCACTGGATTTTACCCTAGAATCCCTTGCTACGCTCTGGATCTACTCTAAAATCCTTCGCTGCTCTCGGGATCCCACTTGGTCACTCGAATTAAATTCCCCTTTTTTCACTTGTATAATCTACTAAATTGAATGTGTTGTGTGTTTTTATTTCTGATGGATAATGAATTTAGGTATTTTATTAAGTATGCAATTAACTGCATTGGCCACCTGATGGCTTATGAGAACTGGTACTTATTCCCGTATTTTAAGATGGAAAATATTTTCAAGCATAAACTTACCAATATGTCAAAAATTGTTTTATACAGATCGTAAGCTTTCATAATGTTCTGGTAAATTCTTATCAATTTCATACATTGCTCATTATTTTCCCGACTCTCATTCAATAACAGTTTAACGTCTTTCGTCCATTCATCTAGATATTTTTTCAATAATATTATAAGTCGAATGGCAACCATATAATTGACATCGAATGCACTTATCATTATGTCACAAATAAAATCAATGATTAACTCAGACAAACACATGTTACCAAAATATACGTTAAAGGCTGTATAAATAGCCATATCAGTACAAATAACACCTAATAGTGTTATCCAGTTCCATATAATGTAACTCTTTAAACTCTTACTGAAATCGAAACTCTTATAGATAGTTTGGATCCTCAAAATAAGACAGACGTTGTTGTACTTGTGCATAAAATCAAGAATGAATAAAATTATGAAACAAGCTGCATGCATGAAGAAGTAAAACACACAAATGCAACGAAGAAAAATATTATCAAAACGTCTCATCTTAACATGATCTGTGAGGTCTACAGTGAATAAACGATACAGACACAACGTAACCAATAATAATGTATGGCAGAACGATAAGAACAAATACTTGTATCCTCTTGGATAAATATGGTTATGTGCCACACAATATTTTGAAGAGTTAAACAAATTGAGTGCAAAATTAAACGAGAACGTGATTCTTTGAATGTCTTTGTCGAGTTCATTATTTGGTTGCACTTGGATTGGTGGCTTAGAAATAATTTCAAGTTTGTGCAACATTGTATTCATCTTCAACTGTCTAATGTTCGATTACGTCTGTCTTTGTAATTTGTGTGCTAACTTTAGTGTTTTAAATATTTAATATTTTGATAGCATTAGTCTACCTGTTACATTAGTGGGATTAATAGGTCTTGTTTCCATCAAGTATTATCCTGGCTGTGTTTACGATTCCACATAACACGCCTGTAATCGCTAAAGGGCGGGGCAGAAGTATACCTATGGTAAACACAACAGCATTGCAAGAATCAGTGGCCTAGTATACTTGCATGATGATGATGATGAAGATGATGGTGAAGAAAACATAATTAAAAATACATGTACACGTGAATTTTTATGTAACTGTAACATTACAAAAGCGTGAACTGCAACAGTGGTAGATCCCATCTTCTTCGAACCATAATCATCATTCGCTTGTCCTTATCCCAATGTATTAGGGGTTGGCGCAACATGTCTTCTTCTATACTTCTCTAATACTCGTTATTTTATCTTCTTCTAATGTAATTTTGAGTGCACTTAAAGCCATTGCAATCGGTATAAGTACACATAATGTCTGAATGCGTAACTAAATTTCATCATCATCATCTGCCTAGCCTTTTCCCGACTACGTTAGGGTCCGCTTCTAGTCTAACCGGATGCACCCAAATACTAGTACTTTACATGGAGCGACTGCTTATCAAACCTCCAAAACCCAGTTAGTACTGGGTAATACAGTACCTAGTACTTACTGATATTGATGATGTAATACAGCAAGCTTGTATAATTTAAACAAATAAGTTATAATATAACTTTACAAAACAAAGAACTGCAAGATTATAATGGAATAATAAGTGATAAAAGCCATGAGAACTATGGCCAGCGTAGCGTCTACATAGAACAGGCCACACGCGCTCATCTTACTGAACGATCGGCTTTTCTGTAAGACATACTTGCAAAGGTGTTTTGACTCTCTGTAAGGAAACAAATTATAATATTATAGGCTAATAGCTTATAGGCAAATTATAATATAATAGTGTGACCGTCGGCCTGCCAAGTCATAGGTCTCGAGTTCAAACCCAAGACACGCACCTCTGATTTTTCGGATTCATGTGCGTATTGTATACCTAATTATCACTTGCTTCGGTGAAGGAAAACATCGTGAGGAAACCAGCATGTCTAAGAGATATTTCTCGGCGGCATGTTAAGCCAAGTCAGAGGCCCATGGACGGCTTAAAAACTCTGACACCAGGTTAGACACTAACCACACGATAAAGAAGAATAGGCTGATACTACAGACGAAGAACTTAGGGGCTAAATAATGACAGCTACACGGGTCGATCTTGGAGGTTAAGCCGCGTTTGCCTAGGCAAGCGCATTTCAATTTTGCGTTCATTTTCTCTGAGCCTCGGAAAACACGTTGGTCCTGGCTGTCATTTGAAGAGCCTTGGCAATTGTTACAGGTACCTAGTCAGTGGCCCAAAAGTCTGACAACCAGCCTCACCAAGGGAAATCGTATTACCCTGGTTATATAGTACTAACCGGGCTGTGGAGGTCAGATAGGCAATCGCTCCGGGTAAAATACTGATATTCAGCTGCTTATGTTATATTTAAGTCCCATGTGATGGGGGCGATCGTATTGTGACCGATCAGGCACAAATCCAGAAATCTGTGGCTGCTATGGGAAATTCTTGATGAAAAAACCCAATAACATTTTACCCAACCTGAAAATCAAACCCAGGACCTAATGTACTGAGCAGTCCCACTTGCGACCACTACAGCAACGAGGCAGTCAATACAGGATATTTCAAACTGCTTCATAATTATTTCTTCTCGTATTCTTGTTCAACTTACTTGGACAGTTGCTGTTCTTCATCAGCTGTATACACACTGTCTCAGCTTCCTCCACAGCTATGTAAAATCTCTCGCAATGTATGATATGCCATCATAACAAGCATTATAATCTTTAAAATTCAACTAAATGAATTCAGATTCTGGAACAACGAGACCTGGAAACATCAAAAATGTTATGTTATCTTTCGACCATTATAAATGCGAACGTTTGAAGATGGATGGATGGATACTTGTTGCTCTTTCACGAAAAGTTACTAAACAGATTTCAGAGCACAGGAATAGTATGTAACCTGAATTATTACATAGGATTATTTTTATCCCAGTAGTACAATACCGTGGGACAACCGAATTTCGTGCGGGCGATGCCGCGGTCAACATAATTGTTACCCAGTTGAAACTACAGAGTTTGAAAAAGGATTCATGCAATTCGACGCGCGTCAAGCGATAAGCGTGGTCATCACTTGTTTCCTTACGTGAGCACCGTGTCAACGCAAGTCTCCGGTGACTTGCTCCAAGCCTCCTTTAATTTTTTTTCACTGGCGCTATCGCACTGCGCGTTACTCTCGAGCGTGTGGCTTGGACTCCGCCAAAGCGGATACAAGTGGAGATGTGCAGAGCGGAGAGGAAAAGAGATGCGTAAGAGCTAGTGAGTATCCACCGAAGCTGTGTGGAGATGTGCAAAGTGGAGAGGAGAGGAGATGTGAACCGCTCACCGCACGCCGCTAACAGCACACCGCCCGCAGTAGGTGCACCGCTCTTTGCGTTTCCACTAAGCTTCGTGGAGACGAGAAGAGTAAATGATAAATTTTATTGCGTTTTTATAACACATCTTCTCTCCTCCCCGCTTCAGTGGAGTCCGGCCCTGTAGCTCGTGATCAAGACGTTTTAGATTAATAACATAGGTAACGCACAGCTCCTTAGTATTTCTACTACGTGCATACAAAGAAAAATTAAATGAAACAAATGTACTTACATCGTCTCCTAGTACATATCGCTTATACCTGAAGAGTATCAGATAAAAGAAAACTAAACTGCGGAAACATGTTTCCAATTCGTGGCTAAAAGTCTGTAAAATAATATTAAGGAAAATAAAAAGGGGGGGGGGGGGGGGGTTAATATTTAGGAATTTTCTTAGAAACCGAAAATGATACAATTAATTATTAATGTAATATTTTAGCGAGTGCAGGTATATTAAGTAGGTATGCAATAAACTGCATTGATCTCATTATGGTTTATGGGAGCCTGGTACTTATTCTCATATTTCAAGATGGAAAATATATTTGAGCATTATCTTACCAGTACGTCAAAAACTGTTTTATACAGATCGTAAGCTTTCATAATGTTCTGGTAAATTCTAAGCAATTTCATACATTGCTCATTACTTTCCCGACTCTCATTTAATAACTGGGTGACGTCTTTAGTCCATTCTTCCAGATATTTTTTCAATAATATTATAAGTCGAATGGCAACCATATAATTGACATCGAATGTGCTTATCATTATGTCACAAATAAAATCAATGATTATCTCAGACAAAGACATGTTATCAAAACACACGTAAAAATCGGTATAAATAGCCACATCAGTACAAATAACAGTTAATATTGAGATCCAGTTCCATATAATATAACTCCTTAAACTTTTACTGAAATCAATGCTCTTAGATAGTATGGATCCTCAAAATAAGACAGACGTTGTTGTAGTTGTGCATAAAATCAAGAATAAATAAAATTATGAAACCATTATAGAAAACACAAATGCAACGAATGAAAACATTATCGAAACGTCTCATCTTAACATCTGTGAGGTCTACAGTGAATAAACGATACAAACACAACGTAACCAATATTATTGTATGGCAGAACGATAAGAACAAAATATACTTGTATCCTCTTGGGTAAATATGGTTATGTTCCACACTATATTTTGAAGAGATAAAGAAATTGAGTGCAAAATTAAACGAGAACGTGATTCTTTGAACTTCTTTGTCGAGTTTATTATTTGGTGGCACTCGGATTGGAGGCTTAGAAATAATTTCAAGTTTGTGCAACATTGTATTCATCTTCAACTGCCCGGTATTCGATTACGTCTGACTTGGTAATTTATGTGCTAACTAAATATTTAATGTGTTGATAACATCACTCTACCTATTACATTAGTAAGATTAATAGGTGTTATTACATTTTATCTTGTTTCCATCAAGTATTACCGTGGCTTTGCCTACGATTCACGAGAAATTCAAATTTTGTTACCTTTTTTGCAATTTGGAGATCTATCTAGAGAGAATGATTATGATTGTTCTACATATTATAACTACATACGTTATATGGTCGCGAGTCATATATTTTGTTTTACATTTCGCCTGATTCTTACCTACTAATTGCAAAAAACCTAAGACAATTCTAATTTCGCGGGCTATTCTGGCGGTTCGCCCTCAAATTCGACTTTCACTTTTCCGGTTAGGTCATTCACATTAACTTATTAACTTTAATAGCTATCGAAAGTTTTCATTTTACTAATGTATTTCATTAATAACTTAGCAATCATACAACATTGACTATTATACAACGTAATAGCACAAATATATCCAAAATCAATTGTTCAACGTTGTGGGTAACTTCCATCACCTTACGTAGAACAGCACAACGTTCAGTTGAAGATGATAAAAATATTCCAAAAACGTAAAATTGCTCAAAAGCCCGCATGTCTTGTGCTTTCAAATAATCGCATCGAAAAAGAAGTTCAAAAAATTGTGCAAGCTTTTAATTTTGCTCTTCATTTGTTTTTCTCTTCAAAATATTATGTTCAGAATAATCATATTTATCCAAGAGGCCACAAGTATTTACTATTTTCGTCCTGCTATGTCTTATTCATCAGTGTATTGTGTGTTTATGTTGCGTTTTCCATAGACGCCAGAGATATGAAGATGAGACAAACGGAAAATGACTTTATATCACTTTTGGGTGCTCTTTGTTACATCATCCAATCACTTTGTTTCATAATGTTATTCATTTTGGACATTGTGCATAGGTACAACAACGTCTGTCTCATTTTGGAGATCCAAAGCATTCATAAGAGCATCTACTTGAGCGAGAGTATCCGGAGTTACATCATTTGGAACTGGATCTCACTACTTACATACATTTGTGTAGATATCTATTTACACATTATATACTTTTCGTTTCGCGTTAATTTACCTTTTGCAACAATTGCATTTCAATTTGTTTGTGATATAATGTCTATCATAATCGATGTTAATTATATTATTGCCATCAGAGTTATAATATTATTAAAAAAGTATCTCGATAAATGGATAAATGAAATCTTGGCGTTGAATGTCGATCTTAATAATGATGATCATTGTCAGAAATTGCTAACGATATACCAAAATATTCTGGAAGCCTACGACATGTATAAGAAAATTTTCCAGTTCTTGGTAAGTTCGTCTTTTCACTTATTTTGAAAAAAAAAAAACGATTTATTGCTATACATGCAATGGATATCAGAAGATCCAGTGTTGAAAAGCCTTCCACAAGCTGGCGGACAGGTAAGTTGATGAAGACCGTGGGTGGATACCCGCGGTCTTCATCAACTTACCCGTCCACCAAATACGAGAAGCACTGGACCGATCGCGATTATTAGCGATGTCCAAACATCCACTTCTTTGAATGGTGCATGGCCTCTGTGTCTTATGTTGAAATAAATAAAAATACATTAGATAGTCTATTGGCTTAGAAATGTTCCTGACTCTGTTTAGCATTCGTAGTTTGGTTACTAATCTCTCTCGTCTAATCTTTGACCTTCTAGAACATTTCGTATTTCTCCAACGATATTCACCGGGATTGATGTAATCTTTTCGATAGCTTGTCAGTCCTATAGACTTTTGTACGAAACTGCTGTTTTGTTTTAATTACCGTTGTACATCGGAATTTTACAACGGAATAATGTACTGAACATGTAGTAACCGTTTGCGTCGATGTTGCTCTCACCCTGTATTTTATATTTAGCCCTAAGCTTATTATTTTGTTCACAGTCTTTAAGCCAGCTGATAGTTAAATTTATCTACGTTATGATTAGCTATTACTTCATAATATTCGAGATCAAAAGACTTTACCTCTCGGGTGACAAAGTAAGTATGACAATGTATCTATCTATTATTGTTAAAGAAGCATAAATCTATTATTAATATTTCAAAGTATGTGCTTAGAAGTAGTTTGTCAGTTGTATTCAAAGGAAACATTTATAACAATAATTTTCAAAATGATCTTCCGGCAATAGCGAAAAATATAGAAATAGGTATGGAAGAAGAAAGAAACATGCTACGCCGACCCCAAATAATTTAAGGGCAAGAATATGATGATCTGCGGACAATAGCGTAACACACTTACAATCGCAAATTATTTTGGCAATTCAACATCATTGATTGCATTATGGACGTTGTCAGACACGTTGTTTTATTTGATTGTCACGGAGTGTGTCTTATGGAATTGGGGTGCTAGGTTGGATTGCTTTCTGGCATACTCATTATCATCATAATCTGCCTAGTCTAGTTGCCCCCAACTATGTTGGGGTCTGTTTCCTATCTAATCGAATGCAGCTGAATACCAGCGTTTTGCCATGCAATGATTAATTAATTAATTATTAAGTTGTATATTAACATTTTTTTTTTTGTTTAGCTGGCGTTCTTCGGAGTCGATTCAGTAATATATCTATTCAAAAATATAATGCTCATAATAATACATAGTTTCTACTGCGAGAAGTTCTACATATCTGTTGAGGAAGCTGAGACGGCGGTTTTACAACTCATGAAGTATAGGGACTGTCCAAGTAAGAATATTGTAATCGTCGAATATATCTCAAGATGCTAATAGGGTCGAAGGTAGACCATGGAGTGACAAACACGTATCGAAAACTGCAGCGGGAGTAAGCCTCCCACATAGCATACAGCTGGATGCAAGAACCATAGGAGCGGAAAATGTACTGGAGACGGTTAGGGAGAGGCCTAGGTTTAGTTGTTAATGATGATTAAGATACCACCACGACTATGTATCTAGGTTGATGATATCTGACGAATGACTTAGATGTGTGTCATAGTTTAAACACATTTGCTCTTGGTAGGGAAGTTAATGATATCTGGAAAAATTTATTTAAGAACTTTAAGATTGAAGATTCTTCAATCAAAAAATCTTCAAGATTATGGATTAATGAAAACTTATCATGTTATTTTTCTTACAGACAATCAAAAACATCTTTGTAAGAACGTGTTGCTGTCTAATCGAACGTTCAGTAAGATGACGACGTGCGGCTTGTTCTACGTAGACGCCACGCTACCAACGTACTTGCTGGAAACTATCGTTAATTATGCTTTTGTCCTGTGGCAGTTCACTTTTATATCAAATTGAAATTACAAAAAAAACTTACTGTAAAGAATTTGTTTTTAATTAATCCGTGTCTTTAAAGATTGCATCAATTTTGTTTTGATTTATCTATTCTCTCAACTGGCTACCTTTTTCACATTAGCCAAAGTATTGGTGATAGCAGGTGCAGCATAGCCCTAATGGAACTGTTGCCGTCAAGATGTAAGGTATGATAGAAGAGATGACAGAGGCACATACCAAGGAAGCATGTCTCAAAAGCAGGTGGAACATGGCTGCTAATAAAAGAGCATTGACGAGGTATAACCATATTGTATTGAGAACTTAAACTCGCTTCACGGCTTAAAATATAACACATAGCTTATATAACATCTTCTAGGACCTATAAAATAAATGAAGAAACGCATGGCAAAGTACAAAGAAAAAAAAACAGATAACACTAGATTAGTTAATCTAGTACCAAGATTACAGAAATGCAAACTGCAGCAACACAACGGTATAGTCAGTGAGAAGCGCCGCCAGGTGTAGTAGTAGACACACGTCTACGTAGAACAGTCGACAGGCGCGCATCTTACTGAACGATGCTCGGTGTACGCGCCTCACGTTCTTGCAAAACTTCAGGCCTTCCTCTATAAATTATAAGAAAAACATTTTCAAAGTTTCTTATTATTACAGATAAATATATAGTATTATTATCCATCACTTTTATTTTTATCCGTATGTTTCTTATAACTATTATTCACCTTGTATTGATCCCATGCTACTAGATATCTTTCATTCCCCCGTTGCAGGCGTGCTCTAATATTTTCTTTGATCTATCATCTCCAACAATTCACATTTTTAATTACTCTTTTATACGTAAACACAACTACAAATTTCACGTACCTGTACAATTTATCGTTAGATTATAAAAGCATGTGTCCTGAGAGCCCTCCACGGCTATATAGAACGCCTCGCAGTACAGACTGAGAATAGTTTGTAACGCCAAGTTTTTAAGCACCCAAATGTAAATAAATGTAGATGACAACGGTGCTATATACTGGAACACAGGAACAAGTACATGAAAATACACAAAAATAACAGGTTAATTTGTAAACTAACATTGAAACACCAATTAGTATGAGTAGAGGAAGACCAAAGAAACGATGGATGGACTGTGAAGTATGATATGGAAGAAAGGATGTGACTGATAAGATAACAAGTAATAGAGAAGTATGAAAGAATAAGACATGCTGAGTTGATCAAATAAATTGGGATAAGGGCAGGAGAAAGATGATGATTGAAACACTAAATAGACAGGTATTAAGAAATCGCAAACATTTTGATATCAAATAGAGTTCATTTAAATAATCAACACTACTAACACTTTCTTTAGTCGTTTTATACAACTCTATTAATGTCTCAACGAACGCTAAGGAATGTAATACATTTTGCACCGTGTAAGAGAGAACCTGAAATTATACAAAATATTTTAGTGTAACTTGTTACAGTATAGACACCACACATATTGAATGACTGACAGACAGACAGGGCGAATCTATAAGGGTTCCGTTTAATAATATTTACATAATTATATATCTGACTAACCATTTTGTGATGAAGAATTTTATAAATCTGGTAACTTTTTAATATTTTGATGTAAGTTTGTAACAATAATTTACCCCTCGCTTGACTTTCAACATCATTGAAAGAGTATGAAACCTGATGACTCCATAGAACAACTTTATCCTCAAGTAACTTTACAGATCTGATAGCGCAAACTATATTGGCGTCAAAATGAATTAGAATTAACGTTTGAATAATAACAAAAAAGGGATATGTGGGTATGCAACAATATTACTGATGCCAAAGATAATGTAGAAGGAAATGATCATAATAAAACTAATCCAACTATTCTTCACAAATCTCTTAGAATCAACCTCATTGTTAAGAAATCTATGAACGTCTTGAATGGTCAAAACGAACAACACACTACTCTTTGTTTGAATTAAGTTAATGATAAAGCTAATGAATAATCCACAGAAACGATAGAAGAAGTCATAATACACTAAACAGAGCTGCATTTTAACAATGATTAATTCTCTCAATTGCTCTATTTGAATAATGCCGTACAAATATACAGACATGCTTAAAACTGTCCCACATAGCAACAGAAATGTATTGAATAGGCTTTGGACTCAACAGTGTGGTCTGCATCACGGTGAAAGGTAAAAATAATGACTGCACATCTTTATCAACAACGTTATTAGACGAAACTTCTGTTTGATCGCTACGATCAATCATTTTGTTATTCCTTCTTTTGGAAGACATATTTTTGAAAGTACTTTCCACAAGTTTAACTTAAAATGAGAATTTATAATAGAACGTAAGTGATTAGGTTTTTTTAGTAATTAATGTTTGTTCAAAAATACGAATGTCACTTACTCGTAGTATAATTATTGAAAATATGTTTGTAAGAATCATTAATAAGTTTGTAGAAGTACCTACCTTCGTCCAAATGTAGTAATATTAAACTATCATTAAAAATTACGTAATTCAATATCATTATACGTACCTACCTACACAGTCTATACAGAAATACCAAAGAAACGATGGATGGACTGTATGAAGGGTGACATGGCTAGAAAGGAGGAGTTTGCTGAGATGACGAGTAATAGAGAAGTATGGAAGAAGAAGACATGATGCGCCGACCACAAATAAACTGGGATAAGGGCAAGAGAATGATGATGATATCAAGGATTTTAAGTCAAGTAGGCCACGTGGCATTTTGAAGAGACCTACACTCAGCAGTGGGTTGAAGAAGAGAAGGGAGAGAGAGGCCACGTGGCCTACTTGACTTAAAATCCTTTATGCCCTAGATGGGGCAGAGGGCTTCTACAATAGTCCCCCATCGCGAACTGTCTTGAGTCTCAAGCTTCAATTCACTACTCGTCATCCCGACTTTCATCCCATTTTCTACTACAATTTGCCGTATAGGGAACACCTCAAAATCATGCTCCTTGACCCAGCCGTAAATTAATAAACTAATGTTTTTAAGATTTTTATTTAGTAGGTTTTAAATAAGAGCACCGATTTGAGGTTACTTATGAATTATGACAAACATGAACAATGTAAACTCTACTCAACTTTCCGTATCTATAAACCAGTCAAAACGATTATTTGATTAAAAGTAACTACTTATGATACAATTTTTATTCTATAGTTTATTAATTGCTTAATTTTTCAATTTATTTACTTTTCTTCTAATTATGACTTGGTATTTAATTACTGTCATTTAAAGTTAGAACTGTCAATGGTTAGAATTCTTAGCTTTGTTTTCTTGGTTGGTTCTTACTTGGTCTTGTCTATTGCATGAAAATGGTTGCATAAGTAATTACTTAAACTTGACCATAGATGCAAGAGTTACTATTACAATAAACGGACATAAAATATACGTCATCAAACAGCAATCATTTGCAGATGACAAAAATATTCCACGACAGTACGACGACTGTTCCAATTGCCCTCATTCTAAGCTCTACTAGAAAGGGTGTAAAACACCTCTTAACGAAGCCGAAAGGCACTTGTTCTCCTCGGCATTGCGATAATTTTTTTTGTTCTACACCATACCTAGGAACCTTCTAGTTACGGAGATATTGGGGGTCAAAGTTCCAACTTTTTAACAAGTTTTTTTTTTTTTTTAATACATGTTTTTAATGTAAGATTTGTACTTGAAGCTCCTCCACGACCCCCGTACTATAAAATCCACCCATCAGCACAATGTTTTGAGTGCGTTACATTACAGTTCTACCACAAAACACGATTTTTCATCCCAAAAAAAAGTTGTTTCCCAGCAATAATTTTTGCGTAAAGTTACTTAGTTTGATGTACAGAATGCTTGGTTCACGGCTTCGTGATGAGGTCTTTTACACCCTGTATAATCAATTGATCACCGTGCGCCAAATTACTGGGTGCCCGTGTGTAATGCTTTAATAGGACTTAGCAACACGTAAAATGACTTCATCATTAATTGCATTAAGTTCAATTTTATTATTGATCTAAAGTCCAACCGGACGTTAATCAATCTTCATCATTTTAAACCGACTTCTAAAAAGGAGACAATTTTCATTTTTTATATTGATGGTGTCATTGTTGAGACAGACAGTGACAAGCCAAGGATAGTAGTAATTATTGTTAATGATATTAATGATTAATGATGTTGTTTGAAAATGAGAATGTCAAAAAAACGTGTTAACAGTGAATTTAGATGGCTTTAAAAATTAGAAGAACGTATACCAAAGAAAACACAAGGGTACTTTGAAAAATGATAGTACTACCAAGGAAGTGGTGGTTACAATGATTGCTGAAAGAGATTTATTACAAGAAAGAAGACATTATGCTAGACTTTAAATTCAACTGTTTAATAGAGGACATTTTGTAACAAATGTGTTTTTAAAATTGCCTTTCTTCAATTTATCACCACAAAAGATTCACTTTAAACATTTGCCAAAGTCATCATCATCATTTCAGCCGAAAGACGACCACTGCTGGACATAGGCCTGCCCCAAGTGTCACCACATTGACCGTTCCCGTGCGACTCGCATCTAACGGATTCCCGCAACCTTCACCAGGTCATCGGTCCACCTAGTGGAAGGTCTTCCAACGCAACGTCTTCCGGTTCGCGGTCGCCACTCCAAAACTTTTCGGCCCCATCGGCCATCCGTTCTGCGAGCAATGTGCCCTGCCCACTGCCACTTAAGTTTGGAAATTCTTCGGGCTACGTCGGTGACCCTGGTTTTCTTGCCAAAGTAATTCAAACCTTTTCTTTTACTGCGTTATGTCTTATCAATTAAAGAATCTGTCATCATCTTCCTGCCCTTTGGGGTCAGCGCAACACGCTTTCTTCTTCCACTATCAGACGTCATGGCATCATTTACTCCTTTCTCTTTCTTAAATCATTACTCACACATACATCCATCAATCTATAAACGGAAACTATAAATAATTTGTTTTTTTTCTAGCAGAAAAAAGACAAATTATTTATAGTTTCCGTTTACCTTGACACGTAGTTAATTTTAATTTACTAATGTAACAAGAATAATGACATTGATACGATCAGTACATACCTACATTTATAAGACTCAATTGTATTCATATTATAGTAGAAGATACTGGCACAACTCAACGAGCAACGAGTTGATGATGACAGCAATGTCCCAAAAGCGAGAATTATTATTATTCAAAATCTCTCTCACCAAGTGCTACCAAATAATCTAATCGAAAAAGAAGTTCAAAGAATAGCGCATTCTTTTAATTTTGTTCTAAAATTCTTCTTGTCTTCTCTATAAGTAGTAGTAACAGCTCAATGATCACCACTACTCTCAAAACGGTAAAGAAAAACATCGTGAGGAAACCGACATATCCTAGAACCAAAATTGAAGACATGTGACATCTACCAACCCGCACTGGGCCCGCGTGGTGGATTATATCCCATTCTCTCTCATATAAAGGAGGTCTGTGTCCCAGCAGTGGGAAAATTATGGGCTGATTATGATTATATATATTACTAGCTGTTGCCCGCGGCTTCGCCCGCGTGAAGTTCAGTAACTGTCCCACTGAATTATTAGTGTCATACATGTAAATCCAGGTTATTAACTATCTATGTGCCAAATTTAATAATCATCACAATTTATTACTACTATCACAATCACCATCACTATCACAACCACCATCACTATCACAACCACCATCATTATCACAATCACCATCACTATCGCAACCACCATCATTATCACAATCACCATCACCATCACTATCACCGTCACCATCACCATTACAATCAACATCATAATCCCCACCACCATCGCTATGACCATCACAATCACCGTCACAATCACTGTCACAATCACAATCACCATCACAATCCCCATCACCATCGCTATCACCATCACAATCACCGTCACTATCACAATCACTATCACAATCACCATCACCATCACAATCACCATCAAAATCACTATCACAATCACCATCATCGTTTTCATGATCATTATTATCGTAATCACAGTCATTATTACAATCACCATCACCATCACAATCACCATCACCATCACCATCACATCACAAACACAATCACAATCATAATCATTATCATCATAATCACAATCATTATCATCTTAATCACAATCACCATGATCACAATCGCCATCACTATCACAACCACAATCATTATCACAATCACCATTATAGTCACCATCACCATTCCAATAACCATCACCATCACAATCAAAATCACAATCACTATCACAATCGCCATCCTCGTTATCATAATCATTGCTATTACAATCACAATCACAACTTTCATTTTAATTTACTTTAGGCTGTTCTCGTGACGTGACTATGTGTCTTTTTAGGGTTCCGTACCCAAAGGGTAAAAACGGAACCCTATTACTAAGACTTCGCTGTCTGTCCGTCTGTCCGTCTGTCCGTCTGTCCGTCTGTCTGTCACCAGGCTGTATCTCACGAACCGTGACAGCTAGACAGTTGAAATTTTCACAGATGATGTATTTCTGTTGCCGCTATAACAACAAATACTAAAAACAGAATAAAATTAATATTTAAGGGGGGCTCCCATACAACAAACGTGATTTTTTTATAATAATTGGTACGGAACCCTTCGTGCGCGAGTCCAACTCGCACTTGGCCGGTTTTTGAGAATAAATATCTATAAACAAAAACTACAAAAAAAAGTTACTATAAAGAAGGTAACCAAATTAAACGGAAACGGAGTCCGTAGGAACCACTTGATCCACGACTATTTTTATTTATTTAACGGTTTATGTACACACTAAATACAGAAAAGAAGAAAGGAATAGAAAAATAGGTACAAAGGTGATGCTTATTTCTAAAGAAATCTCTTCCAGCATACCTGCGAAAGGAGAGAAGATACAAAGAGATGTAGACATAGTGTGTAAAAAAACCGGCCAAGTGCGAGTCGGACTCGCGCCCGAAGGGTTCCGTACCATTATCTATACATTAGACAAAACAGCAAAAAAATCACGTTTGTTGTATGGGAGCCCCCCTTAAATATTAACTTTATTCTGTTTTTAGTATTTGTTGTTATAGCGGCAACAGAAATACATCATCTGTGAAAATTTCAACTGTCTAGCTGTCACGGTTCATGAGATACAGCCTGGTGACAGACAGACGGACAGACGGACAGACAGCGAAGTCTTAGTAATAGGGTTCCGTTTTTACCCTTTGGATACGGAACCCTAAAAATGAGAAAATAGAATACATAAAAACTTAAAGCAAATATAGAATTTAAATATAACATACAATACAAGAATATACAAGACAAAATATATAACACAAATATATAAACTACAAAATAATATATATTAATAAATACGTATGCAACTATGTCGAATTGGACAGACTATATGACAATACTCAAGTGTGTGTAAACACAGGTATACTCACGTTCATAGTCCGTTGGAACGACAATCTAACCTGGGAGAGACCAGGGGCCAGACCGCAGGACCTTTTACGCGCTTTCCGAAACATGGGCGGGCGTATTATACCATCAACTTCAAAACTTCGGGCTATACCAAATCATCCTGATGGAAAAATCCCAGTACCTTTTATCTCAACCTTGCGCTTGCGCCACGAAACCAAAGGAAGGGTAAAGCAGTCAGAAAAACTTGTTGATTTTAAATATCTTTATTAAAATTTAAGTAAGTTAATAATTAAGAATGGATTGAGTAAGGAATGAGTATAATATTAGGGGAAGTTTGAAAGTGGCGCCTGTTATAAAAATATAAAGGATATCGTTTGTCTTGGTATGGACATGTGATTCGGTTGTGAGATCGCCGACCATTTCTAAGTGGATTGCCTTGGTGCACATACAGACAAATACGGCGACATACGCCTTATTCGTTCTAACTCCTCTACCTTTGGACGCTAAAACTTGATATGGTCCCGCGAAGTCAATTCCACTGTTTATAAAGGGTTTAGCTGGAGTGACTCTGACTTTGGGTAAGTCACCCATTATTTGGTTTTTAGTTGCAGCACTATGTTTAAAGCATATTAAACATTTGCGGATTCTGTATTTGATCATATTTTACGCCTTTATTAACCAATAAATGGTTCGAACATGCCGCCCACCAAAGGGCTTTTAAAGACCTTTACATTAACATAAATTTTCACATAGATGATGATATTAATAGAATTTTCATTAACAAGCATTTATGCTCGAGTCATAGATACTGTAATGCAAGTATATAAGTACACATATTTGTATAACAAGAAATAATATTGAATGATTTTATCATAACAAAACATTAAACATAAATATTAATCATCAATGTCTATAGGCAAGGGACACAATTTATTAAAACTTCTCTTAACTACATTGTCACCACTTTTTACACTGTACACTCTTGTGACACCGTCGTCACCTGGATGTTTAGCAACAATACGACCTAACGCCCATTTGCCAGGAGGAAGGTGATCATTCTTAATGAGTACAAGGTTGCCGATATCAACCTCCTTAGTTCTCTTGAGCCATTTTGGTCTCTGCTGCAGGCTGGTAAGGTATTCTGCTTGCCATTTATGCCAGAAATCTCCAAGCAACTTCTGCATGTGCCTCCAGCGGGACAGGTGACTAACTGGAACATCTTGAAGGTTAGCTTCTGGTACAGTAATTGGAGCTTCGCCAATCAAAAAATGTCCTGGTGTTAGGGGTGTCATGTTATCTGTGTCTACATCATCTATTGGGCTTAGCGGCCTGGAGTTTAGACACGCCTCGATCTGGCAAAGTAGAGTGCTCATTTCTTCGAATGTCAAATGACTGGTCAAAATCCTTTTCATGTGGTGTTTCATGGATTTCACACCCGCCTCCCACAAACCACCGACATGAGGGCTGTAGGCGGGTATGAAGTGCCATTGTGTACCATCCAGTGCAAGAGACTCTGCTACTGGACCTTCGAGTTCAAATTTTGCAGCCTTCCATGCTGCTGCTAGTTCCTTATTGGCTCCTACAAAATTTCTGCCTTGGTCACTCCATATCTGTTAGCATCTTCCACGTCTGGCGATGAACCTTTTGAAAGCACCGATGAAAGATTCGGTTGTGAGATCGCCGACCATTTCTAAGTGGATTGCCTTGGTGCACATACAGACAAATACGGCGACATACGCCTTATTCGTTCTAACTCCTCTACCTTTGGACGCTAAAACTTGATATGGTCCCGCGAAGTCAATTCCACTGTTTATAAAGGGTTTAGCTGGAGTGACTCTGACTTTGGGTAAGTCACCCATTATTTGGTTTTTAGTTGCAGCACTATGTTTAAAGCATATTAAACATTTGCGGATTCTGTATTTGATCATATTTTTCGCCTTTATTAACCAATATTTGGTTCTTATGTAGGACATCATCATTTGAATTCCACCATGTAATGTCTTAATATGAGCATTCTTCACAATAAGTATGGATAAATTGCTGTGATTGTCTAATATTATGGGATTTTTAGTGTCTTCGGGTACGTTTGCATGACGCAATCTACCGCCCACCCTGAGAATGTTCTCACTGTCCAAGTACGGATTGAGTAATTTTAATTTGCTATCTCCCTTGACTTCCTTTCCCTTAGTTAAATTCATAATTTCATCATAAAACCTTTCTCTTTGTGTTATTCTTATGCAGGATTTGATTGCTTCATCTATTTCTTGAGTAGTTATGTCTGTATCTTTGTTTTCTACTTTCTTCTCCTTTAGGAATCTTTTGCAATAGATTATTGATTTTAAAAGTTCTTCAAAGTTGTCAAAATGATGAAATTGAGTTTCTAGACTCCTTTCTTCTAATTTTAAATTCGACTGTATAATTTCTTTTCTTTCTAAAATTGTTATTAGGTTGTTAGGTCTATTGAATATTATTGTTTTCTGTCTTAGCCACTTTGGGCCTTTCCACCATTTCTCGTCTTCTTTTAAATCTAGGAGGTGTTCTCCCCGTGACGCAACATCAGCAGGATTGTCGCTTGTTTTTACATGAAACCAATTAGTTCCTGTGTTGTCTAGTATTTCAACAACCCGATTTCTCACAAATGTTTGCCATCTAGTGGGATCACCCAGTAGCCAAGACAGCACTATTGTGGAGTCACTCCATGCGAATATTTTGTCATCAGGTATTCTCATTGCAGTTTTAATTTGTTTAAGTAAACGAGACAAGAGAAGGGCACCGCACAACTCTAATCGCGGCAGAGATACTGGTTTAACTGGTGCTACTCGAGTCTTTGCAGCTATTATTTGTGTTCCTACTTCTTGACCCTCTTGTTCAACTCTGACATAAGCAACAGCGGCGTAGGCTTTCGTAGATGCATCACAAAAACCGTGAACTTCTACGTTTGTTGTATGATCTGTGATTCCCAGCCATCTTTGTACTTTAATCATATTAAGATGTTGAAGACTATCTCGTAGTGCAGTCCAGTCTTGTTTAATATTTGTATCTACCTCTTCATCCCACCCCATTCCTTGCAACCATAGTTTTTGTATTAGGAGCTTTGTGGGTAGCATAGCTGGAGCTAACCAACCCAGTGGGTCAAATAGTCGTTGGACGTCGGCAAGAATCGTGCGTTTGGTTATCGTGTTGTTCATGGGAGGTAAATTAAGACTGTAGTGAAACACGTCTTTGCCCATGTTCCAGCGAAGGCCTAAGGCTGTGATGGTGCCATGGATGGTGATGTCTAGACTGACATGTGATGTTCGTTTTTCAGGTTCGAATTCTCTCAAGAAGTTAGCGTCGTTCGAACACCATTTTTGTAGTGTGAACCCTCCCTTCTGTAGTATAGCTTCTATGTTTTTAGCTATGTGTATTGCATCTTCTAGATTTTCATTCGAAGCCATGAGGTCATCAACGTAGAAATCTTCTTTGATCATTTTAGCAGCGTCAGGGCATACTGTTCCTTCATCATTTGCTATTTGATGTAAAGTTCGAACGGCCAAGTATGGAGCAGATGCTGTTCCGAATGTGACACGTGTAATTCTGTAATCTTTGACTGGTTGGCTGGGGTCGCTCCTCCATACTATTCTTTGCAGGTCCCTATCTTCTTTTGTCACTAAGATCATACGGTACATGCGTTGTATGTCAGCTACAAAACAAATCTTCTTCATGCGCCATCTCATGATAAGGCTCCTCATATCAGTTTGTAGCTGGGGCCCAACCAGAAGTTCGTCGTTCAACGAAACATCGTTATTTCCCTTTTGCGATGCATTGAAAACTATTCTGACTTTCGTAGTTTCCTTATCTTCCTTTACTACTGCGTGATGTGGCAGGTAAACACTATTTTTATTTATTTCTTGCTTTGGTATCTCTTCCATATGATTCATTTCTATATATTCTTCCATGACCTTTGTATATTCTGCTTTTAGTGTATGATTCTTCTCTAGTCTTTTTTCTAATTGAAAAAGCCTCTTCATAGCTATTTCCCTCGTTCCTCCGTGTATTGAAAGTAGTTTATCAGTTTTTGTTGGTAGTTTGACTATATATCGTCCGTCTTCTGTTCTTGAATGAGTTGTTTGGTAAATTTCTTCACATTTTTTTTCTTCTTGTGTTAGTGTTGTTTTATTGTCAGTATCCAACTCCCACATTTCTTTCAACATCTTATTCAAGTCAAGGCTATGATGCATCACAATGATATCATTGTTATTTCCTTGTTCATGTATGTTCCCAAAAAGGATCCACCCTAGGCTGGTATTTTGAGCGCATGGAGAACCAGGGGGGCCCTTGATTATATCGCTTCTTAAGATTTGGGCACATACTTCGACACCTAGTAGTAGGTCAATTCGTCCTCGTTTATTGAAGCCAGGGTCGGCTAATACTAGACCTTCTAAATGAGACCAGGTGTTGGTTGGAATGGTATTTGATGGTAAATGCGTTGTAATTCACGTTGACATAATGTAAGCCTTCACTCGTAACTTGAAACTGTCATCTTGTCTTGATCGCAGCTCGATATAGGCAGCATGTTTAATGGCAGTTGTGGTTGAGCCAACCCCATTGACTGTTGCGTGAGCGGCCATTCTCTTGAGTCGTAACAGCTGGGCAGCTCTCTCACTAATGAATGTGGCCTGTGAGCCCTGGTCAACTAGTGCACGTAGTATGGTCACTCGTCCTGATTCGTCACACACTGGCACTAATGCTGTGGCCAATAGTGCTGTAGACGTGCTAGCTGTAAAATGCGATGAAAGCTCAACAGGTTCATTAGCTTCCTTTGTTTGTGATTGTTCTTCAATTTGATGGTGCTTAGCTTGCGTATCATCTGGTTGCTTGGTATTACTTGTTTGTGCATTTTGGTGAACTAGAGAATGGTGCCGTTTATGACATATACGGCATGACATATTTAACCTACATTTTCTAGCCGAGTGTCCTGGTGCCAGACAATTGAAACAGAGCTGGTACTTCTTCACATATTCACACCTCTCAGTTGGTTCCATTTTAGTAAACTCCTTACAATGGCATAGCGTATGATTGTCCTTACAAATCAAACAACTTCTTGGTTTGGTAGCAGTAGGTGTTGTAGAAACGTGGACTGTACATTCTTTACCTCTTGATGCTTTCTCTCTTGAAGGTGGACTGATCAGTTCTAGTGTGCGAAATTTAGTTTGTAAGAACCTTACAAGATCTTCCCACTTAGGCAATTCCTCCAAATTGTCCTTGTAGGCAAACTGCTCCCACTCCCGGTGTGACTCGGGGTCCAGCTTCTGCACAGTCACAAATATGACGAATGGATCCCACGAATCAGTAGGCACTTTAAGATTTTTTAAACTGTTGATGCATTCACTGGTTGTGTCTAACAGTGTCTTGATGTGATTAGCAGTTTGAGTGGGAATCTTTCTTTGAGTAACTAGTTTCCGTATTAGAGAATTCACTATAAGCCGCCTGTTACCATACCGATCTCTTAACAAATCCCAAGCTTGGTCATAGTTACTTTCCGTTATTTGTATGTGCTTTAGTAATGTTTCTGCTTCTCCGGTAATGCTGCTCTTCAAGTAGTGAAGTTTTTGAACCTTTGACAGCGTGGTATTGTCATGAACTAACGATGTGAAGAGGTCTTTGAATGAGGTCCAATCTTCGTAAATTCCAGAAAAGGCAGGCAACTGAATCTGAGGTAACTTGAGATTTCCTTCGTAAGTTGAGCTGTTGTTGCAAGTAATATCACTTAATCTCGGGTTAATAGTTTTGGATAATAAATCCTTTAGATCGGCTTGTGTACACAAATATAAATCTTCATAAACAAAGTAGTCTTCATTTACAAAATACGAGATGTCATTCTTTCTTTCTTTCGGCACCACTCTAACGAGGTTATGATGAGCCGTAGTGAACTTCTTCCAATACTCTTCAATGGATTGTAAACGTGTCTCAATGTATCCTTTAGTAAGTCTTTGTTTTGGACATTTCTTCAAGTTACTTTGCGCCTTTTGCAGTAATAACGCAACTTCTTCTAACTCCGTTAGCAATTGGTCAGCTGTAGACACTGTAGTAGTAATTTTTCCAAAAAAAGATGCAATATAGGTCACGTAGTTGAAGAGATAAATCCAATCGTAATATTTTGCAGAAAACACGTCAATAATACTTTGCTTAATAACTGCACAAAACACTCATAGCAAACGAGTTCCTTATCTAAGGAATGCGGCGCTTTGTTCTCGCGTGGATCACTAGACCACCCAGGTAGATTATTAATCCGGCTCGAAATTCGACCATATGGTTTGGTGATAGGGTTCAGATTTGCTTGTAAGGACGAAATAAGTTAACGAGGTGTTGATTTGTACGGTTTACTTCTCATACTAACTTGCTACATAGTAATACATGCGATTTAAAGGATAGTGTCACACGCACACTTAGATATAAAGGTATACACATGCATACAGTTTTAATTCAATAAATGGTTCGAACAGGGGATGAAACGCGTGACTAAAGAGTTATGGATATAAATGTTGATGAATGGAGAGAGAGAGGAAGGCCAAACAAAAGATGTTCGGATTATTTGAGGAATTATTTATTTCACGGCTTATGTACACACTACATACAGAAAAGAAGAGAGGAAAAGAAAAATAGGTACAAAAGTTATGCTTATTTCTAAAGAAATCTCTTCCAGCATACCTGCGAAAGGAGTGTAGATAAAAAGAGATGAAGACATAGTGTGTAAAAGATGAGAAAATAGAATACATACAAACTTAAAGCAAGTAAAAAATTTAAATATAACATACAATATAAGAATATACTTACATACATACAAGACAAAATATATAACACAAATATAAACTACAAAATAATATATAACAATAAATACGTAAGCAACTATGGCGAATTGGACAGATAATGTTCTTTCACTCTTCTTTTGAAGACTGCAATAATTAGGCAGTCTCAAAAAAAAAATATCTTTATATATATATATCTATTATATGAAAGAGAAAGAAGTAAATGATGCCGTGACGTCTGATATGGGAGAATGACAAAAGAAAATGTGTTACGCCGACCCCAAGTGCAATCAGATAAGGGCGGAAGATGACGATGATGATGTCACAAATTATTAAAGAAAGATTTACAGAGAGAAAGAAAACTGTAACAAAACAACAACATAAGTTGTGATGAGTGAGAAGAAATGCAGGGGCTGTGCAGCGTCTATGATGAATAGGCCACAAACGTTCATTTTCTTGAATGAAGCCTTCTGCAAACGTTGAATGTTCTTGCAGACTCTTTTTTGGACATCTGTGAAAGAACATAACATCATGATAGAATTAAATATAATATACATAGAAATAAAGAAGATATGTGACTTGCTTATATGTAGTTGGAAATGAGGCCTCGAGAACGTCTGTAAATATTATGTTTAAGACACTTGGGGATAATGTATCTTTCCGTTAGTGAAATAATTTTCAATATCGGATCAGTTGTTCAGAAGATTGTCCCTAAATCCATACCTTATGGTTAAGATTATAATGTAAGGCTGTTCATTAAATACGTTCAGTGCTCGATGCTGGCCATTTGTAAAGAGTGGTGTCACTGTGTTTTATGCGTATCTTCATCATAAGTATTACCACATAATAAACGAGCAAGTATTATTTTAACCATTTGAGATATTTTCTTTTTTTCGTACCGGAACGAGAGGAAAATAAAAATCCATAAATTGAAGCGTAGTAATTGCACAAGTGCTCTTGCAAGGGTGCAAGATGCTTACCTGTACAGTACCCACAGATTATCTGTGTACTAGCTCATGCCGGCGGCTTCGCCCGCATATTGCTCAGAAGCTGACCAACAGGGTAGTATCACCCTGTTGATCAGTATCAGGATAAAAATTGTAAATATGGTTTAAAAACTATATGTGTGCCTTTAGGTAGTTTTTGCGTGAAAGATTAAGAAACATCCATCCATCGTGACAAACTTTCGCATTTTTAAAAGCAGTACTACAATAGTGTGTATACTTATGTATGGTTTACCTGATACATCTCTAGAAGTCTCCAGTCTTGCGCAAGTCCGCTGCACTTCTTGCATCACTGAGTAAAAACTTTCACATTCCATGCCCAAATATATTTGTATGATAATGCTTTTCAGTAGCCAAAATTGGGAGACGATGACTTGAAGACAGAACTAGAAATGAAATGTTGGTCATCACTACTTATATAAAATATTGTTTTTTTTTTTTTGTTTTTATTTATTCATTTATTTGGATCTCCAACAAAAGATACACGGATACAATATAAGTTACAGTTTATACAAAGGTTCTTTTAAGTGTGTTCCTTCAATTACAGGAGACCACAGCATGCACTTAAATCTAGGTGTAATTCGGGGAATATCTGAAGAAAGATCATGAATGATCATGATTCAAGGGTTTCTTCAGCCTAGAACTGGGCATGTGTTAGGCGTCTTCAGTAGCGTCATCAGTTTCAGTAATGAACATACAGTGGACACGCAGGACACGATATTTAGTGCCCATCGTTTGTGGTTTCAACTTTCAATATAACTCCATGAAAACTTCTTCGTTGATGTTGACATTGATGAGTGTTAGCTGGGTTCGTAATTTATATTGGTAGATCTAACTTACAAAAGCTTTCTCATCCATTGTGATCCTACTCGTCTGTATGTGAATTAGTAAATCCATCAGACCGTTTGAGAATATGTACAGGTTATAAAATACTATCTGAAATCAAGAGAAAACATTGTTTCAATAAACGAATCGCAATTGGATTGAAAAACTAAAAGATTCGCTAAAACCAACCTGCTTCTGGGAAATAATTTCAATTAGTTGATAAGATTTCAATATTTCCACATAATATGTGGAAATATTGCTTTGAAGTAATTATTCCAAAAACTTTCGTTTTCATTGCACCTTGGCTCCTGCACGTTGTCGATCCATACAGTAACAGTTTTCCTATTCAGTTTCATAACCATAGCCGCATATACGACATTAATGTCAAAGCAGACGTGAAGGCAGCTATCCAAGACTCCGAAGATACTGATAGTAAAGATGGAGCAGTAATAAAAGATCCAGAAAATATGGAAACAATTCAAAGCAATTACATAAATCCAGTTGTGGATGATGAAGCGGTTGAAAATCTTTCCGTTAATATTGAGAATTTTATGTGCATTTTGGATACCAGAGACTAGAAGCACGTTGTTACTCTTCTCCATGAGATTGGTGTAGTAATCAAGAAGAATGCCAGTAACGAAGACGACAAGGTCATTGATACTGCCGAAGTAGACAGCATTGGGTCCTTCCTCCTTAAAGGAGGATGCAAATAGGACAAAAGAGCTAACAGAGATATAAACGAGAGTACCAAAGCCTGCACTGACATCGTAGCTCAAGCTATTTTGAGTGATCAAGTCTTCTTCAAACTTGTACTTAGCACAGAAAAATAATGCTTGCATTACGTTAAATGGCCTGAGTATGGATTGTAGATATTTTTCGATTTTTGTAGATGTTTTATTATTTATATTGTTTAGTCTCCTTATTCTAATTGTTGTAACTTTGAGGTTATTTCTAGACTTTGAAAACATGTCCATTTCAGTAAGCTGTATACATTATATTGCTAGGCTGGCACAAAGTCAAATAGCAATTAGTCGGATTGGTTTGAGCATTTTAATATTAATCTTTTAAAAAAATAATTATTGAAGAAACTATTTGATTAATGGACTTAATTGTGAGCATCATCTGCCTAGCCTTTACCCAACTATGTTGGGGTCGGCTTCCAGTCTAATCAGATGCAGCTGAATACCAGTATTTTACATGGAGCGACTGCCTATCTGACCTCCACAACCCAGTTAGTACTGGGTAATACGATATGCCTTGGTAAGACTGGTTGTCAGACTTATTGGGCCACTGACCAGGTCTAGACAATCGTTACAGGTGTTACGATTGTCAAAGATCTTCAATTGATAGCTGGGATCAACGGCTTAACGTGCTTTCCGAGGCACGGAGGAAACTCGGTATGTAATGGGTGGTCACACATCCACAGACCAACTTAGGCAAGCACGGCTTAACCTAACGATCGACCCGAGTGGCTGTTATTATTTAGCCACGAGCTCCTCTAGGACTTGGAAAATGGACTTGATTGAAAATTGAAAAATTGTGAGCAATTAAAAGAATGTACGTAATATGGGTACTTGTGCGTTAAAATAAAAGGTATAAAACACCTCTTAACGAAGACAAAAGGTACTTGTTCTCCTTGTCATTGCGATATTGTTTTTTGTTTTACATCATACCTTCCTTCCTACCTTCTAGTTACGGAGATATTGGGGGTCAAAGTTCCCAACTTTTTGACAAGTTTTTTTTTTAAATACAAGTTTTTAATGTAAGATTTTTACTTTAAATACCTTCACGACCCAGGTACTATTCAATCCATCCATCAGCACAATGTTTTGAGTGCGTTACATTGAGTTCTACCACAAAACATGATTTTTCACACAAAAAAAAAAGTGGTTTCCTAGCAATAATTTTTGCGTAAAGTTACTTTGATGTACAGAATGCTTGGTTGACGGCTCCGTGATGAGGTCTTTTACACCCTGTATACACACATAGACCAATAAAGTATTCGGAGAATACAATTTAATAATAATGATAAAGGTCGTCGATAAAAACTAAATAATAGGGATCGAGTGTTTTGTCATCAACCGGGAAAAGAGAACCTCCTGACGGAAAACCCCAATAACACCTTGCTTGACCTGGGAATAGAACCCAAGACATCATGCTCCGCAATAGCAACCACTGTACTAACGAGGCAGTCAACCTTACTTTTAGCTATTATTGTATCATGTAAACACTGAAGTTATTGGTGGTATTCTCCAGGGAAGTTAGATGCGTAGTACTCGCAACAGGTGTGCGTGTATGACCCGATGTATGTATGTACGTGGACGAGGCAAAAGGAGTGGCTATGTAAGAATCGTAGCAGACGGCGTTCTTTCGTTTCTGCCTATCCCCGTAGGAACGGGTGTTTAGTCTGAACGGACCGCTATGATGACGTCTTAAAACAGTACTGTTTTAATTCTTATCCCATAGTGGGAAAGTGATGGCGCTAGACTTCCTCTATAGCGTCGTCTCTTTCACACACTGAAGTGATATTAAAACAATAGTGGTATTGTTTTCCTCTTCCCCCGGACCTCCGTAAGGTGTAGACGTGCACTAGATCCTTAACAATCTATTTAAAAATTAAATCACAAATTTAAAGTAAATTTAAACTCAGTGAAATAATAGGACAGCATAGAAACGCAGGAGGTGCTCGATGCAGCTCGCCGCGCGTGAGTACCGTGCATGATACTACTCAACAGATCTGTCGCCCTGGTACACAAGACTGTGACAGCTAATCAGCGTACGCGCAGGAGGCAGTACCAATATAGGTCACGCCCACTAATTAGCGCCCGCTCAAGGACGTCACCCACTCAAGGCCAAGCGCCGCCTACCTCAAGGACAAACACCGCCCTGCTAAGCTGTGATTGACCGCTTGACCTGCGCTTGCGCCTATTACCAGTCGTGTCCATACGTACATCTGCATTCCATTCAACTTGGCCCAGAGAACAGATTAACTCCTTGTACTCATCACAGCCTAATACTTTAAACGGGAAAAATGGACAAATCTCTCTCAGATTCAAATATCAGCCTAATGATGGACACGACTCCCCCTAATTTTATCTCTAAGCGTAATAAGAGAATAAGAGAAGAGGATCTGCCAGGGGAATTTACTAAATTCAAGAATGAAATCAAGGAGATGTTAACTTCGTTTATCTCCACTCAGGAGAGTGAATTAAAGGTGATTACTTCGAATCTCAAGGATATACAGATAACAAATAATAACATAGAAACTGCCATCACTAACTTATCTTGCCAAAATGAAGAATTCCGTAAGAAAATCGAACTGCTTGAGCTACAAGGTAAAAAGAACCGTGAATACATTGTCCTGTTGGAGGATAAAATCGAAGAGTTACAAAGAAATAATAAGAAAACTTGTATTGTAGTAAAGAACGTCCCTAGAATACCTTAAGAAGATAACTCGAAATTATTAAATATGATCATGAACTTATACTTACATCTAAGCCTTGAGATGGACTCGCGTGACATTAAAGACATTTACCGACTGCCCATTCGGAAAGAAGGTATTACGAATACTCCTATAATTGTAGAACTGAACTCCACTATGTTAAAAACAAACTTACTCAAGAAGGCGAAATCATATAATATTAAATCCACAAGTAAACTTCAAGCAAAACATCTTGGGATAACAAACAATGCCGATGTACCTGTGTTTGTATCTGAGCAACTAACTCCTAAGGGCACCCGACTATTTTTCTTAGCCCGTGATTTGGCTAAAACGAAGCAATATAAATTTTGCTGGACAGCATTTGGGCGTATTTTAGTAAAAAGAGATGAAAATTCTCGAGTAATTGCAATCAAAAGTGAGGCCCAAGTTCATCAGCTGATGCAAGAAGCATGACTAGTATGTAGTCTTATCACTATCATTAAATTACTCCTAGTAACTTTTCCTTGTTCTTTTAATAAAAATAATGTTATGTTTAACTTTGCTCAATACAGATTTATTTTAAACTCGTTTAAACATGATTGTAAGCATGCTCAGCACGCTACAGCACACTCAAACTCTATGTTTCGTACACTTATTATCACAAAACAAAAACAATTAACTAACTCAATACACTCACACTCACATTCACTCCGTACAGTGCCTTATAATACAAGTCTTAAAGTCTCACTTAACATGCATATAATTGAATATATATTTACAGAAATAGTCGGCAAATTACTGCTACATTATGGCTCAAACTGCAAGATCCACCGTCTGTTTACCCTAATTAATAATGGATAGTAGCTTATACAATTTACAGGAATTGGATACCGCTGAGATAGCTAAGTCTGCTATTCTTGATGTTGCACACTTACAAACATATCTACAACCAAATGCTAATAGCTTGACTGTCCTGACACAAAATATTAGGAGCATATACAGTAACTTCGACGATTTTCAGATAACTCTGTCGCAAATCGGAGTTGAGGTGGATGTACTAATCCTAACTGAATGCAGATTAAACGCTAATAAACCACTACCAGTGTTAAATGAATATACTTCGTTTAATACATTTAGGCAACTAAACCAAAATGATGGTGTAGTAGCCTACATAAAAAACTGCCACTTGCCTTAGGCAACTGAAATTAATTTAACACATGCATCTGCATTGCAAATAAGTATCGCAAATTTCACCATCATAGGCATCTATCGGTCGCCGTCAAATGTGTCCACAGATAGTTTTATTAACTCACTTGATCAATACCTTCAAAGTATTCATACACATAGAAACATTGTTATTACTGGAGACATAAACATTAACTTAATAAGAAAGCCGACAGAATCAGCACAAATAAGAACTAGTAGATTAACCTATTTGAATATGACAGCTTTACATGGTTTCCTCCCAGGACACTGTTTGCCTACTAGGGAAGAGAACTGTCTCGATCACATGCTCCTTAAGCTAGACAAATTAAAAAACTCGGCTTTCGTGGCAGTCCTAAACACGTCTGTTACAGATCATGCAATGGTTTTATTAAAAATATCCCACACATACCAAAGGAAGACTTGTGTCAAATATAAAACGATAACAAACTGGGAGAATGCCTTACAGCACCTTGTCGACGCAGATATATCTTTTCTTAGTGCACATAGAGACCCAAACATTCTAGCGAACGCGATGATAGACGTGATTAGGACATCTCTCCTCCAAAACACTAAAGTTGTCACAGTGTCCAGCTCCAAGCGAACCTTAAAGCCCTGGATATCTATGGGTGCCCTAAGATGTATTAGGTTTAGAAATAAATTACAGCTGCAAAGGAGAAAAGACCCTTTTAACGTTATTTTGATCATAACTTATAGGCGTTTTCGCACATATTGTTCTAATCTTATTAAGAAACTAAAGCGGCAATATCATAAAAAACAGATAAACGATTCTTTAAAAAATCCTAAACTACTCTGGCGTAAAATTAATGACATTACCCATTATAAAAAAACCTAAGGCGTCCGGTACACAACTGCTGCATCTCACACCACATGTCATCCCCTCGACTCATTAAATCGCGTCAACCAGTTCTTTGTAACCATTGGAAAAGCACTTGCGGAAGACATTTTAACCCTAACTGGACAAGCATCTAGACCTGTCAGTAACTTAAGTTCACTATCTCAAATTAACTCATTCGTGTTGCTGGAGACCGACCCGGCAGAAGTTGATAGCATACTTGGGTCGCTTGACTCAGGAAGTGCTTCGGGTTGGGATTGCATACCTGTGAGTTTCCTTAAATTATCTCGAGATCTTGTTGTTCCTCTTATCAGCCAGTTGACTAATCTGTGTTTTGAAACAGGCATATTTCCTGACGCGCTAAAACGTGCTATAATTACACCTGTGCACAAGGATGGGGATAAGAGCGATGTCAACAATTATCGGCCGATATCTGTCTTATCATCACTTTCGAAAATAATAGAAAAAATATTAAATAAAAGACTAGTAAGTTATTTAAATAAATACAACATTCTTTCCGATTCACAATAGGGTTTTAGACAGGGACGGTCAACTCAGGATGCGGTCATTGCGTTAACATCTGAAATCACTGATAAGGTAGACAAGGGTTATAAATGCGTTACGGTGTTTCTAGACCTGCAAAAGGCTTTTGACACCGTGTCTGTCCCCATCCTTGTGCAGAGACTTGAGGCTATAGGGATAAGAGGTAAGGCTCTCTCCCTCTTTGACAGTTACCTCTGAGGTAGGAGACAGCAGGTTAAAATAGGTAATTCACATAGTGATGAGGAAAACATTGTTTTCGGTGTCCCGCAGGGGTCAGTCCTCGGCCCACCACTGTTTCTAGTGTATATTAATGAACTTTGCAACCTACAAAGCAGTGGGGGTAAAATTTTCTCTTACGCGGATGACACGGCCATTGTTTACTCTGGGGACACGTGGGAAGCCGTCTGCAACAATGCCGAGCAAGGATTGGCTGCAATCGATAGATGGCTCAAAGCCAACTTACTGACCCTTAGTGTTCCTAAAACAAACTACATTTGTTTTTCTCCTAGTAGTAGGTCTAAACCGAACACTAATTTTAGAATTCGAATCCACTCGTGTACGGATCACAGGGACCAAAATTGTAACTGTCAAGCCATTAATCATGTAACGTCCACAAGATACCTAGGAGTTATAGTTGATGAGTGCTTAACTTGGCATTTGCATGTTGAGATTGTTACGTCACGGGTGCGAAAGTTTATATGGATTTTTAAAAATCTAAGATATGTGATGCCACAGAACACATTAAACAGTATCTATATTGCGCTCACGCAATCAGTTATTGCATACTGTTTACCAGTCTGGGGAGGAGCTACTAAAACTAAATTTCTCGAGTTAGAAAGAGCCCAAAGGTCACTCATAAAAGTAATGTACAGTAAACCATACAGATACCCCACAGTTGATCTGTATAGAATCAGTGGCTTACTTACAGTAAGAAAACTATACTTTTTAATCACTACACTGTACTTACAAAAGTCTATTCCATTTAACCATGACAGACAGGAGAAAAGACGAAAGGGTATGGTGGCTTACTCCCCGGGGGTCCGAACTGTTTTCGCACGGCGTCAGTATGCAACCCAATCGGCCTACATTTATAATAAAATAAACGACAAATTAAGGTTCCACCATGAGGTCTCACATGTATGCAAAAAGGTAATAACCGAGTGGCTTAAAACTTTAACATATGAAGAAACTGAACAGATTTTGGTCAGACTTGGATAAACAATTTCTTTTTATTTTTCTTTCCCTCCGAATCAACAATGTAAGTACTACCCGAGTATAATCTGTAAATAAATTCGAACAAATTCTAACACATTGGCACTTCAAAGAAGACATACACATACACATTCACACACACAAACACATACACATTCACACACAAACACATACACATACACACGCAACAATATAAACCCAGTTTAAAAACACGACGCACATAAAGTTAACAACAGTTACACTTATGAGCTGCTATTTAGTTTATTTACTGTTAATTTTTCTTCTTTTAATTTTAATTTTTAGTCACCTTTTGTCAAAATTGTGTATTAGTCTCAATATTGTATAAACTTATGGGAAAGAGCGAGATATGCCCCAACACAAGTATTACCAATTACTTACTGGGGATGTCTCATTTATAATCTATGTAACTATTTTGGGACAAATAAACATTTTTCATTTTTCATTTTTTTCATTGTTTAAGCAATCATTTAACCCCCAAGTCCCCATTATCACTCCATCGCACTAGATTTAATAAAACAATGCAGTTTCGACTATGACAACTTTTATTGGTACCAGGATTACAGAAATGCGAACTGTAACAGCACAACGGTGTAGTTAGTGAGAAGTGCCATCAGACGTAGTGGCTGACAGATATCTACGTAGAACAGGCCACAAGCAGTCATCTTGCTATATGATGCATTGTGCACGCGCAAGATATTTTTGCATAACTTCTTTTGATCATCTGTAAATGAGAGAAAATTATTACATTTGGTTACAACAGGTGTCTGCACATGAACCTTATCGGCTTCAAAATAAAGTTGGTTTTTCAAAACACATCGCTAAAACCAACTTTATTTTGAAGCTGATAAGGTTCATGTACAGCGATGCGCGTACGGCCGGCACTGGCAAGACGCGTTGCTCTGAAACCAGCCATAGAACCAACCAACATACAACCGGTTGCCTAAATGTATCATGTGTCGTTGGGCCTACCCACAACACGTTTTCATCGGGCCTTCAGAGGGCAATGCTCGTTGACCCATCGCAAGTTGGGCTTCCGTATTCAAATCCACGTGGGCCATCAGTTTTGGGCCCAACCCGCAAACTGCCTGGCAATTGTATGCATTTGCCAACTAACCAGAGGTATGTGGCCCAACTAAATGGCAACAAAAAATGCTACTAGGGAGATGCCTATCATGTCACTAAAGTCTGTTATTGTGATATCTCACGTAGTTTTTTTTCGGTTGACTGGTGCGGTCGACTTCACACTGCCAATAAATCTGGACACACACTTCTCTATACCATTCGAGAAAAATATTTAGAGAACTTCATATTCCATTGTACATCAGTTTAAAAAATTCGTCTGCTCGACAACGTAAGTAACGTATTGAATGTCATTTAACTGTCAAAATGGCATTGCTGTCTTCCAGAATTACACGTTGAACTGCTGACAAAATTATAACATGATTTAATAAATTCAAACTCGCACACCTGTACAGTCTGAAGCCAGAATGCTTGAACAGGAGTCCTGTGCATGTTTCACAGCTTGATAGAACGTCTCGACTTGAAGGCTGAGCCAAACTTGGAGCAGTAGGGTCTTGATCACCCAGAAGAAAAGGAATACTGACACTAATGGGGTTGTCACCTAGAAAACAATATTTTTTATTTTATTATAGACGGTTTTTCGTGAATGTTGATTTTCGAAAAGCAAAAAATTAAAATTGTTGGATCACTTTTACTGTCTGTAGTCTTGGGAGACGTTTGCTGAGCTTGGGATTCTAATTCGGGCAAAGTGTTATTTAGTTTTTCCATCAGAAATTTCTTTTAGGACCTTAAATCTAACCGCAGACATGTGCCCAACCCTTCAAGGAAACACAGGTGTGATCTTTTATTAAACACAATTGTATAACTTACAAAAAACAGTTTCCGGAATTCAATCATCACTTGAACATTGATCAAGCAACGGCAGAAAGTCTCTATTGTTTGATACAGAACCTAAAAGAGAAAAATAACATCAATTATATTTAATAATAAACTAACCAAATACATTTTAACAATAAAACGATTAAATAAACTCAAATGGGACTAGGCAGGTCATGTCTGCCGCATGCTGGACAAACTGTGGGCCAAAATAGCAGAAAACTAGTGCAATGACACAGTGAGGTGGGGTCGCGGCAGGCCACGAAGGAGATGGCGGGACGAACTGGATAAGTTCCGTCCGAACTGGAAGGAGGACGCGTGGGTTCGCGAGAAGTGGAAGGAGTGGACGAAGGCCTTTGCCCAGGAGTAGGACAGAGCAGGCTAGAAACACAAAAGTAAACTAAAAACAAAGTATAAATGGGCATCAAAAAAACTCCTCCTCAACGCTGTCAGCTGGTAATGTGCCTTCTTGGGCTGGCGGCATTGCCACGTTGTATGGCAACACTTAGCATCTGGCCAAGGTAAAGGCCAGCCCTTGGGTCACGGAAAGCGTCAATTAAGCGTTTTGAAATTTCCTTAAAAAAGGCTCTAAGTACTCGGACCCCACGGCCCCAGAGCTTCAACCCTTAACGCGCTTTAATATTTACGCCGCTTGAGGTTCTCCGCAGCCGCAGCAGCAGCGTCAACACAGGACGATGAGCTTGGAAAATGTGATGGCGCGATGGCGAAAGATTATCGACAGAAGTTGCGTGCTCACAAGCAAAACCGTCGGCGCAACACGTTTTCATCTTCTTTTCTCCCCTGTCAGACGTCACGGCATCATTTACTCCTTTCTATTCAAGACAAACGACTTCCTTTCAAGCGAAACCTAAATAAGCGCCTTATTCTTGACATGCTGTTGGATTTTTATTGCTCGACTGGGCATTCACATTAGGCACTCATTAAGCTATAGCTTGATGTTAGTTAAGGTTATAGCAATCCTCAAGTATAGGAAATCTTAACTTACCGGTTGTTGGAATATATTCTTACTTATCTCGTAACATTTCAAGATCTGCACGTAAGCCTCTAACATTTGCTCACAATCCATTTCATTATCTCCACCTTGCTCATCTTTATTAGTTTGTAAAATTTGGACATCCCACAACTTAACTTTATCAGCCAATAGCTCGATCAAGCTGATCGCATAAACAAAATTTGAATCAAGACTGATCAGGAACATTAAATTCATGACGACGTACCATGGTGGCTGATTGTAGACAAAAGTCATGAAGAGCCAAGTTATGAAATAGAACCCAAAGATCAAAAAGATATTAATCCAGTTCCTAAAGACGGACCACTTGAATCTCGCTTCGTTATTAAGAAATCTATGCACTTCCTGAAAGGTCAAAATGAAAGTAATGATATTCTTTGAGTGAATGCAATGAAGGATGACATTCATGATGAATCCAGCGATGTAGTAAGCAAAGTCGAAGAAAGAAGCGAAATACAGGAACTTAATTTCAGTATATCGGTGTATATTGTCGTCGACCGCAATTTCTATAAATCTGTTTACATAACACGATAGAAGAATCACGAGCCCAAAGATTAAAATTAACTTATTGAAAATATTGTTCGGTTTGATGGAATTGTTCTTCATGCAGTACTTTGGGTTAAGCAACAAAATTTGCATCAAGTTTAGAGGACGAAGCATAGACTGCACTTTTTTGTCGACAATGCTCCTCATATCTACGTCGCCTTGGTCACTTGGTTCGATCTCAACATTATAATGTTCAACATTTTCTATGGATGACATGGTGAGGTTTCGAATTTATATGGATGATAATAATAAAAAACTATGGAAAAAATATTCACTAAACAGGCTTGCAATAATTTAATATAATTGTGTTACTTGTGCATTTATAATCAGGTTGTTAAAGTACACACATTACATTAATTAATAAGTAATATTGCCTGTCAGCTTTCATGCCTAGGTTATAGAAACTACTCATATAACAAGAAAAGTTTTAATCATTCTACCAAATATAACAATTTATACTTTACAGTTTCTAAAACTTAATTTATTTTCAAAATACAAAAACTAGAGAGGAATGCAGATACTTAAGAGAAAGTTTTAAAGGAGTGCCTAAAACTAAGAAGATAATAAGCATAAAAGCGTAATATGCTTATTATCTTCTTAGGTTCAAGAACATAATACAAATACATATTATATCATGCAAAAGAAAAAGAAGGAAGACTAATAGATGCATGAACCATAAAAAATCTAATCATCATCTGCCTAGCCTTTTCCCAACTATGTTGGGGTCGGCTTTCAGTCTAACCGGATGCAGCTGTATACCAGTATTTTACATGTAGCGACTCCCTATCTGACCTCCACAACCCAGTTTGTACTGGGTAATACCACACCCTTCGGTAAGACTGGTAGTCAGACTTTTTGGGCCACTGACTACCTGTAACAACTGTCAAAGATCTACAAATAACAGCCGGAACCAACGGCTTAACGCGCTTTCCGAGGCACGGTGGAAACTTGGTATGTAATCTGGGTGGTCACCCATCCACAGGCCACCTAGGCTAGCACGGTTTAACCTAAAGATCGACGTGAGCGGCTGTTATTATTTAGCCACGGGCTCCTCCGAACTATAAAAAGCTAATAGAGGGAATAAATCATAAGATGACGCTCAAAGTGGATAACGGAGTTAGGTATATTGGTTTGGAAATAAAGGGTGTAAATAAACCTTTTCAACACGTTTGCTCAAAAACTGCATTTACGGAGCCTGTATACATTGTTCGAAAGTTGAAAATTACGCACCATACAACGGAACGTGCGGTCAAATAGGTACTCTCACCTAAGTACCTATTTTACCGCATACCACCTTTTATAGCACCGTGCGTATTATGTACGGTTTTTTTTTTATTTCCAAAAAAAGTTTTAAAAGAATTCTACCAAGGAGTTTCACATTACGAGAATAAATAAGCTGACTGATCGAACCTCCTTGGAAGCGCTTTTGCTCAATAAGTTTGTCTCACTTTAATACTGAAGAGTAAATGAGATGAAAAATGTAGTTCTAATCTTCGCCACGTGCATGTGGCGCCATTTGCAAATTCGCGCCATTTTCATATTAGAAATGTCAAAGATTGTTGTAACTTTCCGACTGATATTTATAAACAAAATGATAATATGAGGTCAAGCGAGGAATCTGATATTAACACGGAATCTACTCCACCTGATGGATGAGACGCAAATTGCAGAAAACGGTCTCTTGCCGCCAAAATCGCGAGAGCGCTAATCAATGATTTATAATAATTTTATAGCATGGAAGACTCGAAGAAATACTCAATCATTATCTGAAAATTTTGTTTCATTACAATATTGTACTGTTTTCTCGCAAATGTGTTGAAAAACATTGTATGACACACGTGCAGAAATTGGTATTTACAAACTCGTGAATAGTCACGAGTTTGTAAATACCAATTTCTGCACGTGGCATTTCATTCGTGGCATGGCATTTCTGCAGGGCTTACCATAGGGTAAGCCCTCGACTTCGTCTCGGGCTTACATTCGTCTACTCATTTGTAAAAACCAACTTACTGCACTAGTATCATAATAGTACATTATGATACAAGTGCGGTAAGTTGAAAATTACAGCCGAGGTGATATTGCTAGCCCGAGCCGTAGGCGAGGGCTTATAATAAAGCAGAGGCTGTAATTATCAAAGCGCACGTATGTCATACGACGTTTTTTATAACATATTTGCGAGGAAATAAATAAAAAACTCGGACTTTCTTAAACGAATAAATCTTTTACTTGTTCACAAATTAGCGATGCGCGCGCATCAGCGCTTTTTTTCAAGGCAAAAACACAAAAAACAGCCAGTATTACTAATAAAGTAAATTAATATTTTTGTGTTTTTGTTACAGATAAATGGTTGTAATTTATTGTCAAAATTAATTAAATTAAAGAATTAAATGTTTATTTATTATATTTCATCTCCCAAAGTTAATTTTATTCATAAAATGTTGACCAGTTTTCTGACATAAAAACTCTTTGCTAAGATTTAAAAAAGTACCGTTCCTTTTTGACAGAGCATCTTGATAAACCGTGCGTTGCACATTACATTACTGCACAAGTACGTAATGAGGTACATTACGATATTGAAATGGGTGAAGTAAGAGACCCTTTACGAGCAAATGTGTTATAAATGACTATTAACGAAGGCGAAGGGCACTTGATCTCTTCGTCACTGCGATCATTTTTTTCTAGACCTGGGAACCTAGTTACGGAGATATTGGGCGCTCGTTAGTAAACTAATCCCACACAGGCGGATGCCGTGGGATCAGTCGACCTAATGAATTTTTGAATTAGTCAACTGATGCCGTTGACCAATTTTATGATTTTTGGGGCTCGGGGTCAAAGTAACAACTTTTTCACATGTTTTTTTAATACAAGTTTATTGTTATAAGTTAACTTTAAATACCTCCAAAACCCGTTTACTTTTCAATGCATCCATCAGCACAATGTGTTGAATGCGTAACATTGAGTTTTACCGTAAAATGTGATTTTTCACCCCAAAAATAAAAATACTTTGCAAAGCGTTATTTAGTTTTTCCATCAGAAATTTCTTTTAGGACCTTAAATCTAACCGCAGACATGTGCCCAACCCTTCAAGGAAACACAGGTGTGATCTTTTATTAAACACAATTGTATAACTTACAAAAAACAGTTTCCGGAATTCAATCATCACTTGAACATTGATCAAGCAACGGCAGAAAGTCTCTATTGTTTGATACAGAACCTAAAAGAGAAAAATAACATCAATTATATTTAATAATAAACTAACCAAATACATTTTAACAATAAAACGATTAAATAAACTCAAATGGGACTAGGCAGGTCATGTCTGCCGCATGCTGGACAAACTGTGGGCCAAAATAGCAGAAAACTAGTGCAATGACACAGTGAGGTGGGGTCGCGGCAGGCCACGAAGGAGATGGCGGGACGAACTGGATAAGTTCCGTCCGAACTGGAAGGAGGACGCGTGGGTTCGCGAGAAGTGGAAGGAGTGGACGAAGGCCTTTGCCCAGGAGTAGGACAGAGCAGGCTAGAAACACAAAAGTAAACTAAAAACAAAGTATAAATGGGCATCAAAAAAACTCCTCCTCAACGCTGTCAGCTGGTAATGTGCCTTCTTGGGCTGGCGGCATTGCCACGTTGTATGGCAACACTTAGCATCTGGCCAAGGTAAAGGCCAGCCCTTGGGTCACGGAAAGCGTCAATTAAGCGTTTTGAAATTTCCTTAAAAAAGGCTCTAAGTACTCGGACCCCACGGCCCCAGAGCTTCAACCCTTAACGCGCTTTAATATTTACGCCGCTTGAGGTTCTCCGCAGCCGCAGCGGCAGCGTCAACACAGGACGATGAGCTTGGAAAATGTGATGGCGCGATGGCGAAAGATTATCGACAGAAGTTGCGTGCTCACAAGCAAAACCGTCGGCGCAACACGTTTTCATCTTCTTTTCTCCCCTGTCAGACGTCACGGCATCATTTACTCCTTTCTATTCAAGACAAACGACTTCCTTTCAAGCGAAACCTAAATAAGCGCCTTATTCTTGACATGCTGTTGGATTTTTATTGCTCGACTGGGCATTCACATTAGGCACTCATTAAGCTATAGCTTGATGTTAGTTAAGGTTATAGCAATCCTCAAGTATAGGAAATCTTAACTTACCGGTTGTTGGAATATATTCTTACTTATCTCGTAACATTTCAAGATCTGCACGTAAGCCTCTAACATTTGCTCACAATCCATTTCATTATCTCCACCTTGCTCATCTTTATTAGTTTGTAAAATTTGGACATCCCACAACTTAACTTTATCAGCCAATAGCTCGATCAAGCTGATCGCATAAACAAAATTTGAATCAAGACTGATCAGGAACATTAAATTCATGACGACGTACCATGGTGGCTGATTGTAGACAAAAGTCATGAAGAGCCAAGTTATGAAATAGAACCCAAAGATCAAAAAGATATTAATCCAGTTCCTAAAGACGGACCACTTGAATCTCGCTTCGTTATTAAGAAATCTATGCACTTCCTGAAAGGTCAAAATGAAAGTAATGATGTTCTTTGAGTGAATGCAATGAAGGATGACATTCATGATGAATCCAGCGATGTAGTAAGCAAAGTCGAAGAAAGAAGCGAAATACAGGAACTTAATTTCAGTATATCGGTGTATATTGTCGTCGACCGCAATTTCTATAAATCTGTTTACATAACACGATAGAAGAATCACGAGCCCAAAGATTAAAATTAACTTATTGAAAATATTGTTCGGTTTGATGGAATTGTTCTTCATGCAGTACTTTGGGTTAAGCAACAAAATTTGCATCAAGTTTAGAGGACGAAGCATAGACTGCACTTTTTTGTCGACAATGCTCCTCATATCTACGTCGCTTTGGTCACTTGGTTCGATCTCAACATTATAATGTTCAACATTTTCTATGGATGACATGGTGAGGTTTCGAATTTATATGGATGATAATAATAAAAAACTATGGAAAAAATATTCACTAAACAGGCTTGCAATAATTTAATATAATTGTGTTACTTGTGCATTTATAATCAGGTTGTTAAAGTACACACATTACATTAATTAATAAGTAATATTGCCTGTCAGCTTTCATGCCTAGGTTATAGAAACTACTCATATAACAAGAAAAGTTTTAATCATTCTACCAAATATAACAATTTATACTTTACAGTTTCTAAAACTTAATTTATTTTCAAAATACAAAAACTAGAGAGGAATGCAGATACTTAAGAGAAAGTTTTAAAGGAGTGCCTAAAACTAAGAAGATAATAAGCATAAAAGCGTAATATGCTTATTATCTTCTTAGGTTCAAGAACATAATACAAATACATATTATATCATGCAAAAGAAAAAGAAGGAAGACTAATAGATGCATGAACCATAAAAAATCTAATCATCATCTGCCTAGCCTTTTCCCAACTATGTTGGGGTCGGCTTTCAGTCTAACCGGATGCAGCTGTATACCAGTATTTTACATGTAGCGACTCCCTATCTGACCTCCACAACCCAGTTTGTACTGGGTAATACCACACCCTTCGGTAAGACTGGTAGTCAGACTTTTTGGGCCACTGACTACCTGTAACAACTGTCAAAGATCTACAAATAACAGCCGGAACCAACGGCTTAACGTGCTTTCCGAGGCACGGTGGAAACTTGGTATGTAATCTGGGTGGTCACCCATCCACAGGCCACCTAGGCTAGCACGGTTTAACCTAAAGATCGACGTGAGCGGCTGTTATTATTTAGCCACGGGCTCCTCCGAACTATAAAAAGCTAATAGAGGGAATAAATCATAAGATGACGCTCAAAGTGGATAACGGAGTTAGGTATATTGGTTTGGAAATAAAGGGTGTAAATAAACCTTTTCAACACGTTTGCTCAAAAACTGCATTTACGGAGCCTGTATACATTGTTCGAAAGTTGAAAATTACGCACCATACAACGGAACGTGCGGTCAAATAGGTACTCTCACCTAAGTACCTATTTTACCGCATACCACCTTTTATAGCACCGTGCGTATTATGTACGGTTTTTTTTTTATTTCCAAAAAAAGTTTTAAAAGAATTCTACCAAGGAGTTTCACATTACGAGAATAAATAAGCTGACTGATCGAACCTCCTTGGAAGCGCTTTTGCTCAATAAGTTTGTCTCACTTTAATACTGAAGAGTAAATGAGATGAAAAATGTAGTTCTAATCTTCGCCACGTGCATGTGGCGCCATTTGCAAATTCGCGCCATTTTCATATTAGAAATGTCAAAGATTGTTGTAACTTTCCGACTGATATTTATAAACAAAATGATAATATGAGGTCAAGCGAGGAATCTGATATTAACACGGAATCTACTCCACCTGATGGATGAGACGCAAATTGCAGAAAACGGTCTCTTGCCGCCAAAATCGCGAGAGCGCTAATCAATGATTTATAATAATTTTATAGCATGGAAGACTCGAAGAAATACTCAATCATTATCTGAAAATTTTGTTTCATTACAATATTGTACTGTTTTCTCGCAAATGTGTTGAAAAACATTGTATGACACACGTGCAGAAATTGGTATTTACAAACTCGTGAATAGTCACGAGTTTGTAAATACCAATTTCTGCACGTGGCATTTCATTCGTGGCATGGCATTTCTGCAGGGCTTACCATAGGGTAAGCCCTCGACTTCGTCTCGGGCTTACATTCGTCTACTCATTTGTAAAAACCAACTTACTGCACTAGTATCATAATAGTACATTATGATACAAGTGCGGTAAGTTGAAAATTACAGCCGAGGTGATATTGCTAGCCCGAGCCGTAGGCGAGGGCTTATAATAAAGCAGAGGCTGTAATTATCAAAGCGCACGTATGTCATACGACGTTTTTTATAACATATTTGCGAGGAAATAAATAAAAAACTCGGACTTTCTTAAACGAATAAATCTTTTACTTGTTCACAAATTAGCGATGCGCGCGCATCAGCGCTTTTTTTCAAGGCAAAAACACAAAAAACAGCCAGTATTACTAATAAAGTAAATTAATATTTTTGTGTTTTTGTTACAGATAAATGGTTGTAATTTATTGTCAAAATTAATTAAATTAAAGAATTAAATGTTTATTTATTATATTTCATCTCCCAAAGTTAATTTTATTCATAAAATGTTGACCAGTTTTCTGACATAAAAACTCTTTGCTAAGATTTAAAAAAGTACCGTTCCTTTTTGACAGAGCATCTTGATAAACCGTGCGTTGCACATTACATTACTGCACAAGTACGTAATGAGGTACATTACGATATTGAAATGGGTGAAGTAAGAGACCCTTTACGAGCAAATGTGTTATAAATGACTATTAACGAAGCCGAAGGGCACTTGATCTCTTCGTCACTGCGATCATTTTTTTCTAGACCTGGGAACCTAGTTACGGAGATATTGGGCGCTCGTTAGTAAACTAATCCCACACAGGCGGATGCCGTGGGATCAGTCGACCTAATGAATTTTTGAATTAGTCAACTGATGCCGTTGACCAATTTTATGATTTTTGGGGCTCGGGGTCAAAGTAACAACTTTTTCACATGTTTTTTTAATACAAGTTTATTGTTATAAGTTAACTTTAAATACCTCCAAAACCCGTTTACTTTTCAATGCATCCATCAGCACAATGTGTTGAATGCGTAACATTGAGTTTTACCGTAAAATGTGATTTTTCACCCCAAAAATAAAAATACTTTCCCAGCAATAATTTTACGTTACTCAGTTTGATGTACAGAATGCTTGGCTTAACCTGTTTCGTGAAGGGTCTGTTTACACCCTGTATGTACGGTCGACCAAACTATTTGGTTTACATTTTACAATGAAACCAAATAGCTTGGTCGACCGTACAACATTTGTAAAGAAAATTATAATAGAATTACAGAAATTCAAACTGAAGCAGAACTATGGTATAGGTGGTGATGAAACTGAAGAGTCGCAGAGACATCATAGCGTCCACGACGAACAGGCCACACGCGATCTTGTTGAACGAAGCCTTCTGCAGACGTTGAATGTTCTTACACACGGAGAGTGTGTGTTTATCTGTAAGTATAACAAGATAATGAATAACTAGGCCGAAAAACTAGGCCCCCTGGTGGGTCCCTCTCCCTCTCATAGAGAGGAAGACTTTATCCAAGCAGTCAAAACAATAAGGATATTCATGAATGACGCCCTATGGATCCTTATAACTGTTGTGTAATTCCAAGGGACATATTCGAAGAAACGTCACCATGGCTATTTGCCACTCTCGTCACCAAGCAGTATTACTATAATCCGATTGTAAAGAATATAAAAAGGTGACGTTAACATTATACTATCGAGTGGTGCACAACTTCACGGATATGCGACAAACCAGAAATTTACTTATTCCGTTTTTATTCTACCAAGAGTAGACAAAGCTCTTTCTGCTCGAGCATGGGGCGAACTGTAGACTCGAGTTTCTACAAAGACAAAGACATGCAATTTCTTCCCATAGCAACGAGGAAGTAGCTAGTAATCATGTATGTAGCTATTCTACGAATCGCGATTGTCGGTAACTTATGTTGGTTAAAACGGGAATTAGGCATTGAGTTGGGTGATACTGAGTGTGGTGAACACGGGCAATCTGGTATTGAGTTAGATGTCACTTAGTGTTGGTGATTCATGTGCGTATTGTATAATTATCACTTGCTTCGGTGAAGGAAAACATCGTGAGGAAACCAGCATGCCTGAGATATTACTTGACTGCATGTAAAGCCAAGTCAGAAGATATATATACGATATAGAAAGAAAGACTTGAAAAATACAAATAACTATAAATGAATAAAGCAATATTAACCTGAACATTCGATTGTGTACATGAGTGGTGTCACCGCACCCCGCACATCCGTCATAGCTTTGTAGAATCTCTCACAATTTACGCTCAAAGATATTCCAATAAGTTTACTTGTCACAAACCATGCTTGAGAAACAAGAATTGCTAAACCGAACTGAAAAGCAGAACAAAAGATTCATTTCTAAAAATAATTTAAGTAAGGAAATCGTGTTTTTGGGTTTTTCCATCAGGGATTTGTCGATAACAGCCACAGAGTCAGAATTTGTGCCCGATTTATGGCGATAGGCCTCATATTACATGGGACTTAAACATAACTGACGAAATGTGTCATACAAATATTTACCATTAGTTTCACTTCTGCTTATCTTCGTTTGCCGTTCTTCGTTCGCCTTTAATAAACCAATTAAGACTTCAAGTGAGGCATAAGAGCCTCCCTAGTTTTAACGGTACATCGGTAAAAAAAAATTACAAATTCTTGAGCTTCTTCCTGATTAGAGCTTTTGGGACCGGATGTGTGATTTCGAAGGATTTGTTTAAAGGATGGCGAACGGATGGAGCTTCCAAAAGAGTGGGCCTTAAAATGAACATGGATAAAACCAAGGTCATGTTGAATGCCCTTGTAACACCCACTCCTATCAAGATCGAAAACTCTACACTCGAAATTGTAGACGACTATGTGTACCTGGGACAAATGGTTCATTAGGTAGGTCTAACTTTGAGAAAGAGGTTAATCGTCGAATCCAACTCGGCTGGTCCAAGTTACCGCAGTGTCTTAAGACGAAAGTGTGTGTAGCCAGTGATTACATACGAGACCGAAATGTGCAGGTCACTCATAATGCGCCTCATCAGAAGGCTTAAAGTCACCCAAAGGGAAATGGAGGGCTCGATGCTCAGAGTTTCCTTGCGTTATCCAATCAGACATGAAGACATCCGCAAGAGAACCAAGGTTGACCTGGTGAAGGTTGCTAGGATCCGCTGGATGCGAGACGCATCATCATCAGTATCATCCGACTATTAATGTTCCCACTGCTGGGACACAGGCCTCCTCTCTATGGGAGGGAGGGAGGGACACTTGGGGGAGGCCTATGTCGAGCAGTGGACATCTTTCGGCTGAAATGATGATGATGAACGGGTGGGATGATCTTTAATAAATCATTAACCAAACTCACACCAACTTTTTTCCCTGAAATCTTGGGAACCGTGACCAATAAAATAAAATAAAATAAAAATGTAATTATTGTGAAAACTTTACTTTCTCATTTTTTGACTTCAGAATCTTAATAAGCATAAAATTCTCTATCTATGCACTAACACACGGTTTTCATCTCATGAGCAAAAATGCTATAAACTAATAAGAATAGTATTTTAAACTGAGCAACTGCCTAACTGACCTACACAACCCAGTTAAAATAAAATTGCCGTGTACTTACGGCAATTTTATTTTATATCTACCTACAAAATGTATGCAAAAAAAGTGTATATGTGTAATAATCCTATGAGTGTCGTAAAACTTACCATAACTTGATTTACCCACGCAAACCGCAAGTTTAATACGATAGCTAGATTTAGTAGTCCATGGCATAATGTATTTATTGTAAAGTGAGCAATCTGAAAAAAAAAACCTATTTTAATCTTTATTTGTTTCATCGTCTTCTTGCACTTGTACAATTCTACTTGGGGTCGATATGATGCTCTATGGGTCGGCGCAATACGTTTTCTTCTTTTATTCTCTTCTGTCAGACGTCACGGCATCATTTACTCCTTTCTCTTTCATATATAAACCATACCATTTCAATTCATACCTCGCCTGGTATAATAGACAAAAAAAATGTATACTTACAAGCCAACCATAAGTTTTTTCAACAAGCTTGTACGCTTCCATTATATCGACATAAGCATCATACTTGATCTTCCAATAAGATTCTCTTTCTAAATCAGAAACATGTTTTGCTCTCCGAATATCTTCAGTCCATACGATCAACAGTTTGCACAATAACTTCATGACAAACGAGGCGTACATGACATTGAATAAAAAATGATGACGCTATAACCAATAAGTATATTGAAATAACCCAATTCATTTAAAAAAAATATAAAAATAAGCGATGTACCAATAAAAACACTATTGACACTTAATACTGAGATCCAGTTGTATGTTTTCAATCCTCTGAGATCTTTGCCGTTTACTTTGAGGAGAGTAATGGCATGTTGGATCCTGAAAACTAATGACACATTTTCGTGGCGATATTTGATATTGCTGTAGTAATGTAAGATGAACCCAATGGAGTAGAAGCAGTTGTCATAAATACCGGACCAGTTAAGGACCACGTTGACGCTCTCACCAAAACCGAAAACCGACAACTTGTTGAACAAAGAATAGAAGCAGTAGACACGTAGAAAAACCATGCAGATGACTCCGATAAAGTTGTAGGTATAACTATTAACAGTAACTGAGTTGTCGGTAATTTTGTACTTAGAACATATGAATAAGGCTTGCATCAGACTGAACGGCTTCAGAACTGATTGCAAATCATTTCCAATCAGGGTGCTGAGCAAAAATTTGTCAGAATATGGAACTGGTGCAACCTCGGTTAAGGTAGAGACCCTTCTTGATTTTATTCTGTTCATTGTTGGAAACATGATTTTAGACTGTAGTACTAGTGTGAAGATCCGTATAGCTTTTCACTAACAAATTGTAAGCTTTTGGACTAGATCAACATACTCTAATAATTTGATAACATTTTAGTACCTTTCAGTTACATTAGTTTTGAATGTCGAAGAGTGTTCATTTCCTAAATTATTATTCATTAATTATTAGCTAAATATTATCTATAGACATATATAAAATAAAATAACCTAAATTATAGCATAAACTCAAAAAAATCGTCAAAGTCCTCCTTAGCGGTGTTAACTGGTAATGTCCCAAAGAGACTGGCGGCGTCACCATGTTATATGGCAACGCTCAGCCTTTGGCCAAGGTAAAAGCCAGCCCTTGGGTCACGGAAAATGTCAACTAAACGTTGAAATTTCCTTGAAAAGGCTGTGAGCACCATAACATGGCGTACCTAGGCGTAGAGAAGCAGCGAGGCGGAAAATGGTGTCGTCGAGCAACGTGCCTATGCTCAACGACGGTGGCGGTGCGTGAAGCCAAAGACCCAACTCCCATTCACCCACAGCCAGCAGGCGCACACGCTCGACAGCAGTTTATTAATTAGTTTTGATTGTCATATTTAGTGCCTTTCCATACATTCCACCGAGTATTCGTGACAAGGTAAGAAAGAAAACTTTTATGAGTGAATACCAACAAAGTGCATTTTTTGTCAATTTTGGTGGTGAAATTGTTTCTTCAGTCTTCGAAAAATAAGGACCTGGTAAGTCCAAGCTTAAAGAATCTTCAAGACACCCAAGAATATCTCGATAACTTTTTGAAATATTTTAGTTTAAAGTGTAGTGTGGCCACTGAAAATGAAAACCGCCCACCAAAATCGAAAGTGCCCACCAAAATTTAAAAAAGGAGCAACAAAATTGAATTCTCTGTCACCATCCTCAATCTCAAAAATATATACGAACCGGGTTTATTTTATCTAGCTATACCTTTGCCATCGTCAAGATACTGATCGCCGGCAGAGAGAACGTGTGATCAGGCACTAAATTCAATCAAAACGTAATATTAAGCTGTTATTTTTTTGTATCATCCTGAAAGTAAACTACAAGATCACTTTTCTTGCAAGATGATTCGAGCCCCAACGAATCATTACCGGTTCAATTTTTTCTTTTAATTACTTTTTAAAATTTATCAAGCTTTAAAACTCATCATCTTCCTGCCCTTATCCCATTCCACTTGGGGTCGGCAGAACACGTTCTCTTCTTCCAATCTCTCCTGTCAGACGTCACGGCATTTTTTACTCCTTTATTGTTCATAATCATTCCTCACATAGTCCATTCATCTTTTTTTTGGCCTTCCTCTCCCTCTCCATCCATCAACATTCATGTCCATCACTCTTTTAATCAAGTTTCAAAACTATCAGCATGTAAAAACGAATAATTCCTCATCATTTGCTAAGCCTTTTCTCAACTTTGTTACTGTCGGCTTTCATTATAACCGGATGCAGCTGAATCTTATCATTTTACATGGAGCAACCATCTATCTGACCTCGATAACCCGATTACTGGGTAATACAAAACCCCTTCAAATTGATGTACTGAGTATTCCCCTTTCCGATCGGTCAGAGTTTTTTATTGTAATATAATAAACTAACTAAGCACTTTTCGAAATTAAATCGTGTCGTTTTAATTTCACAAAGTCCAGTCTACTTTGACCTGTCGTTAAGCCAAACACAAGGAATTCAATAAACTGAACATCTACTTAGCATAATTAATTGTAATATTATTATATCGTTTTTATATCGTTCACTCCAATCTACTTAAAACAGTCCCTTGTAACAACCATGTCGCCACATACAGAAGATAAAAAATATTTCAAAAATAAAATCAATATAGTTATAGAAAATGTAGTAAGTGAAAATAGCAGACAAACTGAACCCAATAGACTCGATGAACTAAATGACAGAAATGAAGCAAATGAAATGAGCAATGAAACGCTAAATAAAAAACTAGTCGATAAATACTTACAATCTATACTTAAACCGATGAATATGATGCAAGCTTTGTTTGTGTGTGCTAGATACAGAATTAGAGATAATTTCATCACTTCCAACAGTCAGTTTTACAGCGTTATGTCAGTTTTCACTGTGGTTATTTTGATGGGTATCATTTACATTTTGTACTTCATGACCCCTAACAGAACTGGACTGGAGGTCTTTGACTACTTCTTTGTCAATACCTACGACTTCGTTTTGTATTTTATGGGTTTCTTCTTAGACGCGTTCACCAATATCGGACAGAGGCTCAACAATGTGTCATTTGTCTTGAAGATTCAGAACGTACATAGACTCCTAAACCTAACAGGAAGTTCTTTTAATTATTTTATCATCTCCAACTGGGCGTGCGTCATTGCCATCAATTGCTTTCATTTTTCCTGGATGTGCATGTATTTTTGTATCTTCGATGAGATTGGAATTGCCAATATTTTAGCAAGTTATACTTGCATACATTTTGATATGAACGTGATATACGCTACAAGGAATATGAAACTTGTCAGTGAAACTCTCATGGCTTGGATGGCAGAACTGCAGAAGTCAGGATTCGTCGATGAAGCAGCAGATGACGGATACTGGGATAATATGTTTGAAAGTTATATTGACGTCGTACAAGCTTTCGAAATATTTAAGAAGACCTTCCATCGACAGGTGGGAAATTCAATTTGAATAGTATTTTATGTTTAGGGACTTAACGCTCAATAATAAAAGCTCCACAGGTCGATATTCACGTTGAAACAAAGCTTGCCAGGTCGGTTCGAGGACAGGTGATCTTCCATTACATACCGAGTTAATCCGTGACTTAGTTGGAAAAGGCTAATAGATGATAAGTATTTTGTGATTAATGTTTGAAATTGAAATATTGACGTTTGTTGCAGGTTTTGTTTTATATAGTGCACACCTCTACTAATGCGTTATTGGATATTTGGATTCGTATAGAAATGAAGTCACCTGACTGTAGCGATATACAGGTAATCTCAGGAGATGATAAAACTAAGTAAAGATACCTAACATGTTTTTTCCCTAGGCAAGATTAAAAAACTCATAGCAATTTACTTCATTACTGTAGATTCTAGAGTAACGACACCTTGTTTCTTTAATAACTTAAGAAGTAACTATTGAAACTTAATCACTTTCCTTGTTTTAGTATGCTGTTTTAGCATTTACGGCTTTATCATGGGTTTTCAAGAACCTAACTATTCTGACATATTTGAGCGTGGAGTGTGAGAAGTTCTACTCGGCCGTGGCAGAAGTTCAGTGCATCTGCATACAAATTATAACTTCAGGGCCATGCCATGGTAAGAAAAAAATTGACTTGATTTAAAATTACGTATAGATGAGACATTGAAGAGACTTTAATGAGACTCGCAAAATATCATTATTCTCCTGTCCGTATACCAATTTATTTGTGGTCAGCGCAGCATGTCTTCTTCTTCAATACTTCTCTATTACTCGTCATCTCATCAGACACTTCCTTTCTATCCATATCATCCTTCACACAGTCCATCCATCGTTTCTTTAGTCTTCCTCTACTCTTATTGATGAGACTCGCAAGTCGCACATAAGAGGAAACAGTTGTACAAAAGCCGTTTTTGATATACTCTATACTCAAGAAGGGAAGTGTCTGATGAGATGACGAGTAATGGAGAAGTATGGAAGAAGGAAAGGGAGGCCTGCAGCCAACAGTGAGCGATTCCGGGCTGAAATTATGGTGATGAGACCATATTGGCATCGAAGACATGTTCAAGCCCAGCTCAAATGTTTTATGTTTTGCTCCTAACTCAAATTCTTCACAGAAACTAGAAAACGGTTCTGCAAGAATATCCAGCGACTTAGTGCAACCTTCACGACGATGGATGTCTGCGGTATGTTCTCAGTAGACGCTGCAATGCCGGTGCAAGTCCTAGATCTCACCACTACGTACACCATTGTCTTATTACAGTTCGAGTTTACTAAATCACTCTAGTCTGTTTCTACAAAGCATGGGATCGTTATAAATACGAATCAATTAAAATGCATCCACTTTCATACTCTTTTTTTCACTCCATTTTCCACTTTCATTTTTTTATTTTTTTTTGGGGTGAGAAATCACGTTTTACGGTAAAACTCAATGTAACGCACTCAAAACATTGTGTTGATGGACGCATTTAATACATAGTAAACGGGCTATGGAGGTATTAAAAGTAAAGTTATGACTTTAAAAACTAGTAGGTATTTGAAAAAAAAACTTGTCAAAAAGTTGGCACTTTGACCCCCAATATCTCCGTAACTGGAAGGTTCCCAGGTATGTCCCAGAACAAAAAACTGATCGCAATGAAGAGGAAAACAAGTGCCCACAGTTTTATGAAACTATTCTGTATTTCCCACCGTTCCCACCGGTTGAATGTACCACCAGCACATCAAGCTACTACACACTGTCAAATTTCTATAATAGATTTTCAACTTTATCGCTAAAACATTAAGAAGGTTCAAGGTTGATTGCGAAAATTTGTCAATTTCGGGTACCTAACTTGATGTGCGGCGTCTGTACGATTTATTCTTCGTTCGTCCCACTGAGTTTCGGCCCACATAACAGAATCCTGGTTCGTACCAAACCATATGCTTCCTTCGTCTCAAATCATATTTTAATGGTTCCGTACCCAAAGGGTAAAAAGGGACCCTATTACTAAGACTCCACTGTCCGTATGTCCGTCTGTTCTCATCCGTCACCAGGCTGTATCTCATGAACCGTGATAGCGATAGTTGAAATTTTCACAGATGATGTATTTTGGTTGCCATTATGAAAACAAAGACTAAAAACAGAATAAAATAAATATTTACGGGGGGCTCTCATACAACAAACGTGATTTTTTTGCCGTTTTTAGCTCGATATTAATAGCGGCAACAGGTAGACACTTGAAATATTCACAGAATATTTAGTTGTATGATCACTTTAAAATAAATAATTAGAAAAAAAAAAAATACAATACCATACAATGTCCTACTTTACATTCCTTCGACGGCCCATATTTCATTTGTATCGGCCAAACTTACACTTATATTATCTGTTTATTGTATTACTTTATAATACAATAAACAGATAATATAAGTGTAAGTTACACTACACTACTAGTTACTTTATAAAGAGTATTCTATTCTATTCTTTAATTCTTTAATGGTATCTCACTTCTTGTCCTTATGATATCCTGCGAGTGCTGTGCACTTCTTTAAGTGACAAATTCACTATACCTAAAACTGTTTGTGATTTCTGTTTTATATTAACTTTAAGTCGTTGAAGTGCCATATACATAAATAAATAAATAATTATACTGAGTAACCAGGCTCCCAAGTATATCAAAACAGACAGAACAGTTATCTATCAATATCTGTTACTGACATAGGTATTTTGTATGGCAAATTGGCAAATCTGACAAAAATGCAATGGAGCTATTAGTAGAGTAGAGCCGTAGCTTTAAAATACTTGTTTTACTGTCATTATTTGTTTAAGTTCGTCTTATGAAATAAACTTCTTTAAGTACACATGTGTCATTGTTTCCTTTACTTCCGTTGACGCATATTCTATTGCTAAAAAGGCTATCCAATTATTGATTGCAAACATGAGTTTTTTCTTTTAATTAATCAACGAGCACTGGCCATATTAATTAATTGCTTTTCCACAAACTTTGTATTTTAACTAACGTAAAACCGTCGAGTGCAACAAACATGTTTTCACATTTAAGAAACAAACTAAAACCTAAAATAAACGATGTAATAATCAAGAAAACACTGACTGTGCCATACAAAGAAGTATTACTGAACAACCTGATTGAAGAAGAATTACAATCAGTACTAAAACCGTTGAATATGATGCAAAATCTTTTCATCAGCGCAAAGTATACTATTCGAGACAACTTCATCACTTCGAAGACTAGGAGATACAACTTTGTTGGTCTCTTCATTGCGGTTATATTTCGCTGCATAATCTTCATCCAACTTATGATGTCCATTGTTACCTGGAAAGGAGTATCCACTACCCTTGTTTGGTGCAATGTCTACGACTTCTTCTTCTTTTCTATTGGATTCATTATCAACTACTGTCCGAATATTGTTCACTCCAACAACAATACCTTGTTAGTTTTAAAAATCCAACATGTGCATAGAGTTCTCAAAATCGATGGTAAACTTCTCAAAAGCTTGGTTACTGCAAACTGGGCTTACGTCATTGTCCTAAATATCCTGTACCTTGGGGGCTCTGTCTATTACGGCTTACATTTCTCTTTTGGCAATATTCTTGACCTTCTCTCAGGCTATACCAGCATTTCTTTGGATATTAACATCGTTTATGCTACATTTGTCATTATTTTGTTGAGGAAAACGCTTAAGGTATGGATTAAGAGCGTGCAACTAACAAACAACGAAGGAGATTTCAGTAATGAGTCATATTTGGAACTAATGTATGATTTGTACCTAAACATTCTGGAAGCTTATAGGATTTTCGAGAAAACGTTTCGTCTATTGGTGAGTAATTCATGACCTTACTGTGTGCCGTTATTTAAACTCTGACAGCAAGTACCAGCAACCTCTTATGAATGAGAATAGAGATCACTTTGATTTTGGCAGTGATCCAAAATCTCTACTAATTATTATATTTCAATATTTGCCTAGTGCCATCGCGGCATCGATGTGTTTTAATACGGGTGAAATCACGGGTAGAAGCTAGTCAGGGGTAAAATAACTGTCCTGTGTTCTGCTGTATATCACAGCACAATTTCAGTATATTGACGTTTCCTACTACAAACCTTTAAAGTAAAATTCTATGTTAAATATGTACATAAAATACAATTATGTCTACTTTTAGATAGTATATTACATAATACACACAGTCTGCCATGGATTAATGACTGTAGCGATATTACTACAAATGAAACAAATATTGGCAGACAGTGGAGCAGAAGTAAGTACGTTTATTATTTTATGAAATGAATTGAACGTACGAGTACTAGTGAATTACTTAACTCTTGTTTTTTTATGTCGATGTGTACATTATTAGTGTACTCAACTTAACTTTACATAGTTTAAAACAAAGCCGCTCCTGCTGTTTGTACGCTTAGATGTTTTGCGAAACTGCGTAACGGATTTTTCAGCAATAGATAAAGTAATTCAAGAGAAAAGTTTATATACGTATAAAGGGTGTAAAAAACCTCTTAACGAAGCCGAAAGGCACTTGTTCTCACCGTCATTGCGATAATTTTTTTGTTCTACACCATACCTGGGAACCTTTTAGTTACGGAGATATTGGGGGTCAAAGTACCAACTTAAGTTTTTTTTTAAATACAAGTTTTTAATGTAAGATTTTTACTTTAAACACCTCCACGCCCCTCGTACTATGCAATCCATCTATACAATGTTTTGAGTGCGTTACATTGAGTTCTACGACAAAACATGATTTTTCACCCCCAAAAAAAAGTCGTTTCCCAGCAATAATTTTTGCGTAAAGTTCCTTAGTTTGATGTACAGAATGCTTGGTTGACGGCTTCGTGATGAGGTATTTTACACCCTGTATACATTTCACCCGTGCAAAGCCGAGGCGGGTCCTTAGTTAAGGAATGTAGGAAATATAAGGTTTATAGTTGGGGATCTTTCCAATAAGAAAACACCGAACTATCGAAGTAAACTGTGTATTTGGTTTAAGAACACAGACACGAGTTTATAATGAAATAATAACATAAAAGCTCAAACTTAAACGACAAAAATGGCTGATGGCCGGCGCGCAGGCGGCAGTACCCGTCATATGCATGCGCGGCTAGCGCGAGCTCGCGTGGTCGACTGTCGCGTGGCGCGGGCGGGGGGCTGCATAGTGTTGTAGCAATCACACACTAGTCACGTAACCTTGCCGGCACACGACGGGCTCTAGAGGTGCGCGGAGTAGCTATTTGGGGTCGCGCCATATCCTCCCCCTCCAAGTCAGCAGAAGGCTCTGGAGCTGGCTTGGCAACCGTTAACTTACGGGGTCTACCCTTCTTTCTAGTATGGATGACAACGTCTGAATCACCTACATACGGAGTAAGGAGACTGGCGTGATACTTGCCTCGAGGTACGCTATCTTTATCTACAACCTCGTAAGTGGTAGGAGAGACTACTTTACTTATTGAATACGGACCTTCTCGTTTCGGGGCGAACTTACTAGTGAAACCTTTTGCGGCTTGGCTAAGACGATGGCTACTCACGAGTACGAGGTCTCCCTCCTGGAAGTTAGGTCCAGGACGGCGACTCTTGTCCGCTGCTTCCTTACGAATATCCTGATGGCGCTCGACTCGCCACTTCACCTCTTGCAGGTGGTGTACGAAATCACGTAAGTATGGCGTGATTTGAGGCACGTAGTTCTCTTGCGCTACGACTGTCCGCAGGTCATGGGCAACGTCCACCGGGGACCGGAACTCGCGCGCAAACGTTAGATAGGCGGCAGAGTTCCCAGTGCCTTGGTTTGGAGCCGAATTTAGCGCGAATCGCACGGCAGGTAACACCTCAGGCCACCGACGATGCTCTGGGTCTACCAGGATCGCCAGCATCTGCTTCATTTCACGATTTTTCCGTTCAGCGGGGTTGGCCTCAGGGTGATATACAGGGGCTAAGTTCTGATGCACACCGAGGACGTGCATAGCCTTCTGCATCACCGCTGAGACAAACTGGCTGCCGTTATCTGAGATAACCCGACGGGGAAATCCGTATCTCAAAAAGATTTCTTCTATTAGCACCTTGGCGCAACGCTCGGCGTTAGCCTCGGTCAAGGGGAATAACTCAACCCACCTGCTCGCCGTATCTTCCACCAGGAAGATCCACTTCTCCCCTTGACTGCCCTCAGGTAGAGGACCAAACAAATCCATGGCGAGAACTTCAAAGCGATGCTGCAAGACAGGTGTTTGCAGCAACCCAGCAGGTTTAAGATTGGTTGACTTGAATTTCTGGCAAAGATCGCATGCCTTAAGATACTTTACC